>JAHVAK010000009.1:1479705-2776691 GCA_019845155.1 Luehdorfia chinensis | reverse complement strand
TGGGACGATTTTGCCATAGTTGCCACACTCGGCGGGCGGGTTGCCTACCGCAGTTTATTTATTCAGATTGTCCAGGAAAACGCAGCTCGTGTCTCCTGATTTTTGTTTTACCGACATGTTGACTTTTACGACACCCACAGAATGAGACGGCATGGTAGATTCACTTAAGCCGCTACCACACGGCGGCGGCGTCTCATGTCCTTGAAATATTTTAATGTAATCATCACTAATTACATCACCTATCAGCGCATTTTATAAAGAAAAACAATAATGTATGCAAACTACTGCTTGACAGCAGTATAACTGACACTGCGGCGGTAGTCTAACGTATTCGTCACCCTCGGCAGGCGGATTAGTCATCGTAGTTCTGGTAAGTTATTTTAGTCAAGCAATACGGTGTGTATAATTTCAGTGAAATCGTAAAAAGAAGAAAGAAGAAATAAATCTCAAAGAGCGCTAAAAAGCGCAGCCGAAGAAAATAAAAAGTTACAAACCAGCGCTAGTTTAATTAGAATAAAAGCGGATGCAAAACCGGATCTTTTTTTACCTCTACAGCGAAAAGGATTCTAGAAACAATAAATAAAAATACTGGAAGCTGAATTAAATATACACTTTTTGTATTAAATTATATCGTACAGTTATTCAATTTTATTAACCGGTGGTCTATCACCCCATCTCATCCTGTGGGTGTCGTAAAAGTCGACAGAGGGAAAATAAAAACCAGAAGATGGAGAGCAGCTTCCGTCTGGAACATCTGAATAAATAAACTGCGGTTGCCAACCCGCCTGCCAAGCGTGGCACCTACGGCGAAAGCACTCCAAAATGAGACCTACAAGCTTTGTGGTAATCTATGGTGGAGGCTTATGTTCAGCAGTGGACTAGTGACGGGCTGAAATGATGAACCGGTGGATGGGTGCAGAAATCTGTTTAAGTACCTACTAACGTAGGGCCAGCTATTCTGCCGTGAATCAATAGTGTGCAAAACATGTTTCGGTTGGAAGGGCACTGAGAGCTAGTGTAATCACTTAGTAAATGAGACTTGAGAACTGATGTCGCGGGGTGACGAGCGCAGGTGCTACACAGGCACTGGTGGTAGGATTCCTATGCAGGAATCTGTCTAGGTAGGTACCACACCAGGGCAGTTATTCTGCCGTGTAGCAGTAGTGTGCCAACATTACTGTGTTTCAGTTTGAAGGGCACTGACAGCTAGCGTAATCACTGGGCATATGAGTCCTATGAACTGATGTCTGCGGGTGACGGGCGCAGATCTGGCGTATGGTGTCACACAGAAATGTTCTGTTCTGGCCGACGTTGCACTTACAGGTGAACGTTTTGCTCAAAAACAAAGTTACTCGCGTTCTATGAAATTTAATGCGATCGCCCGACCCCTCGGTTACCACGGCCGGTTTTTATTAATAAAAATATGTAAGGTACACTATAACATATTGTTACTTATATTTACGCGAACACTACACATTTAAATGAAACTAATTTTACGGATTTTATCGCGTTTTATTTTATTATTTATAACCCGACGTTTCGAGTGCTTTACAGCACCCATGGTCACGGGCGGACTGAGGTGACAGATGTCCCGATGTCATAGTTAACCCGGAGTACCTTCAGCTTTTAATTATTATTTGTGGTCCGATCTACGCAGAAAGAGCTAACTGTGTCTTGAAGTCTTGCAGTGGTATGCTTGGTTTTTGACTTAATTTTATTAATTATAGGATCCCAAGCTGGTGGTAATACCCAACCATCTTCTCTATTAAAATAAGTATGTTTTTTAATTTCAATAGCCTCGCGAATCATCCTTGGTAGGAATCGGTGTTCTTTGCGAGGATTTGTGGTTTATCAAATCTGATGTAATGGTTGGGATGATCCAGAACATGGTCACAGACTGCAGACTTCCTGGAGCGACGATGCTTCACATCAGCTATATGTTCTTTTACGCGCTGCAATAACACCGATCCTCGCAAAGAACACCGATTCCTACCTTAAAGTTAGTTTCATTTAAATATCTAATGTTTTCAAGCTTAGCTTCTGTGAAGTGTACTGAGTTGTGTGCGCTCTTTTTTCTTTAAACAGTGTCATATTTTAATATCATCGTCATCATCATTACAGCCTATCACTAGTCCACTGCTGAATATAGGCCTGCCTCATAGATTGCCACAAAAGTTTGTAACTCTCATTTTGGGACGATTTTGCCATAGTTGCCACACTCGGCGGGCGGGTTGCCTACCGCAGTTTATTTATTCAGATTGTCCAGGAAAACGCAGCTCGTGTCTCCTGATTTTTGTTTTACCGACATGTTGACTTTTACGACACCCACAGAATGAGACGGCATGGTAGATTCACTTAAGCCGCTACCACACGGCGGCGGCGTCTCATGTCCTTGAAATATTTTAATGTAATCATCACTAATTACATCACCTATCAGCGCATTTTATAAAGAAAAACAATAATGTATGCAAACTACTGCTTGACAGCAGTATAACTGACACTGCGGCGGTAGTCTAACGTATTCGTCACCCTCGGCAGGCGGATTAGTCATCGTAGTTCTGGTAAGTTATTTTAGTCAAGCAATACGGTGTGTATAATTTCAGTGAAATCGTAAAAAGAAGAAAGAAGAAATAAATCTCAAAGAGCGCTAAAAAGCGCAGCCGAAGAAAATAAAAAGTTACAAACCAGCGCTAGTTTAATTAGAATAAAAGCGGATGCAAAACCGGATCTTTTTTTACCTCTACAGCGAAAAGGATTCTAGAAACAATAAATAAAAATACTGGAAGCTGAATTAAATATACACTTTTTGTATTAAATTATATCGTACAGTTATTCAATTTTATTAACCGGTGGTCTATCACCCCATCTCATCCTGTGGGTGTCGTAAAAGTCGACAGAGGGAAAATAAAAACCAGAAGATGGAGAGCAGCTTCCGTCTGGAACATCTGAATAAATAAACTGCGGTTGCCAACCCGCCTGCCAAGCGTGGCACCTACGGCGAAAGCACTCCAAAATGAGACCTACAAGCTTTGTGGTAATCTATGGTGGAGGCTTATGTTCAGCAGTGGACTAGTGACGGGCTGAAATGATGAACCGGTGGATGGGTGCAGAAATCTGTTTAAGTACCTACTAACGTAGGGCCAGCTATTCTGCCGTGAATCAATAGTGTGCAAAACATGTTTCGGTTGGAAGGGCACTGAGAGCTAGTGTAATCACTTAGTAAATGAGACTTGAGAACTGATGTCGCGGGGTGACGAGCGCAGGTGCTACACAGGCACTGGTGGTAGGATTCCTATGCAGGAATCTGTCTAGGTAGGTACCACACCAGGGCAGTTATTCTGCCGTGTAGCAGTAGTGTGCCAACATTACTGTGTTTCAGTTTGAAGGGCACTGACAGCTAGCGTAATCACTGGGCATATGAGTCCTATGAACTGATGTCTGCGGGTGACGGGCGCAGATCTGGCGTATGGTGTCACACAGAAATGTTCTGTTCTGGCCGACGTTGCACTTACAGGTGAACGTTTTGCTCAAAAACAAAGTTACTCGCGTTCTATGAAATTTAATGCGATCGCCCGACCCCTCGGTTACCACGGCCGGTTTTTATTAATAAAAATATGTAAGGTACACTATAACATATTGTTACTTATATTTACGCGAACACTACACATTTAAATGACACTAATTTTACGGATTTTATCGCGTTTTATTTTATTATTTATAACCCGACGTTTCGAGTGCTTTACAGCACCCATGGTCACGGGCGGACTGAGGTGACAGATGTCCCGATGTCATAGTTAACCCGGAGTACCTTCAGCTTTTAATTATTATTTGTGGTCCGATCTACGCAGAAAGAGCTAACTGTGTCTTGAAGTCTTGCAGTGGTATGCTTGGTTTTTGACTTAATTTTATTAATTATAGGATCCCAAGCTGGTGGTAATACCCAACCATCTTCTCTATTAAAATAAGTATGTTTTTTAATTTCAATAGCCTCGCGAATCATCCTTGGTAGGAATCGGTGTTCTTTGCGAGGATTTGTGGTTTATCAAATCTGATGTAATGGTTGGGATGATCCAGAACATGGTCACAGACTGCAGACTTCCTGGAGCGACGATGCTTCACATCAGCTATATGTTCTTTTACGCGCTGCAATAACACCGATCCTCGCAAAGAACACCGATTCCTACCTTAAAGTTAGTTTCATTTAAATATCTAATGTTTTCAAGCTTAGCTTCTGTGAAGTGTACTGAGTTGTGTGCGCTCTTTTTTCTTTAAACAGTGTCATATTTTAATATCATCGTCATCATCATTACAGCCTATCACTAGTCCACTGCTGAATATAGGCCTGCCTCATAGATTGCCACAAAAGTTTGTAACTCTCATTTTGGGACGATTTTGCCATAGTTGCCACACTCGGCGGGCGGGTTGCCTACCGCAGTTTATTTATTCAGATTGTCCAGGAAAACGCAGCTCGTGTCTCCTGATTTTTGTTTTACCGACATGTTGACTTTTACGACACCCACAGAATGAGACGGCATGGTAGATTCACTTAAGCCGCTACCACACGGCGGCGGCGTCTCATGTCCTTGAAATATTTTAATGTAATCATCACTAATTACATCACCTATCAGCGCATTTTATAAAGAAAAACAATAATGTATGCAAACTACTGCTTGACAGCAGTATAACTGACACTGCGGCGGTAGTCTAACGTATTCGTCACCCTCGGCAGGCGGATTAGTCATCGTAGTTCTGGTAAGTTATTTTAGTCAAGCAATACGGTGTGTATAATTTCAGTGAAATCGTAAAAAGAAGAAAGAAGAAATAAATCTCAAAGAGCGCTAAAAAGCGCAGCCGAAGAAAATAAAAAGTTACAAACCAGCGCTAGTTTAATTAGAATAAAAGCGGATGCAAAACCGGATCTTTTTTTACCTCTACAGCGAAAAGGATTCTAGAAACAATAAATAAAAATACTGGAAGCTGAATTAAATATACACTTTTTGTATTAAATTATATCGTACAGTTATTCAATTTTATTAACCGGTGGTCTATCACCCCATCTCATCCTGTGGGTGTCGTAAAAGTCGACAGAGGGAAAAAAAAAACCAGAAGATGGAGAGCAGCTTCCGTCTGGAACATCTGAATAAATAAACTGCGGTTGCCAACCCGCCTGCCAAGCGTGGCACCTACGGCGAAAGCACTCCAAAATGAGACCTACAAGCTTTGTGGTAATCTATGGTGGAGGCTTATGTTCAGCAGTGGACTAGTGACGGGCTGAAATGATGAACCGGTGGATGGGTGCAGAAATCTGTTTAAGTACCTACTAACGTAGGGCCAGCTATTCTGCCGTGAATCAATAGTGTGCAAAACATGTTTCGGTTGGAAGGGCACTGAGAGCTAGTGTAATCACTTAGTAAATGAGACTTGAGAACTGATGTCGCGGGGTGACGAGCGCAGGTGCTACACAGGCACTGGTGGTAGGATTCCTATGCAGGAATCTGTCTAGGTAGGTACCACACCAGGGCAGTTATTCTGCCGTGTAGCAGTAGTGTGCCAACATTACTGTGTTTCAGTTTGAAGGGCACTGACAGCTAGCGTAATCACTGGGCATATGAGTCCTATGAACTGATGTCTGCGGGTGACGGGCGCAGATCTGGCGTATGGTGTCACACAGAAATGTTCTGTTCTGGCCGACGTTGCACTTACAGGTGAACGTTTTGCTCAAAAACAAAGTTACTCGCGTTCTATGAAATTTAATGCGATCGCCCGACCCCTCGGTTACCACGGCCGGTTTTTATTAATAAAAATATGTAAGGTACACTATAACATATTGTTACTTATATTTACGCGAACACTACACATTTAAATGAAACTAATTTTACGGATTTTATCGCGTTTTATTTTATTATTTATAACCCGACGTTTCGAGTGCTTTACAGCACCCATGGTCACGGGCGGACTGAGGTGACAGATGTCCCGATGTCATAGTTAACCCGGAGTACCTTCAGCTTTTAATTATTATTTGTGGTCCGATCTACGCAGAAAGAGCTAACTGTGTCTTGAAGTCTTGCAGTGGTATGCTTGGTTTTTGACTTAATTTTATTAATTATAGGATCCCAAGCTGGTGGTAATACCCAACCATCTTCTCTATTAAAATAAGTATGTTTTTTAATTTCAATAGCCTCGCGAATCATCCTTGGTAGGAATCGGTGTTCTTTGCGAGGATTTGTGGTTTATCAAATCTGATGTAATGGTTGGGATGATCCAGAACATGGTCACAGACTGCAGACTTCCTGGAGCGACGATGCTTCACATCAGCTATATGTTCTTTTACGCGCTGCAATAACACCGATCCTCGCAAAGAACACCGATTCCTACCTTAAAGTTAGTTTCATTTAAATATCTAATGTTTTCAAGCTTAGCTTCTGTGAAGTGTACTGAGTTGTGTGCGCTCTTTTTTCTTTAAACAGTGTCATATTTTAATATCATCGTCATCATCATTACAGCCTATCACTAGTCCACTGCTGAATATAGGCCTGCCTCATAGATTGCCACAAAAGTTTGTAACTCTCATTTTGGGACGATTTTGCCATAGTTGCCACACTCGGCGGGCGGGTTGCCTACCGCAGTTTATTTATTCAGATTGTCCAGGAAAACGCAGCTCGTGTCTCCTGATTTTTGTTTTACCGACATGTTGACTTTTACGACACCCACAGAATGAGACGGCATGGTAGATTCACTTAAGCCGCTACCACACGGCGGCGGCGTCTCATGTCCTTGAAATATTTTAATGTAATCATCACTAATTACATCACCTATCAGCGCATTTTATAAAGAAAAACAATAATGTATGCAAACTACTGCTTGACAGCAGTATAACTGACACTGCGGCGGTAGTCTAACGTATTCGTCACCCTCGGCAGGCGGATTAGTCATCGTAGTTCTGGTAAGTTATTTTAGTCAAGCAATACGGTGTGTATAATTTCAGTGAAATCGTAAAAAGAAGAAAGAAGAAATAAATCTCAAAGAGCGCTAAAAAGCGCAGCCGAAGAAAATAAAAAGTTACAAACCAGCGCTAGTTTAATTAGAATAAAAGCGGATGCAAAACCGGATCTTTTTTTACCTCTACAGCGAAAAGGATTCTAGAAACAATAAATAAAAATACTGGAAGCTGAATTAAATATACACTTTTTGTATTAAATTATATCGTACAGTTATTCAATTTTATTAACCGGTGGTCTATCACCCCATCTCATCCTGTGGGTGTCGTAAAAGTCGACAGAGGGAAAATAAAAACCAGAAGATGGAGAGCAGCTTCCGTCTGGAACATCTGAATAAATAAACTGCGGTTGCCAACCCGCCTGCCAAGCGTGGCACCTACGGCGAAAGCACTCCAAAATGAGACCTACAAGCTTTGTGGTAATCTATGGTGGAGGCTTATGTTCAGCAGTGGACTAGTGACGGGCTGAAATGATGAACCGGTGGATGGGTGCAGAAATCTGTTTAAGTACCTACTAACGTAGGGCCAGCTATTCTGCCGTGAATCAATAGTGTGCAAAACATGTTTCGGTTGGAAGGGCACTGAGAGCTAGTGTAATCACTTAGTAAATGAGACTTGAGAACTGATGTCGCGGGGTGACGAGCGCAGGTGCTACACAGGCACTGGTGGTAGGATTCCTATGCAGGAATCTGTCTAGGTAGGTACCACACCAGGGCAGTTATTCTGCCGTGTAGCAGTAGTGTGCCAACATTACTGTGTTTCAGTTTGAAGGGCACTGACAGCTAGCGTAATCACTGGGCATATGAGTCCTATGAACTGATGTCTGCGGGTGACGGGCGCAGATCTGGCGTATGGTGTCACACAGAAATGTTCTGTTCTGGCCGACGTTGCACTTACAGGTGAACGTTTTGCTCAAAAACAAAGTTACTCGCGTTCTATGAAATTTAATGCGATCGCCCGACCCCTCGGTTACCACGGCCGGTTTTTATTAATAAAAATATGTAAGGTACACTATAACATATTGTTACTTATATTTACGCGAACACTACACATTTAAATGAAACTAATTTTACGGATTTTATCGCGTTTTATTTTATTATTTATAACCCGACGTTTCGAGTGCTTTACAGCACCCATGGTCACGGGCGGACTGAGGTGACAGATGTCCCGATGTCATAGTTAACCCGGAGTACCTTCAGCTTTTAATTATTATTTGTGGTCCGATCTACGCAGAAAGAGCTAACTGTGTCTTGAAGTCTTGCAGTGGTATGCTTGGTTTTTGACTTAATTTTATTAATTATAGGATCCCAAGCTGGTGGTAATACCCAACCATCTTCTCTATTAAAATAAGTATGTTTTTTAATTTCAATAGCCTCGCGAATCATCCTTGGTAGGAATCGGTGTTCTTTGCGAGGATTTGTGGTTTATCAAATCTGATGTAATGGTTGGGATGATCCAGAACATGGTCACAGACTGCAGACTTCCTGGAGCGACGATGCTTCACATCAGCTATATGTTCTTTTACGCGCTGCAATAACACCGATCCTCGCAAAGAACACCGATTCCTACCTTAAAGTTAGTTTCATTTAAATATCTAATGTTTTCAAGCTTAGCTTCTGTGAAGTGTACTGAGTTGTGTGCGCTCTTTTTTCTTTAAACAGTGTCATATTTTAATATCATCGTCATCATCATTACAGCCTATCACTAGTCCACTGCTGAATATAGGCCTGCCTCATAGATTGCCACAAAAGTTTGTAACTCTCATTTTGGGACGATTTTGCCATAGTTGCCACACTCGGCGGGCGGGTTGCCTACCGCAGTTTATTTATTCAGATTGTCCAGGAAAACGCAGCTCGTGTCTCCTGATTTTTGTTTTACCGACATGTTGACTTTTACGACACCCACAGAATGAGACGGCATGGTAGATTCACTTAAGCCGCTACCACACGGCGGCGGCGTCTCATGTCCTTGAAATATTTTAATGTAATCATCACTAATTACATCACCTATCAGCGCATTTTATAAAGAAAAACAATAATGTATGCAAACTACTGCTTGACAGCAGTATAACTGACACTGCGGCGGTAGTCTAACGTATTCGTCACCCTCGGCAGGCGGATTAGTCATCGTAGTTCTGGTAAGTTATTTTAGTCAAGCAATACGGTGTGTATAATTTCAGTGAAATCGTAAAAAGAAGAAAGAAGAAATAAATCTCAAAGAGCGCTAAAAAGCGCAGCCGAAGAAAATAAAAAGTTACAAACCAGCGCTAGTTTAATTAGAATAAAAGCGGATGCAAAACCGGATCTTTTTTTACCTCTACAGCGAAAAGGATTCTAGAAACAATAAATAAAAATACTGGAAGCTGAATTAAATATACACTTTTTGTATTAAATTATATCGTACAGTTATTCAATTTTATTAACCGGTGGTCTATCACCCCATCTCATCCTGTGGGTGTCGTAAAAGTCGACAGAGGGAAAATAAAAACCAGAAGATGGAGAGCAGCTTCCGTCTGGAACATCTGAATAAATAAACTGCGGTTGCCAACCCGCCTGCCAAGCGTGGCACCTACGGCGAAAGCACTCCAAAATGAGACCTACAAGCTTTGTGGTAATCTATGGTGGAGGCTTATGTTCAGCAGTGGACTAGTGACGGGCTGAAATGATGAACCGGTGGATGGGTGCAGAAATCTGTTTAAGTACCTACTAACGTAGGGCCAGCTATTCTGCCGTGAATCAATAGTGTGCAAAACATGTTTCGGTTGGAAGGGCACTGAGAGCTAGTGTAATCACTTAGTAAATGAGACTTGAGAACTGATGTCGCGGGGTGACGAGCGCAGGTGCTACACAGGCACTGGTGGTAGGATTCCTATGCAGGAATCTGTCTAGGTAGGTACCACACCAGGGCAGTTATTCTGCCGTGTAGCAGTAGTGTGCCAACATTACTGTGTTTCAGTTTGAAGGGCACTGACAGCTAGCGTAATCACTGGGCATATGAGTCCTATGAACTGATGTCTGCGGGTGACGGGCGCAGATCTGGCGTATGGTGTCACACAGAAATGTTCTGTTCTGGCCGACGTTGCACTTACAGGTGAACGTTTTGCTCAAAAACAAAGTTACTCGCGTTCTATGAAATTTAATGCGATCGCCCGACCCCTCGGTTACCACGGCCGGTTTTTATTAATAAAAATATGTAAGGTACACTATAACATATTGTTACTTATATTTACGCGAACACTACACATTTAAATGAAACTAATTTTACGGATTTTATCGCGTTTTATTTTATTATTTATAACCCGACGTTTCGAGTGCTTTACAGCACCCATGGTCACGGGCGGACTGAGGTGACAGATGTCCCGATGTCATAGTTAACCCGGAGTACCTTCAGCTTTTAATTATTATTTGTGGTCCGATCTACGCAGAAAGAGCTAACTGTGTCTTGAAGTCTTGCAGTGGTATGCTTGGTTTTTGACTTAATTTTATTAATTATAGGATCCCAAGCTGGTGGTAATACCCAACCATCTTCTCTATTAAAATAAGTATGTTTTTTAATTTCAATAGCCTCGCGAATCATCCTTGGTAGGAATCGGTGTTCTTTGCGAGGATTTGTGGTTTATCAAATCTGATGTAATGGTTGGGATGATCCAGAACATGGTCACAGACTGCAGACTTCCTGGAGCGACGATGCTTCACATCAGCTATATGTTCTTTTACGCGCTGCAATAACACCGATCCTCGCAAAGAACACCGATTCCTACCTTAAAGTTAGTTTCATTTAAATATCTAATGTTTTCAAGCTTAGCTTCTGTGAAGTGTACTGAGTTGTGTGCGCTCTTTTTTCTTTAAACAGTGTCATATTTTAATATCATCGTCATCATCATTACAGCCTATCACTAGTCCACTGCTGAATATAGGCCTGCCTCATAGATTGCCACAAAAGTTTGTAACTCTCATTTTGGGACGATTTTGCCATAGTTGCCACACTCGGCGGGCGGGTTGCCTACCGCAGTTTATTTATTCAGATTGTCCAGGAAAACGCAGCTCGTGTCTCCTGATTTTTGTTTTACCGACATGTTGACTTTTACGACACCCACAGAATGAGACGGCATGGTAGATTCACTTAAGCCGCTACCACACGGCGGCGGCGTCTCATGTCCTTGAAATATTTTAATGTAATCATCACTAATTACATCACCTATCAGCGCATTTTATAAAGAAAAACAATAATGTATGCAAACTACTGCTTGACAGCAGTATAACTGACACTGCGGCGGTAGTCTAACGTATTCGTCACCCTCGGCAGGCGGATTAGTCATCGTAGTTCTGGTAAGTTATTTTAGTCAAGCAATACGGTGTGTATAATTTCAGTGAAATCGTAAAAAGAAGAAAGAAGAAATAAATCTCAAAGAGCGCTAAAAAGCGCAGCCGAAGAAAATAAAAAGTTACAAACCAGCGCTAGTTTAATTAGAATAAAAGCGGATGCAAAACCGGATCTTTTTTACCTCTACAGCGAAAAGGATTCTAGAAACAATAAATAAAAATACTGGAAGCTGAATTAAATATACACTTTTTGTATTAAATTATATCGTACAGTTATTCAATTTTATTAACCGGTGGTCTATCACCCCATCTCATCCTGTGGGTGTCGTAAAAGTCGACAGAGGGAAAATAAAAACCAGAAGATGGAGAGCAGCTTCCGTCTGGAACATCTGAATAAATAAACTGCGGTTGCCAACCCGCCTGCCAAGCGTGGCACCTACGGCGAAAGCACTCCAAAATGAGACCTACAAGCTTTGTGGTAATCTATGGTGGAGGCTTATGTTCAGCAGTGGACTAGTGACGGGCTGAAATGATGAACCGGTGGATGGGTGCAGAAATCTGTTTAAGTACCTACTAACGTAGGGCCAGCTATTCTGCCGTGAATCAATAGTGTGCAAAACATGTTTCGGTTGGAAGGGCACTGAGAGCTAGTGTAATCACTTAGTAAATGAGACTTGAGAACTGATGTCGCGGGGTGACGAGCGCAGGTGCTACACAGGCACTGGTGGTAGGATTCCTATGCAGGAATCTGTCTAGGTAGGTACCACACCAGGGCAGTTATTCTGCCGTGTAGCAGTAGTGTGCCAACATTACTGTGTTTCAGTTTGAAGGGCACTGACAGCTAGCGTAATCACTGGGCATATGAGTCCTATGAACTGATGTCTGCGGGTGACGGGCGCAGATCTGGCGTATGGTGTCACACAGAAATGTTCTGTTCTGGCCGACGTTGCACTTACAGGTGAACGTTTTGCTCAAAAACAAAGTTACTCGCGTTCTATGAAATTTAATGCGATCGCCCGACCCCTCGGTTACCACGGCCGGTTTTTATTAATAAAAATATGTAAGGTACACTATAACATATTGTTACTTATATTTACGCGAACACTACACATTTAAATGAAACTAATTTTACGGATTTTATCGCGTTTTATTTTATTATTTATAACCCGACGTTTCGAGTGCTTTACAGCACCCATGGTCACGGGCGGACTGAGGTGACAGATGTCCCGATGTCATAGTTAACCCGGAGTACCTTCAGCTTTTAATTATTATTTGTGGTCCGATCTACGCAGAAAGAGCTAACTGTGTCTTGAAGTCTTGCAGTGGTATGCTTGGTTTTTGACTTAATTTTATTAATTATAGGATCCCAAGCTGGTGGTAATACCCAACCATCTTCTCTATTAAAATAAGTATGTTTTTTAATTTCAATAGCCTCGCGAATCATCCTTGGTAGGAATCGGTGTTCTTTGCGAGGATTTGTGGTTTATCAAATCTGATGTAATGGTTGGGATGATCCAGAACATGGTCACAGACTGCAGACTTCCTGGAGCGACGATGCTTCACATCAGCTATATGTTCTTTTACGCGCTGCAATAACACCGATCCTCGCAAAGAACACCGATTCCTACCTTAAAGTTAGTTTCATTTAAATATCTAATGTTTTCAAGCTTAGCTTCTGTGAAGTGTACTGAGTTGTGTGCGCTCTTTTTTCTTTAAACAGTGTCATATTTTAATATCATCGTCATCATCATTACAGCCTATCACTAGTCCACTGCTGAATATAGGCCTGCCTCATAGATTGCCACAAAAGTTTGTAACTCTCATTTTGGGACGATTTTGCCATAGTTGCCACACTCGGCGGGCGGGTTGCCTACCGCAGTTTATTTATTCAGATTGTCCAGGAAAACGCAGCTCGTGTCTCCTGATTTTTGTTTTACCGACATGTTGACTTTTACGACACCCACAGAATGAGACGGCATGGTAGATTCACTTAAGCCGCTACCACACGGCGGCGGCGTCTCATGTCCTTGAAATATTTTAATGTAATCATCACTAATTACATCACCTATCAGCGCATTTTATAAAGAAAAACAATAATGTATGCAAACTACTGCTTGACAGCAGTATAACTGACACTGCGGCGGTAGTCTAACGTATTCGTCACCCTCGGCAGGCGGATTAGTCATCGTAGTTCTGGTAAGTTATTTTAGTCAAGCAATACGGTGTGTATAATTTCAGTGAAATCGTAAAAAGAAGAAAGAAGAAATAAATCTCAAAGAGCGCTAAAAAGCGCAGCCGAAGAAAATAAAAAGTTACAAACCAGCGCTAGTTTAATTAGAATAAAAGCGGATGCAAAACCGGATCTTTTTTTACCTCTACAGCGAAAAGGATTCTAGAAACAATAAATAAAAATACTGGAAGCTGAATTAAATATACACTTTTTGTATTAAATTATATCGTACAGTTATTCAATTTTATTAACCGGTGGTCTATCACCCCATCTCATCCTGTGGGTGTCGTAAAAGTCGACAGAGGGAAAATAAAAACCAGAAGATGGAGAGCAGCTTCCGTCTGGAACATCTGAATAAATAAACTGCGGTTGCCAACCCGCCTGCCAAGCGTGGCACCTACGGCGAAAGCACTCCAAAATGAGACCTACAAGCTTTGTGGTAATCTATGGTGGAGGCTTATGTTCAGCAGTGGACTAGTGACGGGCTGAAATGATGAACCGGTGGATGGGTGCAGAAATCTGTTTAAGTACCTACTAACGTAGGGCCAGCTATTCTGCCGTGAATCAATAGTGTGCAAAACATGTTTCGGTTGGAAGGGCACTGAGAGCTAGTGTAATCACTTAGTAAATGAGACTTGAGAACTGATGTCGCGGGGTGACGAGCGCAGGTGCTACACAGGCACTGGTGGTAGGATTCCTATGCAGGAATCTGTCTAGGTAGGTACCACACCAGGGCAGTTATTCTGCCGTGTAGCAGTAGTGTGCCAACATTACTGTGTTTCAGTTTGAAGGGCACTGACAGCTAGCGTAATCACTGGGCATATGAGTCCTATGAACTGATGTCTGCGGGTGACGGGCGCAGATCTGGCGTATGGTGTCACACAGAAATGTTCTGTTCTGGCCGACGTTGCACTTACAGGTGAACGTTTTGCTCAAAAACAAAGTTACTCGCGTTCTATGAAATTTAATGCGATCGCCCGACCCCTCGGTTACCACGGCCGGTTTTTATTAATAAAAATATGTAAGGTACACTATAACATATTGTTACTTATATTTACGCGAACACTACACATTTAAATGAAACTAATTTTACGGATTTTATCGCGTTTTATTTTATTATTTATAACCCGACGTTTCGAGTGCTTTACAGCACCCATGGTCACGGGCGGACTGAGGTGACAGATGTCCCGATGTCATAGTTAACCCGGAGTACCTTCAGCTTTTAATTATTATTCCTTGTCCGATCTACGCAGAAAGAGCTTACTGTGTCTTGAAGTCTTGCAGTGGTATGCTTGGTTTTTGATTTAATTTTATTAATTATAGGATCCCAAGCTGGTGGTAATACCCAACCATCTTCTCTATTAAAATAAGTATGTTTTTTAATTTCAATAGCTTCGCGAATCATCCTTGGTAGGAATCGGTGTTCTTTGCGAGGATTTGTGGTTCATCAAATCTGATGTAATGGTTGGGATGATCCAGAACATGGTCACAGACTGCAGACTTCCTAGAGCGACGATGCTTCACGTCAGCTATATGTTCTTTTACGCGGGTTTTAACTGATCTTTTTGTTTGCCCTATGTAAGAGAGACCACATTCACAATCCAGCTTGTATACTCCTGCATCTTGTAGAGGGATGTTACACTTGACAGATGGTAAAAACTGACTTATCTTCTTAGGCGGCTTGAAAAATGTTCTTATGGAAGCCCGCTTCAAGATATAGCCAATCTTGTCCGTGACTCCTCTGACATATGGTAGGACTGCAGGTACACGCTCGACTGTGGCTGGCTTCACTCGGTCACTGCGACGAAGGCGCGGAACCCGAAGCTTGTTGTCTTGCAAAACTTGCTTGACATGCTGAAGCTCGGCGGCCAGGTGTTTACTGTCACAGATCCCTTGTGCTCTCTGAAACAAAGATTTGCCCACGGTAGCTAGCTGTGAAGGATGGTAGTGAGATTCACCGTTTAAGTACCTATTTGTATGGGTCTTTTTCCTATACACAGTGTGACTCAAGGTGTTATTAGGATTTCTAATTATTAAAACATCTAGAAAAGCTAAACAGTTATTTGTCTCTAACTCCATTGTAAATTGTATTTTAGAATTTATGGAGTTAAGGTGGTCTAAAAATGCAGTGACTTTATCAGAAGGTAGTATTGTGAAAGTATCATCTACATACCGCTTGTAGAACCTTGGATTTACTGGAGAAGTACGGAGGGCTTTCTCCTCAAAGTCTTCCATGAAGATGTCAGCAACAATGGGAGATACTGGGGAGCCCATCGCCACACCATCTACTTGCCGGTAGTATTGCTCCTTCCACAATAGATAGCCAGATGTTAGGCAAGCATGTTCTACTGGCATGTTGTTCTCTGTTAGCTTCCTAGTTACAATTGAGATGCAGTCTTCAACAGGTAGGCATGTAAATAACGACTGGACATCAAAACTGACCATAGTTTCATTGTCAGTAAGATGTAGGTCTTTTATCTCACTGACAAAATTGTAGGAATCCTTTGTGTGTGCTCTTGTGTGTCCTCTAAGTGGGGAGAGTATTTTAGCCACATGTTGAGCCAATCTGTAAGTTGGTGAATCGATTTGACTCACTATTGGACGTAGCGGAGCATTGAGTTTGTGTATATTGTTACTACCTAGACAGTTACCTGACTAACTATTCTATAATTATACCTGTCAGAATAGCTTACCACACTGCGGGTTGACTGGCAGAGAATGCCGATAGGCATTAAGTCCGCCCATTGTTACCTTAGAATCTAAGGGTGTAACAATAGAGAGTAAATAAACAAATAATGTAACACTTACACCGGTGCAGGCGTAAACAGTCACGAAGTCTTAACTGTCCGCTGTATTGAATTCACACAGAGCTGCATTTCAATACGTGTTCAGTTTGTTTGCGTCCACATCAGATATGCAGATATCCTACGTGATAGCAATGGAGTATCTCAAAACATTCCGCACTCGAAGTTCACGTTCGTTATAAGAGCTTTGCATCAAGTAGTAACAGTGATCACATATTTGTGAATTTCGTGCTATATATTATTCGGCTACATTTACATTTCGACATTAATGATTACTTATATTTACGCGAACACTACACATTTAAATGAAACTAATTTTACGGATTTTATCGCGTTTAATTAGACTATTTATAACCCGACGTTTCGAGTGCTTTACAGCACCCATGGTCACGACATATAGCTGACGAACACATAGCTGATGTGAAGCATCGGCGCTCCAGGAAGTCTGCAATCAGTGACCATGTTCTGGATCATCCCAACCATTACATCTAATTTGATAAACCACCAATCCTCGCAAAAGAACACCAGTTCGGACCAAAAATAATAATAAAAAGCTGAAGGTACTCCGGGTTAACTATGACATCAGGACATCTGTCACCTCAGTCCTTCCGTGACCATGGGTGCTGTAAAGCGCTCGAAACGTCGGGTTATAAATAGTAAAATTAAAAAAAATTAAACGCGATAAAATCCGTAAAATTAGTTTCATTTAAACCTTAGAATAAATGAAAATATCGTGATAATTTTGTTACTAGTGTTTGTAAAGTGTAGTGTTTGTAAAGACCGAGCGTCCTTGGTAGGAATCGGTGTTCTTTTGCGAGGATTTGTGGTTTATCAAATCTGATGTAATGGTTGGGATGATCCAGAACATGGTCACAGACTTCCTGGAGTGGCGATGCTTCACATCAGCTATGTGTTCTTTTATGAAACGTCGGGTTATAAATAGTGAAATTAAACGCGATAAAATCCGTAAAATAAGTTTAATTTAAATTATTCTCCAGGATTGAAATAATCTTAAAGATTAATAATGTTTCACTTCCTTTAACCCTAATCTGACATATTTGCTTAATTAAATTGTTCATAAAGTTTCCCGGCACGGTACACAAGTATTACAATATAATAAAGATTGATCGACCAAATGTTATATCGATTCCCGGTGCCGGCACCACTAAAATTGTTAATTGCAATATTAAGTGCTGATTTACCACGTGCTCGGCGGTGAAGGAAAACATCGTGAGGAAACCTGCATGTCTGAGAGATAAAAAATATTTCGAAGACATGCGAAGTCCGCTAACCCGCATTGGAGCAGCGTGGCGGATTCTTCCTAGCTCGAAAAACCCTCTCCTAAATGAAAGGAGGCCTGTGCTCAGCAGTGGGACATTAACAGGCTGAAACTTTACTTTACTTTTAAAGATTGATCGTGTCGTCAATTTCTATGTTTAAATAACAAGACTATATCGCGCAAATGCTTATTTAAACAGTATTTTCTCGACGTGAGGTTGTTATAATTTTAGTAGTTAGTTATCAAGTTATGATACATTTACTCAAACAATTTGATGTTTTTGAATAAAGTGATGAAACGATGAAAACGTTCCTGATCCTGAAGGTAAATGCAACGTCTGCTGATAGGAAATGCAGTGTCACCAAAAACATTTCTGTGTGACACCAACCTTGACACTAGTTCTTAAGTCTTATGTGTTCAGTGAGAAACCGAAACACTGTAATGTTTGCACACTTGACCTGGTGTGGTACCTATCTAGACGGATTGCTGCATAGGAATCCTATCACCTGTACAACATACATAAACACATATAGTCAAGCCTTTTTCCCATATAAGGGGTAGGCAGAGACTACTCACGTAGCCCACTGTCGTTCTCACGGAAAACGGGAAACACAGTTATGTCTGCACACTACTGCTTCACGGCAGAATAACTGGCCCATGGGTGGTACCTACCTAGACGGATTCCTACATAGGAATCCTACTATCAGTCAAACTATACGTCTCAACCAAATGTAATATCAACCATACGTCTCGATAAAGTTAAATTTTTGATATATAAGTTTAACATTATCATTAGTGGTTGCGACTTGAACGGTCATTTATGTTATACCGTAAGTCTTAGTAAGCAGGTGTTGTTTGTAACCTGTTCATAAATTTATTTAAACTGGAAGAAGACTTGCAATTAAAGGAGAAGTGTTAGGAAACCATGGGTTAAAAACTTACCTCGGCCTTCTTCTTCTATATTTTCATGCAGTCGTCCTTTGATTGAAATTTCACTCACTACAATAATATTTTATATACGATTCTACACTATTTTTGGGGCCCCATGAAGTATTGATGGAGTTTTAGTATTTTCTTCCGCGGAGAGCAGTTGACCGCTCGAAAAAGCAACCACGTTGAGTACGTCGACACACACGCCAACAGTGTCCAAAAATAGCAACTGTTACACTTGACGCATTGGCGGGCGATTTTGAAGTTCGTACCGCAGCCACAATATGTTTTGCACTTATTAGTTGGCCGAGGTAATAATTATGGTGAGGAAGGAATTAATTGCAAGCCTCAACAATTAGAATAGCTCACCACTAAAACTATATCTATACATTTCTTCAATACAGAAACTGCACTCTTAACTCGGTCAGATCATGTGACCTATATAGTTTGACCGTGATAGAATTCCTTTGCAAGAATCCGTCTAGGTAGGTACCACCCCAGGGCCAGTTATTCTGCTGTGAAGCAGTAGTGTGCAAACATTACTGTGTTTCGGTCTGAAGGGCACTGAGAGCTAGCGTAATCAGTGGGCATATGAGACTTAAGAACTTGTGTCTCTGGGTGACGGGCGCAGTGTGGTGCTACACAGAAATGTTCTAAGTAACACAGCATCTGATGTGGGCAGACGTTGCACTTATCAACAACGTTTTGCACGTCTCGTCACTTAAACAAATAAAAAGAAATGACACAGTATCGCAATATATCAACTACATATAAAATATGTTACATTACGACTGATTCAGAATAAATGCTTTTAAAGATACAAAAATTCGTTTAGTATGGAAACCATGATTTCTAAGGAATACTGTCGAATTCCAACCAAACTAAGTATTTAAACATTCCAACATTTCAAAAATTCCATTCTTTTCGATATTCATTTCTGGAAACACAGAAAACGTGTAACCAAAAATCGTTGCCCGTATTTCCTAAACGAGTAGGAAGGAATTTGTACGGGTAGTTTATAGCATCGACAAGGCTATTAGGTGGGTGCTACAGGGCTGTTTATTGGCGCTGCAGACCGAAAAGATGCTATCGCAGTCGAACGCCGGAATAATGGCAAGCCCCGGCTAGACACGGAGCGGTCTTTGTTAGTTTCATTACATAGATGCGATCGTGGTACGAATCGAGATCTAGGAAAATATTGTTCTCATATCAAGCCGTATGTACTGTAATGCCTGGTTAAAAATATTGAATCGCCCATACTAATATATATCTATACTAATATTATAAAAAGTAATCTCAAAATTAACTCTGTCTGTCCCCCTGTGGAAAGGGTAACAAACCTGTCGGTTTGTTACCCTTTCCCGCCTTACAACTTAAAGGGTAAGCTTTCAAGCCTCAACCATTTAACCGATGTTGACGAAATTTGGCACAAGGAAAATTTGCGTCGTAAAGATGGGCATAAGATACTTTTTAATGGGTGTGGTATTTAAAAAAAATCTAAGGGCGGATTTCACCGTAGAAACTAAACGCGATCAGTTCAAGAAAAACGAAGTTTAAGCGTTTAACTGAGTTCAATGCTACAGTTTGCATTTCATCAACATCAAATGAACGCAGTCAATGCTAAACGCGGTTCAAATTCTGAACGCCCAATTTTCGACGATCAGCTCTTTATACGCGTTTAGAGAGCTGTCATTGTCAATTGCACAACTATGTAAACACAAAATTTATTTTTAATTCGTATTATTTATTGTTTGCATACTTATGTAACCTATGCATAAAAACAAGCTGTTTGATGTCGCAAATCACGAAATAAATCGTCTTTTTGTTTTAGATTGTGACGATATTTCATGTAAACTTCGTTTTTCTAAACGCGATCAAAATGGAGTCGGTGAAATCGGTTAGACGAAAACCGAGATCAAATGATACATTTAAACTCAGTTAAGCAAAACGCGGTTTGATTAAACTTGGTTTCCAAAGCGATCGGTGAAATCGAGTCTAAGTCTACGGACGGACGAGGTTTGTTAATCATGCTTACTCTATATGAGATAATGCTTTCTTCAAGGATATAGAAATGAGGATCGACAAGTCTCATTTTAAAGACATCAATTTAGACGCGCAAAACACAACCAAACAACTCCCGATTTTTTAATTAAAGACCAGCTGTGCTCCGCGGTTTCACCCGCGCAAAAAAGTCATCCCTGATCGATGATATTACTTACTTATATACTTCCCTATTTGAATCGGATTTTGGGGTTTTCATTTTTTGCACGGAACTCTAATTATTTTTCTAAAATTAAAGTAGCAACTGTGTCAGTGAAAGTTCCGTCAGAATCGGGCCGGTTCGGAGATTAGCCGGAACTTTAGAAACTGGTTTTTTTAAGAACCGTATATACTTTCATAAGCATTGGTAAAAAGCTGTTATTTTGTTATTACAAACAGACACTTCAAAGATATCTTTATCTCCTGTATCGTGGGTACGTTTTACAGACATAAATGCACAAACACTCAGACCCAGAACAACTATCTGCAAGCCATATTTGTCCCGTGCGGGACACGAACCCGCCAAAGCCAAAGGTTTAGCCACTGCGCCACTAGGTCGACTAGACTAAATAAGAATGATAAATAATGCATCGCCTACTGGCGTCTCCCGTCTGGCAGTATCACTTGCACGCTATCGTGGAAGGGCCAGCGGTGCCTCTCCCCGCTGGCCCTCCACCTCAACAAGTGTATGCTTGTTTCGCTATAATATCTCTTTCGCAGTTGATAACTTCCGACAGTACACGGTAGTTGTCGCCGCAGTCGAAAATCGGCTATTATGACATCATAATTAATCTAATGAAGCTAATGAAGTAACAGAAAAAGAAAGAGGTGAACCAGATATTACATCTACAAAGTTTGCACTGTAAAAAAATATTTTGTAAAGTACAAAATTCGGTGCGACAGCCCCGTATGTCTACCCCCACATAATTCTTTCAGGGCAGGTCGTTTACGTTGTTATGTCATTGTAAAGGAGTCTTGCAACATGACTTTAAATATTTATTACAAATGCTTGTTTCTAGGGAATTTCTTGTCTTACTACTCGTATATATATATTTTTATAGCACCTTCGCCAAATTTATTATTTACTTTCAATATAGCGTCATCCGTTTAAAGATGGTAGGATTCCTATGCAAGAATCCGTCTAGGTAGGTACCACCCCAGGGCCAGTTATTCTGCTGTGAAGCAATAGTCTGCAAACATTACTGTGTTTCGGTTTGAAGGGCACTGAGAGCTAGCGTAATCACCGGGCGCATAAGACTTAAGAGCTGATGTCTCAGGGTGACGGGCGCAGTGTGGTGTCACACAGAATTTTTGTGACAGAGCATTTGTTATGGGCAGACGTTGCACTTACCACCAGGTGAACGTTTTGCTCGTTCCGTCACTTTTATCAAATTAAAAAAAACACAGTTATTCTAGTAGTCAGTCTAGCTCAGTACCACCAGGAGTTTCTTAATATTTATGCCCTATCAAGAGAGCGTTAAATTTTAAACGGTTTAAAAAAATCTTATACTTCTTAAATGTTTAAATACTGTTTTGTGTACATACAGTTGTTTTTTTCCCATGTAAAAGGGCAGGCAAAGACCACATCCGTAGCCCACTTTTCGTCTACGCAGGAAACGAAATGTAACGGGTAGGGAACCACATCGCCGCCATTTTTTTTTATTGTATAAAGTCATGAAACGAGCAAAACGTTCACCTGATGTCACCTAGAAAATTTCTGTGTGACACAGCAGTTCTTAAGTCTCATAATATGCCCTGTGATTACGCTAGTTCACAGTGCCCTTCAATCCGAAAACCAGTAATGCTTGCACACTACTGCTTCACGGCAGAATAACTGGCCCTGCGGTGGTCCCTACCTAGACGGATTCCTGCATAGGAATCCTACCACCAGTAAATTAAAGCCATTATATAACCAAACATATAACCACTTTAGGTACGAGTTGAAATTCTTGATCCCCATTGCGTTCTCATGAGTAGCTAGTCGTCGACACGGCACCCACTGTCTTGGCGGAAAGGGAAAGGATTAGGTAGAAAATGGGTAGGCAATGGGAAGTTGGAAAAGGACCTATAATATAAAGCATACTGCTATCTCGGAAGGAGCAGGACAGAGCAGTAAGTAGGTCTTCAGGTCGGCGTCACTTATCCGGTGATATACCGTATTTGCCGGTTAAGACAGATTTGAATAAACTACGGAATTTGCATGCCGCAAAAAGTTCTAGATCTTTTTATAACAACAATCTTGTTATTATGTTGTTACTATGTTCTGGATTATCGAACCTTTTGTAACCGTTACAAAAAATTTCCTCTGACGCCACTTATATACAAAGAAACCATTATTTACCAATTTTTGCATCTAATTAAATGTCTATAGTTATTCTTTTCATGTGCGTTTGGTAGCGGCTGAAGAGAGTCTACCACTCCATTTCATCCCGTGGGTGACGTAAAAGTCGACAGAGGGAAAATTAAAACCAGAAGATGGGCAACAGCAACTTCCTGGAACAAGTAAATAAATAAACTGCGGTTGCCAAACCGCCTACCAAGCGTGGCAACTGTAGCAAAATCCCCCCAAAATGCGAGCTACAAGCATTCGTGGCACACTATAGGGGAGGCCAATGTTCAGCAGTGGACTAGTGACAGGCTGAAATGATGATGATGATGATGATTCCTTTTAATCAAGTTTTCAGATACTTTTTCAAAGATTGTACTTAAACAGTAAAACCAGTAGATTATAAATTTATATCTAAGATTGTTTAGCACTAACCTTGTTTTGTGTAACGTAAGTTTTGTGTAACGCAAGTTGCTTCATCAGTACTTAAAAATGAAGCAGTATTGCTCTATCCGGAAGTCCAATAAATTTATGTTTTTAAACAATAGACAATCAAAAACAAAAATTTTCAATTGTTGTAATGCAATGCTGTGACTATACGAGGTCTTTGACTCGTACCAAAATGGCAGCGACGTGGATCGCCACCCGTCACGTCTCGTTTACACGGTGGCTAAAAGCGGGCAACGTGTGTGGTCCCTGCCTACGCCTCATGTGGGAAAAAGGCGTGACTGTATGTATACATATATAATGTTAATGTTGACTACGGATCTTAACAAATTAGCTACGTTTCACTCGCACGCACACATTTGAAAACCTGAATAAGGCGGAAGTCGCAAAGCCCCGGGTCTGAATGGTGCAGCAAAGTTATTGTCATTGTTTAAGCTGGAAGCTTTTAGAGACGTCCTCGTTCAAAGCCTGTATCGAAGTCAGCTCAAATGGGTCACGACCGTAATGGCATTCACTTTGATTTTATAGCCGTTTCCGCCATTTTAAATTCTGCATACTAGCTAGCAGTAGTTACCTAGCAGTATTCAAACAGAGATAATTTAAAAATGCATTTGCAATGCTTTAAGTAAAACCATACAATGAGTTCACGTTGTCTTACTATTAATAAAATATTCATGAACAAAGTTAAAATCTATATTAAAATTTAATACCTAACGCCCTACCGAACTACCTACTACGAACTAACCTACCTAAAGATGGGCGCATATCGCATCACAGTCGTCGTTTCAATTCACATCACTTGTACACTGCATAGGCCTCCCCCATAGAATGCCACAAAAGTTTGTAGCTCTCATATTGGAGGGATTTTGCCATAGTTGCCACGCTTGGCAGGCGGGTTGGCAACCGCAGTTTATTTATTCAGATGTTCCAGGAAGATGCTGCTGCCCTTTCCCGGTTTTCGTTTTCCCTCTGTCGACATTTACGACACCCACGGGATGAGATGGGGTGGTAGATTCTCTTAGTATCACATCACAGTACTATTTTTTATTAAAGAAAGTGACATGTGCAATCATTAACATGTAAAAGCGGCATGTAAAAACCCAGAACAATTATGTGTGGCACTACACAGCGCCCTTCACTTCAAGTCAACAGTTCTTAAGTCTCATATGCCCAGTAATTACACTAGCTATCAGTAGCGTTCAAATCGAAACAAAATAACGTTTGCACACTACAGCTTCACAGCAAAATAACTGGAGTATTTGCTCTTTGAAAACCTTTATAAAAAATAGAGTTTGAAAATGTAATATAAACTATATTACATTTTCAAACTACATCTGAACTGTGCGACATACTCGTATGAAATTGCAATAATGTATTGTATTATTATATAGGTTTTTAACCTATATAATAATATATCTATGTCTATGCTGCTTGCTGTGTCAGCAGATGCCCTCGCCCTCTATTTAAAAAAAAAAACCTTCAGTTATAGGTTTTTTTAATATCCCGTGGGATACAAGCTATTTCTATCCTAAATTTCGTCAAAATCGGTTTTGCGGTTGGGCCGTGAAAAGTTGACAACAGAGACAGAGAGAGTTACTTTCGCATTTATAATATTAGTATGGATTCCGTAAGACTTGTTACAGACCAAATGATAAAACCAATATCATCTGGTCTGTAATCATTTGGTCCAGTTTACAGGGCAACGTCTCGTTCTAAGAGCAAAAAAAGCAAAGCAAAGTTTCAGCCTATAAATGTCCCACTGCTGAGCACAGGCCTCCTCTCATTTATGAGAGGGTTTTGGAGCTAGGAAGAATCCGCCACGCTGTTCCAATGCGGGTTGGCGGGCTTCACATGTCCTCGAAATATTTCTATTCCTCGGGCACGCAGGTTTCCTCACGATGTTTTCTTTCACCGCTAAGCACGTGGTAAATCAGCACTTAAAATTGTAGAACAATATAAGAGGTGCTGCCACCGGGGATCGAACCCAGGTTACTCCATTACTATGAAATTTAAGGTTGAGCATAGTTTTGCCGCTGTCACTAACATTGAAGATTGTACGCAATGATCCATCTTTCTTATTGGTTGATCTGAGATACAAACTAAATTTTGATATTTAATAAATGAAATCAAGTGTTAAGTGACGCCGTGTGGTAGCGGGTTAAGAGAATCTACCACCCCATCCCATCCCGTGGGTGTCGTAAAATGTCGACTGAAGGGGAAATGAAAATCAAAATGATGGGCAGCAGCATTTTCCTGAACAATCTGAATAAATAAACTGCGGTTCCCACCCCCCTGTCAAGCGTGGCAACTATGGCAAAATCTACCCAAAATGAGTGCTACAAACTTTTGACTACATATTATTTATTGAAAATATAGATTGCGCTACGGGGGAGGCCTATCTTGAGCAGTGGACTAGTGATAGGCTGAAACGATGATTACGATGGTGATAAAGTGACATCAATCAATCAGTATATTCTTGATGTACACAAAATACAAGTACAAGGATAAAAAAAAACAAAAAGCGTAAAAATATGTACAATATGCGGTTTTATCGCTCTGAAAGCGATTTCTTCCAGACAACCATTTTAATCGGAATTGTTCTAATTAATACATAAAGAAGGAAGCAGAGGGGGATGTTTATAAATTAATATAAAGCACTGGACGAAGGCTAAAAGCAAAATATTAAAGTTTAGGAAAAAAATAATAAAAAAGGTATATCTTATTTTTCTAACTTGTATACATTTTGATTTACGAGTGTATACAGTTTTATCTCGAAGATCGGATCAAGCAGTAAAAAAAAATGAATTACAATTTATTAGTAAATATAATAGCAGTGACAACTATATACATATATATTTAGATTTATTAGTATTTGTCTTATCCTAATACACAATTAATTTTTTATCTCACATTATTGCGGTATATATTTACGGAACATGTTTAATGATACAAGATGAAGCTCCTACAACTGTCAGCGTCAGACAGTCGGGGACAGTAGATTGTCCGGCGCTTTGATTTCCTCGGGGATGGCTCGCAACAAATAGGTGCAGTACTGTGCATTGTATGCTGGGTTCTTATTTTTAAAGTAGATTCAATAACGTTTGTCGATCATAGTTACAGCCGAATATTTATATCATAATGGAAACATTGCGTAAGCATTCGGTAATAGACATTGAGATTGGCATATTTATATTATATTGATGTTCTCCTAGCCGATTTCGACCACGGCGACAACTGCCGAATACTGTCGAGAGCCATCAACTGCGCAGGAGATTTTATAGTGCCACAAGTGTACGCGCAAACACAGAGGCTCGCTCATCCCAACCTACCCGCGCCCGATGTAACGCTGATGCGATAAGATCGGAGGTAGGCTAGGATGCAGTGTCAGAAACACGGGGACAATCACAGCACAACCAGACCCGAAAACCAACAATTTGTGTTTTAGCACATATGTTGTCTCCGGCTGGGAATCGAACCCAGGACCCGCGGCGCAGAAGTCAGGTACTCTACTACCACTAGGCCACGCGGTAGTATTTCAAATTGAGTTTTGTCAAATTGTACGCTAGTAAATTGTAAGTGTTCTCTTGGCCATTAATCGTGCAGAATAACGTCACAATTTGCAACTTTAGCACTATATGCAACGGGTGGTGGCGGCTAAGAGAATCTACCACCCCATCTCATCCCGTGAGTGTCGTAAAAGTCGACTGAGGGAGAATTAAAACTTGAAGATGGCAGCATTTTCCTGGAATATCTGAATAAATTAACTGCGGTTGCCAACCCGCCTGCCACGCGTGGCAACAATGGCAAAATCCCTCCAATATGAGAGCTTTTGATGTGCTCATTTACCACTAGCTCGGCACGACACGGTGCACTTCCTGCACCGCCGAGAAAATCTGCATGTCTGAGAAATAAAAATATTATAAGTCCGTCAATCCGCATTCTAGCAGCGTGGCGGATTCTTCCCAGCTCCAAAAGCCTTGATAGAGAGGAGACCTGTGCTCAGTAGTGGGATATATATAGGCTGTTACTTTATTTTACTTACTTTTTATGTAGATTCCTTCCACGGGGAAGATAGGTATGACCGTGATAATGTAAAGAAAGGTTTTTTTAAATTACCTAAGTAATTCAACTGAAAGAATTAAAATGTCTTTTTATATTTACACAAATTATGTTGTCCTGATCGATTTCGAGCACGGCGTCAACTTCCGAATATTGTCGGAAGCTAACAACTGCGCAAGAGATATTATAGTGCCATAAGGTGCGTGCATACACAGATTAACTCACTCGCCCCAACCTACCCGCGCCCGATGTAACGCTGATGCCATAAGATCGGAGGTAGGATAGGATGCAGTGTCAGAAACACGATAACAATTACGACACAACTAGACCCGAAAAACCAACATTACCCAGCACAAATGCCCAGTTCATGTGCGCGCCTCGCAACAAATAAAACAAACAATTTTTTTTATATATTTAAAAAATGCTGTTTGTACAGAACATTTCTGTGTGGCACCACACTGCACCCGTCATCTGGAGACATCAGATGCTAAGTCTCACATGGCCAGTGATTACACTCGCTCTCAGTGCCCTTCAGACCGAAACACAGTAATGCTTGCACGCTACTGCTTCGCGGCAGAATATTTGGCCTGGGGTGGTACCTTCCTAGACGGATTCCCGTATAGAAATCAGTAGCTGATCGCCAACCTTCATTAATTGTAGAGGAACTTTAAAAGGAAGGAGAAGGCGAGAAGGTCAACAGTCCGACACAAAACCAATATTTTAAACATAGGAGAAAGTAGATTGAACTTTGTAACGTCAATGTGAAGAATCTCTTAATGAAAAAATGAAAAATGTCGTACAAGACCGCAATGTTATTCATAATTATTATCCACGGAATCGTTTATAGAAAGAAAGAAAGAAAGAAATTTTTTTTATTCAATACTACAACACAACATACAAAAAATAAGTAAACAAAAAATACGACGTATTATATTGTCAGACGTACGTTGGGTTGTAGCAACGAAAAGGCTGTCGACTCAGCATTATGCTATGGCAGAGTTGCCACAGCGCTGTTATTCTGTCGATGCCTCAGGTTTAACGATCTACTTTCATTATCTACTTTCGTTTTACGTCCTAATCACCCGTACTTTCGCTTCACGTTTACATTTCGTTAGAGTGTTTTTGAATGAATGCAATGAGCGTCGAGTAAAAGTCGAATGTGTTTGAGTGGCTCACTAGGCAAATTATTTATTTCCGTGTCTGGCGCAGCACTCACGGGCGAATGAATCAGTAGACAATTGAATTGGGGCAACATAAAACGGCCTCTAGCATATTTCAGAGTTATACTCGTATTATTAAATCCAAAATCTGCGTATAAACATTCATATTGAATATCTAAAAAAACATTTTTTTTTATTGCATAAAGTGACGAAACGAGCAAAACGTTCACCTGATGGTAAGTGCAACGTCCGCCCACAACAAATGCTGTGTCACCCAGAATATTTATGTGTGACACCACACTGCGCCCGTCACCCAGAGACATCAGTTTGTAAGTCTCAAATGCCCAGTGATTACGCTAGCTCACAGTGCTGAAGGGCCGAAACACAGTAATGCTTGCACACTACTGCTTCACGGCAGAATAACTGGTCCTGGGGTGGTACCTACCTAGACGGATTCCTGCATAGGAATCCTACCACCAGTAGATCCCACCACCATAAGAACATATTAAGGTTAAGATAATGTTTTATTTATAAAAGCAGAAGTGGGGTCATAAGTTCTGTTGCATTGTTATTTTATTTTTTTATTAAAGTTTTTTTCTGAATTCTGACGACCGCGTGGCCTAGTGGAGTACCTGACTTCTAAGCCGCGGGTCCTGGGTTCGAATCCCAGCCGGAGACAACATTAGTGCTAAAACATAAATTGTTGGTTTTCGGGTCTGGTTGTGTTGTGATTGTCCCCGTGTTTCTGACACTGCATCCTAGCCTACCTCCGATCTTATCGCATCAGCATTACATCGGGCGCGGGTAGGTTGGGACGAGTGAGTGCCTCTGTGTTTGCGCGTACACTTGTGGCACTATAAAATCTCCTGCGCAGTTGATGGCTCTCGACAGTAGTCGGCAGTTGTTGCCGTGGTCGAAATCGGCTAGGATAACATCATCATCATCATCATTATTTAAATTTCGAATCCGAGGCGAAATATTTAGAATAAAGAACCTTTGCGGCATATTAAAATAAAAAAGAAATTATTTTTATTCCATTTAAAAAAATGGATTAAAAGCAAAAGGAAGATATATATATTTGTACATTATTTTAAAAATGACTAAGAAAAGCCCGCTGGGTTTCTTACTGATTCTTCCCAGGACAGAGGCATTTTTTGCGAGCCAGTGTAGTTTAAAAAGAAGAAAAAAAATTACTTTCAATAAGTATTATGTAAATAATCTATATTGAATAAAAATTTATTCTATTCTATTCTATTCTATTCTATAGAGTAGCGGTTATTGCGCTGCAGCGCTGCGGTTAACCGCCAGATGTCGAGAGACCTGGAATTTTTAAACTTCTGCTAAATTTGAATATAACGCTGAGGTTCGTATATCGTACTATCAAACAATTAAGTGAAGATTTTACCTTTGAAGACTGTAAAAGGAGTACCTCGTACGGTTAATACACCAGCAGTCATCAAATCAGTGCGGGCGCTAATTCAACGAAATCCCCTCCGCAAGCAAAAAAATGGAAAGTATAATATGGCACATGAAATCTTTAAGAATTTATAGTATAAGTTTTTCAACACAAATTACCTACCTATTTCGAAAGGCTGCGTTTCAGAAACAATAACAAAATAAACAAGCAATGAACTTCAGCGTCCTTAGCGATTGTGGAAAAGTTTAAAATAAATAGAAGCGAGCTTTGGCATTCCCAAAAGCTTTAACAAAACCTGACACTGAGTACGTGATGAAAATCAATTTGTTTGAGTTTTTTCGTTGTAACTTACTTTGTTTTCTAATAAAAAAAAGGTTATACGTTAATCTGTACGGCACAGATTGCTTTTACTTTTTTGCAAAATATTTGTGATTTTCCGGACAATTTTTTAAATGTTAATCATTTATTTATTATTAATATATTATAGTGATTTTTTTTTAGTTATAATTATAGGTGTCCGGCAGAGTAGATTGGCACCTACCACTTTCCTATCAAGGTGTCGTAGAAGGCGACTAAGGTATTGTACGGACAGCCTTTATTGTGCAGAATAATACCATAATATGCAATACTGTCACTATACTGCTCGAGGGAGAATTTTTCGACTCGTACCAAAATGGCCGCGACGTGTTTCTTCATCTGTTAGGTCTCGTTACATGGATAAAAGGCATGGCTGTATGTATGTTTGCTGTTTACGATTACTGTTTCTTGATGGATCTCTATTTTCAACTCTTAATATATCGTAAAAAAGTACAAGCTCAACAAAATTATTTACTTTATGTACGGTCGGTTGCGGCTTTTACGGAATTTTTATGACCTGTTTAATTTCGAGGGACAAATGTGTTTTAAGAGATTTTTGTGATCATTAAAACTTTTTTTTTGTAACTTTTGTTCTTGCATTTATCTCTTGGTATATTTCTGTATCATCATCGTTCAGCCTATCACTGGTCCACTGCTGAACATAGCCCTCCCCTTACCAGTTTATGTAGGCAACCGCAGTTCATTTATTCATATTTACCAGGAAACTGCTTCTGCCGATCTCCTGGTTTTTATTTTCCCTCTTTCGACTAATACAATACCCATGGGATGAGATGGGGTGGTAGTATTCTCTTAAGCCGCCACCACACAGTATTTTTGTATACTACATCCTAACTAGAGGGTTGTCCTCTTGGACCATTTTTCGACTACTGCGACAATTTTGCACAGGAGATATTATAGTGTCACATGTGTACGCAAAAAATACAGACACTCACTCGCCCTTACCGACCCGCGTCTAACGTCATGTTTAAGCGATAATATTGAACGTAGGTCGTATCAGAGACACGGGGAAAATCACAACACAATCAGACCCGAGAATACAAATGAACTTGAATTGTACGTGCCTATACAGTTATTGTACATTATTTTAAAAATGACTAAAAAAAAAATGCCCGCTGGGTTTCTTACTGGTTCTTCCCAGGACAGAGGCATTTTTGCGAACCAGTGTAGCTTAAAAAAAAAAAAATGACTTTCAATAAGTATTATGTAAATAGTCTATATTGAATAAAAATTTATTCTATTCTATTCTATTCTATAGGCTGCAATGACCACATACTACTGAAAGGACTGTGCGCCTGCTCACAGCCTTATTTTTAAATAAAACTATATTTTATTCAAAAACTTGACAAAGAAAACAATAATTCATCATCATCATCATCATTTCAGCCTACCATAGTCCACTGTTGAACATAGGCCTCCCCCATAGATTGCCACAAAACACGGTCCTGAGCCACCTGCATCCATCGACTTCCTGCAAAACCGTGTAGGTCGTCGCTCCATCTAGTGGGGGGTCGCCCTACACTGCGTTTGCCGGTACGAGGTTGCCACTCGAGAACCTTTCTTCCCCAACGGTTATCGGTTCTCCGAGCTATATGGCCGGCCCATTGCCACTTCAGCTTGCTAATCCTTAGGGCTATGTCGGTTACTCTAGTTCTGCTGCGGATAACATCGTTACGGATTTTATCTCGCAGAGAAACTCCGAGCATAGCCCTTTCCATAGCTCGCTGAGCGATTCTGAGCTTCCTCATGCGGCCTGCAGTGAAGGACCACGTCTCGGTTCCATATGTTATCACTGGCAACACGCACTGGTTGTACACTTTTGTTTTGAGGGATTGCGGTATACTCGACGAGAAGATGTGACGCAGTTTCCCGAACGCTGCCCAGCCGAGTTGGATCCGTCGATTGACCTCTTGGTCGAAGTTGGACCTACCTAGTCGGACAATCTGTCCTAGGTATACATATTCGTCAACAACTTCGATCGTAGTGTTCCCAACAATAACCGGTATAGGTGTGACATGGACGTTAGACATGATCTTCGTCTTGTCCATGTTCATCTTAAGACCTACCCGTTGGGAGACACTATTGAGGTCATTGAGCATAGCGCTAAGGTGCTCCAGCGATTCTGCCATTATGACTATGTCGTCGGCAAATCGAAGGTGAGTGATGTATTCGCCATTGATGTTGATACCGTATCCTTTCCAGTCCAGTAGCTTGAAAACATTTTCCAATGCAGCGGTGAAGAGTTTCGGGGATATTACATCACCCTGTCTTACACCTTTCTGCAATTGGATCAGTTTCGTACTCTGGTTCTGTACTCGGATAGCCATCGTAGCATTGGTATACAAGCACTGCAACGCATCGATATACCGACAGTCAATTCGGCACCGCTGAAGCGACTCTAGCACCGCCCAAATTTCGACGGAATCGAAGGCTTTCTCATAGTCCACATACGCCAGACATAGCGGAAGATTGTACTCTTCGGTCTTTTGTACAATCTGGCGAAGGGTATGTATGTGGTCTATGGTACTATAGCCTTTTCGGAATCCGGCTTGTTCGGGAGGCTGGAAGTCATCAAGTCTGCTTGCGAGACGATTCGTTATGACTCTCGAAAACAGCACGTAGACGCGGCTTAGAAGCGATATCGGTCTATAGTTCTTCAAGAGGGCGTTATCGCCCTTCTTGAAGAACAGGACAACCACGCTTCTACTCCACGCTTCCGGCGTAGCGCCGCCCCGGATGACGGAATTAAAGAGCTTCTGAAGGACTACTAGTATCGGCTTTCCACCCGCTTTCAGAAGCTCTGCTGTGATTCCATCTTCACCCGGCGCTTTGCCATTCTTAAGCTGTTTGAGAGCCATACTAATCTCGCTCAGACTGACGTCCGGGATATCATCGGAATAGTGTCGGACGAGACTTGCTCTTGGGTCGTTACTCACACTAGTGTGTGGCTCCAACGACGATGTGTACAGCTGTCCATAAAATCTCTCGATCTCACTCAAAATCTCTGCTCCAGCGGAAATGACGCCACCGCTTTCGGTCCTCAACTTAGTCAGTTGGCTCTTTCCGGCAGACAGATCCCTGGCAAAAACCTTGGAGCCTTGGTTTCGCTCTATCGCTTCCTCAATACGAGCTGTATTGAAGTTGCGAAGGTCTCGCCGCATACATTTGGAGATCTGTCTGTTCAGTTGCCGATATGCTGACGCATCAGTTGAGGACTGTAGCCTCATTTCTCGCCTAGCCTCCATGAGATTAAGAGTGTGGTCGGAGAGTTTCTGGATCTTTTTTGTGCGGTGGGTCTTGCAAAACTTTGCCCCCACCGCATGGATAGTTTCCACGAGCCTCTCGTTCATATCATCCACTGTAACGCAATCTTCCAGGCACTGAAAACGATTTTGCAACTCGAGCTGGAAGCTTTCGGGGTTTTGGATAAGGGCACGAGATGGACGGAGCGTGGACTTCACCAGACGCGACCTCTCCAGCTTTACGTTCAGGTTCAATGTGCCTCTTACCATTCGGTGATCACTGCCGGTTTTCACCCTAGCGATCACAGAGACATCATTGAACAGCTGTCGTTTGGTCGTCATGATGAAGTCGATCTCATTTTTGGTGGAACCGTCCGGGCTCATCCAGGTCCACTTTCTGTGGGGCCGCTTTTGAAAGAAGGAGTTCATCATAAAGAGTCCCTCCTTCTCCATAAAGTCGGCCAGCTGTTGGCCCCTTTGGTTCCGTTGCCCTATTCCAAATTGCCCCACTACCAGCTCATCGTCTTTTTTCATGCCCAGCTTCGCGTTAAAGTCTCCCATCAACACCGTGTAGTGAGTTTTGGAGGAATGTATGGCTCTTGATATGTCCTCATACATTACCTCCACCTCTTGATAATTGCGACTAATGATTTCTTATATTTACGCGAATATTAAACATATAATAAAACTAATTTTATGGACATTATCGCGTTTAATTTTAAACTATTTATAACCTGACGTTTCCAGTGCTTCACAGCACCCAATAAACAGACAGATAGATTTCTCTAATAAGTACCGTACATACTTTCATAAGCATTTAGTAAAAAGCTGTTTGTTTGTTATTACAAACAGACACTTTAATTTTATTTATTTTTATAGATTGTTAAGAAGTTTAAAATTATATTACATTTTATTCTACATATTAGACAGACTCCAAGTTTTCAGATTCAACAAATTACTCGAGTTGCTTAAGGTAGCTAAAGTATTAATTAAATTGTTTGATTTGGATTTAATCAATATATCTTCGAAATACAGCTTCAATCAGTATTTTTGATCTCGTTGTCGAGCTAATGAGAGCAAAATCTAAGAAGAAATCGATGATTTGGACGAATTCGATAACATACTTCTATTAGGAGTCATTCACTCGCAGACTAAATCCTAAACATGTATGACTTTTTTTTTGTGTCGCTTTTTTGTTTCATCGATGAAACGATTCTAAAGAATCACAACAATTCTAAAGAAGTTTTCACTTCAAAAACTACAATACATATAACTTTTACTAGAGGATAAAATACAAAAAATCTATATTCTCCTACAACATTACCTACTCGGAAACAATATATTATCATCATCATCATTTCAAACTATCACTAGTCCACTGCTGAACACAGGCCTCCCCCATAGATTGCTACACAACATATGGAGCAGCTGATTTACATGTACAGGTACATGTACGGACATGTACGGACGTGTTATTATCCCTTGGTATACTATTTAACAAACGCGTTGTATAAGTGTTGAGTTATGAGTCGATCTAGTGTCCCGAAATACAATTGAATTAAATTTCGTAATTGGGCAACACCCATTAAATATTGTTCCCAAATGTGTGCACAGAGTAAATATAACTAGCGCTTGACGTAGTCGGTTTGCTGTTTCAATGAAACACGTAGAAGTGTTCGGCAAACGTGTTTGTTGACTGGGATGTTTATATATCCTAAGGGAATGCAGTAAATGAATACCTTAGTTATTGTGTCCATTGGTTAATAATGTTTGGTATTGGTTACTTTCCTTATAAGTACTATACATATATTTTTTTTATTTATTTATTTAAACTTTTATGCACTTAAGTTGTACATATGGCGGACTTAATGCCTGAAGGCATTCTCTCCCAGTCAACCATAAGGTTAAGCAGAGATAAATATATGATAGGCAGTGCAGCAAATATTAAAAAGAAAAAAAAAACAACTTGAGAAAAAACATATATACATAGATAGCAATACAATATACGTAATTATATCAATACATACACATTCAAATATACATACATATATATATATATATATATATATATATATATATATATACATATCTACATATACATAAAACTACTACATAAATATAGATATAAATATACTACTAGATAATTATTATCAAATAGGAAAATTTTATTACGTCCTTAAAACATCGATTCATATGCAATGAAAATAACTCATACTTGCAGCGAATTTTTGAAGTATTCCCTGACTTTATTTTTGAAGGCAAACCTATTGGGAGCTTTTTTAATGTCAAGAGGTATATCGTTCCAGAGCCTTATAGCCGTTAGGGCGAAAGAGTAAGATACTATATCCGATAGGTGTCTGGGAGAGTCGAATAGCACCTACCTAAGTGTCGTAAGAGGCGACGTGCGACGTAAGGTATTGTACGGACAGTCTTTATTTGTGCAGAATAACACCATAATATGCAACGCTGTCACTATACTGCTCGAGGGATCGCAATTTTTTAAGCCGTGTCCAAAATAGTAGCGACGTTGTTCGTCACCCGTCACGTCTCGTTTTCCCTCGAGGGTCAAAAGTGGGCTATATGACTGTATTTATGTATAAATATTAGTAAGAAAAAGCATGCTCTACACCTAATAAAATATGTGTACAAGTAATTATTATTACTAATTATTTAGAATTATTAATTACCCTACTAATCATTGAGAAGTTTTCGGAGCCGGGAAGAATGCGCGAAGCTATTTCAGTACGGATTGATGAACTTTATAAATCATCTTATATTTTTAACTATGTGAAGCTCGCGACTACGTCCGCGTGAAAAAGACCGTGGGAACTCTTACATTTTCCGGGATAAAAAGTATCCTATGTCCGTCTCCAGGTTGCTGGTTACCTCTGGGACAACTTTCGTCAAGATTGGTTCAAAAGATGAGCCGTGAAAAGGTAACAAACAGATAATCAAAGAGAGAGACTTTCGCATTTGTAATATTAGTAACCCCCAATAATGTATTCTGCTCACCCCACAATGTTTCCTTCAAAATCATGTAATAGGTGAGCGCTAAAAATTGGAGCTGAAATCTCAAAAGGCACATCTCTATAATGAGTTCTTAAACCAATATGCTATAAAAACATCATAAATAAAAATCTTGATAAATAAAGTATGAGGAACTTTATCTTTGTAAATGCTGTAATAATTGCAATTTATATAAATTCTTATTACCTTTTATTAGTATTTGTAATTTTAATCTATATTTCTATATATTACCAATAATAAAATTGATGGGTCTGTCTGTGATTTCAAAATAATTGCATGCTATTTAGTCGATGCCTAATCATAAGTTACCGTTTTTAGAATTTTTTTCTGTATGTTTGTCCTTCTGTAAGTCTTTCGTCTTAAAATGGCTCCGAAACGGCTCAACGGATTTCTGTGAAAAAACTGTTGCGATGGAGCGGTTATGCAGTATTTTTTAGGGATAATACTTTGGAAAATAGTATATCCATAAATACATACGCATACTATTAACACCCTTTTCCCATATAAGGGTAGGTAGAGACTACTACGTAGCCCAATTCTCGCCGACACGGGAAACGAGACGTGATGGATAGCGAACTATGTTGCTGCCATTTTGGTACGAGTCAAAAATTCTTGCAAAATCTCAATAAATAAACAGTGTCATCTGTTGCCAACCCGCCTGCCAAGCGTGGCAACAATAGAAAAATCCCCTAAAATGAGAGCTACAAACTTTCGTCGCAGTCTATGAGGGAGGCCTTTTTTCAGCAGTGGACTAGTGACAGGCTAGAATGATAATGATGGTGATGATTGCATATTATGGTGTTATTCTGTTAATCAATTAGGTGAATACATTAAAGTTAAATGAAAAATAAATAAACAATGTTGTACTTTTATCAGAATTTATAAACTTTCAGGATGACCCAAGAATTACATGCTGTTCGTCACAAAAAAATTGTAAACACTAAATCGTCCCATTTTGCTGATGACAATAAAATAATACTTCAAAAATATTACAATGAACGAGATTGTTAATATAAACTAACTAGAATTTTTTATAATAGTCGATTCGTACAAAGACACAGAGTATCAAAGAGCCAATAAAAATAATTGTATTGAAAAGACTACATACTCCAATAACGTTGACAAAGAGATCTGTTCTTCAAAATATATGTACGCCAGATAATATAAAATTGATGGTTCGTTTTATTAAACATTATCATTAGTCCTGAATATTACTGGAAAATTTTAAACGCTTTCGTTTCTCAGAAGTTTTATAAATACGATTAATTTCAATATAACTAATACTGATACAAGTAATTTGAATCAGGCGTTGCTTAGTGCAAATAAATGAAATCAAAACCTTTTCGTACTCAATTACTTACGAAAATAAATTGAAAGTGTAATTATTAGAAAATTGACTCAATATTAATGACAAAACTATTAAAAATATTTTGTAACGTTTCTAATAATTTCATGTAAACATTGTAGTGTTCTTTAAAGCGAATCATGGGAAATAAATGTCGTTAGCAATTACGGGCATTATCATCAATGCCTTAAAGGCGACACCGGTCATTAGAAAAAATGAAAATCTTGTCTTCACTCGGCGGTTGACAGTCGTAGAGTCAATATCACTTGATAATGCCTCGTTTTGAGGTGAAACACGTGTCATGTTCTCGACTTCAGTGGTGTGTATTGCCTAGTGGTTGCACCACTACGGTGGAGGGTATCTGGTGGCGGCTCCCGGTGGCGATATTGGTTTTCTTGTGCACGCTGTTGAGGGAGGGCGGGCGGTGCTCTTCAAAACTAGGTAATACACACTATTTTACATTTTGCATGCGGATCTTAGCAAATCCACTTTCTCTCATTTACTATAATGGATTTCCGCAAAGTAACGTCTGATTCTATTAACTATATTAAATCTTGTGAAACTACACCAGTGACTTTTACTGAATATTACGAAAATATCCAAAACACAACAATCCATATTATCTTTCATTGACATAATTACGACAATCGCTAAGGTATTAACGTTCCTAGTTATATCTTTCATGATTACAATTAAACGTAATAGAGCTGTAATTGCGCCTCTAACAGCGATGTAGTTGACAAAATGTAGTGAAGCTTGGACATCGGCCAACTAATTTACTGTAATACAGCATAGCGTTGTTACAGTCGATAATTCCACATCTACTAGTTACACCTAAAGCTACCGCAACGCGACATTTTCAATTGTTTTTTTTTTATTTGATTAAGTGACGAGACGAGCAAAACGTTCACCTGATGGTAAGTGCAACGTTTGCCCATAACAAATGCTGTGTCACCCAGAACATTTCTGTGTGACACCACACCGCGCTCGTCACCCTGAGACATCAGTTCTTAAGTCTCATTTGCCGAGTGATTACGCTAGCTCTCAGTGCCCCTCAAACCGAAACATAGTAATGGTTGCACCCTACTGCTTCACGGCAGAATAACCGGTCCTGGGGTATTACCTACCTAGACGAAATCCTACCAACAGTCTAACTGGTTTACGTATGTCGATATTAATGATGATTTCTCTTACGTAGACTTCGCGACTGATAAACATTACATACATACATGCAGTCACCCCTCCCCGCGGGAAATGAGACGTGACGGGTGGCAAACCCCGTCGCCGCCATTTTGGTGCGACTCGAAAAATTCTTATCTCCCATTGCGTTTCCACGAGCAGTATAGAGACAACATTACATAGTATGGTATAATTTTGCATGAATAAAGACTTTCCGTCCGATCTAGCCCTCTAGATCTGGATCCCGTAGTCTCTTAAGCCATTTAAGCCATTTAAGCCATTTAAGGAATGCATGAGTAGAACGGCAGGTCTTCTTAGGTACTCCGCGTCTAGACGGCAAAATTTGTTTAAGTTAATGAATTTAATTTTAAATAAAATTAATATTTACGGATTTTAACGCATTTAGTTTATAACCCGTCGTTTCGAGTGCTTTACAGCACCCAAGTATGGGAGGACTGTGGTGACAGATGTCCTGATGTCACAGTTAACCCGGGGTGCTTTCAGCTTTTAATTATTCATTTTAGTCCGATCTACGCAGAAAAAGCTTACTGTGTCTTGAAGCCTTGCAGTGGTATGCTTGGTTTTTGATTTAATTTTACCCAACCAGCTTCTCTATTGAAATTAAGATGTTTTGTAATTTCAATAACCTAGCTAGGTAGGAATCGGTGATCGTTTGCAAGGATCTGTGGTCTATCAAACCGGAGATAATTGTTGGGATGATCCAGAACATGGTCACAGCCTGCTGACTTCCTAGAGCCACGATGCTTCACATCAGCTATATGTTCTTTTATACGTATTTCAATCGATCTTTTTGTTTGCCCTATGTAAGAGAGACAAGCTAGATTGTGAATGTGGATTCACAATCAAGCTTGTATACTGCATCTTGTAGAGAGATGTTACAGTTTTTACCATCTGTCAAATGTAAAATCTGTCACCTCATTCCATTACCATGGGTGCTATAAAGCACTCGGAACGTCGGGTTATAAATAGTTCAAAATTGAACGCGATAAAATCCGTAAAAATTGTTTTATTTTGTAAACATCAATACATATTTGCATTCAATAGAAATTAAAAAAAAAATCGATAGTAGCTTTAAGATATTAATTTTTACAAATCGTCGCCTGTGGTAACTATTACGCGCCACGCCACCAGTAACTATTATTACAGCCTCATTAAAAAAATATGTTAAAGTTAATAGAATAGATAAAAAACTGTGCACTATCTATTGTCAGTGTAAGCACCGCTTCAATAAAACAGATAAATGCAGCGAAGGCTGGTGGCGCTGCCTGTTGGAACTTTGCCACGGAGCGCGGCGTGTGATATCGAAAATCTCTACGAAAACAAGGCGGACCAATTTAGTTGCAGCAGTATGTCGCGTTGGTGAAAAGCATTTAATGAAAGTGACGCAAATTCAGAAAACTGTTATTAGAAGAACGAATTAATTGTATCACACTATGTATGTATTAGTATATAGCACAAGGTACTGTTGACTGTCTTCAGTTGCTTTCCAAAATTATGGTTAAAATACCCTAAAAGGTACCTTCACCACAAGGCGATCCTATCGATATCGTGGTCGCGCACATGGTACAGGCAAAATGTGTATCTAATCCGAGCCAACACTTTACTCAACGAACACTATGATAATCGTAAGGTGGATCTATTTCTTAATAGTAGCAGAATTTTTGCAACAATTTTTTTTAATATCTAACGTTTATAAACAATAGCTTATTATAATGTAAATAACTCTAGCGGTACTGATACTGTATACTTAACTATGTTTGCAACAAATATTCATTAAACTACAAATATGTGGGAACAATAAGTAACCTCCGTATCTATAAGTGTACCCACGTAGATGTTATAAAGGTTCAAGTTCTCTGAAAAATTATAAAATAAAATAAAAATATCACGCGTTGTCCTGTATAAGGAGTACACAGAGACCACGCACAACAGAGACCAACTTTTCGCTCCCGCTGGAAACGTGACGGGGTTAACCTCGTTGCCGCGATTTTGGTACGAGTGAAAAAATTCTCTCTCCATTGCGTTCCCACGAGCGGTATAGTGACAGCGTTGCATATTATAGTGTGATTCTGCACGAATAGATGCTATCCGTACAATACCTTAGTCGCCTCTTACGACACCTCGGTAGGAAAGAGGTAGGTGCTATTCAACTCTGCCGGACACCTATCGGCCTATGTAATACTAGCTTGTAATAAAAATATAAATGATAATAAAATATAATATTTGGATTCCATGAGATTTTAAACTCGGTGAAACGAAAAAGTGTCGAACATATACTTACATCTACACTAATTAGACTGCGAGAGAATGAGATAGAATACAGTATACAGCGTCTCCTTTATATTTTCTCTTTTATATCTGTAGAGTAAATTGTAAAATAGCTTTTAATCTTGGTAAAAATGTTATAATAAATAAGCCCTACAATTATCCTACCCCTGATACTCCGCATTCGTGTCATTCTCTCGAAGTTTAGTTTCCTGAAGGTTTCTCTTTTACCGCGTGTGATTTGCACTTTTTTTATGTAATTAACTACCTGTTAAAATAATACCTGGGTATCTTTACTTAGTTGCCTCGTCCGGCAAATACGGTAGAGCAAATCCGATATAGTATCATACACCTTATGGTTTCTTTCCCAATTTCCCATTCCCTACCCCCAGTCCATTTCCTAGCTAATCCTTTTCCCTTCCTCTCCGCCGAGCCAGCGGTTGCCGTGCAAATGACTACGAGAAGCTATTCTTGGGGACGCAATGGGGAGCAAGAATTTCCTCTTTTTCCAAAATAGCGGCGACGTGGTACGCCACCCTTCGGGGTCGAAAAGTGGGCTACTGATGTGTTCTTTGCCTACCCCTTGTAAGGGAAAAATGCGTGAAAAGAGTTATATACGTTTACGTAATTTGAGACTTTTGACGAATGAATATGTCTAAAATGCTTAATGGACTCTATAATCCAGACCAGATAGATGTTAGCGTCTGTAACCAAGAAACTTAACCGCTCCCAATACGCCGTAATTACTAAAAATGGGATAGAATAGAAGCAATCAACTCATCACTTACCTATATATACATATATAATTGAATAGTATATTATTGTTTAATCGATCTACAGAATAAGTACATTGAAGTCATATGTAGCGACATGTATGTCGCCACATGAGAAGCTCAAGAAATATTCGCATACGTCCATAATCGCGTAAGTTTTCTGAGATGCGAACTATAGATACAACATCTAAACATTACTAGTCGGAGGAGACGTCCTCCCCAGATCAGACCACTCGATCTGGCGGGTAGCTACCCTTTTCATTGGCAAAATCATCCGCCAAAATGGATGTGTATACTTTTCGATTCGATCGTGTTTTGTGTATACTTCAATGAGGACATAATAAAATGTGAAAACATAAGACAATTAAAGATAACTTTTAATTTCACATAACAGGTGTTTGATTTTTGAGTCAAATGAATAAAAGGATTAAGCCAATTATAAGCTGTAAGTTATATCATATAAGAACAACGTAATAAAAAAATATGAGCAGACAATTTCTTTGATAAGAGAAAGTTTAAATAAAAATAGCAGTCAAAGTGCTCCATGCATTTGTTGTGTTTAAATACGGAAATGATACGCCATAAATCGACTCAGTGCTTCTATATGTTCGCCGATAACATACATTAGTCTTTATAGATGCATTGCCTGCATGCTCGTAAAATGCAACACTACACACTAGTGCCATATTTTCTTCAAAAATTCCAGTATTGGTAGCCAAGAAGCCTCTTACAATATAATGTTTTCTTTTATTTACGCGAATATTACACATTTAAATAAAACTACTTTTTTACGGATTTTATCGCGTTTAATTTGAACTATTTTTAACCCGACGTTTCGGGCGCTTTACAGCAGCCATGGTCAAGAGCTTACTGTGTCTTGAAGCAGTGTCTGTAAGCTCTTTCTGCGTAGATCGGACTACAAATAATAATTAAAAGCTGAAGGTACTCCGGGTTAACTATGACATCGGGACAACTGTCACCTCAGTCCCCCCGTGACCATGGGTGCTGTAAAGCGCCCGAAACGTCGGGTTAAAAATAGTTCAAATTAAGCCTCTTACAATGTTACAGAACAGTCGACAGGTGATCGGCAAAGTAGAAGAGCACCTACCTCTTTCCTACCGAGGTGTAGTAAGAGGCGACTATGGTATTGTACGGGCAGCAAGTGTCTCTATACTGCTCGTGGAAACGCAATGGAGACTAAAAAATGTTTGACTCGTACCAAAATGGCGGCGACGTGGTTCACCACCCGTCACGCCTCGTTTCCCGTGAATGCGATAAGTGGGCTTCATGTGTAGCATCTCCCAACCCTTTTATATGAATTAATGCGTTAATATTGTGTAAGATATGTACAACGAGTACTGGTGGTGGGATTTCTATGCAGAAATCCGTCTAAGTAGGTACCATCCCAAGACCAGTTATTCTGTCGTGAAGCAGTAGTTTGCAAATATTACTGTGAGGTAGCGTAATCACTAGGCATATAAGACTTAAGAACTGATGTCCCAAGGTGTCGGGCGCAGTGTGGTAAAAAGTAAGTAAAGTTTCAGCCTATAAATGTCCCACTACTGAGCACAGACCTCTTATTTCTGAGAGGATTTTGGAGCTAGGAAGAATCCGCCACGCTGCTCCAATGCGGGTTGGCGGACTACACATGTCTTCGAAACTTTTTTTTTTTATTTCTCAGACATGCAGAATTCCTCGCGATGTTTTCCTTCACCGCCGAGCACGTGGTAAATCAGCACTTAAAATTGCAATTAACAATTTTAGTGGTGCCGGCAACGGGAATCGAACCCAGCTCACTCGGATACTATGAAATTTAAAGCGAGCGCCCAGCCCCTGAGCTACCACAGCTATATGCTGGTGGTGCCACACAGAATTCTTCTGGGTGTGTGAGTGGTGGGCGGACGTTGCACTTACCATCGGGTGAACATTTTGCTCGTTTCGTCACTTTATTTTATCTTCTATTTTATCTTTATTTATCGTCTTGTCACTTAGAACAATAAAAAGAAAGCTTAGTGATATCCGCAAGTGATTATTGCATTTTATTGCTCATGTAGCAAAGAATGTACTATTTTATTATGTAGTGTATGCTTTAATTACTCCTCATGTGGTGGTCAGCGAAACTCGTTGTCACGTTCAAGAAATCGAAAACGAGCGCGCCAGATAAGTCCCACAGTTTCTAATAGACGGCGAAAAGATATGGCCTGCTGCTGCTGCGACTCCCGCACGGAACAAAGAATTTATTTATTTATTTATTTATTTTAGGAAGACTTACAGACAAATAATTACAAATAAATATCAAAATAGGTACACAAGTTGCTAATTAATTAAGGTATCGTGTATAGGTATAAGTAAACAAAACATTAGGAGCTCACAGTCAGCTTTATTGGTCTCTGTCATCTTTAAAAAATTCTTTATTCATAAGTCTCCTTACTTACAATTGTATGACTTAGCATATTATTTAAATATTGGTATTTCTGTATGTTTGAAATCCTAGCGAAATCTGACGTTAGTAAAAAATCACAACTATCATAATCATCATCATCATATCGGCCTGACGCTAGTCTACCGCTGAACATAGGCCTCCCCCATAGATTGCCACAAAAGTTTGACGCTCACATTCTGGGAGAATGGGATTCTCGCTCAAAATCTCCCATTTTGCCATAGTTGTCACGCTTGGCACGTGGCTTGGCAACCGCAGTGTAATTCTTCAGATATTCCAGGATGACGCTGCTGCCCGTTTTTTCTTTATTGTATAAAGTGACGAAACGAGCAAAACGTTCACCTGATGGTAAGTGCAACGTCCGCCCACAACAAATGCTGTGTCACCCAGAATATTTCTGTGTGACACCACACTGCGCCCGTCACCCTGAGACATAAGTTCTTAAGTCTCATATGCCCAGTGATTACGCTAGCTCACAGTGCCCTTCAAACCGAAACACAGTGATGCTTGCACACTGCTGCTTCACGGCAGAATAACTATCCCTGGGGTGGTACCTACCTAGACGGATTCCTGCATCGGAATCCTACCACCAGTACCGTATCCTGGTTTTCATTTTCCCTCTGTCGACTTTTACGACACCCATGGGATGAGATAGGGTGGTAGATTCTCTAAAGCCGCCACCACACGGTAATGTAAAAGCGCCAGCCGCCTCGCCGCTGAGGCCACTAACGTACTCCGCCATATCGATATCGGGACGAACGCGTGGCCTAGAGGTCAGAGTACCTGAATTCTACGCTGCGGATCCTGGGTTCGAATCCCAGCCGGCCCCAACTCTACCCCCAAATTTGTGCTGAAACACAAATTGTCGGGTCCGGTTGTGTTGTGATTGTCCCAGTGTTTCTGACACCCTAGCCTACCTCCGATCTTATGGTATCAGCGTTACATCGGACGCGGGTAGGTTGTGACGAGTGAGTGCCTCTGTGTTTGCTCGTACACTTGTGACACTATAATATCTCCTGCGCATTTGATAGCTCTCGAAAATATTCGGAATTATTAATTTGGAGTAAAAGCTGGTTTTTGTCCTTTAAAATTAACGACTTAACGTGATACTAAGAATGACTGCATTGTTGGCCACCAATGCGCCGACTTAAAGGCCGGCAACGCATTCGCTATTCTGGTTTTCCTCTGGTATTGCAGATGTTAATAGGCGGCGGTAATCACTTACCATCAGGTGAGCCGCTTGCTCGTCGGCCCCCTCTTCTATAAAAAAACCCGTGGTGATTACGGGAAATCCTTCTTTCAGTCAAGTCCAGAGGGGAACATTTAAAAGGCTGATGAAATTTTTGTATATTTCTTTTTATTTTAATTTAAATCGATAGATCACATTTCACTTTTATTTATATCTATCATTATTGTGTTGCTACCCTATATATATAAATGATATGTTAATGTTGCCTACGAATTTTGAGATGATTGAACGTGTTCTTTTTTCATTTTTGTATTTTTACTTATTTTTTTGTATTCTTTTTTTCTTTTTTTCATTATGTTTATTTTTTAAAAACAGTTAAGTTTTAATTTTTTTTTCTTTTGCACTTTGTCTATGTCCGGTTGCTCGTGAGGTCAAAATGGATCCGACTGAAAACCAGTGCTGTGGGGTACCACAGATTATCACTGAGGCGAGATCCTTTTTGACATTACATCAAAAATTTTGTTATTTTTTTTTTACACTATTTTTTGTGATTCTTGTTGATCTTGTGTCAAATATAGTGATTTCTTTCTTTCTTTCTTTCTAAATGGTGTAGACTTTGATATTCGTAAGAGCTTTATACAAGCCTAAATGACTAAGAAATTATGACTTTGAAGAAGCCACCTTCTCCAGAAACATGTAACATACATTTAGAAAATGACTCGTCATTTCAATAAAAATCTCAGTTAACATAGTGCTTCGGCTATTTGAAATGTCCTAGTTCTTCGGAAAATAAATCTCCATGAAATATTTCTTAATGAGATTACCGTCAACATGAAAGTTAAAAGAAGCTCTTTGAGAAATGTAAGATGTTAGAACTTGTTACGTTATTCATTACTTTGCAAGTCGGAAAATGTCGGTGTGCGCGTTGCTCTCGAATTCGTTAAATTAAATTAGTTTAATAATGGACTCCAAAATAAAACACATCTCTCTTAATTTTTGATCGCCCGCTTACGTATAGATTTATCTATTTTTAACCTATCATACCTTCTTCTTGCATAAGTAATTAACAAACACTTACGTCAAAGAAAACAAGGTTTTGTCTTTGCGGGAAGTCCCCTTTCATGATAGGTTCGATAACCATGCTACGACAACCTCCATTTCCGTCATATAATGTTAGTACGAGGGGTGATCCAAAAGTAATGATAATCAGTTATTTCTAGTGCACACAAAAATACAAAAAAATTTCAGTCACTTACTCAGTTAACCACTAGTTCAGGGAAAAAAAATCATATAAATAGGCCACGATTCCCGGGAGCTACATTCATTTGAATACGGACTGTCAAGGAGTGAACATCAAAATGGAAAAACACGAAATCAGAGCTGTCATTAAATACCTCTGCTTGAAAAAAATGTCTACCAAAGACATACACAGCGACTTGGTGGAAACATTAGGGGACTCTTCTCCTCCATATTCCACAGTTGCACGCTGGGCTAAGGAGTTTAAGTTGGGAAGAACATCGACGGAAGACGAACACCGCGAAGGACGCCCATCGACGTCCCTCACTGAAGAAAATGTGAAAAAAGTTGAAGAAGTTGTATTGGAAGATCGAAGAGTGACTATCAGGCATGTAGCTGAGGTCACAGGGATCTCATATGGCAGCATTCAAAGAATCCTTGCGAACGAATTGCATATGAGAAAGGTCTCCGCGCGTTGGGTACCGAAAATGTTAAACGACGAGCAAAAGAAGAAACGAGTCGACATGTCAAGAGCAAATCTCGAAAAGTTCCAGGCAGACAAGGATAATTTTTTGTCACGTTTTGTGACCATGGACGAGACCTGGATCCACCATTTTGATCCTGAAACAAAACAACAATCGATGACATGGAAACGATCCGATGAACCGACGCCGAAGAAATTCAAAGTGTCAAGCTCAGCAGGGAAGGTTATGGCGTCTGTTTTTTGGGACGCTGAAGGAATAATCATGGTGGACTACTTGGAAAAGGGGGCCACTATTACAGGCTCCTACTATGCAGAACAAATAAGAAGATTGCGGGAGGCTATTAAGGAGAAAAGGCGAGGCAAACTGCGGGCTGGAGTGCTGTTCCATCAAGACAACGCACCGGTTCACAAAGCTGCAATTGCCATGGCTGCCATTCAGGAAGCGGGCTTTGAGCTGGTGGAACACCCCCCCTATTCACCAGATCTAGCCCCCAGCGACTTCTATCTCTTTCCACGACTCAAGGAACACCTCCGAGGCAAGAAATTTGACGATGATAGCGACGTGATGGCCGCGGTTGAGGACTTTTTTGAGAGTCAAGATAAAGATTTTTTTTCTAAGGGAATTTTAGGATTAGAAAAGAGATGGACTAAATGTATAGACTTGCTAGGAGACTATGTTGAGAAATAAATTTATTTATTTATTTTATTCATTGTGTTTATTATTGATTATCATTACTTTTGGATCACCCCTCGTATTAGGTGTTATATAAGCGGGTTAGGTAAGTGTCTACACTAGAGTAGAGCCGGGTTAGTTACCGTAGTGTTTACACTACGCGAACTAACCCGCCTACCTGCGAGGTGAGTATAGAAGAATCTTTCACGAAATTCGTGACGACTTTTATTGATACTATCCAGGAAATTGTCCGGCATTATACTCAGAAAGGCTAATGTGATATGAAAGTGATCAAATATAAATACATAAGATTACAAGGTCTTATGATTCCTATGCAGTAATCTAGGAAGGTTAAGTTAATCTTAGGTCTCATATGCCCTGTGATTACACTAGCACTCAGTGCCCTTCAGACCGAAACACAGTAATATTTGCACACTACTGCTTAACGGCAGAATGATTGGCCCCAGGGTGACACCTACCGCCCTACCACCGGTAAAATTGAATAAAAAAGTTTAAAGAAATTAAAACATGTATGATATTATATACCTCAGTGAATTTGAATTATAAATTGATCTGGAAAACTTTACAAATTTGTTCTACCATAACATAATAAAACCTCCGACATATTTAATACCCGGTTGAAAACTTCTAACAAGTTTTATGACCTCGTCTGGAAACAGTCTTAAAGTCGAGAAAAATGTCAGGACTTATTTGAAACTAGCTTCATATATCTATGATAAAGATTTTACTTTTTTTTTATATGCCGTCTTTAGTTCACATTATTGTCAGTGCCGTGTGGTGGCGGCTTAAGAGAATCGACCATCCCATCTCATCCCGTGGGTGTCGTAAAAGTCGACAGAGGGAAAATTAAAACCAGTAGAGGGGCAGTAGCATCTGCCTGGATCATATGAATAAATAAACTGCGGTTACCAACCCGCCTGCCAAGCGTGGCAACTATGGCCACAGCGCGGATAAAAATCCCCCAAAATGAGATAAAACTTTTGCCGCAATCTATGGGGGAGGCCAGGCTGAAATGATGATGATGATGATTGTAAGTGGCAATCAAATAAATTTAATTGAAGTGTATTTCTGTTATTTCCCGATGTTCAGGAGATCTTAAGCCGATGGTAATACCCAACCATCTTCTCTAATGAAATTAGGATGTTTTTTTAATTTCTATAGTCTCGCGAATCATCCTTGGTAGGAATTGGTGTTCTTTTGAAAGGATTTGTGGTTTGTGAGATCCAATAATTAATAATTAAATAATTAATAATTAAGTTTAATCAAAAACCAAGTTCAAGTCACGACATAGTTAGCTCTTTCTGCGTAGATCGGACCAAAAATAATAATTAAAAGCTGAAGGTACCCCGGGTTAACTATGACACCAGGACATCTGTTGCCTCCGTTCTCCCGTGACCATGGGTGCTGTAAAGCACCCGAAACGACGGGTTATAAATAGTACAAAAATTAAACGCGATAAAATCCGTAAAATTAGTTTTATTAAATGTGTAATATTCGCGTAAAGTAAATAATGTTTCAGCCTATAAATGTTCCACTGCTGAGCACAGGTGTCCTCTCTTTTTTAGTAAGGGGTTTTGGAGCGAGAAAGAATCCGCCACGCTCCTCCAATGCGACTTGACGGACTTCACACGTCTCCGAAATATGTTTTATTTCTCAGACATGCAGGTTTCCTCACGATGTTCTCCTTTATCGCCGAGCACGTGGTAAATCAGCACTTAAAATTGTAACTAACAATTTAGTGGCGCCGGCACCGGGAATCGAACCCGGATCACTCACGTACTATGAAATTTAAAGCGAGCGCCTAGCTACCACGGCTGTAAATGAAATATTTACACGTATTGTAATAAAATGGACTCAAACACGATAACACAACAACTTTAGTTATATTGTCCGTTTCCGTATTACGCACGTGCATTATACAAAAACAGAAACAATAACAAACCAGTAATGAGTTTCGTTCACTTCCCTTAGGGAATTATCCGGGGAACGTTTAGAATACAATGTAAAGAGCATTTAAATTTACATTCGGGTAAAAGTTACAAACAAAACCAAACTGAGACTACGTGATGAAAAGTAATTACTAACTCATTTACGATCCGTGACTGTAGCGACATCTATGTCGCCACATGAGAAGCTCAAGAAATATTTCGTACATTCCATAATCGCGCTATGAAAGTTTTCCGAGATGCGAACTAGTATATACATCTAAATATTACTGGTAGAAGGTGACGTCCTCCCCAGATCAGACCAGTCGATCTCCTACTCTTTCCCTTTTATTTGGATGGGAATCGTATTATAATTATTTTCCTTTTATATCAGACAGAATAATTGTGAAGGTTTTGTACGGACAGCCTTGTTTCGTGCAGAACAATACCATAATATGTAATGCTGTCACTGTACTGCTTGTAGAAACGCAATGCGGAGTAAGTCGCCATCCGGGACGTCTGGTTTCCCACGGGAGCTAAAAGTAGACTACGTGTGTGGTCTCTGCCTACCCCTCATATGGAAATAGGCGTGACTGTATGTTACATCGTATAATTTTTACGGTTTTTCTTTGTACAAAATAAAAAACTTTTATGATAATTTTAGCGTATTATATTGCCAATGAAAAGGGTAGCTACCCGCCAGAACGAGTGGTCTGATTTGGGGAGAACGTCTACACCGACTAAAAATATTTAGATGTTGTATATATAGTGCGCATCTCAGAAAACTTTCATAGCGCGATTATGGACGTATGCGAATATTTCTTGAGCTTCTCATGTGGCGAAACATTCTTACTAAACTGCTGGTATACTCATATTTTCTTTTGATGCAGTATCGTATTGCCCTATAAATCGAAATACAGTAATGCTTGCGCTACTGCTTCACGGCAGAATAACTGGCCCTAGGGTGGTACCTACCTAGACGGATTCCTGCATAGGAATCCAACCACCAGTGGGCTACTGGTGGTTGGTTGGCCCATTGTACTTAAAGCACGATGTTTTACAATAAATACGAAATAAATAAATACTAATACGAGCCATGTGGTGGCGGCTCGTTATATATAGAATACTACCACTCCATCTCATCCAATGGTTCTCGTTAAAGGCGAGTAGGGAATTAAACTGTGCACCCAACAGCGCATGGTGGCGATAGGCTCACCACCTATGACACCGAGTGCATTTTATTGTTTTGGTGAAACGTGGATTGTGGCAATCATCTGTTTTTGCAGTGAGTGCCCAGTCTCTGACTATCCCTTATGGGATAAAGTCATGATCTTATGTATGTATGTATGAATAAACAAATATGTAGGAGATATATGCGGGTCATAGTGACCATAATTACTATTAGATACACCGTGTGCCAATTTATAACCTTCCATAGAACAAACTAATTTTGTTCGACAGTATTTTGTATTGCAGGCCAGCTGGGAATCGAAACAAGGTTTTGAATAATAAAAGCAATGAAAATATTTTATATGAACTTCCCCGCACGTTGCAGCAACTCAATTAGCTAAGTGCGGTTCGTGAGAGATTGAACGATGACCATAAAAACGTAGTTCAGTGGTAGAGCTTGTAAGTAATAAAATACGACTATATCATTTAGTAGTAAAAATGTATCAAACGTTAAAATAAAAAGCAATTAATGTACATTGTAATGGGAATTATTTAACTTTCATCATTGATGTACAAGAAACCACACACAATCAACGACTCAAAAACGTCCTCAAGAAAAGAGCGCACGATGCGCTAATTTCGATTAACATCGCCATCATAGCCGCGTCAACAGCAACAAATTTTAAAACGTCGTGGAACGATTGTTTATTTCATTGAAAAAGCTACTTTATGTCGTGGGCATAAGATAATATTGAATTCTAGTTAATTTCGAGAAATAAAGAAGACTTATCAAGTTGTCCAGAGACGACTTGTCAACATATTCACACAATAACAAAAACCATTACCTTACATTATAAAAAGTGACAATTTGTTATTTACTTAGAGTAATTAAGTAAATCATTCTCTAATCATTAATCTTCTCTAATATTGAAGCCCACTTATCACTATCGTCAATTGACTCACTATCACAAATCGAAAATTTAGCTCCCGAAGTCAATCGCTAAATAGACCTAATAGACCTTCGATAAACTAAGTGGTGCACCCACCATTTCAGCCTATCACTAGTCCACAGCTGTACAAGGCCTCCCCCATAGATTGCCACAAAAGTTCGCAGCCCCCATTCTTTAGGGATTTTTCCATAGTTGCCACGCTTGGCAGGCGGGTCGGTTACAGCAGTTTGTTTATCCAGATGTCGAAGGAACCAAGGATAGGCTGCTGCCCATCTCCTGGTTTTTATTTTCCTTCTGTCGACTTTTTCGACACCCACGGGATGAGATCCGCCATCTCAAGCCGCCACCACATGGCAAAGATGGTGCACCACATGCGAAGATATATAATATTGTACATAAACTACTAAAGATCGCATCGTCGCCGTCTACTACGCATCCGGAATTCCTCTAGTGTTGCTTGTGTTGATTATTTACCATCAAGTGAGCAGCTTGCTTATTAGCCCTTTTTTCTATGGAAATAGGATGGTGAATTTTTGACCGCTTTGAGCGGCCTTATTAAGATTTGATGATTGAGATCTGAACGTCGGGAAAAACTATGACAGAACCCGATCTCTGTTACCTGCTGTAAAAGTAGAAAGTAAAGTAACAGCCTATAAATGTCGCACTGCTGAGAACAGGCCTCCTCTCATTTCTGAGAGGGTTTTGGAGCCGGGAATAGTCAGACACGCTGCTCCAATGCGGGTTGGCGGACTTCACATGTCCTCGAAATATTTCTATTCCACGGATATGCCGGTATCCTCACGATGTTTTCCTTCACCGCTAAGCACGTGGTAAATCAGTACTTAAAATTGTAGAATAATTTCAGAGGTGCTGGCACCGGGGATCGAACCCAGGTTACTCGCGTAATATGAAATTAAAGGCGAGCACCCGGCCCCTGAGCTGCCACATGCTGTAATAATTTATTATTTCTGTAACATTTTCCACATAATTAACCTTTCTTAATAATTCATACATTTCAACACGAATGGACAAATGGGCACACTTCCTTTAGTAAGTTATGTGTCACTTTTGTAATTGATGTTACAAAAACCTTTCTAGTCTGTTGGGAAATTGATTAATAGGTATAATGTCTCAGTCACGCCCTCATGCATGACAGACAGGGCCTTCTTCAATTCATCATAATGGGAAAAGTTGCGGGAAAACGGAAAGTCTGTCGTAGGAAACATCGCGCTTACAAAACATTTTTTTTTATTGGTTGAAGTGACGAGACGAGCAAAAAGTTCACCTGATGGTAAGTGCAACGTCAACCTAAAACTTATGTCACCCAGAACATTCCTGTTTACCACACTGCGGCCGTCACCTTGAGACATCAGTTCTTAAGTCTCACTTGCCCAGTGATTACAGTAGCTCCCAGTGTGCTTCGGACCTAAACACAGTAATGTTTGCACACTACTGCTTCACGGCAGAATAACTGGCCTGCGGTGGTACCTACCTAGATGGATGGATCATCAGAAGGAGGACAAGGAAAGAAGGTCGTGTCCAGATTTCACCGCCGCATGGTAGAGCGGAGCCTAAGTAGTTATGACTCAGGGTGACGAGTTCAATGTGGTACCACACGGTAATGTTTAGTAAAATAGTTTTAAATAGTTTTAATAAATAAAATAGTTTAAATTTTACGGATTTTATTAATTTTTGAAAATTAAGCGCGAGAAATCCGTAAAATAAGGTTTAATTAAATGCGTAATATTCGCGTAAATATAAGAAACCAGAATTTCTTTTAGTCAGATTTTGTCAAGTAACGACATCAAAATGTGCTTCCCATCTTAATAATATTTAAAAAAGATAGCAGAATTTTACGTCCGACATTGTGTGTATAACTAAAGTAAATTTCTTACAGTAAATTCAATGCTCAAGATATTAATTTTCCAGTTCACTTCTTTATTGAAAAGAGTAATTCGCTTCGGTTTTTATATCGTGACTTAGAAAAATAAATTTATTTGTATCTTATTAGTGGATGTTTACTGGTGGTAGGATTCCTATGCAGGAATCCGTCTAGGCAGGTACCACCCCAGGGCCAATTCTGCCGTGAAGCAGTAGTGTGCAAACATTACTGTGTTTCGGTTTGAAGGGCACTGTGAGCTAGCGTAATCACTGGACATATGAGACTTAGAACTTATGTCTCAGGGTGATGGGCACAGTGTGGTGCCACACAGAAATTTTCTGGGTGACACAGCATTTGTTACGGGCAGGCGTTACACTTACCATCAGGTGAACGTTTCGATTGTTTCATCACTTTTCCAATAAAAAAAATGTCATACAACCATTAATGCACATTATAATTTTGGCCTAGGTCCAGCAGTGGACTTCAAATATTGTTAGGGATATATAGCTTGCCAACAAAGTTTGTTAAAGAGCCCAAACATGACGGGGTTTCTTGCTTAATTGAGTTCCAATGGCCAGCTGCGTCATCGAACCAGCTCCTAATATGGTATCACATCGTATTACTGCATTGTCACCGAAACTACACAGGTATGCCAAATATTACCTCAATCGTACATCGGAAAGTACGAGTAGGTTAAAATTGACTTACAAGATTTGAACCAAAAATACAGAAAGAAGAAAGAGAAGAAGACACTTGTAATAAAGTGTGCGAACGCATAAATTCGTATGCAGAAATTTTGTTTGATTTAATGATTATTCCATTATTTAGTTTTTCATTTAAAACTTCATTACACATAGAAATGTGCAATAGTCGGGTTTAATGCCGTAGGGCATTCCCTACCAATTAACCTCGAGGTAAACTCAAAATCACAGAAGTCATTATAAAGAACGCGATAAATTAAAGTTGTTTTAAGTCGAAATACGCAGGAAAAGAACAAATAAAGAGTGATAAATAAAACCTCGAAATGCAATTAATTTTTAAACAGCCCTTTACAGAGGACGCTCTTAAGAATACGTAAATTTTATATTTACATTTAACGACTTTTCTTTAGTTATTTGATGACTTTAATCGATGGACTAGCGAAGCGAGTCTTGGACGCAGGTGACTGAATTATTAAACTTCGTTCAGCTTATGATAAACAATTTAAAATTCCTAAGTAACACTTGATGATGATACAAAATTGTTCTATGCTGAAGCAAACTGAAGTATAAAGTATAATAAAATCGAGTTTAGTGAAAAAAAGCAACAGGTGATAAACGTGTGGCTTAAGGGAATCTACCACCTCATCTCATCCCGTGGGTGTCGTAAAAGTCGACAGCGAGACAAAGAAAACCAGGAGATGGGCAGCAACATCTTCCTGGAACATCTGAATAACTAAACTGCTTTCCAACCCGCCTGCTAAGCGTGGCTGCTATGACAAAATCCCCAAAAATTAGAGCTCCAAACTTTTGTGACAATCTATGAGAGAGGCCTATGTTCAGTAGTACACTAGTGATAGGCTAAAGTGATGAATGATCATCACTTTAGCCTATCACTAGTGACAAACAACAAAAACAATAGGTAAATAATTTATCTTACAATGGAGAGAAGCGTTCAATCAATACATTCTTTATTGTACACCAATAATGAGCAAAATAAATAAAACATTGCTAAAGTACGCAATAGGCGTTTCTTCCAAACAACCATTTATAAAAGAACTGATGGAATCAAAATATAAAGAAGGGGGCAGAAGGTGATAAATTATTATAAAACATAGAATCAAAACATTTGTTGATAAAATCAATATAATTAAAACTTCAAAGTTAAGTATAAAAAGGAAAAATATAAGGGAAAGCATAACATCAGAGCCAAGTGATGAGTATTTTTTATACAATGAAGAATGATCTGGAATTTTATCGCATTTCAAATACTATTTATAACCCGCCTAGGGTCAGGGAGGTCATGGTCACGGTTCTCTCGTTACCATGGGTGTGTAATATCTTAGTCTTGCGTCACCTTGGTAGGCTTGTGCCGGACAGTTGTAGCAGACGCCAGTAGCAGCTAAAACTCAATGGAACGGGACCCCGAAGAACAGGGGCTTCGAAGTGTTCCACCAAAAAATTTGTAAAATCTTATCCTTAAATTCGTATTAATAGAAGGCCTGTAGTGAATGTATAATCAAAATATGGTTCCAAATGAACTTACTATTGGATACTTCCGGTTACATCCTGATTAATGATTATCTTAGATTTTCTGTGGGACAAGAACTGCAATCAGACTTATACCAATATTGTCCATAGAAACAGAAAATCTTGAAAAACTACGATGGATTTATTAGAACATAAATAAGTTCGCAAACAAAAGGAAAGAAAATTGTCTATTGTCTATTTAAAAGTATAGTAGTTTCTTTTAAATGTAATTATTGTTAATGCGAGTATTTTTGTTTTGTTTTTAAAAACAATACTGGTGGTAGGATTTCTATGCAGAGATCCGTCTAGGTAGGAACCACCCCAGGGCCAGTTACTCTGCCGTGAAGCAGTAGTGTTCAAACATTACTGCGTTTCGGTCAGAACGGCACTGAGAGCTAGTGCAATCTTAGTGATTGCATATGAGACTGAAGAACTGATGTCTCAGGCGCAGTGTGGTGCCGTACAGAATTGTTCTGGCTGGCACAGTATTTATTGTGGGCGGACGTTGCACTTACCATCAGGTGAACGTTATGCTCGTTTCGTAGCCTTATCCAATAAAAAAAACTTCCCTAACAAATTTTGATACGGACTACGACTAGCTACGCCATTGCTAAAACTAAATTATAGTTTAAGTCGCCGAGCTAAAAGCCGAACGGCTTAGTGAAGGTAATTACTGCACGCGGGTCGTGCAGCTGTGTCTCGAAATAATTGTCGCAGCCGCCGTGAGCTTAAGAGAAGAACTATCTTTGGCGGAATGAGGGTATTATCTTATCCAAGGAAAAGGATATCCCAGTGGTAAGAGTACTTTTTTTTATTTCATAAACTGACGAGACGACCAAAACGTCTGCCCATAACAAATGCTGTGTCACCCAGAACATTCCTGTGTGGCACCACACTGCAGCCGTCCCCTTGAGACATCACTTCTTAAGTTTTATATGCCCAGTACACTAGTGCCCTTCATACCGAAACACAGTAAGGTTTGCATACTACTGCTTCACGGCAGAATAACTGGCCTGGGGTGGTACCTCCCTAGACGAATTTCTGCATCGGAATCCTAACACCAGTGACTTCGACGTCGCGGTTTCTGAGTTAGAATACCAGTCGGAGCTCGGCGCCTGACTGTCGTAGAGCCAATATCACTTGATAATGCCTCGTTTTGAGGTGAAACACGTGTCGTGTTCTCCACTTCGGTGGTGTGTATTGCCTAGTGGTAGTGTTGTAGTGGTGGAGGGTATCTGGTGGCGGCTTCCGGTGGCGGTATTGGTTTTCTTGTGCATGCTGTTAATGCTGGAGGGCGGGCGGTGCTCTTCAAAACTAGGTACCTAATACACACCATTTTACATTCTGTATGCGGATCTTAGCAAAATGAGCTTTCTCTCCTTTACCATATTTATATCTGCGAAACGCACCGACGATACAAGAGAAATCGAAGCTTCGCTTTTTAAATATAATTTATATATAGGAGAAAGTGACGAGATGTTCATCTGAAGGCAAGTGCAACTTCTGCCCATAACAGATGTTGTGTTACCAGAACATTTGTGTGTAGTACCATACACCCATCACTCTGAGACATCAGTTTTTAAATCTCATATGCCCGGTAACACTAGCTACCGACCTTCACACCGAAACACAGTAATTTGTACACTACTACTTGACGTAGATAGTGTCAGACCGAAACACACAAATAAAGACGATAAAGTTATTACCTTTTTTTCACACTATCCCACTTATTTATACGATTTGTAATGTACGCGTTATCTTGGGTACTTTATGAACACGCTGTACAGTTTACAGGATTCGCCAGTAATAAATCGGCTCGCAAACTTATCTACGATTTAACGTGAAACGACATTTCAAACAGAATACATACATACATTTTAAAATGATAAAACGAAATATGAGTAAACGTTTTATTTTATGGTGTTACCGTTACTATTTTAACGATTTTTTTTTATTTGCATTTACAGAAGAAGAGGCAAACGAACAAGTGGCTGATGGTAAGTGATCACCACTGCCCATAACACAGTTAGAGTCAGGTAAAATCATTATTTGTGTCAGCCTAGATACAAAAAGTAATTTTACCTGTGTAACATGAACTCCAAAGGTTATTTTCTTAAAGGTCAGTCTTACGAAAAATAATTGTTTTTACATTGCTATTTCCTTTTCTTTGTTGTTCGTCGTAGTATATCGTTGTTATGAATGAAAAAATAATTTGTATACATTGTCATAATGCCATGCCGTGTGGTAGCGGCTGAAGAGAATCTACCACCCCATCTCATCCCGTGGGTGTCGTAAAAGTCGACAGAAGGAAAAATTAAAACGATGGGCAGCAGTAACTTTCTAGAACCTCTGAATAAATAAACTGCGGTTGCCAACCCGCCTACCAAGCGTGGCAACTGTGGCAACTGTGGCAAAATCCTTCCAAAATAAGAGCTACTAAATTTTGAGGCAATCTTTGAGGGAGGCCTATGTTCAGCAGTGGACTAGTGATAGGCTGAAATGATATATGATATTGTCCTTCTGACCGATTTGCATTACTGTAAGTCTACCAATTGATAAACGGAAGTTTTTAACCACATGGATCTTTGACCATGGCGACAACTTTCAAATATTTTTTTATATGGGAAAGTGACGAAACGAGCAAAACGTTCATATGATTGTAAGTGCAACGCCTGCCCATAACAAATGCTGTGTCAGCCAGATTAATTCTGTGTTGCAACACACTGCGCCTGTGACCTTGAGACATTAGTTCCTGAGTAATGTTTGCATACTACTGCTTCACGCCCTACGGTGGTACCTCCCTAGACGGATTCCTGCATAGAAATCCTACCACTGTTAAACGTCTTAAGCTGCGTCTGTCGGTGCGAGTTTGTCACTCAACTTTTCTTCTTCAACGGCTAACAGATCACCAATAACGTATTATCTATACAAATAAATAAAAATGAAGTGTCCGTTTGTAATAACAAAGTAACAGCTTCAAAGCTTAAGAAAGTATATACTTATAAGAAAAAAAAATGTTTTTAAAAATGTTGCCTGTCTGTCTGTCCGTCTGTCTGTTTGTTCCGGCTAATCTCCGATACGGCTGGACCGATTTGGTCGGGACTTTGGCTAACAGATAGTAGATATTACAGGGCATAGTTATTAACATAATAAAATCCGATGAAACGGAATACTTTTGAAAGAAATCACATATTCAGTACAAACGATGAGACTAAGATAAGCTCACGCGACCTGTTTCCCTTCGGATTATAAGATTTTTGTTTCGAATCGGATATGTTTTGCGCCTTAGAAAAAGAAACGACCGAAAATTCGTAGAATCTTTTAAGTATTTAGGAAAATTACTTATCTTGCGACGTCGAACGTCTACTTTGCAAATCAAAGAATAATGTTCTCACATTTGAGAAAGCATAATATTTTCATTAAAAAAAACTCCGATGATTTGTCCAACTTCTCATTTAATTAATTTATTTATTTAATCTTTATTGGTAAACCTTTAAACAAAAAGGTAACAAGGAGCGAAATAAATGCCGATAGGCATTCTTTATTAGCCAACCCATCGTGTGGTGAGAACTTTTTTTTATGGAATAAAGTGATGAAACGAGAAAAACGTTCACCTGATGGTAAGTGCAACGTCTGCCCATAACAAATGCTGTCACCCAGAACATTTATGTGTGACACCACACTGTGCCCATCACCCTGAGACATCAGTTCTTAAGTCTCATATGCCCTGTGATTACGCGGACTCGGGGGGGTCCGTTGCGCACACCAAAGGGAGGCCGTGTTAGAAGGCGCGGCTCGTGTTCCGGCGCGCCTTACTAGGAAGGAGACAGGAGAGGATTGTCCTCTCCCGAGGAGGGGCTGCCGATGACAGGCGGCCTGCGCCGGTGGGGTCGCGGATGTGTTCATGAGCGTTCCCGTGGCCCTGCCAACATGCAGCTATGGCGGAACACCATGGGGTTTTAGTCGGTGCAAGTCCGACATAACCCGTCCTTCGCCCCGTGAAGGCGGGTATGCGTTAGGCATTTCCCCATGTAAAAAAAAGGAGCAGCATAATATTCTAAAATATTTATTTAAAAAAATTAAAATTACGCGTATTTACATAGTACACACATACATACACATATTAATACTTACATATACACAAAAAAATAAGTAGCAATTTTATATATTTTTAATGATATTTTGACTCGCGTATGAAAAGCGTGCAAAACGTAAGTACCAACACAAAGAAATAATTTTATTACGTGTTGCGATAGCTGGTACATCGTCGTATAATATTGGTTATCGTAATTTTGACGACAATGTCACAATCGTGTAAAATCTCGTAAATAGAGTAATTTTGTTCATTCAAGCGACTTAAGTATTTTTGGTTTGGTTTGGTTTACAATAAATAAAAAAAACCACCGATGTAATAAGCGATATTTTAAGTACGTTTGCGGTGGTAGGATTCCTATGCAGGAATCCGTCTAGTTAGGTACCACCCCAGGGTCGATTATTCTGCCGTAAAGCAGTAGTGTGCAAACATTACTGTGTTTCGGTTTGAAAGGCACTGAGAGCTAGCGTAATCACATATGAGACTTAAGAACCTATGTCTAAGAACCTGAACACAGAATGTTTCTGGGTGACACAGCATTTGTTATGTGCAGACGTTGCACTTACCACCAGGTGAACGTTTTGCTCGTTTCATCAATTTATGCATAAAAAAACATCTTATTATTTTATTTATTTTATTGATTTGTTTATGATGAATTAGATCTGGATCTCTTCATTGGTTAAATGATAACTGGTGATCCCATCAAATGCAACCGAAAAAAAGAAATCACGAAACTAATCAGAGTAACACAGTAGCTCCCCAGGACCACCTCTCACTTTCAAAATAGTTTTTGGTGCAAGGACGAGTCCACCAGGCTTTAGTGTAATTTTGTGCAATTTCAGTGTTCTCGAGATATTTTTTTTTATTTCTCGAATACGCAGGTCTCATTCTGGGATGGAACTCAAAATGCTATAAAATTGAAGACAAGCGCCTCGTCTACTTTAACCTTTTATGTGTTTTCAATATAAAGGTCAAGTTTTTTTTTTGATAAATTGGCGAAACGAGCAAAACTACTGATGGTAAGTGCAACGTCTGCCCATAACAAATGCCGTGTCACCCAAAACATTCCTGTGTCCCTGACTTTCTTAAGTCTCATATGCACAGAGATTACGCTAGCTCTCAGTGCCCTTCAAACCGAAACACAGTAATGTTGGCACACCGCTGCTTCACGGCAGAATAACTGGCCCTGGGGAGTTACCTACCTAGACGGAGTCCTGCATAGGAATCCTATCATCAGTAAGTTAGTTACATACATACATACATACATAAGATCACGACTGTATCCCATAAGGGGTAGTCAGAGACTGGGCACTCACTGCAAAAACAGATGACTGCGACAATCCACGTTTCACCAAAACATTATAATGCACTTGGGTTGATAGGTGGTGAGCCCATCGCCACCATGCGCTGCTGGGTGCACAGTGCAGTTTAATTCCTTACTCGCCTTTTACGAGATCCATTGGATGAGATGGAGTGGTAGTATTCTTTTAACGAGCCGCCACCACACGTTTAGTTGTTTAGTTAGTCATTAGTTACAAGTCAATTAGATGTAGTTAATTACATGTCTTACGAACAATTTTCAATACATGTAATCAGTAAGTATACTTTCGAGATTGTAAAATATAATCTATCAATGATGGCACTGTAGATAAATCAACACTCAAACACTAAACAACATCGGATTGTACTGAAGGACTTAAAAGGGTCGCGGGAGTAATATTTCTACCATCAAGAACTTAGGCGAGCAGAAACGAGAAAACTTCTCCCGGTTTGAATAGTTACAAGCGGTCCTTGGAAAATCTATTACACTCGACTACGAATCAAAGAAGCTCGAAAGTACTCCATTGTCCGATATTGACGCTTGGGGTACTCAAATTACATATAATAAATAGTCTGTGATTACGAATCTTACCTGGTTCTTTTATTTCTTTATTTCTTTTTATAACAATTCTTATCAATATAACAATTCGTTGAAAACACTAAATATTAACCTCAGATCATTCCTCAGGTAGCGGCTTAAAAGAATCTACCACCCCATCTCATCCCGTCAACATAGGCCTATCCCATAGATTGCCACAAAAGCTCTAATTTTGGGGGGATTTGCCATAGTTGCCACGCTTGGCAGGCGGGTTGGCAACCGCAGTTTATACATTCAGGTTGTCCAGGAAGATGCTACTGCCCATCTCTTGGTTTTTATTTTCCCTCTGTCGACTTTTACGACACCTACGAGATGGGATGGGGTGGTAGATTCTCTTAAGGCGCTACCACATGGCAATGTAAATTAAAAAAATCTCTTAATTTATAATGTTTACGCATGTTACCTCGATTTGGCCCGCGGAGCCAGGCACTAATAAAATTGATAAAAGATAAAAATATTTAGTTCTAACTAACCGCGTCCCCAGCGATGTAGGATAAAAAGCATAATCTAAAAACCTACGCCGGAAGTAATTGTTGTAATCAAATAGATTTAAATACATTTTTTAAAAATGCCCCCTATTAACGAAAGATAAAAGAAGACACAAGAAGTGTTTTTAAAAAGGTTGATCATGTCGCGTAGCCTGTCATATATACAACTAATTGTGACTTTCCTTAATCTTTCCTAACTTTGTGTATCTATTTGTTTGTCATAGAGATAGACACAACAATACATACATACATAAGATCACGACTGTATCCCATAAGGGGTAGTCAGAGACTGGGCACTCACTGCAAAAACCGATGACTGCCGCAATCCACGTTTCACCAAAACAATATAATGCACTTGGTGTGATAGGTGGTGAGCCCATCGCCACTTTGCGCTGTTGGGTGCACAGTGCAGTTTAATTCCTTACTCGCCTTTTACGAGATCCATTGGATGAGATGGAGTGGTAGTATTCTTTTAACGAGCCGCCACCACACGGTCACAGCAATAATGTCAAATATGGGTAGAATTACACACACAAACTAACAAACAAACTTTCACCCTAAACGCATTCACCGTTCCGTCGTGGGTAAAATTGAAATACAAATATTTCCAATACATGTGAAGTCCTCCGCCCCGTATAAAGTTGACGTGATGGACTTGCCGTGTGGAAGCGGCTTAAGAGAATCTACCACCCCATCTCATCCCGTGAGTGTCGTAAAAGTCGATAGAGGGAAAATTAAAACCAGAAGATGGGCAGCAGCATCTTCCTGGAACATCATAATAAATAAACTGCGGTTGCCAACCCGCCTGCCAAGCGTGGCAACTATGGCAAAATTCCCCCCAAAATGAGAGCTACGAACTTTTGCAGCAATCTATGGGAGAGGTCTATGTTCAGCAGTGGACTAGTGATAGGCTGAAATGATGATGATGATGATGATGATGATGGACTAGTAGTAGTACTTTATTTTTAAAGTGACTGAAAAGAAGAAAAAATCATTCTGGGTTACTTGTTGGTTCTTCCCAGGACAGAAGCATTTCTTTGCGAGTATTATGTAAATAATCTATTTATAATAAAAATTATACTCTTCTATTCTATTCTATTAATATTATATTAATCAAAACAATATTTTAAAATATTATATTATTATTTCTTATATCTACTACAGAAGTCAATGTATTCCTTAAGATGCGGTTACATAAGAGCCAGTCACGAAATGTATTTTTAAAACTATTCCAGCAGTTTTAAGTCGTTTTTTTGTCTGGTATAGACCTCGCTTCGTTTTGTAAAGTAGTTGGAATATTTTTTTTACAAATAATCTAAAAATATGTAAAGTATATATCGACGTCTGTGTTGTGTGTGATCATTACACACAACCGTTATTACAGTAAATTAATCAGGAATAAAAATGAAAAAACAGCCTCTAAATCCAGCCCTCCTCTCATTTATGGGAGGTTTTTGGAGCAATAGTCCGCCACGCAGCTCCAATGCTGTTGACGAAGTTCACATGCCCTCGAAATATTTTTATTCCTCAAACATTTTTTTTTATTGACTAAACGAGCAAAACGTTCACGTGATGTAAAATGCAACGTCTACTCATAACAAATGCTACGTCACCCAGAACATTTCTATGTGACACTACACTGCGCCCGTCACTCTGAGACATCAGTTCTTAAGTATCATATGCCCAGTGATTACGCTAGCTCACAGTGCCCTTCAAACCGAGACACAGTAATGTTTGCACACTACTGCTTCACGGCAGAATAGCTGGCCCTGGGGTGGGTACCTAGACTGATTCTTGCATAGGAATCCTACCACCATGCAGGTTTCCACACGATGTTTTCCTCCACCGAAACAATTGTTGCACCGAAAGATGTGCCGCCACCGGCGGTCGAATTAAGGTCACTCGAGTACTAAGAAATTTAAGGCGAGCGACTGCTCTTATTCAAGTTAATTATTCAGTAATCATTATAAATTACAGCAGAAACAAATTACTAGCAGCAGAATGCTGAACAATCATTTACCGTAATAACCGCTGCTGCATTCAACAGCTGCATTGGCGCATAACCAAATCTATGATGTAATGCTCAGCCACAGTTTTGCTGAAATGAAATGAAATATATTTATTCTCTGACTTATGAAATACAAATTTCGTTTGTCGAATGTCATTTATTACAAAGTACCACTACTTATGGTGTTAGTGTACCTATGCAGGAATCAAATACAGGAATCAGGTACAAAAAATAACCGATGTGGCTACTTTTTATCCCGGAAAATCAAACGGTTCCCACGTGATATTTAAAAAACCTATATCCACGAATTACCGGAGTTCAGCTAGTAGGCTGTAGAACTTTATACTGCTTTATACTGCACGCAGACGGTGCGGCCCTTCACGGTAAATCTCCACGTTCACTACGTCCGCCCATAGCAATGCTGTGTCACCCGGAATATTTCTGTGTTAAATCACACTGCGCCCGTTCCCATGACTCAGTTTTTTTTAGTCTCAAATGCCCAGTGATTACACTAGCTCTCAGTGACCTTTAGACCGAAACAGTATTATTTGCCCTGCGGCGGTGCCTACGTAGGCGGATTCCTGCACAGGAATCATACCACCGGTAAGAGTTTCATGACTTTCTGTTGGATCTTATCATCAGAACGGAACCAAATTCAGAAAAAGACCAACCTAGAGTGTAACAAATTGAATTAAAAAAAATCATTGTAATCGGTTCACTATCGGGGAAGATATCGCGTAACATACACACAAAAAAAATATTCAGTCGAATTGAGAACCTTCTCCTTTTTTGAAGTCCGTTCAAAAATAACGATATAGTAATTTACGGTTGGTTAAATTTAACAGGCGAAATATATACGCGATGAAAACGTGGAAAAAAACTTAACATTTCGCACGCTTTTATCACGAAAAGCAACATCGCGCGTCCCACATGCTTTGTTTGTTAACAACAGGCGACGCAATTATCGCTCGAATTGCGGGCAATTTGCGCTTCGGTTGTGGGGGTTTTGAATTCAATATTTTTTCTGGATTTTCGCTTAAATTTTTCTTACGTCGATTTAAATTAATACAGACAAATGAAAAACAGCAGCATCTTCCTGGAACATCATAATAAATAAACTGCGGTTGCCAACCCGCCTGCCAAGCGTGGCAACGATGGCAAAATCCCCCCAAAATGAGAGCTACAAACTTTTGTTGCACTCTATGGGGGAGGCCTATGTTCAGCAGTGGACTAATGGTAGGCTAAAATGGAAATGAAAAAAAAACTGATAATTATGTAATTATAAATTTAAAGAATATTTCAAAACTCTAATTTTACGGATTTTATCGCGTTTAATTTTTAAACTATTTATAACCCGACGTTTCGAGTGCTTTACAGCGCCCGTGGTCACGGGGGGCTGAGGTGACAGATGTCCCGATGTCATAGTTCTGCTTTTAATTATTGTTTTTGGTCCGATCTACGCAAAATGAGCTTACAGTCTTGAAGTCTCACAGTGGTGTGCTTAGTTTTCATTAAAGAATACTTTTATTGTACAGAATTATGACAACAGAAAGATCATAGAACGCGATATAGATATAGATAGTGAACTTGGGACGGTTCCCGGTGCCGGCGCCACTAAATATGTTAATCGCAAAATTTTAAGTGCTGATTTACCACGTGCTCGGCGGTGAAGGAAAATATCGTAAGGAAACTTGAAATAAAAAAAAATTCAAGGACATATGAAGTCCGCCAACCCGCATTGTGTCATAAAACTAACTAAGGGAAAACAACATTTGATAGTGGAATAACCATCTCTTTTATACATAACCTAAATTATCCAGACCAGTGACGGGCAGCAGCGTCAAAGGTGCGACGAGTCTGGTACTGCGATCGCCAATACGCCTGCCAAACAAGGCTATTACTGGAAACCTTCCAAACTTGGGAGAGGCTTATCCATTAGTGGACTTTAGCAGACTTTTGAAGAAGAAGAAAAGATGAAATATACAAGCGCCGACAACTGATGATACCGAGCGAACGATGTCACGAATTCGTAGCAAAAGATCGTACATAAAGGCTTCTCAGTCAAGATATAAGTCTTTGCCTACCTTTACCTGGAGGAATGTTCAGAAACTTGTAAAGAACATCGGGCTTGAAGGGCCATTTGGGGAAGTAATCTTAAATTGTAAATAATAAAGCAAATGTGTTGGTGAAATATCTAATATAATATTTCACAAAAATATATTCGCAAATAGGGACAGGAAAGTAAAAAAAACTAGTGTATAACATTTACACAATTAAACTTCGAAACGAAAGTTTGCTACTTATTACGTCATGTGTTTTTTTTTATTTGATAAAGTGACGAAATGAGCAAAACGTTCACCTGATGGTAAGATTCCTGATGGTAGGATTCCTATGCAGGAGTCCGTCTAGGTAGGTACCACCCCAGGGCCAGTTATTCTGCCTTGAAGCAGTAGTGTGCAAACGTTACGGTTTTTTCGGTTTGAAGGGCACTGAGAGCAAGCGTAATCACTGGGCATATGAGAAATAAGAACTCATGTCTCAGGGTAATGGGCACAGTGTGGTGTCACACAGAAATGTTCTGGGTGACAGACCATTTGGTGAACGTTTTGCTCGTTTCTTCAATTTATCAAATGAAAAATATTCTTATGCCACGGTTCTAGATACTACGACTCATTCTATGTTTGTATATAAATTAAACTTATAAACTTTAAATGTTGTACGTTTAAAGTCCAAGGTACAACAACAGGTTTTTTTTTTAAGTATATCGATGATAAATAAAAGCATGAATAGTGATAGAGTCTCGCCCAAAATGAGTTTCGTGTCAAATAATATTTCTATCGATACTCGAATTTATTAATATTGTGGATGTGTCCTCGTATTTATGAAACGATGTTTTTTCTGCGGCCCTAATTTTACGTATTATTTTCTATCGGATTAAAACGTCCGATATGAGTTAGCAATATTTTACATTGCTGACGGGAGAGCTCCGGGAGGCCGACGACCTGAATTTTCCGCCTCATCGAAAATAATAATAGAGCAAAGAGGTTAGTGTCCCTTGATACATTTTTTTCGCAACCTAATGGCTTTATTTGTGTTATCTGTTTTTGGTATATTTTCCTTTTATTAAAAATAATAATTTTGTGTTACTATGTAAACGCTATGAAGCTATTACGATTGTTTTATATTAATGACGCTCACCTGATGGTTAGTGCAACGCCCACATCACCCAGATCATTTCCGTGTCACACTATGGCCGTAACCCTCAGACATCAGTTCTTAAGTCTCATATGCCCAGTAATTACACTACCTCTCAGTGCCCTACAGACCGCAACACAGTTGTAGCCACATCTATGACATGACAGGCTCAAGAAATATTTCATACATTCCATAATCGCGCTATGGAAGTTTTCTGAGATGCGAACTATACATACAACATCTAGATATTACTAGTTGGAGGAGACGTCCTCCCCAGATCAGACCATTCGATCTGGCGGGTAGCAACCCTTTTCCTTTACAATATAATCCGCCAAAATGGTGACCCCGGTATGAACATCGCAACCAGCTTCTCCGAACCACAGCAACAACGTCATCGCCATCGCAGTCAAAGCACCAGACTACTGTCGGCACAACTCGTGCTTCCTAGTATCTTAACCACTGAGAATCATCAAGGGCGGGGGGCCCCCTTCTCCTAAGGCTGACTCCTGCGGCATTAACTCTTGTCTCCATACGTCTCGACGCACTGACGACCTGGAAACAGGTTCACCGCAACGCCAGACTGCACCTCATCGCCTGACGTCACAAGTTCTCCACGCTAACTTACGATTTCCAGTCTCAGCGGGGGAGTGATGTAGCGACATCTATGTTGCAACATGAGAAGCTCAAGAAATGTTTCATATATTCCATAATCGCGCTATGAAAGTTTTCTGAAATGCGAACTATACATACAACATCTAGATATTACTAGTTGGAGGAGACGTCCTCCCCAGTTTAGACCACTCGATCTGGCGGGTAGCTACCCTTTTTCTTGGCAGTATCATCCGCCAAACAGTAATATTTGCATGCTGGCCCTCTTTAGACGGATTCACAGTTAACAGAATATACATAAAACATCATTTTCCTGTTTTTATTTTTACACACAGGTAAGTTATTATACAAATTATTATTAATTAAAAATACACCTTGAAATATACTTATTTTATGCCTTTGTCAGTTTATAATTAGGTTAGCGATGGAGATTAATTTCGCTTTGGCCCCGGAGAAATGTCTCGTAATTATTTTCAATTAGGTGTTGAATTAAGTGATATTAATTTTGTTTTATAAAATGAAAATACATTTTGATTTCATCGTGCGAATTGATATTTAAAATGCAAATATATCAATGATAAAAATAATTAGACTTCAGACGGAAACATGGCGATGTTTGCACACTACTGTTTACGGTAAAATAACAGGTAGATTTACAACGCAGAGATTATATTCTACATGTGGTCTACTGTTAGAAAGTTGTATACTATAAAAACTATGTTAAAAAAGCATAAGCATGAAGTTTCCAAAAATTTTATTAAACAGGGGGAAAGGTGTAGTGATAAAATCTCGCAGTGTCAAAACTTCATTTGTAAGTCGTCATTAAACTGGGAACCCATATGTACGATAATATAAACAAAAATTTCTTTTTTACTCAAACAACACTAAAGACTGTGAAGTATTGATAACAAACTTTTTAAAATATTGTCACACGAAATCACTGAAAAACTAATTGATTACAACACTTAGTCTTTTCAAATATATGCACACGCACTCATTCGCACACACCGATACGCACTATTTAGCACACACGCGCACACTCATTTGCACACACACACACACACACTTGCACATACACCCACAAACACACGCAAACTTTTAGATGAAATTATTTACAGACATTATATATAGCTAAGGAAAAGTGGAAGTTTCAGGCACGGGTGTCCTTCAGGCACTGAAAAGATGCTACGAACCTTATGTATATTGTCAAAAACTTTTATAAAATATTACATTATTATAATAATGAGATATTCATACAGCTTTCTCGTTTTGTTGCGATATATACATACATACAGCCACGCCTTATTCCATTAACGGGGTAGGCAGAGGCTACAACATGTAGCTCAATTATCGAAACGAGATGGGTGGCGAGCCGCGTCGTCACTATTTCGATGCGAGTCTGACTCTCCGTTGCTTTCCAACGAACAGTATAATGACAACATAGCATATTGTGGTGTAAATCTGCAATAATAAATAATAAAAATTATTATTACTAACTGGCCCTGGGGTGATACCTATTAAGGCTCAAAGTTATATACATATAGCACTGGCTGCCACGCGGTTTTTCCATCGTAAAATAAGCGACCATGTGACTGCGCCTACTTACTAAATGCTACTGTCTAATACTTCCTGGTATCACTCTTCCTGATCACGATACGGTCAGTCAAGACCCAGGCCACACTGTACACACACTCAATAGCTCTAATATAACACGCACCACGACGCGCGACTGCCGTAGAGAGCGGCGCGCAGCAGTCGACAATCACACCGCGTACACACGATACACCCGTGTTCCAGGGCGGTTCTCACCGCCCAGAGTTACCGACACACACGACAGTCCGAATGGAGGCCCGCAGCCGGCCTCGGCCGGTCATTAGACGACTTAAAACATTTAAGATATTCGAAATCGCGAAAACACGCAGTGAACGCGACACAGTCAGAATTTCGAGGTTTTTGTAAGAGTTTATTTATTTATTTATGTTTGGGTCAAACCAAACTTGGCACCGAGCCCCTGCCCCGCGAGCACAGTATCCGATGAAGCTGTAAAAGCCGAGCCGAGTAAAAGCTGTCATGATCATTCACAGTTCGGCTCTTCTCGATATTGTTCGGTTCTCAGCGTGTGGATCCTTGAGATCAAAATTTCAACCTATCAATAATCTACTGCTGAACATTGGCCTCCTCCAAAGAATGGCAAAAAAGTTTGTTGCTCATTTTGGGGGGTTTTTACTTGCCATTATAGTTGCCACACTAGGCAGGCGGGGCGTCAGTCGCAGTTTGTTTATTCTGATTTTCCAAGAAGATGTTGCTGCCTATCTTTTTTTCATTTTTCCTATGTAGACCTCCCTCGGGATGGGATGATAGATGAAGTGGTAGATTCACTTCAAGCCGCTAGCACACGGCAAATCGGAATAGTATTTCCTGAGATTATCGCGTTCAAACATACATAATCTCAAAATTTATTGTAATAGAATCATAAAAAGTTCAAAAATCTCAAACGATTTTTGATCACGGCAACAACTTCCAAATAATTTCGAAAGCTATCACCTGCGTTGGAGATATTATACTCGTAGAGTCGCTAATTTACCACAAGCACACAGCCACTCACTATTCCTTATTTACCCCCGCCCGAAGTAAGATTCATGCAATAGACCCGAATAATTCGAACTCTGGTGCTAGGATTCCTATGCAGGAATCGGTCTAGGTAGGTACCACTGCAGGGACAGTTATTCTGCCGTTACTGTGTTTCCGTCTGAAGGGCACTGTGAACTAGTGTAATCACTGGGCATATGAGACTTAAGAACTTATGTCTCAGAGTGATGGGCACAGTGTGATTTCACAAAGAAATGTTAGTGGTGACACATTTGTTATGGGCTCACGTTACCATTACGTTTTGTCCCTATTCAATAAAAAAAACCCGCGGCGTAGAAGTCTTCTCTGACCTATAGGCAGTCAAATTTCGGCTATACCCCAACTATAAACCCTTTCCGCCTTTAAGCCCACATGTAATCTTGGTAAATATTAATTACCAGCAGTACGACCATATATAACACATTAAAACTCGTTCATTAAATCGTTACAGCGGTGTAACAATACATTTCCAAGGGAAAACAGCTTACGTTACAACCCTGTCGTAAAAATAATTGCGGACCGGTTATTACGTAAACTTAATTAAAAGACACATTAATATAAATATAACATGATTTCTACGAAACTGGAACGAAACCCGGAGCTTTGTTGAAAATAGTACTTACATATTTTGTTTTAAATTACGAACGTTCAATTCTGTTAAGTCGGTATTTATGGGCAAATTGATATCGACTTTCATTATTACTGAAAAATTCACTTCCTTAATCTTCTACGTATATATAGCCGATAGGTGTCCGGCAGAATTGGGACTGCGCGAGTCGCTACGAGAACTATTCAGGGAGACTAATATTTTGACACTTCCGTTTCGTTGTTTATTTTTGACAATATTATGTACGTACGGAAAAACATTAATTTATTTACCAATAAATTGTCTGTATCCTGTAGAATTTGTCGAGGTGACACGATGGAGGTTCCTATGTTTAGGTTGGCTAAATCTAGAAAGTCTTTTCTCGGTAGATGCATAAAGTTTTAAATAAAATTCCTAAAAGTGAAACATAAATCGGACATGGATTTTAAAATACTTATCAAGAAGACATTATTAGATAAAGCGTATTATAAAATAGATCATTATATAGAGGACATAGATTTGTCGAAATAACTCATTCTCTGCACTTGCAAACCCCCTGGCTACTAAATTTATAACGTAATTTTTTCCTTCTATAATTTCTATAATTTCTTACCGGATCTTCTCTGAGAAGGTCGTTTTTTGAATCGGTGTAGATTTTGACGTTAATAGCTTTAAAAAAACCTAAATTGAATAAAGAAATTTTGACTTTGACTTATACTTTAAGAATAGAATAGCACCATAATATACAATGCGGTCACTATACTGAATAGAATAGAATAGAATAGAAAAAAACATTTTTTCGGCACTAGAACGTATATGAAAAAAAGAAACACAACCAAAATTACGTAAACAAAATAGTTCTGTGTCGATAAGGGGTTGGCTCAGCATGTGCTGCCTGAGTATGGACACACACAGCGCTTATTTTCAGCCAAACTACTCAGTGCTCGTGGGAACGCAATGGGGAGTAAGAATTTTTGACACGTACCAAATGCATGTATATACAAAACAAACTCGTGTTAGTTACACAATTTATAACTCAAGAACGGCTGGACTGATTTTTATTATGTTGGATTTGTTGGATTTGTCTCCACCCGGAATAGCAGAATACCTATTAACAGATCGAAAAAAATACAAAAATTTGTTTGAAGAAAGTAAGTGCAACGTCTGCCTGTAACAACTGGTGGTAACAACTTTTCAACCGTAACAACTTACTGGTGGTGGGATTCCTATGCAGGAATCCGTCTAGGTAAGTAGCACCCCAGGGCCAGTTATTCTACCGTGAAGTAGTAGTGTGAAACGTTGATGTGTTTCGGTTTGAATGGCACTGAGAGCTAGCGTTATCACAGGGCATATGAGCATATAAGAACGGATGTCTCAGGGTGACGGGCGTAGTGTGGTGTCACACAGAAATGTTCTGGGTGACACAGCATTTGTTATGGGCAGACGTTGCACTTACCATGAGATGAACGTTCTGCTCGTTCCGTCAGTTTTATCAAATAAAAAAAACAAATGCTGTCTAACCCAGAACATTCCCATGTGGAATCAAATTGCACTAGTCATCCGGAGACATCAGTTCGTTAGTTTCATATACCGAGTAATTCCACTAGTTAACAATGCCTTTCAGACCGGAACACAGTAGTGTTTGCACATTGCTGATTGACGTCAGAATAACCGGCACTGCGGTATGATGTACGTATGAGATATTTCTTGAGCTTCTCATTTGTCGACATAGATTTCGCTACACGCTCATGAAACAAGAGCGGAAGTAGATATGAATTCAGTGATCGCGACACGGGGGAAATTACGTAACAATATGACCCAAAAAAAAACGGTCACTAATAGCTAGGTTAATCACTGGATATATGAAACTTAAGAACTGAGGGTGATGAGCGCAGTGTAGTGTATGTTCTGGATGACACAGCATTTGTCATGGACAAACGTTGCACTTACCATCAGGTGAACGATTTACACATTTGATTTTGACATTTTTCTTTAAAAAAAAAGAAATTACTTACGTTTCAGTAAACTATCTAATAAATTAGAAGGTATCAATTGTATTCGCGTTTGTAATTAACAACGATCCAACTTTTGCTATTTTATCTAGTAGGCGCTCCTTCGCAATTATTTTCTAACTACTAGTTTTTTTTTTAAGTTTTTTAGCATTGGTCTTTTATATTTAAAGCCATAATATACTTATATTTCTCATAAATCATTAAAGGCAGAAAACGATCAAATGTTTAAGTTTAATTATATAATTTGGTTACCACCACCGGCTTGGAATCTTTTAATTTATTAAATTAAATCAAACACCAAGCACACTACTGCAAGACTTAAAGACACTGTATATACACTGTATGCGTAGATCGAACTAAAATAACAATTAAAAAGCTGAAGGTTCAGATCTCTGATCAGGACGTCTGACACCTCAGTTCCCCCTGTGACCATGGCTGCTGCAAAGCGTTCGGAACGTGAGGTTATAAATAGTTAAAAATTAAACGCTATACAATCTATAACGATTTCTTATATTTACGCAAACACTTAATTGATTCCAATTTTACCATTTATAACCCGACGTTTCGAGCGCTTTACAAAACCCATAGTCACGGGAGGACTGAGGTGACAGATATCCTGCTGCCATAGTTAACCCTTCACTACCTTCAGCATTTAATTGTTATATTTGGTCCGATCTACACAGAAAGAGCTAACTGTGTCTTGAAGTCTTCAATGGGTTAACTAAAACATCAGGACATCTGTCACCTCAGCCCTCCCGTGACCATGGGTGCTGTAAAGCGCTCGAAACTTCGGGTTATAAATAGTAAAAAACGCTATGAAATCCGTAAAATTAGTTACATTTAAATTCGATAAAATCTGTAAAATTAATTTTATTAAAAGTAATTAAATTTATTTCAAGCGCTATATTTTACATTGATCATAAATGAATACTGAAGGAACGATAATAAGGTTCTTTGCTGTGGGTAGCGGGCTCGGTTCTCGCACGAGACTAATATTTGTTTCAGCTACCGTTCCGTGTAACTGGGTGGTTGTGCATTTGCTGTTTATGTCTGTATGAGTGTAAATCGCATCCATAAAGGACAACACTTTGCCCTCACCGATTGAAGTCATCTCATCCTCAATAGCAACTGTTCGAAGCAGTAAAAACATTTTTTTTTTGCAGCCACCACACGGTAATTTGTTATTACGCCAGACAAAATGCACAAAATTAGTTCGCCAAAGTGATAAATGACTGAACTCAAAAGCGTTTAGGGTTAATGATATTTTAATTACACTCACACTGACGACACAGTGTGAGTGAAAATATTGATCTCTCCTTGAATAATTTCTCACACAACGACATTATGCAGGAATCCGTCTATGTAGGTATTTTTTTTTTCATTTATTAGGGACAACAAACAATTACACTACATAATTAAATTCAATAAAAGTTATATCAATACAAATGGTTATTGAAGCGTAACCAGTCCCGTTGTCAACAGATTGCTAAAAATATTATTTAACTGCATTTGGGGCAATGTGTTATATACGGTTACACGAAGTTACAATACTATTGATAAAGAAATGTTATAATAATAAAGAAACACACATTTTAGAGGAGTTGAAATTAAGATGAATAGAGCAGTTCACATATGTTATTTCGAAACGATGCAGGAGAGCATGCGAACAAGTCAGTGTCTGAAAAGTGTGTGTTAAATAGATTCATGATTCGATTAATGGGCGCACGCCCTCCGGCATTGGTCTTACAATTAGGAATTTCAAATAAATACAGTATGCGAGTCTTACGAATAGTGTGGCTACGATGAGGTACTCGTATATGGATATGTATTTCGCTGACAAGGTTATTACAGTCAAATTTATTAATATATTGTATAATAGCATTTGATCGATGATCAATCTTCTCATTTTTAGTGTTGGCAATGAATATTTCCTTAATAGTACCTCGTATGATGACTTAGAATGAAAGCAACGGTAGTTCATAGAACGTAGGAATTTACGTTGAACGGTTTCCAACTGATCATGGTATTTTGCATAAAACGGATTCCAAACGGACGTAGCGTATTCTAATTGAGCTCTAATTAATGACATATAGCAGGAGATATGAGAGAGTTTTCTGAAGTGGAGGCAGGTTCGGAGTACAATACCGTAAACCTGAATAGCTTTATCAATGATATTGTTTATATGGGCATCAAAGTGAAGCTTCGAATCTAAGAGTATTCCTCAGTCTTTTATAACAGACACTTTTTCTAGAGGAGTATTACATAAAGAATAAGTAAAATTAATATTACGAAACTTCATCGAGGAGGTAATAGACGTACATTTGGTTAAGTTAAGAAACAATTTGTTTTTCTTGCAATAATTTGTAAGGCTCTTTAAGTCATCTTGTAGTTTGTAGCAATCATGAATGTTTGTTATTTTGCTGTAGACTTTGATATCATCAGCGGATAGCAAAAAATTTGTGTCGTGAAAACATAGATTAATATCATTAATAAACAAAACAAAAAGCAAGGGGCTCAAAATCGAACCTTGAGCTATACCAGATGTGACTTTTTTTTTTCTTTTTTTTTAAAAACGAAGCCCCACACTAGGATTTTCTCCTGTATCGTGGGTGCGTTTTACAAACATACATTTCACATGCACAACACAACCAGACCCGAAAAGCTACAATTTGTGTTTTTGCACAAATGTTACCTCCGGCTGGGAATCGAACCCAGGACCGGTGGCGCAGAAGTCAGGTAGGCTAACCACTACGCGACGCGGTCGACACTTTCAGTATGCCAGATGCGAATCCGTTAACTTTTACTCTTTGTGTTGTTTGTTTCTTAACGTAGGAGGAAAACCATCTAAGTAAGTTACCACGGATACCATTAAACGCAAGCTTTTGCAGAAGCAGTTCATGGTCCAGCTTGTCGAAAGCTTTGCAGAAATCAGTATAAACAGAGTCTACTTGAACACGTTTGTCCATAGATTCAAATAAGTAATTAGTTTTTATAGTTAATAGAACCAGGCGTTACTTTGCGGAAATCCATTATAATGAATAAAAGTAAGTTACTTTGCTAAGATCCGCATGCAATGCATGCATGCATGCGGATCTTAGCAAAGTAACTTACTTTTATTCATTAATTAGTTTTTTAAAAAAACCCGTGTTGCTCTGTTCTTTTATAATTTTATTCAGGTGGGGTATATGTAACTGTGTAACACTTTCGCTAAGGTAGACAACAGGGATATAGGTCGATAGTTTGTGACGTCATTCTTACAGCCACTTTTATAGACTGAGACTGTATTAGCAATTTTCCATATATCAGGAACTATGCCCTCATGTAGGCTTGTATTATACAATATAACCAACGGAATGGCAATGGAGTCAGCCGTATGTTTTATGAAGAATGGTGGTAAACCATCAGGCCCAGGCCCCTTAGTTATATCCAACGATTTAAGTTCTTTAATGATCAAGTCTAATGACAGATGTAATTTAGATAGTATGAAGTCACAATTACTTTTGATCGGCAAAGTCTCCAGGTCGACATTTACATTCCCGGTTCGAATACAGATCCAAAAAAGGTTGAAAATAGCTCAGATATTTGTTCCGGCTTATTGGATTTAACGTCATTATATCTCATGGTTGATGGGATACAAGATTTCTTTTTAATTTTTTTTAACAAACGACCAAAATTTTTTAGCGTCTTTTTTAAGTCTATCTTCAACAGATTCTATATATTTGTCAAAACATTTTTTACTGAGTATTTTAAATCTATGACGAAACATTGAGAATTCTTCGTAATATTGTTTACTGTTAAATTTCTTCCAATTAATCCAAGCCTTTTCTTTGTCTTTAAATATGTGAATAAGGGTACGAGTAAACCAAGATGGGAAATTGATAGATTGAACAGGACGTAAAGGTATTTAAATTCTAATTATCTCATAAATCTTTTCATAAAAAATATATGATGATTTTTCCAACGGTACACTGTTTAAGATTTCTGACCAAACGATACTTTTAAAACTTTCGTTTATGGCCGAGTATTTTCCCTCCAAAAAATAATACCTAGGGACAGATGATAAGACAGGGCGAGGGGAACTAATACATAAAAAGGAGGATGATAGAGATCTATAGGTACTAAGGGGTTAGGTGGCGGTTCACAGGTACAAGCTCTCTCTGTCCATGCTATTAGTGATATCATTAAATTGTTTAGAACAGGTAGCTCGTAAGAATCTAAAGATACAGCTCTTAATATAATAACAGCTGTCAGGTAGAAGAAGGTCGGTCACCACAGGGCTAATTATTCTACCGTGAAGCAGTAGTGTGCAAGCATTACTGTGTTTCGGTTTGAAGAGCACTGAGAGCTAGCATCACTGGGCATATGAGACTTAAGAACTGATGTCTCAAGTGACGGGTTCAGTTTGGCGCACCACAGAAATTTTCTGGGTCACAGCATTTGTTATGGGCAGACGTTGCACTTATCATCAGTCTTTCTTTTTTTTATGCGGTTATAAAAGAAACACCGCAGTGCAGAGTGCAGTAATGGGATGGCAGATCGATCAAAGTCAAGAGGCATTTTCTAATCGCTTATGAACGTACGTCCAGTGTTTTCAATATTCTCTCAACTTGATCTAGGTCTCTCCCAACAAGTAAGAATTGGATGGACTAATCATAATTATTTCAGTTATTTAATAAAGTTTTTGAAGAGCAACGAGAAGAATTACATGCCGAGCTTCGCATCCCTAACTCTACACCGTCGAAAGTTGTGAAATGTAATGCAGAGCCAATACTGTATTTTTTTTTTTTGGAGGCAAACGAGCAGGTGGCTCACATGATGGTAAGTGATCACCGCCGCCCATGAACACCTACAATACCCAAAGAATAGCAGATGCGTTGCCGGCCTTTGAGAAAGAAATAGGCGCTTTTCTTGAAGGTCCCTAAGTCATATTGGTCCGGAAAAACCGCTGACGGCAGCACATTCCATAAAGTGCAAGTGCGTGGCAGAAAATTTCGCGAAAAACGCACTGTGGTGGAATGCCAACCATCAAGGTGGCGAAGATGGAATTTGAGGTTATGCCGTAAGGTGCGATGGTGAAATTCAGCGGCTGGAATATATATTTTCGGATCATTGACTACTCGTATCACCAATTTAACAATTTTATTATAAACTAGCCGTGTGGTGGCGGCTCGTTAAAAGAATACTACCACTCCATCTCGTCCGTTGGATCTCGAAAAAAGCCGAGTAAGGAATTAAACTGCACTGTGCACCCAACAGCCCATGGTGGCGATGGTCTCACCACCTATCACACCAAGTGCATTATATTGTTTTGGTGAAACGTGGATTGTGGCAGTCATCTATTTTTGCAGTGAGTGCTCAGTCTCTGACTACCCCATATGGGATACAGTCGTGATCTTATGTATGTATGTATGTATTATAAACTAGCTGAAGCCCGCGACTTTGTCCGCGTGGATATAGGTTTTTAAATAACCCGTGGGAACTGTTTCATTTTCTGGATAAAAAGTACTCTTGTTTGTTACAGACGGGAGTGATGTTACGGACGGCTTTACGACAGTATACGTTTACGTAAATTTTTGACCGAAAAATATTAAATAGTTAGAAGGCATTGTGAATTTGTTGTTAGTGTGTACTGCTGTGTGTGACGTAGCTGTGCAACTGTTCGCGTCCATTATTGTATCCGAATAAGTGAATAATTACACAATAAATCTTGGTGACATTAAACATTGTTATTTTCAAAAGTGGGTAGACACTTGCTGCAAAGCAAGCGATTAGTATCGACTTTTTGTTGCGCCATATAACGTCAGTTTGACGTATCACTTATTCATCCTCGATGGCTAAGTGCGCAGCTTGCGGTAAATTTTTGTCGGCGACAGGTGCCGCTACTTGTACAATTTGCCCGTGTATGTTCCATAAAGGGTGTGTGGCTATTCCCGATAACGTATCCTTTTCTAAAGATTGGATTTGCCCCGAATGTAAAAAAAAAATGCGCAAAAGCGACAACAGCAGTACTCCCGTAAAGGGCATCTGTGGAACCCTAGCTCCTCCGATCATTCGCGATTCTAAAGTCGCGAGCTCACTTGAGACAGAACTAATACCGACAGTCTCCACAACTCCCGCCGCGACCCCAGTCCTGGATACGGATTCTCGAGATATGCGTCGAGAAATTTCGGAATATATGGCTGAGTTACGGGAATTTCGCAAAGAGTTCCGTAGTGCCATAGCTAGCATGACAGAGCGGATGAGCGGGTTAGAGCGAAGACTCGAAGTTCTCGAGAGAAGGGATGTTGAGCCCAGAACACTCGAGGTTGCGGAGCTGCAGCAGACAGTGGTTAAGCTCAAAATGGATCTGAACGACCGAGATCAAGAGGCACTCCTCTCTGACATTGACATCGGACATCTTCCAGAGGAAAAAGGCGAAAACATCTCGCACACTGTCATTGTCTTAGCTGCAAAGCTAGGTGTCTCCCTTGAGGATCGGGATATAGTGTTCGCAGAGCGTGTAGGAGCGATCAACTCGAGCAGCACAGGCGACGGCGGTGTGGAGAGGCGCGCGCGCCGTGTCGTAGTGCGGCTGACGCGCCGCCATCTAAGAGATGATTTTATACGCGCCGCGCGAGTACGTCGCAATGTCACTACGGTCGACATAGGTATAGATGGACCGCCGCGTAAAGTGTACATTAATGAACGGCTGACGAGGAATAACCGTCAAATCTTCCATCGTGTCCGAGAAGAATGTCGTAAGAAACAGTGGCGGTACTCATGGACTAAAAGAGGTCGCGTTTTCGTGCGGCAGAGTGATGGAAAGCAGGTGTACCTTATACGCTCAGACAATGACTTCGATCGTGTTTTTGGGACTGGCTCTGTTTGAAATATTTGTAGACTGCATACTAGTTTATAAAATGTTATCACACTGCTGTGTACTTGATAATTATGCTATATATTATTATTTGAGTATGATGGCAAGGAATGCTGGCAAGTCTTTATTATGTTATAATTTTTTAAATAGTTTTAGTTTGTTTATTAAAACACTATATTTATTTATATTTTTAATTAATAATATTAACCAACAAAATAATACATTATATCACAATTATTACACTATGAACAGATTTTATAATATTAAAAAGTACTTTTCCTGTATATTTATAAGAAAAAATTTTTTTCTGCGATAGCACTCTGTGGCTTATGTATTTCTTTTGGACATTTTACAGGTATCATAATGATTAATAAGCAGTTAAGGATAGGTTTTTTCAATGCCGGTTCCCTTGGCACTAATCACGACAATTTTATGGTCTCCGTTACTCGGTTCGATATCGATATTCTGGCAATAAACGAAACTTGGCTCAGAACAGGTGAAAAGGGCCGCGCCCCCGTACTATCTGGGTACCGTTTCCGTCATATTCCACGACCGCAAGAAGTACGTTCGCGCGGGGGAGGCGTCGGCTTTTACATCAAACGGAACGTTAGTGTTCACACCTGGCCTCACCCAGTAGACCCACTAAATAAATCAGTTGAGCAAATGTGGCTTACTGTGAGCTTTAACGGGAGGAAGCTAGTAATTGGTACGGCTTACCGTCCGCCATGGATGGATGTTAATATGTTTTTTGATGCAATTACAGATAGTTTTAGTTCAATTCCCAATTACGATCATTTGATTATATTAGGAGATTTTAATATAAATTTATTTAATAATGTTAATAAAACTATAAAATTTAATACATTTTTGTCGTTTCATAACCTATCACAAATTGTCAGTGAGCCAACTCACTTTACTGAAACAAGTCAGACTCTCATCGATGTCATCTGTACCGATTTGAATTATAAAAAAATCACTTTAGATCATGTAGGGTCTCTTTTTGGCCACTGTCTTGTTATATGTGAATTTAATATTAAACGTGAGAAACCTGTAAAGTATACCTTAACTTATAGACCGAAAAAAAATATTTGTATCGATGATTTTAATAATGACTTGCAAAGTATAGGATGGGACAAAATATTGACGATGGGTGACGTTAACGAAATGGTTAAAAAATTTAATCACAGTGTCGTTTCTGTATTCGATATGCATGCCCCAGTAAAGTCAATCGCCATCAAAGATCGCTCCTATTCTTGGATTACTGATACGATAAAACTTATGATGAAGTTACGTGATGAGGCACTAGCGGATTATCATAAAAGTAAATCTGAAAGTAAAAAAGATTACTACAAGAGTCTAAAATCTACAGTTCGTCATGCACTCTTTTACGAGAAATCAGCCTTTTTTAAACATAATATAAACAGAAAAATAAATAACCCGAAATTATTATGGAAAAATCTTAAAAATACCGTGTTAGCAAAAAATAGTACCGATTTACCCTTAAGTTTTAATGACCCTGACGTTATAAATAACCATTTCTTAAATGTACCAGCCACAGCAGAGGTCTCTATTTCACAGTTGACTTATTTTGAATACCATAAATTTAGTGAGGCAGTTTTCCGTTTGGAGCCCGTAAGTTTTGATAAAATTATTAAAATAATTAATAGCTTAAAATCCAATGCGGAAGGTTGCGATAATATAAGTTTAGAAATGCTTCTTATGACTTTCCCCTAAACATTAGACTTTATAAAAGATCTAATAAATATGTGTATTAGTACATCTATATGCCCTGATATATGGAAACTCGCAATTGTACATCCATTGCCTAAACATTCAAACCCGGTCGAACTTAAAGATCTTAGACCTATAAGTATTTTACCGTGTTTGTCAAAAATTATGGAAAAAGCAGTCTGTACACAGTTAACAGATTTCCTGGAAAAAAATCATATCCTACCCGAATTGCAATCGGGTTTTAGAAAAGGTCGCAGCACAGTCACTGCTTTGCTGGATGTGACCGATAATATACTCTGCGCCCAAGATGATGGGATGTGTACTTTACTTGTATTGTTAGACTATTCTAGAGCCTTTGACTCGATAAATATTAACCTTCTTATGTCTAAACTGAAATACTATGGTTTTGATAGCAAAACTTTACAATGGTTTAACAGTTACCTCAGCAATCGTTACCAATATGTAAAACTTGATCGTTATGATGGTACTTCGTTAGTATCTAACAAAGTAGCTGTAAAAAGAGGGGTGCCTCAGGGGTCTATCTTAGGACCAGTACTCTTCATACTGTATTTATCTGATATAAAATCGCAAATTAAGTTTTGTAATTATCATATTTATGCAGATGATATACAGGTGTACATTTCTTGTAAACCTTCGGATTTTAACAACGCGATAACCAAGCTTAATGAAGATCTATCGCGTATAGCCATGTGGTCTACGAAAAATTGTCTTTTGCTTAACCCCCTCAAAACTAAATATTTAATCTTCGGGAGTAAAAAGCAGCTTGGAAATCTGAATCCGTCATTGAGCATCATGCTTATGAATGAACCGATTGAGCGTGTATACGAAGCACGAAATCTGGGCTTGCTTATGGACTGTGAACTGCGATTCGAAAGACATATTGAGAATTCCGTGAAAAGTTGCTTTTATAAATTAAGAGTTCTTTATAGAATGAGGCCATATTTAACGGAAGATTTGCGTATACAACTGATGGAGTCATTAATTACATCAAAATTAAATTAATTGGACACAGTTTTTGGTCCACGACTTTTATCAAGAACAAAGAAACTTGTGCAGCGAGTTCAGAATGCTTGTGCCCGTTATTGCTTCGACGTTCCCAGAAGAGCTCATGTGAGTCCATATATAAGTAAGCACTGTATACTTAAAATGAAACATCGTCGCAAACTTCACTTAGCTTGTCTTCTTTTTGGTGTTTTAAAACATAAAGCACCAAACTATTTATATAAAAAGTTGTCTTGGGTGTCGAGCGAGAGGTCACACGGGTCCAGGCAATGCGCGATCCAGCTAGCGACGCAACGACATAGTTCAGCTGCTTTTAGGGGTAGTTTTCGTTATGCTGCATCCAAATGCTGGAACAACATTCCACCGCCATTAAGGAACCTGCAACATATTAGTGGTTTTAGAAATAAATTGAAAATATATCTTTACGAACACCAAAAGAATGAAGTAATTCAAAAACTAGACACAAGTGCTATATGACTTATTCTTGTAAATTAATATTTCACTTCCGCTATAAATAACTAGAATAAGTAAATCACTAACTTTTCTATTTACCGTTTTGCTAGTATGTTTAATTTTATTTTATATGTATTGTTATGCTGCAATTAATGACTTAAAGACAGGCTATAGATTATAGCCGATTTATTATTATATTTTGAAGATAGGTAAAACCATTCTGCCAGCATTCACATTGTACAACATTATTCTTTTATTTTTATTTTAATTTTCATTTCTTTTCACCTTACATTAGAGATTATATTTTTTTTCTTTTTTTTCGTTTTTCTTTCAATTAAACTCATTATAAAAATATATTGTTTAAGGTCATTATCTGATATATATATATTCCACATGCTTTTGTGAAGCTGGACCGTGACATCGCCAAACGGCCTCAGCGGAAGACCAGCGCCGGTTGCTAATAGCCGGCATATGCTGAGCTGGGACCGACTTGTGACGACATATTTTTGTAACATTTTTTTGAGTATTGTTTGTGTAAATGTAATGTCGTTACAAATAAATGTATTTTCTTTCTTTCCTCTTTCTTTCTCTATGTCACAAACAGAGAGAGCGACAGCGAGACTTACTTTCGAATTTACAATATTAGTATTAATGAAAATATAGTGCTTTTTTTAGGTAAGGACCAAGTGCTTAGAAGTTAAACTAAAAAAAGGGTTCGAGCTCTATCCAGTAGTTTTTTGCGTAATGCGCGCACAACGGCAAATTACTCTTATAAAATCGTATTTACTTGAAACTTTAATAATCTTAGAATAATGATTTCTTATATTTACGCGAACACTACACATTTAAATGAAACTAATTTTACGGATTTTATCGCGTTTAATCGGACCAAAAATAATAATTAAAAGCTGAAGGTACTCCAGGTTAACTATGACATCAGGACGTCCGTCACCTCAGTCCTCCCGTGACCATGGGTGCTGTAAAGCGCCCGAAACGTCGGGTTATAAATAGTAAAAAATTAAACGCGATAAAATCCGTAAAATTAGTTTCATTTAAACTTTAGAATAAATGAAGAAATCGTGATAATTTTGTTAGTAGTGTTTGTAAAGTGTAGTGTTTGTAAAAACCGAGCGTCTAAGAAGTAAAACTATAACTCGCTTTTTGAAGGATCCTATGAAGCTGTAAAAGCCAAAAAAGGCTAACAGCAATTACATCACCGAAATTATATAACTCGCTTTAAATTTCATAGTACGCGAGTGACCTGGGTTCGATTCCCGGTGCCGGCACCACTGAAATTGTTAATTGCAATTTTAAGTGCTGATTTACTCGGCGGCAAGGGAAAACGTCGTGAAGAAACCGGCATGTCTGAGAAATTAATAATATTTCGAAGACATGTGTAGTCCGCCAACCCGCATTGGAGCAGCGTGGCGGAATCTTTCCGGCTCCAAAACTCGACTCTCGGAAATGAGAGGAGGCCTGTGCTCAGCAGTGGGACATTTATAAGCTGAAACTTTACTTTACCAGTAGTTTTTGCGAGATGCCAGAACAACGGCAGACCTGACTTATAATATAAATAATAAATAAATATCAGTTTATTGCCACAAAGAAAACCCAAAAATAAAACTTTACATGAAATAATCCTTAAATTAATTTTAGGCAAGAGGAGGTGACTCAGCATTTGCTGACACTAGATTAATCCCATGCAGCGCTGATTTTTAGGCACTCCAGTCTCCCTGAGATGTTATGCGGGGATTTTGGTATTTGAGGGCTCCCCAATCACCAATAAATATAAGAATTTGCCAGATGTCATTACTATACGGTAGAGAATATAAAGAAAAAAAATCAAAAATGAAAATTATCTAAAGGCTACAAAAAAAAGCTACTAACGTAAAGGAATAAAAATAAGAATTTATAATTTCTTATTCGTAACTGTGTGTGTGTGTGTGTGTGTGTGTGTGTGTGTGTGTGTGTGTGTGTGTGTGTGTGTGTGTGTGTGTGTGTGTGTGTGTGTGTGTGTTTTTGTTTGCGTGCGTTTGTATGCGTGTGTGTGTGTGGGTGCCGGTTTTTATATGTTTTGGAAGTGTATGCGTAAATAAACGTATATGTATTTGTAAACGGTTTTCCAAAGGGACATTAAACGTTTTTATGAACAAAAAAAGTCTTTTAATTTTAAGGATATACAGTATGTTTTATATTCTCTGCAAGTTGGCGGTTCAGCAGGGCTGATTTTATTTTGAAGATGTCCGTACTTAATTTATTTCTGAGAGGTTTAATTTTTTAAAGAATTTAAAACACCCCCTATACCGTGTACTTTTATGTTTTGGCATCTTAAGAATATTTAGTGCATTCGTACGAAGGCTTCTGTTAGCAATATCCTTGACCCAAACGAGTTTTTCAAAACTTTATTCTGGATTTTTGTTCCATATTACCCTATGAACAATACAGGCGTAGTGAAGCTCTCTTTTAGCACTCATGTTAAGTAAGCCTTTCCTGTTCAGATAGGAGGTTATGTATTCTCCTTTAGGTACATTAAAACAGAATCGAATACACGCATTCTGAACTCGTTGCATAGCTTTTTCAGTGTTCGAATTAATTCTGGTACCGTAGGTTGAACTACAATAAAGGGATTGTGAAAGCACCAGTGAATCACATGAAAGTACACGTAACTACTCCTTAATGTAAGACCTGATCTTGTAGAGCGTTTTCAATTTGAAGAAGGCTGTTCTGATTTTGTTACTTATATGTTCAACAAGTTTTTGTTCCCCGTCTAGAATCACACGAAGATTACGTTCGGATGTTACTCGTTCAAGAGCGACGTTATTGATTTTTATTTTATCTTCCAAATCTAATGCACTTTTTATTTGGTTCTTGGTACCTGGAACAAACATTTGAGACTTAGCCGCGTTGAGAACCAGACAATTGTTTTGTGACCAGGTGTTAATACTACCAAGATCGTCATTAATGATTTTAATAGCTTCTAGCGTCTCTTTGCTATCAAACGAGTAGTACAGTTGTATATCATCTACATATAAGTGATATTAAATTTTATATGTCTCGGTAATAAAAATTCATAATTGGTATAACATCCCGGCACCTACCCATGCTACTTTAATCTGATAAACATAACGGTGAAGCTTTAATGACAAAATGGAATACTAAAAATGCCCATAAAAGTAAAAAAAAGTAAAGTTTCAGCCTACAAATGTCCCACTACTGAGCACAGGCCTCCTCTCATTTCTGAGAGGGTTTTGGAGCTAGGAAGAATCCGCCACGCTGCTCCAATGCGGGTTCGCGGACTTCACATGTCTTCGAAATATTTTTAATTTCTCAGACATGCAGGTTTCCTCACGATGTTTTCCTTCACCGCTGAGCACGTGGTAAGTCAGCACTTAAAATTGCAATTAACAATTTGAGTGGTGCCGGCACCGGGAATCGAACCCAGGTCACTCGCGTACTATGAAAATTAAACTCTAATTACTACATACTAAATTATGAAAATTCGCGACCCTCGCTCAGAGAGTCGTTGCCCGGAACCAGACAAATCCAAAATACGTATCATGTCCACTTCATAAATGTTACTCTACTACGGCTTCATACTTACGGATTTACTTCGCAACATATTTCCTCAAGCTCATTCATATACTTATACGTTTATATAAAAACATGTTGCATATCAGGAATTGCACTTTATAGTAGGATCATATAATTTAATCTACTGCTCAAGTATGCTTCGGAAGTGTGAAGTGCGCAATACTATCAGAATTAAGCACTGTTCGCAACCTCCTAACAACATTAAACTGCACAGCATTTCCTGTTTAACAAAGGCCTTGAAAGTTTCTTCATTTGCAGTGTTCTGTTAGCGCTGCTCTTCGAAATATTGTGAATTTCACTCAAGACGTTCATTAAACCTTAATAAGTCGAGGACGTAAATTTCCAAGCACTCGCTGATTCTTACTGTTCAAGATTGTTTTTTTTTTATAGGAGATAGGGATGAGACGAGCAAACCGTCCTGATGGCGCAACAACTGCTCATAACAAATGCTGCGTCACCCAGAACATTACTGTGTGGCACCACAACGCGGTCGTCCCCCTGAGACATCGGTTCTTAAGTCTCATATGTACAGTATACACTAGCTCTCGGTGCCCTTCAGGCCGAAGCACAGTACTATTTGCCCACGTCACGGGACAATAACTGGCCCTGCGGTGGCACATCTTACCACCAGTAAAGGTTACTAGGTTCAATTCAAAATCCAAAAATTCTTTGTTATATAACAAGTACATACATTTTAAGGGTTGGGATTCCCCTATAAAGTTTCAACCTATAAATGTCCCACTACTGAGCACAGGCCTCCTCTCATTTCTGAGAGGGTTTTGGAGCTAGGAAGAATCCGCCACGCTGCTCCAATGCGGGTTGGCGCACTTCACATGTCTTCGAAATATTTTTAATTTCTCAGACATGCAGGTTTCCTCACGATGTTTTCCTTCACCGCCGAGCACGTGGTAAGTCAGCACTTAAAATTGCAATTGCACAATTTTAGTAGTGCCGGCACCGGGAATCGAAACCCAGGTCACTCGCGTACTATGAAATTAAAAGCGAGCGCCTAGCCCCTGAGCTACCACGGCTCTTCCCCTATAAAGTTTGAAAAATCCTGCGTCAGGGCAAGCCCGCTCTTCCGACTTATCATATATACACTTGTCTTTAAATGATAAGTATATATATATTTTAAGAGTTCTATTTATTCTGTTGTATCCATTCTAGTAATATGTTCAGAATAGACTAACTATCATATGTACATGATACACTGTCATGCCTTATTCAAAGAAAATTTCGCGAAAAACGCACTGTGCTGGAATCCCAACCATCAAGGTGGTGACGATGGAATTTCGCGCTGTGCCGCAATATGCGATGGTGAAAATCAGCGGCTGGAATTAATCCGAACAATTCTTCGGAACACTCCCCATGGTAGATCTTATAAAAAATGCAAAGGGATGCAATATCTGATCGGCTTGATCCACTGGCTTCGCAAAGCCAGTCATTGCAGAAGAGACAGACCCTCGTCTCATCAGAGAAGAGTACGGTCCGCCACTGTTCTAGAATCCACTCGCAATGATTGCGAGCAAACTCTAGGCGATCTCTGCGATGCTGTGCAGTAAGTTTTGGACCTTTAGCAGATCTATGGACTGTTAAACTCTTTTCGTGTACCCTTCTTCTTATCGTAGAAACACTCACAGATGTTCTCTGAGTTGATCAAAGCTGTTGTTGCAACTCAACAGCATGTGTAAAACGGATTCGTAAAGATGTCGTAACGATGAAACGGTCATGTCTTTCTGATGTGCACCGTTTTCTTCCAGATACCGGTTTTCTAACATAACCACCAGTCTGCTGAAAACGTTGGAACACCCGTCGAACTGAAAAACGGGACAGGTTCAACCGTCGAGCAACGTCACACTGCCGCATCCCCGACTGCAATAGGGCGATCACTTGAGCGGCTTCTTCAGAGCTGGTGTCCATCTTTACTTGTTCTTACTTGGGTTACTTGTTCATGTGTGTTCACTGCAAAGTCTAAATTACGACTGGCCAGATCTACTTTCATCCAGATCGACCCTTTTATACCCTTTTTAGGTGGTGTAACTAGCGTCCTTACTAACGAGCATTTGACAGTGTTTATTTTTGACGCTCTATAATGATAAATGTTTTAATGATTTCATGATTTTTTTATTAATAATGTAAAGCTATTCAAATACTTATTTCAAACATACCAATATTTATATAAATATAATTCGATTCTAGCCATTACAGCCATTTTTCGCGCAAACTCAGAGAGGTGCGATTTTTGTGACGCTGAGTGTATTTGATACCTTGAGTTACATCATAGCGACTTTCGCAAAGATCTCATATTTTTTTTTAATTAAATTTAACTCATAGTCCCTGATAATGTAGCTGCATATATGTGAAAGAATTTTTAAAATCGGTTCAGTAGTTTTTGAGTTTATTCATTACAACCAAACAAACGTACAAAAAATCAAATCTTTTCTCTTTATAATATTATTATTTAAGAACGACTAGGCCGATTTTTATGATGTTGGATTTGTCCCCGCCCAGAAAAAAATACGAAGGACGATCATTTTCTCATACAATTTCTGCATATACAACGCCATCTGCGATACATGACAGAAAAAAACTTATATTATTTAAATAGAACTAGATTTCACGGATTTTACCACTTATAATTTCCTATTTATAATCTGACGTTTCGAGCGCTTTAAAGCACCCATAGTCATGCGAGGATTGCGATGACATATGACCTGATGCCATAGTTAACTCGGGATACCTTCAGCTTTTAATTAATATTTCTACACAGAAAAAGTCTCACTGTGTCTTGAAGTCTTGCAGTTTCGTTTTCGATTTAATTTTTTTTAATAATAGGACGCCAAGCCGGTGGTGATACCTAACCATCTTCCCTATTGAAATTAGGATATTTTTTTTATTTCAATAGTCTTGCCAATCATCCTTGGTCGGTGTTCTTTTGCATCGGTGTTCTTTTGCAAGGATTTGTGGTTTTTAAATCCGATGTAATGGTTAGGATGATGCAGAACGTGGTCAGACTGCAGACTTTTTAGAGCGTCGAAGCCTAACACCAGCGATGTGTTCTTCGACGCGGGTTTTTATGGATCTTTTAGTTTGCCCTTTGTAAGAGAGACTACATTCACAATCCAGGGATGTTACAATTGACAGATGGTAAAAACTGACTGTAAGCGGGTATGTTGTACTAAGACTTACTTTAGTAATAAGACTTTCTGGTCATCTTTTTTTTTATTGCAAAAAGTGATGAAACGAGGAAAACGTTCACCTGATGGTAAGTGCAACGTCTGCCCATAACAAATGCTGTGCCATCCAGAAAATTTCTGTGTGACACTACACTGTGTCCATCACCCTGAGACGTAGGTTCTTAAGTCTCATATGCCCAGTGATTACGCTAGCTCTCAGTGCCCCTCAAACCGAAACGCAGTAATGTTTGCACACTACTGCTTCAGCTAGGTCTAGGTAGGGCCAGTTATTCTGCCCTGGGGTGGTACCTACCTGGACTCCTCTGCATAGGAATCCTATCACCAGTAAAATCTCTCGGACATCGTGCACTCTTTCCGTTTGTGATTGACGTCTTAGTGTATTTTACTATGACACGTCGGTTATCTTACAATCCACAGATTGCCACAAAAGCTTGTTGCTCTTTTGGGGAGATTTTGCCATAGTTTGCCAAGCGTGGCGCTTGGCAAGCGGGTTGACAACCGCAGTTTATTTATTCTGATGTTCCAGGAAGGTGTTGCTGCCTACTCTTGTTCATTTTCCGTCTGTCGACTTTAACGACACCCACGGGATGAGATGGGGTGGTAGATTCTCTTAAGCCACCACCACGCGGTCAAATAAACCTTCAAGAAAGATTTTAATGCAATAGTTACAATACGATTACCTTCCGACTTTTACGAAGTATTCGAAAGTTGTCGCCGTGGTCGAAAATCGGTCAGAAAATACAGTTTATCTAATTTTCTTCTTTCCAAATGATTTAATAATGATGGCAGAAATTAATTTATAGAGAACTTTACAACTGAAAAGAAACTCATCTGACCCACGGCCGCTTAAACCCGATTGAACGGAAACCAATTACCCGGGAGTTCATAGGGATTCGCTCACGTAAGTCCTGAATGTGCGGGTCCAATTATTGTTACAATAGAAATCGGAATTACATTTTCGCGGATTCCCTTTTTCGCTTTTGAAATTACACTGGTTTTTATTACGAGCTTTTAATATATTTTCGCAATCAAATATTTTATACGTATATCTGTTAAGCCAGGGAGTACTTGACCTAGTTGCCTTTTCCGGCAAATACGGAAAAGTGCCGGGTAAGCGACTCCGACCTGGGGGCTACTGTGTAACTCTGGTTGGTTTCGTGATCCGTTTAATTTGATACCATTAACCAATGAAAGAGCTTCATTCGCCAAAATAAAGCTCATTCATTGGTTAATGGGATCAAATAAAACCGATTACAAAACCAACCAAAGTTACAGTAGCCCCTCTGTTATGGCTGGCTATTTTCGCAATCATATTGTTTATTAAGCTCATTTTTTATTAAGTACTTGACCTAGATGCCTTGTCCGGAAAATACGGCAGAGTACCGGCTAAGCGACCCCGACCTCCCGAGCTACTGCTGTCTCCTCCTGCTCTCCGAGAAAGTATTATCCTACACCTTGTTGCGGTATGGAAGAAGATGTAGTGACAAAGATAGAGAAAGGGTTGCATAGATGGTTTGGACACGTAGAGAGGATGGATGAAAGAAGATTGATTGATGATTTATGAGGCGAGTGTGAACAGGCAAGGCGGGAAGGGAAGGAAGGGAAGGGAATAACAGCCCAGGGCCAGTTATTCTGCCGTGTAGCAGTGGTGTGCATTCATTACTGTGTTTCGGTTTGAAGGGCACTGAGAGCTAGCGTGATTACTGGGCATATGAGACTTAAGAACTGATGTCTCAGGGTGACGGGCGCAGTGTGGTGTCACACATAAATGTTCTGGGTGACATAGCGTCTGTTATGGGTAGACGTTGCACTTACCGTCAGGTAAACTATTTGCTCGTGTCGTAACTTCATCCAATAAATATATCCTTTCAACTTGGGAGAGAACTGAGTATATGTTAGGCTTTAGATACACTCGAATATGCTACATATGGCCATGGGAAAAGCATTTTTTCAACAGCACCTCTGCTACCTGCAACGTTCTTGCGTTTTGTTAATATTAAGTTTGACAGGGACCTGCAGTTTTTTAAACTGAAGAGGAATTTTGTGGTGATTATAAGGATCAGGTTAAATAATCGCGGTGCATCGAAATTTCGCATACGCATGACCGGTAAGCGTAATTTCAATTGAAGCTTATGCGAGGGACAACTGAACCATTGAGTTTAGGAATTCTATGGGATACGAATGGATCAGTTCTGTGTCCTTGACTGTGTCTAATGATAAATACACATTTCTATCTTTTTTTTTTATTTTTTTGATAAAAGTGACGAAACGAGCAAAACGTTCACCAAATAGTCTGTCACCCAGAACATTTCTGTGTGACACCACATTGCGCCCGTCACCATGAGACATGAGTTCTTAAGTCTAATATGCCCAGTGATTACGCTAGCTCTCAGTGCCCTTCAAACCGAAACACAGTAATGTTTGCACACTACTGCTTCAAGGCAGAATAACTGACCCTGGGCTGGTACCTACCTAGACGGAGACGGATCTCCTAGTAGTCTATAAGATAGCATTAAGCATTAAGTGTGTAGATAGTATAAATAAGAATAATACGTGCTGAATAGTATTCAAATCCAATAACCATTAGACAGCTGAGTATTAATATTTTGGCATGATATCATGTTGATGATGTATGATCTCTATTCAAAAATCATGTCGATCCGTGGTTCCGTTGGAGCGTGAAAGAAAGAAAAATTGTAGGTAGGAATTGCGAATTGCACTGCACCAGCGTTGTAACTAAGGGTGTGGCTGCGAGGAGCGCAGGAAACACAACTTGCAGACCCACAACCAGGGGCAACAGGAGCACTGGCACATTAACAAATTACCCACAATTAAATCAGGAGTTTATGCTATCCTGTACTTGACTACGATACCGCCTTAATCCCTTACCAAGAGTATTTTTTTAAAAAAAAGCAAAAAAAATTAAACTTTCAAATATGTTCACATTTCACAGGAGATTGCTGAGGCGAGTGTGAATGGGAAAGCCTGTAAGGGTCGACCTAGCTACCTAACATTTAAGGAAAGGTCACATTAAAAGTAACTGCAATCGACGAGCGTGTATGAAAACGCTAATGAAAGTAGAAGAAGCTAAAGATATGTGTCAGGATCGTAGCAAGTGGAAAGATGTTGTCTCTGCCTACCCCAATGGGAAAGAGGCGTGACTGTGTGTACTGTATAACTCTTACTCTGCACTTACAAACTCCCGGGCTAACAAACGTATGATGTGATAAATTAATGTAATTTACAAATGACATTATGTAATATGGCATTGGAAAAAAGAGAGTTTCATTCCAGTTCTTCACTGAGAAGGTCTTATTTTTTTAACCGGTGCATATTTTAACATTCATACGAGCCTCAATTGAATAAATAAATTTTGATTTTGACTGTACATTTTCCTAAAATTTTTTTACTTATTTAGTTAACGTTGTCCATGGCAGAACATTGACGACTGTTGCCATAAACGTGAAATAAAAACAAGAAAATTAAGTAGTATCTTACTCTATGTTCGATCGTTTATCATTTTTAATTTAAACTTCATTACAGTGACTTCAAAACGGCGACGCCAATAATTTTATTTTATTGCGGAGACGTCGCGTGTCGTTAATAAACATTTCTATTAAAAAGCGTGTAATTAAAATGGAACGACAGCGTCCTGATATGACATTTATTTTTCTCAGTTTTTTGACATTTAAATGTAGTTGAATTAAGTTATTTTGTGAAACATGTCCATTAATTAGTTATTTTTTATTATAACATTTTTCACGATAACGTTACATGTAGCAATATGTCTTTTTTTAAATAGAGTTATGCCTCATTGGGATGAGTCGCGGGTGTGTTTACAAACGTTAGTTCACATGCACAAACACCCAAACCCGGAATATCCATCCGTAATTTTTTGATTATACTGCTTTCGGCGGCGTCGTTTAGCGGGTCGTCGAACTTCTCTTTAAAACGGTTACGGAGGGCGACGGCTGCCACATGCGTCATACTAGAACTGATGTGTCAGGCCACACAGTAATGTTCTGGGTGACACGGCATTTGTTATGGACAGACGTTACACTTACCATCGGGTGAACGTTTTGCTCGTCTCGTCATTTTCATCACATTAATAAAAACCTAAATCCCGAATGGTGTTACTCGCCTTATTTTTTGCTTCATTTTCGTTAGATAAAATTTTTATCTTAACCTAAAAGTTCTACATACTTTACATTTAAATGTCAGAAGATTTCATATAATGGACAATGTTATGATGAAAATACTTTGATAAAAATTATCGTTGTTCACATGACGTTCCAAGAATCTAAACAGAAAATGTGAAAATGGTTTTCGCAAGAGGAGCTTTGCTAGCTTCCAAGCGGCCACCTGAATATGCTATTAAATACCGCTCGGGAAATGTTCATTAGCTTTGAAAGCTAATGTGGAGCTCATAGCGAGTCTCTAGCTTGAAAGAAAAGAGAATTTATTTAAATTTTAGATACCTTAATACACAGGCTACCACGTGGCGTAGAGGTCAGAGTACCTTTCGACGCAGGATCTGAGTAAGAATCCCAGCCAGCGATGTGGGTATAGTTGTGTAACTGTTTGGAACATCCCACATGTGAAAAGAATTTAGCAATTGTCTATATTTTCTTTTTTTTTTTAAGCCGTGGTAGCTCAGGGGCTAGGCGGTCGCTTTAAAATTTCTTAGTACACGAGTGACCTGAGTTCGATTCCCGGTGCCGGCACCACTAAAATTGTTAATTGCAATTTTAAGTGCTGATTTTACCACGTGCTCGGCGGTGAAGGAAAACATCGTGAGGAAACCTGCATGTCTGAGAAATAAAAAATATTTCGATGACATGTGAAGTCCGCTAACCCGCATTGGAGCAGCGTGGCGGATTCTTCCTAGCTCCAAAAACCCTGTCAGAAATGAGAGGAGGCCTGTGTTCAGTAGTGGGATATTTATAGGCTGAAACTTTACTTTTTTTTTAAATATTTTTTACATAAAGATACCTCTTGTCCGGCAGAGTAGAATAGCACCTACCTCGTTCCAACCGAGGCGTTGTAAGAAGCGACTAAGATTTTGTACGGACAGCCTTTATTTTTGCAGAATAATACCATAATATGCAATGCTGTCACTTTACTGCTTGTTGGAACGTAATGAGCAGTAAGAATTTTTTAAGTCATACCAAAATGGCGGCGACGTGGTTCGACACCCGTCATGTTTCGTCTCCCGCGGGGGCGAAAAGTGGGCGACGAGTGTAGTCTCTGCCTACCTTTTGTATGAGAAAAAGGCGTGACTGTGTGTATGTAAAGATACGAGTACCTCTAATTCATTGACGTCGCGTGTTACATTTATCGTTAGGTATTCGACACTTTGTGGTTTAAATAAAACTATTTTTACGGATTTTATCGCGTTTAATTTCCGCGATAAAACGCGATAAACTCCGTAAAAATAGTTTTATTTAAATGTGTAATATTCGCGTAAATAAAAGAAAACATTACTTTGTGATTTGTTCGCATACCAAATGAACATAAACCCCCAAAAATAATCAAGAGGCCTCAAATCACAATTGATCCTAGAGGTATTGTCCTCTGTGAATCCTGAGATCAAGTCCCCGTTGAATTTCTCTTTCAACAAATAGACTGTTTCTCTAGTGCTGTGATAGGTGGCGCCGTCCAGTCAAAATCAGATGAATGTCGGATCCATTTCTTCGAATTTCGACCAGAGAAAATTCCAAATCATCAGCAACGATCACCGTTCACAAATATGACCAACCGCTTCTGTCAAAAAAATAAGGACAATTATGACCCAGTCACAAAGTAATGTACGATGCCATCTCCTCCTGTGGGCGTTGTAAAAGTCAACTGAGGGAAAATGACAACCAGGAGAGGAGCAGCAGCATCTTCCTAGAACATCTAAATTAAAAAACTGCGGTTGCCATCCCGCCTCCCAGGCGTGGCAACTACGGCAAAACCCCTCCAATCCATTGGGGAGGCCTACTTTCAGCAGTAAACTTGTGACCGGCTGAAATGACGATGATGATGAAAAGTGCATCAGCCAGCCTCTGATTTTCATTGACTACTACGGGTGGTAGGATTCCTATGAAGGAATCCGTGTAGGTAGGTACCACCCCATGGTCAGTTATTCAGCCGTGAAGCAGTAGTGTGCAAACATTACTGTGTTTCGGTTTGAAGGGCACTGTGAGCTAGCGTAATCACTGGGCATATGAGGTGTGTCATAGTCTCAGGGTGATGGACACAGTGTGGTGTCACACAGAAATTTTCTGGGTGACACAGCATTTGTTATGGGCAGACGTTGCACTTACCATCAAGTGAACGTTTGATCGTTTCATCACTTTATCCAATAAAAAAAAATTCTAAAAAGAAGCGCGCCTCGCCCACACCCGACAGTCACGCCAAAGCTGCCAAAGCCTTGGATAGCACGCCAATCCCGCAACCGCAGGTCATCCAATCAGCCTACCAAGAGGTCCCCGCTGCTTTACAGCAGGCCCCCGCTGTTCACAGCAGGCCCCCGCTGCTTCACAGCGCAATTCTTCGCAGTTCGCTGCTCAACCCAAACGGCCACCGCCTATCTTCATTCGGGCACTGTACAGGTGGCAGGAGTTAACATCGGCCATGTCCAGGCTTCAATACACTGCCGTTTCCACCTCAGGCGGCATCAAGTTGCAGGTGGACACCTCAGAGGTCTACCGACAAGTAATCCGCTGTCTGACAGATAAAGATGTGTATTTCCACACCTACACTCCAGCCGATGAGCGGCAACTTAGGGTGGTTCTCAAGAACCTACCTAAAGAGATTAGCGCGGAAGGGGTCAAAAAAGACATCGCCCAAAATCTCCCCGTCGTCGCTGTACACCGCATGTACAGCGGGCGCACTAAGGCGCCTTATAACATGTTGCTAGTCGCACTCGACCGCTCCCCCGCAGGAAAGCAGATATTTAATATGCGGACCTGCATCAATCTCTCTGGGCTCTCAGTTGAGGCCCCCCATAAGAATGGCCCTCCCAGCCAATGCCACAAGTGCTAATTATACGGCCACTCAGCAAGAAATTGCTACGCCCGTCCCAGGTGCGTCAAGTGCCTAGGCGACCACGCCACCGTAAACTGTCCTCGTCCAAAGGACAAAGCACTTCTAGCTTCCTTCGGCCCACCTGCCTGCGTACTATGCAACGCAGAAGGCCACACAGCTAACCACGGCTACCTTGATTGCCCGAAGGCGCCAAAACAAAAAAGGTGCGGTTAAACAGGCCTCCCCACAGAGGTACGTAGTACCCCCCCCCCCCCCTCCCTCTGTATGGAGGCCACTTCCGACCCGCGCAACCCTAAACGCAGACATTATCTGACTCTTGACTTGCGGTGTAATTTGGAACTACTTTCGCCCCCCGGGTCGAGAACTTAGCCGCTACGACACCCGCCGGTCGACGATTCCGTCTAGCGTCGAGTTCGCTCCGCTGTTCATTGAGACGTCGTACTGGCCTCAAGCCTCAGATAGTCCCGGGTTCGTGTAGCGGTGCGCTCGAAACTTTTTTCTTTCGAAAAAACTTTCACGGCATCCGTCGGACGACGCACTCCGCCTTTTCCAAGGCGTCAAGACGTCTACCCGGCCACGTACCTAGGACACCCTCGCATTGTGTATTACCGCGTATCTGCTCGTCAGCTTTGTGTGCCCACTCGTCGGCTCGTTGATCATCGGTTGCGACGCTTTGTTATTTTTAGTAGCAAAGTGCGTTAGCGGTGTGATTCGGACGATTTGAGCGTACACTCGTTGACGGCAGTGCGTAGCGTGTACCATTGCGCCGTTTGTTGAAAGGTGAACAGCAGAGTCCCACGTTCGCGTGGGAAATTGCATCACCCGGATATTCCCGGCATATTGCGCTATTGTGTGTCAGTACTGTCTGTGCCTAATGTCACACAGACCGCAATTCTACAGCACTATCTACGCCCTTTTTTGTCAAAATGCGGTAAATAGTGTGCCTTAAGACGCAAACGTCTTCCTATTTCTATCTGTTTCTTCCGCCCGTTGAGGGACTCAAGGAAATTATTATGGATATGAACAGAGATAACCAGGAGGCTAGGGACCGGGAACACTCGGGATCCGAAACCCCCACAAACGAAGATGAAGACCAGCCACGCGAACAGCGTGTAATTCGTAGAGTACGGCAGCGGGGCGATGCCATCATCGACCGCCCCCTCTGCCTACGTGATATGTTCACAGCCAGAAACTCGAGGGTGCTGCCAGCCGGTAGCTTAACCCCGAGGCCCACGCATGGACAAACTGAAACAGGACAAACGCCGTCAAGAATCCGCGAAGAAGGTGACATCGCGACCACAAGACCTGTGTGTCTTCCTGGGAACGAAGCCGCACCCCCTCGTGGGATCAAAACGGCACCCAAACATACGCCGCCGGAGACAGAGGATGCCTTGTACGAGAAGAAACAGCGGGTCGTTTTATATACGTCCCCGCCCCCCTCACCCCCGCCGGTACCATCGGGGACGCAGGAGGAGAGGAGGGTGCACATCGCCCCCCCGCTCCCCCTCGACGCCCTTCGGATCGGAATACAGTACTCCGGAGCGATCCCGGGATACATCGCCTCAACGCCTCATCATGGAAACTGAGGCGATTATACACCATCAAGGCGGCGAGGAAAACTTCGGATGAGACTCAACGACCTATAGGTCGCTCGATAGACACGTCGGAGCGAGATCCCCCCTACCCCCGCCCATGTCCCCTCGCCTTGTGCGAGCGAGAGACCCGACGTTGCAGAAGTCTCAATGTCGAGCTACGCCGAGCGGGCAGCAACGCCACGAGCAGCACCCATAAGCGGAAACTCGGCTGACCAGCAGCAGCAGCGACCGCCGCAGCGACAGCAACAGCAGCAGCAGGCACCCGAGAGGCATTCAACGTCTTACCCGCCGCTGGTTGTGGAATGCCTACCTGATTAGGTGAGGCCACCTGATCGCCCTATAAGCCTCCTCAAGGCTTTAAGCAAGATATACGAACGCCTACTTCTCGCCCGCTTAAGAGACTTCATGCAGTCTTGTGGGATCTCCATCCACGAGCAGTTTGGATTCCGTGCCAAACACTCATGAATGTGCTCCGTTATGCGGTGTACCCAGCAGGTGCACCGCATAACGGAGCACATTCAATCCCGCTTCATACGCGGGCTTCATACCAGAGCGCTCTTTTTCGACGTGGCGAAAGCGTTCGACAAGGTCTGGCACAACGGACTCATATACAAGTTATATGGACTCGGTGTGCCAGATCGCCTAGTACTCATCATATGAGATTTTTTAAGCAGTCGAACCTTCCGCTACCGCATAGAGGGGGTGCGATCCGAATCACATCCCATCCTAGCCGGCGTACCACAAGGCTCAGTCCTAGGTCCCGTGCTCTACACCCTTTTCACGGACGACATACCGCACACCAGCGGCGTCAAACTCGCCCTCTTCGCAGATGATACCTGTCTCTATGTGTCTGGACGTAATCCAGACACTATCTCTAAACGCCTCCAATCCGCAGCCCGAACCCTCGGGAACTGGTTTCGGAAATGGAGGATCGAGGTCAATCCCATCAAAAGTGCAGCCATGTACTTCTCGCGGCGCATAACGCCGCATCTCCCCACCATAGTTATTCGATCGTCCAATCCCCTGGGAAAAGACAGTCAAATACTTAGGCGTCCTATTAGACTCGAGACTCAGCTTCGGTCCACATATTAACCGAGTAAGGAACCGAGCGGCGTTCGTCCTCGGCCGATTACATCCGTTACTAAATAAAAATAGCAAAATGTCTACGTAATAAAATTACACTTTACAAAGCCTGTATTCAGCCAATTATGACATACGCAAGCCCCGTATTTGCGCATGCCTCCCCGCGTCAAATTCACCGACTTCAGGTAATACAAAGTCGATTCATGCGTAAAGCCACGGGAGCACCGTGTTCGTGCGTAATGCTAACCTTCATATCGATTTAGGGCTTCCTACCATAGCCCAATATCTAAAGTTGGCCTCCCGCCGATACTTCGACTCTGCCGCCACGCACCCCAACCCACTGGTTGTCAGTGCCGCCACATACAACCCCCTCGCGATACACCAAAACTCGACCCGCGGAAAAAGGAGACCGAGGCACGTCCTCGAGGACCCTGACGACGCGACCACTAGGGCCCAAGCGCTCTACTTATCACTACACAAACACACATTATCACCATCATACCGCCCCCGCCGTCGGCGAGGGCGTATCAGACAAAGTTTTTCGCGATACCGCTGCATCTCAGGCTGGTTCTCCCTTTGCAATAGTGTCATTAATAGAAGCGTCGCTGGAGTTTCTTGCGCCATTTCTTCTCCAGCGGAAACGCATTCCGAATTGGTGGTAAACTTATTTAATAATAATCCTGATATTAATAATAGTAGTAGTAATATTGAAGAAACTGACCGAGCCGAGGCCGGCCCTCTTGAGCACCCTCGAGTCAGTTACTCTCGCGAACAGTATGACGGTCCGAGGGGCCTTGCGCCAGTCATCCATAAACAGATTTCGGCTAAGTGCCCTCAGCGCTCTGCCACCTTTCAATCCGGCGAAGCTGTGAAAGCCTTCCGGCTAACAGTGACCATTAGTCCTAAAAATAAAAACCGATATATTGTAAGGACCTTGTTGTCACACTAGAATGAATTATTGACTAACCACTGCATGCATGAACAATGTAAAGTTATTAATTATTATACAATATATTATCCTTCACTAATACATAATTGTGATTGTAACTGTAGTCATTATTCAATGTTTGCTGCAAGTAATAAAATAAAACAAGTACATTGAAAAGAATATAATTCTCTGCTTTTCAGTAAAGGAGCTCGCTACGAGCTCTCACAAACATTGGCTTTCAAAGCCAATGAGCGTGTTCCGCTAGGTTGCTTTAACGAGGAAATTTCTCTAGTACTCGTAAATGTACTCGTATTTATATCAATGTTTTCTGCGAATATTCGTGGAAAATTATGCAGCGAAAGAAATGTTTGATTTCAAAATAGAGCGCCGGTTTAAAAATAGAACGAATAAAGAAGAGAACAGAAATATGCGCACACATTTCTACTTAAAATAACATTGAACGTGTTCATTTTTAATCTGAGCTGGGTTTTGTGGTAGAACTGAATGTCAATTTCTAAAAACTACGAATTGTGCAAAAGTGAAAAAAAAATTAACGTCACTTGACGTTCATTATATAATATGGAATTTTAACAATTTTTCTTGATAACGGATACTAGAGTAATTGACATTGCGATAGAATGGCAACATCGTACCGAAGTGACCCCTCCACCAGATAGAGTGGCAACCCGCACTGTTTTACGGGAAGTTGACGGTTGGAGTTGGTGGCTCAGGACCGTGTTTTTGTCATCTTATAGGAGGATGTGTATGTTGAGTAATGAACGTATTATGCATACATAAATTCACCCCTTTTTACTATATAAGGGATAGGCAGGCTCCACACCCGTAGCCCAATTTTCGCCCCAGCGGGAACCGAGACTTGTGGCAAACCACGTCGCTGCCGTTTTTGTACTAGTCGAAAAATTCTTGCTCCCACTTGCGTTCCCACAAGCAGTATAGCCAGACAGCATTGCATTTAAATGAAACTACTTTTTACGGATTTTATCGTTTAATTTAAAACTATTTAGAACCCGACGTTTCGGGCGCTTTACAGCACCCATGGTTACGAGGGGACTGAGGTGACATTTGTCCTGATGTCATAGTTAACCCGGAGTACCTTCAGCTTTTAATTATTATTTTTGGTCCGATCTACGCAGAAAGAGCTTACTGTGTCTTGAAGCCTTGCAGTGGTATGCTTGGATTTTGATTTAATTTTATTATTAATAGGATCCCAAGCCGGTGGTAGTACCCAACCATCTTCCCTATTGAAATTAGGATGTTTTTTAATTTCAATAGCCTCGCGAATCACCCTTGGTAGGAATCGGTGTTCTTTTGCAAGGATTTGTGGTCTATCAAATCGGATGTAATGGAAATGGAAATAAAGTGAACTTGTGACAGGCTGAAACGAGGTGCCATCGCAGGTCCCGTTATTCTGTCGTGGAGCAATAGTGGGCATATGATACTTAAGAACTGATGTCGCAGAGTGACGAGCGCATAGTGGTGCCGCACAGAAATATTCTAGTTGACACAAAATTTGTTATAGGTTGACGTTGCACTTATCTGTATCTATAAATACTGTTCCAGCAGGACTCTGCACCTGGTCACAAGGCACGAACTACTCAAGCCTGGCTTGAAACCAACGTTCCGGACTTTATAAGAGCTGAAGACTGGCCCCCATCTAGCCCAGACCTCAACCCTTTAAACTTCAATTTATGGTCAGTTTTAGACGACATGGCCTACTCTAAACGACACGGCGACATTGAGTCTCTTAAAAAATCTTTGGAGCAAGCAGTGGCGAAATTTCCCTTGGAAACAGTGCGTAAATCCATAGAGTCGTGGCCAAACGGATTAAAGGCCTAAACAAAAGCCAAAGGTGGCCATTTCGAATAGAATATTTTTTTTATTTTTTGCTGAGACTAACAAATATGTAGGTATACATTTTAATAGTATTACATTACTTCATTAAAAAAAATGCATTTTCATTTGTAACAGAACTTATGGCCGGACTAGATATATATTATAAAACGTTTGAAATGGCCTGATTGATAAATGAAGTCTTTTTTTAAAATTTGTTTACCTCCACGCCACTGGAGACATAAGATATATTATAATTTATGTCTCCAGTCTCCAGTTAAGGTCGCATTATCGAAGGCTTACCGTACTCTCGCCGTATTTCAAGTAAAGTGACGTAGTTTGTCAGAAATGTTTTATCGATAACTTTATCGCGCTCTGTGATTTATGTTCTAGTGAGGATCTTTTTTTATATAATATCGTAAATAATCCACTGAGGGGATATTGTGAAATATAATATTTTTAGTATTATTGATAACGATTTTTTCACATTGTATTTAAAAGCAATTTGTAATGTGTAAATTTTGACAACATTCTCTGGTAACCCGTAAACGTCATATGAACAAGATATTTTTTTTAAAGTATACTCCCAACGCTATTAGCACTACTGTTATAATATTCCTATTAACCGCGCTAACTCAACATAATTGTTAAAACGTTGAATGGCAGTCTCGAGCCTGCGGTCATTTTTCGCAATCCGTCCCATAAACTTTTAGAGTATAAGCGCTTATTATTATAATGCTGGTAGATATCTTATATAATCTATGAGAACTTCACAACACAACCGAAGGACTATTAAGGTAAGTAAAGTATTTATATTCTAGCGATCCGCCCCGGCTTCGCACGGGTAGATAGATATTAGACAGATAAATTAGTACTTTATTTGGACAAACGGAACAACAACAATCGCTTCACTAACATTTTTTGTAGCGACTATGATCATCGGCGAATCTGCAACTGGTCAGGTAAGATTAAGTTACCAAAATAATGTTTAATTTATGGGAACATAAGCCATGGAAGTTTAGTGGCTCAGAGCTTCCTTGTGAACAATATTTGATCCTATGCAGGAGTCCGTCTAGGTAGGTACAATATACCGTAGCATTTTTCTTACTTTTAGCATTTTTATTCCCGTCGTAACTTCTAAACGATAGGTCCGATTCGAATAATTTAGAGAGGACTTTACATGTACATAATCAACCTTGACTATAAAACTATTTAGTTGGATAAGGATTAATATTATGCTACAAAATCTTTCGATTCTACTCCTGTTTTGATAGACTAATTTGAACAAAAAGTGGTTATTGTGACTTAACTATAATAGTTAGACATATAGCCTCGGAGACTTTTTTGTGAGTAATGATGAGTACTATGAAAATGTAGTACATTCTTTTCTTTATCATTAATAGTTTTTGCAGAGCACGCCAAATAATGACTTTTATCAGTAAATTTCAGTAAAGTTACATCATAGCAATTTTCGTAATTATCTCGGTTTCTTTTTAAATCAAATACAACTCATGTTAGTCGGTGATAATGTAGTTGTAAACAGGTGAAATAATTTTCAAAATCGGTTCAGTAGTTTTTGAGTTAAATCATTGCAACTAAACACACAAAAAATCACATCTTTCCTCTTTATAATATTAGTTTAGACAAAGAGTTTTCAATAGGTACAAGCTTATTTTGAAAGCTGATGGCAGCCATATTAGTTTATCTATTGGCGCGAATTTTTAACAGATAAGTAAGTAAATGTTCAGCATTTGTCAAGTTGACGCGTTAGGCTGCGAACAGCGCTATGAAATGGTTAAACTGTATTACCTTAGTATCCGATGAAGCTGTAAAAGCTTCTAGTCAACATAATCATTCAAAAAGAACACTATCCGTCGCATTGTAAAAAAATATAGATAAAGCTCAGTGATTTATCATTCACCTCCATCGCGTCGTCGAATGCTTGTAAGTGTTAAGAATATCTAGGATGTCAGAGAAAACCTTGAACTTCAATTTCACCTACACATAGACAAGTAGCCGAAACCTTTATTTATGGATGACTGGTGCAAGGGCCCCAGAGAGGGAACCTCGGCTTGGACAGTCATCCTGTTCGCGAGAGTAACAGAATCGAGGGTGCCCAAGGGGGCCGGCCTCGGCTCGGTCAGTTACTGCAATCGGGAGGGCAATATTACTACTACCATCATTACTAATACCATGATTATTACATAAGTTTACCACCAATTCGGAATGCGTTTCCGCTGGAGAAGAAATAGCGCAAGAAACTCCAGCGACGCTTCTGTTTATGACACTACTGCTAGAGGAGAACCGGCCTGAGATGCGGCGGTATCGCGAATAACATTGTCTGATACGCCCACGCCGACGGCGGGGGCGGTATGATGGTGATGTTGTGTGTTTGTGTAGTGTTGAGTAGAGTGCTTGGGCCCTAGTGGTCGCGTCATCAGGGTCCTCGAGGACGTGCCTGGGGGTTGTATGTGGCGGCACTGACAACCAGTGGGTTGGGGTGCGTGGCGGCAGAGTCGAAGTATCGGCGGGAGGCCAACTTTAGATATTGGGCTATGGTAGGAAGCCCTAAATCGATATGAAGGTTAGCATTACGCACGAACCACGGTGCTCCCGTGGCTTTACGCATAAATTGACTTTGTATTACCTGAAGTCGGTGAATTTGACGCGGGGAGGCATGCGCAAATACAGGGCTTGCGTATGTCATAATTGGCTGAATACAGGCTTTGTAAAGTGTCATTTTATTACGTAGACATTTTGCTATTTTTATTTAGTAACGGATGCAATCGGCCGAGGACGAACGCCGCTCGGTTCCTTACTCGGTTAATATGTGGACCGAAGCTGAGTCTCGAGTCTAATAGGACGCCTAAGTATTTGACTGTCTTTTTCCAGGGGATTGGACGATCGAATAACTATGGTGGGGAGATGCGGCGTTATGCGCCGCGAGAAGTACATGGCTGCACTTTTGATGGGGTTGACCTCGATCCTCCATTTCCGAAACCAGTTCCCGAGGGTTCGGGCTGCGGATTGGAGACGTTTAGAGATAGTGTCTGAATTACGTCCAGACACATAGAGGCAGGTATCATCTGCGAAGAGGGCGAGTTCCACGCCGCTGGTGTGCGGTATGTCGTTCGTGAAAAGGGTGTAGAGCACGGGACCTAGGACTGAGCCTTGTGGTACGCCGGCTAGGATGGGATGTGATTCGGATCGCACCCCCTCGACGCGGTAGCGGAAGGTTCGACTGCGTAAGAAATCTCGTATGATGAATACGCTTATATTACCCATTTTGACTACGCAGATGTGTGTTACCCAGACCTATCCCAAGATCTTCTTAACAAGCTGGAACGCCTGCATAACAACTGTATAAGATTTATTTTTGGTCTGCGAAAGTTTGAACACGTTTCTCAATTCAGGTCTCAGCTTAATTGGCTTACCATTCGACAAAGGCGTAATTCCAGGATGCTGCTTGTTCTTTTTTCTATTTTAAATGATCCATCTTCGCCTTTATATCTCAAAGAAAAATTTCAGTATCTCTCTTCTTCACATGATAGGGTACTTCGTTCATCTTCTAATAATAAGATTTGCATTCCTACACATTTCACCGGGTTCTTCAGGAACTCCTTTACTGTTAGGGCTGCACTTCTTTGGAACTCCTTGCCCGATGACATCAGGAAAACTCCCAATAAATACTCCTTTAAGAAGTTGGTTCGTGATTATTTAGTTAAGAATCATGACAACATAAATTATTAGTACATAGGTCAATACTTGTAGCATTTATTTTATGTATATGTGTATGTATGATATGTATGTATATATGTATATGTATATGTATGTATGTTTTATGTATAATTATACGTCATATTATATTATATGTGTACAATAAAACTATATGTTTATTACTATTTCATATTTTTAATTAGTATATATGTATTATCCTTATTTTTTTTTGTCTTCTCGTTTGTCTTTATTGCTGCACCACATCAAACTCTCACCACTCCATGGGTTGACTGGGAGAAAATGCCTACAGGCATTAAGTCCGCCCTTTGTAACCTTTTATTTGTAAAGGAAGCAATAAAGGTTTAAATAAATAAATAAATAAATACGAGACGATCTGGCACACCGAGTCCATATAACTTGTATATGAGCCCGTTGTGACAGACCTTGTCGAACGCTTTCGCCACGTCGAAGAAGAGCGCTCCGGTATGAAGCCCGCGTATGAAGCGGGATTGAATGTGCTCCGTTATGCGGTGCACTTGCTGGGTAGAGAAGTGGGCGTTCGTATATCTTGCCTAGAACCTTGAGGAGGCTTATAGGCCGATATGCGGTGGGATCGGACGGGACAGTACATTTCTATTTGTAATGTATGTCATAGTTCAGTTTCGTAAGTTACTTTTGTATTTCAATAGCAACCTTAAGCACTAGTGAACGTTGCTTAATTATTATATCAGGCGCTAATATTACTATATGATTACTTGATGGTAGTTTTAGAAACCCCGTTGTGTATTAATGGTGATCTTGTTAACACATATTTATATTTTATTCTGTTGTTCTCGTATTCTTGGCGCCTCCCGAGTTGAGACATACTACTTTTATGATGTAAACGCTAGTATATAATATAAAATACAGCATAGTTTAATTGAAACCCCGAATTCACATTTAAGCGTTATGATATGTTGTAAAGAATCAGAATAGCACAAGCCGATAGGTGTCCGGCAGAATAGAATAACACGGTGGGTGTTATTCTCTTTCCTATTGTGGTGTCGTACGAGGCGTTCTGTACGGACAGCCTTTATTCGTACAGAGAAAGACGATAAAATGCATATCTTTTTATTCGATAAAGTGACGAAACGAGCTAATCGTTCACTGATTGTAAGTGCAACGTCTGCCCATAACAAATGCTGTTTCACCCAGAACATTTCTGTGTGACAGCACACTGCGCCCGTCACCCTGAGACATGAGTTCTTAAGTCTCACATGCCAAGTGATTACGCTAGCTCTCAGTGCCTTTCATATGATTACATTACGCAAACACGAAGTTGACATCGTACGTCAACGTCATACGAAGATTCAATTTAATAAAAATAATTTTACGGAATTTATCGCGTTTAATTTATAACTATTTAGAACCTGACGTTTCGAGAGCTTTACAACACGTGGTCACGAGAGGACTAAGGTGACAGACGTCCTGATGTAATAGTTAATCCGGGGTGAAAAGCTGACTTTTAATTATTATTTTTGACCCGATTTACGCAGAATGAGACTTGAAATCTTGCAGTGGTATGCTTAGTTTTTGATTTATTTTTATCCATAAAAGTATCCCAAGCCGGTGGTAATACCCAACCATCTTACGTATTGAAACTGGGTTGTGTTTTTTTTTAATTTTGAATAGCCTCGCGCGAATCATCTTTAGTAGGAACGGTTCTTTTGCAAGGATTTGTGATTAATCAAATCTCATACTCAATGTACGACTCTATGTTTCCTAAAACAGAAAATATTTTCTGGAATAGAATGAAAGAGACATGAACTACCTCCAGGCTAAGTAATCAGTCGGTGTGGACTAGGTTCTTCATTAGTTAATTATAAAGTTTCAGTTTCTATTATTATTTTCATTTGTATGTTAGACCGTAAACAATGTGTTCCGAGTTCGTATTACAATTTTACAAAATCTAAAAAGTTTTGAGAATATTTTTTTGCTTTTAAAGCACTTTTAATCCAATTCTTTTAAATTTTTACATTATTTTTAGGTGTCTAACAATGAGGGATATTATATCAAATCCAATAAGACCATCTGCGGATCTGCCAAGCCGCACATTTTGAAGTCATTGCTATTTTTTCGAGGACATACACGACAAAACGCACATAAAGTTGAAATGGCCACGGCTAGAAAGGGGGTATGACGCATAATGGGGTCGTTTTAGAGTGGCAATGAGATGTAGAATGCCTAAATTATCGCAAATACGATCCTGGACTCATTGCATCAAAGTCAAAGTCAAAATGTCTTTATTCAGTTTAGGCTTGTATAAAGCTCTTATGAATGTCAAAATCTACACCGGTTCATAAAATAAGACCTTCTCAGAGAAGAACCGGCAAGAAACTTTGAAGTCTTTCTTATTTTCAATGCCATATTACATGTCATTTATAAGTTACATAAAAATTACATCATAAATGTCAATCTCAATCGATTCTCGGTTTGGCAGAGCGATACTAGGTAACATGTTCACTTCCTCTTTACCTTTAAACTAGCCCCCACCTCTCATAGAATTCTCAAAGCTACCTATACGTGTATAGCATGTACTAATGATATCGTCTGCACTGATTTTCGGTCACGGAAAGTTTTGAATATTGTCGGAAGCTGTCAACTGCGCAGGAGACATTATAGTGCCATCAGTGTACGCGTAAACACATGATCACCCACTCGTCCCAACCTACCTTTGGCCGATATAACACTCATGCTATAAAATAGGATGAAGGCTACGATGCAGTGCCAGAGACACAAGGACAATCACAACACAACCACACCCGAAAGCCAACAAATTGTGTTTTTAACAAGTAATAATGTTGGCTCCGGCTGGGATTCGAACCTAGGACCCGCGGCGTGGTAGTCAGGTACTTCAACCATTAGGCAAAGCGGTCGTAATTCCATGTTATTATTTGTTTATGCATTGTGCAGGTGTCTGTACAGTTTACCCGCTGTTATTAAACCAGTCGTTATGTATGCCTACTGTGTTTGTGGGCAATGTCTACTACATTGTGAGGGTCCACAATATAGTAGACATTTCATATGCACAAACACCCAAACCCAGAACAACTCTGTAGGGTTTACCATACAAATATCTATTCCGTGAGGGAATTGTAGCGCCTATGGCAATCACTTAACTATTGTGTCAACGAGTAAACGACAGCATGCATAAAATAAATAAAATTGGAGATGACAAACTTTATTTTTCTACAACGACCAAAGTAATTAAGAAAAAAGTAACAAAAATAACAAGAACAAATAGAGGAAATTAAGATTAATGGGCGCATTTTCGTTAAAAAATATATAAAAACGGGGGCGGCACTCGATCGCGGGATGACGTCACCAGTCTTGTCGAATGCCGGGCGGGGAGGGCTATTTGTTCACTGATCGCTCGTGCTTTCCTTCATTCGTTAAATTTTGCTAAAGCGCATCTAAAAATTTATAATAAATACTGTGCTGTGACTCAGTGTTCTGATGCCCACGTCACCGCCGCACCGGAAAAGCTGTTTTTAGCGTGCCTAAGGATCCAAATTCCAGAAAGAAGTGGATGACAGCTATATAAAGAGTTGATTCAATAGGTACAAAATGCTAAATTTTCTCACTGTCGTAGTAGGTAAAATAACATATATTTTACTGAAAATGAACTACGTGAATATTTATTATTGCATGATATTATACTAGGTAGGTAAGTAGTAGGTACTACTTGGAAAATCAGTATTCGTAGGTAAGTAGGTAAAGCGTTATAAATTCATGTATTACTTACAAAACCAGAAGTTATTTTAAGCATTTTTTACTATAGCAGCTAGGTATACCTACTTTGCCTTTTTCGCCATGAATTTAAAATCACATTCAGGTTAAAGTCCGAAATAAATAGTTTATAACAAATTATGCATAATAAATAAGATATACCTTTTCATTTTTATTATACGCACATATTTCGGCTGTAAAATCCTTATTTTGTATAAAATATTGAGCCACCATCAACCTATCCACTCTTGGCAGATTGACCGACAGGCCTTCCTGAAATCTTTTTTTCATTGTATATTACTTACAAGTACAGGAGTTTATGAAATGAAAACTATCAGCAGGGATAACTATTATTTGTTATAACATTAACAAACTAACAAACACGTACTATTTCGACAACAGAATTAAAACAAAGCGTGCGCGAGTGACTTTATATTATTTGTAAGAGTTTAACTAAGGGGGGCGGCGCGGGGGTGATTCCACGGGACCCGTGACGTCACGCAGGTGGTGCGCGTAATTTCAGAAATGTAAAAAGTGGACTAACCTTCTCGCACTAATAACTTCGGTAATACTGCATGTATTTACGTGAAATAAAAACTAATTTAGATTACGTAGTTTATGCTTTGATGTTGGGTATATTTTAGTGGGCGTGTGGTGGCGGCTCGTTAAAAGAATACTACCACTCCATCTCATTCAATGGATCTCGTAAAAGGCGAGTAAGGAATTAAACTGCACTGTGCACCCAACAGCGCATGGTGGCGATGGGCTCACCACCTATCACACCAAGTGCATTATATTGTTTTGGTCAAACGTGGATTGTGGCAGTCATCTGTTTTTGCAGTGAGTGCCCAGTCTCTGACTACCCCTTATGGGATACAGTCGTGATCTTATGTATGTATGTATGTATATTTTAGTGTAAAATTTTAACCTTTTTGTGTTGTCCATTACTTTTTGTAATCTATTTAATAAAAACATCCTTTATATCTAGATAACATAAAATTGTATCATCACTCCTCAACTAAACGCTTTGCAGAGCTTATATCTTTGAATTTCTTTCTTCTTTGTATATACTTTTATGTGATGAAGGACCTTTGATTAATATAAATCGTCAAGATACACAAATAAAGTAGCAAACCTGATACTAACGCGACGAAAAAGATATCTGGTATTCTATCGTGAGGACGTAGCTTTAAAAACAAACATAAATAATTATCTCTTACGATACTTGCATTGACAAGCTTGGTGCTGCCTATCAGTTGAAAAAAATTCTTAAAACTGATTTATTTTTGATGGATTTCATTTAAATTAATTAACAGGCCCGTTTGTCTTGTAATGCCTTTGAAATCGTGAATAGAACTCTTTCGCCACATATTTAACATTTGTAATTTTTATAACACTACGGGTCACTCGGTCGATATCGCATTGCCAAAAAATGACATATGCGGAATAAATGTAGCTGTGGCCTTGAGCTAAGTAAGAAGGTGTTTCCGAGGCTATTGATACTCATAAGTAACTTATATTTCAATGATATAAGTAAACAAAATACTTTATCTCACGACGTGTTCGTATATTTACTAATATATGGCTATTATTTTATTTTAATTCTTGATAAAAAAGCTTAGGATTTCTTCTGTTTCATAAGTGCATTTTACTGTAATAAATTTCACACACACAACACCGAGATTTTATTAACAAGTGAGTTCATTATTGAGTTTTGGCACCAACTCGAAAAGTGGCGTTTATTGAATATTGTAATTTCTGTGTATATTTTGAGTTTCGATGCTTAATATTGATAGTTTAATAAGCAGCAAGTGCTCGTGAAAGTGTACAGTAGTTGATAAATTCAATTCAAGACCAAAGTTGTACTTTTCGTTTTATCTCCATCAGTGCAGCAATTCTTCATTTTCATCTTCATCACCATTCATCAGTCCAAAAAAATCTTCTGTATAAGTCAACTATCATTTTACTGTCGATCGAAACGAAGTTCTTACTACAGTTAAATTGTTACTCGACATTGGCAGAAATGGCTCGATTTGGTAGCCGATTGCCAGGACCAAAAAAGAAGAAGAAGAGCTTATTATTATGTATAACTAATAAGAGATGTTTTTAAAGAGCAATTATGGTTTATCAATTCTTGTAAAATAGTTTTCCTCTGTAATCATAAGATAGCAGGCACCTGGCAGTTATTTCCTGGTGCTGCAGTGAATGTGTATTATCTATATCACTGGCAGTGACAGTGACAGTGTCATAATATTGCTAAATTATACCTAATAATATTGATATCAGTCCTTAATGTTCAGAAATAATACATTAACAATAGTAAACTATGTTTCACTCCATAATTTGTTAGCAGAGCAAAAGTAATAAATACTTTCAATTAATGTAAGTGTAAACAGGCATAAATAGTATGAGTTGTTATAAAAACATTGATTGATCCGCGCTCGATGCTATAAATTTTGCTACACATATATCACTGATCAAGACTGCAAAAATAGTCTTGTGAATTTCATCAGCCAATACCTTGCAATAGTTTTATAGCAAAAATGCCTTTACCTTGCTCGTTGCACTGAAAATCTTGGTCAGTCCCAAAATCTTCTTGAGCACCCTACCGTTCTGCATTCGCAGATGCCTGTGGTCTACAAGTCGTATCTGTATCTGTGCATATCAAGTCAATAGGTTACTTGTTTATGTATGCCAAATTGCTCTGAAAAGTGCCAATTTAACTTGTGTTGTGCATGTGAATTACTTCCATAGAAAAATATCACATAAGACTTGCAAAAACGCTATGCTTCTTAATATACTATGACTACATAGTAAAAAGTTTAGTGTGAACTCAGCACTTCAATTAACTTGCTAAGCTCAAGAGTGTATCATGTATTATCACCGGTGAAATATTTACTAACACTTTCATCCATACACTGGTCACTATCTTCTTCTTTTAATTCTGGCCTTTCAATGGAATTGTGCCAATATCAAGTCAGTAACGATAGTGACAATACTAATATAGTGACAATAATAATGATAGTTGACTTTTACTGAAGATTTGCTTGACTGATGGAGACAAAATTAAAAGTACAATTCTGGTCTTAATTTGTATTTTCCAATCACTGTACACTTTCACAAGCACTTGCTGCATAATGAACTACCAATATTAAACATCAAAATTCAAAACGTACACAGAAACTACTTACTGGTGGTAGGATTCCTATGCAGGAATCCATCTAGGTAGGTGCCACCCCAGTACCACCCCACCCCAGTGAAGCAGTAGTGTGCAAACATTACTGTGATTCGGTTTGAAGGGCACTGTGAGCTAGCATAATCACTGGGCATTTGAGACTTAAGAACTTATGTCTCAGGGTGATAGGCGCAGTGAATCGATAAAAACACTACTCTCACTTTTCTAGTTGACGATAAAAGCTGATCACTATCAATTTGCCGGCAGTCAGAACACAGGCTCCCACTTTCAACAACTTAATCTTTAGTACTTGAACCCATGCATCCATATTTCTCTCAACCAAAACTGGTATTACATTACCCTGATTGATAGGTTCTGTTGCACCATGTCGTCATCTTATAAATCAGTGCAATTTGTTTCTACGAGAGTACCAACAGTATTCTGAAAGTGCAAGACAGGTTGGTCTTATATCTCCTAAAACACTGGCTATTTACAGTTAATTAGTGTAGCATTCCTATGCAAGAATTCATCTAGGTAGGTACCACCGCAGTGTGCAAACATTATTGTTTCAGCTTGAAGGGTACTGATAGCTAGTGTTATTACTGGGCATATGAAAGAAAGAAAATAACTTTATTTGTTGCTATGCTCAGTACAAACACATAAAAAACAAACAAAAATATGCAACTTAAGAACTGATGTCACATTTGCTACAGGCATACTTTGCACTTAGTGGAATGATTTACTTATATCGTCACTTCCCAAAAAGTAAAAAATACATACATACATAAGGTCACGACTATCCCATAAGGGGTAGTCAGAGACTGGGCACTCACTGCAAAAACAGATGACTGCCACAATCCATGTTTCACCAAAACAATATAATGCACTTGGTGTGATAGGTGGTGAGCCCATCGCCACCATGCGCTATTGGGTGCACAGTGCAGTTAAATTCCTTACTCGCCTTTTACGAGATCCATTGGATGAGATGGAGTGGTAGAATTCTTTTAACAAGCCGCCACCACACAGCTTTTCAAATAAAAAATAATTGTGGATAAGTATTAATTACTCTTTTTCTTCTTGTTACTAAAACGCACCAACAATTATATGAACTTCTATATGGTCAGACACAAATATAGAAAGAAAAAATATATTATTTTTACAGGAAAGAATAATTCTAAAAGTGAAAATGGCTACAAATAAGAAATACAGATGTGTCAACTGTGGAGAGCCCTGCCCTGCGTTGTACAGAACATATGGACCGTCTGTTTTAAAACTCACTAAATGTGTATGTATCGCAATTATTTTTTTATGGAAGAAAGTGACGAGATGAATAAATTGTTCAACCAATGGTAGGTAGCAACCAACGTTTGCCCATAAAAACTGTTTCGTCAAAACATTTCTGTGTTGTAATCACCCGTGTTGTGCGCTTGTCACCCTGAGACAGTTCGGTCTCATATGCCCATTAATTACGCACACTTGCTTTACAGCAGAATAACTGACACTGTTGTGTCTACCTAGCCACCATTCAAAATGATTAAAATTGTTGTATTATTTTATTGTGTAGTAAAAAAAAAAAAAGCGAGTAAGGAATTAAACTGCACTGTGCACCCAACAGCGCATGGTGGCGATGGGCTCACCACCTATCACACCAAGTGCATTATATTGTTTTGGTGGAACGAGGATTGTGGAAGTCATCTGTTTTTGCAGTGAGTGCCCAGTCTCTGACTACCCCTTATGGGATACAGTCCTGATCTTATGTATGTATAAATAAAACTATACCATAAAATCTTACTAACATCTTTATCAATTTTTGTAAACAAAATGTATGTACCAATTGTTATGTGTGTATGTGTCTAGGTAGGTACCACTCCAGGCCAGTAATTCTGCTGTGAAGCAGTAGTGTGCAAACATTACTGTATTTCGGTCTGAAGGGCAATGAGAGCTAGTGTAGTCACTGGGCATATGAGACTTTTGTTGTTGTTTAGTTTAGTTGTTGTTGTTTAGATGTCATGGGCAGACATTGCACTTACTTTTAATTTGGAATTTACTTCACTTTAGCCTACAGAGTTTTGCCCTTTTTAACACACTTTTATTAGCTTCACTTGTATGTATGTATGTAAGTAACAATGTAATAATAAAATCTTTCCAGTCAATTTTGACCCACTTCCAGAAACAGTTAATTTGAAGTAGTATACATATTAAAGGCCGATACCGAAATAATTCTAATCAGATTAGCATGGCCCTGCGCAAGGATGAAACGCAATTTTTTTTATTTTTTTTATTGTATAAAGTGACGAAACGAGCAAAACGTTCACCTGATGGTAAGTGCAACGTCCGCCCACAGCAAATGCTGTGTCACCCAGAATATTTCTGTGTGAACCACACTGCGCTCGTCACCCTGAGACATCAGTTCTTAAGTCTCAAATGCCCAGTGATTACGCTAGCTCACAGTGCCCTTCAAACCGAAACACAGTAATGTTTGCACACTACTGCTTCACGGCAGAATAACTGGCCCTGTGGTGGTACCTACCTAGACGGATTCCTGCATAGGAATCCTACCACCAGTGAAGCATTCCAAATTTTTCGTCGTAGAAGTCGACAGAGGGAAAATGAAAACCTGGAGATTAGCAGTAGCATCTTCCTGGAAAATCTGAATAAATAAGCTGCGGTTGCCAACCCGCCAGCCAAGTTTGGCAACTATTTCAATTCCCATTTGGGAACTTCAAACTTTTATGGCAATCTATGGGGGAGGCCTATGTTCAGCAGTGGACTAGTGATAGGCTCAAGTGATGATGATGATGACCACAATAATCAGCTCATTGCTGTCAGAGCACATTGTTTTAGTTTTATTTTTTATTTTTAATCTATAATATTATATATTTAAGAACTAGAATACTCATAGTTCTTTAATAAAACCTGTTTTTGAAAGTGAGATAATTCTGTATAATGATATAAAGTTGTAAGGAATTTAATTATTTATTTTTAGTCTGTATTGTTTTAATATTAAAAAGCTATGTTCACAATTAAATAAGGAAAATTTCTGCTGAGTTGGTATAGTGGGTAAGAGATTGACTTCTACTCTACACATCTATTCCTACATGGATCAAATAATTTTTTTTTTTTAAAACGAAGCCCCACAGTAGGATTTCTCCTGTGTCGTGGGCGCGTTTTACAGACATAAATTCCACATGCACAAACACCCAGACCCGGAACAACTATATGTAGGCCATACAAATATATGTCCCGTGCGGGAATCGAACCCGCGACCCGCGACGCAGAAGCCAATTGTATGGCCTATAGATACTTGTTTCAAGTCTGCATGTGCAATTAAGTCTGTAAGTCACACACATGATACATGTTGTCTATATGTATTGTATGTATTGACACAAAACACATACAGCTTTCGTACCTTCTGAGTTATGGACATGCTCTGGACATAAACTGACAGACATATCTTTATACTCGTATATATAATTCTTCTGTGCGTGTGTATGTCACTGAACTCCTCCAAAACGGCTGGACCGATTTTAGTGAATTTTTTTGTGCGTCTCCAGGTGGACTCGAGAATGGTTTAGATTTACAATTGGACCCGGTAGGTGGCGCTGCGATCGAGTTCTAGGAAAATGTCAAAGGTCACTAAGCGTAGTTTATCGAAAACTCGAATATCGAAAAACAGTTTGCTGAATCTCTTAATAAGCAGGCAAGCCAACGCCGGCCAGGACAATGTCTGTCAGGTCCACTAGTAGAGATGTAATATTTGAATTTATTTCATCATCATTCGTCATTTCAACCTGTCACTAGTCCACTGCTGAACATAGGCCTCCCCCATAGATTACCAGAAAAGTTTGTAGCTCTCATTGTGGTGGAAGGATTCCTATGCAGGAATCCGTCTAGGTAGGTACCACTCCAGGCCAGTTATACTGGCGTGAAGTAGTAGTGTGCAAACATTACTGTGTTTCGGTTTGAAGGGCACTGTGAGCTAGTGTAATTACTGGGCATATGAGACTTAAGAACCGATGTCTCAGGGTGATGGGCGCAGTGGGGTGTCCCACAGAAATGTTCTGAGTGACACACTATTTGCTATGGGCAGACGTTACACTTACCATCAGGTGAACGTTTTGCTCGTTTCATCACTTTATCCAATAATAAAAAAAAATAGTTGCCACGCTTGGCAGGCGTGTTGGCAACCGCAGTTTATTTATTCAGCTGTTTCAGGCAGCAGCATCTTCCTGGAACATCTGAATAAATAAACTACCCATCTTCTGGGTTTTAAATATCACGCCGTTAACTTTTACGACAACCTCAGAATGAGATGGGGTGGTAGATTCTCTTATGCCGCCACCACACGGTGAGAATTTATTTATTTTAATTATTTATGCCAGGGAATACTTGATGTAGTTGCATTGTCCGGCAAATGTGATAGAGTACCGGGTAAGCGACCCTGGGCAAGCTACTGCTGTCTCCTCATGCTCCTTCCGAGATAGTAATATCCTACATGTTATAGTTCCTTTCAAAAGTTCCCATTCCCTACCCCAAGTCCATTTCCTACCTAAATCATCTGTACATATATAACCAATGGCTTCCTATTCGTGGGAACGCGATGGATAGCAAGAATTTCAACTCGTACCAAAATGGCGGCGACGTGGTCCGCCACCCGTCACGTCTCGTTTCCGAAAAGTGCCCTGCCTGATTCGGGAAAAACGTTATGTATGTAATTTGTGTAAAATGAATTTCAAAACAATACGAATTCAATTTCAGGTGACTTGTAAAGGCGTAGTGGACAAATATATAGAATACGATCCTGTGATAGTGATGATTGACCTTGTGCTGATGTCGAAAGAAGCTCAGAGGCATATCTTGTATAATACCGATTTTAAGGTAACTTAAATATTTATTATGAAATATTTCAAGCAGAAGCTCAAAGCTTACACATTCGAATATTTCACTTAGTATTATGATTGTGAACAATCGCCATCTATTCTTTAAGAATGAAAAGAACTCTTAACCGTCAGCTGCCGAGCATAGTAGTTGAACAGATTGTCAACAGATGGCGCTTTGAACAATTCAATTAATTCAATCTTTTCAATCTATTTCTTAACGAAAACATTAATTTTTAAACGTTTCCTTATTTTTCGTCATTAGCGGGAAAAATAATTTTCAAAATAGCTTACCAGACATTAATTTTTGATGCAGTATATTTCATACTAATATTACACACAAAACAATAATACAAAACTTTATTGAGAAATAATATAATTTAAAGAAACAGTATCGTAATCATGAACACGTGGCGCCATCTACTATCTTGGGATCCTATCATTAATAAAATTAAATCAAAAACCAAGCATACCACTGCAAGACTTCGAGACACAGTAAGCTCCTTCTGCGTAGATCGGACCAAAAATAATAATTAAAAGCTGAAGGTACTCCAGGTTAACTATGACATCAGGACATCTGTCGCCTCAGTCTTCCCCTGACCATGGATGCTGTATAGCACTCGATACGTCGGGTTATAAATGGTAAAATTAAACGCGATAAAATCCGTAAAATTAGTTTAATTTAAACAATTTCATCGTTATCGTATATGTTAACGTTATCATGAAAATTATGTCCCGATCATTAATTTTCATGTTGTATTGAGGGAGATATGGTGAACCGACAGAAAAAAAAAAACAGTTGAGGAATAATATATATAGATAAAATCATTATCTTAAAATTACCAGTAGAAAAATACCAGTAGAAGCAACATTTGTGCCAAACACATTTTTTTTATTCGATAAAGTGATGAGACGAGCAAAACGTCCACCTGATGGTAAGTGCAACGTCTGCCCATAACAAATGCTGTGTCACCCAGAACTTTTCTGTGTGATACCACACTGTGCCCATCGCCCTGAGACATAAGTTCTTAAGTCTCATATGCCCAGTGATTACGCTAACTCACAGTGCCCTTCAAACCGAAACGCAGTAATGTTTGCACACTACTGCTTCTCGCATGAGCGTTACATCGGGCGCGGGTGAGTTTGGACATATGAGTGCCTGTTTGCGCGTACATTTGTGGCCCTACAATATCTCCTGCGCGCTCACAGCTTCCAACAGTATTCGGAAGTCGGTACTGTTTGCGCCCATAGCATTAGCTAAACGGCAGGAAGACCGGAGCCGGGTTGATGCCCATCTAGATTGATTCCTGTATAATAATCCTGCCACGAGAAACCCAGGAGATGGGCGGCGGCATCTGAATAAATAAACTGCGGTTGCCAACACGCCTGCCAAGCGTGGCAACTACGGCAACCCCCCCCCCCCCCCGAATTGAGAGCAACAAACTTTTGTGGCAATCTATGGGGGAGGCCTATGTTCAGCAGTGGACTAGTGATAGGCTGAAATGATGACGATGATGATTTCATGTTGTCACCACCACATATAACATTGTTCGTAAATAATTACAGACATTCTGGAAACTTCTCATCATACTGATGATGCTGGAGACGTATGCGGTGTGGCGAAGCGACAGTTTGTTCTCAACGGCAGTCAACACAATATGCGACGTGGAAAGTAATTATACAATCAGTTCTACTAATCTGTAAGTAATTACTATTCTAACTACACCGCTCGTCACGGGTTTGAATCCGACCCCAGAGTCAACATCTGTGCGAAAACACACCCTGTTGCTTTTCGGGTTGGATTGATTGCACTTAACCTTCTAACTTCATATTTGAGCAATAGAACGCAGACAGTGGTTATTAATAGTACGAGTTCTTCCGGGTCAGCAGTATCTATAGGTGTGCCGCAGGGTTCGATTCTCGGCCTATTTCTATTCCTAATTTATATTAATGACTTACCTTACCTAGTAGGGGACAACCATGATGTTATGCTATTTGCTGATGATACATCTTTGATTTTTAAGATAAAACGTCAACTTTTATTATATGACGAGGTGAATAATGCTATTTCAAAAGTAGTACATTGGTTTAACGTTAACAATTTTCTTTTAAATGGCAATAAAACTAAATGTATAAAATTTACAACACCAAATGTTAAACGAATGGATGTAAATGTACTCGTAAATGGAGATTTGAGTCTTTCTTGGAATAACTCTGGACGCGAAACTTCAATGGGGCCCCCATATATCTAAACTAGCAAGTAGACTCAGCTCTGCAGCTTATGCTGAGAAAAGAATTAGAAACTTGACTAATGTTGAAACTGCTCGATTAGTTTATTTTAGTTATTTTCACAGCATAATGTCTTTTGGTATTTTGCTATGGGGAAATGCGACTGACGTAGAGGTGATTTTTGTTTTGCAAAACAGGGCCATAAGATCTATTTATAATATTGGCTCTAGAGTGTCTCTTAGAGATAAATTTAAAGGAATTAATATATTAACCTTGGCCTCTTAATATGTATTTGAAAACGTTATGTATGTACATAAGAATATAAATCACTTTATTAAAAAAAGCGATGTTCATAATGTGAATACCAGGAACAAGCACAAATTAATTATGCCAGTTACCCGACTTCACATAGTCAGTAACTCGTTCATGGGGCAATGTATACGTTTTTACAACAAAATCCCAGAAAGTGCACAAAGTCTTTCAATAAAAAAGTTCAAACTATTTCTTAAACAAAGACTTTTAAGAAGGGTTATTATAATATTAAGGAATACATGGATGATGATAACCCCTGGGAATGAGGTGATCGCTGCCAAGCTATTTCTACATATTTATAAAACTGCTGTAATTGTATATTTAAAATGACTAATAAAAATAATCCCGCTGGGTTTGTTACTGGTTCTTCCCAGGACAGAGGCATTTCTTTGCGAACCAGTGTAGTTTAAAAAAAATGACGTTCAATATAGTATTATCTACATTGAATAAAAAAATATTCTATTCTATTCTGTCACCGTGTCTCTGACACTGTCCTTTTTTTTTACATGGGGTAATCTTGCATGGATACCCGACTAGCCAGGGGGGCAGCCGGGTTATGTCGGACTCTTACCGACTTAAACCCCACGGTGGTCTCCATCAGCGCTTTAGAGGGGTCACGGGATCTCCGTTCGGAACGCAACCGTGCCCCTCTAACGCTTCACTATATCAATAGCCCGACCCGGGGCTACCACCCTCTGTGGGACTCGAGACCACTTCGAGTCATCGTCCTCCCCGGAGCCGCTTTACTGGGCATTCGGGGTCCCCATCACGAAAGCCCGAGACCCCGAAGACCCCGTTTGTGGTCCGCGAGGCCCGCCGATGCCTCGGAGGCGTCGTCGTCCCCGAGAGGGATCGGTCCTCTCTCGATCCCTCTCGGCAGCCTCCTTCTGGACCATCACGGTCTCACAGAAATTGGCTACGGCCCTCCACGTCCGTGTCCCCGCTCAGCATAGCCAACACTACTGGCTGGCAGGGAAAGGTTCCGTCCGATTCGGCTGACCAGGATACTCCGCTCCGACTCCAAGCTGTGCACACCGAAAGGGCGTCCTAGCCTAGCCATATAAGTATTTATGTAGTGCGGGGATGGAACCCATGGATGGAGGTCGATTGTTGCCAATCGCGCCAATCGATCCGACAACAAACTTTTTTTTTATTGGACAAAGTGACGAGACGAGCAAAACGTTCACCTGATGGTAAGTGCAACGTTTGCCCATAACAAATGCTGCGTCACCCGGAACATTCTGTGTTGACACCACACTGCGCCCGTCACCCAGAGACATCAGTTCTTAAGTCTCATATGCCCAGTGATTACGCTAGCTCACAGTGCCCTTCACAAGCCCCTCTAAAGCAGAGTGCATATGCGGTGCCGTTCCACAAACAATGGACCACCTCATGTCGTGTCTTGCGTGTCCTTCCATCTGCACGTTACAGGAGTTAATGGAGGGAGTTCTGGGTGACACAGCATTTGCTATGGGCAGACGTTGCATTTACCATCAGGTGGACGTATTGTTCGTTTTATCGCTTGATCCAATAAAAAAAAACTGCGCCCGTTACCCTGAGTCTGAGTTCTTAACTCTCATATGCCTAGTGATTACACTAGCTTCACGATTTTGCGTTTCATCCTTGCGCAGGGCCGTACTAATCTGATTAGAATTATTCCGGTATCGGACTTTTATATGTGTACTGTTTCAAATTAACTGTGTCTGGAAGTGGGTCAAAATTGACTGGAAATATTTTATTATTACATTGTTACTTACATGCATACATACAAGTGAAGCTAATAAAAGTGTGTTGAAAAGGGCAAAGCTCTATAGGCTAAAGTGAAGTAAATTCCAAATTAAAAGTAAGTGCAATGTCTGCCCATGACAAATGTGGTGTCATCTAGAAAGTTTCTGCCAACATTGCGCCCGTCACCCTTAGACATCAATCAGTTCTTAAGTCTCATATGCTCAGTGACTACACTAGCTCCCAGTGCCCTTCAGACCGAAACACAGTAATGTTTGCACACTACTGCTTCACAGCTGTTGTTGTCACACAGAAATGTTCTGGGCGACACAGCATTTGTTGTGGGCAGATAATTTTGCCCGACTCGTCTCTTTCTCCTATAGGAAATATTTTAACTAATATATACCATTTTATGGATTTTCAGAAACATACCGATAGGTTTCACAGTGCCGGAGACCTGGAAGAGCAGTTGCGGTGGCTGGGTGCAAGATGGCCGCGGTGACGACACGGATTTATTCATTTGGGAAAAAGATTTTTATGTGCAGTTCATTTCTACATTTTCTGGTAAGTTATGATGACTCTCTTTCAGAAACTCAGACGTTTCCAGTCAGTAAATTGACATGGACACAGACATACACCTGACACAGAATAGCGATTTAAGTAATTTTAATAGATAACTACACGCCATCTTAGTAAGTAAGTGCCATTATACAATTGCAGATTATTTAACGGACAAAATAATTATTTAATTAATTGACATTGTAATTTTTTCACAGTTTTTGTATAGAACATTACTGGTGGTAGGATTCCTATGCAGGTATCCGTCTAGGTAGGTACCACACCAGGGCCAGTTATTCTGCCGTGAAGCAGTAGTGTGCAAGCATTACTGTGTTTCGGTTTGAAGGGCACTGTGAGCTAGCGTAATCACTGGGTGTTTGAGACTTAAGAACTTATGTCTCAGGGTGACGGGCGCAGTGTGGTGTCACACAGAAATAGTCTGTGTGACACAGCATTTGTTGTGGGCGGACGTTGCACTTACCATCAGGTGAACGTATTGCTTGTTCCGTCACTTTTGTCAAATAAAAACAAAAAAAAATGTTAATGTACTATGAAAATAACTTTAAATTTTAATTCTGACTTACTACTTTTATATTTTTATGTTTTAATTTCATCAGAGCCGTGGTAGCTCAGGGGCTAGGCGCTCGCTTTAAATTTCATAGTACGCGAGTGACCTGGGTTCGATTCCCGGTGCCGGCACCAATAAAATTGTTAATTGCATTTTTGAGTGCTGATTTACCACGTGCTCGGCGGCTGCATGTCTGAGAAATAAAAAATATTTCGAAGACATGTGCAGTCCGCCAACCCACATTGGAGCAGCGTGGCGGATTCTTCCTAGCTCCAAAACCCTCTCGGAAATGAGAGGAGGCCTGTGCTCAGCAGTGGGACATTTATATAGGCTGTAACATTACCTTTTTAAGAACGAACTTTTTTAAAACACACAAATATTCTGGGTGACACAGCATTTGTTGTGGCGGACGTTGCACTTACCATCAGGTGAACGTTTTGCTCGTTTTGCCACTTTATACAATAAAAAATATGTATTTGTACGCCTTCTTGCCTGGCAAAACATAGAGGATGTAACGTTCAAAGTAAAATATCATAATATGTATTTATGTTTGTTTACAAATAAATGAACTTGAACTTGAACAATACAAAATCAATCAATCAGTCAGGTTCTCTCGCTACTAGGCCACGCGGTCGTCCGACTTAAGTCAGCACTGGACATGTACTGAACATTGAACTGAACACTGCGAGCAGAATCGTCGTCTATCAAATCTACGATAAGCCGTCATACTAGCGAGTCTCTATCAAATCTACGTTAAGCCGTCATGCTAGCGAGTCTCTATCAAATCTACGTTAAGCCGTCATACTAGCGAGTCTCCATCAAATCTACGTTATGGCGTCATACTAGCGAGTCTCTATCAAATCTATGTTAAGCCGTCATCCTAGCGAGTCTCTATCAAATCTACGTTAAGCCGTCATACTAGCGAGTCCCTATCAAATCTACGTTAAGCCGTCATACTAGCGAGTCTCTATCAAATCTACTTTAAGCCGTCATACTAGCGAGTCTCTATCTTATCTACGTTAAGCCGTCATACTAGCGAGTCTCTATCAAATCTACGTTAAGCCGTCATACTAGCGAGTCTCTATCAAATCTACGTTAAGCCGTCATACTCGCGAGTCCCTTTCAAATCTACGTTAAGCCGTCATACTAGCGAGTCTCTATCAAATCTACGTTTAGCCGTCATACTAGCGAACTGGAGTAAAAGAGATAGAATGAGAATGAGAGAGATAGAACATATGTTTACTTCAAAATTTACCGGTTTCAAAGCTAGGTCGACGCGATTGAATAGTGGTTGCGCTTTCTTTGACGTCAGTTTGAAGTTTGCTAATCCATTTGCTTACCGCAATAGTGGCCACCACACTACGCCAATCGCCCAGAGACATCAGTTCTTACGTCTTATATTCCCAGTGACTACACTAGCTATGCGTGCCTTACAGATTGAAACAGCAAAATGATTGGCACTGGACCTAGGCGGATTCCTGCATAGGAATCCTCCCATGCATACGTACAGTCAAGCCCCTTTCTCATATAAGGGGTAGGCAGAGGCCAAAGCCGTTATAACTCTGTATATTCCCGTTTTTTATAATATCCTCGCTCCTCGTAATGTATCTCCGTGTAGTGGCGGCTGAAGAGAATCTACCACCCCATCTCATCCCGTGGGTGCCGTAAAAGTCGACAGAGGGACGTATAAAACAGTAGCCCATCTACTGTTGCATCTTCCTGGAACATCTGTATAAATAAACTGCGGTTGCCAACCCTTCTACCAAGCGTGGCAACTATGACAAAAGTCCCCCCCCCCCCCCCCCCCCAAATGAGAGCACAAGGTATGATATGATGAGGTATGATGAATGAATGCTTTTTATGTTAATTAAATGTGTTGCAGTGTCCAAATAAACGATTTTTTTTTCAGGAATCGCGATTTTCATTACCACGGTACATGTTCTCATGAACTTGATACAGTCGCTGACTAAAAACAAAGGTACGTTAGCGAATTCGCGTAAGACAATGATCAATAGAAGCAACGAATTTAGTAAAATTTACGAATGTCCCACCGCTGGGCATAGGACGTTTTAGGGAGGATTTTAGAAGTGGTAGGATTCCTATACAGGAATCCGTCTAGGTCGGTACCAACCCACGGCCAGCTATTCTGCCGTGAAGCAGTAGTGTGCAAACATTACTGTGTTTCGGTTTGAAGGGCACTGAGAGCTAGCGTAATCACTGGGCATATGAGACTTAAGATCTGATGTCTCAGGGAGACGGGCGCAGTGTGGTGTCACATAGAAATGTTCTGGCTGACACAGCATTTGTTGTGGGCGGGCGTTGCACTTACCATCAGGTGAACGTTTTGCTCGTTTCGTCACTTTTACAATAAAAAAAGGATCCTGGAGCATCAGTTCTTAAGTCTCATATGCCCAGTGATTACGCTAGCTCACAGTGCCCTTCAGACCGAAACACAGTAATGTTTGCACACTACTGCTTCACGGCAGAATAACTGGCCCTGGGGTGGTACCTACCTAGACGGACTCCTGCATAGGAATCCTACCACCAATGAAAAGATGTGAAGTTAATCACGAGCATGTGGCAAATAAGCCGTGTGGTGGCGGCTTAAGACGATCTACCACCCCATTACAACCCGTGGGTGTCGTAAAAGTCGACAGAGGGGAAATTAAAACTAGAAGATGGACAGCATCTTCCTTGAAACATCTGAATAAATAGACTGCGGTTGCCAACCCGCCTGCCAAGCGTGGCAACTATGGCAATATATACAGACAGCTACAAACTTTGGTGACAATATGGCGACCACTATATCATTGGATGATGATGATGTGATAATTCAACACCTAAAATATCACTTAACAATTGAGAAATCGACACCTGGAATCGAACGGAAGACATTCGCGTAATATGAAATTTAAAGCGAGCGCTCGAAACCCGCCGAGAGGTCTCTTTCCCACCGAGGTGTCGTAAGAGGCGACTAAGGTATTGTACGTACAGCCTTTATCCGTACATATATGTAAAGCTATACTGCTCGTGGGAGCGCAATGGGGAATAATAATTTTTGACTTGTACCAAAATGGCCACGTGATTCGCCACCAGTCACGCCTCGTTCTCCGCGAGGGCGAAAAGTTGGCTACGTGAGTGGCCTCTGCCTACCTCTTATAAGGGAAAAAGAGCGTAATTGTATGAATCAACATAACATAATATTTATTCAACATCTGAATAAATAGACTGCAGTTGGCAATCCGCCTGCCAAGCGTTACAACTATGGCAAAATCCCCCTGAAATGAGAGCTAAAAACTTTTGTGCCAGACTATGAGGAAGGCTTGTGTTCGGCAGTGGACTGGTTGTGGACTGATGATGATGATGATAATGATGATGATATTCAGAAATTATAAAAATAGCTTAGGCAAGTCAATATATAGAAAGTTGAATTGTTTGAAAAATTTAAAGATTTTCGTATATTTTATTGATCTTCGAAACGTAGGACAGGTTTCGAGCATTCGTACAATTACGCCCTTTTTCCCATATAAGAGGTAGGCAGAGACCACTCACGGAGCCAACTTTTCGCCCTCGCGGAAAACGAGGCGTGACGGGTGGCGTCGCCATTTTGGTACGAGTCAAAAAATTATTATTCCCCATTGCGTTCCCACGAGCAGTGTAGTGACAGCATTGCATATTATGGTGTTATTCTGCACGGATAAAGGTAGGCTGAAATGATGATGTTGGTGATGATGATATATCACCCTTAGTTATTATAATATTAAAGAATACGTGGATTATAATATTCCCTGGGAATGAGGTGATCGCTGCCAGACTGTTTCTAAGTAGTAATCCCTCATGTATATATATATATATATATATATATATATACATATATATACATATATATACATATATATATATATATAGCTGTGCCCCGGGGTTTCCCCCGCGTAAAAAAGCCGATCCCGATCGATTATATACATATATACTTCCCAATTTGAATCGGATTTTAGGGTTTAATTTTTTTCCGCAGAACTCTAATTATTTTTCTAAAATTGCAGTAGCCTATGTTACCCGCTATAGTATCAGCTAACTGTCAGTGAAAGTCCCGTCGAAACGGTCCAGCCGTTTCTGAGATTAGCCGGAACAGACAGACAGATAAAAAAAAAGTGTCTTTTTCTTACAATTACTAATACACTTTCATTGGCATTGAGTAAAAAGCTGTTTTGTTATTACAAACTGACACTTCAATTTTATTTATTTGTATAGATATTGTTATTGTGAAAGGACATTGAAAAATTACTAAAGAAGAATGATAGATTGTATAAAAATGACATGTGACAAAATCTGAATTGCATAGTCGGTGAATGAAATATATTTCATATTTCGTTTCATCTTTCTTTTTCCAGTTCCACCGGAGAGACTGCTGAAAGCGTTTGCCCTGGCCAACATGAGCAGTGTGTTCAATTTGCCCGTGCTAGTGTGGGGCAACACGGAGACCTCGCCGGAGACGAGGCTGGTACATTACTCCCTGGTGTTCGCTTACAGTTTCATTGTCTTCTGCAATGTGTTTACGGGTGAGTTGTTGTTGTATCTGGTGGTGGGATTCCTATGCTGGATTGTGTGGAAACGAGGTAAACGTTCACCTGATGGTAAGTGTATTGAAACTGGTGGTAGGATTCCTATGCAGGAATTCGTCTAGGTAGGTGTTAAAATCGATTCTTGCGAACTGCCACCGGAGCCGGTTGGTATCAACGCAACGTAGACCTTCACAGCGACTGTGAAATGCCCTTAATCTCTGAACACTTCAGAGAAGTATCACGGCGGTTTTTCGAAAAAACCGCGGTTCATCCAAACCCGCTGGTGGTTAAAGCAGAAAATTACCGACCAAATAGAAACGCGACCGAACGCAAACGTCGCTCGCGAAACGTGCTAGACGACACGGACGTCTCAGCACTCCCTGACCACGACACAGTCAGTCACGATCCAGGCTACACTGTACACACAGTCAATAGCTTTAATATAACACGCACCACGACGCGCGACCGCCGCAGAGAGCGGCGCGCAGCTGTCGACAATCACACCGCGTACACACGACACACCCGTGTTCCAACAGAGTTACCGACACACAGGTCGACAGTCCGAATGGAGGCCCGCAGTCATTAGACGACTTAAAATCATTTAAGGTATTCGAAATCGCGCAAGCAAGCAGCGAACGCGACACAGTCCGAATTTCGATGTTTTTGTAGGAGTATATTTAAGTATTTATGTTTGGGTCAAACCAAACCTGGCACGCGGGCCCCTGGCCCGTGAGCACAGTATCCGATGAAGCTGTAAAAGCCAGAAAGGCTAACAGCAATTACATCACCGAAATTTTATATATCTAGGTAGGTGCCACTTCAAAGCCGGTCATTCTGCCGTGAAGCGGTAATGTGCAAACATTACTGTGTCTCTGTCTGAAAGTCCATAAAATTATCAATAATTCTATACACTTGTCAAGTAGACATTATTAGATAAAGCGTATTATACAATAGATCATTACATAAAGGACAGAGATGTGTGGAAATAACTCATACTCTGCACTTGCAAACCCCCTGGCTGCTACATTTATGATGTAACTTTTATGTAACTTATAAATGACATTATGTAATATGGCATTGAAAAAAAAGAAAGACCTCGGAGTTTCTCGTCGGTTCTTCTCCGAGGTCTTATTGTTTGAACCGGTGTAGATTTTGACATTCATAAGAGCTATAAGCAAGCCTAAACTGAATAAAGAAATTTTGACTTTGACTGAAAAAAAGGCACATTTTTGATTGTTTTTATTGCCACATTTTAATAAAAATTGAGAAAAGTTGGGTACTGCCTAGTCAGTTGAGATAAGGCTGTACTGTATATAAGATGTACTCTATGTTCTATTAAAAAATCGTCAATTCTGCTTGGTTATATCTTTTTTGCTATTCCGTGAGAACTAGTCATTTATGCTTTCTTATATTTACGCTAATATTTTTTTTAACCATTCATAACTGGCAGAGAATCGTTAACCGCTAGCACATCGTTAATATAATGCTAAAATTTAAGTGGAAACCAAAAAGTATACAGTTTCGGTAGGTGGCGCTGTGATCGTGTACTTTACTTACAGTTTGTTGTTTTTTTTTTTTTGAAGAAAGTGATGAAACGAGCAAAACATGGCATTATGGTAAGTGCAACGTCTGCCCATAACAAATGCCGTGTCACAAATTTCTGTATGACACCACACTGTGTCCATCACCTCGAGACATAAGTTCTTAAGTCTCATATGCCCAATGATTATGCTTCGGTAACAGTAAACTTTCATACTTAAATGTAATTCCGAAATCGAACACATATCGGAACGGGCAGGACAACGTCAGCCGGGCGACCTGGTCTATACAAATAAATTAAATTGAAGTGTCCGTTTGTAATAACAAAATAACAGCTTTTCACTCAATGAACAATTATATAGCTAATATTATAGCGGGTATCTAAGGCTACTGTAATTTTAGAAAAATAATTAGGGTTCCCGTAAATAATTAGAGTCCGAGCCGTGGTGGCTCAGGGGCTAGGCGCTCGCTTTAAATTTCATAGTACGCGAGTGACCTGGGTTCGATCCCCGGTGCCGGCACCACTAAAATTGTTATTTTAAGGGCTGATTTACCACGTGCTCGGCGGTGAAGGAATACATCGTGAGGAAACTGCATGTCTGAGAAATAAAAAAATATTTCGAAGACATGTGAAGTCCGCCAACCCGCATTGGAGCAGCGTGGCGGATTCTTCCTAGCACCAAAACCCTCTCAGAAATGAGAGGAGGCCTGTGCTCAGCAGTGGGACATTTGTAGGCTGAAACTTTACTTTAAAACTTTAACTAAGACTACTTTAATTTTAGAAAAATAATTAGGGTTCCGCGCAAGATAATTGAAACCCCAAAATCCGATTCAAATGGGGAAGTATGTATATATATGTATATCATCGATCGGTGTCGGCGTTTCTACGCTTCTGAAACCGCGGCACAGCTAGTTCTTAATAAGAACCAAGCCCACCTCGCAAGATTAATCTCATTCTGAGTAGATCGAACCAAAAATAATAATTAAAAGCTGGTAATAAATTATGATACTGTTTTTTTTATTTAATAAAAGTGACGGAACGAGCAAAACGTGCACCCGATGGTAAGTGCCACGTCTGCCCATAACAAATGCTGTGTCACCCAGAACTTTTCTATGTGACACCACACTGCGCCCGTCACCCTGAGACATCAGTTCTTATGGTATATCCTATGGATTAACTATACCAGGATGTCAAACAATTAGGTTAACCCGTAGAAATAAGTGCGATGAAGCACTTGAAATGTCGGGTTATAAAAATTTTAAAAATGCGAATTTTTTTGTTTTCAAATTCTATGCTCCACTGCAGGATTTCTCGTGTGCCGTAGTTGCGTTTTACAGACATAAATTCCACATGCACAAACACCCAGACCCGGAACAACATTATGCAGGCCAATACAAATATTTTCTCTGTGCGGGAATCGAACCCGCGACCCGCGGCGGAGAAGCCAAGGGCTTAGCCACTGCGCCAACCGACCCGTTAATTTTTTTTTAATAAATTATAAATAATTAACATTTACATTGGATAAGCGTGGCGGACTATTCCCAGCTCCAAACCCCTCTCAGAAATGAGAGGAGGCCTGTGCTCAGTAGTGGGATATTTATACTTTACTTTTTTTTTAACATTTGTATTTGTCTCTCTTTTTCAGTTCTGTATGAGAGCAGAACGTTGGTTACCATATTAGTTCTGATAGCAAGCAATTGTGTGAAATATTTCACGACGTTTCACATGACGCCGTTTTTGAGAGGTTTCGTGACGTAATAAATCATTTTTTATTTTTATTTATTTATTCTTCATTGTTTACACCTTAAGCTAAAGGCTACAATGGGCGGACTTAATGCCTTGTGGGCATTCTCTACCAGTCAACCCTGGTTGATGGTGAAAAAAAGAAAAAATTAAAAAATGTCACACATTTCATATCACAGAGTATTTATTTATTTAAAAATATATTTCATTTCACAATAAATTTTTTGGTGACACTACATGTTTGTTTTATTTCTATAGCCATATACAATCTGCATGTTAGATACACTATGTGATAATTAAATGAAAAGTTACAAAAGAATTACCACACTGATCTTGTCTGCTCAAGTTTATAAACAGTTTCAAATAAATCGAGATCTTATAATGCTAAAGGAACGAAAATCAATACGATTTAGATTAAAAAAAATATACACAATATGCTTTGAATATATTTCGCGCCATTTTTAATCTGTAATAAAATATTTTTCTGAGAAAAGGCAACTACGTACATCGAATATCATGTCAAAGTATATATTTACGGTTTACGTTACGTTATGAATTTCAAGCATTCAATTTATCTACGTAATACAATATTTTGCAATATCCGAACCTCAAAAGTATTAAAAAAGTTGAGAATAGAAAAATGTCTGTCACCATGTTTACCAAAGAATTTTCTAATCTTGTAACTTAATAAATGCATACAAAGTAATATTAAAAAGAAATATTCAAAAAAAATGTATAACATATTAAATATTCCTTCTAATATTATCACTTCTATGACTACACTTTAGGCCTACACGATTCTTATAACAAAAAAACACTCACATATTTTGTTTTTATAATTTAACAAAAATTGTACTCACATAGAAAGCTATAAACTTAAATTAAATCTAAAATAAATATTAATCCGCTGTGATATATTTCCATCTATCAGGCAAGTATCTAAAGCAATTTTTACTGTTCCTTTTTAAAATAGATTCATTTTTGTAACAACCCTTTAATTAACTAGAAATAAGACAAGAGAAATGTTTTAATAAGAGACCCTATTACATTAATGTTGAACTTTGGTAAAATTAATGAATTTTAAATGTTTAACAAAATTGGAAAAAGGCAAAGACACCAAAACTATACAGCTCAAGTGTTGTTATTTTTTTCTTTCTTTCACATAGTATTTTTTGTGCCAGGTATGAAAACAATTAGTGCTTTAATAAATTTATAGAAAGCAATGGCTTGTGCTATGACATATTCTTGGGCGATACAATATCACTTGTAATTTTGAGTTGTATATTTTTATAGATATATATCAAAGAATGTTACCTTTATCATACAAAAGGCAAGACTAGGTATATTTAATTTCACAGTTAGTTTACGTTCAGTTGACCACAAATGTGATCTCGAATCTTCTGTCCAATTGTGATAACAAACAAACGTAGTTCAATCAACTTAATTACCTTGACTTAATCAAAAATGTCAAAGCACCATGGCGGGCTTCAAAACATTCAGTATTAATCTTTAATGTAAATGTGCATAACATGCCCACTGATGTCTAAGGTTGAAGCAGTTAAAGTGGTGGTTCGACATTTACCGCCGTAAAATAGCTTAATGTAACACTACTTTAATTTGTTAGTGACAATACTGGCAAAAGGGCATTCTCTCAGTTCTTCACCAAAAGCTTTGCCATCAATCATCTTTACCAAAAACAGCTGAGGCGAGATTTTTTGTGATTTATTTTTAAAATACAATATTCTTTTTATGATAATGGGAAAAGGTTCTTACATTTATATTAATATCGTGCTACTAAGATCGTTTTCATATATAACTAAAACAGTCGTAAAAACAGACATAAAAATTAAACTTAATACAAAACTATGCATATCATGGGAAAAGAAACATAGAAAGTTGTTATTATCAACAAACACAAAATTCACTAGATCAATCTTATCCCTATGAGCATTGTCCTTTAATCTATATATTCTGTTATCTATGTATTTATCGGAAAATATGTAAATGTGTACATTTAAATTCATCTATATACGTTTATTACGTTCACTGTAGCACAGACAAAATAAAAAAAAATGTTAGCTAAATTTATGTATTTTTTTAGCCAAGCAACACCATTTTATTTCTCTAATAAAACCATTACACCAATATCTCCATTTTATTACGAACATTTGCCCTAATAATGCTGACAAACTAAATGACTACATATCCATTACCAAACCACTTTTTCGTCAGTCTTTGGCTAAATTGAGCACAAGCAATAACATGAGTAAAACAACACTACATTGTATAATAGAAACTATTTAGAATTTCTATTTAAAATATTTAAAGGTTAAAATACCACACTTACAATGAAAGCCAGACTATTTCTACGCCACGGGAGCTGGGTTCGAATTCAAGCCAGAGCCAACATTTGTGCAAAGGCACAAATTGTAGGACACTATAATATCTCCTGCGGCGTTGACATCTTCCAACCTGTCCAACCTGTGTGGAATTGTCACTGTGGTCAAAAATCGTCTGGGACCTTTTTTATACATATATTATGCTGTTTTCCCTTGGGCAGATGCCGGCTATGGTTACATCTGGTTTAAAAGCAGAAATAGTCACCAGTCCAGGGTATATAAAAGTATTCCACATTTGATATACTTAATTCTAATGCGATAAGATTGTAAGTTCAGATTCAGTGTAGGGGACACAGGGCAACCAATAAATTGGGTATTGTACAAATATCGTCTTCAACTGGTATTTGAATCCAGGACCCATGACTCAGCAGGCATGTAAGTATATTAATATTGGTAAGGGGATTGTTACATATATACAGAAATTAGAAAATTCAATAAAACATTACTGCCAATCTTCCAGTAAGGGCCAAGGCACCCATCTCATCTATGGATGTAGTAAGAGCAGACTAAGGGAAATGCCTGGAGATGCTGGTGGCATCTAAGGTTGGAGTTGTCTGGTACTGCTATCACCAATCCACCTGCCGAGCTAATTGACAACTTCAAATCCTCCCTTCCTGGGGAAAAGCCTATGACCAGCAGTGTACTATCAATCAACAAGCTGACAATGTGTAAATTGTATGTTCATATATAAAAAAAAATACAGGATAAAGTGATAAAACAAGGAAAACTGAAAAAAAATGCGTCACCCAGAATATTTATTTGTGGCACCACACTGCGTTCATCCCCATTAGACATCAATTCTTATTTCGCCTATGCCATTACACTAGTTCTGAGTGCTTTTTTGACCGAAACACAGCAATGTTTGCACACTGCTTCACGGGAGAACAATGAGCTGGAATGGGGACATACCTAGACGGATGCCTGCATAGAAATTCTTCCACCACTATAATGTAATAAACTACAATATCTGTTTTGTTATCAAATGTATGTTTGTAAAGACATAACTAAGCTTAGTGCTTACAGAACATTAGTGCTGTGAACATCTGTTTTTAATTTAAACCATATTAAATAATTAGTTTGCATTAGATTGTGTGAAGGCGCCCCCTTTTTTTGTTTTTTTTTGTGTAAAGCTAGGGTGATTACGTGACATTAGACTTAAGAACCGATATGTCATGGTGATGAGAGCAGTGCGATGGTATTGCACACAGCAAATTTATTGTCAGGCATGGGTCTTACGACAAACCAAAAAAAATGATATGGGTGTACACAATTTTAATACAGACTGGCTGGTGAAAATACTAAATGGGTCAATATAAGCATTGAATACTATGAAATAAAGCGAACAATGTTCTTTGTGTTGGCTCTGATCAATTCACATTTTAATAATACCAAACCTAATCAAAGTTTTATCGATACAAAGTTGTTGCCCAATCAGTATTTCCATTTTTATATTTCCTAATATGAGTACTTAGGAAGGTTTTTTGCAAGCTAAAGCCAAGTTGAGATGGTGGTAGGATTCCTATGCAGAAATCTGTCTAGGTAGTACCACCCCAGGGCCAGTTATTCTGCCGTGAAGCAGTAGTGCGAAAACATTAGTGATTCGCTCCGAACGGCACTGTGAGCTAGTGTAATGTAATCTAATGGTGCCACCACACAGAAATATTCTGGGTGATACACCTGTTATAGGCAGACCTTGCACTTACCATCAGGTGAACATTTTACTCGTATCAACGCATTATTCAGTAAAAAAAAGGTTAGGGTAGTTGTTAATTTTGAAGTTTGTTAATAGCTACGGCAGATTTCCGCAACCCCATCTTCGCGTAAATTTTGAGTGAATAAAAATTATCGTAAATGAATCTTGAGTACTTTGTAGGCAAAATGAAAATTCTTCTTTACTTTTTGATTAAATTAAATCAATTATTAACACAAACAATCTAATGTGGTACTTGCTCGCAGTACATATACTAATGAAAACACTGATATCAAAATTTATATACATTATCGCAAATACAGTCCAATTCTTAACTTAAAATAGTTGCAGTATCACAATGTTATGCAACTTAAATAACTACCGTCATTAATTAACAATAAAAATTGAGTTATTTTTGTAATGTAATAAGAGTGGAGGTCAAAAATATAAACAATACTTAGTTATATTCATCCAAATGAGTTTAATTACATTATTTGTACTTTAAATTTACAAGTAAGATAACTTAACAAATGATTGGCCACAGACTAAGGTTTTTCCTGCATTGTGAGTGTTTAAGAAACAAGAATTCTAAATGAACTAACAACTATACCAGAAGGGGCTCTCTGTGGGTTTCATGTGGGAAATTAACCCATTTGCTCAGCTACTGTACCACAATGTTTATGATTTCGCTTAAATTATTTAATAGACAATCAGAGATCATACATACATTACATATTCATGGTGAGAGCCAGCTCAATATTAGAAGCACTTATCAAATTTGAGCTGTAACATTTCAACTGGGGTGTTTCGTGTGGTGACGGCTTGTTAAAAGAATACTACCACTCCATCTCCTCCAATGGATCTCGTAAAAGGCGAGTAAGGAATTAAACTGCACTGTGCACCCAACAGAGCATGGTGGCGATGGGCTCACCTATCATCACACCAAGTACATTATATTGTTTTGGTGAAACGCAGATTGTGGCGGTCATCTGTTTTTGCAGTGAGTGCCCAGTCTCTGACTACCCCTTATGGGATGCAGTCGTGATCTTATGTATGTATGTATGTATGCATCTGTTACAGATGCCAATATATCGGCATGCTATAATTTTTCCGATATCGAAAATATAATAGCTGTAATGTATATAATACAAAATAGTTATTAATTACCTGTGACATATATATCTAAAATTTATCGCCTTAAAACTCCATTGTTAGTGACTAAGTGCTCTCGGGGAATACCCGATCTTTGTTTGGTTTGTTACTTTACCCGGCTTATCTACTTATCTAAACTCATTTCACTGGCTACTATTAATCATGTCCGTTTCAAAACAAAAGAGAATGGAATTGTTTTGTGGTTATCTATTCAATAATTCAAAAGCAAAATATGTTTGTATTGTAAAGAAAATATTTCCCATGGTACCAATATGCGGATCTATATGGAAGGGAACCATCAATGTGAATTAGGAACAGTTATTGGAAAAGTGTCCAGAAAATAATAATGTATTTGAGGGTACATAATTACTTTGTCAGAAAATAAAGTAAACTGAAGTAGGTATTTAAATAAAACTGTAAAACACTAGTAACAAAAACCGTGTTTCTATGGACACAATGAAAAGCTATGTCCATATTAGAATATGGTCTTGCGATTTTTTTTATTTCATAAAGTGATGAGACGAGCAAAATGTTAACCTGATGGTAAGTGCAACGTCTGCCCATAACAGATGCTGTGTTACTCAGAATATTTCTGTGCAGCACCACACCGATCCTGTCACCCTTGAACATAAATTCTTTAGTCTCATATGCCCAGTGATTAAACTAGCTCTCAGTGCCCTTCAGACTGTAACACAGTAATGGATGTAATGAATATGGATACTGTTTAATGTAAAAATGTAATTTTCAATCTGCTATACCTACTTTTTACAATATTTCAAGTTGAATAAATTAAATGTAAATAATATGCATTGTTTTATTTACACCTTTTATGGAATTGACTAACTGCATCAATATCAGCAATGCCTTTATATAAATAACGGTATCTACATAGTATCAGCAAAAGACTGTATTGATTGTATCTGGTGGTAGGATTTTTATGCAGGAATCCTTCTAGCTAGGTACCACCCCAGGGCCAGTTGTTCTGCCGTGAAGCAGTAGTGTGCAAACATTACTGTGTTTCAGTCTGAGAGCTTGTGTAATAACTGGGTATATGAAACTTAAGAACTGATGTCTCAGGGTGACGAGCACAGTGTGGTGGCGATGATATAGGTGACACAGCATTTGTTATGGGTAGATGTTGCACTTACCATCAGGTGAATGTTATGCTCATTTTGACACCTTATACAATAAAAAAAAGTACAACTACTAAAATTTGAATATTTCCTTTCTTTACTTTATAGGTTCTTTGACATGACTGTATTTTGATTTAGTCACTAGATTAACTGTATGCACTGTGGGTCCTGAGTTTGAGGCCCAGTCAGACCCAATGTTTTTGCTCAAACACAAATTGTTAAATTTCAGGTTTAGTTGTGTTGTGGTTGCCCTTGTGTCACTGACACTGCATCCTAACCTACCTATAATCTTATAGTATGAGCATTGCAGTGTGGGTTACAAATGAGGGCCTATATTACATATAGACTTGTGGCAGTATATCTCTTGCACACCTGATAGCTTCTGGAAATATAAAGAATCATCACCAATACAGGTAATTATAGATGGTTGATTAAAAAAACTGCAAAGCTCTTAATGAAACATTTGAAGATATCAAGCAAATGGACAATTGGAATTGAATATTGTAGTTTCTTTATAAAATTACCATTTACAGTATAATATGATTTCTTAACCAATAGTATTTCTCAACACAAACAAATACTTAGTTAATACAAATAAATAATAATGAACCATTTTATGACTAAGGACTTAATGGTGGATCATCTTGACCAATCATGACGTCTTCGTACATAACATCATTGTTTCTCCTGGAGTTAAACTTCTGACGCGCAAATTCAATTAAATTATATTTTCTAATGACCAACGCGAGGCCGCAAACGATTAAGGCAACAGCGAAAATACTCACAGCAGCCGCTGTAACATCGTGACTCGATATATACGAACTGGGGGTATGGCATTCATCGCCGATTCGGAAGAAACCCTCGATACATTGACACTCGTGCGTTGTCTCGTTACAGAACTGATTATTCCCCGGACACGGTTCGAGGGAGGTCACGTTGCAGGACAGGATATGTTCTGTTAAAAAGAATACTCCGTAATGCAGAGTTTGATTGATTCAATTAAATAATTGTCCAACACTTACCTATGTAAATGCAGTGTAAAAATAATATTATAAGAGTGGTATCTGCGGCCTTTAATCCCATGATTGAAGTATGTCGCTTGGCAAACTTACATGACAAATTATAACGGAATAAAAGAGCTTTTGTCTATTTTTCGAGCAAAAAATACCGTCTGGGTCGCGTACGCAAAACAAATGTCAGAGTAACAATATCTGTCAGTGTCAGAACGTATTGTTGATAATGAGACATCATCTTTCAGACACGTTCTAACATTGCTAAGTATGACATATTTCTAGCACCGACGTTTGGACATAAATTAGAATATTTTGTTTGAAGTAAATTAATGTGAATGCAAATAAAAAAACAAATAAAGATAACAATATGTGCATTTGGAATCTTAAACATTTTTTTTTAATTGACAAAATGATGATAAAACCAAACACTCGTTATCTTCTTGCGATGCAATAATACATTTTTTTTTACTTATGGCGCCAACTCGAAAAGTGGCGGTAGTGTGTTCATTAAATTTTGTAATTTCTGTGTATATTTGGAGTGTAGAGGGAGAGAGTTTTGATATCTAATATTGATAGTTTATTAAGCAGCAAGTGCTCCTGAAAGTGTACAGTCATTGGAAAATTCAATTCAAGACCAATATTGTGTTTTTCGTTTTATCGCCATCAGTCCAGCAAATCTCCAGTAAAAGTCTACTATCATTTTACTGTTGATCGAAATCGAAATTTTAACGAAGATTCGAAGATTGTATACTTGGATATATGGCTGGCGCACAAACCGTGCAGGCCAAGAAATGGGGAAATAAATAAGTAAGACATATTTCTAGCACCGACGTTTGGACACAAATAATATTTTGTTTGAAGTAAATTAATGTGAATGCAAATAAAAAATAAATAAAGCTATCAAAATGTGCATTTGGAATCTTAAACAATTTTTTTATTGAAATCATGAACCAAACGCTCGTTCTTTTCTTGCGATGCAACAATATTTTTCTCCCAACTTTGAAACTGACAAAAAGTTAAAACCATTGCCATACCAAGTAAAAAAAAAGTTCTTCTGTGGTGTAGTCTTTTGGCGCCAACTCGAAAAGTAGGGGTAGTGTTATTATTGAATTTTCTAATTTCTGTGTATATTTTAAGTTTTGGTGTTTAAGATTGATCCTTTATTATGTAGCAAGTGTTCGTGAAAGTGTACAGTGAATGGAAGATTCAATTCAAGACCAATATTGTACTTTTCGTTGTCTCCAGTCCAGCCAATCTTCAGTAAAAGACAACAATAATTTTCTGTCGATCGAAATTTTGAAATATTGCTGCTTGAAGATTGTATACTTGAATATGTTACTTGACACTAGAAAATAGTTTACGACTGTTTCTATGTGAATAAAAACTATTTTTATAACAAAATTACTCTTTATTATATCTAAATACTATAATATTATGTAATGTTTCGCTTAAGTTAGTAATAGTTATCATAAAATATTACCTATATCACAATAGTTATACCGTGGCGATTATTAAAAATCATTACAATGAAGTCAGATGTAATAATTGGGTTGTAATGTTCTATGTACTAGAGAAGCTATTTCAAACATAACATGTAGTACAACTCGATGACACGCGACGCATGCGTGAGGCGGACAAGGGTTTATGTTCTCCTAATTAACAGTGAGTGCGAACAGATCCGACATACTGTTTATTGAGCGCATGCACTTATACTTGTGTTACAAATAATCAAGTATTGTGGTGTCTCCTCTAGTACGTAATATATAATAACTCAATGGATGTAATAAATAAAATAATCTTTCTTATATATTAACGACTTATTTTGTTAAAACAGATTTATGTTGAAATCAAACCTTACAATAAAAACTTTTACAGATAGTTAAATCAGTCGACCAAGTTGTTATATAAAAAAAAGTAAAGTAAAGTTTCAGCCTATAAATGTCCCACTGCTGAGCACAGGCCTCCTCTCATTTCTGAGAGGGTTTTGGAGCTAGGAAGAACCCGCCACGCTGCTCCAATGCGGGTTGGCAAAGTTGTTATATAATTAGTATAAAATTAAAACGCATGCCATCCTTTTCACTCAATAGAGTAGGTTGTTATTTATTCTAGAAGTCATACTCGTCTCCGGTGCCATAACTATATTTTTCTGGCAATATATAATCAGCTGGATTGTGTCCTTGTGCATCTTCGCCATCGTTTCCATCACTGGGTCCCGATCTAAAAGTTTTCAAATATTGTTATTATTAGCAGCTTATTTACTTAAGAATTCTGCTACCCACTTTGGGCAGAAACTGACAGACAGAAACGGGAACCGCTGGTCGACAAATTATGAGTACTACATGCCAGCATCATGTGTGATGTGTCTGATTTTCAGTAGATCTTCCTAGCGTGATGATTGATTAATCCTCTAAATTAGAAGCAGTACTCAATCCCCAATTCCCATTCGCCTATGCTAGCAGTGCAGTAAGACAGGGAGTGCTAAAAATCTAATGCAGAGAACTAATTTATAATTCGTGGTAATTCTTAGTTTAATCAACCCTAGAATGTACGATGTCACGTTTTAGGGTTGAGTAAAATAAGATTAGCAGTACGAGGTGTTGACGAACGAACTGAGATGTTTAAAAATGCTAAACTGTAAAGAACGTGGCATAAACATAAACGATGAGTACATCTTCTTAGTCTATCTATATATCTATACCAAACGGTATACTGAAAATTGGAAATTATTATTTCAAAAAAGTGTAATATAAATTTGAAAAACAAAATAACGTGAATACATTGCATCCTATGCAGGAATCCGTCTAGGTAGGTACCACCACAGGGCCAGTTATTCTGCCGTGAAGCAGCAGTGTGCAAGCATTACTGTGTTTCGGTTTGAAGGGCACTGTGAGCTAGCGTAATCACTGGGCATTTGAGACTTAAGAACTAATGTCTCAGGGTGACGGGAGCAGTGTGGTGTCAGACAGAAATATTCTGGGTGACACAGCATTTGTTATGGGCGGACGTTGCACTTACCATTAGGTGAACGTTTTGCTCGTTTCGTCACTTGATACAATAAAAAAAAAATTATGACCGAATTATACCAGATCCAATCACTTCTGATGGCGAGGTCTCGCAAATAGGTAATAAAACTCCGTGAAGGAAAAGGAAAGCATTTTGGCGGACTAAGTTGGGCTGGGCAGCATTTTGTCTACGTCAGGTTTCGTCTTCACTACCACAAAGACTGAAAATGAAAGTTTTCGACCAATGTGTCCTGTACTCTTATAATACGACCACTGCAGCTAGAGTCAGAGACACAACGGTCTGTACTTGAGGTTTCATTGCTACAAAGTATTAGTAAGAAAGTATCCTTCCGAGTATATAAACAGTGTGAATGGGTTGATCACTCAGTTAATAAAAATGACCGTTCCAGACCAGTGAGCGTATAAGGACAAGCGTAGTTTATTATTTACGATATTTATTCCATCTGCCGAAAGTCATGTTGTTAGACATTTCCTTACCCTGATTAAAGGTTTACGTTGTTTTGTTTATAAGTATAATATAATAGTTAAATAAGGCAAATAATTTACTTTTAAATGCGGGTAAAACATAATGTCTACACTTCGGAATGTCCAAGTCGGCACATACGAGTAATATACATGTTAAGTTAGAGAAACCATTCTTTTGAAAATTCAACTGTTTTTATTGGAATCGCTATTGATTCCAAACTGCAGCACAAATTGAAAAAATGATTTTGAAACTAAGTTCTGTCATTTTTGCTATTAGAAGGATTAGTTCGTTGACTGATGAGGCTACAGCTAAATTAGTCTATTTTGCATACTTCACTTGCACAGTATTATGTCCTATGGTGTATTACAGTGACGATCCGCGGCCGGTCTGGGAACCATATTCATTTTGCGAAAATAAGCATTTCGGGCTATATATTTTTTATTTCGCATTCTCGCGAGTCGCTACGAGAACTATTATTATATTACAAGGATACTTATATTTTGACACTTACCTTTTTTTTATTGGATAAAGTGAAGAATCGAGCAAAACGTACACCTGCAATGTATGTCCATAACAAATGCTGTGTCACCCAGAAAATTTCTGAGTGACACCATACTGTGCCCATCACCCTGATACATAATTTCTTAAGTCTCATATGCCCAGTGATTACGCTAGCTCACAGTAACCTTCAAACCGAAACACAGTAATTTTTGCACACTACTGCTTCACGGCAGAATAACTGGCCCTGGCGTGGTACCTACCCAGACGGATTCCTGCATAGGAATCCTACCACCAGTAAAAATGTCTGTGCATATTTATGAAAATATAAGGTACGAACGGAAACACAAGTATTTAATTAATAAAACAGTGACTGTATTCTGTAGAATGGGTCGAGGTGATACGCTAGAGGTTCCTGTGTTTAGGTTGGCCAAAAATAGAAAATCTTTTCTTAGTAGATCCATAAAATTTTATAACAAAATTCCTAAAAGCGCGACTCAAAAAACTGACATAGAATTCAACAAACTGGTCAAGAAGAATTATTAGAAAAAGCTTATTATAAAATAGGTCATTACATAGAGGACAGAGATGTGTGGAAATAATTGTTACTCTGCACTTACAAACCCCGTGGCTACTAAATTTATGATGTAATATGTAAATGTAATATGTTATGTAATATGGCATTGAAAACAAGAAAGACCCCAGAGTTTCTTGCCGGTTCTTCTGTGAGGTCTTATTTTTTGAGCCGGTGTAGATTTTGACATTCATAAGAGCTTTATACAGCTTATACGACCGCGTGGCCTAGTGGTCAGAGTACCTGACTTCTACGCCGCGGGTCCTGGGTTCGAATCCCAGCCGGAGCCAACATTTGTGCGTAAACACAAATTGTTTGTTTTCGGGTCTGGTTGTGTTGTGATTATCCCCATGTTTCTGACACTTCATCCTAGCCTATCTTATCGCATCAGCGTTACATCGGGCGCGGGTAGGTTGAGACGAGTGAGTGCCTCTGTGTTTGCGCGTACACTTGTGGACACTTTAATATCTCCTGCGCAGTTGATGGCTCTCGACAGTATTCAGAAGTTGTCGCCGTGGTCGAAATCGGCTAGGAGAACATCATACAAGCCTACTGAACAAGGAAATTTTTGATAGTATTAATACTTGTCAAATACAATAATTAGATGAACGTTTAGCTCGTCTCGATCTTTCTCCAAAATTGACATGATCTTAATCATAGTCGATGTTAATATTTACTTTTGTATTGTTATTTAAAATCATTCGACATTGCGTGGAAATAGACATAGTCTTTCTTTTTTCTTCTTTTAATAAAATATATTTATGATCTTCATTTTACTTATACGTGTTGTAATATGTAATATGCTGCTATCATTATGTATTTAAACTGACCTTAGTTCTTCGTGCTGTTTTTCTTTGTTCTCGTCTTCTTCAATCGCTTCTTCCTCTTCCAGCTCGAGTGAGGGTTCCCGATATTTTTGAGCTGTAATTAAACAAAAAGTTACAAAATTTACATGGTAACAATGTAAAAAAAATAAAATTATATTTACAAATGCCTTTTTTAATTTAAACTATATGTCTACAGATGTAATAGTTAATATAGTACTGTAAATTAAAAATAAGCCCGTTTTTGATTTTAAAATATAAAAAAAAATCACTTTTTTTTAATTTCCTTTAGATTTAGCCGATATCGTGTTAATCTGTTCAACTTTATGGCATACTAGCTTATACCCGCGATATTGTCTGCGTGGATACGGAGTTTTTTTAATTTCTCGTGGGAAGTATTTGATTTTCCAGGATAAAAGTGTCCGTCTTCAAGACGCAAGCTATTTCTGTGGCAAATTTCGCCAAGGTCGGTTCAGCGGTTGAACCGCGAAAAGCTAACAAACAGACAGAGGGTCAAAGAGAGTTACTTTCGCATTTATAATATTACTGATGCCCGCGGCATTGTCCGCGCTGATATAGGTATTTTAATATCCCGTGGGAACTATTTAAATTCCTGGGATAAAAAGTATCTTATGTCCGCATCCAGCTAGCAGTAGATACAAGCTAACTATGTGCCAAATTTCGTTAAAATCGATTCAGCGGTTGAGCCGTGAAAAGGTATCAAACAGACAGAGTGACAGAGAAAGTTACTTTCGCATTTATAATATTAGTATGGATAGAACTTTAACCGAGTAGTTTCAATTCATTTCCATCATTCTAATAAAATTATGAAGCTGCTCTTAAAACAACCATTTAAAAAGACGTCACACAAATTTCAGAGGCCTCCTTAAAAGTGGTCTCGGTCTAAGTTCACCTTTTTCGTGTTGATGACTGTGGGCTCCGTCCTGGCCCTCGTCGTCTTGACCGTACGAGTCCTGTTTCTCGAACTCGTAGTTATCACCTGCCTTCTTATGGAAGGTGTCGAAGTGCTGGTATCCCTTTTTCCCACCGCCGGTCTTCTTACGCGAGTAACCGATTTCACCGTCGCCTTCGTTTTCATAAGTCTTGTGGTAATTCTCTGGCTGCAAATAGTAATGATTTATTAAAAAAAAACTTATCAAGCAGCAGCTTGGACTGCAACTAGAATGATTACTGGTGGTAGGATTCCTATGCAGGAATCCGTCTAGGTAGGTGTGGTACCTACCTAGACGGATTCCTGCATAGGAATCCTATCCCAGTCATTCTGCCGTGAAGCAGTAGTGTGCAAGCATTACTGCTTCTTTTCCGGTTTGAAGGGCACTGTGAGCTAGCGTAATCACTGGGCATTTGAGACATAAGAACTGATGTCTCAGGGTGACGGCCGCAGTGTGGTGTCACACAGTAATATTCGGGGTGACACAGCATTTGTTGTGGGCGGACGTTGCACTTACCATCAGGTGAACGTTTTGCGCGTTTCGTCACTTTATACAATAAAAAAAAAAAAGATTAACTTCTAGAAATCTAAGACCTGGGACATTTGTTATAATTTAACTTTTTGAAGTAAAATGAGCACTGTTTGCTCCTAATTCATTTTATATAAGGCATGCTATATGCTACATATCTCGCACATTAGAAATTTGTGTTGGCATAGAATTGCTTTCCTGCTCGTGGGAACGCAATGGGGAGTAAGAATTAGGTTTCCCGCGACCGCGGAAAGTGGGCTACGTACCTAAGTGACCTCTGCCTGCCCCTTATGGGAAAAGGGCGTGATTGTATGTATGTATAGAATTAGAATAATAGTAATAGTGAGCCTAGCGCATTGTAGCAGCGTGGCGGAATTTTCTGACTCTAAAATCCTCTCAAAATGAGAAGACGCCTCTGCTCACGAGCAGGACAATTACAGGCTTTAACTTTACTTTTAACAAACGTTTAACTAAATACTCAGTCACCAAGTCGACCACTGAAATTGGTAATAAGGTACTACAATAAAATAAGTCCTTACCGCTGCAGCCCGCACTTCTCGAATATACGACCCTACTGACATTGTGTCATCGACCATTTCCAAGTCCTCAAGTGTTGTCGCCGGCAACGCCATCGCGAATTGGAGAAAACCTAGAGCTATCAAATGTAGCTTCATTGTGGAGAAATCTGAAATCATATTTATTTATTTATTTAGTTTAAATTTTATTGTACAAACTGTACAAACGGCGGATTTAATGCCATATGGCATTTTCTACCAGTCAACCAAAAAGTTAGTGGGAAAAGCGTGTACGGCGGTGGGCAGGGGCAAAATACATAAAGAAATAAAAAAAAGATACATATATATACATATACTTAGATATATGAATAAACACACACTCATGTACACACACACACACACACACACACACACACACCACACACACACACACACACACACACACACACACACACACACACACACACACACACACACCACACACACACACACACACACACACACACACACACACACACACACCACACACACACACACACACACACACACACACACACACACACACACACACACACACACACACACACACACACACACACACACACACACACACACACACACACCACACACACACACACACACACACACACACACACACACACACACACACACACACACACACACACACCACACACACCACACACACCACACACACACACACACACACACACACACACACACACACACACACACACACACACACACACACACACACACACACACACACACACACACACACACACACACACACACACACACACACACACACACACACACACACACACACACACACACACACACACACACACACACACACACACACACACACACACACACACACACACACACACACACACACATATATCCGATGAACTTGAATAGTGCAATTTCAGCTCATTTATTTAGTCGTCTTACTGTGTACTTCTTCACTCATTTATGTTTACACATAACTATTTTTAGTCTTTTTTATCTTCAGTATCAGAGGGAAAGTCGTACTTACTTTTGTGACTGAATTATGGAAATTTGTTTTTTAAAATTCTCGAGTTCATAATTGAAAAATAACTGTAACGTATTTTCTTAATCTAATACATTTACATTTATTGGCGTCAAGTCATTTGACGTATAGAAATCGTTATTAAATTGTTTACTTAAAAAAACTTAATAGCAAATTGATTTCGGTGGTTTAAATAAAAGAAAACCTATAGAGTGAAATTCCACTTAGTTCGTTTACGTTTCTTTACCTCAATAATGTCCGTCGATAAAAACAGTTCAGACAATACCGCCGCGCACAATTCAATATCCGAAATACAATACAAGTCGTTTGTTTTATATAACTCTCGGTCGCAACCGCTGTTGTCTTTCACAACCGGCCTGTTTGTACCTTTTAAAAGTCGACTTCATTGGATTGCACCAAACACAGAGCTCTTTGAACCGACGGACCGGCGTTTAGTTTTTTCACGAATAATTGCCGTAAACCGTCTCCCACAATTCCTATTACGGGTTAATGGTCTGTGACGTGTTTTTTTTATCTGTACTTCACTTTAATGTCTCTTTGACCAGAAAGTTCAAGGCTAAAAGGTGGTTGAATTCTTGGTTCCATGTTTTGGCTTTCTAGAACATCCTGGCCGAATTTCGACCGCGGCAATAAAAGAAAAATGAAGGACTCACAGTAACATTCACTAGAAAGAGGAAAGAGAGAAAGAAAAGTTTATTTAGCAAAGACCGCTGACGTACAAAACATATATTTACAAAACAACATTGACATAAAAGTAAACAGAAGAAGTAGAACCTTACCACTAATCTTATATCTAAGTTGTACGTTTGGCCATTTGTATGTACGTCGCGGGTCATGCCAAAAGGGTCATCACTCAGCATATTGTTACGCTAACAAGCGCAACGCTCATTTTTAGTGATGACCTCTAGATAATACCTTGGAGAATACAGTCCCAAGACCGGTTAAATGATGAGCACACCTAAGACTCGAAAACCGACAATTTGTTTGTTTGCACAGATGTAGGCTTCGGCTAGGATTCAAACCCATGACCCGCGGCTTAAAAATTAGATACTTGGAGCCACGCGGTCCTCATAGAACTCTTTAATAAGTGTTTTATGTCATACTAGCTGATGCCCGCGACTTCGTCCGCGTGGATATAGCTTTTTTTAAATAAACCGTGGGAATTATTTGATTTTCCGGGATAAAAGTATTCTATGCCCGTCTCCAAAACGCGAGCCATCTCTATGCCATATTTCGTCAAGATCGGTTCAGCGGTTGAGCCGTGAAAAGGTAACAAACAGACCGAGGAACAGAGAGAGTTACTTTCGCATTTATAATATTAGTATGGATTCACGATTACATCTCTTTGGTACGTAAGAAAAAAATATTTGTCGCAATGCTTTGCGATTGACTTCTGCGCTATTAGTAGCGATCTCTATTCCCGCACAGGACGTACTCGTATAATAATAATTTTTAAAATTTCATGTGTTAACAACCGACATTGCGTTAGTAATATCTTATGAGACTATTTAAGTGGTAAACAATTAATAAAATAAAACAATAAATAATAATGATTTCTTATATTTACGCGAACACTACACATTTAAATGAAACTAATTTTACGGATTTGCGGGTTAACTATGACATGCGGATATCGGTCACCTCAGTACCCCCGTGACCATGGGTGCTGTAAAGCACTCGATACGTCGGGTTATAAATAATAAAATTAAACGCGATAAAATCCGTAAAATTAGTTTCATTTAAACAATAAATAATATTTAAAAATGTCGCTCCGACAGAACTGCACCGCGATGCACCTGCTCTCGCTCGCAAATGCAGCTGAGTGAGCCTCTTATGGATCTCCAATCGACTCTTTTACCTGTCTTCAGGATTTTGTTGGTGCTTCCCCGAGCAATAGGAAAAAATCGTCTACCCTCGCTTCTGCAAACATGCGAGAAGCACTATATTAACGGGGAAGCCCGAACAACATCCTGAGTGCGTTGTTATATTGTATACGGAGGTCATTGTAAGTTTATACTCGTATGAATCAGAGATAGTAGTTTTGGGTCCGGTTGTTTGTTCATGTCCCATACAGGAGAAACCCTAGTTGTTTTTGATATGAGACTAAAATCTCAAGGTCAAAGTGTAACGTTTCTTTTATTCTAATTATACATAAATTCAGCAGATAATTTACAGTGAATACCTAATATTCACAGTGTGGTAGCGAAAATGAATTAACAAGAATATTAGGTCATCATCCTCATTATGATTTCAGCCTATCACGAGTCCACTGCTAAACATAGGCCTCCCCCGTAGATTGCACACAAGTATGTAGCTTTCATTTTGGGGGGTAATTTGCCATAGTTGCCACGATTGGCAGGCAGGTTAGCAGTAGCAGTTTATTTATTTAGATGTTCTGGTTTTAATTTTCCCTTTGTCGACTTTTACGACACCCACGGGATGAGATGGGGCGATAGATTATCTTAGCCCGCCACCACACGGCGCTGTACTTAAAAGAAATAACTATTTTTAAATTTTTTGTATGTCTGTCTGTTTGTTCCGGCTAATCTCCGAAACGGTTGGACCGATACTGACTGACTTTCATTGGCCGATAGCTGATGTTGTAAGGAGTAAGTTAGGCTACTTGTATTTGAGAAAAAGAATTAGGGTTCCCCACAAAAAAATTAACCGCACGCTGCGAACCGAACCGAATGTAGCCGTGTGGTGGCGGCTCATTAAAAGAATACTACCACTCCATGTCATCCAATGGATCTCGTAAAAGGCGAGTAAGGAATTAAACTGCACTGTGCACCTAACAGCGCATGGGCTCACCACCTATCACACCAAGTGCATTATATTGTTTTGGTGAAACGTGGATTGTGGCGGTCATTTGTTTTGGCAGTGAGTGCCCAGTCTCTGACTACCCCTTATGGGATAAAGTCACCATCTCATGTATGTATGTATGTATGTATGAAAAGGGCCTAACTGTTAATGCTCAAATAATGTAATTCACTAGGTGGTAGGATTCCTATGCAGGAATCCATCGAGGTAGGTTACCCCCCCAGGGCTAGTTATTCTGCCGTGAAGCAGTAGTGTGCAAACATTATTGTGTCCGAGACACAGTAATGTTTGCACTGTGAGCTAGTGTAATCACGGGACATACGAGTATGCTACTTAAGAACTTCGGTTTCAGGGTGATGGGCGCAGTGTGTTTCTGGTTGGCATCGTATTTATTATTGGTAGACGTTGCACTTACCGTCAAGTGAACGTTTTGCTCGTTTCATAACTTTATCCAATTAAAAAAAGCTAGGTACCATGCCGTACGGCGCAATCATGTGTTCGGGTTATTTTAGGCGGGTGTTATCGCGGCGAGCAGTTAGTCATCTATAGATATAGATATACTTATATACTTATAATATTATAAAGAGGAAAGATTTGATTTTTTGTATATTTGTTTGTAATGATTTAACTCAAACACTACTGAACCAATTTTAAAAATTCTTTCCATTATATACAACTACATTATCACTGAATAACATGAGTTGTATTTTATTAAAAAAAAAAACGAGATCACTACGAAAATTGCTATGATGTAACTCAAGGTGTCAAAAATTTACTGATAAAAGTCATTATTTGGCGTGCGCTGCAAAAACTATTGATGATAAAGAAAATAATGTACTACATTTTCATAGTACTCATCATTACTCACAAAAAAGTCCGCGAGGCTATATGTCTAACTATTATATTTAAGTCACGACCACTTTTTGTTCAAATTAGTCAATCAAAACACGGGTAGAATCGAAAGATGATGACATTCGTATCATGATATTAATCCTTATCCTACAAAATAGTTTTATTGTCAAGGTTTGGTTATATACATGTACAGTCCTCTTTAAAATTTTTCGAATCGGACCTATCGTTTAGAAGTTACGACAGGTATAAAAATGATAAAAGTAAGAAAAATGCCGCGGTCTGAGCGAACAGAGAGCGAACTACGCTCGCTTACTATACTACCTATTAATTACTTATCTACTCATATTATTTTTTGTAAACTAGAAACAATTGAGTAGTGGTTTGTAATCGTAATATTTTTTTTTAATTTAAAGCTTTGAAACGCTCTATTAAAAATACAGCGGCTCGGCTCCATGCGACTTGGGCATCATTGAAGTGCGCGGCTCCCTTTGTGCAGCGGTCGAGAGTGGTCATTTTATTTTGCTACCACCACAACAAATATTGGCTATATTTCACGGCTTATGTTCCCATAAACAAAACATTATTTTGGTAAAATAACGTAATCTTATCTGACCCGCTGCAGAGCCGCAGATGAGAATAGCCGCTACAAAAAATTTTAGTATAAGGAATTGTGGTTGTTCTATTTGTCCAAATAAAGTACTAATTTATCTTTCTAATATGTATCTACCCGTGCGAAGCCGGGGCGGATCGCTAGTTATAAATATAAACAGTACCGAAGTTATAATTGTCGATAATATAACTGTCTGCTGCTGTGGGTGTGTGTTTTTAGATATAATTAGTTTCAAAGTTTAAAAATATTTCTCTCATCCACACTTAATATTATAAAAGGGAAAGTAACTCTCTCTGTCCCTCTGTTTGTTACCTTTACACAGTTCAACCGTTGAACCGATCTTAACGAAATTCGACACAGAGATAGCTTGCATCCGCCGAATTTTTGTTCCGGAAAATCAAAGAGCTCCCACGGTATTTTAAAAAACAAAATCCACGCGGACGTGGTCGAGGGCTTCACCTAGGTGGCATTGCTTATTGTGTTATACGTAGTTATATGTTCAAGTAATTATTTATTTATTTAAACTAAAATATACAATGGGCGGACTTAATGCCAGTTGGCATTCTCTGGCAGTCAACCCAAAGCGTAGCGAAACAATGTGGCAGGTGTAAAATTTAAAAAAACTAAATATTTGAACCTTAAAAGCCGTGTGGCGGCGGCTCGTTAAAAGAATACTACCACTCCATCTCATCCAATGGATCTCGTAAAAGGCGAGTAAGGAATTAAACTGCACTGTGCACCCAACAGCGCATGGGCTCACCACCTATCACACCAAGTGCATTATATTGTTTTGGTGAAACGTGGATTGTGGCAGTTATCTGTTTTTGCAGTGAGTGCCCAGTCTCTGACTACCCCTTATGGGATACAGTCGTGATCTTATGTATGTATGTAAAAGCTACTAATAAATATAGAATATAGTTTTAAAAAAATCCTCAAAATACAAATAAAAAAATACATAATTTATTGGTGGTAGGACTATGCAGGTCAGCCTCAAGTAATGTGCAAACGCCATTCTGTTTCGGTTTTAAGGGCACTAAAGCTAATGTATTTTTTTTCTGGTGGTAGCATTTCTATGCAGGAATCCGTCTAGGTAGGTACCATCGCAGGGACAGTTATTCTCCCGTGGAGCAGTAGTGTGCCAGCATTACTGTGTTTCTGGGTTCTGGGAAATGTTCTGGGTGACAGTATTTGTTATGTACAGACGTACTTACAATCTAGGTGAACGTTTTGCTCGTCTCGTCACTTTCTCCTATAAAAAAAAAAACGAAGCCACTTGGTCGTCTAGCGTGGTATGGTCTAAGGTCGTAGTTTCATCTTCAATTGAAAAAATAATATAATTTAAAAGAATACATGGATGATGATATTATAGTGTAAATGTAGATTATTTTTAAAATATATAAAAAGAAAAGAAAAACTGCCCGCCGGTTTTTCCCAGGTCAGAAGCATTTATTTTTTTGACGACCGCGTGACCAAGTGATCAGTACACCAGACTTCTACGCCGCGCGTCCTGGGTTCGAATCCCAGCCGGAGCCAACATTTGTGCGAAAACAAATTCTTGGTTTTCGGTTCTGGTTGTGTTGTGCATGTGAAACTTGGGTATGTAAAACGCAGACACGATAAGGGAAAAATCCGACCGTGTGGCAATTTTTAAAAATTCGTAAAGTATATAAAAAAAAGTAAAGTAAAGTTTCAGCCTATAAACGACCCACTGCTGAGCACAGGCCTCCTCTCATTTCTGAGAGGGTTTTGGAGCTAGGAAGAATCCGCCACGCTGCTCCAATGCGGGTTGGCGGACTGCACATGTCTTCCAAATATATTTAATTTCTCAGCCATGCAGGTTTCCTCACGATGTTTTCCTTCACCGCCGAGCACGTGGTAAATCTTACTTAAAATTGCAATTAACAATTTTAGTGGTGCCGGCATCGGGAATCGAGCCCAGGTCACTCGCGTACTATGAAATTAAAAGCGAGCGCCTAGCCCCTGAGCTACCACGGCTCTTCCTTGGTGATTATTACAATTTAATACTTCCCGGCCGATTATCGACACCGGTTTTTAAATCAATTTAACTTGGAATCCAACCTCGCGGCTAATGTCGAAACGTCGATTACTTGATAGATTTAGCAATGAAGTCAGTAAGAGGGCACGGTTTCAATCACTCTGGCTTCTAAAGTAATTCTCGCTGATGACAAATCACGACCTTCAACGGACTTACAGCAAAAAAATCGACACAAATTCGTGATACCACAGAGTGACATTGCTGAAGAATATTACGAAAATTAACATTCGCGATAGGCAAGTGGCGGAAGGGTTTGATTTCTAAGTAGAGGGTTGTGAGTTGGTCGTCGTAGCGACGAACAATTTAGACTATATATCATCATAGCAACAGAGGCCTCCCCACATAGGTTGGCCCATGTTTTTTTTATTTAAACTAATATTATAAAGAGGACATATTTGATTTTTTGTATGTTTGGTTGTAATGATTTAACTCAAAAAACTACTAAACCGATTCTAAAAATTCTTTCACCTATATACAACTATATTATCACCGAATAACAGGAGTTATATTTAATTTAAAAAAAAGCCTAGACTTCTACGAAAATTGCTATAATGTAACTCAAGGTATCAAAAATTTACTGATTAAAGTCATTATTTGGCGTGCGCTGCAAAAACGATTAATGATAAATGAAATAATGTACTACATTTTCATAGTACTCATCATTACTCATAAAAAAGTCCGCGAGGCTATATCGCTCACTTAGTAATATAAAGGCACAACTAAAAAATTAGGATATTCGAGTTTTTTTCATAAATGAGCTCAAAACTACTAGTACTACAACTTGTCTTTAACAGAAATTGGCCTAATTCATAAGATACCGTTATAATTTAAAGAGGCTATCTTAAAAGAGGTTTTTTTGACACAATTTTTTTATAGTTAAATTATAATTTTTGTAATGTGTCAATTATCCATTATGAAGGCTAAAGTACTGTAAATTTTAGACCTTGATTTTTTGCCTACCTTTTAAAATAAAAATGTTATGTACAGATTCCCAGTGGGTAAATGAAAATAATGAAGTTGCCCAATCTTTAAACTCGTTTTTCCAAAAGTAAGGATTTTCGATTTGTGCCCTTTTAATAGTAAGGGTGCGATATGTCTAACTATTATAGTTAAGTCACTATAACCACTATTTCTTTAAATTGTGTCCATCACCCTGAGACATAAGTTCTTGAGTTTTATATGCCCAGTGATTACTCTAGCTCACAGTGCCCTTCAAGCCGAAACACAGTAATGTTTGCCCACTACTGCATCACGGCAGAATAATTGGCCATGAGGTGGTACCTACCTAGACGGATTCCTGCATAGGAATCCTACCCCCAGTATAAGCTAAACTAATTATTGCCGGGATCAAAAAAGAAGAAGAACTCTTCAGATAATTTTTCTTTAATGATTGTTGAGTGTTTTGTAGTTCAAAAGGTGTCCAACGTGTTAGAAAATATTCAAAGTCAGATATTTGTGTTGTCTTATCGGTTTATTCTGATTTCTTTTTAAATTTACTATTTGAGACTATCAGTGAAGGCCGTATACACTGTAAGCGAATGCCCCTGTCCACCTTCAGTGTTTTTTGCAGTTGTTTCTGAGTTGTTCCCTTCATTCGAAACATCATTGGCTATGGAATAATTATTATCTTCTCTCGCTTTTATAGCGTCAGGTAGAATATCGTAGACGGTCTGCCATTCTTTGTTTAGATGAAGCTCTTCTAATGCTTGAATACTGTAAGGATATTAGATAGAAACTTTAGTCGATATATTAGGATACATATTCTCCATTTGCGTTACGGTGAAGGAATACTTAATTAACAATACGTGTGCAATTCACACGCAGTAGAAGAAAAACCTACACTTCGAGAGAATGAGACGAGTGCAAGGTATCAGGAATAGGATAATTGAAGGTTAATTTTAAAATTATTATCAAGTTTAAAAATGATTTTACATTTTATTCTACATTTATTTCATTACCTACATACATTAGAATTTGAAAATAAAAATTTAACTGGAAACACTGTATTCTATCTCATTCCCTCGCAGGCTAACATATATATCTATCTCTTTTTATCGAGTATCAAATCACAACGGTTCATAAGAAGTTTTCACTTAACGTGGAGTGAATTAATCCGTGGTGCATCACGTTCGACGTAAGAAATATAAATTTCGTTTGTCAAACGTCATTTCTTTACAATCTACCACCGCTTCAAAATGAGGTTCCTCTGAGGGAGAAAAAACATGCGAAAGAAACTCCGTAGGTATGCTCTTGTTTTGTAAATCCTTTTTTTTTATCGTAGTCAACAATACATTATAAATAAATTTACAAAGAACACTGAAGTAAAACCAACTCGCACACAGCACGCTTCATGTTCAAATTTTAGACAAGATAATTTTAATAATAAACAAGTATATTGTAAACTCGAGCAGACCAGCTGTTCACAAGTATGACGCACGTGGCAGTAATCGCTTTCCTCAACCAAATAGTGGTTATAGTCCCTTTGAAATCAAAGGGACGCATTAATACAAAAATCTTAGATTGGAATACTTTCATACCGAGAGTAAGTATATAGCTTGCAGCTACATACATGTCGCTTTTTAAATTTGGCATCGTAAGTGCAAAAATTTGATTCGATTTGACAATAATTGAAAAAAATCTTTCATAGTTTCCATATTTATAGAAAAAAAAAAGTATTAAAACATTGCTATATATGTAGGCCACAGTTTGAAAGCCTAAGGCTATTAAGGAATGGTTTATTTCGGGTAATAAGCACAGAAGCCGATATTACACTATGCGGTTTCCCATCGCCATTCCTTGTCGTGTCTTTTTCACTGAAATTTCTTTGCGACTTCGTTTATGTGAATACCTTTCTTTGTTCACCAATTGCTATTTTTCGAGAGTTAAAGATTTTACTCATAAATATCGGCAAGTTGTATGAATAAACATATTATCTAAGCCGGAGGAGTCCGACATGCTGTCACTTCGTCTACTTTTAATTTCCCAGACATCCAGGAATTACCAGCACTTAAAATTGTAACAATTTTAATGGTGCCGTATATCGGATATTCTCACTTATCATCATCACCATTTCAGCCTATCACTGGTCCATTGCTGAACATAGACCTCCCCCATAGATTGCGACAAATGTTTGTAGCTCTCATTTTGGGGGGGATTATGCCATAGTAGCCTCGCTTGGCAGGCGGTTTTGCAACCGTAGTTTATTTATTTAGATGTTCTGGTTGTAATTTTCGCTCTGTCGACTTTTACGACACCTACGGGATGAGATGGGATGGGATTCTCTTAAACCACCACCACACGGCACGGCATTTTCACTCGCGTGTTGTGTAATTTTAACGAGCGCCCAGCACCTGACCTAACAGCCCACGGCACTTACTGGCTAGAGAGTACCTGACTGATTTCTACAGGTCCCGCAGGTCCGGGGTTGGAATCCCAGCCGAAGCCAACATTTCAAAACACAAATTTTTGGTTTTTGAGTCTGGCTGTGTTGTGATTTACCCCGTGTCGCTGACACTGAGGGTAGGTTGCGACGACTGAGTGCCTTACACTTATGGCACTGTAATATCTCCTGTGCAGTTGATAGCTTCCAAAAGTGTTCGGAAGTTGTCGTCATTTCGGTCTATCACTAGTCCACTGCTGGACATCGGTCTCCCTCACAAATTGCCACAAAAATTTGTGGCTCTTATTTTTGTGGGATTTTACCATAGTTGCTACGCTTGGCAGGCGAGTTGGGTCGCAGTTTATTTATTCAGATGTTTCAGAGAGACGCTGCTGCCCATCTCCTGGTTTTCATTTTCCCGTCTGTCGACTTTACAACACTCACGGGATGAGATGGGGTGGTAGATTCTCTTTAGCCGGAAGTGGCTGCAATGGTCGAAAATCGACGGACATCATAAAGAAACTAACACGGTGTCGTTGCCAGCATCAAAACGCAACACAGTGAAGCCGACATCGCGTCCGCGTTGGATAGCACTTTTGGCGAGCATACGAATGATTTCCTTGCGTTGAGGTGTGTCGGGTGGGACTATTAGAATAATCTGAAATGAAATGAAATAGTTATTTATTGTTGTTGTAAGTGAAGCACCTACCTATACTGCTGGCAGTGAGATTCCAATGCAGGAATCCGTCTAGTTAGGTACCATCCCAGGGCCAGTTGTTCTGCCGTGAAGCGGTAGTGTGAAAACGTTACTGCGTTTCGGTTTGTAGGACACTGAGAGCTAGCGTAATCACTGGGCATATGAGACTTAAGAACCTGTGTCTCAGGGTAATGGGCACAGTTTGGTGTCACACATAAATTTTCTGGGCGACACAGCATTTGTTATGGGCAGACGTTGCACTTACCATTGGGTGAACTTTTTGCTCGTTTCATCACTTTATCCAATAGAAAAAAATTAAAAAAAGTGCAACGTTTGTCCATAACAAATGCTGCGTCACCCAGAACATTTGTGTGACACCACACTGCGTCCGTCACCATGAGACATCAGTTCTTAACTTTCATGCCCAGTGATTACGCTAGCTCTCTGTGCCCTATAAACCGAAACGCAGTAACGCTTGGGTGGCACAGCATTTGTTATGGGCAGACGTTGCACTTACCATCAGGTGAATGTTTTGCTCGTTTCATCACTTTATTCAATAAAAAAAAAAGATACGAAGATATAAAATGCTATAGATTAGATCTTGTTGTACATTTAAGAATGACGACCGCGTTGCCTAATGGTTAGCGTACCTGACTTCTATGCCGCGGGTCATGGGTTCGAAACGCACTTATACAGGTGAAATCCTACTGTGGGGCATCGTTGTTTCTTTAATCATTGTCTAAAAAAAAAGTAAAGTTTCAGCCTATAAATGTCCTACTGCTGAGCACAGGCCTCCTCTCATTTCTGAGAGGGTTTTGGAGCTAGGAAGAATCCGCCACGCTGCTCCAATGCGGGTTGGCGGACTTCACATGTCTTCGAAATATTTTTTATTTCTCAGACATGCAGGTTTCCTCACGATGTTTCCTTCACCGCCGAGCACGTGGTAAATCAGCACTTAAAATTGTCTACGGCAATTTAAATTTGAAGTGTCATTGAGATGTGTGAAATGGAATTCTGCAGGCTGGTCATCCTGAAAAGTTCTTCGGAGTGAGATCGGTGCAAACCATTTAATATTGTGAAGTAGTGAAACTGTAAAGATATATGCATTATAATCTTCACAGTGCACACCAATGAAAGAAAGTTGTGATAAGAAACATGCTGATTTTTACTGGTGTTAGGATTCCTATGCAGGAATCCGTCTAGGTAGGTGCAGCACCACCCCAGTGCCAGTTATTCTGCCGTGAAGCAGTAGTGTTCAAACATTACTGTGTTCCGGTTTGAAGGGCACTGTGAGCTAGCGTAATCACTGGGCATTTGAGACTTAAGAACTGATGTCTCCGGGTGACAGGCGCAGTGTGGTGTAACACAAAAATATTCTGGGTGACACAGCATTTGTTGTGGGCGGACGTTGCACTTACCATCAGGTGAACGTTTTGCTCGTTTCGTCACTTTATACAATAAAAAAAAACATGCTGAACAAAAACACAAATGTTTATCTTTGTAACAGGAGTTCTTACGGGTTGAGGGTTGGGATTTGAACCCAGCACCCACAAGCAGAATACTTCCATGCGGCACCACACTGCGCCCGTCCCCCGGACACGTCAGTTCTAAGTATCATACGCCCAATGATTACGCTGGCTCTCGGTGCTCTTCAGACCGAAACACGGTAATGTTGGCACACTACTGCTTCACGGTAGAATAACTAGCCCTGAGGTGGCACCTACCTAGACGGACTCCTGCATAGAAATCCTACCACCAGTTAAATTCCTAAATATTAAATGCCTAAACTAGAGCAGTGGAAGCTCAGATGCCGGTAACTGGCCTAAAATTTCACCGTATGCGAAAACAAATACCTCCCGTATACACTGCCATGAAGATTTGCATACGAAAGATACGACCCCACATAGGATAAGACCTCGCATCATTATAATCGTTTGGTACAAAACTGACCAAACTTCAACTTTCCCTTACTACATACATAAGATCACGACTGTATCCCATAAGGGGTAGTCAGAGACTGGGCACTCAATGCAAAAACAGATGACTGCCACAATCCACGTTTCACCAAAACAATATAATGCACTTGGTGTGATAGGTGGTGAGCCCATCGCCACCAGGCGCTGTTGGGTACACAGTGCAGTTTAATCCCTTACTAAACAGCACAAAATCAGCCGTTACGAAAGAATATATAAGTGTTTCAATGAAACTAAATTTTACGGATTTTTCTCCCGTGACCATGGGTGCTGTAAATCACTCGAAACTTCAGGATATAAATAGTAAATATAAACGCGATAAAATCTGTAAAATTTAGTTTCATTTAAATGTGTAGTGTTCGCGTCAATACACTACATTAATGTCTATATGTTTAAAAACTGTAATCGGTTATCACCTGTAAAATACTGTGCACTTGGTATTTCTCGTGCAAGGCCGGCGCGCGTAAGCAGTGTGCGGTGAACATTAACAACTGACGGGAGCGCGGACACTGCACGCAACGTGCCCACTTCTCCATAATAGTGGCGTCCCACTTGCACATAGTAATGCAGAGCGCTAGAGCTCGGACTTTGGACCAGTTATGTTTAGATTCTTGGCGCTCGGCTATCATTGAGTGGCCTGTGGATGTAACAGAGATCATCTATAAAGAGAACTTAACTTAATAGAATCTACCACCCCATTTCATCCCGTGGGTGACGTAAAAGTCGACAGAGGGAAAATTAAAACCAGAAGATGGACAGCAGCATCTTCTGGGACATCAGAATAAATAAACTGCGGTTACCAACCGGCCTGCCAAGCGTGGAAACTATAGCGAAATTCCCCCCAAAATGAGAGCTACAAACTTTTGTGGCAATCTATGGGGGAGGCCTATGTTTAGCAGTGGACTAGTGATAGGCTGAAATGATAATGATGATACATACAGTGACGCCTTTTTTCATATAAGCGATAGGCAGAGATCACACCCGTAGCCCTCGCGGGAAGTGACGGGTGGCCAACTATGTCGCCGCCATTTTGGTACGATTAAAAAAATTCTTATTCTTCACTACGCTCCCACGAGCAGTGTAGTAACAGCACTGCATATTATGGTAATATTCTACACGAACACAGGCACCGCGACAGAAAAGAGTTAGGTGGCTATTCTGCTCTGCCGGACACCTATCTAACTCACCGCTTACACACGATACACCCGTGTTCCAGGGCGGTTCTCACCGCCCAGGGTTACCGACACACAAGTCGACAGTCCGAATGGAGGCCCGCAGCCTCCCTCGGACGGTCATCAGACGACTTAAAATAAGATATTCGAAATTGCGCAAGCACACAGCGAACGCGACGCAGTCCGAATTTCGAGGTTTTTGTGGGAGTTTATTTAAGTATTTATTATGAAGGAAGGTAAATTACTTTGCTAAGATCCGCATGCAAAATATAAAAATGGTGTATATTACCTAGTTTTTTGAAGAGCACCACCCGCCCTCCCTCAGTAGCGTGCACAAGCAAACTAACACCGCCACCAGGAACCGCCACCAGGTACCCTCCACCAACCACTACAATACCACCACTAGATAATATATACCACTGAAGTCGAGAACACGACACGTGTTTCGCCCTCGATTGGAGGGTACCTGGTGGCGGTTCTTGGTGGCGGTGTTAGTTTGCTTGTGCACGCTACAGAGGGAGGGCTGGCGCTGCTCTTTAAAAAAACTAGGTAATATACACAATTTTTATATTTTGCATGTGGATCTTAGCAAAGTAACTTACTTTCCTTCATTGTAATGGATTTCCGCAAAGTAACGCCTGATTCTATTAACTTTATGAAAATAGTGTAATAAGAGGACTTAAGAGTTGAGGCATCGATAAATGATAGATCGCAAAAAAGTTCACCTTGATCTAGCACAGTTTTTCCACTGGTATAATAGTAGTTCACAAGAACCTGAGAAAGGATCGAATCATCGAGAATATCAAAGTATATTGTAAACCCGGGTGCGGGTGCGGGTGGTGCTCTTCAAAAAAGTAGGTAATATACACCATTTTTATATTTTGCATGCGGATCTTAGCAAAGTAATTTACCTTCCTTCATTATAATGGATTTCCGCAAAGTAACGCCTGATTCTATTAACTTTAAGTATTTATGTTTGGGTCAAACCAAACCTGGCACGCGAGCCCCTGGCCCGTGAGCACAGTATCCGATGAAGCTGTAAAAGCCAAAAACGCTAACAGCAATTACATCATCGAAATTATATATGAACACCTATCTAAATAATTATAGAATGTGCACATTACAACATCGGAATCTTTTTTATGTGATCAAGTCTTATTAAGGTAAAGTAGTGCACTTAGTTTTTTGAAAAAAAATTGAGGTATCAATTCCTTGAGGTAGCTACGAAGTAAGGTGCATTTTGGAAGAGAACTATATCTCTTATGGTACGTATCAAGCATGTCTATAACAACTGCAGTGCCACTGAGTACTTTGAATTGTAGTCTTACTCGTATGTGGGACTGTGTTGCGCATGATCTGCGCAGCAGAACTTGAGTAACGCACAAAGCTCTGTCACTCAGGCAGCCCAAGTGGCTCATGGTGACGTTCTCCTGATCGATTTCGACCACGGCGGTAACTTTCGAATATTGTCGAGAGCTATCAACTGCGCAGGAGATATTATAGTGCCACAAGTGTCCGCGCAAACACAGAGGCACTCACTCGTCCCAACCTACCCGCCCGATGTAACGCTAATGCTATAAGATCGGAGTAAGGCGAGGACGCAGTGTCAGAAACACGGGGACAATCACAACACAACCAGGCCGGAAAACCAACAATTTGTGTTTTAACAAATGTTGGCTCCGGCTGGGATTCGAACCCAGGACCTGCGGCGTAGAAGTCAGGTGTACTCTGACTAATAGGCCACGCGGTGGACTAGGCGCCACTAGGCTCATAGAGCTGTCAACCGTTGGGAAAGAAAAGTCTCAAATGGCGGACTCTTCGGAAAACATAATGTGCCTTTCCCCCTAACTCGATTCAACGACGACCTGTACGGTTTTGCGGAAAATCTGCAGTTGGCTCAGGACCTAGTTTTTTTTTAAAGAAAGGGGGCAAACGAGCAAGCGGCTCACCTGATAGTAAGTGATCACCGTCGCCCATGAACATCTACAATACCAGAGGAATAGCAGATGCGTTGCCGGCCTTTGAGAAAGGAATAGGCTCTTTGTTTAAGAAATTTGAAAAAAAAATCTTTTGTTTTGTGGAAATAGAGGCATATGTTCCGTATTGAACTCTTTATAGGCTGAAATGGTGATGATTATGTAACTCTACCTTTGAGTCGCATTTAGAAATGCACTATATTGGTTATTGTAAGATGCCATTGTATGGATTGACCCATCACCATTGTCGCTGTGGAATACCTTGAGCCAATGCCCGAGAGACGTAGTCAGTGAGTACGATTTGCGAGGCGTTAAAAGGCGTAGCTACTCCGGGCCACAAGTCACTCGTGTGTTCGCGGACGAACTTCAGGACCCGCGGCACGTCTGCTGGTCGGGCGCGGCGCACCCTGATTCGTTCATCGTTCTCTGTATTCTGCATCTTAAAGTTAAATAGAAATTAAATAAAGGAAAGTAAGTCTGCTGAGATCTCACACTTGAGGTGAAACACGTGTCGTGTTCACGACTTCAGTGTTGTGTATTGCCTAGTGGTAGTGTTGTAGTGGTGGAGGGTATCTGGTGGCGGTATTAGTTTACTTGTGCAGGCGATTGCGAATGTGCGTGAGGGCTGAAGGACCACGGTGAGAATTTGCGAAATAAACTGCCGAGGATTTAGACAAAAAGAAAGAAATAAACACATTTATTCACGGTTTAATCACAATAGATACAGAACAAATCAAGAAAAAAAAATTGGGATTACACAGAACATAAAATAATATTGCCCGAAATTAACAAAAGTGAAAAAAATTGTATAAAATGAGTCTGTGTAGCAGCATAATACCGTGAAATGGACAGGACTCAGTAAAAATCGGGATGCAGAGACTTAAATTGCTCTGATCCCGACACTGGTTTTCAGTCCGGCCCGCACTCCGAGCCAACTCGGACGGCTGCGTCAGTGCAATTACAATAATACGACGCAATTACGGAACATTAATAATTTATGTTGAAACTTTTATTTATATAAGCATTGGATATCAGCATTTAGGTGTAGACGTAAAACAATTGTAGAACGAATCCTGAAATTTCTAAGAAATATATAAAAAATTACAGCCTTTCAAGTATGGTCCTTCAGTTCTCACAGACGATCGGCCAGTTCCCGGAAAGTATCTTAAAAATGAAGATGATGTAATTACAGATATTAGCGAAGACTTTGTAAAGCTTATTTACTAAAAAAAATTAAAAACAAAATGACTAAACTGTGCTCCCTCAGTCCATACAAACAGATATATATATTTGAATGAAAATTACTCTATTAACTCAATAAAATCGTATATAAATCGTAATATATTCGTGCAGAATAACGCCATAACATGCAATGCTGTCACTATTCCGCTCGTGGGAACACAAATGGCGGCGATGTGTTTCCCGCAAGGGCGAAAAGTGGGCTACGTGAGTGACCCCCGCCTACCCCTAATATGGCAAAAAGGTGTGACTGTATGTATGTAATTAACACAATCAAAAACTATTTTAATTTCCTTAGAATTGACATAAAAAAGATGATTTAAGACTAACCATAACTCGAGAATTAGTGTCCTTTTTAGGAGTATCGGCAAATGTTCGTGTAATTATGTTCACACATTGTAGATAAGGCTTCTTGAAGTAGGTCTGTCTCATTGAGAATTTCAGGGGATAAATCATGGTGGACAGGACGGGGCACCCGAGATTTTTAAAAGAGAGTCAGTCAACAGACATCATGCTAAAGTTTGTGAATTGAAACCATTTTGCGGTATTTTCACTGTATAAATGTTATTGTAAGTAATTGGTGGGCTGTCATTTTGGTGACCGAGCAGACATGGATTTATATATATTTTTTTCATAATAACGTGACTGAAATCGCCAGTATGTAATTATTTTTTAACCGCCTTGAATGTATACTTTTTAGCATTAAAATATAATTTATTAACAAATATTCTTAAGTGAGTTTAAAAACGCTTCGATAATTATCACAAATAAGAACTCATCAGAAACAACTTAAATTATGAGGAAGTATATTTTCTGATAACTCTTGTCATCCATCAGTTTTGTAATTTTAGATCTTGACAGATTTCATTTCGTCATATTCACACTTCAGTAAACAGTAAATTATAAAAAAGAAAAATATGAATCTAAAATAAGGTGAACCAAAATTACACTGTAATAATGTATCATTTAAACGCTTGCCGAAGTGCCGCGCTAACTTTACCAGGTTGGAGTCGACAACCAGCCACGAATATGACTATAATGAGGTTCAGGAAGCGGTCCCCTTGTGATGCGTGCTTGTACCCGCCAGATAAGAAACCGGTAAAGTGCCTCCATTTGTCAAGCATGGAATCTTATTCAAATATACTTATAAAAAATATCTTGTTTTGAAAGTTTGACGAATATTACAGAATGTTGATTGAAAGAAAATGACAGGTTTATCTATTTGAAATTGGCAATACACTGCGCCCGTCCCCCGGAGGCATCAGTTGTTAAGTCTCATATGCCCAGTGATTACAATAGCTCTAAGCGCCCTACAGGCCGAAACACAGCAATGTCTGCACGCTACTGCTTCACGGCAAAATAACTGGCTCTGCGGTAGTACCTACCTAGACGGATTTCGGCATAGGAATCTTACCACCAGTAATTTATATACCACCGTACCTACCGAACTCAGTTCCAATAGCGCGCACAAGTAAAATAACACCGCCACCAGATACCCTCCACCACCACAATACTACCAGTAGGCAATAACACCACTTACGACGAAGTGGTGAATACGACACGTATTTCACCGTAAAACGAGGTATTATCAAGTGATATTGACTTTACATATGAGACTTAAGAACTGATGTCTCAGGTTGACGGGCGCAGTGTGGTGTCGCACAGAAATGTTCTGGGTGACTCAGCATTTGTTATGGGCAGACGTTGCACTTACCATCAGGTGAACGTTTTGCTCGTTTCGTCACTTTATCAAATAAAAAACAAATTACACTATTCCTGAATCCTTTTTCTATTTATTTTGCACATGTCTTCTTCTAATCCTTACATTATCGTATTCTACGATTGTGTCATCGACACGTCATAAAGCTTGTTCATTTTCTTCCGCAGTGTTTCGATCTTAAGAAAGTTGTTGTCGAACGGGGAAACAAATGCCACTCAAATATGATACGGCTGTTCCTGTACACCCACTTCTGGCCACGGGAGCCCAGTGTCGTTGGTCTGTGGATGTCACTTAACAGCCCCTACTTGGATATACTAACGGACAAATATGCTAATTCTGGTGATTACTTAATAACGTAGTTTTTTTTACGATCGTCGTCAACGTCACATTTAACGTCCATTCTACGACCGCGCACCTGACTTTTGCGCCGGTTTCTAATCCCAGCCGGGGACCGCGTTTGGTTGAAAGAACAAATTGTTGAAACTAATTTTACGGTTTTTATCGCGTTTAATTTAACTATTAAAGCCGTGTGGTGGCGGCTCGTTAAAAGAATACTACCACTCCATCTCATCCAATGGATCTCGTAAAAGGCGAGTAAGGAATTAAACTGCACTGTGCACCCAACAGCGCATGGTGGCGATGGGCTCACCACCCATCAAGTGCATTATATTGTTTTGGTGAAACGTGGATTGTGGCAGTCATCTGTTTTTGCAGTGAGTACCCAGTCTCTGACTACCCCTTATGGGATACAGTCATGATCTTATGTATGTATGTAATTTTACTATTTATAACCAGACTTTTCGAGTGCTTTACAGCGCCAATGGTCACGGGAGGTCACGGGTCGGGTTATAAAAATGTAAAATTAAACGCGATAGAATCCGCGAAATTAGTTTAATTTAAATGTGTAGTGTTCGCGTAAATATAAAAAAATCATTAAACAAATCGTTGGTTTTCGGGTCTGTTTGTGTGATGCATGAAGAAACAGCGTCTGTAAAGTCACTGCACCCACGGCACAGGCAAAGGTGTGAAGCATCGCTTAAGAAAGGGAAAGAGAAAAAAAGAGGACTTAAGCCCCTTATTGTCATAATAAAGTAATTATCTATTTCGTCATGTGGGCGTCGTGAGTCTTTATAGTCATCTTCATGTGATGACAATATTCCCGTAGAGAGTTCCACGGGGATATCGAACACAATTTTACTAGTGGTGGTATTTCTATGCAGAAATCTGTCTAGGTAGGTACCACACCAAGGTCAGTTGTTCTATCGTGAACCAGTAGTGTGTAAACATGACTGTGTTTCGGTCTGAAGGGCACTGAGAGCTAGCGTAATTATTTGGAATAAGAGACTTAAGAACTGATGTCTCCTGCTCGTCTCGGCACTTGACCCAATAAAAGAAAATCTCGCAGAGAAACACCTAGCGTAGCTCATAAAAATCGTCAATTTTTTATTTTATTTCATTGGATAAAGTGATGAAACGAGCAAAACGTTCACCTGATGGTAAGTGTAACTTCTGCCCATAACAGTTGTTGTGTCACATCCATCACCCTGAGCCCATACGCCATAGCTCACAGTGCCCTTCAAACCGAAACACAGTAATGTTTGCACACTACTGCGTCATGGCAGAATAACTGGCTCTGGGGTGGTACCTACCTAGACGCATTCCTGCATAGGAATCCTACCACCAGAAAACCACTAGTAAACTCCTCAATTATTCCAAGGCGACCGTTTTCTGGCCTTCGAAAAAATTGACCGTACGGGCGAAATGAAGCTGATCGGTGTCGGCATCGCCAGCAAAATATATCCGTGGATGATTCGCGAGCTGGAGGAATGGGCGCACTTTACTTACTCCAAACCGGAACGTACCAGGATGTACTTCGTAGCTCATTGCATGAAGCACTCAAACTTGTTCAGCAAATACAACGTTGATTACGTTTACGAGGTAACTAAATTTAATAGATTTTTCAGTACAGTATATTTTCTTAGTAGTAGTCAAGTGCTATTTCTTGGTCCAATCGGTTAATGTCGCGTCTTCTCGTAACTCTTTACATGCGGTAAGGTTTTTCAACGATAAAAGTAAAAAAGTAAAGTTTCAGCCTATAAATGTCCCACTACTGAGCACAGGCCTCCTCTCATTTCTGAGAGGGTTTTGGAGCTAGGAAGAATCCGCCACGCTGCTCCAATGCGGGTTGGCGGACTTCACATGTCTTCGAAAAATTTTTATTCCTCAGACATGCAGGTTTCCTCACGATGTTTTCCTTCACCGCCGAGCACGTGGTAAATCAGCACCTAAAATTGCAATTAACAATTTTAGTGGTGCCGACACCGGGAATCGAACCCAGGTCACTCGCGTATTTTTTTTCAACGATATTTTGTTACAATTAGCAGCTGCGTTTTAATTCGCCGAGACAGCTCCAGAATCCTTTATTACAATGAAACAAGTCTAAATTAGTCTTCCCGTAACTCCTCAGGTTTGCTAATCTCTCACAACTACGAAACAATTACTCCTCAAGTCTTCACGTTAATAGATCAAAAAGGTATTGTTAGAAGCTTTATAGTAGATTTCTTACATTCCATTTATTTTAGTAGATCATTGTTTGATCGTCTGTTCAGTCAGTAGTCAGATTAGTTGACTACTACATTCCTGGGTTCCAGTCGGAGCCAGTCGGAGAAAGTACAAAAGTCTGGAAAACGAACCCTCAATACAAGAGAAATCCTGTGTGCATAGTTTTTTGCTTTCGAATAAAAACATCTATCTCAGCTGGACGTAAATAGCCTAATGGTTTAGGATATGGAATGCGGAACAGGAAGTCGCAGGATCGAGACCGCCATTCGACTTGAATTCGATTCCATTCGATTGACGTGAACTATCTCCTGGCACAAGCTTTTACCCTTAGTTGGGGTGGTTAACTGTAATGTTGTAATGTTAATTACATTGCTACATTACATACTTAATTTTTTTTTTAAATTAACTTTTTCATTGATTTTTCACAGGTAGAAGTACTAGCCACAGATGCGGAAGTTGCTGGAAAAGGTGTGGGAAAGCTTTTATTGGACGTTACTCTTGACCACGCTGAAGATTTGGGGTACCCCGTAGCGCAGGTTGTTGCGGTTAACCATTATACGTAAGTGAATAATATTAATATATATTTTTGTCTTATTTAATTATATCTTTTTACATTGAATATTTCCGAGAGGGTTTTGGAGCTAGGAAGACTTATATAATAGAAGAACGGACTGCATATGTCTTCTAAATATTTTTTAATTTCTCAGACATGCAGGTTTCCTCACGATGTTTTCCTTCACCGCCGAGCACGTGGTAAATCGGCACTTAAAATTGCAATTAACAATTTTAGTGGTGCCGGCACCGGGAATCGAAGCCAGGTCTCTCGCGTACTATGAAATTTAAAGCGAGCGCCTAGCCCCTGAGCTACCACAGCTAAATGAGAGGAGGCCTATGCTCAGCAGTGCGAAATTTATAAGGCTCAAACTTTTACTTTTACATTGAATATTGACAATTGACATGAATTCTCACTATAATGACTTTCTTTAATACTGACATGACTGACTGACTGACTTATGATTTGTGGTTATTATGAGTTAATGACTTATGATTTGTGGTTATTATGAGTTAAATTATATAATCGAAATTGTTATTTACTAAACCGCCATCATTTGTAATATTTGCATTAAAATGTTTTATATAATTTCGTCTTGATTAAATAACTAACTTGTGAATGTGGTAACGGCGTAAAGAGAATCTACCACTCCATCTCATCTCGTGGGTGTCGTAAAAGTCGACAGAGGGAAACTTAAAACCAAGAAATGGGCAGCAGCATCTTCCTGAAACATCTGAATAAATAAACTGCGGTTGCCAACCCACCTGCCAAACGTGGCAACTATGGCAAAATCCCTCCAAAATGAGAGCCACAAATTTTTGTGGCAATCTGTGGGTTCAGCAGTGGACTAATAATAGGCTAAAATGGTGGTGGAATGTCACAATCTAGACCTCTTCGAAAAACAAGACCTCAGAGAATAACTGGCAAGGAACTTTTTGGTCTTTCTACTTTTCAATGCCATATTACATAGTCATTAATAAAATATACAAAAATTATTACGTCATATATTAGCTATCGTGAAACTGCGTCACATCTTCTCGTCGAGTATACCTCAATGTCTCAAAACCAAGATTTACAACCAGTGCGTGTTGCCAGTGATGACACGCGGAACAGAGACGTGGTCCTTCACTGCGGGCCGTATGAGGAAGCTTAGTATCGCTCAGCGAGCTATGGAAAAAGGCTATGCTAGGAGTTTCTCTGCGTGATAAAATCCGTACCGATGATATCTGCAGCGAAAGTAAAGCAACCAATACAGCTCTAAGGACTAGCAACCAGAAGTGGCAATAGGCAGTCCATGTAGCTCGTAGAATCGATAACCGTTGAGGAAGAAAGGTTCTCGAGTGGCAACCTCGTACCGGCAAACGCAGTGTAGGGCGTCCCCCCACTAAATGGAGCGACGACCTGTACGGTTTTGCGGGAAGTCGTTGGATGCAGATGGATCAGGACCGTGATTTGTGGCAGTCTATGGGGGAGGCCTATGTTCAACAGTGGACTAAAATAGGCTGAAATGATAACTAAAATCATGATGACTTTTAGGAATTTTATTCTAAAATTTTATATAGTTAATAGAATCAGGCGTTACTTTGCGGAAATCCATTATAATGAAGAAAAGTAAGTTACTTTGCTAAGATCCGCATGCAAAATATAAAAATGGTGTATATTACCTAGTTTTTTGAAGTGCACCACCCGCCCTCCCTCAGTAGCGTGCACAAGCAAACTAACACCGCCACCAGGAACCGCCACCAGGTACCCTCCACCAACCACTACAATACCACCACTAGATAATATACACCACCGAAGCCGAGAACACGACACGTGTTTCGCCCCAAAACGAGGCATTATCAAGCGTAATAGACTCTACGACAGGCGGCCGCCGAGTTCTCGGCTTCGGTGGTGTATATTATCTAGTGGTGGTATTGTAGTGGTTGGTGGAGGGTACCTGGTGGCGGTTCCTGGTGGCGGTGTTAGTTTGCTTGTGCACGCTACTGAGGGAGGGCGGGTGGTGCACTTCAAAAAACTAGGTAATATACACCATTTTTATATTTTGCATGCGGATCTTAGCAAAGTAACTTACTTTTCTTCATTCTAAAATTTCATCAATTTACCTATAAATTACCTAAAAAAAAATCGAAGACATGTGCAGTCCGCCAACCCGCATTGGAGCAGCGTGGCAGATTCTTCCTAGCTCAAAAAACTCTCTCAGAAATGAGAGGAAGCCTGTGCTGAGCAGTGGGACATTTATGGGCTGAAACTGTATTTTTTTTAACTATAATTTATCATACACTTCTTGAATGGGATACTGGTTTCACGTTAAAAATTATCATGATAATCTTGATGACATTATCGTTTCTCAGATTCTTACGATTTATTATTTTGTTTGCGAAAAACGTTAAAATAATTATATTTCAATTGATATACTTCTTTTTGGATAGTATAAATGATCAAGTGTGATAAAGGTGTCCGGCAGATAGCACATACCTCTTTCCTTCCGTGGCGTCGTAAGAGTACAAGATTTCTAAAGTGTTTACAACTCGACGTTTCAGTCAGTCCTCCCGTTCACCATGGGTACTGTAAAGAGCTCGAAACGCCGGGTTATAAATAGTTTAAAAATTAAACGCGATTAAATCCGTAAAATTCCTTTTATTGAATATGAAACATTCGCCTAAATATGACAAATAATCTCATGTGTTTATATCGCACTTAGTAAATAACCTAAGTGCGATATTTTGCATATAATTTTGTTGATAATTCTCATCTATACAAATAAAAGTGTCTGTTTGTAATAACAAAATAACAGCTTTTTACTCAATGCTTATGAAAGTGTATACGGTACTTATAAGAAAAAAAAAATATAAAAAATGTTGTCTGTCTGTCTGTTTGTTCCGGCTTATCTCCGAAACGGCTGGACGAACGATTTTGACTGGAGTTTCACAGATGTATAGCTAATATTATATCGGGTAACTTAGGCTACTTTAATTTTAGAAAATAGTTAGGATTCCTCACAAAAAATAAAAACCCCAAAATCCGATTCAAATCGGGACGTATATATATATATATATATATATATATCTTCGATCGGGGTCGGCTTTTACGCGGGTGAGACCGCGGGGCATAGCTAGTTGAATTAATAAAATAAAAATATATGATCCAAAAACTAAATACAAAGCTCCTTTGGAATTTTTACATGCAACTTAACTTTAATTTCAGTTCGCAAATCTGCAAGAAAAGTGGACTGAAGCTCGAGTGGTCCATGAACTACTCAGACTTTGTGGATGGGGCTGGACAGCGAGTGTTCTTCCCGCGCCGGCCCCACCACACTGTTTCTATTTACTCCAAGTTCTTCGATACTTTGAAAAAGAAGGAGGAGCCCTGCAAGCCACAATATTTGTGATATAATAAATCCGCTTGACTTTAAAAGACCTGCCCTTTTTTTTATAGAAGAAAGTGAAGACGAGCAAACCGTTCCCTTGATGGTAAGAGCTCATAACAAATGCCGTGTCACGAACGTTTCCGTGTGGTACCACACTGCACTCGTCACCTTTAGTCATATTTTTTTTAAAATACTAAGTCGAGACGATTAAATCGTTCCCCTGATGGTAAGTGCGATCTACTGTCCATAACAAATGCTGTTTCACGCAGAACATTTAGGTGTGGCACCACACTGCGCTGGTCACCCCGAGACATCAATTTCTCTAACAACTAGACCGGCAACCACTAATTGATTACTTTTGCAAAACAGGACTACTTTTGCAATATATAAAATTGATATAAAGTATACAGTTTATTATGTAACCTTAGGACTCTAACTGTTCAGGACAAGGCCGTTTGTCTTAAATTACAGCGTATGCAAGTAATTTAAAAGGTCAATCGTTGGTTTTTTTCATTTTATAAAGTAACAAGTCGAGCAAAACGTTCACCTGATAGTAAGTGCAACGTCTGCCTATAAAAATGCTGTATCGGCCAGAACACTTCCGAGTGGCACCACACTCAGCCCGTCACCTTGAGACATCAGTTCCTAAGTCTCATATGCCCAGTGACCACACTAGCTCTCAGTGCCCTTCAGGCCGAAATACAGTAATGTTTGCACACTACTGAAACTGAAAAAGTTTCCATGGTGCTTATAAAAAAACATAAATCCACGCGGACGTAGTCGCGGGCTTCAGCTAGTATGTCCATATATTAAGCTGATATCAAGCGTTACAATTTTCAGTAATGGTCATTCTAAAATTCAGTCCATTTCTAAAATTAGGACAGAAATCAAGTGTGATTTTAGAAGATTGATCTAGGGAAAAGGGAAAGATGATAATTGCTTATATGGAATATATTTATTTTTATCTTGGTCAGTTGGAAACCTGATGATTCATTAATTGTTTAAAGTATGAGTATAATACTCGTACTTGAACTCACGCGCTATTATCACAGACGGCGATATTTAAGTACACTGGCCACTGTGCATCCACATCAAAAAAATAAATAAATAAGAAATTAAAAACATAGCAGTTGGCGGGAAATTATGAACGAGCAGTGCCCGCGCTCTGCGGAATGAAAACCAGCAAGCGTATAATTTAGTTTTTATTGTTAGAAAAAACTAATTATTCTGCTTTACTGCATTCTTCTTCCGTTATTATTGTTTAGAATGCAATTAGCGTGTTTCTGTGGTATATACACATGCTTTATGAACGGTGATATTTTTTACCTGAAAGCTCTAAATATCTCAGATAAAGCTGCCTGCCCTTGAAAGAATATACAGGCGCTATCGGCCAAGCTAGTTTGATTTGCTTATCTTTGTTTTGGTAGGGAAGATTCCAGCTACAGTAAACCAACACTTGTTGTTTGCTAGACTTTAAAAAAAGGTTATCAATTACGCGGGATTTAATACCATTTCCAATGTCTAACTAACTGCCGAGACAATTCACTTAAATCGAAATGTTTACAATAAGGTGGTTGGGATATTAATAAAATTCGCTGATAAAGAAATAACACAAAAAAATAACGGAATATTTTATATTTACAACAAGTTATGAAAAGTTACAAAACCTGGACCGTTGTATGGCTTGCTAGATTTGAACCATTTATCACAAATATCTGAAAGCATTACTTAACAATGAATTAGAACTAGGTGTTCCAACAGACGTCATAAATAGAAAAAAAAAAAGAAAATCCACAGCAAACATATAAAAACAATATAACACCTAATAACGTTGAGTTAGCATACAATAACAGCATCATCATAAACGTCACAGTTTGGCATAGTTGAAATGCCTTTTTAATTGTAAATTTTCGAATGTTCTACCAGAATCCTACCTGGTGTTACGTGATGATTTTGGATACGTTACCTTAGAAAATACATACCCATGCACTCTTGCCTTTTGCAGTTTTTTTTTTTTTTTTATAGAATAGGAGGCAAACGAGCAGGTGGCTCACGTGATGGTAAGTGATCACCGCCGCCCATGAACACCTACAATACCAGAGGAATAGCAGATGCGTTGCCGGCCTTTGAGAAAGGAATAGGCTCTTTTCTTGAAGGTCCCTAAGTCGTATCGGTCCGGAAAAACCGCTGACGGCAGAACATTCCATAAAGTGCAAGTGCGTGGCAGAAAATTCCGAAAAGTTACATCTATTGTGGAAATAGCATTAACATTCTGATATAAATTTCTACTATCAATGATTCTCATAAAATGTATGTGATCTATGTTTTATCAAACAAGGAATAAGACTACAAATATTAATGAATGTTGAATAACAGATAAAAATATTTATGGTGGAATTGTGTGATTTTATAAGCCCAATTTATAACTACCTATGAAACACGAATCTGATATGGTTCAATCAGAGTAACAATTGAAGCGAAAAACTGCATGCTGTAACGAGTGGTTAAAACGAAATTATTTAATTTAGTCAGCTTGCGAAATGTGAACTACGTAAAACGAAGAATTATTTAATAATGAAACGAAAATAAAAAAGCGTGTTTTGCATTGCAAAGATTGATTGATTGATAAAAATCAGATCGTATTTGAAATTGTTGTTTCCAGTGCCATTACTTTAATAAAAATAGTTATAATTGTCGAAATAACATTATATTTTGTTTTTTTTTATTACCACTAATTCATAAAGACAAAGACATTTATTCCGACACATCTACACACATAATACTTAGTAAACGTATACACGAAAAAGAAAAATAAGATGCAATGAAATAAAAAAAATCGTATCTCAAAAACTATTGTTATGTTCATTCTGTATACTTTGATAGATTTAAAAATTTACAGTTATTTTGATTGAGTAAGTCGCTACAGATCATAAGAATATGTATTGTTCGTTTAAAAATAACTTTATCCTTTTTTCATTATCTTATTTTTAATATTGTTGAATTTGAAGATCCCGCAGCGTTGTTAAATTTAATAGATTCAGAAAACAGAACGAACGAAACGAAACAGAAGAACGATTAACTAGAAATCGATTATATAAAAGGTAATTACTATAGCTATAGGTAACCTCTAGGAGATATATTTGGTCCCAACAACTACATGAATAAAAAAAAAATTAAATAATAATTACACCACATTATCGTACAATAATAGTATTTACGATTTAATATTTAAAAGCTAGTTCTTTTTAGCGTGCCCCCAGTGGGAGCCTCTTTCTTTGCCGCCTTTTTTTCCGTACTGCGAATGATTCTCGTGATGTTCTTCATGGCCGCTTTTGCCATTGTGTCCTTTGTGATCAGCGTCAACATGTCCTTTATTGCTGTGAAAAGATTTTACTTGTTGTTTTATTACTTTCTTAATATAATTATTCTTAACTAATGAAGAAAACGAAGATGATTGTTCACCCTTGAATTCATTGTGGTCTAAATTTTAAGGTTAAAATTTACTTACATAACTAGAAGTTACAATCGATTAAAAATACTTATTTTCAAGCATCAAATTGAATCACCTCTGTTGCTAAAGAAAAAGTCTCTCTGTTGCTAAACAAAGTTTCAGATCCATGTCTTAAACAGGTTATTTACGATAACTTAACCGATACCGAAAATCAAAACTTCGCACGTTGTAGTGACTTTAGCCAGGAATTTGGTATATTCTTCACAAATTAAGCTAATCACTACTATTTTTATAAAAGAGGTTTGTTTTGTGGCTATTACTTTTCTCCAAAAGAATTGACTCGTAGTCGAGTAGGTCCTGTCCTGAGTCAATTCTTTTGTAGCCTATCTTTACTACTGACTATCGCCTTAAATTTAATAGTACGCGAGACTTGAGTTTCCCGGTACCTGCCGCTCTAAAATTGTTACTTAATGTGCTGTTAAACCATGAGCTCAGCGGTGAAGTAAAACAGCGTGCGGAAATCTGCAGGTCTGAGAAATAATAAATATTTCAACTGAAGTCTGCCAACACTCATTGATGCAGCGTGGCGGGTTCTTCCCGGCTGCAAAACCCTCTCAGAAATGAGAGGAGGCCTGTGCTCAGCAGTGGGACATTTGTAGGTTACTTTTTCTACTACTACACTAATTTTACAAAAGTAGATTGCTTTTTTAGTTGAAAAACTGTGTAGGAACAGGATTTCAAGTTTTTTTTTATGGAAATAAATGACGAGACGAACATCTTGTTAACCTAATGGTAAGAGCCAGTCCAAACTTTCTATTAGAAGCCCTAGAAGCTACTCAAAGTTTTCTGCACTACGATAACATCAGGTTTAGGTCGCTAATGCCCTGCAATTGTACTAGCTACATACATACATACAGTCACGCTACTTTCCTGACACATATCTTTCGCTTCTTCTAATTTCATTTGAGTTTTCATACAAGTTCTTCGGTGGCGGGTATTTTTAACGTGGCATTTCCTTCAAAAGTCACCGTTCTGATCGTGATACGCACTCCTAGGACGATCTTTACCGGCTTGCCCATTCACACTCGCCTCATAAATTTGTTTCGTCAATCTTCTTTCATTCATGCTCTCGACGTGTCCAAGCCTTCTAAGTATCCATTTCTCTATCTTAGTCACTACATCTTCATTCACCCCGCAACGTTCCCTCATCACGCTATTCCTCACTTTGTCATCACAGCCCAGAGGAATAGCAGATGCGTTGCCGGCCTCCGAGAAAGGAATAGGCTCTTTTCTTGAAGGTCCCTAAGTCGTATCGGTCCGGAAAAACCGCTGGCGACAGCAGATTCCATCAAAGTGGTTGAGCGTGGAAAAAAAATTCGCGAAAAACGCACTGTGGCGGAGTGAAAACGATCCAGGTGGTGACGATGGAATTTTGAGTGGTGCCGTAAGGTGCTATTGTGATGGTGACATTCAGCGGCTGATATCCGTAATACCAGTCGTGTAATGCAGTTACCGTTTAAATACCCAACTCCCGGAATTCTGTGATTAAAGCACAGACACTATACCTGAATCCCTTCTTGCCGCGCTCAACAAAGTCGTGTCCGGCGTTGACGTGGTGCGCCTTCTTTTTGCCGCTCTCGTCGCTGGCGTGCTTGGCGTTGAACTTGCCGTAGCGGTGGTGCTCCCCACTCTTGTGGTAGTCGTCGTAGAACTTGTGCTCCTTGTGGAACTCGTCCTTGTGGTACTTGTTGTGGTAGCCTGTATACAGATCGTTAGTTCAAAAAAAAGTTTTTTCCACTTTATTTAGGACAACAATCAATCACCCCGTACACTGATTACTTATATACCTTAGTGGAACATAATATAGATATTGTACTAGCAGCGCAACCAGCTACGTTATACACAAATAACTACACTAGGCGCTCGCTTCAAATTTCATAGTACCCGAGTGACCTGGGTTCGATTCCCGATGAACATAGTGTAATAAGGAACGACGACCGCGTGGCCTAGTGGTCAGAGTACTTAACTGCTAAGCCTCTAGGTTCGAATCCCAGCCGGAGCCAACATTTGTGCTAAAACATAAATTGTTAGTTTTCGGGTCTTGTTGTTTTGTGATTGTCCCCGTGTTTCTGACACTGCATCCTAGCCTACCTCCGATCTTATCGCATCAGCGTTACATCGGGCGTAGGTAGGTTGGGGCGGGTGAGTACCTCTGTGTTTGCGCGTACACTTGTGGCACTATAATATCTCCTGCGCAGTTGATGGCCTGAAGTTGTCGCCGTGGTCGAAGTCGGCTAGGAGAACATCATCAATCAGTGTAATAAGAGAATTTAAGAGTTGAAGCATCGATAATTCATAGATCGCAAAAAAGTTCACCTTGGTCTAACTCAGTTTTTCCAATGGTAGAATAGTAGATCATAAGAACCTGAGAAAGGATCGAATCATCGAGAATATCAAAGTATATTGGAAACCCGAAACCGGTCATCTATTTAATTCGTATAAATATCGTATAATACACACACATTGCTATAGCTGTCATAATAACCAATAATAGCTAATACCTTGACATCCGTGGTGCACTAAGGTTCCAGATGAAAATCGCATAATATATATATATATATATATATATATGTATATACACACATACATATGTATGTGTATATGTATAGATATGTATCTATTTAGTTACTGTGGATTGATTGTTTCAGATTGTTGTTTTACTGTGCACCCTAATATGTTCTCTGCTCAACCCAAAGGTAGACTGGTAGAGAATGCCATATTTGCCACGCTTGGCATTCTTTTACGACACCCACGGGATGAGATGGGGTGGTAGAATGTCTTCAGCCGCCACCACACGGCGTGTGTTGTACACACCAAAAGTATTAAATAATAGCATATTAATATCAAATTAATTAAAATACATATATAAAGTAAATTAAAGAGGATACGTAATAAAGTAAGTAAAAAGGTTAGCGCAGTACCTGGCCGACCCGCGGCAGGTCACGGGTTCGATTTCTGCACGGGAAATCGAACCCGTGACGCTGTTTTCCTTCACCGCCGAGCACGTGGTAAATCAGCACTTAATTTTGCAGAACAATTTTGGAAGTATCGACACCGGCAATCGCACTCAGCGGATTATTATTAGCGGATTATTATTATATTATTAGCGGATATTTGAATATTACTGGAATTTACTACTGTACAATATTAGCGGATATTGAATGTTACTCATAAAATTGTCGAATTTCTGTCAAGTAATTGTTTTCATACTGGTTATGGTTAATGAAAATAACGATTATTTTTCATATGACGTCTTTTTTGTTAATCATAACCAGTATGCAGACACTTATTCAGCAGATATTTGTTCAACACTTTTATAAGTGATCATCACTTTGGATACGCAATAGCCCTGCTGGTCACTCGATTGCTATGACATTTAAGGCGAGCACCCGACTGCGCTATCTCGGTTCTTAGTATTGAGGCTCGTAGTATGAAGTACATAAAAAATTACGACACTAATAACAAACGACAAAAACAATCACAGCTACAAATTATGCGATTTATTTTTAAACAATGGATGACCTCTGACATCACATTTGACATTTGAAATTACAGAAGTAATGTAATAGGCAAAAAAAAATATAAACGTCCCTATTGTTACAAGCTGTGTGTAGCTTTAAGACGTCAGCATACAGTCACGCCTTTCTCCCATAAAAAGGGTAGGCAGAGGCGATACACGTAGCTCACCCTAGCCCCGCGAGAAACAGGACATGACGAGTGGAGGACCACGTCGTCGACATTTTAATAGGCATAGTTAAAACATTCTTACTGCCCATTGCGATCCCACACGCAGTATTAGTGACAGCATCATCATCATTTCAGCCTATCACTAGTCCACTGCTGAACATAGGCCTCCACCGTAGATTGCCACAAGTTTGTAATTCCCATTTTGGGGGGATTTTGCAATAGTTGCCACGCTTGGCAGGCGGGTTTGCAACCGCAGTTTATTTATTCAGATGTTCCAGGAACATGCTGCTGCTCATCCTCTGGTTTTAAGTTTCCCTCTGTCGACTTTTACGACACCCACGAGATGAGATGGAGTGGTAGATTCTCTTAATCCGCCACCACACGGCACCTAGTATTATTATTAAATAAAGCATAAAAAAAGAAATAGAAAACAGACAGCTAACAAAATAAAGAACTTTACAAGCTCTTTACATACATAGATACAGTTACGTCTTTTTCCCGTCCAAGGATAGGCAGAGGCCACACGCGCCATCTTCGGGTTTTAATTCTCCCTCTGTCGACTTTTACGACACTCACGGGATGAGATGGAGTGGTAGATTCTCTTAGCCGCCTTAGAATGGGTGGTCCATTGCATATAGTGCTAAAGTTGCATATGGTGACGTTATTCTTCACGATTGATGGCTAAGAGAATAAACGCCTTTACGGTGCAAATACTAAGTACCCTATATCAACTTTACTAGCGTTTGACAAAACTAACGACTTTTTCTATTGAAAATTGGACAAAGGAGATGTTTAACGCTATTGATTTATGTGAAAATATACTCTGACGCCATAAAATTTTGAAATACTAATTCCAAACACCCCAGCGACAGGTATTTGAAATATCAATTATAAATTAATTTTTTAGGAAGTAATTGAAATAGAAATACCATATACTAATACGTTTAATGAATGTAATGAAAAAAGTTTGGAAAATCCAAAAATGCGCGTTGTTTATTTAACTCTTAACGAAGAAAAAAAATCACATGGAGGTTGAAATACTTCTAGTCAATTTCAGATGAAAACTATTACAAAAAAATATTTTTCCTAATAATTTCAAGAGTCTTTTGTTATTAAATAGGAAACCATTAGATAAAAATCTCGACACGATAAAAAAACCGGTCCCGATATGTCAATTTTTTCGGGACTTATTGTGACCACATCTGCAAAAGAATCCGCACGTCCACGTCGAATGTTTTTTAAACTGTTTTTTTATTCAAAGTAGCAATATTAGATGATTTTTCAAAATAATCTTAACGAATTAATTAAAGTGTTTTCTTGATATGATTCTATTCAAGTTAGCAAATAAGTGCAATATAATTGTGATAGAGGCATTAGAAGAGCCGAATCGCTTGACCTTGACTAGTCAGGTATACGGCACTATCTCGTGGAATGAAAATACGTATTTCAATTAGAACAGAATAGAATAGAATATTTTTATATTCAATATAGATCATTTACATAATACTTATTGAACGTCAATTTTTAAACTACACTGGTTCGCAAAGAAATGCCTCTGTCCTGGGAAGAACCAGTAAGAAACCCAGCGGGATTTTTTTTTCAGTAATTTTAAATATATAATTACAGCAGTTATATAAAGATGTAGAAATAGCTTGGCAGGGATCACCTCATTCCCAGGGGTTATCATCATCCATGTATTCCTAAATATTATAATAACCCTTCTTAAAAAAGTCTTTGTTTAACAAATACTTTAAACTTTTTTATTGAAAGACTTTGTGCACTTTCTGGGATTTTGTTGTAAAAACGTATACCTTGCCCCATGAAAGAGTTACTGACTCTGTGAAGTCGGGCAACTGGCATAGATATAATTCAATTACTACCCAGTCTTGTGCACAGTACCTTTTGCATTGACGTGGGACGCGAAACCCCTTCGTCTCGGCTCACGTCATACCTCTACACGCAAAAAGCGGGGTAAACGATTATCGGTCTACGTGATGAGACTGTAGTTCGGATAAAAACAAATAAAAGCTGAAGGTAGCAGAGGTACTTACCATCAGGAGAATAATTTGCTCGTCACGTTATAACATATTCATAGGTGGTGGGATTCCTATGCAGGAATCCGTCTAGGTAGGTACCACCCCAGGGTTAGTTATTCTGTCGTGAAGCAGTAGTGTGCAAACATTACTGTGTTTCGGTTTGAAAGGCACTGAGGGCTAGCGTAATCACTGGGCATATGAGACTTAAGAACTGATGACCCAGGGTGACGGGTGCAGTGTGATGTCACACAGAAATATTCTGGGTGACACAGCATTTGTTGTGGGCAGACGTTGCACTTAGCATCAGGTAAACGTTTTGCTCGTTCCGTCACTTTTATCAAACAAAATAAAATATTCCATTTATCATCAGATATATACGCTACCATAAGAGCCGTGGAAGCTCAGGGGCCGGAGGCTCTTCCTAAATTTAATTGTACGCGAGTGAACTGAGTCCCGATCCCGATCTAATTTCGAGAGCATGCGAAGTCCGAACCGATAAATATCCGGCAGAGTAGAACAGAATAGCACCTACCTCTTTCCTACCGAGATGTTGTAAGAGGCGACTAAGGCACTGTACCGACAGCCTTTATTCGCACAGAATAACACTATAACATGCAATAGGTACTGTCACTGTGCTCGTAGTGACGCAATAGAGTGTAATATTTTTTTTACTCTTACCAAAATGGCGATGACGAAAAGTATATAAAAAAAAAAAACAAACGATTCGCTTTCACTTGACCGCAAAGTTACATTATCTCGAACAACGGCCGTGTAATACGAAGTCATACGGCTCGTGAAAGAGTTCATTATTGGGCTCTCGTCACGTTATATGCAATGAGGTAAGATTTAGCGGGTAATTTCGATTTAATGCAACCGTCATTTACTGGACAGTTTATTACAAAGTGGTACGTTGATGTATTTTAAATTAGTTTATGTAAGTCTACGGGTTAATTTTTTGCGCTGATATAGATTTAGAAGAATTATAATATTTATATTAAAGTTACAGAAACATTAAATGCTTCTCAATCTTGCTGGTGATTCTCTCTAAAACAAGTCGTATTTTAGGTGCCGAGCTTCAAGCTTTATAATACTTTTTTTATTGGATAACTTGACGAGACGAGAGAAGCGTTCATTACAAAACATTTCTGTGCGGCACCACATTGCGCCCGTCGACATCAGTTCATAAATCGCATATGCCCTCCTATTGCTCTACAGACTGAAACACAGTAATGTTTGCACACTACTGCTTCACGGCAGAATAACTGGCCCTGCAGTGGTAGGTAGGTACCTAGACGGAGTTATCATAATTTTTAATGCTAATATAAATAAAATTGAAGTGTTTGTTTTAATAGCAAAATAACAGCCATTTACTCAATCCGTACGAAACTATATACGGTACTGATAAGAAACAATTTTTTTTTAAATGTTTGTCCGTCTGTCTGTCGGTTTATTCCGGCTAATCTCCGAAACGGCTGGACCGAATTTGACGGGACTTTCACTGACAGATAGCAGATATTATAGCGGGTAACTGAGGCTACTTTAATTTTATAAAAATAATTAGGGTTCTGTGCGAAAAACTCAAAACCCTAAAATTCGACTCAAATAGGGGAGGATCATATATCCTATATTATATCATCGATCTGGGTCGGCTTTTTTACGCGGGTGAAACCGCTGGCACAGCTGGTTAAAAATATTTATGAGGCATATGGGGACCGCCAACCCGCGTTGAAGCAGCGAGGTGGATCTTGTCGGCTCCAAAACTGTTTCAGAAATGGGGGGCGGCCTGTGCGCCGCCGTGGGACATTTATTGTAGACATCCAGGGAAGTCGTCGTTGTGGTCGTAAATCGGACAGGAGGTCATTACGTTTTTAAACGGTTTTATTTAGCTTGTTTTGTGTGGGTCAAATCTAGTAATTTAAATTTAACCCGTTTCCTGATGACCGATTGATCATAAATTTGGTACACACCTTTAGTTCTGATGACAATACAATTATGTATATTAAGTATCATTTCAAATCTTAGATGGCCGCCGCCACAAAACGGCGGATTACATATTTCAACCATCTCAATATGGGTATCAAAGATAAAAAATTGCACACTTGAATAAAACTATTTTTACGGATTTTATCGCGTTTAATTTAAACTATTTATAACCCGACGTTTCGAGCGATTTACAGTACACAAGGTCACGGGAGAATATCCTAATTTCAATACAGGAGATGGTTGGATACTACTACCGGCTTGGGATCCTATTATTAATTAAATTAAATCAAAAACCAAGCATACCACTGCAAGGCTTCAAGACACAGTAAGTTCTTACTGCGTAGATCGGACTAAAAATAATAATTAAAAGCTGAAGGTACACCGGGTCATCAGGACTATGTCACCTCAGTCCTCCCGTGACCATGGGTGCTGTAAAGCGCTCGAAACGCTGGGTTATAAATAGTTTAACGCGATAAAATCCGTAAAAATAGTTTTATTTAAATGTATACTCGCGTAAATATAAAAAACCATTACGAAATCTTGACTTTAGTGGGGGACGTAAGTCAAGATTTCATATCGTTACGAGGACTGTGTGATGTAAGTGTGGATAAAAACGATATGTCGTTAGCATTTTCTTCTCTAGACGCATCTTGTTGTATAAAAGCCTTTCTCCTCTATTGAACCTCTGGGGGGATCGACCGTTATAATGTCCATTAATGGTGGGAACAAAATGGTAAAAAATAATAACAAAACAAAACGAAAACAACGAAAAAAAGGCTTCAAAAAGCGAAAGGAAAGTATAGAGCAAAACGTGATTTTATTTTAGACTGGTGAATGCTCTAGATGAGGAGAGTAGCATGATGACTGGTACATGGTACCTACCTAATTATCTTTTAGTTGTCTGTTCGTGTCAAATTTAGTAATAGATTTTAAACTAACTTCCCCAAGAGTTAAAGACCTCAAACTTTACACATAGCTTAGAACTGGATGACAATTCATTCTTAACTCGCTTTCTTGTCTGTCTGTCTGCCTGTTTTTCTGTTTGTCTGTTATGCACAAATTTTCCAATTATAAAATAACTATATAGTTTTAGTCCGGTTCAAAAACTTGGTACATAGAAGTATTTTATAAGATACTTGTTTATTCAATATTTTATGTGACGTCCCAGTGGCCTAGTAGTACCTGAGTAGAGTACCTGACTTCTACGCCGCAGGTCCTGGGTTCGAATTCCAGATGTAGCCAAGATTTGCGCAAAAACACAATTTGTTGGTTTTCGGGTTTGGTTGTTTGGGACAAGTGAGTGCCCCTGTATTTGCGCGTACACTTGTGGCACTATAATATCTCCTGCGCAGTTGATATTGACAATATTCGATTGTAGTCGTGGTAGAAATATTTCTAATAAACGGGTTTTATTGTTGTATATCGAAAGCCACGACTTTTGAGACCACCATAGCACAGTCGTATTTATTTATTTAAGCTTTATTTGAACAAAAAGTGTACAAAAAGGCGGACTTAATGCCTAGAAGCATTCTCTACCAGTCTACCTTTGGGTTGAGCAGAGAACATGCTGAAGGTGCTTAGTGCTACAATCCGATTTCAAAATGCACAGTAACTTAATACATTTATACATAAATACACATACACATGTATATATACACAACGGTGAAGCTTTACTGACAAAATTGAATACTAAAAATTTCCATTCAGAACTTTAAAATTATTTGTTTTGTAAAAATGTTCGCGTTCATAACTCATTAAGTCGTTGCCCCGAACCAGACGAATTCAAAATAAGTTTTCTTCCTCATTTAATTTATGTTACCCTACTACGGCGTCATACTAACAGATTTACTTCGCAACAGATTTCCTTAAGCTTCATTTTATCCTAGTACTTACGAGTTCTTTCGATGGCAGCTCGATGGAAAAGCCTCGATCAGCTGTATAACAGGGTAGTCCCTATGAGTCTTAAGCAAATTCTTGTCGACATATCTCCTACAGGTATCACGCTACGAGAATCATTATATTTTTTGGGGCATATACACATCGTCCCTAAGCCCAGCCTGCCGGGATGTGTAAGACATTACGTATGACCCTGTTTATATACATACGTACAAAAACATACATACACACATAAATATTGACAGGTTCTGAACTAATACTATGTAATCGATAAAGTCAGTCTTAAATATAAATTAGATATCCCTCGAAGAAATATTAAATCATCGATGTTTTTAAACTAATATTTTTTGAAGTGCAACTTGGGCTCGATGAGACATTACAAGATGAGAAATTACAAGATGAGAAATTACAAAGTCGAATTTGAGTGCAGCGTTCCTGTTATTGTTAATTAATATTTATCGTTTACATAATGATTTCTTATATTTACGCGAATATTACACATTTAATAAAACTGCTTTTACGGATTTAATTGTGATTAATTTTAAATTTTTAAACTATTTATAACCCGACATTTCGAGTACTTTACAGCACCCATGGTCACGGCGGGACTGACGTGACCTTATTAAATTTATCGTTTAATTTATTATTGTTTATATACTGAGCAGTTATTTTACAGTAAGCTATATTATTGTTATTGAAGTAATTTTTTTTTGAAATTATATTTCTAAGATATACAAGTTTCACTTTTATCACGTGTATACTTTTTATATTATTTACATAATACATTACATAAGACTACTATAACGTGGGTGCTTTTTACATACACGTATAAAAATGCACAAACACCCAGACCAAGCAACAGCTATTTACGCTATAACATGTATACATAAAATACATATTTGTCTCGTGCGATAATCAAACCCGCGACTACTGCGGCAACCGTGCGACAATAATGTAAATATAACGCTGTAACGTTGCATTGTACTATACGTTGTAATGAAGTAATTTAATTTTGATTGCGCTCTTACTAATATTTATAAAAGAAATCCCCGCGAATGCTGCATCATTCTCAGTTGAATTTAACCAGGAAGTTGCCAAATCATGTTCCTAAACAAAATAATAAAACATGTCTATAAGTAGTTCTTAGTAATTTGTATTGCTAGATTGCGACCTTATATTCTTATACAGGATGTTTTTTTTATTGGACTAAGTGATGAAACGAACAAAACGTTCACCTGATGATAAGTGCAACGTTTGCCCATAACAAATGCTGTGTCACCGAGAACATTTGTGACACCACACTGCGCCCGTCTCCCTGAGACATAAGTTCTTAACTCTCATATGCTCATTGATTACACTAGCTCAAAGTGCCCTTCAGATCGAAACACAGTAATGTTTGCACACTGCTGCTTCACGGCAGAATAACTGGCCTTGGGGTGGTACCTTCCTAGACGGATTCCTGCATAGCAATCCTATCACCATTAAGTTAAACATTTTGAACAAAGCTTTTACATATAAAACAGTAAAGTAACATAAATATCCCACTGCTGAGCACAGGCCTCCTCTCATTTTTGAGAGGGTTTTATTTATCTATTTAATCTTTATTGTATTCACAAAAATATAAAAAAATAATCACAAAGGGCGGACTTAAAGCCTTTTGGCATTCTCTCCCAGTCAACCCAAGGAATGTAGAGATACTGTTATATATAGTGCTTTACAATGAGCAAACTCATAATTTTAAATACTTACTAATAAAAATATTAGGCTAATGGGACTAAAATATATCTAATCAATAATAATTATATTTCAAATCATATTACACTTACATATATACATAGATATATACACTTAAATATAGTATAATAATAATAATTTATTTATTATTATAATATATTAGCCGTGTGGTGGCGGCTCGCTAAAAGAATACTACCACTCCATCTCATCCAATGGATCTCGTAAAAGGCGAGTAAGGAATTAAACTGCACTGTGCACCCAACAGCGCATGGTGGCGATGGGCTCACCACCTATCACACCAAGTGCATTATATCGTTTTGGTGAAACGTGGATTGTGGCGGTCATCTGTTTTTGAGTGCCCAGTATCTGACTACCCCTTATGGGATACAGTCGTGATCTTATGTATGTATGAACTTAAATATACATACAAGTAAAACATATACATACATATTTTATAAATATATACATACATATTGCACAATCACCGATGATAGCAATGTAGATATCAACTTACAAAGATGATTTTAAAAGATGTTACCGAATTAATCTTTTAAACTTATGAGAAACCTTCTAAATGTCTTCGGGTAAGAAGTTCCAGAGGAGTGAAGCCTGTACAAGAGAGTTACCAAAGTAAGTAAAATAAAGGTTAGTTGAGGAACGAAGAACCCTATCATGGGTTAAAAAAAGGTACTGAAATTCATCTTTAAGATACGAGGGTGTAGTAGGATCATTTAAAATAGAGAAGAGAACAAGTAAAATATTATAGAATTACGCCTCTGTCTGATAGTGAGCCAGTTAAGGCGAGATCGATAATAAGAGATATGGTCATACTTTCGAATACCAAAAACGTATCTGATGCAGTTGTTGAAAAGGCGTAGCTTGAAGAAAAGTAAGTTACTTTGCTAAGATCCGCATGCTAGTCTATTACTCTTGATAATGCCTCGTTTTGGGGCGAAACACGTGTCGTGTTCTCGACTTCAGTGGTGTATATTATCTAGTGGTGGTATTGTAGTGGTTGGTGGAGGGTACCTGGTGGCGGTTCCTGGTGGCGGTGTTAGTTTGCTTGTGCACGCTACTGAGGGAGGGCGGGTGGTGCACTTCAAAAAACTAGGTAATATACACCATTTTTATATTTTGCATGCGGATCTTAGCAAAGTAACTTACTTTTCTTCATTATAATGGATTTCCGCAAAGTAACGCCTGATTCTATTAACTATAAGGCGTAGCTTGTTAAGAAATTCATTGTTCAAGTCTATGTAACACACGTGTGACGGGTCGTCCACTTCCCTTGAATATGGTTTTTAACACTGACGCAGCTCAGGAGGCGGGAGCCTGACAATATTTTAATGAGAATTTTTAAACAAACGTACATTGCTAATCATCATCGTCATCACTTCAGCCTATCACTAGTCCACTGCTGAACATAGGCCTCCTCCATAGATTAAAACAATAGCTTGTAGCTCTCATTTTGGGGGGGATTTTGCCATAGTTGCCACGCTTGGCAGGCGGGTGTGCCTGTTTTTCTTTTCCCTCTGTTGACTTTTACGACACCCACGGGATTAGATGCGGTGGTAGATTCTCTTAAGCCAATGTAATATAGGTACTTTATAATTGTTAACGGTATTGAAAACGGCCTCATCCGATAAAAGGCGCGCGACAACCCATGAAATCACGGACAGCTGCACCCGTAGAATACAATATTATGACTTGACTTCGCTACAGGTGTTTGACACTGTCATTGGTCCGATAACTATAGACAATTGTGACGTAACAACGCTCCATTAACGTCGCACAATTGTCTCTGACGAAGATATCTTTAAAATATGGATTCGATCCAAATAACGTGAAGCAGATGTTCGCGTCTGTCGATTGTTGGCAGGTGGAATGTTCCAGCTGTATACACAGCTTTTATACTACGTTGTTTCTCTTACTTTGAGTAATGTGGCTTATTATTAACCCTTTCGATTAATTACTGTTCACTTTTCATCTTTTTTTTTTAAGCCGTGGTAGCTCAGGGGCTAGGCGCTCGCTTTAAATTTCATAGTACGCGAGTGATCTGGGTTCGGTTCCCGGTGCCGGCACCACTAAAATAGTTAATTGCAATTTTAAGTGCTGATTTACCACGTGCTCGGCGGTGAAGGAAAACATCGTGAGGAAACCTGCATGTCTGAGGAATAAAAAATATTTCGAAGACATGTGAAGTCCGCCAACCCGCATTGGAGCAGCGTGGCGGATTCTTCCTAGCTCCAAAACCCTCTCAGAAATGAGAGGAGGCCTGTGCTCAGTAGTGGGACATTTATAGGCTGAAACTTTACTTTTTTACTTTTTTTTTTCATCTTTTTTATGTTAACTACAGTTGAATAATCATAACGAGCGGTTTTTGTTTTTACGAGTAATTTCATGAAGTGACGAGACGAGTAAAACGTTCATCTGATGGTAAGTGCAACGTCTGCCCATAACAGATGTCTGTCATTTAGAATATTTATGTGTAGCACCACACTGCGCCTGTCACCCTGAGACATAAGTTCTTAAGTCGCATTGAGAACTAGTGTAATCACTGGGCATATCCAGTGATTACACTAGTTCTCAATACCCTTGTGTTGTGAGGTTCGCGCGAAATAATGAGCAGTGACAGTAAATTTTAAACAAAAATCAATTTTTTTATAGTGGATTTTACGCATTGCTTGGGCTGTAGTACTTGTCAAAAACAAATCCAACGAGCCCATACATTAAGGAGCTAACTTGCTTAGTTCAGGAGTTCCTGTGGCCAATTCTTACTCCCCATTTCGTTCCCATAAGCAGTACAGTGACAGCATTATTTTGCTTGAATAAAGGCCGTCCACACGATACCTTAGTCGCCTTTTACGACACCTTGGTAGGAAAAAGGTAGGTGCTATTCTATTCTGCCGGACGTCAACTCCATGGTACCATGTTATTGCAATGTCACCGAAGCTACATAGTAGGTATGCTATGTTTTAACTCGATCGCACATCGGAAAGTAGGTCTAAATTGACTTACAATATTCGAACCGGGAAGACATACAAATCAAGCAAGCTAAATAAAACCTTTAAAAATTAATATGCGCAGGAAAAGAAGAGAAAGAAGTGCTACTTGAATGAACTTACTGTGAATTCCCGAACGAATTTGCGCGTACCCACCCCCAGCTAAATTCACTCAGCCCCATTTTTATGGAAGAAGGAGGAGACGAGCAATTCGTTCACGTGATGGTGAATGCAATGCCTGCCCGTAAAGAATGGTATGACAATCTTAACATTTCTGTGCGGCGTCAGAAATTCCGCAGTATTCACACAAATTAAGTGATTATGTTCTACACAAATGCCTTCGAGAGATTACAAAACACCGACCGTGTAATGAAAATCTTCACAGACCTGTATCGTGTGGGTTACATCGGGCGCGGGTTGGTTCCTCAGTTTGCGCGTACACTTGTGTCACTATAATATTTCCTACGAGGTTGTCGCCGTTGATATCAAATAACAAATATTAAATGTGGAAATGGGCTATAATCGAAAATTTAAAGTAATCTACTCACCCTTAGTCTTATGTCCTTTCTTGTGCCCTTTCTTTTCTTCGAAGTTAGATCCTCTGTGGCCGTGAGCTTCCTCCTCATGGTTGCCCTTGTGGCCGGCGTGGTCGTGATGCTTGGTCTTCTTCCCAGCTGCTTCCTCGTATTCCTTACGGTGGTTTTCGTCCTTCTTGAAGCCCTTGCCACCTTTGTCCAAGTGTTGATCTATCTTAAATCCTTTCGTTGTCTGTGAAAGGTAACAATAATTATTTTACCTTGAAATGATTAAGTGTCCAATCACCAACCCTTTAGAATACCACTGCTGGACGTAGGGCTGTTTCAAGTTGATTTGCCATAATGATTACATTTGATTTTGCCGGTCTGTCTGGTCTGTTTTAGATTTTATCATAAAATATAAATCGACATATTTCTGGTAATCCCTTAATCGAATTTTCGATAACCACGGGACGTGGTCACCAGCGGGACGATGAACTTCTAAGTCATAAAAAGTAAACGATTTATTTTTAGTATTATTTAAGTTTTATATAACTTTCGTGCTAACCATTATTTTTTAATGAAACCAAATCTGATGTTAGCAAAATCATTTGACTGTACGAACGTCTTATCGTCTCTATCAGATAATAGTCTTAACCTCTCCCAAAAAGGAAAATATGTCGTAATCGCCATGTTGGTCGAGGTAGACCTTAGACTTTAACCTGCTTCCGGCACCGGTCTGTGTATTTTCGGACTGCCATTTTCCTAAATGCATACTCCGCCACCTGTCGAAAGCTAAAAGATTTCCCAGACGACTTTTACGATACACACTGTATGAGGAACAGTGACGCATCATAGATACAAAATCCCATTATTTCTGTGTCACACTACACTGCGCCCGTCACCCTGAGACATCAGTTCTTAAGTCTCATATGCCCAGTGATTACGCTAGCTCTTAGTGCCCTTCAAACCGAACCACAGGCACAATTTGGATGCTACTGCTTCACGGCAGAATTACTGGTGGTAGGATTCCTATGCAGGAATCCGTCTAGGTAGGTACCACCCCTGTGCCAGTTATTCTGCCGTGAAGCAGTAGTGTGCAAGCATTAGTGAGTTTCGGTTTGAAGGGCACTGAGAGCTAGCGTAATCACTGGGCATATGAGACTTAAAAACTTATGTCATAGGGCGATGGGCACAGTGTGGTGTCACACAAAAATTTTCTGGTTGATACAGCATTTGTTATGGGCACACGTTGCACTTACCATCAGTGAACATTGTGCTCGTTTCTTCACATTATCGAATAAAAAAAAAACCGGCCGTATCTACGTAGATGGATTCCTGCATAGGTATACGACCAGTAAAACTACTCTCGCTTGTATACCGGGAGTCCAACCTAGGTCACTCGCGTGCAAAGCAAATTTACGGCGTGCACCCGGCCCCTGAGGTACTGCGGTCTCGTTTGTATACATCAGTCATAATGTTGTACCATTTGGAATGATTTACGCTTCTGAAAAATCAAACACCTTCATTTGTTTAGAATGGAGACGGAAAGATAATGTTTCGTTAGTAAACAATTTTCTTGGAAAAATCAAAACATCCGCGTTGTTTTCAGTTACCTTTTGTACGTATAGTTTTTACGCACAGCCAGTTAATGTAGATTATAAAACATCTCATATACTGATATACTAATAACTGAGAAGAATCTACCACTCCATCTTCTCCCGTGGGTGTCGTAAAAGTCGACAGAGGGAAAATAAAACTAGAAGATGGGCAGCAGCATCTTCCTGGAACATCTGAACAAATAAACTGCGGTTGTCAACCCGCCCGTCAAGCGTGGCAACTATGGCAAAATCCCCCCATAATGAGAGCTTCTAACTTTTGTGGCAATCTACGGGGGAGGCCTATGTTCAGCGGTGGACTAGTGATAGGCTGATATGATGATGATGAGGATTCCTACGCAGGAATTCGTCTAGGTAGGTACCACCTCAGGGCCAGTTAATCTGCCGTGAAGCAGTAGTGTGAAAACATTATGTTTCGGTTTTAAAGGCACTGACAGCTAGCGTAATCACTGGGCATATGAGACTTAAGAACTTATGTCTCAAGGTGACGGGCGCAGTGTGGCGTTACACAGAAATGTTCTGGGTGACACAGCATATGTTATGGGCAGAGGTTGCACTTACCATCAGGTGAACGTTTTTCTCGTTTCGTCACTTTGTCCAATAAGAAAAAGCTGAAGAGTTTGTTTGTTTTTTTTTTGGTTAAACACGCTAGTCTCTGGAAGTACGAGTCGCATTTGAAAAATGATTTTTAGTTTAGATAACCAAAGTTTTAAAGAACATTGATGTGATGATGTTCTCCTAGCCGATTTCGACCACGGCGACAACTGCCGATTACTGTCGAGAGCCTTCAACTGCGCAGGAGATATTATAGTGCCACAAGTGTACGCAAACACAGAGGCACTCACTCGTCCCAACCTTCCCGCGCCCGATGTAACGCTGATGCGATAAGATCGGAGGTAGGCTAGGATATAAAAGAAGATTATAGGCTATTTAACATCACGCTACGACCCTCAGTTGCGGTTTCTTTTTAATCAAACGGCAGCTGAACCCGCGAAGCACATCTAGTTTATAATAAAATAATTTTAGTTGTTACTTGCGTGGTGCTAATAAATTAAGATGATTACACCTCGGAATCAAGATTAAAGATATAACCAAAGTCAAAGTCAATATTTCTTTGTTCAATTCAGACTTGTCTAAGCTCTCATGAACGTCAAAATCTGCACCGATTCGAAAATTAACGCCTCGTCTTTCTTTTTTAGTTTCTCATATTAATAATAAATTATTTATTTCAATTATCATAGAATCATATTGCGTTAGTAACAAAGAACTTGATATATGTTACATAATGTCATTTATAAATTATATAAAAACATTACTATATCATTTTAGTAGCCAGGGGGTTTGCAAGTGCAGAGTAAGAGTTATTTCCAATCATCTTTGTCCTCTATGTAATGATCTATTTTATAATACACTTCATGTAATAACGTCTTCGTGATAAGTTTTTTGAAAACTTAGTCCGATTTTTACGTTTAAAATTTTATACATCTGCTAAGAAAATACTTTCTAATTTTAGCGAACCTAAACATTATGAACTGCTTTTACTATATTCTTTTATTTTGAAAATGGTCATAGGTAGATATACCTATATATTATATACATTATAGCCTCATCCAAAGCATCTATGCTATTTTATAAGAAAATTCATTCTATTAAGATTGTTGCTATTTTCCTATGCTGTTAAATTTTCAATGGCATGGCAATGAGATGATAATGGCAACTTTTAACAATGTTTCCTACATTCTACATCTAACCAGTGTAGCTGTTAGAATTGTAAATTTTAAATACCTTAGGTAAACAGTAAATAGTTCAGGTAGGTACCGCCCCAGGGCAAGTTATTCTGCCGTAAAACAATAGTGTGCAAACATTACTGTGTTTCGGTTTAAAGGGTACTCAGAGCTAGCGCAATCACTGAGCATAAGAGACTAAAGAACTGTTGTCTCAGGATAACAGGCGCTGTGTGACGTCACATTGTGTACTGGGCGACACATCATTTGATATGTGCAGACTTTTCACTCAATCCAACGTCACTTTATCCAACGCCACCTCCACACGGAATTAAAAAATCTGACTTGGCAAGGTATTTGGTAAATAATTTCACTAACGGAAACGTATACGTGCAACCTTATATATCGCAGTGTTAGTACAAAACTTGACACCAGGGCCAGTTATTCTGCCGTGAAGTAGTGGTGTGCAAACATTACTGTGTTTCGGTTTGAAGGGCACTGTTAGCTAGCGTAATCACTGGGCATATGAGACTTGAGAACTCAAACTGTCTCAGGGTGACGGGCGCAAGGTGGTGTCACACAGAGATGTTCTGGGTGACACGGCATTTGTTATGGGCAGACATTGCACTTACCATCAGGTGAACGTTCTGCTCGTTCCGTCACTTTTATCAAATAAAAGCGTCTCATATGCTCAGTGATTGCGCTAGCTCTTAGTACCCTTTAAATCGAAACACACTATTGTTTCACGGCAGAATAACTTGCCCTGGGGCGGTACCTACCTAAACTATTTAATATTTACCTAAGGCATTTAAAATTTACAATTCTAATGGCTACACGGACTACGGCTAGACGGATTCTTGCATAGGAATCCTACCACCAGAAAAACAGTTACAGATAGATACAGATAGATGGTAATCGGTTTTAGTTTCAATGATTTTGGAAAAAAAACTTTTTGAATTATAACAATTTTATAAATGCGCATGAAAATTTCTGTGTGGCGCAAAAGTTATCGGCAACCATCGGTGTCACAGCACCATGCTACTGTCACTGAGGATCATCAACGGCGGCCTCTCTCCATAAGCTGACTCCTGCGGCATCAACCCTACTTCACCGCATCGCCAGACTGCACCACATCGCAGGACGTGTCAACATCTCCGCGCTCAATACGACTTGCACTCTGCGGAGTGATGTAGTCTGTTTCGCCACATGAGAAGCTCAAGAAATATCTCATACATTCCATAATCGCGCTAGGAAAGTTTCTGAGATGCGAACTATATTGACAACATCTAAAGATGACTGGTAAGAGGAGACGTCCTCCCCAGATCAGACCACCCGATCTGGCGGGTGGACCCATTTTCAATGGCAATATCATCTGCCAAAACCTTATAGTAAAAGTTATATGTATTGGTACTTTCACCCCCTTTCGTCTTGTTACCCTATTAACCTAACATCTTTTATATATTTTTTTAAACATGTAAAACGGAGGCTAAGACAGGATCCGTTCAGTCTATTGTTAAAAAATATATACTTATATTTTTAAAATGGGAAGCACAAAAGCGACTCAAGCTCGTATGAACATTAAAGCCAGCTAAAGAAAGTGGTGTTCTTAAAAGTCAGTGGAGCGACGGAGACGCCGCCGGAGGGCGCTCTCTTTTTGTATTATTTGCACAATGCCGTCGCATTGTTCACTTTGTGAGACGCCTTGTTTGTCTCTTAAACGTCGCTATCACAAACATGTTGACAGTCAAAATATAAAAAAAAAGCAAAGTAACAGCGGCCGGAGTCCGCCACGCCGCACCAGTGCGCGTTGGTGGACCTCACATGCTCGCGAAATATTTTTATTCCGCTGGTTTCGTCACGATAAGATCGGAGGTAGTCTAGGATGCAGTGTCAGAAACACGGTGGCAATCTAGTGAAGTGTAGACAACCATATCCGAATACCAACAATTCGTGTTTTTGCACAAATGTTGGCTCCGACTGGGACTCTAACCCTGGACCCGCGGCGTAGAAGTCAGGTACTCCGACCACTACGCTCAGCAGTTATTAACTGGGCCGATTGCTGTAGTTTGCATAAAGTAGCTGTGAGCATGCATACTTTAGTTTTCAGGTATTGTTACTGGGGGTAGAAATCCGACTTTAAAAAAAAAGAAAGCGTTGCCTCATAGTAGGATTTTTCCTGTATCGTGGGTGCGTCTTGCAGACATCTCCCAAGCTCAGCACAACCAGGCCCGGAAACAATGATTTTTGTTCTTGCAAAACGTTGCGGCAGACGTTGCATTTACCATCGTGTATGTTTGCACGTTTCGTCACCTTATCGAAAAAAAAACAATATTCGGGAGTAGTCGGGAGGACATCGTCATACGTTGCACAGACGTCACTATCTAACAATATTTTTAACGTGTTTTTAGTCTTTTTAATAAAGTATTTTAATAAGGTATCTAAAATAATTTCGACGAAATAAAAACAGTTTTGATTAGAAGATGTGATAAATGAAAAAAAGAACATAGATGACATGCAAAGCAAATACGAAAACTAGTTATCGAAATAAGTAATACCTAACAAGACTTTTGAACGCAACTCAACTGTGATATGTATTACGAAGCGTCGGACTTTTGGCGCCAACTCGAAAAATGGCGGTAGTGTTTTAATAGAATTTAATAATTTCCGTGTATATTTTATACTGATAGTTTATTATGCAGAAAGTCCTCGTGAGTGTACAGCGATTGGAAAATTCCATTTAAGACCAGAATTGTACTTTCGCTTTGTCTCCATCTGTCTAGCAAATCTTCAGAACAAGTCAGCTATCATTTTACTGTCGTTCGAAATTTTGAATTATCTATTGTCACTCCCGTGACTGAGTTGACATTGGCAGGATTCGATTGATAGGCAAGAATTAAAAACGGGTTTCTTAGAAATCGGAATAATTGACGTTACAAGAGTAATTCTGATGCGGGCGTCGATTTTCTAATAATTACCGTGTGATGGTTTCTTATATTATGCGAATACTATACATTTTGGAAAAAAATATAATTAAAAGCTGCGGGTACCCCGAGTTAACTATGACATCAGGACACCTGTCATCTGTTCTCCCGTGGCCATGGCTGCTTTAAAGCGCTTGAAGCGTCGCTTGAAACGTCGTCGTCGTTACAAATAGTTTAAATTAAACGCGATAAAATCCGTAAAAATGGATTTATTTAAATAATTACCGTGTGGTGGCGAATGTAAATCCAATACAAAAACACATCTGCTATTCCTCTGGTATTGTAGATGTTCATGGGCGGCGGTGATCACTTGCCATCAGGTGAGCCGCTTGCTCGTTTGCCACCTCTTACATAAAAAAAAAAAATTACCGAGATGTGTCTTTCAAGTTCATATATCAGAAGGAACAATTTATTAATTAATAGTTTTTCTAGTCAGTAACAAAGTAATGTCTTAGCTTTTGACAATCGTGTGATCTAGTGGCCAGAGTGTCGACCTTCTACTACGCCGCAGATCCTTCAAATCCCAGCCGGAGCCACCATTTGTGCTAAAACGTAAACCGTTGTTTTCGGCCCCGAGTGTGTTGTGCATGCATACTGGTGGTAGGATTCCTATTCAGGAATCGGTCTAGGTAGGACTACCCCAGGGCCAGTTATTCTGCCGAGAAGCAGTAGTGTGCAAACATTATGGTGTTTCGGTTTGAAGGGCACTGTGAGCTAGCGTAATCACTGGGCATATGAGACATAAGAACTAATGTCTCAGGGTGGCGGGCGCAGTGTTTTGTCGCACAGAAATTTTCTGGGTGACATAGCATTTGTGTTATGGGTAGACGTTGCACTTTACATCGGGTGAATGTTTTGATCGTTTGGTCACTCAATCCAATAAAAATAAAAAATGTGAAATGTATGTATGTAAAAACCACCTACGATACAGGAGAAATTTTAGGGAGGAATCGTTTTGTTTTTTTTTTGAAAAAAAAATCTGGCGTAATAACCATCTCAAATATGTCATACAATTATCTCAGACCCGTTATGAGTAGCGTCTAATGCTCGAAGATGGCAGGAGTTTGATAATGCGACGACCAAACACCCTGTTAAATGTAGCGAATTACGACAGACCCTCCCACCTTGGGAAAGTTAAAGACAAATGACAATTTGATGTTTATTTAGAAACTATTCATATTGTCGAAATTTCAGTCATGTGTTTAGTAGATAATTTTAATCAAAATTCCGACACCAAAGTTTCCAGAGTTTCATGAGTCTCATGGATCCCAGAATCAACCAAAATTATATGGGACCACCATTACGATATAATATTTCTAATAAAAAAAAACAATCCAAATTGGTTCATACACAAAGAGTTTTTGCCCGAACATACGTTAAAAATATTAACAGAAAATTTCGGTTATTACTATTTCTCATGATTAAGGTAGAAAAAAGAATATTTACTTCTTCTTTGTTTAATGGCTGCTTTATTCGGCACGAACCACAGACCCGCACAACGCAACAAATATTTAAAAAAAAAATGGCCGTGCGACAACTTACATGTGACAAAAGTGAAAATAATATATATTAGAAATTGGATTACCATAAAAATCGATCAACATGAATTAACTATAAGTTATTTCAAAATAACTGCTCAGTATATAAGCAATTATTTATTAACGAAAACGCAGCACTCAAATTCGATTTTACTCTCTTCGCGCCATTTATAATAATGATATTTGCATGGTATGATACTAAATTCAATGAAAATGGTATTTTTTAGAATTTTTTGGGTAAAAAAAAAGTAAAGTAACAGCCTATAAATGTCCCACTGCTGAGCGCAGGCCTCCTCTCATTTCTGAGAGGGTTTTGGAGCTGTCATGTCCGCCGCGCTGCTCCAATGCGGGTTGGCGGACTTCACATATCCTCGAAATATTTCTATTCCTCGGAGATGCAGGTTTCCTCACGATGTTGGTGTGATGTGGTAAATCAGCACTTAAAATTGTAGAACAAATTTAGAGGTGCTGGCACCGGGGATCGAACCCAGGTTACTCGCGTACTATGAAATTAAAGGCGAAGACCAGGCCCCTGAGCTACGACGGCTTGAGATTTTTTGGATGCGATAATCATGATTCTATTTTGACAATTTGTATTTAAAATAAATTGTATATGGATACAATTTCTTTTTCTTTATTTTCCTCTTTATAATATGGATATGATTTTAATTTTTTATTTCATGACTAGACTACTTATAATATACTAAATATTTGCATGCTGTTTTGTTTTACAGCTAAATAAATAGGTTAACGCTACAGCCCTTAATGTGAACATCAATATAACCCTATTTAAAGAAAATAATATATTTGAATTTGACATTTTACTCTCATCGCGCCAAAAGACACTTAAAAAAACAAAAGGTAGATTCTTACAGCTAACATCAACAAGAGTTTCATGATTTGCTACTACGCGGGTCATGCCAAAAAGGTCACTCAGCATATTGTTGCAGTAAAAACCACAACGCTGATTTTCGGGTTTCGGAACTTTAAATTCCGATTTAATTCTAAACTATTTTTTTAATGGAAGCTAGTGTTACGAACGGCTAACCGGCCCTGAGTTATATAAGTGACCGCTATGGACCATAGACTAATTTTTATTTATTTATTTATTCTTTATTGCAAACCTTAAAATTAATAACAAAAAATTAAACTGGAAATAAAAAGATACACTAAGAGTTAGCAATGGGCGGTCTTATTGCTGACAGCAATATCTTCCAGACAACCGCTGGACGGACATGATATCAAGGACAACGAAAACGTCGAGAGCGTCGGCATGGAAAACCAATAAATAAAATATGTTGCATTAAGAACAAAATTATTATACACATATACTATACATATACGATCATACATAAATAAATAAGTTATATATATACATATTTATATACGTAGATGTATATATATATACACTTTAATGTATATATATATATACATTAAAATTATCCTCGATTAACAATCAAGAAATGGAATGTCTCGTTATTAGTATGGTGTATAAACAATTGTTATTCATTGAAAAAAACTAAAATGTACATTGCGTTTTTTTTCTTAAATTATACTTTAGACTAATGAATAATTTGCGCGTAATATAAGAAATATTATCATTGTCTAACTCAGTCAAATGGTTTTAACCGCATAGTTTTATAGCCAAAAACTTTGCTTATTAATCGGGCTATTTAATTCGAAAATATTTTAATAATCGGATAAGTATTTCATGAGATTAGTGCGTTCAAACATACAAACTCTACGGCTATGTTAAATCAGTAAAAAGTAAGATATGATAAATATTCTAAATTGTATATATTAATTCAAATAGCCTCACCTTCGCACCATGTTCATTATTATGGTGTCCTTGATGGCCCTGCCCACCTGCTTGCACGTGACCGTGATGACCGTGTTTCTGCTGCGGCTGATGGTGTCCCGCAGACGGGAACTGGTCTTCGGATAGCTGTATTGTCGGCTGTGGCGCGGGCACGATCATAGGCGAAGGTCCATTAGCTGATGACACGGACACGATCCCCGGCGCAACGTTGGAAACAAAGTCAGCCGAGTGCGCATGGTCAGGGACTCTTAAATGGGCTCGTTGGTATGCCGGCTGCTGAGCTGGGGCGGAAGCAAATAGAGCCGGGTTTTGAAACGGCACAGTGTTGCCAACCAATTTATTGGGACTTCGACTCACGTCGGCGCTTAAGTATCGCGCTGACTTCGAAGCTCCCGGCGGGGCGTACACTTTGTGATAGTGTTCAGCGCTCGCTGCGAGCATTTCTTCGTACGGCACAGAAGGCTGGGACTCTTCTTCGTTGGCTTCGTGTACTTCGTACTGATGGACCTGTCTATGTTTTCTAACGTGATCCCCCCGTGATTCGATGGGGGATCGTCGTTTAACACGAACCGGTTCCCCCTGTTCCACAACAGCTTCTCTTGTTTCATGTTCATGATTGTATTCTTCTTCGTTGTATGGCTCACGAACATCTTCTTCTATCCACGGATCTTCCCTCAAGTTCGCGGCGGCGAATGCCGCCAAGGAAAGTAACCAGATCAGCGCTAACCTCATCTTGCAGCAACTGAGCTGGAAATGGGTTACCTTTTTTTAATTATATAGTTATAAACGGGCCTTTCACCGCGTTGACTAATCCTATTGTAAAGGATCCGTTGGTAAACTATTGCGCCGGGTGCTTGTTTTTGCGATAATGGTGTGCAAATGTTTGTGAACGAGACAGCGCGGGAGCGAGGCGTGTCGAGAACTGCCCGCGGCGGAAGCCTCGAAAGCGTTGTTAACCCGACGCGAATCTGCGTTCGATTTTTCTGAACAGTGAAAACTGCGACCTTGAATACCGTCCACACTTTTACTAATTCGTTTGCGTCCGTTCGTTGCGCAACGGACGACGGGAATGCGGCGCTCATGCGGAGCGTTGCCAGGTGTGCCGATTTGCACGGGACGTCCCGATTTACTGTAGGTATATATCATATATCGTACATATAATTTAAAAAAAGTGGTAGTGGCTTAAGAGAATCTACCACCCCATCTCAACCCGTGGGTGTCGTAAAAGTCGACAGAGGGAAAATTAAAACCAAGAGATGGGCAGCAGCATCTTCCTGGAACATCTGAATAAATAAACTGCGGTTGCCAATCCGCCTGCCAAGCGTGGCAACTATGGCAAAATCCCCCCAAACTGAGAGCCACTAACTTGTGGCAATCTATGAGGTTGATGGAGGCCTACGTTCAGCAGTGGACTAGTAATAGGCTGAAAGGATGAGGATGATTTAAAAAAAACTGACCTTCCAATAAAAAATCACTAATACCTGTCTTATCTTATCGTCCATCGGGATAACATTGTAGACTGTCCTGATTTGAAAACCAAATTCACGATTATTTTTACCTTCCGTCCCGAAATTTGACATTAGGGACCTGGTAACACTACACATGCGTCACTAAGAAATTGTACGGCAAAGTTTTCTGACCTACCTTCAAGCCGCGACAATTGTTCCTATTTGTGGTGAGTTAACTACGATTATTGACCTACGCAGTTTTAAGATAAACTTATATTGGTTAAACGTGGGAGAGTAAATTAGTTCAGTGACGCGCAGTCGCATAATTCTAAATATAAATTTACCATCAAGATACTCGTATAATTACCAATGTAAATGTCATATATATTTTCGGTGATGTAATTGCTGTTAGCCTTATCGGCCTTTACAGTTTCATCAGATACTTAGTAAATGTAAAATGTAAATGTCACTAGAGCCGCGGTAGCCCAGCTAGGCGCTCGCTTTATATTTCATAGTACGCGAGTGACATGGGTTCGATTACCCGGCGCCGGCGCCACTAAAATTGTAAATTGCATTTTAAGTGCTTATTTACCGCGAGCTAGGCGGTGAAGGAAAAGATCATGAGGGAACTTTCATGTCTGAGAAATAAAAAAAAATCGATGACATGTGAAGTCCGCCGCTCGCATTGGAGCAGCGTGGCGGACTCTTCTAGGGCTCCAAAACCCTCTCAGCAATGAGAGGAGCCCTGTGCTCAGCATTGGGACATTTATCGGCTATAATTTTATTTTTTTAAATTTAAAATTTAAATCGCATTAACAATTTAAGTGGTGACTGCACCTGGGATCGAACCCAGTTCACCAACGTACTGAGAAATTAAAAGCAAGCGCCTAGCCCCTGAGCTACCACAGCTCCTACCTCATCTAAATAAACATTGTTTATTATTATTATGTAAACAATCTACATTTAAAGAAAAAACTTCGAGAAAATGTCACGAATGTAGAGTATCATCACTTCAGCCCATCACTGGTCCACTGCTGAACATAGGCCTCCCTCATAGATTGCCATAAAAGTTATGTAGCTCTAATTTTGGGGAATTATGCCATAGTTGCCACGCTTGGCAGGCGGGATGGCAACCGCAGTTTATTTATTCAGATGTTCCAGGAAGATTCTGCCTGCCAATCCCCTGGTTTTAATTTTCCCTCTGTCAACTTTTACGACACCCACGGGATGAGATGGAGTGGTAGATTCTTTTTTTTATTGCATAAAGTGATGAAACGAGCAAAACGTTCACCTGATGGTAAGTGCAACGTCTGCCCATAACAAATTCTGTGCCACCCAGAAAATTTCTGTGTGACACTACACTGTACCCATCACCCTGAGACATAGGTTCTTAAGTCTCATATGCCCAGTGATTACGCTAGCTCACAGTGCCCTTCAAACTGAAACACAGTAATGCTTGCACACTACTGCTTCACGGTAGAATAACTGGCCCTGGGGTGGTACCTACCTAGACGGACTCCTGCATAGGAATCCTACCACCAGTTTTTTTTTTTTTCTGGCCGCCACCACACGGAGTAAAGTAGTGTCAGGACTAGGATAATTGTAGGGTTTATTTATCACTAGCTTATGCCCGCGACTTCATTCGCGTGGATATACGTTTTTTGAATAACTATTTTACATTATATTTTTACACTATATATTTTCCGGGATAAAAAGTCATCATATGTCCGTCTCCGGGACGCGAGCTATCTCTGTGCCGAATTTCCTCACGATCGGTTCAACAGTTGAACCGTGAAAAGGTAACAGACAGGGGTACAGAGAAAGTTTAGTTTTGCATTTATAATATTAGTATGGATAATATTGTTACCAAGCTTTGAAATAATTTTACATTTTATTCAACACATAATACATGACATATTGTACAGACTCCAAGTTTGCAATTTCAACAAATGACACGAGTGGCATAAGGTAACTAAAGTATGAAATAAATGCGTTGGTAAGGGTTGGATCGATATATCTTTAGAAATACAGCGTTAGTTCCTATTTTTGATTTTGTTGTCGAGCTAATGAGAACAAAATCTACGAAGAAATCGAAGATTTGGACAAATTTAAAAATATTAATATAATAGGAAACACTGTATTCTGTAACTTATCTCATTCTCTCGCATGATTAATGCTATAGATGTATATGTTTCGCTTTTTCGTTTCATTGAGTTTCAGATCACGTTTCTAAAGAAGTTTTCACTTCAAAAACTTCTATCGTATTCTATAACAACAAAATTTTCACATCATATTTTAAACGTAGAAAATTATTTACGAATAAATTATTATGAAATTGCTTTCAGCGTTTAATGAAAGTTGATAAAAGTTTTTTATAAATTAAGTGCCGTGCCATCCCGTGGGTGTCGTAAAATTCGACAGAGGGAAAATGAAAAATCAGGAGATAGGCAGCAGCGTCTTGCTGAAACATCTGAATAAAAAAATACGGCTGTCAAACCGCCTGCCAAGCGTGGCAACTATGGCAAAATCCCCTTAAAATTACAGCTACAAAGTGTTGTGGCAACGTATAGGGGAGGCCTATGTTCAGCAGTGGACTAGTGATAGGCTGAAGTGAAGTAATTTACGTAATTTGTACAGCTTACACAACGGCAACAGCTCAGTTGGTGCAGCGGCTTTGTTATTGACTTCTCGGTAAAAGGTCGCGGATTCGTTACGGTACACACAATTGTATGTCTATCGGTAATAGCTGTTCCGGGTTTGAAGGTTGGTACATATGCAATTTATATATGTAAGCTACACACAACATACCACCTAGTGATGTCAACTATTTTACAGCAGTAAAACGACATCGGCGAATTCCTAACTGATTTGTTCAAATATTATTCTATATAATAATACCAGCTGTTGCCCGCGACTTCGTCCGCGTGGAATTAGGTTTTTTTAAGTATCCCGTAGGAACTCTTTATTTTTTCGGGACAAGAAGTATCCTACGTCCGATTACGGAATGCAAGCTATCTCTGTGCCCAATTTCGTCAAGATCGGTTCAGCGGTTGAACCGTGAAAAGGTAACAAACATACAGAAGGACAGAGAGAGTTACTTTCGCATTTATAATATTAGTAGGTATGGATTAGTGTGGTGTTATATTAAATAATACATACATCGATGATGATAACCCCCTAAAATGAGGCGACCGCAGCCAATCTATTTCTACATCTTTATAATACTACTGCAAATGTACATTATTTTAAAATGGCTAAGAAATAAAATTGCCCGCTGGATTTCTTGCTTGTTCTTCCTAGGACAGATGCTGTTTTTGCGAACCAGTGTAGCTTTAAAAAATGTCGTTCTATAAGTATTATATAATAATCTATTTATACAAATCAATACAATGAAAGTGTCTGTTTGTAATAACAAAATAACAGCTTTTCACTCAATGCTTATGAAAGTATATACGGTACTAATAAGAAAAAAAATGTTTTAATTTTTGCCTGTCTGTTTGTTCCGGCTAATCTCCGAAATGCCTGGACCGTTTTCGTTTTCGTCAGATAGCTGATATTATAGTGGGTAACTGAGGCTATCTACGGGGGAGGCGTATGTTCAGCTGTGGACTACTGATAGGCTGAAATTATTATGATGTTAAGGACCGTTAGGAATAGGAAGTCGAGGAATATCTTTGGAAGAGATACTTCGTCGAGGAGAAAGTTGGATGTATGGGTCACAGCTATCCAACATCAGGTAAAATGACAGTCCGTTTTTTTACGAATAGTATTATATATTTTAGGTAGTAGGATTTCTCTGCAGGAATCCCACTAGGAAGGTTATTTTATTTTAGGTTAACTGGCCCTGGGGGTCCAGTTAACCTACCGTGAAACAGTACAGTTGCAAACATGACTGTGTTTCGGTTTGAAGGGCACTGAGACCTAGTGTAGTCACTGGGCATATGAGACGTAAGAACTGATGTCTCAGGGTAACGGGCGCATTGTGGTTTTCTAGGTGACACGGCATTTGTTATGGGCAAACGTTGCGTTTATCATCGGGTGAACGTTTTGCCCGTTTCGTCAAATTATGGAATAAAAAAAATACATTATACAATTTTGTGTTTTAAACCTTAAGCATATAAGTATATTTGATTTTTTTTTTGTTTCATCCACTGCTGCTCGTAGGTTCCATATCAATGGCACCGATAGAATGTCGCTGTAGGATAATGCAGAGTCGGCTCCTTTTCGTTACTGCCACCCAATATATGTTTCATAACTCCGTATTTGTTTCTTTTTTTTTTTGTAAATTGTGTTGTTGTATGGAGCGCAACAACGAAGGAAGGTATTTTCTTTCTTTGTTTATATAATAGTGTCTCCGTCACCCAGGACAACCAGTTGCAGATTCCTTCAAGGAGTCACACCTTTTTATAGAAGACCAAACGAGCAAACGGCTCATCTGAAGATAAGTGATCACCGCCAACTTTCTTATTTGTTTCTGAAATAAATTTTTCATAATTACAATTTGATTAAGTCCACCTTTTAAGTGGTAAAGCCAATTGTGCCAGGCGGCCCCGCTATTCCATAACATAAGTAATAAGATGACAGATATACTCGTATATATAAAAAAAAAAACATATTAATTACTAAACAATGATCTATAAAATTGTGTGTGTGTGTGTGTTTGTTTGAGTGTGTCTGTGCGCATGCGTGTGTGTGCGCATGCGTGTGTGTGTGCGCATGCGTGTGTGTGTGTGCATGCGTGTGTGTGCCTGCCTGCGCGCGCGCAATTCCAGGGAAATTAGAAAGTGAGTTGCAGTCCTTTTAGAAAGGATTAGGCTCTTAACGTGAAGGTCCCTAAGTCGTATCAGTCCAGCAAATTTCACGAAGCGACCGCGCGTGTCAGAACTTTAAAAACGCGCGACAGTGGAACTGCGCTCGTATGCCCTGCAATTTTACTAGCTCTCCGTGCCCTTCGGACCGAAACAGTAATGTTTGCACGCAGTGTGCGCGAAGAAATGAACGCGTAAACAACTATGCAAATGTTAAATGTACATTTAATTTTACTGTCGTAAATTTTACTGTCGCGAAATTAAATGAAACAGCCTGTATAAATATATTCTTAGGCCATTGACTCGATGCTTTCAACGCCGTTCGTGCGTATCGCACAACATTGTTCTGATGAAGTCATTAAATAAATTATGTTAAGCTCCTCCATTTCGCGCGACACTGCAACTTGAAACATAGAATGACTTAGACATGGCTGACAAGAACTGTTCTAGAGTTATCGGTAGAAATATTACTGGTGGTAGAATTCCTGTGCAGGAATCCGTCTAGGTAGGTACCACCCCAGGCCAGTTAGTCTGCCGTGAAGCAGTAGTTTACAAACGTGTGTACTGTGTTTCGGTTAGAAGGGACACTCACACACTGACAGCTAGGGTATTCCCTGGGCATATGTGAGAACTGATGTCTCAGTGTCGAGCGCAGTGTGGCGTCACACAGAAAAGTTCTGGATGACACGGCATTTGTTATGGGCAGACGTTGCACTTACCATCAAGTGAACGTTTTACTCGTTTCGTCCTTTAATCAAAAAAAAAATCATACAATAAGAACTCAAAAGTATTTATCAGTATTTAGCAAAAATCACTCACTTTATCCATACAATCCAAAAATTTGGTAACGATATTTTTTTATTATCATACATAAATACAGTCACGCCTCTTTCCCATTGGGGTAGACAGAGACCAAATCTTTCCACTTGCTACAATCCTGCCGCACATTTTTTTTATTATAGTGTTAGAAATAATTTGAATTATAATACTTTAGTATTGAGTTTTTAAATTGAATGTTGTAAATAATATTAAGTAATATCTACCGGTACTACTATGTATCACGTAGATATTGGATATAAGAACGTGTGTTAATTTTAGAATGCAAAAATTATCTTTATTTGCAGGGTGAATACTTTTAGAAAGCAAAACATAGTCTTTATTTGTTACAACCGTGTGGTGTTTGTTACGCCGTGTGGTGGCGGCTCTTTCAAAGAATACTACCACTCCATCTCATCCATTGGATCTCGTAAAAGGCGAGTAAGGAATTAAACTGCACTGTGCACCCAACAGCGCATGGTGGCGATGGGCTCACTACCTATCACACCAAGTGCATTATATTATTTTGGTGAAACGTGGATTGTGGCAGTCATCTGTTTTTGCAGTGAGTGCCCAGTCTCTGACTACCCCTTATGGGATACAGTCGTGATCTTATGTATGTATGTATTTGTTACAAATGAGATACTTAAATAAAATTAAAAGTATTAATAAAATTTATTTAAAATGTGCATCGACGTTCCGTGTTATTCGCGTAGCATCAGCATTATTGTATATCCATTGTATAGTTTCTACATTATTTTAGCTTAAGCTTTAACATTGTAACATACTTATTTTAATAAATATTAGTTTTTTAAACATAATTTTCCATCGCCCAATTTTAACTCGAGTTGTTTAAAAAAATATATCTATGGCAACAGTTCATCCACTATTCAAAATTCTTCTTTATTTTGCTACATTTACATGTGTATTTACATTTGACTTGTGATGAAAATAATTGTTATAATATTTGTCAAAGAGTGAGCGATGGCCGAGCGATAGCGCCGTCTACCTCTTGATTAGGGGATACAGGGAGCTTGTGTAATAATTTCACCTTAGTACGCTTAACCACCAATTACTTAAGTAAACCGACAGTTTCGCTGTGAAGCAGCGACAAGGTCGGTATCTCGAATTCAACTAAAATCTTTTCACCATTAATTAGGAAATTATTAAACAAATCGGTTCTAATTATTTCTAAAATTAAAAGAGACAAGATTTCACGGAACAAAAGCGATTCGTCGCAAACGTGGTGCGCTCGCCGTGGACGTTCGAGCAAGAGTGTCGCCCAACACGGTCGCGCCGACCATCGCCTCGACGCTCCGCCAGACCGACAGCTGTCAAATCTCATTCTGGCATATCTTTTAACAGATGGCGCTAGCAATGCGCCGTCATATTTACTATGAAACGAGGTGCACTAATGTTTATTTAATATTAATATCAACGTCAAGTTTCATTTCACATTCACGCTTCATATTATTGATGGTGGTAGGATTCCTATGCACGAATCCGTCTAGGTAGGTACCACCCCAGGGTCAGTTAATCTGCCGTGAAGCGGTAGTGTGCAAACATTACTGTGTTTCGATTTGAAGGGCACTGAGAGCTAGCGTAATTACTGGGCATATGAGACTTAAGAACTGATGTCTCAGGGTTGACGGGCGCAGTTTGGTGTCACACAGTACACAGTTTCTGGGTGACACAGCATTTGTTATGTGCAGACGTTACACTTACCACCAGGTGAACGTTTTGCTCGTTCCGTTTTTATGAAAAAAAAAAATATTTATGGCAACAATAATACAATCTTCAATCATCTTTAAAATTTTGATCGACACTAAAATGATAGTTGATGCAGCGACATCTATGTCGTCACATGAGAAGCTCAAGAAATATTCGCATACGTCCACAATCGCGCTATGAAAGTTTTCTGAGATGCGCACTATATATGCAACATCTAAATATTACTAGATGGAGGAGACGTCCTCCCCAGATCAGACCATTCGATCTGGCGGGTAGCTACCCTTTTCCTTGGCATCATCATTCGCCAAAATGGTGACCCCGGAATGAACATCCGCAGCCAGCTTCTCCAAACCACAGGAACAACGTCATCGGCAGCCATCTCAGTCACAGCACCAGACTACTATCGGCTCAACGCGTGCTTCCTAGTGTAGCGCATTGGATGAGCTTGTATAAGGGCATCTGCGGTGGCGGTGGTGGATTGCAGAAAGGAAAACTCTTATTGTATACTTCTATAAATTTTATTACAATATGTCGTTACAAGTCATGTCGCTTGTACTCGCTAGAGCGACTCCAATGGCTGTGTTGCCACTGTAGATATTTTATAATTAATGTTGCAAACATGTTGCGGCCCCAAGATACAAATTCAATGAATTATATATGACGGAGCAGATGTTCTTAAGTTGTTTTTAAAAAGGCTGACGTCGGCCTGGCCGACGTCATGACCTTCACCATCACTCATGTTAATTAACGTGTGAATTTAAATAACCAACACTGATCAAAGAACCACCAAAAACAGTTTATTTAATTTAAACACTAATTTACTATTAACAACTAACCAAACTGAACAAAAGATAAATTGAGATGTCTCACACAGTTTAAAACAACAACTGATTATTCTGACGAAAATAGAATTAATGAAAAATAACACTTAATAAACTCGTGTCCACCAGATACGCCGATCCCTTTCTGAATGGTCTCGGTCGCTCTTTATAGGCGGCTTAATAGTTGTCCATCTGGCGCCATCTGGCGTTTCAGGTGGGATAACAAGACCATTTGGCAACTCTCAATAGCTTATTTAGCTAATAAATTTAAACTTACTATTGCTAAAATCTTCTTATAATATTTACCAATTATTGATGTGCTACAATTAAGCCGATTACTTCAATTATAGCACTTCAATAACTTTAAGATTTTAAGCTATTACCCCTTACAAATAACAACGATACCGACTCCAATTAATACAAATTCATTTCACAATCAATAAATAGTTACATGTTATTTTTAGTTAATTGTTACATAAATGTTCTTAATAATTACAGAATGATTATAACAATTCTTAGTATTTAAGTTTTAAACACTTCACAGTCGCGCGCGGGCGCTTGCTACAGCTAGACGTGTCGATCATTTGTTCGATCCCGCTCCGGCTCGAGCCACGCGCTTCGCACGTACGCACGACTTTGTTTACAATGTTTACCGTGTGCTATTATAATAATGAATAGCTACGCGATATTGAATTATATGCAAGATGAAGTTGATGGGGATAACGGTATGATTATCGAATACAGTGAAAGTGAGATGACAATGAGTACTGAGAATATTGCTCAGTCATGCAGTATGGAGGTCAGAAATGATTTGGGGCTGGAACGGCCTACAAAAAGAAATCGAGAGGCGAATCAGGATGAAATTTGGACTACAGCATTGCGGAAAACTAAAAGATATGGACGTACAGTGAATAGGGTGTCTACGAGAATGTCAGAAGATAAAAATGAAGTGAGTGTGACCTGCACAGAAAAACTGCCGAAACAGTTTGGATTGGCAAAAATGTTAAAAGAGGAGAACATTAAAAATGTTACGAAAATTAAATATATAAACACATTTAAGGCATTGATCCATCTTAGTAACGATGAAAGTGCCGAGTCTTTGATACAATGCAAAACATTTAACGAGAATGGTTTTAAATGCCAAAAGACTTTAGAAATTAATCAATCACTCGGAGTCATAAAAGACATTGATCTGGATTTAAGTGAAGACGAGATATTAAAAGGAATTGGTAGTGAAACTCCAATTATTTCGGTAAAAAGGCTGAAACGCAAGAATACCTTTGATGGTCATTGGGAGTTCTGCGAGTCTGTGAGGTTATGTTTTAAAGGATCATCTTTACCCTCACATGTTTACATCTATGACACTAGAGTAAACGTTAGCCCTTACATTTACCCAGTGACTCAGTGTTCCCGTTGCTGGCGATTTGGCCATTCGATTAGAATGTGTCCTTCTTTAAAAGTTATTTGCCCAAAATGTTCAAAATGTCATGCTAATTGTGAGACGATGCAATACAAATGTAACAACTGCACAGGAAATCACATGGCAATGGCTAAAATTTGTCCAGTTTACTTGAAGGAGAAAAGAATTAGAGAGCTGATGGCAGAATTTAACTGCTCATATAAAAAAGCCCTTACACTCTATGTTCCGCCGTCGCCTCGACCACTCGGTAGACCAGAGGAACTACCTTTTTCGAATTCATCGATTCCTGCAAATGACCCTCCACAACGAGAAAGACTGGGCCTGGGGGCTAATGGTTCACCTACTTATGCCAGTATTGTGAAGGAAAATCGTAAGAAGGCTAAGTTAGAGAAACGAAGAAGTAGAAGAAACACCTCAAAAGAAAAAGACAATGACGTAATGGACTATGTTTCCGAAATTAGCGAGGATGGCAACGGTACAAAAGAACAGTCCTACGAGAGTAGATCAAAGCATAAAGAACAAATGTCTTGGCAGCTATTGTTGAAAAAACTAAAGGAGAAAGTATTTGAAGAGGACTGTTCTTGGGAAGACAAAATCAAAAACTGTGGAGAATTAATATTGGAGGCGTTACTATCATTTGTCGTACAGTTTATTGTCGATCAGCCTTGTTGCAATTTCATAAAACAATTATGGATAACAGCAACCTAGAAATCTATGTAAACGTATTACAGTGGAATGCGCAAAGCATTCGCCCAAAAAGTACAGAGGTTGAAGCCCTATTAAATCAAGAAAGGATACATGTTGCCATTATATGCGAGACTTGGTTGGATCCGGGTAGTCACTATCATGTAAACGGATATAATGTTTTTAGAAGGGATCGTGTTGATGGTTATGGAGGCGTTGCGATTTTGACTCATAAAACTATAAAAGCGGAACAACGAGATGTCAAATTAACTAACTCACAGATGGAGATCCTTAATGTAAAGATTTTAAACTGCAACCATTTAGAAAATGTATATTCTTTATACTGTCCACCATCCGCCAATACTACCCTCAGTGACTGGAATCAAATCTTTACTCTAGCTAGACGAAAGACGTTAATTGCAGGAGATTTCAATGCCCATCACACCAACTGGTCGAGTAAAACGGATTCAAGAGGTGACCAAATTTTGGATTCCAGTTTAGACAGTAATTTTATTGTGTTAAATGACGGCACACATACAAGAGTCAAACTGGTAAACGGCATAGTACAAACATCTTCCCCCGATCTGTCTATTGCCTCTTTAGATATTGCTTTAAAGTTGGATTGGATGGTTCTAAATGAAAATCTGGGGAGCGATCATTTAATGATTAAGATGAAAACTAACATTGGCACATCTAATTTCCATGCAAGAAAACGTAATTTTAAAAAGGCGGATTGGCTTAAGTATGGAACATGTATAGAGAGAAAGCTGATGGATTTGAACTTGTCACATGATCATCAGGCTGCTTATGACGATTTTATTGAGGTAATTAACGAGGCAGCCGATGAAACCATACCATTCACTCAATTCTCTGAGAACCCTCTTCATCAACAAAAGTTTACTCCTCGACCATATTGGGATCAAAATATCTCAAAAACTGTAGCCGAAAGACGTCGGGCACTCGCTTTATTCAGGAGAAATCCTACACCAGATAAGTTAGATGAACTACAAAGTAAGATCCGTGAAGCACAAAGAGTGATACGCAGGGCTAAATGCAGATCGTGGCAGAATTTCTGTGATAACATTGATAGCGCAACGACTTCAACTGAAGTATGGTCTAAAATGAAATGGCTAAAGGGGTGTAAAGCAGTGAGAAATAGTATTGCTCATGAGACATCTGAAGCCCTATTATGTAGCTTGGCACCAGATTATGTAGATCCACCTATGCCTATATTTTCTGAGAATATCTCTAATCTATCCTCAATGATTTCGATACAGGAACTGGAAAACACGGTCAAACACTCCGATACAGCACCAGGCGTAGACAAGATTTCGTATTCTATGATTACAAACCTCCCAGTTTCAGCCAAAAGTATACTAGTATCCTTATTTAATAGATTTTTACTCTCATGTTTTGTGCCAAGACAATGGAAAGAGGTTAAGATAGTCCCTGTACCGAAATCGAATACGAACAGCAGCTCAGCTTTAAATATAAGACCCATTTCCTTGCTGTCTTGCCCATGCAAGATTTTTCATACAATTATTAAGCACAGATTGGAATGGTATTTGGAAAGAAATAGCTGCTTCTCTGAAGAAACGGTAGGTTTTAGAAGGTCGCGATCGTGTATGGACAATTTAACTAGGTTAGTCACACGAATACAAAGTGGATTTAGTAGGGGATATGCTACCGTAGGTTGTTTTGTTGACATTGATAACGCTTATAACAATATAAATGTAAAAACACTTTTAATTGCCTTGAATAATCTGGGAGTGTGCGACATAATATGTAATTATTTGTGGGAGTTTTTGCACTCTCGACATTTAATCATTGAGCTAAACAGTAGGGAGTCATTTAGTAGAACTACAGGAATCGGTATAGCACAAGGTGATCCCTTATCTCCATTATTATTCAACGTAGCTACTATTAAAGTTTGTAAAAATATGAATCAAGTCTTTATATCTCAATACGCTGACGATTTTGTTCTTTATACTAGTCGCAAAAATATATTTGACGCAGTTACTGTTATTCAAGATGCTTTGCTTTCCTTAAATTCTATGATATCAGAGATAGGGTTAAACGTTTCTTTTACGAAAACGAAAGTTTGTGTATTTACAAGAGGAAACTCTAGGAATGTAAATAGATGCAATGTTACTTTAAATATAAATAATGAATGCATTCAACAAGTTGATAGCATCAAATATTTAGGTCTGTGGCTTGACAGAAGCTTGAAATGGGGCAAACAAATAAATGACTCCCGAGAGAAAATACTTAAGTTTTTAAATATTTTTAAAGTTCTAGCAGGTTCAAAGTGGGGCATTCATCCAAAGCATTTAAGACGTCTTTACATTTCATTAATTAGAAGCAGACTAGATTATGGTTGTTTTTTATATGACAACAGTATAAAAAGTAATTTATACAAACTAGATAAAGTACAGAATCAAGCGATGAGAATAATAGGCGGCTTTATAAAGAGTTCCCCTATCCACGTTATGGAAAGTGAACTATGCCTTCAACCATTATTCATTCGTAGGAGATACCTTGCAGCTAAATTTTGGTTTAAATCTAGATCGATTAAGAATAATATTACTATACATGTACTAGAAGAGTTGGTCAATTTATGTCAGAATGAATACTGGAGGAGAAAGAAATTACCTTTACTGATTGAAACTCATAAGAAATATTGTAATTTTTCTCTTTACTCTGATTCCAAACTAAAGATATACTCTCTAAATGAATGGATTAGTAAATATAATGTATCTAACAACATTAAAACAACAATTGATGGAATAGCATGTGCAAAGAGACAAGTTGGTATAGTTAACTTCCATAAAATATGCTGTGAGTTCCTAAAAAGTAAATATAGTGCGTATTATGAGCTTTACACAGATGGCTCAAAGGACGCTTTTGGATGCGGAGCTGCTTTTGTTGACACGCAGATGGATATAAATATAGGATTTAATATAGATGCCGATGTCTCTATAATGCACTGTGAACTGATTGCGATATCCGAAGCATTGTCATACGCTTCATCTTTGGATTACAGCAAATTTATCATCTTGTCCGATTCAAAAAGTGCCCTTTCACATTTGGCTCGGCTACCCTCGAGAATTCGAGGATTTCCGATAGCCTACAGTATTCTGGATTCCATCTGTAAGTTTTTTGCGTTAAATAAAGAGGTAGTTATCCAATGGATACCCTCTCATGTAGGTATCATGGGTAACGAGAGGGCTGACCGAACGGCCAGACAAGCTACAAGCGACGGTATTACGTACAGTTCTTTACAATTACATAATGAGATTTTAAGTAAAGTTAGAGCAGGTTGCAGACAATTATGGCATGAATACTTTGATGAACGTTCCCTTACTAAAGGAATATGGTACAAGACCGTTCAGTGTCGACCGCCCCGTTGCCCATGGTTTGAACAACAAGAAATGAACAGGAGAAATGTTGTAGCACTGTTGAGGCTTCGCTCCGGACACATCCCGACGAACAAGTTCAAATTCATGATAGGAACATCGGCTTCACCAAACTGCTCAGAGTGTGATATTGTGGAAGATGTACATCATGTGTTGACGGAGTGTGTTCGGAACGAGGCGCAGCGACAAAATTTGAGATTTATGAATGATCATAGTGTAGGCATTTGTAACAGTGTTTTAGCTGACCCGCTGTCCGAGGAGGCTAAAATGTTGATAAAACTTTATTTAGGGGTTGTGTGAATGTTTTAAGAAGCACTCATCTCTATGAAGATAAACGTACATTGTGCAACACGTTAGTGTTTTTTTTTTTTTCGTTAGAGTATTAGTATAAGTAGATTATGTATTGGTTTGTTAAAACATGTGTCTTTTTCTTATGGGGGTGACATAGTCACTGTGTGACAAAACTCCGATATTAAAAATAAAGAAAAAAAAAAAAAAAAAAAAAAAAAAAAACACTTCATCTCCGTATTTTAATGACGGCGAACATGTTTGCGCCGATACGGCCGTTTTGATGAAGAGTGCGTGCTCTGCACTCATTCATACCTGAAACAGGGTATGTTAAACTTTGAAATGCGTATCTGTGATAAGTTTCTTATGAACCTTAGTTTTGGTAGAGATAACCCTATGGATCTTAGGTGAAGGTCAAAGCCTCATATATGGGCCTCAACCATAATGAGGAAGTTTGATGTAAAGCACTGTTGCTTTAAGTCTCACCACGTTAGTAATGATTACATGAATAATCATGCTAGGATTTTCTTAAGTACTACTGAACGTCTCACTACGTCAGCAATACAGTCTATAGTCAGTTGTATTAGTTATAGATAACTATAGTCAGTGGTTTATTTTTCGATATCATTGTACGTCTCACTACGTCAACAATATCTTAAAGGTAGGAAGGTTGATGCTGTGCTCTAGGCGTTCCCGTCTCGGCGCCGTGGTACACAGAGGCTCTAGAGAAATAGGGAGAGGGTGAAGCTGGGGTCTAGGTCTTATTATTGTGACCGTGGTCCCCAGAGGCTCTGAAATAATTGGGTTGATGCTGTGCTCTAGGCGTTCCTGTCTCGGCGCCGTGGTACACAGAGGCTCTAAAGGAATAGTGGAATGGGCGTTGCTGGGGTCTGGGTCTTATTATTGTGACCGTGGTCCCCAGTGGCTCTGAAATAATTGGGATGATGCTGTGCTCTAGGCGTTCCTGTTTCGGCGCCGTGGTACACAGGGGTTCTAAAGGAATAGTGGAATGGGCGTTGCTGGGGTCTAGGTCCTGTTATTGTGACCGTGGTCCCCAGGGGCTCTGAAATATAAACATGCACGCAGATAGGACATGAAGGAGCTTTTATAAATGATCTTATAACAGTAGCCAGGATTGTGCCATAGTTGCACGTTTTTGAGACAGACCGATATCTCACTTGATACCTGAATAACCCATACTTGAAAAGTGGCATCAGTAAGAAAAAGGTAATTTGTAAAAGACAAAGATTGTTATCTCACCAAATGATATGATGAAGTTAATCGGCTGCTTCCTCTAGGACCCTCTGGTGTGATATCGGAGACCGGGTCTCGTTGGTCGCCTCTAATGCTGAGGTGTCGTGTAGCTCGTCGTTGGGTGCTGACGGGATGACAGCGTGCTGAAAGTGTTCTGGAACGGCTGCGTTGCTGTTGTCTGTACCTGCCGATACGGTTACTTGGTCGCCCGGCTGTGGTGCTCGCCGCAGCTGGTCGTGTGCCACTTTCCTGGGGCGGCCTTTTCCCACCACTCTTTTGACTAGGTAGCGGTCGTTTTCGAGTACACGACAAATTTCGTGCGGTTCGCTAAATTTCAGGTCCAAGGAAGTTTGGTTGCGAGGATTGTTCTTTAATAAAACGTAGTCTCCTTTCTGGAACCTGTGAATTTTGGCTTTATTTTTGTCGAAACGTGTCTTTTCTTTTTCTGCAGCTACCGACATTTTTTGAGTGACGTGTTGGTGGAGCCGCTCAATGTCGACACTTTGGTCTTCTAGATTTACTAAACCGATGAGTTCCGGCGGGACACAGTGCTTGCGACGGGTAAGTAAAGTGAGCGGTGCGGTACCTGTAGTGCGATGTGGTGTGCAATTTAGAGCTAGTTGTAGGCTGTCTAAGGCGGTGTGCCATAATTCAGTCTCGTAGTTCTTTATCATAATTAAGGCATTCTTTAGAACACCCATGACCCGCTCGACTTGCCCATTGGCTCGGCTTACTCCTGCCGCTATCACGTGTATGCTGATATTGAACTGGTCGCAATAGCTTTTGAAGTCACCCAGGAATTCACGGCCTCCGTCGACAATTACCTGCGATGGGGCTCCAAACAAGTTTATAGTTCGTTTTAGAGCTGCTAACGTACTTTGTGGGTTTTTATTTGTGGCATGATACAAAAGTATGTACTTACTAAAGGCGTCGATCGTTACGATGACATAGTCATGCATGCTAGTAGTGCTCAACTTACCGGTTATATCCATGTGAATGGTTTCAAATGCCGTCATTGGTTTAGGTATAGGATGAAGCCGGACTTGTGCAGCACCCGACGTACCTTTAGATGTTCTACATACAATGCAATTATCAACAAACTTTCTTACCACGGAATTCATGTTGTCGAACCAATAGGTTTCTTTAATCTTTTGCAGAGTCTTTTCCCATCCGGTGTGTTTCAGTGCATTATGATAGCTGCTTATGAGGCTCCACTGAAACGTCTTGGGTACTACAACCGCCTCTTGGTGACCTAAAGTCGTGTCTTCCCAAACCTTCATAAGGATGTTGTCCTTCAAGATATAACCGTGAGCTTCTTGATCTTGTGAGATGCTGTCTATTTTGGAGCGGAGTATGGGATCACGGTGTTGTTCCACTTTCAGCCAATTCAAATCTTTAGTCATAATATTAACCTCTAACGTACCTGGATTCCGACTGAAGAAATCTGCATGTTGGAGCGCTTGTCCTTTTCTGTACTCTATTTCAAAGTTATAGTTCTGGAGAAACGCCCACCAGCGGTATACCCGGGGAAGTAATTCTTTCTTATGTTTAGAGGCCTTGAGTGCATTGCAATCTGTCACTACTTTGAACGTGCGACCATACAAGTACTGACGGAAATGTTTTATGGCTCTTACTACAGCAAGCGTTTCGAGCTCATACGAGTGGTAACGACTCTCTGCGTCTGTAGTGCGCATGCTCATGTAAGCCACAGCATGCCGGCGCCCATCTATTACCTGGATAAGAACGGCTCCATATCCGAGGTTACTGGCATCTGTATGCAATTCGATGGGATAATCTTCCTGGAATATTGATAACACAGGATCGGACGTCAGATACTGAATTACAGTATTGCGCGCTTCTTCGTGACCCTCATTCCATTGCCAGCTAGCGCCTTGCTTAGTTAATTCATACAAAGGTAACATTATGCGCGAAAAGTTGGGGATGAAGCGGCGGAAATAACCAGCTAGACCATTAAACTGTCTAACACGTTTCACATTTGTTGGCACGGGAGCTTTTACAAGAGCTTCGACTTTACGAGGACTAGGCCTAACCTGTCCATCCGCTATTATATTTCCGAGGTATTCGATGGTACGCTTGAAAAATGCAGATTTCTCTATGTTGATAGAAAAGCCTGCCTTTTCCAGCGCCATAAGAATTCTCTCAATGCGAGAGATTCCCTCTTCATAGTCGACACATTTACTCAAGACATCATCAACGTAAACTTGAGCAACCCCTTCACTCCCTAAGAGGTGCTGGAGAGCCCGGTTAATGCAACGTTGATACACAGAGCATGCGTTGCACAAACCAAAAGGTATTGTTAAATACTCATACAAGCCATCAGGCGTGACAAATGCGGTTTTCTCTACTGACTGCTCAGATATGGGGATTTGATGAAACCCCGCAGCCATATCTAATGTCGTATAGTAATATCCGTTTGTCAACTGATCTATTTGGTCGGAAATCAGCGGGAGAGGATAATGGTCTCTGAGGGTGTTGGAATTTAATTCGCGATAGTCGACACATAATCTGTCATCTCCATTTTTCTTTTTAACGAGGATAATGGGGCTCGAGTATGGAGAGACACTTTCTCTAATGATATTATGTTCAAGTAGTTCTTTAATAATGTTTTGTACTTTTTCGCGTTCTACGGGGCTTAGACGATAGGGTCTACGTTCTACATATTTATTGGGATCTTTTAAGCGTATTTCTAACTGCCCCGTATTAACGCGTGTTTTAGGAAGGCCGCAAATGAATAAATAAGAATATTTATTTAATAAAACGCGCAATCGATTAATTTCATCATCGTTAGTAAGATCACAATTTAGTTTATCAAAAATAGAGTTATTTGACGTTATATGCATGACTGTATACTGTTGAACTAACTTGGCACCCGTTGCCGTCACTAAAACGTTGAGGGTAGAATTACTAATTAAATCCATCCCTATTAAAATCTTTGAAGTCATGTCACCGTTTGGTACAACAAAGAACTGAATTTCTACATTTACGTCATCAATCGCACAAACTGTAGCTAACGTAAATAGAGATATCACTGGAATTCCCCCGATTCCGCGTAAATAATTAACGTGGTAAATTCTTTTGCCCGGTAATTTAGCTGCTACATTTTCGCTAATAACTGAGCATTCGGCACCGCTGTCGAAAATTGCTTGAAATGTATAGTTACCAATAACAACCTCCATATAGTTTAATTTTGGTCTACCTACACAATTTACATTGGAAACAACGGCTTTTTCTCGTCGGAAGCAGGTTTCAAATGTGTGACCAACTTTGTCACAAAACGTGCAGACTGGCCTATTCGTAGGTACGAGACTCTCATTTAATTTTTCTTTTCTATCATTACTGAGCGACTGCGGATTATTACTGGTTTTAAATCTACAATCACGCGTCACGTGGTTGTCCCTTTTACATATCGCGCAAGAAGATGTACTTCTCGTTTCGTTAAGTCGTGGACGTTTATTTGGGGGATGTGGGTTATTATTGCTATGTGAACGTTTAACGCGTAATGTGGAGGCTACCGATATCAATTCCGGCACCGATGCCGCCCTAGCATTCAACAGCTCTATTCTAAGACGTTCATCGTTTATACAACCGATCACAGCCTCAACCGCATGCTCGTCACCCAATTTGTCTTTAGTTATTCGTTTCCAGAGTACCCACGCTTTAGATAAAAATTCCGATATGTCCTTACTAGAATCATAATTATGTTCACGAAATTTAACTATATCGCGTGAATACCTTGATTCCGGTTCAAAAGTAGTGATAAGGTTATCTCGAAACTCAACCCACGTCGAAGTAGTAACGAGCAAATTATCTACCCATAATCTCGCCCGTCCTTTAAGTAGACTACCTACCTTCATTCGTACTTCATAATCATTGAGGTTGTACAAGTCAACCGCTTTTGTAACGTGTTGACACCATTCTCGAACGCCTATGTTGGCGTCGGGATCAAAAGAGGGCAGAAATATGTCATTAATTTTTACCTTGACGGGTTGCGGTGGTGCTGATAATCGGTCAGACATATCTTTCATTGTCTGCATCATTTGCATAAGTAAATGAGCAGGCATATTCACACTGGTAGATGCCGGCTGCGTTGTCAGGGCACTTACGTTCGCTGAAGTACCCGGAATAGCAGTAGGCGAATTCACAGATGTTGCTAATGCAGGCTGGGTACTTACGGTTTCTGAGGTACCAGGAATCGCAGTAGTGGGTTTGGATCCCACTTCTGATGACGGAGCAGATGTTCTTAAGTTGTTTTTAAAAAGGCTGACGTCGGCCTGGCCGACGTCATGACCTTCACCATCACTCATGTTAATTAACGTGTGAATTTAAATAACCAACACTGATCAAAGAACCACCAAAAACAGTTTATTTAATTTAAACACTAATTTACTATTAACAACTAACCAAACTGAACAAAAGATAAATTGAGATGTCTCACACAGTTTAAAACAACAACTGATTATTCTGACGAAAATAGAATTAATGAAAAATAACACTTAATAAACTCGTGTCCACCAGATACGCCGATCCCTTTCTGAATGGTCTCGGTCGCTCTTTATAGGCGGCTTAATAGTTGTCCATCTGGCGCCATCTGGCGTTTCAGGTGGGATAACAAGACCATTTGGCAACTCTCAATAGCTTATTTAGCTAATAAATTTAAACTTACTATTGCTAAAATCTTCTTATAATATTTACCAATTATTGATGTGCTACAATTAAGCCGATTACTTCAATTATAGCACTTCAATAACTTTAAGATTTTAAGCTATTACCCCTTACAAATAGCAACGATACCGACTCCAATTAATACAAATTCATTTCACAATCAATAAATAGTTACATGTTATTTTTAGTTAATTGTTACATAAATGTTCTTAATAATTACAGAATGATTATAACAATTCTTAGTATTTAAGTTTTAAACACTTCATCTCCTTATTTTAATGACGGCGAACATGTTTGCGCCGATATATATATATAACTAATCAATTAACGTAAGGCATTTGAGAGATAGGCATTAAAACATTAAAAATAATAAAAAACCAAATTTGAATAGATTAATAACCAAAAGTATAATAACTACTTAAATAAAATGAATACATAACAAACAGAATATTTAAAATAATGTACTATTTCAATAACTGGTTTGTACACACAGCAGTGGTGTGGTCACAATTAATCAACAAAGATATGTTTGAGTAAAATTAACGTAAAATAAAATAAAATGAATATTGGACAAATTATAAAGGCATCCATTCAATAATTATTATATCAATAAAAATAAAAATAATGTGTACTTTATAAACTATTCTATTAACTGTAACGTTTTATTAAGAGTTGCTTTCGTTAATAGGAAAAATACAAACTTTAGTAACTGAGCGTAAATGTGTCTTATGATCAGGTGTCATGACTTCAAAAGCCCTAACATGATTGTCATTACCAGGAAATACTTTAGTGATGCGAGCCATGGACCATTCAAGAGGAGACGTATTGTCGTTTTTGAGAAGAACTAAGTCTCCTACCTTTATATTTGTAATTTTATCTTTCCACTTTGGTCTACACTGTAACATATTAAGGTAATACTTATGCCAAGTTTTCCAAAATGTCTGTACAATATTATTTGTTAAATTCCAAAGCCTAAGCTTATTCATAGGTATATTACTAACATCATGTTCCGGATAAGAAACAAGCGCCGTGCCTGTTAAAAAGTGACCAGGAGTAAGATAATTAAAATCGTCTGGATTGGAAGACAGCGGAAGCAAAGGTCTCGAATTTAAGACCGCTTCAATCTGTGTCAAAACAGTGTAGAGTTCTTCATAAGTTAATAAAGCCTTTTCTACTGTTCTTTTTAAATGGAACTTTGTACTTTTTACGGCGGCTTCCCATAGTCCTCCGAATACAGGTGAGTAACTAGGAATGAAATGAAAGTGGATGTTACAGCGCGTTGCGTAATTGGTTACCTGTGCTATATGGTCTCGAGAACTGTAAAGCTTGTACAATTCGGTGTATTGGTTCCTTGCCCCTTTAAACGTACTTGCGTTATCACAAAATACGTCACCAGGAATTCCTCTTCTCGAAATAAACCTTTTAAAACAAGCAATAAAAGTGGCAGTGGTTAAATCTGAGGCTAGCTCTATATGCACAGCCTTTGTCGTAAAACAAACGAATAAGCAAATGTAACCTTTGCTTGTGATCGAGCGCCTTACTCGGGACAGCTTTACACTAACTGGACCAGCAAAATCTATTCCCACTTTCTGAAAGGGGCGAGCTTGTACAACTCTATGAGCTGGTAAGGAACCCATAAGCTGCTTTGAAACAGTGGCTTTTAACCTGAAACAAGTCACACACTGATGCACGATCTTTTTCAATTTCCTTTAAGCCATTAATAAGCCAAAACCTTTCATTTAAATGTGACAGTAATAATTTTGCCCCAGCGTGTAATAATCGTAGATGCTCACTGTGAATGATCATTTTGGTAATTCGTGAGGTTTTGGGTAATATAATCGGATGTTTCTGCGAGTATGGCAGATTTGAATTTTGCAACCGACCTCCTACACGCATTATACCGCTTTGATCAATAAAGGGATGCAAGCATTTCAACGATCCGGTTATACCTTTGTTTAATTGCAAGCTTTGCATTTCTTCAGATAAGATTAAATTTTGTTCGTGTTTTATAATAGTTAACAATGCATTTTGTAATTCTGTACTTGATAAATAATCAGTTTTAATCTTTTCACTTTTTGTTTTGCTTCTAGAATTGTTGATAAATCTTTGCATGTAAGCAAGAACCCTTATCATAGAATGTATTTTTGAGTATCTTTTAAATAGTTCAAATTCTTCTTTAGCAACAGGAAGTGCAATGATAGATGCTATTGAAACTAGACTTGCTTCTTCAGATTCATTATTATTACCGTTAATGTTCTCATAGGTCTTGATTTCGGGCAACAATGAAAATTCATTCAAATTAAACTTAAATTGACTGGCGTGAAGAAAAGCAGGGCCATACCACCACATGTTGTTGTTCTGTAATTCATCAGGTTTAACACCACGGGAAATGTAATCAGCTGGATTATTGTGTGTATTGACATAATACCAGCTCCTGTCATTGGTTAACTGTTTGATAGTACTGATTCTATTTGCAACATATGCCGTTAGCTGTGTAATCTGGGTATGTATCCATGCAAGAACTATTTTGGAATCAGATAATAAATACATATTCTGGACATTGATTTTTTTACTGATACATTTGTGTACCTTCATTGCAAGTTTTGCAAGAAGTAGTGCAGCGTTTAGTTCAAGACGGGGAACCGTTAACGGTTTTTCGAGCGGATTAATCCGTGATTTCGAGCAAAGTAAGTACATGCTTACTTTACTTTTATAGACTACCCTTAAATAAATACAACAACCATAAGCAGTAGTGCTAGACGCATCAGAAAACCCTATTAGCTCCAATACTGCAGCATTATTGGTAAAAATGCTCCGAGGTAGCGAAATAGGTTGCATTTTTTCTAAATTATTCGCAAACATTAACCATTCCTGCTTTAAGTCGTCTGGTAGGGGAGAATCCCATTCAATCTTAGCTGCCCACATTCTTTGAATGAAACTTTTTGCAAAAACTATTATTGGGGTGACGTAACCCAGAGGGTCGTAGAAACTTGAGATATAACTTACTATTTCCCGTTTTGTGACTGTCTTGGAAGTAAATGGTTTAGGACAACTTACTATAAAACAATCTGTTTTGACATTAAAATTGACACCAAGTGTCTTTAGATGAAAGTTTTGTTTCTCAAGATCTATGTCATCAAAATGTTGCTCTTCAACAGGTATGCCTTGCAAAATTTCGGTAACGTTTGAAGCCCACTTATGGGTCTGGAAACCTCCCATTTTAAGCAGTTCTGTCAACTGTTGTTTAGCCTGTATAATTTTGCATTTGTCGTATTCTGAGTAAAGAACGTCGTCAACATACATAAAAGAATCGACAATAAAAGCAGCAAGAGGAAATTGTTCTTTGTATAGTGCTGCAAGATAACTTAAGCATCGTGTGGCAAGAAAACTAGAACTCTTTAGTCCATAGGTAACAGTATTCAATTGTATGCACCTAATTACTTCATTAGGACTTACTCTCCACAAAATGTTCTGTAATGAAGCATGTAATGGATTTAATTTTATGCATCTGAACATTTTTTTTATGTCTGTAGCAAACATATGTTTACCAAAACGAAACATTAAAATAATATCAAACAAGTCACTTTGAACCACAGGTCCATTAAGCAGGATATCATTCAAAGATATCTTTTTGTTAGTTTTCATAGACCCGTCAAAGACTACCCTTAACTTTGTGGATTTACTCTGTTCGTTTATGACTGGATGGTGGGGAAGAAAATATATAGCATCTTTCTTCAAATCATAATCCTGTATGTCTACGTAATGACCATGGCCTAAATCTATGATCTCATTAATGAACTTTTTATATTGTTCAAAAAGAGTTCTATTTTTGTGTAATTTCTTCTCCAAATTAATAAATCTGTTGAGAGCAAGGTTAAAAGAATCACCTAAATGGTCATTAATTTCCTCTAGAGGTACTTTTAGCGGTAAATCAACTTGGAACTGTGAGTCATGTATCTGAATTGAGTTCTTAAATATTTCTTGACACAGCTCTGTTTCCGGCAATTTTTCATTAAATATTTCCGGTACTTCTTCCGTTTTCCAAAACCTTTTTAGGGTACTGTTTATTTCCGAACTACAGGTACTGCAAAATAAAGAAGCTTGATCAACAGGTTTATTATGCAGATTCCTAGGTAAAGCACCACCAACAATATAGCCAAACCGCGTGTTTATGAGACAGGGAAAATCTCTCCTTGCACTAAGTTGTTGCGGCTGTTGGTCCGATACTAGGAGTACCTGAAAAAATACGTCACAACCCATCAGCATATCAATATCACTGGGAATATTGTAAGTCTCATCAGCTAGATTTAAACCAGAAGGTAGTTGAACACACTCAAGCGGTATTTGCGGCAACTGGCACGTAATTTTATCTACTACATTGCAGTTGATGTTGATTTTAAATGGCGAAGTCAAAGCATGAATCTGAAGCGGAATGCTATATTTAATTTTGTTTGCCACATTCGTAATTCCAACAATATTAATGTTGCTCCGACTTGGAGTGAGATTTAATTTCTCTATTGCTTTATGTGTGACAAATGAAACCTGCGAACCACTATCAAGCAGGGCTTTTAGATGGACCTCTGACCCACTTCGAGAGTATAATTTTACTTTAACAGTGGGCAACAATATTTGATTTTGGCCATCATTATTTGAAATTAAAGCCACTGGAGCTACAGGCTTGTCAATATGAAGAAGGGTATTGTGTCCCCTTTTGCAGGTGTGACACCTGAAGTAGTATCTGCACTTACCCATATGTGAGTTAAGACAGACTTTGCATAGATTTTTTTTTTAACAAAATTCAATCTCTCCGCAACTGGTATCAATTTGAATTTTGTGCATAAAAACAATTTATGTGGAGAAGATGACTTACAGTATGAGCATGCTGCTTGTTCCGTAGATACATTTACAGCTACCCTCTTGAAGGAGCCTTGGTGACCCAGGTGTAGCTCATTATCAACAGTCTCTAAAGCCAGCGCTCGCTTCTCCAGAAATTCCAGAAAACCCGGTAGTGTAGGTTCTGCCTTGATGTTTCTCTCCATTTGAAAGGCTTTTGATGTGAACTTGTCTAATTTGCGACATAAAATACAAATCAGAAGAGGACCCCATTGATTTACAGTACAGTCAAGATTCCTGAGCGCAGCTAGTTGTTGTTTTACATTAGAAATAAAGTTTCTTAAGCTAAGTGCGGTTGGCTGTACCGAAGTAAGGTCAAGTAAATGAGCAATATGATCATTCATTGCAAGAAATTTGTTGTCATATCGTTCCTTTAATATGTTTAGGGCCTCTGTATAACTTTCACTACATATGGGTAAATTTTTTATTAAATCCAGAGGCTCGCTTTGCAGAAAATTTCTGAGATAATACAAACGTTGTACATCGTCCAAGCTTGGATTATTATGAATAACTGAAGTAAAAATGTTCAAAAATTGTGAATACTCACTGTACTTTCCAGTAAAAGTAGTAATTTGAATATTTGGAAGCTTGATTTGTGCCAGTGGATGCGCAAATTTAGGTTTGCGAGGCGTTTCAGAATCACACAGTTTGTTTTCGAGTCCATGAATAGCATCATTGATACGCGTGAGACAATCAAAATACTTTTCTTCCTGATCCTCTACTTGCTCTGGATCTTTAGAGTCTATATTCAATATGTTTTTATTAAGAAGCTCATAATCTTTAAATAGCTCAATAAGGCGCTCTTTCTTAGCCTGTAACATTGTTAAAGAAGCCGTCTCTAAAGCAAAATTGTAAATTTGCGTCAAACCTGCCTTAGTGTATCCTCTGGCACTCACCAGTTTTTCCCGTTCCGACATACTTATAAAAGTATTTATAACTGTAATCGTAACAACTGTATAAGTTAAAACCAAGGTTTTTATAAGATTTTACAAAAATTATATGTGACGACTTTTTCTTCCGCCGACAATCTGAGGCTTACAAAATGGCGTTCGTATAAAAGCAAAATATGCCTTTAAATACATTAATTAAATTAATACGTCAACTGTCAACATACATTTGACACTAATGTTTAATAAAGCTTAAAATGCATAAATAGATGATCGGTGCAGATTTTGTAGAATTGCCGAATTATAAAATGACTTGAATAAAAATTTTAAAACCAAAACAATAATAATGAAATAATGAAACTTGGAAATGTTTCTATGAACTTCCATAACACAGCTAAACTTTCACCTTTCATAGAAAAAATGATGTCACGTCTCTATAGCAACACTTTTGTTTTAAGTAATTCTCGAAAATTCCTCAGTTTCCTTTTTCCACGTCGTTTTTCTTATGTAGGGCTTCGTACGTACGTTGCTATACAGGAAAGCACGCTGAATATTGCGCAGAGGCCAAAGACGGGAATCGCTGCAGTATTATATAATGCACCTCACCGCAACACGCAAGCTGGTTTCTTAAAACTCGTTGCCGAAGGACCAAATTATGTAGCGCATTGGATGAGCTTGTATAAGGGCGTCTGCGGTGGCGGTGGTGGATTGCAGAAAGGAAAACTCTTCTTGTATACTTCTATAAATTTTATTACAATATGTCGTTACAAGTCATGTCGCTTGTACTCGCTAGAGCGACTCCAATGGCTGTGTTGCCACTGTAGATATTTTATAATTAATGTTGCAAACACCTAGTCTCTCAGCCACGGAGGATCTACGGCGGCCCCTTCTCCTCAGGCTGACTCCTGCGGCATCTACACTTGTACTCCATACGTCTCGACTCACTGAAGACCTGGACACAGGTTCACCGCAACGCCAGACTGCACCTCATCGCCTGACGTCACAAGTTCTCCACGATGACCTACGACTTCCAGTCTCAGCGGGGGAGTGATGTAGCGACATCTATGTCGCCACATGAGAAGCTCAAGAAATATTCGCATACGTCCATAATCGCGCTATGAAAGTTTTCTGAGATGCGTACTATATATACAACATCTAAATATTACTAGTTGGAGGAGACGTCCTCCCCAGATCATACCATACGATCTGGCGGGTAGCTACCCTTTTCGTTGGCTATATCATCCGCCAAAGTTGACTTTTATTGAAGATTTGCTGAACTGATGGAAACAAAACGAAATGCACAATTTTCGTCTTGAATTCAATTTTCCAATCACTGTACACTTTCAGGAGCGCTTGCTGCACAATAAACTATCAATATTAAATCTCTAAAATTAGACAGAAATAACAAAATTAAATAAAAACACTGCTGTCACTTTTCGAGTTGGCGCCAAAAGTTCCTTCTTATTATTACATCACACAGTTGAGTTGCGTTCAAATGAAAAAAGCAATCAAAACATCCATGTGCGAAAACAATGTTAAATATAAGTTCGGATGGAAACCACTACTATTCATTGTAGACAATAATTTAATAAAGGTATTTAAAATGATTTATATGAAATAATAAAACAGTTAGATGAGAAGATGTGATAAATAAAAAAAATCGGAATCGCATGACATTTGACAGATTTGTTTCTTTCACTTTTATCTATTTGTGTATGTTGTTTATTTTATTTATATATGTTTGTAATTAGTGTTGTATGTATTAATTTATATTATTATATATATTGATTACATTTTCATATTATCATAAGTTAGCCGTCTTACTTTTATCTGTCATAAGAACATAACCTCATCTGCACCTGTCATATTTTTTACTATCTTCTTTTTTATTTTTTTATTTCATAAATCTGTCTCTGAAATTGTTCTGCAATTTGATTGGTGGTGATTTTTTTGTGTTCAGCGATGAAGGAAAATATCGCGAGGAAAACTGCATGTCTAAGGTATAGAAATATTTCGAGGACATTTCACATGGTGGTTTATTCCGCCGTGAAGCAGTAGTTTCCAAACATTACTGTGATTTCGGTTTGGGGGGCACGGAGAGTTAGCGTAATCACTTGACATATGAGACTTAAGAACTGATGTCTCAGGGTGACGAGCGCAGTGACTGTTTTGGGGGACACAGCATTTGTTATTGGCAAACGTTGCACTTACCATGAGGTGAACGTTTTGCTCGTCTCGTCACTTTATCCAATAAAAATGATATTAAAAATTAAAAATGTATATTTCAACAACTTAGAGTGTGTTATGTGTATGTATATTACACAGTACTTATCCGTCGGTCTCATCACTAGGCAAAAACTGTATGGAGGACACATATTGCCTCGCTTCAGCTCATCACGTACATCTAAAACCAAAACATCCGTATCTCACGATAGTTTGCTAATGCTTCAACACCAACTTGTTCGACTTTGTTTCGACTTTGAACTTCGGAGCGATGTTTTCATAACGTATCTCACCAACTTTGTCGTGGAAGTGGCATGTCAAACAGAAATTTCACCGAATAAAGTTGTAACATTGTTATCGTTCACCCTTCACCGCTTGGACGACCGCGTTGCATTGTCGTCGGAGTAACTAACTGCAGCGTGTCCTGGGTTGGAATCCAAAAAAAAAAATCTGTTAAAACACAAAACGTTGACTTTCGAGTCTGGTGTAGTTGTGATTGTCCCCTTGTGTCGGACACACATCCCCGCCTACCACAGTTATCATTTCATGAACTTTAAATCGAACGCACTTCGTTAGGACAAGCACTTAGATCTCCTGCGCAGTTGATAGCTTGCGTCGGTGTTCGGAGGTTGTCGCCTTGGTGGAACATTAGAAGAAAACATCTCATAGATGTACGCTCTTGTCATAAACGAACCTTTCCATAAAGCTAATTTTGTGGCCGCCTGGTGGTGGCTTAGGAGAAACTACCACCCCATCTCATCCCGTGGGTGTCGAAGTCGGCAGAGGGAAGCAGCAGCATCTTCCTCAAACATCAGAATAAATAAACTGCGGTTGTCAATCCGCCTGCCAAGCGTGGCAACTATGGCAAAATCCCCCCAAAATTTGAGCTACAAAATTTTGTGGCAATATATTGGGGAGGCCTAGGCCAGCAGTGGACTAGTGATAGGCTGGGGTAGGCAGAAGCTATGCCTGTAGCCCAATTTTCGCCCCCACGGGAAACAAGATGTGATGGGTGACGAACCATGTCGCCGCCATTTTGGTGAGAGTCAAAAACAATTCTTACTCTGTTGCGTTGCCACCAGGTGCACTTAGGTTTCAGATGAAAATCAACGTCAGGATTTACGGATTTTTTTTTATTGTATAAAGTAACGAGACGAGCAAAACGTTCACCTTTTGGTAAGTGCAACGTCTTCCCGTAACAAATGCTATGTCACCTAGAACTTTCCTGTGTGGCACCACACTGCACCCGTCATTCTGAGACATCAGTTCTTAAGTCTCATATGCCCAGTGATTACGCTAGCTCACAATGCCCTTCAGACCCAAAACACAGTAAAGTTTGCACAATACTGCTTCACGGCAGAATAACTGACCCTGGGGTGGTACCTTCCACCAGTGAATTCATAAACATCGTTAATAGAATCAGGCGTTACTTCGCGGAAATCCATTATAATGAAGGAAAGTAAGTTAATTTGCTAAGATCCGCATGCAAAATATAAAAATGGTGTATATTACCTAGTTTTTTGAAGAGTACCGCTCGAATCAGTTTATGTCACTTGACAATGCCTCGTTTTGGGGCGAAACACGTGTCGTGTTCTCGACTTCAGTGGTGTACCTATATTATCTAGTGGTAGTATTGTAGTGGTTGGTGGAGGGTAACTGGTGGCGTTGTTAGTTTGCTTGTGCACGCTACTGAGGGAGGGCGGGCGGTGCTCTTCAAAAAACTAGGTAATATACACCATTTTTATGTTTTGCATGCGGATCTTAGCAAATTAACTTACTTTCCTTCATTACCTCATCAACATCGTAAAAATTTATCCGATAGATGTGGTCATGATGGATGTTAAAATGTTGAGCATGAAAAACAAACAATACAGTTTTTTTTAGCTCTGATTAAATTGGGGCAACACATAACGTGACTCTTTCTTTATTTAAATTGAAACGAGTTTCGTCAATCTATATAAAAAGCTCGTTACAGCACAACATTCCACAGGTCATTTAGAAATGCAATTACTGATATTATCGATATTTTAGACATCATTGCCACAGAGCCGAAGTGGTTCAGGGACTGGGCGCTTGTATTATTTTTCAACGTAAGAAATATAAATTGCGTTTGTCAAACGTCATTTGTTTACAATCTGCCGCCGTTTCGTAATGAGATTCGAGAGAGAGAGAGAGAGAGAGGAGAAGAAACAGGTGAAAGAAGCTCCGTAGGTGTTGGCAATCTATAAACTGTTAGCAATATTATCAATCTATTAATAAACTATTAGGAGTCTTAAATAGGCAGCAATCGTATATAAGTTACTAGGGATCTCATGTTAATAATAATCTTTTGTATGAGCCATTCAGATGTTAATGATTCTTTTATATTAGAAAAGGGGGACCCGTTACGGTGGGCCTATTAAAATTTGAAAAAGTTCTGATGATGGGATCCATGTTTGGAGCTGCTGCTTTGAAGTCGGTTTTTATCGTTTCGCTTATTTATTTGCTTTATCACAGACGTTGACGAAACTATGCGATTGTATTTGTGGAAACGATATCGCATGGGACATTGTGAAATGCGAGGGGAAGACTTAATTGTAAACGTGCGTTAATTTTTCTATAGTAATGAATTACTGGTGGTAGGATTTCTATGCAGAAATCCGTCTAGGTAGGTACCACCCCAGTGCCAGTTATTCTGCCGTGAAGCAGTAGTGTGCAAACATTACTGTGTTTCGGTTCGAAGGGCACTGAGAGTGGGCGTAATCACTGTGCAAATGAGACTTAAGAACTGATGTCTCTGGGTGAAGAGCGCAGTGTGGTGTCACAAACAGAAATGTTGTGGGTTATACAGCATTTGTTATGGGTTGACTTTGCTCGTTTCGTCACTTCATTATATAAAAAAAAAAACTAAAGTTTGTAAGATATTAGGGACGAGATGAGCAAAGCCTTAATCAATGGTAAGTGCAACTTTTACCCATAACAATTTCTGTGTCATCCGTAACTTCTGTGCAAACTTTTTTTCATTTTTTAAAGGAAATAGTTACGAGACGATTCTCACTCTCCTGATGGTGTGTCTGTCCATAACAAATGCTGTGTCACTCCGTGTTAGTTCTTATGCAATGAAATGTAAATTATTTATTCTTCAACGTAAGAAACTTAAATTTCGGAGAAGAAACAGTCGAAAGAAACTCCGTAGGTATCCTCCCTCTATTTTGTTATTTTTTTATCTTTGTCAAAAGTATATAATAAATAAATTTACAAAGAACCGTCTCATAAAAAACCATAGCACGCGCCATGACAAAATGTAATACAAGATTAATTAAGAAATGAATAAATGCATTGCAAACACGAGCGGACCAGACTCCACCAATAAGTGTAATATGTAAGTACACCTAGTAAATACACTAGCTTCAGACCGATACACAGTAATGTTTGCACACAGCTGCTTGACGGCAGAATATCTGGCCTTGCGGTGGTACCTACCTAGACGGATTCCAGAATAAGATTCCTACCACCAGATTGGTTTTCGCGAGAGTTGTGTAACTTTGGGGAGCATGCGGAAATTATGTTTGAAAAACTTTTTTTTTTAAAATGTACTCACGTTCGGGAATAATCCCGTTGTGGGGAATATTTAAAAAAAAATGTTTACTGTAAAACTGATAAACCTGGTTTCTTAGACATAGTTGCTCGTCACCAGTTATGATAGTAAAAAAAAGTAAAATGAAGGAAGGTAAGTTACTTTGCTAAGATCCGCATACAAAATATAAAAATGGTGTATATTACCTAGTTATTTGAAGAGCACCGCCCGCCCTCCCTCAGTAGCGTGCACAAGCAAACTAACAACGCCACCAGGAACCGCCACCAGGTACCCTCCATCAACCACTACAATACTACCACTAGATAATATACACCACTGAAGTCGAGAACACGACACGTGTTTCGCCCCAAAACGAGGCATTATCCAGCGTCATAGACTCTACGACAGACGGCAGCCGAGTGAGCGGCGCGGTCAAAGAGCTGCCTATTTATACTATATTTTATTTTGCATGCGGATCTTAGCAAAGTAACTTACCTTCCTTCATTATAATGGATTTCCGCAAAGTAACGCCTGATTCTATCAACTATAAAAAAAGTAAAGTAACAACTTATAAATGTACCACTGCTTAGAACAGGCCTCCTTTCATTTGGAGCCGGGAAGAGTTCGCCACACTGCTCTTATGTGGGTTGGTGGAATTTTTTTTATTGGAGACAGTGACGAAACGAGCAAAACGTTCACTTGATGGTAAGTGCAACATCTGCCCATGCAGTTAATGCAGTGTCACCCAGAACAATTCTGTGTGTCTCCAAACAGCGCCCGCCACCCTGAGACATGAGTTGTTAAGTATCATACGCCCAGTGGTTACACTAGCTCACAGTGCCCTTCAAACCGAAACACAGTAATGTTTGCACACTACTGCTTCACGGCAGAATAACTGACCCTGCGGTGGTACCTACCTAGACAGATTCCTGCATAGGAATCCTACCAATGTCCTCGAAATTTTTCTACACCTTAGACATGCAAGTTTCCTCACGATATTTTCCACCACTGAACGCAAAAGAATCACCACTTAAAATTGCAGAACAATTCCAGAGCTTCCGGCACCTGGGATCGAACTCGGATTACTCGCATCCTATAAAATTTAAAGGAAACGAGGCTTCCACACTGGGATTAATTTTGTTAGGTGAACATTTTGCTCGTGTCATTGCCGTCTCATTTATAAGAAAATAACATGTTATGTACAATCAAATAATTTTAAGACATTCAATCGTGTTTTTTTTTAATTTTTAAACTGTAATATGATTATTTAAATTTAATTTACTGGTGCCGTGAGGTAGCGGCTTAAGAGAATCTACCACCCCATCTCATCCCGTGGGTGTCGTAAAAGTCGACAGAGGGAAAATTAAAACCGGAAGATGGGCAGCAGCGTCTTCCAAGAACATCGGAATAAATAAACTGCGGTTGCCAACCCGCCTGTCAAGCGTAGCAACTATGGCAAAATTCCTATGTTAAGAAGTGGACTAGTGATAGGCTGAAATGATGATGATGATTATGAATGTACTGGTCCAATATGTCGCTATGACAAAGTTATACGGACCTTACCCAAAAACTTTTCTTTAACTTCCAAGTGGGAACAAAGGCGAGCAACTCGATGACGCCATTAGCAAACTATCGCAGTGTGCGAACCATTGTTGCGGTAACAATTTAATTGATAAGCTTAAGCGTTAAATATAGATTATGATATTATAATATGAAAATAGAGGTATCCGATAAGTGTCCGGCAGAGTAGAATAGCAGCTACCTCTTTCCTACCGAGGTGTCGTAAGAGGCGACTTAGATGTACGGACAGCCTTTATTCGTGCACTATACTGCTCGTGGGAACACAATGAGGAGTGAGAATATTATGACTCGTACCAAAATGGCGGCTATTTGGTTCGCCACCCGTCACGTCTCGTGTCTCGCGGGGGCGAAAAGTAGGCTACGGGTGTGGTCTCGGCCTTAAATAGGATAAAGGCACAATTGTATGTATAAATTAATTTAAAAGCAAATTAACATCTGATATATGTCCCACTGCTGAGCACATGCCTAACATTCTGAATGGGTTTTGGCCTTTTGGCTCCAATGCTGGATAGCGGACTTCACATGTCCTCTAAATATTTTCATTCCTCAGACAGCTTTCCCTGCGATGTTCTTCTTCACCACAAGAATTTGTGGTTTTGCACAAATGTTGCTCCGGCTGGGATTCGAATCCAGGACCCGCGGTATAGAAGTCAGGTTCTCTAACCACCAGGCCACGCGGACGCCATCATCATCATATTTAAAGGTAACAACAGATCTAATCGAAACATCATCATAATTTCAGCCTATCACTAGGCCACTGCTGAACATAGGTCTCCCACATAGATTGGCACAAAAGTTTGTAGCTCTCATTTTACGGGGACTTTGCCATAGTTGCCACGCTTGGCAGGCGTGCTGGCATCCGAGTTTATTTATTCACATTTTTCATTAAGATGCTGCAGCCCATCTTTTAGTTTTAATCCAATGTATTTGAGTACTTCTAAGATAAAATACACTGAATCGAATTTCATTAAACTTAACGTCGAGAAAACACGGACAGAGGAACAATTTGAAAATTAATATGAAAAACTACAAACGAACTGTAAAGAGAAAAAAGAAAAACGCACGGAAATTAAGTTTCTTGGATACATTTTATGGCGCTGGAAACTCTAAAATGAAAAACTCGGTCAACAAATAGAAAAAGTTTGAAGTTATCGCTATGATGGTTTCTTATATTTCCGCGAATACTACACATTTAAATGAAACTATTTTACGGATTTTATTTAAACTATTTATAACCCGACACAGTAAGCTCTTTTTGCTACATCGGACTAAAAATAATGATTAAAAGCTGAAGGTACCCCGGGTTAACTATGACAACAGGACATCTGTCACCTCAGTCCTCCCGTGACCATGGGTGCTGTAAAGCGCTCGAAACGTTGTGTTATAATAAGTTTAAATTAAACGCGATGAAATCCGTAAAAATAGTTTTATTTCAATGTTATTGCGTATGGGTAGGTACCATCGCGGACCAGTTACTCTGCCGTGAAGCAGTAGTGTGCAAACATTAGTGTTTCGATCGGAAGGGCACTGAGAGCTAGTGCAATGACAAAACTGTCCCACTGCATCGCCAGACTGCACAATATTGCCGACCGACACAACATCTATACACCTCACCGAGTCTTCCAGTCTAAGCGGGGGAGTGATGTAGCGACATCTAAGTCGCCACATGAAAAAAATCTTAAGTCTTGAAATATCTCGTACGTAATCGCGCTATAAGAGTTTCTAAGATGCGAACTTTATACCTGCACTGGTGGTAGGATTCCTATGCAGGAATCCGTCTAGGTAAGTACCACTCCAGGGCCAGTTATTCTGCCGTGAAGCAGTAGTGTGCATACATTACTGTGTTTCTGTTTGAATGGCACTGTGAGCTAGCGTAATCACTGGGCATATGAGACTTAAGAACTGATATTTCAGGGTGACGAGCGCAGTGTAGTGTCACACAGAAATGTTCTGGGTGACATAAAATTTGTTATGAGTAGACGTTGCACTTTACATCAGGTGGACGTTTTGCTCGTTTCGTCACTCTATCCAATAAAAACAAATACAACATCTAAAGATTACTGGTCGGAGGAGATGTCCTCCCCAGATTAGACCACTTGATTTGGCCGGGTAGCTACCCTTTCCCTTGGCGACTTCAACCGCCAAAATGGTGACCCCGGTATGAACGTCGCAGTCAGCTTCTCCCAACCACAGCAGCCAACGTCATCAGTAACGATCGCAATCACAGCACTAGTCTACTGTCGGCATAACGCGTGATATCTAGTCTCTCAGCCACTGAAGACCAACAAGGGCGGCAATTCTCCTCAGGCATCAACACTGTATCTGTAAGTCACGACGCACTTAAGACCTGGACGCAGTCTGACCGCATCGCCAGACTTCACAACATCGCCGGACGACGTAAGGATAAAGTGACGAAACGTGCAAAACGTTCACCTTATGGTAATTGGAATGTCTACCCACCCCGAACACCCTGATGTGTCACCCAGAACATTGCTGTGTGACACCTCATTCCGCTCTACAGCCTGAGACATCAGTTCCCAATGCTAAACAGTAATGTTTGCATACTACTGCTTCACGGCAGAATAACAGGCCCAACGCTGCTACCTACCTAGATGGATTCCTGCTTAGGAATCCTACCACCAGTAAAAGTCTCTGTTTAATAAACTTTTTGAATCTATAGGTAGGACGAATTTGTGCACTTTCTAGGATTTTCTTGTAAAAACGTATACATTGTCCCGTAAAAGAGTTGGCATTATTGCATCTCATCTCTTCTCTCATCAAATCTCATCACAACTCAACACGTCCTTGTCACAGTAAATATATTAAAGCAATACAGAAACTAGGCCCATATGTTGAGTTAAATATTTTCCATAATAATCCATAATTAATAATTAAAAATTACTTTCCATTTTTTAAGTATGGAAAGAAACTTTATTCGCTGATGATCCGCGTGCAAAATATAAAATCGGTGTATATTACCTAGTTTCGAAGAGCACAGTGTGCACGAGCAAACTAACACCGCCACCAGGAACCGCCACCAGATACCCTCTACCACTACAACACTACCACTAGGCAATATACACCACTGAAGTCGAGACCACGACACGTGTTGCACCTCAAAATGAGGCATTATCAAGTGGAAAGTTATTTTTAAATATTAAATAAAACACATATTTGGCTCCTACAATGATGAAATAATCGAATTAATGAACTAGTTCACAAATAAAATTAGGTAAAATCATCAACATTTAAGAGGTATTTTTTCTTTCGTTATTATAAATACAAATGCCACTTTTCCCTAAAGATTATGATGGCTTACTACTGTTAGAATGTATTGTATTGTTAGTATGTGCGTACGTGGTCGTATGCCTACCGCATACATACATACATACATAAGATCACGACTGTATCCCATAAGGGTTAGTCAGAGACTGGGCACTCACTGCAAAAACAGATGACTGCCACAATCCACGTTTCACCAAAATAATGTAATGCACTTGGTGTGATAGGTGGTGAGCCCATCGCCACCATGCGCTGTTGGGTGCACAGTGCAGTTTAATTCCTTACTCGCCTTTTACGAGATCCATTGGATGAGATGGAGTGGTAGTATTCTTTTAACGAGCCGCCACCACGGCTATCCTCTAAACATCACTATGAATATGTATTAAGTACTTCAAAATATATTACGTGTAAGTTGTACTAGTAATAGACGATAAATATTTAATAGTTTGCACATTTCCATACTTTTTAGAGTGGAATTTTGCAGTAGTCGGGTTTCAGTTTTTGAACTTATTTTTTTTTTTTAAGTTATTTTATAAGTTAATCAATTTTAAATTATCACGTTATGATGGTAAATGGCGATGTATCCCGGTCACGGACTGTCCGTGGCGCAAGCAACATAGTTAAACGCAAAACGTTACCACTTTGTAGAATAGGCTGCCGCCAGCAGTTTTTCCGGACCGATACGACTCAGGGACCTTCAAGAAAAAAGCCTACTGCTTCCTCAAAGGCCGACAACGCATCCGGAATTCCTCTGGTATTGCGGATGTTCATGGACGGCGGTGATCACTTACCATCAGGTGAGCCACCTGCTCGTTTGCCTCCTCTCCTATAAAAAAAAACTTTTAAAATATGCGTAAAAAATTACAGTCTAAAAATTTATGAAAAGTCAGTAATACAAATATTATAAGAAACAATATAATACAGTTCGCTAATTAAAACTAAATATAGATTACATATTGTGAACTATTAGCAATGTGTCTGTAATAATAGATTGCAGCAAATAAATAAACAGGCGCTCTGCGAAAAAAATTAAAAATGTTAGTATTTTCCAGATTTACCTAATCGTGAGAAATGCTAATTATAATTTCTTTTTCGTTAAATAACATTATAGATTTAATAATTGTTTTTGACCTCCAATACTGTGGTGATGACTTCGGTCTTCTTGTGAGACCGGTGCATTCTGACGAACAACCGGTCTCTTTCTACTTATTTAAAAACGTGAAATACTTCCTTATAACTATCCACTTCATCCACATGCTTTCTTTAGGTCTGTGAAAAAAAAACAAAGTATTAGAGATTCGCTTTCGCTTGGCATAACTTTTATAAAGATTTTTTAACCGGGAAGATTATGCCATGCCGATTCAGTAAGGGCTTCCGAATTTTACAAGTTGTCGAAATATTTTTAACTGTCTTAACCGCCCAATAAGTCCGTAAATCAGCACTGAATATTGCGGTTAATAATTTTAGTGGTGCCGGCCGTCGGAATCGAATCCAATTCCCCGCGTTATTTAATTTAAAGTGAGCGCCCGTTCTGTGACTCATTTACCATAGCGGGTATAAATTATTTATACCTGCTCCGCTTTTAAAACCAATGTTAATTAAAAATTGTTCATATTCATAAAAAAAATTAAAGTTAATTAATATTTCCATTGTACATTTAAGTTACATTTGTTTAACCTAACCTTGCGCCTCTTAACTTTAAGGTTTTATGCTTGATGTAGGTGCTTATCCATACTAATGCCTATAAATGCGAAAATAACTCTCTCTGCCCCTCTGTCTGTTTGAATTCTTTTCACGGTTCAACCGCTGAACCGATCTTGACAAAATTCGACACAAAACTAGCTTGCATCCTGGAGCCGTCTCCGTGTGTCCGTACATAGGATACTTTAAATTCTGGAAAATCGAATAGTTCTCACGGGATACTTAAAACCAATACGCGGACAAGGTCGCGGGCATCAGCTTGTAGTTTATAAGAACAAAAATGTAGTAGTGCCGTGTGGTGGCGGCTCGTTAAAAGAGTACTGCCGCTCCATCTCATCCAATGGATCTCGTAAAAGGCGAGTAAGGAACTGCACTGTGCACCCAACGGCGCATGGCGGCGATGGGCTCACTACCTATCACATGAAGTGCATTATATTGTTTTGGTGAAACGTGGATTGTGGCCGTCATCTGTTTTTGCAGTGAGTGCCCAGTCTCTGACTACCCCTTACGGGATACAGTCGTAATTTTATGTATGTATGTATGTTTTTCCAAAATAAAAAACGCAAACCAATTTAGTACGCCAACTAATATCCGATATACTCGTATTTAATAAAGGCCGATAGGTGTCCGGCTGAGAAGAAGCACCTACCTCTTAGACGACTAAGTTGTACGGAAAGCATTTTTTTCTGCAGAGTAACACCATAATTTGCTGCAATGATCGTGGGAACGCGATGGGTGGTAAGAAATTTTTCACTCGTATCAAAATGGCTCGTGAAAAAGTGGGCTACGTGAGTAGCCTCCGCCTTACCCTTATACGGGAAAAAGGTGTGAGTGTATGTATGTATCTATAACAAACGTTTTCTCTCCAGCTTGTCAATAGAGACACCTACATAAGAAGCACTTCACACGATGGATTCCGATAATTACTTGAAGTTGTTTTGGTTTGTTTGACCGTTTTTCTTGTAAAAATCTTTCAAGATCCTAAAGTGGCTAAGCTATCGACTTCTGCGCTATGATTCGTGGGCTTGATCCCTGCACTGGACAAATATTTGTATGATCTGCAGATAATTGTTCCGAGTTTGTGTATGTGAAATGTATGTCTGTAAAACGTACGCACGGCAGGTAAGAAATCCCTGTGTGTTTTTGTTAAACATAAAAAAAAACCTTAATTAAAATATTAAAAGTGAACATTTTTAGGGCGCGATGAGAGTAAGCCGTCGAATTTGCGTGTCACGTTAATGTTATAATTAATTAATATTAATCGACTAATTAATAATTGCTTATACACTGAGCAGTTATTTTACAATGAGTAATATTTTAGATAATTAATGTTTAAATATTGTTATTTATATATTAGAATATTATAGTATATTTTTTATATAGATTTTAATATAGATCATATACATAATATTCAATGAACGTCATTTTCTTAAAATACACTGGTTCGCAAAGAAATGCGTCTGTCCTGGGAAGAACCAGTATATATATATATATTTTCGGTGATGTAATTGCTGTTAGCCTTCTCGGCTTTTACAGCTTCATCGGATACTGTGCTCGCGGGCCAGGGGCCTGCGTGCCAGGTTTGGTTTGACCCAAACATAAATAAATAAATAAAAACTCCTACAAAAACCTCGAAATTCGGACTGTGTCGCGTTCGCTGCGTGCTTTCGCGATTTCGAAAATCTTAAATATTTTAAGTCTTCTAATGACCGTCCGAGGGAGGCTGCGGGCCTCCATTCGGACTGTCGACTTGTGTGTCGGTAACTCTGGGCGGTGAGAACCGCCCTGGAACACGGGTGAATCGTGTGTACGCGGTGTGATTATTGACTATTGCGCGCCGCTCTCTACGGCGGTCGCGCGTTTTGGTGCGTGTTATATTAAAGCTATTGACTGTGTGTACAGTGTAGCCTGGATCGTGACTGACGGTATCGTGGTCAGGGAGTGCTGAGACGTCCGTGTCGTCTAACACGTTTCGCGGGCGACGTTTGCGTTCGGTCGCGTTTCTGTTTGGTCGGTAATTTGCTGCTTTAACCACCAGCGGGTTTGAATGAACTGCGGCTTTTTCGAAAAACCGCCGTGATAATTCTCTGAAGTGTTCAGAGATTAAGGGCATTTCACAGTCGCTGTGAAGATCTACATTGCGTTGATACCAACCGGCTCCGGTGGCAGTTCGCAAGAATCGATTTTGAACGCTCTGTAACTTCTTTAATTGATTGCCCGTCGCGTGAGCGAAAGCGACGCAAGCATAGTCCATTACTGGTCTTATGCAAGTCTTATAGAGGCGAAGTTTGTGTCTTAAGCACATTTTGCTTGAAGAGCAAGTTAATGAAGAACCAGTATATTTCGCGCACGTAGCAGTGTGAGATTTGGCATAGTTAAAGTTTGTATGAAGAATAAGCGAGGAATGTAAAGTTCATATTATAATATGTGTTACAGATACATTAAATTCAATAAAATGAAATATTCAATATTTACGTTCATACTGACAATGTCAATCACAAAATAGTCTATCGTTTGTTTACATTTAAACTGCCAATGTCTAACACGTTATAATGTCTGGTCAAACAGTCGCACAGATTATTTAAAATGTTGCCAACACATTATTACTCAAACATCAATAACGTACAAACTTAAAAAAAATATGAATTACGGTCGAATTTAGACTACTGACGGGCATCCAGTATATATAAGTTTCACTTCTATCACGCGCACATTTTTGTAATTATGTTTTACAGACAAATATTTCACAAGCACCAACCAGACCTGAAAACCAACAGACTCCGGCCGGGATACGAACCCAGGACCCGCGACGTAGAAGTCGGGTATTCTAACCATGAGGTCGACAAATATTTTCCAAATAGTATTGTACCGAGTTACTTTAAATAAACTACTTCTGAAGATTATCAAAAAAGTTTTAAAAGGGATAATGGATTTGTCATCGTACGCGGTTCTCTCTTTAACGAAAGTGTTTAGTTGTGAAAAATAAATAGGGGTTTATTTCGCCCAGACAAAGAAGGTAAAAGCAAAGTTATGTTTTTCACTCAGCTGCAGTAAGTCTCATGTATTATGGATTTTATCTTAAAGTTGCTCTTTAAATACATTTCAAATGCTACAAATAAATAAGTAAAATGGGATAAGTATCTGAATTAATACTACGTCATATTACGAGTACGTCTAAAGTTCTTTTGCGAGTAGATTCAATTTGCGGTTCTGGTGTCGTCATAATGAAATTATTATCTTTTTTTTTATTGGATAAGGACGAAACGAGCAAAATGTTCACCTGATGGTAAGTGCAACGTCTGCCCATAACAATGCTGTGTCACTCAGAAGATTTCTGTGTGCCACCTTGTGGTGTGCCTGTCACCCTGAGACATCAGTTCTTAAGTTTCATATGCCCAGTGACTACGTTACTTCTCAGTGCCCTTCAAACCGAAACACAGTAATGTTTGCTCCTACTGCTTCACGACAGAATAACTGGCCCAGTGGTGGTTCCTACCTCAACGGATTCCTGCATAGAAATCCTACCACAAGTGAAATTTGTAATAAATAAGTTTTAAACAGAAATCGTGTTTTCGGTACAAGCTTCTATTTGTGAGGCCTATGTCCAGCCGTGGACTTCAATTGTTACTAGGACTTGTCAAAATAAACATAATGAACCCAAACATGACGGGGCTATCTTACGAGTACTTAGTTGAGGATTTCCTTTGGCCAACTTCCGGCTCTATCGCCAGACCAGCTCCATGGTACCAAATTAGAAAGAAAGAAAGAAAGAAACCTATTTATTTGGCACAACTTTAACAAGCATAACAAAAAATAGTGTAAAAAAAAAGATAGATAATTTTTAGTGTGATGTCAAATAGAATCACGTCTCAGTGATAATCTGTGGTACACCACAGCCCTTGTTTTCAGTCGGATCCATTATTGACCCCACGAACAACCGGATATAGAGAAAAAAAAAATATTCGAAAAAAATAATGAAAAAAAAATTAATACAAAATATATTTAAAAATAAAAAATGAAACAGCGAACACACATTCAATCATTTCAAATTCGAAGGCAACAATAACATTTTTTTTATATATGATAATGTGGCAACACAATAATCTATCTGTCATGGATAATAGCTATACCTAGGTATTTCTCCAAACTGTGTAGTGTGAAATGGAATTGTCACCGAAGTGCAGAGTTATGCCAATTTTGGCTAGATCAGACATTGGAAATTGGGTCAAAATAGACTTTAGATTAACCGGAAAGACATACGAAGATAGCAAATTGACTGACTATCGGTCAGGCCGATATCATCGCAAAATTAAAATTAGGGATAGGTCTGTACTAATGGCACTACTGGTGGAAGGATTCCTATGCAGGAATCCGTCTAGGTAGGTACCACCCCAGTGCCAGTTATTCTGCCGTGAAGCAGTAGTGTGCAAACATTACTGTGTTTCGGTTTGAAGTGCACTGTGAGCTATCGTAATCACTGGGCATATGAGACTTAAGAACTGATGTCTCAGGGTGACGGGCGCATTGTGGTGTCACACTGTTCTGGGTGACATAGCATTTGTTATAGGCAGACGTTGCACTTACCATCAGGTTAACGCTTTGCTCGTTCCGTAACTTTTATTAAATAAAAAAAAAACTATTTATCACAGACTACAAAAAAGAAGGAGGTACGTCTGTGTATTTTTTATTTCTGGTGGTTGGATTCCTATGCAAGAATCCGTTTAGGTTGGTACCACCGCAGGGCCAGTTATTCCGCCGCATAGCATTAGTGTGCTTATATTGCTGTTTCGTTCTGAAGGGCACTCATAGGTAGTGAAATCACCGGGCATATGAGACTTAAAAACTGATGTCTCAGGGACGGGTGCAGTTCATTGCCACATAGAAATAATCTGGGTGACACAGCATTGCTATGGGCGGACGTTGCGCTTACCATCAGGTGAACGCATTGCTCGTCTGGTCCCTTTTTTATTGTATAAAATGATGAAACGAGCAATACGTTCACCTGATGGAAAGTGCAACGTCTACCCATAACAAATGCTGTGTTATCCAGAAAATTTCTGTGTGACACCACACTGTGCCCATTACCTTAAGACATAAGTTCTGAAGTCTCATATGCCCAGTGAGTACGCTAGCTCTCAGTGCCCTTCGAACCGAAATACAGTAATAGTATATAACTATTTTGATTACTTAAATATTTTTTTTTAAAAGACGATTTAAAGGAAAACGACACTATGTTATGTACATAGTTATAATTATAACTCAGTTATATCCAATCCCGTCGTCTTACGCTACGTTTATGATCTATAAAAAATCGTTGAAACTGCCGTGATAAAAATTATTGGATACTTTTCGTATTCTCACGGGGTTGTCGTAAAATTTCGTTATGGGCTTACGGACCGTTCGATATAATTATTTTCTTACTATTCCCGGAGCCTGGCCGTAAAGGAAAGATTAACGTTTATTTCTTTTCAGATGGCTTGTAAAATCAGACCAACGTCACGGACCATTTTGTCTTATTAAAAAGTTACTTCACAATAGAAAATCCATTAACTTTAGCTGTCATTTCGATTATATGTTTATCGATGAATTTAATAATTTACATACATACAAAAAAAGCACAATAACAGCCTATTTAATATCTCACTGCTGAGCTCCTCTAATTTATGAGAGGGTATTGGAGCCGGGAATAATCCGCCACGCTGCTCCAATGCGGCTTTGTAGAATTGACATGTCTTCGAAATATTTTTTTTTTCCCCTCCACATGCGTGGTAAATCAGCACTTAAAATTACAGAACCAACCCACAATACATCAAGAATAAAATTACTTAGATATATTTAAAAAAATACTATCGGTAAATTTCTAGGATCAGGAGATATCGGTCCAGTGAGCGGCATCTTTAAAGTAGACCATTGTATTCTGCTACGACTGATAACTCTATTAAAAATATTTTGTGGGTAGGTTCTAGTTTGCATAACTACGTCCAATTAACAATTTTAGTGGTGCCGGCAACGGAAATCGAACCCAGGTCACTTGCGTACTATGAAATTTAAATTGAACGCCTGGCCCCTGTGCATATCACGACTTTTTCGCATAAAAGGCGGATACTACATCTGAAGCCCACTTTTCGTCTCCGCATGACGAGCACGAGACTTTTCAGGTGGTGAAGCTTTTTTTATTTTTTATTTAATAATGTGACGATACGAGCAAAACGTTCACCTGATGGTAAGTGCAACGTCTACCCATAACAAATTCTGTGTCATCCAGAACATTTTTGTGTGATACCACACTGCGCTCGTCACCCAGAGACATCAGTTCTCAGTCTTCAGTCTCATATGCCCAGTGATTACGCAAGCTCTCAGTGCCCTTCGAACCGAAACACAGTAATGTTTGCACACTACTACTTCACGGCAGAATAACTGGCACTGGGGTGGTACCCACCTGGTGATGGTATGGTTCTGTAAAGGTGTAAAGCTCTCGAAGCTTTGGATCATAAGTTTAGTTTTATTAAATAATTTAAATACTCATAGTTTTGGGAGATACACAACCGCATTACATATGACGAAAGCACATACCTTGTATGTTCATAATTTTAAAGGAAATTCAGACTTAGTAAAGGAGAGAAAGTTAATTTCTTCGACTGTCGAACTCGGCGGCTGACTGTCGTAGACTCAATATCATTAGATAACGCCTCGTTTTCTCGACTCCAGTGGTCTGTACTGCCTAGTGGTAGTGTTGTAGTGTTGGAGGGTATCTGGTGGCGGCTCCCGGTGGCAGGTATTAGTTTTCTTGAGCACGCTGTTGAGGGAGGGCGAACGGTGCTCTTTAAAACTAGGTAATACACACCATTTTACATTTTGCATGCGGATCTTAGCAAATTAACTTTCTCTCCTTTACTATAATGGATTTCCACAAAGTAACGCCTGTTTCTATTAACCATAGGAAATTCAGACTTCCTAAATAAAATATACTAGAAAAAATAACTCAACGCGGCCTTCTTGAAATATAATATTTTATCAATTTCCTTTTGAACGTTACGTATCCGAATATATTATTAGTAAATTATACCAATGTTTTTCTACGCTTTGATCATTGATGCGATTGAAAGGGGCTATTATTTCAGTATTTCCAAACTCGAAGCGTAAGCGTGTTTTGTTTCATTTCATAACGAGATTAAATGAGTGGTTTTTAAACGATATATATTTTATGCTCGCTGTAACAGCAATTTGATGTCTGAACAAAAAATAATTGAATTAACCTTATTTCCTTTAAAATGTTCGACATTTATTTAGGAGTATATAGTCTTTTAAGGTCAAGGCAACGGCGATATTGAGGTAATAAATTGTTAAATATTATTCCAACGTTAATTAAAATGTACAGAAATGAGAACATATTAAAAATGCAAGACGATTTAATACTAAACCTACCAGAGCGGTCAATTGATCGCTTTTGAGACTTTAATCAAAATTGTAAAAGGTAGGATTTTGTAATTTGAAACAAAATATGTTATGGATTATCATAACATATTTTGTTTAAATTCACATCAGTTGTTTGTTGTGTTTAATTGCCATACTACCTTTTAAAAGGCTATACCATGGAAATAGTAGAAGTTTGTAGAAAGAGATATATATGAAATGTCGGTAGGTTTAGAGTTAATTATAAATATTTACTCCACGTAATGTAACAACCTTATAATGTGCCACTGCTAAGCACAGGTCGCGTCCACGATACTTTAGACAGGGTTTTAGAGCCGGTATGAGTCCGCCACGCTGCTCCAATGCGGGTTGGCGGACTTCGTTCGTTCTTCGGATTTTATTTTCTTGACGATGTTTTCTTTCACACTTGGGCACGTGGTCAAACCTTCATATGTATAGGTTGGTTAAAACTAGAAAGTATTTATTAGTAGATGTATATAAAATTTTATAATAAAATTCCTAAAAGTGACACAAAAATCGGACATAGATTAAAAAAAAACTTGTCAAGACATTATTAGATAAAGCGTATTATAAAATAGATCATTATATAGAGGACAAAGATGGGTGGAAATATCTCATACTCTGCACATGCAAACCCCCTGGCTACTAAATGTATGGTGAAATTTCTTTTTAAAATTGTAAAGGAGGTCATGTAATATGGCATTGAAAAAAAGAAAGACCCAGAGTTTCTTGCCGGTTCTTCTCTGAGACGGTCTTAATTTTCGAGCCGGTGTAGATTTCGACGTCCATAGCAGCCAAGCAGAAACTGGATAAAGAAATTTAGAACTTGAAAAAAAAAATCAGTGGTTAAAATTGTACAACAATTATAGAAGTGCTGGCACCGGGGTTCAAATTCAGGTAACTTGCGTTCTATGAACAATACGAGGGCATGGTCCCCTTTTTGGAGTAATCCATGCAAAGTGTGATCAAATGTAGTCTGAGAAGGGTATTTTTTTCATTTTAACCTTGCGCGGAGTCACATTACCTGCGATCTGTTGTATGATACGATCGTCCTAAATATCATACGTTTAACATCATCGTCATTTCAGTTCGTTTCCTTTCCCTAGTCCACTGCTGAACATAGATTGTCACAAAACACTTAAGTTTGTGGCTCTCATTTTGGGAGGTAACCATAATTGCCATGCTTGGCGGGCGGGTTGGCAACCGCAGTATTTTTATTTAGATGTTCCAAGAAGATGCTGCTGCCCATCTTCTGGTTTTTATTTTTCCTCTGCCGACTTTTACGACACTCACGGGACGAGATGAAGTGGTAGATTCTCTTACGCCACACCACACTAGGTCTTAAGTACTACGCTTAGGTGTGTGGGAGAAAACCAAAAAGATTTTTAGCATCTATTTCCTTTGTCTTCAATATCGTTTGTGTTAAACGTTTGTCGTCAGTTAACATACTTTAAACACAAATTCATTAGCAGTGTTATACACCCGTCTAGGTAGGTTGCCGACCCGCCCATCAAGTGTGGCAACTATGGCAAAATCCCTCCGAAATGAGACCTACAAACTTTTGTGGCTATCTATGGCGGAGGCCTGTTTTCAATAGTGGACTTATGATAGGCTAAAACTACGACGATCCTAAAATCTCCCACAGTGAACGGATTATCTAATAAAAAGGATTATTCAAATCAGATAAGTGTTTCCTGAGATTAGCGCACATACAAATTCTCAAGATTTATTATTGTAGTAAGATTCATTAATAGACATATTTCGCGAATAAAGCAATACTAGCGTAGACAATAATAAAGATACAAAACACTTACTGGTGGTAGGATTTCTATGCAGGAATCCGTCTAGGTAGGTACCACCCCAGGGCCAGTTATTCTGCCGTGAAGCAGTAGTGTGCAAGCATTACTGTGTTTCGGTTCGAAGGGCACTGTGGGCTAGCGTTATCACTGGGCTTTTGAGGCTCAAGAACTGATGTCCTAAGGTGACGGGCGCAGTGTGGTGTCACACAGAAATATTCTGGGTGACACAGCATTTGTTGTGGGCGGACGTTGCACATACCATCAGGTGAACGTGTTGCTCGTTTCGTCACTTTATAGAATAAAAAAAAAAGTAATGATGTTGCGATATTGATTGCGATTGCGATCAGATTGCCACGGAATGCTTCCTTTGTTGTTTACAAAATATTTGTGCACAAAAGAAGTTCTTGCCCTGCTAAATATTCCGTCAATTACGCGTTTGAGAGCTCGCTGTATATTTCACTTCTCCATTAAATTTGTGCTTTGTACGGCTTTGTTCAGCGATGCGGTTATACAGAGTGATTGTTTTATTAATATCTGAGAATAAATTCTGTTCAGTAATGTTTGTATTTCCTTTGTACTGAAAACCGCTCGTAACTTTGAATATTAAAAACTGTTATTTTACTGACATATACTCACGCCCTTTTCCTATATAGGGGGTAGGCAGAGACCGCTCCCGTACTCCACTTTTCGCCCCCACAGGAGACGTAGATGTCGTAGAAGTCAACAGAGGGAAAATGAAAATTAGGAGATGGGCAGCAGCATCTACCTAAAGTAAAAAGTAAAGTTTCAGCCTATAAATGTCCCACTACTGAGCACAGGCCTCCTCTCATTTCTGAGAGGGTTTTGGAGCTAGGAAGAATCCGCCACGCTGCTCCAATGCGGGTTGGCGGACTTCACATGTCTTCGAAATATTATTAATTTCTCAGACATGCAGGTTTCCTCACGATGTTTTCCTTCACCGCCGAGCACGTGGTAAGTCAGCTCTTAAAATTGCAATTAACAATTTTAGTGGTGCCGGCACCAGGAATCGAGCCCATGACACTCGCGAACTATGAAATTTAAAGCGAGCGCCTAGCCCCTGAGCTACCACGGCTTCCAGCATCTACCTGGAACATCTGAATAAATAAACTGCGGTTGCCAAACAGCCTGCCAAGCGTGGCAACTATAACCTTCAAGAAAAGAGCCTACTAATTTCTCAAAGGCCGGCAACGCACCCGGAATTCCCCTGGTATTGCGGATTTTCATGGGCGGCGGTGATCACTTGCCATCAGGTGAGCCGTTTGCTTGTGTGCACCTTCTCCTATAAAAAAAAAGTTTTACTTAACTGAGTTCAAATGAATAATTTGATCTCGATTTTCGTCTAATCTATTTCACCAACTCCATTCCATAAGGCTTTTACGAAAACGAGAGATAGATACATGAAATGTCGTCACAATCTTGTCGTCACAAGCAGCCTGTTTTTACACATAGGTCATCTAAGTATGAAAACAATAAATACTACGAAATAAAAGAAAACGTTTTTGGGTTAACATATTTGTACAATTAACAATGACAGCTCTCTAAACGCGTTTAAAGAGTTAACGTCGAAAATTTGGCGTTTTGTATTAGAACCGCGTTTAGCTTTAATCTCATTCAGTTGATGTTGATAGGATTCAAACATTAGCCCTGAACTCCGTTAAATGGTTAAACTGACGTATATATAACTGATCGCGTTTAGTTTCAACGGTGAAATTGTCCCTTAAGATGTTACATATCACAGTTTCTTAAGATGAAATCCTTACATAAATTTAATACTAATTTGATATGATTTGAGAACGTGAGGCTCGTTTCGAGGTATGATTTTATTAATTTGGTTGAAGTTAAGATTACTTTTTTATACAAGACAGGGCAGCGCCATTCCTTAGGAAGGAAGCTTCGAGAGAACCGCTTTGTACCAGACCCGATCTAAGGCCTTCGCAATGTCCAAAGTAACTGCCTGGGTTTCCCCCTTGGCCTCGATTGCCTCCGCCCATTGATAGTTGAGGTAATCTAGAAGATCACCAGCTGAGCGACCCCGAGGCAGACCGTACTGGCGGGGACTAATCAGCTGTAGAGGTACCTCTATGTACCACAAGAGCTTATAGTTCGTTTTGACTGGTAGTTTGACTGGTAGGATTCCTATGCAGGAGTCCGTCTAGGTAGGTACCACCCCAGGGCGAGTTATTCTACCGTGAAGCAGTAGTGTGCAAACATTATAAGGTTTCGGTTTGAAAGGGCACTGTGAGCTAGCGTAATCACTGGGCATATGAGACTTAAGAACCTATGTCTCAGGGTGATGGGCACAGTGTAGTGTCACACAGAAATTTTCTGGGTGGCACAGCATTTGGTATGGGCAGATGTTACACTTACCATCAGGTGAACGTTTTGCTCGTTTCATCACTTTATGAAATAAAAAAAATACATACATAGATACATAAGATCACGACTGTATCCCATAAGGGGTAGTCAGAGACTGGGCACTCACTGCAAAAAAAAAAATGGTCTCCATTATCTTGGAGAACAAGGAGGTGATGGCAATTGCCCTGTAGTTAAACGAATCTGAGCTGTCGCTGCTTTCAGGGATCGGAAGCACTCTTCCATGTTTTCGAGATGCCGCCTCGAGAGTAGCAGGTGGTAGGATTCCTATGCAGAAATCCGTCTGGGTAGGTACCACTCCAAGGCCAGTTATTCTGCCGTGAAGCAGTAGTGTGCAAGCATTACTGTGTTTCGGTTAGAAGGGCACTGTGAGCTAGCGTAATCACTGGGCATTTGAGACTCAACAACTGATGTCTCAGGGTGACGGGTGCAGTGTGGTGTCACACAGATATATTGTAGGTAATGCTGTGGCATTTGTGGTGGGCAGACGTTGCACTTACCATCAGGTGAACGTTTTGCTCGTTTCGTCACTTTATGCAATAAAAAAAAACTGTGCTCTGACTCTTCGTGGCAAAAACTCTGTAGAAGGACATGGAGGAAGAATTGTACTCCTTCTTAAACTTGTTTGTTTTGAAATCCCTACAATCCATATAGAGCGAGTATAAAGTCTTATAAAACAAAAGAATTAGAATTTGGATAAGACGCTAGCTTATTTTTCGGTTTTGGTTAAAATCGCTTGAACTTGTAACTTGCGATGGCTCTGTCTGCTATAAGTTTCTGATACAGTGGGCACGAAATGTAAACTATCGAGCTGACTCTATGTTAACACAGACTTGACTGCCTTGAAATTCGTCTGTCATATTTCACAACCAACTAAATATTTTCTATTTAAGTTACCTTCAGCTTTTGTACGTAAACAAGTCGAAAACCTGACCTTTATTAAAATTGAAATCTTTTATTTATTTATTTACACTTTATTGCACTAACTGTACAAACGGTGGACTTACTGTCATATGGCATTTTCTACCAGTCAACCAGAAAGCGGCGGTGGGCAGGGGCGAAAAACTTGAACAAATGAAAAAAAAAGATACATGTATAGTGTATGTACTTAGATATATGAATATATATATATATATATAACTATATATACAACTAAACATAAATATACAAAGTAATATAAGGATATAATAAAAATAATTAGAATCAAGTTAAATTAATTGTCCGATTAACTCGAATAGTGCGGTTTCAGCTTAGTTTTAAAAGACCACATGTTCGGGGATTCCCTGATGTAATACCTTAATAATCACACAGACATTAATCGTGCTGTTGTAGGCGCCGTGTGGTGGCGGCTTATGAGAATCTACCACCCATCTCGTCCCGTAGATGTCGTAAAAGTGGACAGAGGGAAAATGGAAACCAGGAGATGGGCAGCAGCATCTTCCTGAGTCATCTGAATAAAAAAACTTTGCCAACCCGCCTGCCGAGCGTGGCAATTATGGCAAAATCCCCCAAAATGTAGAGCTACAAACTTTTGTGGCAATCTTTATGAGGCCTATGTTCGGCAGTGGACTACTAATAGGCTGAAATGATGACGATGATGATGAATGGTGAGTGCAACGTCTACCCATAATCAATACTGTGTCACCAAGAACAAAACACTCAGAACGAGGAGTGGACATGAACGACGTTTTGCTCGTCTCGTCACTTTATCTCATAAAAAAATGGCATAGGATTTAGGTATCTCATGGGCTAGATGGTTGCTTTTCGGACATAATAGTATGCTAGTCTGACTCCCGAATCTATCGTAGTGATGCTGTTAACTGCAGTTTAAAATGCTGATTTACTACGTGTTACTCAATGTAGGTCACGGCCGAGATACTGCTGTATCCTGCTCCTTCCGAGATAGTAGTAATCTACACTTTATAGTTCCTTTCCCAACATCCTATTCCCTACCTACCTCTATTAGATTCTCTACCTAATCCCTTTCACTTCCCTTCCGCCAAGCCAGTAGTTGCCGTGCCGATGGCTCGTCGTGGGAACGCAATTGGGAGCAAGAATTTCAACTTTTTTTTCAAAACGGCGTCGACGTGATTCTACCCCAGTCACATCTCGTTTCCCGCGGGGGTGAAAAGTGGGCTACGTGTGTGGTCTCTGTCTACCTCTTAAATGAGAAAAAGGCGTGACTGTAGTTTAGTGTTTCGTCGTTTGTGTAGTTAAAAATTTCTTTTCGCTAAAAACACACGATTTATTTTTTTCGGAGATACTGACGATACCAGCAAGACGTTCACCTGAAGGTAAGTGCAACATCTGCCCATTACGAATGCTGTGTAACCTAGAAAATGTATGTGTGGTATCGCACTGGGCCCATCAACCAGATACATGAATTCTTAAGTACTATATGCCCAGTAATTATTCTAGCTGTCAGTGACCTTCGGACCGAAACAAAGTAATGTTCTTAGACGGATTTCAGCATAGGAATCCTACCACCAGCACATTATTAGTATTGACGACCGCGTGGCCTAGTGGTCAGAATACCTGACTTCTAAGCCGCGGGCCCTGGGTTCGAATCCCAGCCGGAGCCAACATTTGTGCTAAAACATAAATTGTTGGTTTTCGGGTGGTTGTGTTGTGATTGTTCCCGTGTTTCTGACACTGCATCCTAGCCTACCTCCGATCTTATCGCATCAGCGTTACATCAGGCGCGGGTAGGTTGGGACGAGTGAGTGCTTCTGTGTTTGCGCGTACACTTGTGGCACTATAATATCTCCGGCGCAGTTGATGGCTCAAGACAGTCAGTAGTCGGCAGTTGTCGCCGTGGTCGAAATGTGCTAGGAGAACATCATCATCATTAGTATACACTGTGTTAGTATTCGTCATTGTCAGTGTGTAAGAGGAGAGAGAGTTACAGTTATGGTAGAATCTAGCTGCAAGATACTAGATGTAACATATAAATGCGTCGGCATGACCCGGTAGTAGCTCTCGGAGAATTCAGAATCTACTAGAGGGATACGATCCAACAACACGGCTATCACTATTTAGGCTTTGATGTCCTCGTGGAGCTCTGCGTGCTATTGTTATGCACTGTCAGAGAATATTGCATATGCATGCTCTGTCGAATAAAAGCGGTCTTTGACCTAGCTAAATAAAAAAAACAAATGCTGATCTTCCGTATGTACAGTTCGATATGTACAGAACGGTAGCATTAAGTGTTGTTTTCTATAAAAATCGATTTATGAAATATGGATAGTGCGTACGGAATAAAGATCGGGTGGTCTGATCAGGGGAGGACGTCTCGTCGAACCAGTAATCTTTAGATGTTGTATATATAGTTCGATCTCATAAAATTTAATAGCGCGATGTTGGACGTTATGAGATATTTCTTGAGCTTTTCATGTGGCGACAGAGATGTCGCATACCTACACTATGAGCCTCAGTACAGGTTACCTTTTCAGAACACAACCTTACCTTAATGATTTCTTATATTAACATCGAATATTACACATTTAATTAAAATACTTTTACGGATTTCATCGCGTTTAATTTTTAAATTATTTAAAACCCGACGTTTCGAGTACTTTATAGCACCCATGGTCTCGCGGGGGTCAAGTCTTGCAGTGGTATGCTTGGTTTTCAATTTAATTTTGTTAATTATAGGATCCGCGTCGTAGAAGTCAAGGTACTATGACCACTGGATCACATGGTAGTCGCATATATAAGAATGATTCCGAAGCGTTCTAGTTTTTTGCATAAATAACAAAATAAACTTGTGTTCACTGTATCAGAATGTTAAACTAGACGTAAGTTGGTGCAAGTTATAAGTGAAAATCTAAACCGGAGGTCTAGTTGAATGGTCTAGTAACAACCATTATTTGTTCTTAATTACTGATCAGGATCTGAGGTTCGGCTAGCTGAAGCGGCAATGGGTAGGCCGTATAGCACGTAGACCGTTCACTGTTGGGAAGGAATGGTTCCCGACTGACGCTAGATGGAGCTTTATTTTTTGGTTAAAGTGACACGGCTGTCTCACCCAGAAAACACCGTGTGACACCACACTGCGCCTGTCACCCTGAGACATCAGTTCTTAAGTCTCAATTGCCCAGTGATTACGCTAGCTCACAGTTCCCTTCAAACCGAAACGCAGTAATGCCAGCACACTACTGCTTCACGGCAGGATAACTTGCCCTGGGGTGGTACACACCTAGACGGATTCCTGCAAAGGTATCCTACCACCAGTAAACTGCTCGATTTTGCGGGAAGTCAATGGATGCAGGTGTTTCAGGACCGTTAATGGCAATCTATGAGGGAGGTCTATGTTGAGCAGTAGACTGAACAACTGAATCATTAGTTAAGACGTTAAATGTATTTTTTCAGCATCTTTCCAGAAAATTTATATATAGACGGCTTTATTCATAAAAAATATAGATGGTAGCCTTGCTACAAAGAGATTACTCATTTTTCACAGATGTTTGCAGCCAAATATATACAAATCGATTCCCAGCCGGAGGTAACATTTGTGCAAAAACACAAATTGTTGCTTTTCGGGTCTGGTTGTGTTGTGCATGTGAAATGTATGTTTGTAAAACGCACCCACGATACAGGAGGAAATCCTAGTGTGGGGCTTCGTATAAAAAAAAAAAAAATCACAGATGTTCACAGGTTGGTCCCCAGGACCAGTTATTCTGTATCCGTGAAGTAGTAGTGTGCTGGCATTACTGTGTTACGGTTTGAAGGGCACTGTGAGCTAGCGTAATCACTGGGCAATTGAGACTTAAGAACTGATGTCTCAGGGTCACAGGCGCAGTGTGGTGTCGCTCAGACGACGTTATGCTCGTTTCGTCACTTTCTACGATAAAAAAAGTAGATATGAAATTTGATTAGGACGACAACATAACCATGTAGAAGTATCCCATAGCGGAATTTTATAATACGTTTAGTAGGAGTAATTAGCTTTATAATTATTCAGTGTTATAAATCAGCCGTGGTAGCTCAGGGGCTAGGCGCTCGCTTTAAATTTCATAGAACGCGAGTGACCTGGGTTCGATTCCCGGTGCCGACACCACTAAAATTGTTAATTGCAATTTTAAGTGCTGATTTACAAGTGCTCGGCGGTGAAGAAAAACATCGTGAGGAAACCTGCACGTCTGAGGAATAAAAAATATTTCGAAGACATGTGAAGTCCGCCAACCCGCATTGGAGCAGCGTGGCGGATTCTTCCCAGCTCCAAAACCCTCTCAGAAATGAGAGGAGGCCTGTGCTCAGTAGTGGGACATTTATAGGCTGAAACTTTACTTTTACTTTTTTAATAAATCTATCATAAGTATTTTTTTGAATAAGACAATTAGAGTATTGGAGGTTCCAGATCGAAGCATATTCAAGATGGGAGCGAACGTGCGTTGTAAAGCTTATTAGTAATGTCTTTCAATTCCATAGTTTGTCTGAAAATAAAATATTACACAAATAATATTTACATATGTTACTGGTGGTAGGATTACTATACAGGAATCCGTCTAGTTAGGTGCCATTCCAGGGACTAGCCCTGTTTTTCTTCCGTGAAGCACACACGTGAGGAAGTGTAGTGCGCGAACATTACTGTGTTACTGACGACCGCGTGGTCTAGTGGTCAGAGTACCTGACTTCTCAGCCGCGGGTCCTGGGTTCGAATCCCAGCCGGAGCCAACATTTGTGCTAAAACATAAATTGTTGGTTTTCGGGTCTGGTTGTGTTGTGATTGTCCCCGTGTTTCTGACACTGCATCCTAGCCTACCTCCGATCTTATCGCATCAGCGTTACATCGGGCGCGGTTAGGTTGGGATGAGTGAGTGCTTCTGTGTTTGCGCGTACACGTGTGGCACTATAATATTTCCTGCGCAGTTGATGGCTCTCGTCAGTAGTCAGCAGTTGTCGCCGTGGTCGAAATCGGCTAGGAGAACATCATGCATCATCGTCTTACTGAAGGGCAGTAAGAGCTAGTGTAATCATTGGTCATATGAGACTTAAGAACTGATGTGTCAAGGTGACAGGCGCTGCCACTCAGAAGTTGTCTGGATGATACAGCATTTGTTATATGCAGATGTTGCACTTACTTATACTTACATCTGGTGAACGTTTTGCTCGTCTCGTTACTTTATTCCATAATATACATACATATTTTTGTATAGCTATAATAGGTATCTCAAGGGTGGGATGGTCGCTTTCAGACTAACTGCAACTTTAAATGCTGATTACTACGGGCCACAGCTCAGTGTAGTCCCGGGCCGAGCTGCTATAGTCTCCTCCTGTCTGCTCCTTCCGAGATATTAGTATTTTAAACCTCATTGTTCCTTTCCCAACTTCCCAAGTAGATGTCTTACCAAATCCCTTTCCCTTCTGTCTGAAGTTGCCTTGCCGATGGCTAGCTACTCGTGAGAACGCAACGTACCAAAATGGCGGCGACCTAGTTCGCCACCCATCATGTCTCGTTTCCTGCGGGGGCGAAATGTGGATTCCGGATTATGTCTCCGCTTACGCGGAAAAAGGCGTTTGTATGTATGTATAACTCAATATCTTTAGAAAGAATGAAAGAAAGAAAAATAATTTATATGCCGCTGTAATTCAGACATTCGACAAAGGTCACAAACAATTAAACAATATAGCAACAAAAAGGCACCCGACTCTGCATATGCTGCAGTGGCCTAAATGCAGCGCTGTTATTCTGTCGGTGCCATCAACCAGAAAAACTCAAGAGCAGCCATCAAACATTTTAACAAAAAGAGAAAACAAATACGAAAATGTTAAAATTAAGACTAAAAAAAAAGAACTAAAATAAATCATACATAAACTCTTCAGAGCTAAGATTGACCCGACCTAGGGCTGCTAGTATAAACAAACAACTTCAACTGGTGGTAGGATTCCTATGCAGGAATCTGTCTAGGTAGGTACCACCCCAGGGCCAGTTATTCTGCCGTGAAGCAGTAGTGTGCAAACATTACTGTGTTTCGGTCTGAAGGGCACTGAGAGCTAGCGTAATCACTGGGCACTTGAGACTTAAGAACTGATGTCTCAAGGTGACGGGCGCAGTGTGGTGTCACACAGAAATATTCTGGGTGACACAGCATTTGTTGTGGGCGGACGTTGCACTTACCATCAGGTGAACGTGTTGCTCGTTTCGTCGCTTTATACAATAAAAAAAAAACAATTGCTCATATATAAAGTAGAGCTGCATGAAAACTCATTGAAAACATATAATTTTAAGTACTTGAAAAGCACTGCAAGCAAACAGTTTGAATGAATAAATGATGGCAGCGGTAACTTTGACAAACAAAACAGAATAATTATTCATGTTCCTCAAATTCTGAGCTATTTTATGCATGCAAGCGATGTAAGTAATATCAATTACGTACGTTGCGGTGTTTGTTGCACAAAACATGCCACGAAACTTGTCTGCATAAATAAATAGTTGGTATTTCTGTTTTCGAAGTGCACAATAAATATATCTAAAGATTTATGACCGGCCAGGAAGTGATAAACTGAGTGTTTCCTTTAAAAATTAAATAGTTACAGTATTTACTAGTTGTGCCCCGCGGATTCACCCGCGCGGTTTTTGCGCGGAACCCTAATTATTTTTCTTAAATTAGCGTAGCCTAAGTTACCCGCTATATTATCAGCTATCTGTCAGTGAAAGTGCCGTCAAAATCGGTCCTGCCTCTTTGAAGATTAGTCGGAACAAACAGACAAACAATAAAATTAAAAAAAATCTTATAAGTACCGTATAATACTTTCATTAGCATTGAGTATAAAGCTGTTTTCTTGTTATTACAAACAGACACTTCAATTTTATTTGTTTGTATAGATCACTAAATGAAAGTAATTTGGCAGTTTGGCGAAACGAGTACAGTCACATTCGTGATGACGATGTTCTCCTGGCCGATTTCGACCACGGTGACAACTTCCGAATACTGTCGAGAGCCATCAACTGCGCAGGAGATATTATAGTGCCACAAGTGGTACGCGCAAACACACAGGCACTCACTCGTCCCAACCTACCCGCATCCGATGTAACGCTGATGCGATAAGATCGGAAGTAGGCTAGGATGCTGTGTCAGAAACACGGGGACAATCACAACACAACCAGACCCGAAAACCAACAATTTATGTTTTTGCACAAATGTTGGCTCCGGCTGGGAATCGAACCCAGGACCCGCGGCGTAGAAATCAGGTACTCTGACCACTAGTCCGCGCGGTCGTCAGTCTCATTCGTACTAATGTTATAAATGCGAAAGTAACTCTCTGTCCCTCTGTCTGTTTGCTACCTTTTCACGGCGCAACCGCTGAACCGTTCTTGATGATGTTTGTCACAGAGATAGCTTGCATTCTGGAGACGGTCATACTGGTGGTAGGATTCCTGTGCGGGAATCAGTCTAGGTAGGTACCACCCCAGGGCCAGTTGTTCTGCCGTGAAGCAGTAGTGTGCAAGCATTACTGTGTTTCGGCTTGAAGGGCACTGTGAGCTCGCAGGCGTAATCACTGGGCATTTGAGACTTAAGAACTGAAGTCTCAGGGTGACGGGCGCAGTGTGCTGTCACATAGAAATATTCTGGGTGACACAGCATTTGTTGTGGGCGGACGTTGCACTTACCATCAGGTGAACGTTTTGCTAGTTTCGTCACTTTATACAATAAAAAAAAATACTTTTAATCCGGAAACTCAAACACTTACCAAGGGACATTTAAAAGAAATCTACATTGACGCGGACGTTGTAATATATATAATATACATTGTACAATATCTCAAATAGAAGCTCAATTCTTACTGGTTAACTCAATTTTTCCTATGCAGAAATCCGTCTAGGTACCAAACCCAGGGGCAGTTATTCTGCCGTGAAGCAGTGGTGTGCAAACACTACTGTGTTACCGTTTCAGGGTCACTGAGAGCTAGTGTAATCACTAAGCATATGAGACTTAGAACTGATGTCTCAGGGTGATGAGCGCAGTGTGGTGTCGAACAGAAATGTTCTGGGTGCCACAGCGTTTGTAATGGGCACATGGGCATCAGGTGAACGTTTCCATCGTTTCATAACTTTTTCAAATAAAAAAAAGCTACGCTCTCGCTAAATAGAGGAATTAATTGCCGCGAGGATCCTGCTTCAGATAATGAGCTATATGATGCTATCTCTAAAAATTACTTTACATGCTCCCTGTCGATCAAAGAAGTCGTTATTAAAGCGAATGAAATATGTTAATAAACTAGCCGATGCCCGCGATCTCGTCTGTGCGTAGAAATAGATTTCTGTGATTTTATCGCGTTTAATTAAAAAATAATTAAACGCTATAAAATACTTTTTTTTATTGCATAAAGTGATGAAACGAGCAAAACGTTCACCTGATGGTAGGTGCAACGTCTGGCCCATGACAAATGCTGTGCCACCCAGAAATTTCTGTGTGCGCCCGTCACCCTGAGACATCAGTTCATAAGTCTCATATGCCCAGTGATTACGCTAGCTCTCAGTGCCCTTCAAACCGAAACATAGTAATGTTTGCACAGTACTGCTTCACGGCACAATAACTGGCGCTGGGGTGGTACCTACCTAGACGGACTCCTGCATAGGAATCCTACCACCAGTTAAAAGTAGTTTAAAGTAGTTTAGTTAAAAGTAGTTAGTATTTTAGTAATTATGTGAACCAGTACGGATTGGAAACCGCTAATAAAAAATTCAACGCGATAAAATCCGTAAAAGTAGTTTTATTAAAAGGATGAAATTTAATTAGATAGTAAATTTTACTATTGTTGTCTGTTGTGTAATTATGTCTAATTCTTTTCTACTTTTCTTTTACTTTACTCTTACTTTACTCTGTGCGTCGTTAATTTACATATTTGTTGCCTTTGAACGCGTTCGCGTGACGCTAAACCACGGAGGAAATTAAATGCCAGATACAATTACGCAGCGGGCCGAGTTGGTAACTTTAATCATATTATCAACTACGAGATTGAGTTACCCTTTTGCGGCCAACAACGCTTTCACTACTGTCTATTTCTAAGGATTTTATTTGTTGATGTATAAACTCTATCATTATAATTATCATCATCTCAGCCTACCACTAGTCCACTGCTGAACATAGGTCTCCTCCCAACAGATTGCTACAAAAGTTAGTAGCTCTCATTGGTATTTTGCCACACTTGCTACGCTTTGCAGGCGGGTTTATTTATGCAGATGTTCCAGAAAGGTGCTCCTGCCCATCTCCTGGTTTTTATTTTCCCTCTGTCGACTTTTGCGACACCCACGGTATGAGATGGGATAGTAAATTCTCTTAAGCCGCTTACACACGGCCTATAATTTCTATGTAACCTCTTTTTTTATAAATAAGTAATAGGCATACAAGTGATATTATTCACAACGTCTCAATGATAAAGTAACGAACATATGAATGTACTAAAGTATGTACTAAATATAATGTATTTTTATTAGACATTGAAAAATAAAACTCCTGAGCTTCTTGCCGGGTCTTCTCTGAGAAATTTTATTTCGGGCCGATATAGATTTAGACGTTTACAAGAGTTTTAGACAAGCCTTATTGAAGAAGAAACTTTTTTTTTCTCATTTGGATAAATTGACGAGTCGAGCAAAACGTTCACCTGATAGTAAGTGCATCGTCTGCCTATAACAAATGCTCTGTCACCCAAAAGATTTTTGTGTGGTGCCACACTGTGCCTGTCACCTTGAGTCATCAGTTCTTAAGTCCCATATGCTCAGTTATTACTATTAGTGCCTTTCAGACCGAAACAGTAATGTTTGCGCACTACACTTCTTCACGTGTGTGCTTCACGGAAGAAAAAACAGGGCTAGTCCCTGGAATGTTACCTACCTAGACAGATTCCTGCATAGTAATTCTACCACCAGTAACATATGTTAATATTATTTGTGTAATGTTTTATTTTCAGACAAACTATGGAATTGAAAGACATTATTAACAAGCTTTATAACGCACGTTCGCTCCCATCTTGAATATACTTCGACCTGGAACCTCCAATACTGTAATGGTCGTATTCATAAAAAAAAATATAATAGATTTATAACACTGAATAATTATAAAGCTAATTTCGACTACTAAACGTATTATAAAATTCCGCTATGGGATACTTCAGCATTAGGTAGGTTTGCACAATACTGCCTCCCGGCAGAACAACTGGCCCTGCGCTGGTACCTACCTAGACGGATTTCTGCATAGGAATCCTACCAACAGCAAAAAGCAATCTGAGACAGTAGACTCATTAAATTAATTTTCGCTACTTCTTACTGGTGGTAGGATTCCTATGCAGGAATCCGTCTAGGCAGGTACTACCCCAGGGCCAGTTATTCTGCCGTGAAGCAGTAGTGTGCAAACATTACTGTGTTTCGGTTTGAACATGTAAATATCTCACAGCTGGGTACAGCCCTTCTCTTTATTTGTTATATTATTAGAGAGTATTTTGATGTGGAGGGATAGGCGATGTCACTTCAGAAGAATATTTTATATTTTCTAATGCATGCTAGTTTTCACGTAACATTTTGGTGGCGACGTGGATCGCCACACGTATATGTCTACGCTTTATATGTGTTTAACTATTTTTGTGGAACGCTCGAACTCACGTCTTTCATATAATATGAAATTTGGATCAAACGTCGGACCCCTGAGCTGCGACGGTATGTTTTGAGACATTTTAGTTTTATAGTTAATAGAATCAGGCGTTACGTTGCGGAGTCAATATCACATTTTGCATGTGGATCTTAGCAATTTAACTTTCTCTCCTTTATTTTAGTTTTAACTTATTAAGCCTTTGAACCTTTGTATCTTAAGCCGGAATACCGTCCTTATTTTTTTGTAAAGAAATAATTTAACTCTTAGAAGGGTTCCTGAAACTAATTTAAACTCGCATTCGTAGTTAGGTAAGTTGTTAGATAGTTTCTTACAAGACGTGTATTACGAAAAGGAAGAAATATCATTGTGTATAAAATAAGATATCTTCTGATAAAATAAACTGCGGTTGCCAACCCTCCTGGCCAGCGTGGCTACTATGGCAAATTCACCCCCAAAAAGGGGAGTAAAAACTTTTTAGCAAAGTGTGGAGGAGGCCTATTTTCAGCAGTGAACTATGTAGTTATAGGCTGAAATGATGATGATGATGATAATCACCGGGATTGAGGTGATTGCTTCCAAGCTATTCCTACATATTTATATTTATGCTTTTGTTTTTGTATATGAAATTGTATTTAAAATTACTAAAAAGAACTTCCCAAGACAGAGACATTTTTTGCGAACCAGTGTAGATTAAACTAAATAACCTACATTGAATAAAGAATAAAAAATAAAAAATTCTTTTTTTTATTGTATAAATTGATGAAACGAGCAAAACGTTCACCTGATGGTAAGTGCAACTCCGCCCATAACAAATGCTGTGTCACCCAGAATATTTCCGTGAGATACCACACTGCGCCCGTCACCCTGAGGCATCAGTTCTTAAGTCTCAAATGCCCAGTGATTACGCTAGCTCACAGTGCCCTTCAGATCGAAACACAGTAATGTTTGCACACTACTGCTTCACGGCAGAATAACTGGCCCTGGGGTTGTACTTTCGGTTCCATGACATCGTACTCCAAATTCTCCCTCACCGCACTGGTTTTTCAGAGCGGCCCGACTCTGGAATGCGCTTGGAATGAAAGGAAATCTCCGAACAAGTGGTATTTTAAAAATAAGCTGAAATTGCACTATTCGAGCTCATCGGACACTTAACTTGTTTTTTTATAACATAAGTCATATCCTTATATTACTTTGTATATTTTTGTGTAGAATACTGGTTCTTTATATATTGCTATATATATATATATGTGTGTGTGTGTGTGTGTACATGAGTGTGTTTATCCATATATCTAAGTATATGTATATTTATGTACCTATTTTTTCATTTGTTTATGATTTTCGCCCCTGCCCACCGCCGTACACGCTTTTCCCACTAACTTTTGGGTTGACTGGTAGAAAATGCCATATGACATTAAGTCCGCCGTTTGTACAGTTTGTACAGTAAAGTGTATATAAAGAAATAAATAAATTATTATGTTTTATTATTATTAATTAATTTCTGTTCTATTCTATTCCCTGTTATTTCATTTGCTTCAGTTCCCTTCAAACAGAAACAAAGCGTTGCTCGGACACTACAGCGTAACAGTGTAACTTAAGAATAACTGGCACTGCGGCGATACATCACTCACTCTCACTCACTCCTGAAGATAGGCCTCGCCCATAGATTGAGGAGATTAGGCCATAGTTGCCACGCTTCGCAGGCGGATTGGCAACCGCAGTTGTTTTATTTAGCTGTTCCACGAAGATACTGCTGCCCATCTGCTGGTTTTCATTTTCTTTTTGTCGGCTTGTACGACACCCATGGGACGAGATGGGGTGGTAGATTCTCTTAGGCCGCCACCGCACGGCATATATCTAGGCGAAATCCTGCATGAACCTGTTTGAAGGGCACTGTGAGCTAGCGTAATCACTGGGCATTTGAGACTTAAGAACTGATGTCTCAGGGTGACGGGCGCAGTGTGGCATTCACACAGAAATATTCTGGGTGACACAGCATTTGTTGTAGGCGGACGTTGCACTTACCATCAGGTGAACTTTTTGCTCGTTTCGTCACTTTATACAATAAAAAAAAATCTACCACCGGTGATGGGATGTCTTTATTGAATTAACTTATGATGGCGTAAAAATCTACGTGCGTATTTTAACCGCATTTATTGTTTACTGAAAGGGCAACTAGTATACAGCGGTTACTTTTGTACCCGATATAAAAAAAAAATCTCTTCGCGCTTTAAGTAGCGCGTGTCGGAAATTTCTTTCATTTTCCTTTTTTGTTGTGAAACAATCCATCTTGAAAGACAATGCGAGACCTATTTATGGCGCTTCTCGCATACCGATGCATTCAGTCGCGTATTTAGGACGAACACAAAACGTCTTTATTCTGTGGTCTGCATGGTCGCACGTAAATAAGCTTTTTGATTTATTAAAGTTTTACTTGTGAAGTACTACGCTTATAAAAATTATGCTTCGTTTCTCAAATAAATTTTCTAGATTATCTAAATTTGTCAGAGTCAGTAACGTCTTGTTGTTTCTGCAAATCTAGACAGCTTTAATCAATTTGTATCAATAATTCACTGAGCAATTCGCGCAATATTTTCAGATATGGCACAGCACCTGAATGCTAATGCCTTTTTTGTGACATTTCATCACAATTTAAATTGGTGGTGGATTCCTGTGCAGGAATCCGTCAAGGTAGGTACCAGCCCAGGGCCAGTTATTCTGCCGTGAAGCAGTAGTGTGCAGGCATTACTGTGTTTCGGTTTGAAGGGCACTGTGAGCTAGCGTAATCAATGGGCATTTGAGACTTAAGAACTGATGTCTCAGGGTGACGGCAGAAATATTCTGGGTGACACAGCATTTGTTATGGGCGGATGTTGCACTTACCATCAGGTGAATGTTTTGCTCGTTTCATCACTTTATACAAAAAAAAAAGAAAAACTACTGTATGCCACCTCCATGTTTCCGGACTCGACTCGCATGTTTCGACAGGTTGTAGGATTTCTATGCAGGAATCCGTTTAGGTGGATACCACCACAGGGCCAGTTATTCTTAAGTTACCAGTGTAATGTCCGAGCAAAAACTTGTTTCTGTTTGAAGAGAACTGAAGCTAATGAAATTACAGGGAATAGAATAGAACATTTTCTATTCAATATAGGATATTTATATAATTGACGGTATATTTTTAATCTACACTGATTCTCAAAAAAATGTCTCTGCCATTTAGTGCTCGTTTAGTTCTTTTTAGTCATTTTAAATACAATTTATATACAAAAACAAAAGCATAAATATAAACATGTAGGAATGGCTTGGATGCAATCACCTCATTCCCAGTGGTTATAATCATCATCATCATTTCAGCCTATAATATCAACACGGGCAAGGGCATGTGAGACGTAAGAACTGGTGACGAGCGCAGTGTGGTGCCATACAGTAATGTTCTGGGTGTCACGGCATTTGCTATGGGCAGACGTTGCACTTACCATCAGGTGAACGTTTTGCTCGTTTCGCCACATTATCCAATAATTTTTTTTAAACATTTTTAGGTCATCTGTCATCAGGGTGATACATCGACTGGATATTTTTGGTACTGACGAACGTGTGGTCTAGTGGTCATGGCCCTGCCAACGGAGTCCGTGTTCATTTCCCAGCCGGAGCCATCATTAGCGATAACAAGCGTAGTGTGGTACCATACAGAAATGTTTTGGGTAACACAGCGGTTGTTAAGGGCAGATGTCGTACTTACGATCATTACTTTCGTTAACAACAAAATATCTCCAGCGTCGTAATTTTAATAGTCCTAAATTTCGAGATTAGTTTCGTGCTCGTATTTAATAATTCAATAGTTAAGGCTAATATTTTCAACATATAATTCAATTTTTAGTAAGCCGTGGTAGCTCGAAAACTTAATAATGTTTTCTTTTATTTACGCGAATACTACACATTTAAATAAAACTACTTTTTACGGATTTTATCGCGTTTAATTTAAAACTAATTTTAACCCGACGTTTCGGGTGCTTTACAGCACCCATGGTCACGGGGGGACTGAGGTGACAGTTGTCCTGATGTCATACTTAACCCGGAGTACCTTCAGCTTTTAATTATTATTTTTAGTCCGATCTACGCAGAAAGAGCTTACTGTGTCTTGAAGCCTTGCAGTGCAGTTTTAAATTAAACGCGATAAAATCCGTAAAAAAGAAGTTTTATTTAAATCGAGGACTTAAGTTTCATAGTTTACCAATGATATTGGTTCGCGGCCTCCGATGCTGGAGTAACTAGAATTGTTTATCGTGTATTTTAGCGTTAATTCATCATGATCTACGATGAAGGTACAATCGGGAAGCAAGAACATACATAGTGAAATGACGACATTTTAAATTTACCACTCGCACTGGAGAATGGCCCGAAAAGCCTTGAAGGGCGATAACTTAGGATTTTAATTTACCACGGTTTAAAGTTACATTTAAGTGTTTCTATATGTACTTATTAGTAGTCCCAGATAACACAAAGGATGGAAACGCGGCTGTTGTTAAAGATGCAAACGAGAGAGCTTTCACCTAAATTGATTTCTTTTCAGTCTGAAACGCGCCTAATTGCAAGCTCTTTTGTAGGCTGAAATACGCTTTATCCTATCTTACAAAGGTATGGAAACACCTGTGGGTAGGCAGCGGTGTGCAACTTACAGACAATTCAATTTGCGTATCATCTAAGTAAACTTGTTATGCGTAAAAACTAAGATGTTAAAACGATGATGAATTTAGTTTACTTTTTCGTTTATCTATTTAAAAGTTTGATAGCGTTCCATTTCTTATTTATTATATTTTAAAATTCGATACTAACTAACACATACATACATACAGATACGCATTTTTCTCATATAAGGGGTTGACAGGGGCAAACGACGTGGTTCGCCACGTTAGCCACCCATCACGTCTTGTCGCCGCCATTTTGATAAGAGTCGAAAAATTATTATCCGCCATTGCGATCCTACGAGTATTATAGTGACAGCATTGCATTATGGTGATATTCTGCACGACTAAAGGCTGTCCGCACAATACATTAGTCGCCTCTTATAGCACCTCGGTAGCAAACAGGTAGGTACTATTCTACTCTGCCTACCCGGACACCTATCGGCTATTCGTAGTCGTGTATTTACTAAGTTTATTTATTGATAAAATTTCAGCGGGGAACGTAACAAGAACATTTAAATAAAACTATTCTTTACGGATTTTATCGCGTTTAATTTATAACTATTTTTAACCCGGCGTTTCGGGCGCTTTACAGCACCCATGGTCACGGGGGGACTGAGGTGACAAAGCGCCCGAAACGTCGGGTTAAAAATAGTTATAAATTAAACGCGATAAAATAGTTTTATTTAAATGTGTAATATTCGCGTAAATAAAAGAAAACATTACGTAACAAGAGCAGTTAAATAATTGGATTTGTTACCGAGTTCATAACGACTACAGAAGTAGAATATTAAACTAAGTAATGGATCGTAGTTTTCAATTTGTTAGCCGAAACGAATTGATTATTAGAGCAGAGCTTCCCTATCCAAGCTTGATTGAATACCACCCGTATTAACGATAATCTACGAAATTGATTCATTTTCCAATAATTCTAACAATTCTTATTTAGAAGTTCTGTATCAATTTATCAACGGCATTAAGGATTTCCATTTTTAATCGATTCCCATTTCGTGTGTTCGGTCATAACTTCTTTGTTTAAGGACCGATTTTAGTGATTCTTTTTTATAAGATAGGTGATATCGCAACAGCGGTTAAGTTCTGACGGTGGGATGCATGAGAAAATAATGAAATTCTGTTTAGGGTCGGTTTTTTGAATTAATAATACGAGTATATATATATATATATATATATATATCTCTCTGTGTGATGGCGGCCAAACCGTGGGCTAACGGCTTAAGAGAAACTACCACCCCATATCAAGCCTTGGGTGTCGTAAAAGTCGACAGAGGGAAAATAAAAACTAGATGATGGCATGGGGGTAAAATCCCCCAATCTTTTTGTCAATCAATCTATGGGCCGCAATAATTTTGATCTGGTCTTAATATAGTTATTTTACCATTCGTTGGAGGCTTTGATACGTGGCGCGTGATAGTAGATACCAAAAACTATTTTTTTATAATAGATAGTGACGGGAGGAGCAAAAAGTTTACCTGGTATGGTAAGTGTAACGTTCGTTTACAACAAATGCTGTATCACCCACAATATTTCTGTGTGTCTGCGCCTGTCTCTCTGTGTGTTTTTTTAACGAAACGAGCGAAACGTTCACATAATGGTAAGTGCAACGTCCGTCCACAACAAATGCTGTGTCACCCAGAATATTTCTGTGTGACATCACACTGCGTCCGTCAACCTGAGACATCAGTTCTTAAGTCTTAAATGCCCAGTGATTACGCTAGCTCACAGTGCCCTTCAAACCGAAACACAGTAATGCTTGCACACTACTGCTTCACGGCAGAATAACTGGCCCTGGGGTGGTACCTACCTAGACGGATTCCTGCATAGGAATCCTACCACCAGTGTGGGTGGCCTATGTCCAGCAGTGGACTGGTGATTGTCTGAATTGATGATGAATTTTTGGAATTTTAAAACTAACAGCTGAAGGATATCGTCTAGTTAAGACTTTATGTACATACAATAGCATGCAACTTAACATTACAGGACCCGTTCGTGCAAAGCGATAGCACGCTCATACACTCTGTTTACTGAGTTTCAGCAAAGTCAATACACATGAATTGCTTACTTTGCAGTTAGAGTAGTCGTTCGCTTAGGTCCGTGAATAAGATATTAAATTGGAAGCTTTAAAGTCTGCTTCCACATTTAAAAAAAAAGAAAAGAAAAAAAATCGAACACGTGTTACGAGTAAGTCCGTCGACACACACTGGAACGGCATATGACTCTTCCCGGCTCAAAAAACCTCTCAGAATTATGTTAAGGTCATTATCTCATATGTATATTCCACATGCAGTTCTGGAGCTGGACCGTGAGATTACCAAACGGCCTCAGCGGAAGACCAGCGCCGGTTGCTTACAACCGGCATATGCTGAGTTGGGAACGATTTGTGACGACATAATTTTGTAACATTTTTTGAGTATTATGTAAATCGTATGTGTTTTGTAATATCAAAGTTGTCGTTACAAATACATGTATTTTCTTTCTTTCTTTCTTTTTTTCAGAAATGAATAGTGGTCTGTGCTCAGCAGTGGGACACGTCAAAAAAAAATCGTTCAAAAAAATCTAAAATAGTTGGAAAATATGTATGAGGACCAACCCCAGTAGTGAAGTTTCATAATTTTCTTTTTAATTTTTCTTGGCATAATATCACATGTATCAGTAACTAAAATTTATTAAAAAAACCTTTAAAATATCCAAGAGACCTTAAGTTAATTAAAAATACAACAATAAAAAAATTACTTTTTAATTTTTATTGCATAAAGTGATGTAACGAACAAAACGTTGGTACGAGTAAGCTAACCTGATGGTAAGTGTAACGTCCGCCCATAACAAAAGCTGTGTCACCTAGAAAATTTCTCTATAACACCACACTGTGCCCATCACCCTGAGACATAAATACGCTAGCTCACAGTGCCCTTCAAACCTAAACACAGTAATGTTTCCACACTACTGCTTCACGGCAGAATAACTGGCCCTGGGGTGGTACTTATCTAGACGGATTCCTGCATGGGAATCTGTATAAGTAATCCATACTAATAACGAACTCTTTATTCTTATTGCTTACATACGAAAGCTAAGCGTCTAACTCTAAATCTAGAAAGAATTTACGTAATGCCAATAGAAAACCTATCTTGATATTAGAAAGTGTTCGTGTATAACTATTTTCATACTAAATATCCGGCCATGCTCTACGCGGAGAGGCAAAACAGACGTTCAACACCTATAAGGGTTATGAGAGTCGAGATGACTCGATACAGTATTCAAGTTGCTTAGTGCTAATGTTCCATAGAAAGATCATAAGAAAGTAAAATATATGATATAAAAATTCTATTATTGAAGGTCTCTTTAAGAAATGATATAATAAAGATGAGTTGGAACTTGAAATTATTAAGATAGAGTAGATTAGACTTTCATACAACCTCATCAGAAAGGGTGTGGCTATTAGCATTTCGGTGCTGGAGCTTACTCTTTCGCTCTATGTCTTAGAGCGTCAGTTCTATGACACATAGTCTACACGCCGACGTCTTGGTGGCTTGCTACTATGACACGTTGGTAATTTTTAGTTAACAACTTTTGCCAAAGTCTATATTTATCATATTGATGAGTTGTGAGGAGGCATAATCTATGTAATAGTCGGTTATACTTACTACTATTGTGGTATTGTGTTTTAGTGGCGGTTATATGAATGAGTCGAGTGTGATTCAATACGACTTATGATTCTGGTTGACGGAGGTTTCTTGCAGAAGTGTAGATGTCTACTGAGACCGTATAGAGGCCCTTGTGTTGGCGTATGTTTGGCAAAAGTCGTATTGATGCTTGTTGCACTAGTGACAATGGGTCTTTGCGGCGGTTGCTTTGATGTCGTTAGTCATAATGGTTGCGTCTTGCACTTGGTTTGGCTCACACGTCTTTAGATTTGTCCAAGTCGGGTCTCTTTATAAAGAGACTGCTGACTGTCTGCCCTCCAATGTGTTGAATAACAACATTCATAAGATCACGACTGTATCCCATAAGGGGTAGCCAGAGACTGGGCACTCACTGCAAAAACAGATCACTGCCACAATCCACGTTTCAACAAAACAATTTAATGCACTTGGTGTGATAGGTGGTGAGCCCATCGCCACCATGCGGTGTTGGGTGTACAGTGCAGTTTTATTCCTAACTCGCCTTTTACGAGATCCATTGGATGAGATGGAGTGGTAGTATTCTTTTAACGAGCCGCCACCACACGACAATATTAAATAAAACTCTCAGTAAATTCCCACAAATGAAAGATAACTGGAAACTTGGTGGTGGGTGAGACAAACTCAATCGAAATACAGAATACTCAAACTCAGTTACATAAACCCATCATGACGAATGTAATAAAACCTGCCTGATGGCTCATTGATAATTAGAAATGTTAAAAAAGGCAAAATACAACATTACAATGTTTGGTGAAGTTAACGTGTCTACTCCATGCGGATGGCAGCTGGCGCGAGGAGGCTCTCAAGGCTGCGGCCGAAAGCCGTACAACGTGGGACTCCATACCCTTGAAGTGAGCAGTGGACTCACGACGTGCTCTGCGGCAAATTGCCGTGCTGACCTTGTAATAGATGTTGATGCCACGCACACGACAATCTTATAACATCGGCAGTTGCGGCGGTCTGGCGATGTGGTGACGCGTACGGAAGGTTTTTTTGTTATTGAGCCAGGTGTTCATAATTATTCGACGTGTGCCAAATTCGTACGACATACATTCACTAAGACTGGACTTAGCTGTATACTTGTATGATGAAAACACGCATTGACTCACAGACATTTTTTTAAACAAAAATGTTGGGGGAGCGATAGCTTGTAGCGGGTTATTAACAATTTAATGTAAATCTTATACAAGTGCGGAATACAAATCTCCTTCTATTAGATGCTTTGATAAATAAACATTGTGATCCCCTTACAAGAGTTTAGGGATTAGTAATTAATTAGTGTTCGAACACTGTCTTAGACTAGCACCTTCTCTTGTGAATAAACATCTTTCCATGAGACACCTAAAATAAAAAATTACTATAAATAAACACAACGCAGATAAAAGGGTCCTACAAATTTATTGAACGAACACAATTTATTAAAATATATCATTCAAATGGCCTAGAATGAAAAAGATTAAGTCTATTTTTCAAGATTATTTATTTTATCAACGTGAAAGTTCAATAGTTACAGTAGGAAGCACCGTAGGCCATTCTGCCGTGAAAGAGTACTGTGCAAAAATTACTGTCTTTCGGTTGGAAGGTCACTGAGAGCTAGTGTAATCACTGGGTATATGAGACTTAAAACTGATGTCTGAGAGGGACGGGCGCAGTGTCATGCCACACGGAAATTTTCTGTGTGACTGGTGTATGGGAAGACGTTGCACTTAACATCAGATAAACGCTTTGCACGGCTCTTCACTTTTTACTATTAAAAAATACATATTTATTTTACGTACTTACTCTTCTTTTTTTAACATTCTGGCCTCTCTCAGTAGAATTCTGCCAATGTCAAGTCAGTCAGTCATGGGAGTGACAATAGATAATTCAAAATGTTTTCAACAGTAAAATGATAGGTGACTTTTACTGAAGATTTGCTGGACTGCTGGAGACAAAACGAAAGTACAATTCTGGTCCTAAATTGAATTTTCTAAACACTGTACACTGTCATGAGCATTTGCTGTATAATAAACTATCAATATTAAACATCAAAACTAAAATATATAAATAAATTTAAAAAAATGGATATTGTATGAAGTGACGAAACGAGCAAAGAGTTCACCTGATGGTAAGTGCAACGTTTGCCCTAACAAATGCTGTGTCACCCAGAAAATCTCTGTGTAACGCCACACCGCGCCTGTCACACTGAGACATCAGTTCTTAAGTCTCATATGCCCTGTGATTACGCTAACATCAGGGGATTTCATTCCAACCTTAACGCCGTCCACTACCATTAAGAGACGGCATAGCCGGCCATGCTCTTTCTAACAGAGACCCAGGTATCCTCTCCGGCTGATACTTCTTATCTCTCCTGCTCGGGGTACAAATTGGAACATTCCTTTGTGCTCCGGGTGGGGGTTTATGTTTATGTCGGACCATCCTCTTGTCTATGGGTACCTTTATAGGTCCCATAGCGGTAATACCGAAACTGACTCGACTAAATATACTCGAAGTAGTCGTTTGCTATCAATTCGGTCGCAAACAGCTGCCTATGTAACTCGGGTGGTCGATTGTGTGAGCAAACGGTCGCTGTCGCGATATTGTAATCGCTATATCTTCGGTGGGGGCCGTTTGCGGCTCCGATGATATAAATAGGCAGCTCCTTGACCGCACCGCTCACTCGGCGGCTGTCTGTCGTAGACTTCATAATGCCTGGTTTTGGGGCGAAACACGTGTCGTGTTCTCTACTTCAGTGGTGTATATTATCTAGTGGTAGTATTGTAGTGGTTGGTGGAGGTATCTGGTGGCGGTGTTAGTTTGCTTGTGCACCCTACTGAGAGAGGGCCGGTGAGAGAGGGCCGGTCGTGCTCTTCAAAAAACTAGGTAATATACACCATTTTTATATTTTGCATGCGGATCTTAGCAAATTAACTTACTTTACTTCATTATATTGGATTTCCGCAAAGTAACGCCCGATTCTATTAACTATAAAATAATCTATGTAAACGCCTTTTAAGTTATTTGTGAATGTCCTAAAATAGATAATGAGGTACTTAAATTGATATGCATTTAGTGTGATTTAATTTTATAAAATCGAAATATGAATTCACTTTATAAAAAAACCCTTTGTTATATATTTTATTATTAAATATATTAATTTATACCAAAATTCCTAAAAGTGGCGCAAAAAACTGACATCAAATTGAAAAAACTTGTTAAGAAGACATTGTTGGAAAAAGCGTATAATAAAATAGATCATTACGTAGAGGACAAAGATGCGTGGAAATAACTTTTACTCTGCACTTACAAATCCCTTGGCTACCAAATATGTGTTATTATAATTAAATAATGTATTGTATACATGACATTATGAATTATGTCATTATCTCATATGTATATTCCACATGCAGTTGTGGAGCTGGACCGTGAGATTACCAAAAGGCCTCAGCGGAAGACCAGCGCCGGTTGCTTACAACCGGCATATGCTGAGTTGGGAACGATTTGTGACGACATAATTTTGTAAAATTTTTTGAGTATTATGTAAATCGTATGTGTTTTGTAATATCAAAGTTGTCGTTACAAATACACGTATTTTCTTTATTTCTTTCTTTTTTTCATGATGTGGTGACGCGTACAGAAAGCTTATTTGTTATTGGGCTCAGGTGTTCATAATTATTCGACGTGTGCCAAATCCGTACGACGTACATTCACTAAGACTGGACTTAGCTGTATACTTGTATGATGAAAACACGCATTGACTCACAGACATTTTTTTAAACAAAAATGTTGGGGGAGCGATAGCTTGTAGCGGGTTATTAACAATTTAATGTAAATCTTATACAAGTGCGGAATACAAATCTCCTTCTATTAGATGTTTTGATAAATAAACATTGTGATCCCCTTACAAGAGTTTAGGGATTAGTAATTAATTAGTGTTCGAACACTGTCTTAGACTAGCACCTTCTCTTGTGAATAAACATCTTTCCATGAGACACCTAAAATAAAAAATTACTATAAATAAACACAACGCAGATAAAAGGGTCCTACAAATTTATTGAACGAACACAATTTATTAAAATATATCATTCAAATGGCCTAGAATGAAAAAGATTAAGTCTATTTTTCAAGATTATTTATTTTATCAACGTGAAAGTTCAATAGTTACAGTAGGTAGCACCGTAGGCCATTCTGCCGTGAAAGAGTACTGTGCAAAAATTACTGTCTTTCGGTTGGAAGGTCACTGAGAGCTAGTGTAATCACTGGGTATATGAGACTTAAAACTGATGTCTGAGAGGGACGGGCGCAGTGTCATGCCGCACGGAAATTTTCTGTGTGACTGGTGTATGGGAAGACGTTGCACTTAACATCAGATAAACGCTTTGCACGGCTCTTCACTTTTTACTATTAAAAAATACATATTTATTTTACGTACTTACTCTTCTTTTTTTAACATTCTGGCCTCTCTCAGTAGAATTCTGCCAATGTCAAGTCAGGCAGTCATGGAAGTGACAATAGATAATTCAAAATAAAAAAAAATATATTCAGCAGTAAAATGATAGGTGACTTTTACTGAAGATTTGCTGGACTGCTGGAGACAAAACGAAAGTACAATTCTGGTCCTAAATTGAATTTTCTAAACACTGTACACTGTCATGAGCATTTGCTGTATAATAAACTATCAATATTAAACATCAAAACTAAAATATATAAATAAATTTAAAAAAATGGATATTGTATGAAGTGACGAAACGAGCAAAGAGTTCACCTGATGGTAAGTGCAACGTTTGCCCTAACAAATGCTGTGTCACCCAGAAAATCTCTGTGTAACGCCACACCGCGCCTGTCACACTGAGACATCAGTTCTTAAGTCTCATATGCCCTGTGATTACGCTAGCTCACAGTGTCCTTCAAACCGAAACACAGTAATGTTTGCACACCACTGCTTCACGGCAGAATAACTGGCCCTGGGGTTGTACCTAGACGGATTAATGCATAGAAATCCTGCCACCATCAAAACAGTACGTACTTTTCGAGTTGACGCCAAAAGTCCCTCTTACTCTTTGCATTTCAATACGTTTAATTTTTTTCTACAGTATAAATATTGAAATGATTGAAAATTATACTTTTTTGCGCCCTTCGGGCGGATTTTGGGCAAGCCAAAGCTTTATAGCAATTTGCGAGGCCTGTGACTCAGTATAATTACGTTCTGTTTGAATTAACAAAGGGTTGTTTTCGTTCGTTAGGGTTCGTGTTTACGTTATTTAGCAAAAAACAAATAGTATATTTGGAATGTTTGCGGTCGCGAAAAAAATTAATGCGGAGTAATGACGCAATTTGCGATATTTTTGATACAATTTATTCTGTTACTGTTTTCAATCCTATCAAGTACAATAAAAAACCTTAGCCGATAGGTGTCCGGCAGAGTAGAAAAGCACCTGCCGAGTTGTCGTAAGAGGCGGCTAAGTTATTGTACGGACAGCATTAATTCGTACTGAATAATACCAGAATCTAGTGGGGGAGGCGCCCTACACTGCGTTTGCCGGTACGAGGTTGCCACTCTAGAACCTTTCTTCCCCATCGGTTATCGGTTCAGCTCTTCAGCTTGCTAATCCTTAGGGCTATGTCGGTTACTTTAGTTCTGCTGCGGATATCATCGTTACGGATATTATCACGCAGAGAAACTCCGAGCATAGCTCTTTCCATAGCTCGCTCACCACGTCTCGGTTACGTATCTCATCACTGGCAACACGCCCCCCCACTAGATGGAGCAGGTGGCCCAGGACCGTGGTTTGTGGCAATCTATGGGGGAGGCTTTGAACATAGTCAACAGTGGACTAAGATTGGCTGAAATGATGATGATGATGATGAATACCAGAATATGCAATGCTGTCACTATACTGCTCGTGGGAACGCAATGGGTAGTAAGAATTATTTGACTTGTACCAAAATGGTGACTATGTGGTATGCCACACTGCTCCATACTGCTCGGGGCAAACAAAGCAAAATAACTTCGGCACCCCCTACCACGCTCGCCGTGGATTTTTGCAACATCAGAGGATTTCATTCCAACCTTAACTCCGTCCACTACCATTAAGAGACGGCATAGCCGGCCATGCCCTTTCTAACAGAGACCCAGGTATCCTCTCTGGCTGATACTTCTTATCTCTCCTGCCCGGGGTACAAATTGGAACATTCCTTTGTGCTCCGGGTGGGGGTTTGTGTATATGTCGGAAAGGATATATGTTCTCCTCGGTTCCGTATGTCATCACTGGCAACACGCCTTCACCTATCACAACACGCTATCAATTCGGTCGCAAACAGCTGCCTATGTAACTCGGGTGGTCGATTGTGTGAGCAAACGGTCGCTGTCGCGATATTGTAATCACTATATCTTCGGTGGGGGCCGTTTGCGGCTCCGATGATATAAATAGGCAGCTCCTTGACCGCACCGCTCACTCGGCGGCTGTCTGTCGTAGACTTCATAATGCCTCGTTTTGGGGCGAAACACGTGTCGTGTTCTCTACTTCAGTGGTGTATATTATCTAGTGGTAGTATTGTAGTGGTTGGTGGAGGTATCTGGTGGCGGTGTTAGTTTGCTTGTGCACCCTACTGAGAGAGGGCCGGTCGTGCTCTTCAAAAAACTAGGTAATATACACCATTTTTATATTTTGCATGCGGATCTTAGCAAATTAACTTACTTTACTTCATTATATTGGATTTCCGCAAAGTAACGCCCGATTCTATTAACTATAAAATAATCTATGTAAACGCCTTTTAAGTTATTTGTGAATGTCCTAAAATAGATAATGAGGTACTTAAATTGATATGCATTTAGTGTGATTTAATTTTATGAAATCGAAATATGTAATCAATTTATAAATAAAAGCCTAATTAAAGAAAATAATTATATATTTTAATTTATACCAAAATTCCTAAAAGTGGCGCAAAAAACTGACATCGAATTGAAAAAAACTTGTTAAGAAGACATTATTGGAAAAAGCGTATAATAAAATAGATCATTACGTAGAGGACAAAGATGCGTGGAAATAACTTTTACTCTGCACTTACAAATCCCTTGGCTACCAAATATGTGTTATTATAATTAAATAATGTAATGTATACATGACATTATGAATTATGATTTTTTTTAAAAAAAGGAAGAACCCAGAGCTTTGTGCCGGTTCTTCTCTGAGGTCTTATTTTTTGAACCAGTCTAGATATTGACATTCATAAGAGCTTCATACAAGCCTAAACTGAACAAAGAAATCTCGTGTTTTACTTTGACTTTGATTGTTATTAGTCCGACTAGAATAGAAGAAAAGTAATCTAATTCAGTAAGGTTCCGAAGCTCATAAGTAATCACTGATAGTAGCCGTCGTTGTTCATTAAGCTTTGTTGGTTAGCACAATGCCACAGAGTTATGGTTTTTGAACAACAAAGGATAAATGTATAATGTTATCTATTAGTTCCATCATCCCTCGTAGGTTCTAAGAAGGGATGAAGTGTTTTTTTTTATTGTATAAAGTGACGAAACGAGCAAAACGTTCACCTGACGGTAAGTGCGACGTCCGCTCACAACAAATGCTGTGTCACACAGAAAATTTCTGTGTGACACCACACTGTGCCCATCACCCGAGACATAAGTTCTTAGGTGTCATATGCCCAGTGATTACGCTAGCTCACAGTGCCCTTCAAACCGAAACACAGTAATGCTTGCACACTACTGCTTCACGGCAGAATAACTGGCTCTGGGGTAGTACCTACCTAGACGGATTCCTGCATAGGAATCCTACCAACAGTAAAATTAAGCTTACTATAACCGGACTGGCCGTGATGTGGCGGCTTACGAGAATCTACCACCCCATCTCGTCCCGTGGGTGTCGGAAAAGTCGACAGAGGGAAATTTAAAACCAGAAGGTGGACAACCGTATCTTCCTGGAACATCTGAAAAATTAAACGCGATAAAATCCGTAAAATTAGTTTCATTTAAATAAGTATAAATTACATAAATAGCGTCCGAAACGTCGGGTAAAAATAGTTCAAAATTAAACGCGATAAAATCCGTAAAAAAGTAGTTTTATTTAAATGTGTAATATTCGCGTAAATAAAAGAAAACATTACATAAATATTATAAAATTTAGTAACATATAGGCCGAAGTTTGTGGTTTTCATACATATATATGTGTAAAAGTACTGTGTACTATAAATGACCCACTGTTAGGCATATGTTTTAATGAGCATCGTTGTAGTGGTGGTAGAATTTCTGTACGGGAATCCGTCTAGTAGTGGTAATAATTGACCATGCGGTGGTAGGTACCACTACCACCGCATGATCAATTATTCTGCCGAGAAAGCGGTAGTGGGCAAACATAACTGTGTTTCGGTTTGAAGGGCACTCGGAGCTAGCGTAATTACTGGGCATATGACACTTAAGAACTGATGTGTCACGGTGATGGGCGCAATGTCGTGTCTGGGTGACAGCAACAGACACAAATTTGTTATGGGCAGACGTTGCACTTACCATCAGGGTGAACGTTTTACTCGTTTCGTCACTATCTCCAATAAAAAAAAAACAATCTGAGCAACGTGATGCAGATATACAGGATGATCACTTTACCAGACACGATAACCAATCGTTTATGAGTCACAAATAGCTGGATCTGCAACGGAATACAAAACTCAAGGTGGCAAGAAAGCTGTTTACTTGTGGTAGGATTCTTTCCTGCCGAGGTGTCGTAAGAGGCGACTATGGTATTCTACGGACAGCCTTTATTTGTGCACAACAGTACCATAATATGCAATGCTGTCACTATACTGCTCATGGGAACGCAGTGGGGAGTAAGATTTTTTTTTGACTCCTACCGAAAGTGTGTGGTCCGCCACTGTCACATCTCATTTACCGCGGGGGCGAAATGTGAGCTACGGCTTTGGCGTCTGCCTACCCATTATATGAAAAGGACTGATTGTATCTATCATCAAATATTATGTTTTCTGATACCAATTTTATCATGTACTTAAAAATCCTACAGATACTGTAAGATTGGATATATGAAATACCTTTTATTTTACAACGACGGACAAGCTGATCGGCGTCGGTGATATCGGATATTTCCGCTACTTGAAATAAAAGGGTGGGATGTAATATATTTTACGAGCAATAATAGATGTTATAGGAGATAGACACGGCCCCTTTTGGTAACAGTAATGACACGATATAAGCTTTATAAAATAACATATAAAAATCCAAAAGTACACGTCTCATGACGCTCATTTAACTTTTAAGAAAAAAATAATAATAAAAAAGATACATTTTTCATAATAACTACAAGTGCTATACTTTTGATATGAAATAGGAAAACAGTAGATAAATATCTAAACACGATAGAAAATGATGATGATGTTCTCCTGATCGATTTCGATCACGGCGACAAGTTCCGAATATTGTCGAGAGCTATCAACTGCGCAGGAGATATTATAGTGCGACAAGTGTCCGCGCAAACACAGAGGCACTCACTCGCCCCAACCTACCCGCCCGATGTAACGCTAATGCGATAATATCGGAGGTAGGCGAGGATGCAGTGTCGGAAACACGGGGACAATCACAACACAACCAAACCCAAAAACCAACAATTTGTGTTTTAGCACAAATGTTGGCTCCGGCTGATTCGAACCCAGCACCTGCGGCGTAGAAGTCAAGTACTTTGACCACCAGGCCACGCGGTCGATAAAAAAAAACCCCGGTCCCGATACGACGTCCACGTCCAATTTTTTTCGGACAGTTTTTTTTTCAAAGTAGCAACATTCGATGATTTTTGTAAATAATTTTATAAATTAATTTGTTTTCTTGATATGAGTCTATACAAAATAGCATATAAGTGCAATATAATTGTGATAGAGGCATTTGAAGACCGCCGAATCGATTGAACTTGACATGTCGGGTATAAAGCACTATCTCACGCCGCTTCGCGCCACGAGACTTGCAAAAATCTAACCACTAGGGTGAGAGACGTGTGCAGGAAGCCACCAAGGCCGGTTCTTCTGCCGACAAGCTTTATGAAAAAACAGTAACACTAATGTATTTGTACAATACAATTTGTTTATTTGAGAAATGACGAGCAAAACGTTCAACTGATGGTAAGTGCAACGTCCGCCCATAGCAATGTTGTGTCACCCGGAATATTTCTGTATGGCATCCACATAGCGCCGTCTTCCTCAGACGTCAGTTCTTAAGTCGCATATGCCCAGTACGCTAGCTCTCAGTGCCCTTCAGACCGAAACAGTAATGTTTGCACACTACTGCTTCACGGCAGAATAACTGAAACTAGACGGATTCATGACACAGGAATCCTACCACCAGTAAAAAGTAAAATATTTAGCATAATACGATGACGACCGCCATGTGGTAGCGGCTTAAGAGAATCTACGGACCCGTCTCATCCCGTGGGTGTCGTAGAAGTCGACAGAAGGGAAAATACAAACCAGGAGATGGGCAGCGGCATCTTCCTGGAACATCTGAACAAAAAACTGCGATTGCCAACCCGCCTGCCAGACTAGGTAACTATGGCAAAATCTACACAAAATTAGAGCTACGAGTATTAACTTTTTTAAGCAATCTATGGGGGAGGCCCTATGTTCAACAGTCGACTAGTGATAGGCTGAAACGACGACGACTATGACGACCGTGTAGCCTAGTGGTAACTAAGTTCTACGCCGCGGGTCCTGGGTTTGACCCTGACCGGAGCCAACACTTTAAAAACACAAATCGTTGGCTATCCGGTCTGGTTGCGTTATGAATGGGAAAATGTCTGTAAACGCACTTACAATACAGGGACAACACTAGTATGGGGCATTAACCCATATTTTTTTTGGACATTGAATAAATAAACAATTATGGTAATTTTTATATGTATTTTGCTCCGTGTGTGCAGTGTTGGTAAAAAATAATCTACCACTCTTTCTTACCCCCCTTTGTTCTTTTTAGATTCGACGAAAGGAAAAGTCTAGAACATTCTGTGGATTCCGACTGTTATAACCAAATCCGCAGAACGATAGTGACATTTGGTTTTGGACTGTTTCATTCGTTTTTTTTTGAATAAAGTGACGAAACGAGCAAAACGTTCACCTGATGGAAAGTGCAACGTCTATCCACAACAAATGCTGTGTCATCCAGAATTTTTCTGTGTGACACCACACTGCGCCCGTCACCCTGAGACATCAGTTCTTAAGTCTCAAATGTCCAGTGATTACGCTAGCTCTCAGTGCCCTTCAAACCGAAACACAGTAATGCCTGCACAGTACTGCTTCACGGCAGAATAAACTGCGTGGGTGGACTACCTAGACGCCTCATAGGAACCTACACAGTAATTTTTCATTATTTATTCGTTCTATAATGGATCTTAAAAATCTATTACACTAACATACTACAATAGAGAGACGTGAGCTCAGGGCCTGGTGCTGCTTATTCATAGCGATAACCTGGTTCGATCCCTAGCCAGCCCTCTAATACAATTTTAAGTTCTGATTTACCACGTGCTTAGCGTGAAGGAAAACATGTGGAAACCTGCAGTCGAGGAATGAAATTTTAGATACATGTGAGTCCGCACCGCCTTAAATTCCTATCAAATTCTCAAAATGAGAGTAGGCCTGGCTCACCATGGACATAGCTGAATTACAACAACTATAGTTACTACATAAATAAAAAAAATCAAAACGTAGCTAAAACGTAATCCTTATTTACGTGCTTACTAATTAGAAAATAATATACGGTTGAGAAGATACTCTTGATGTTCTGTACAGTAACTTTTCTAATCAGTCGGCTGCAGTTTTTTTTTTAAATTAAGACTGCAGGAGTTAAATTGCAACCTTGTTTTAAAAAAGTTACCTTCGCAAAGCAAATAGGACGCAGGACTTGAGTTTCTCAATTTGCTTCAGTTTCAACTTTCAATGCTTTCCGTTTCCTTGTATTATTAATCCTATATTTTAAATACTTCGTCTTATAGTCTTATATATTTTGTGATTTTGTTAATGGAAATTTTTTATTCCTTATGAAGTTGAAATGGAGTGTAATGACACGTTTTACACCAAACAATCATCAAAGAGATCGTCGGAAAGCGTCGCGGTTAGAGTTTGTCCTCAGTATTACATTATTTTAACAATAAACATTTTCGACGTCAGAAACTGTAAGTCAGTATTTCTATTCAAGTTAGGCTTGTTTACAATTTTAGTGATGTAATTGCTGTTAGCCTTTTTGGCTTTTGCAGCTTCATCGGATTCTGTGCTCACGGGCCAGGGGCCCGCGTGCCAGGGGCCCGCGTGCCAGGGGCCCGCGTGCCAGGGGCCCGCGTGCCAGGGGCCCGCGTGCCAGGTTTGGTTTGGCCCAAACATAAATTACTATAGCGTAATTAATAAATTACATTAAATTATTACACGATATATTTCGTAACCAATGCAGGAATCCGTCTAGGTAGGTACCACCCAGGGCCAGTTATTCTGCCGTGAAGCAGTACTGTGCAAACATTACTGCGTTTCGATATGAAGGGCACTGTGAGCTAGCGTAATCACTGGGCATATGAGACTTAAGAACCTATGTCTCAGGGTGATGGGCACCGTGTGGTGTTACACAAAAATTTCCTGAGTGACACAGCATTTGTTATGGGCAGACGTTGCACTACCATCAGGTGAACGTTTTGCTCGTTTCATCACTTTATCGAAAAAAATAATTAAAGGAGCAGTTAAGTGAAAGGAGTAAAATTACAGCCTATAAATGTTCCACTGCTGAGCACCGGCCTACTCTCATTGCCAAGAGGGTTTCGGAGCCGGAAGAGTTCGTCACGCTGCTCCAATGCGGGTTGGCGGACTTCGCGTGTTTTCGAAATATTTTAATTCCTCAGACATGCCAATTTCCTCACGATGTTTTCCTTTACAGCTCAGCACTTCAAATTGCAGGAGAATTTTAGAGGTGCCAGCACCGGCAATCGAACACGGGTCACTCGCGTACCATGAAATTTAAGCAATTCGCTGTACTGCTCGGGGTAAGGACATGTAGAGTAAGAATTTTACGACTCGTAACAAAATGGCGGCGACGTGGCTGGCTTGCTATTCGCTTTACATATCGTATTTGCTATTAAGGCCAAAGCATGAGGATGTAAGTAAAATTATGTTTTTTTTTTTGTTAAGTTGCCCTACACTAGGATTTTCTGCATTTCCATACTCGCAAAGGCCCAGAGCCCGGGATAAGTACCTATCCATAGGCTATACACATATTTGTCTCGTGAGAAAGTCGAACCCACAATCCGTATCGCGATAACCAATTGCTTGGCCACTGCACCAACCAAGATATTACTCATATTTATTTTTTTTCTGGAGTTAATAAAGTATTATTTAGATTTCGATCAGATTTCGAATCCATTTCCCTTTCTTTTTTCTGTTGGGCACTTAAAATAACATAACAATGTTAGTGGGGCCAGCACCGTGGATCGAACTCGGTTCACTCGCGTGCTATGAAAATTAAAGAGAGCCCGGCCTCTGAGCCAGCACAGCCCTCTTACTATATTATACTACGAGTATCAATGTCTAATATTATCAATGCGACAGTAACACTCTCCGTCCCTCAGTCTGTTTGTAAAATGGTGTGTATTACCTAGTTTTAGACCGCTTTTTCTAAGCGGCTGACTGTCGTAGAGTCAATATCACTTGATAATGCCTCGTTTTGAGGTGAAACAAGTGTCGTGTTCTCGACTGCAGTGGTGTGTATTGCCTAGTGGCAGTGTTGTAGTGGTGGCAGGGTATCTGGTAGCGGCTCCGGATGGCGGTAGTCGGTTTTCTTGTGCACGCTGTTGGAGGGCGGGCGGTGCTCTTCAAAACTAGGTAATATACACCATTTTATATTTTAGGAATAATAATATATGGATAATTTTCAAGGAAAAGGGTAGCTACCCGCCAGGTCGGTTGGTCTGATCTGGGGAGGACGTCTCCTCCAACTAGTAATATTTAAATGTTATACATATTATTCGGTATCACAGAAACTTTTATAGCGCGATTATGGAATGTATGATATATTTCTTGAGCTTCTCATTCTCATAGATGTCGCTATATTTACTCTGCCCCATAAAATTAAATTTTAAATATGATTTACTGTTCTTGTTTTGGAATAAGCTGTGCTAATAATATTTTATATTACTTATATTACTTTATTTACACTTACTGTTTTATTTCAGTGATGTTGCAATGGTAAATAAATGTTTTAATATACAGAATTTCATTTAGCTTGAAACAATTTTAGTAAATTAATGGAATGTTTTGTGTAAAAGATACAGCCGGCAGGGAATGTAAATTAATCTCCTCCTGATTCTGTTTATATTTGAAATAAAAAATTTCAAATTTCGTTCAATCGTAGAAACATAATGCTCGATCTAAAGGTTACCCCTTCCACATTAGTTTGCACGAGCAAACTAACACCGCCACCGGGAACCGCCACCAGATACCCTCCACCACTAAAACCCTACCATTAGGCAATATACACCACTGAAGTCGAGACCACGACACGTGTTTCTCCTCAAAACGAAGCATTATCAAGTGATATTGACTCTTCGACAATATCATAATGGATTTTCGCAAAGTAAACACCTGATTCCATTAACTATACCACAAAAATTACATGGTAATGGCAATGACAACAATTTTATCTGGAAAAGTTGTATTGTTTTAACGTTACTGTTTCAAAGGTATACGTAGGCACAGTATTAAAAATATCTGGAACGATTCCAGTATTAATACCTCAGTAAGCAATCCGTGGTATTATACGTTGGGTATAATACCACTAAACATTTAATGTGCAAACATTAGGCTTGTATCAGGCAATTAGTGGCTCTTAAGTGCATCAGGAAATAATTTATCCGTTTTAAACGAGACAGCGTCCACCGAACTCCATTAGGAATATTAATGAAATAATAATCTTGTTTCAGATTAATGAAAATGATAAGCAAAATTTTCGCCACATTTCTCGTTCTGTGGTTTAATCAAATTTAAATTTCATGTTTTTAAAGTTAATGTAAAATCAATAACGTGTACCGACATCTATGTCGCCACATGAGAAGCTCGAGAAATATTCCCATGCGTCCATAATCGCGCTATGAAAGTTTTCTGAGATGCGAACTATATATACAACATCTAAATATTACTAGTACGAGGAGACGTCACTACCCAGATCCGACCATTCGATCTGGCGGGTAGCCTGCCCTTTTCGTTGGCAATATCATCCGCCAAAAACGTAATGTAAAACCTAGTTGCAACCACTGCGTCGTCAGTAATTCTACCGCCCAGCAGTAGTGTGCAAACTACTAAATTTCCGAGTGACACGGCTAGTTTGCTGGCGTGAAACTTTCGGTGAACTCATTTAGTTACTGATCTCAATAATAATTTAAAAGAATGCGTACACGTGACATGAAGTGAACGTTCTTTTGTTTGTTTGAAATCTGAATTAAATTTCTTGCAGCTCAGTATACGTGACAGAAGTTAAACTATATTTTTTTTTATTGCATAAAGTGATGAAACGAGCAATACGTTAACCTGATGGTAAGTGCAACGTCTGCCCATATCAAATGCTGTGCCACCCAGAAAATTTCTGTGTAACACTACACTGTACCCATCACCCTGAGACATAGGTTCTTAAGTCTCATATGCCCAGTGATTACGCTAGCTCGCAGTGCCCTTCATATCGAAACACAGTAATGTTTGCATACTACTGCTTCACGGTAGAATAACTGGCCCTGGGGTGGTACCTACCTAGACGGACTCCTGCATAGGAATCCTACCACCAGTATACGTGAAAGAAGTGAAACTTATATATTAGAAATTTGATTGATCCCATCCCGTGGGTGTCGTAAAAGTCGACAGAGGGAAATTAAAACCAGGAGATGGGCAGCAGCATCTTCCTGGAACATCTGAATAAATAAACTGCGGTTGCCAACCCGTCTGCCAAGCGTGGCAACTACAAACTTTTGTGTCTGTTTATGGGGGAGGGGAGGCCTATGTTCAGCAGTGGACTTGTGGTGGGCTGAAACGACGACGATGATGACGACCACGAAATTAAATAAACATAATGATTTCTTATATTTACGCGAAATACACATGTAATAATACGAATTTTACGGATTTTCTCGCGTTTAATTTTACCACCGTCTTGGAATTCTGTCTATACAAATAAATAAAATCGAAGTGTCTGTTTGTAATAACAATATAACAGCTTTTTACTCAACGCTTATGAAAGTATATACGGTACTTTTAAGAATAAAACATTTTTTTAAATTTTTGTCTCTCTGTCTCTTGGTCCCGGCTAATCTACGAAACTGCTGGAACAGATTTTGACGAGACTTTCACTGATAGATAGCTGATATTATAGCGGGTAACTTTTAGAAAAATAATGAGGGTTCCACGCAAAATAATGAAAACCCCCAATATCCCATTTAAATAGGGAAGTGATGTTCTTGATGATGATGTTTTCCTAGCCGATTTCGACACGGCGACAACTGCCGACTACTGTCGACGGCCATCAACTGCGCAGGAGATATTATAGTGCCACGAGTGTACGCGCAAACACACGAGGCACTCACTCGTCCCAACCTACCCTGCGCCCGATGTAACGCTGATGCGATAAGATCGGAGGTAGGCTAGGATCGTCGTTACAGCCTATCATAAGTCCACTGCTGAACATAGGCCTCCCCCATAGTTAGCTACAAAAGTTTATAGCTCTCATATTGGAGGGATTTTGCCATAGTTGCCACGCTTGGCGGACGGATTGGCAACCGCAGTTTATTTATTCAGATGTTCTAGGAAGATGCTGCTGCCCATCTCCTAGTTTTTTTTGCCTCTGTCGACTTTTACGACACCCACGGGATGTGATGAAGTGGTAGATTCTCTTAGGCCGCTACCACACGGCAAAGGCTAGGATGCAGTGTCAGAAACACGGGGACAATCACAACACAAGCAGACCCGAAAACCAACAATTTATGTTTTAGCACAAATGTTGGCTCCGGCTGGGATTCGAACCCAGGACCCGCGGCTTGGAGGTCAGGTACTCTGACCACTAGGCCACGCGGTCGTCAAATAGGGAAGTATGTATATCATGGATAGGGGTCGACTTTCTTACGCGTGTGAAACCGCGGGGCGTAGCTATTAATTAATAAAATGAAATCACGGTTAGCTCTTTCTGCGTAGATCGGTCCAAAAATAATAATTTAAAGCTGAAGGTACTCCGGGTTAACTATGACGTCATCATCTGTCACTTCATTCCTTCCGTGACCACGGGTGCTGTAAAGCACTCGAAACTTAAGGTTATAAATAGTTCAAAATTAAACGCGATAAAATCCGTAAAATTAGTTTTATTAAATAAATAGACATAAATTTAAATCTGTGTATAAGATATACAATGTATAGCTCTCTTTCTCCTTCTCTCTACGTTATATCTTTCTTCTCTTTCATGTTATGTGCGTGTCTTTTTCCCATATAAAGGGTAGGCAGAGCCCAGTCACGTAGCCCGCGTTTCACTGTCACGGGAAACGTTACATGACGGGTAGCGAAACACTTCGCCGCCATTTTGGTACTTGTCAAAAAAAATTACTTCTTATTGCATCCCATGAGCAGTATAGAGAGTGACATTGCATATAGTGGTGTTATTCTGCAGGAATAAAGGCTGTACATACAATACGTTAACCGCTGCTTACCTATATATATATACATATATATATTGGTAATATATGTATATATATATATATATACCATACCTTACTTACCTCGGTAGGAAAGAGGAAGGTACGCTACTCTGCCGGACACCTATCGGTCTCTGTTCAGTATATAAACAATTATTAATTACTAAATTAATATTTCGGAATTATTTTATATTTCTCAGAGATGCAGTTTTCATCACGATGTTTTCCTTCACCGCCGAGCACGTGGTAAATCAGCAATTAAATTTGCAATTAACAATTTTAGTGATTCTGGCACCTGGAATCGAACCCGTGTCACTCGTGTACTATGATATTTAAAGCGAGCGCCTAACCCACGAGCTATAACTGCTCCCCTGAGCTACCACGGCTCCAGTCCAGGACTATACTATAAAAACTGCAATATATTACAAAATTACTACGTATTTAAAGGCCTTGTGTTTTATAGATACACTACAGAACAAACTAACGCAATACATCTTAAATTTCACATCGACTTTGAAATATACTGCCTAGTATTCACTAAAAGCATCTCGGTTTACGAGAATTTCAGGTTCCTCTCCAATTTCGTTTTGTTCTCTCGGCTATTGTTCAATTTGTCCGTTTGCGAGAAAACAATGCAAGATGCATTTAACACGTTTCCTCGCTGCGGGCATTATTTCACTTGTACTATTTGGATAAGACGTTACACTTAAAGCCATATTAAATTAAAGGAAAGAAAGTTAATTTGCTATGATGCGCATTATCATTGTCATCATCATTTCAGCCTATTTTAGTCCACTGTTAAAACAAAGGCCTCCCCCATAGTTCGCCACAAAACAGATCATCAAACAGAGATCCGCATGCAAAATATAAAATTGTGTATATTACATAGTGTCGAAGAGCCCTCCCATAGAAGCGAGCACGCTCAAAGTAACACCGCCACTCGGCGGCTAACTGTGATAGAGTCAATATCACTTGATAATGCCTCGTTTTGAGGTGATACACGTGTCGTGGTCTCGACTTCAGTGGTGTATATTGCCTAGTGGTAGTATTGTAGTGGTGGAGGGTATCTGGTGGCGGTTCCCGGTGGCGGTGTTAGTTTGCTCATGCACGCTTCTGTAGGAGGGCGAGAGGTGCTCCTCAAACTAAAATATACACCATTTTATATTTTGCATTCGGATCTTACCAAATATATTTTTTTCCATTGTAATGGATTTCCGCAAAGTAACGCCTGACTCTATTAACTATATTAAATGCACTTTATTTTATGGAATAAAGTAACGGGACGAGCAAATTGTTTACCTGATGATAAGTGCAACGTCTACCTATGACAAATTCTGTGTCACTAAGAACATTTCAGTGTCATACCACACCGCATTCGACTGAATGAGACATCAGTGATAAATCTCATGTCGCTCTCTCCCTCTAATATATTTCACTAGCTATTACGCTCCTGCAGACCTAAAGACAGTAATGTTTGCCTAAGAATCCTACCACCACTAAAACATACTAAATCAAAGCAAGAAAAACATTCAGTCAATTTTTGGTCCTCTCTAAATACTGGTGTTAAATTTGAGAAAACTTCATAAAAAGTGTTACGTAACGAACTACTTATTGTATTCCTTGTACTTGTATAGTATATACTCGTTTCGAAGTGTTAGAATTTTCGACATCTTTATCGTTATCAGGATCAACCTTTTAATAGTTCAGTGCTGGATAAAGGTCTCTCGGGTTAACATGTTTCATTACAATGATTTCTTATAATGATTTCTTATATTTACGCGAACACTACACATTTTAATGAAACTAAGTTTACGGATTTTATCGCGTTTAATTTTATACTATTTATAACCCGACGTGACGTTTCGAGTGCTTTACAGCACCCATGGTCACGGGAGGACTGAGGTGACAGATGTCCTGATGTCATAGTTAACCTGAGGTACCTTCAGCTTTTAATTATTATTTTTGGGTCCGATCTACGCAGAAAGAGCTAACGAAACGTCACGTAGAGTTATAAATAGTATAAAATTAAACGCGATAAAATCCGTAAACTTAGTTTCATTTAAATTATTTCTTATATTTACGCGAACACTACACATTTAAATGAAACTAATTTTACGGATTATATCGCGTTTAATTTTATTATTTATAACCCGACGTTTCAAGTGCTTTACAGCACCCATGGTCACGGGCGGACTGAGGTGACAGATGTCAGTCATAGTTAACCCGGAGTACCTTCAGCTTTTAATTATTATTCTTGGTCCGATCTATGCAGAAAGAGCTCTTGAAGTCTTGCAGTGGTATGCTTGGTTTTTGATTTAATTTTATTCTTGGATTCCTATAATAAATAATTTATGCTTGGGATCCTATAATTAATAAAATTAAATCAAAAACCAAGCATACCACTGCAAGACTTCGAAACACAGTGAAGCGGGTTATAAATAATAAAATTAAACGCGATAAAATCCGTAAAATTTGTTTCATTTTAATGTTTCTTTATTGTAGCAATATGTTGACCTTAATTTAATTTGCATGCTATATAATAGAATAGGAAAACACGTGAGACTCAGCAAGTAACACAACCGTATATTTAACATGTTTGATGCAAATAAAGATTATTATTATTGTTACTTAGAGGTATATCTACAGGTTTCTCGACTGGTTGGGAAATTAATTATTATTATTATAGAAACATTTCAACAAGTACCGTGGAGATTGTTCAAAGTGTTGGCGCCGTATCTAATACATTGTCAAATTAAAGTTTGCCTGCTTAACGTCATGCACATTAACCAATCAAGTTAATTTGTAACCGACACCTTGCCCTTTCCTTTTCGCACGCACAGTACCATTGATACAACTGTCACGGAAGGACGAAGCGTCGTCGCTTCGCGTAAAATCGCAATTTCATGTCTGGTGCAAAAACGATGCAAGTGTTATACAGAGAAATGGGAGCTTATAACGGATTATTTAGATAAATAGATGGATAGAAACTTTATTAATTACATCACAACACGCAAGGACATATTTCGAAGACATGTGAAGTCCGCCAACCCGCATTGGAGCAGTGTGGCGGATTCTTCCTAGCTCCAAAACCCTCTCAGAAATGAGAGGAGGCATGTGCTCAGCAGTGGGACATTTATAGGCTGAAAATTTACTTTTTTTTACGCAAGGACAAAGTTACAATTAAACAATTAAAAATAGTTGCAATTAGAAACATAAATAATTTCAAATATGATACAAAAAAAAAACAAATAATTAAAAAAAAAGAGAAGACAAAAATATCAAAACCAACTAAAGTTGCATCCTTAGTATTTATTTATTTCGTCCCGATTACCCTTTCTATAGTTTAATCCACACTCATCCCAAAAATACAGTCCACTTTCAAAAGTCGCATCACATAACAAACTAAAACACTTCTCCATTTCCAATAAATTGTACTTCAACCTTTGGTATGCTCAGTTTATTGATGTTGGTTCAAAATATTTTTTTTTTCACACAAGCAATCAACGGGGCCGGTCTGAAAGCCGACGTCAATGTTCAAAATATTTTTGGAGAGTGATTGAACTTCGTAAGGTTATTCTTATTATATTATTATGGGGGTATTTCTATAGTTTTCTCGTCTGGTTGGTATATATATGAATATATAGATAAATATATAAAATAAATAAGATACTATAAGATATATAGTAGACAATACTTTAAAATACAATAAAATATATAATTAAAATCCCAACCAGACGGGAGCCCATCGGCAGGGGAGACCAAACGGCCGAGGGTTAGGGGGAAAGGGAAAGAAACCGGCGGACGATGCGGGCCGTATCGAGGAGCACCGCCTTCTGCATGTGAGCACGAAGCAGTCCGTCACGGAGTCTTAGTCGCCTCAGATGTCCAGAGAGACTGACCGGGATTAACCCGTTTCAAGACACGACCACCGGAATATTTCGGTTGGCACACCACCCCACATGTCGGTAACCTCGTGAGCCAGGCCCAGATATTTTGACTTCTTATCTGTTTCGGCTTTCACGAGGTTCCAGTCGTATGGAATGGTAATGTCAACCAAAAATATCCTCGACTGTACACGGTCCATCAACACGATATCAGGCTTATTCGCGAGAATAGATTATTATTATAGTTATTAAGGGATGAAAAATTCTGTAAATTATTGGCCATTTGTGACTGAACTGATTATTTTTTATTTTTTTGCTTCATAATTGTGATTCATTGGTTTTTTATAGTCAACATCAAAATACCCTAGAGTTCATTGCAGGTTCTTTCTTGAGAAAGGTTTTTTGCAGGATAATGTTACGTGGCGTACGTACGTTCACCTGATGGTAAGTGCAACGTCTGCCCATAACAAAGGCCGTGTCACCCATATTAGACGTCGGTTCTTCAGTCTCATATGCTCAGTAATTACACTAGCTCTCAGACCGATACAAAGTAATGTTTGCACACTACTGCTTCACGGCAGAATAACTGGCTCTGGCGTGGTACTTATCTAGGCAGACTCTTGCATAAGAATCCTACCATCAAGTGTAGATTTTGACATTCACAAGAGCTTTAAACGTGCCTAAATAGAATAAAGAAGTTTTGACTTCGACTTTAAAGTTCTCTTGAAGACGGCGAGGTTCTACTAAATGGAGCAATCATCTATCGAAATGAGTGGGAAGACATAGTACGCTGGTGTCTTATAACGGTGTTTTATGTTAATCTAATAGGGCGGGAAAAAAGTTGTTCCGCATATAGTATGTTTAAACTTGGAATAAAATCTCTTTGACTGTAAATCTGGCTGGTTTTGATGACATTAAAAAGTTTCCATTTAAAAACAGAAACATTTTTTTTTATTGTATAAAGTGACGAAACGAGCAAAACGTTTACCTGATGGTAAGTGCAACGTCCGCCCACAACAAATGCCGTGTCACCCAGAATATTTCTGCGTGACACCACACTGCGGCCGTCACCCTGAGACATGAGTTCTTAAGTCTCAAATGCCCAGTGATTACGCTAGCTCACAGTGCCCTTCAAACCGAAACACAGTAATGCTTGCACACTACTGCTTCACGGCAGAATAACTGGCCCTGGTGGTACCTACCTAGACGGATTCCTGCTATTTTTCAGTTGTTTTTCTTTCTGACAAAATGAGTCAATCATAAGAAGAAATTCTATACATTTTAAAAAAATATTTCAAAAAAGGAAAAAAATACAACGCAAGCCGCGAAAAAAATTTGGAACGTTGATGGACCTAATGCAGTATCACTAAGTTGAGACAAAAGTTGAACACTGTCACAAATCCAGTGAATTTATAAGACTAATTCCGTCAAATTAAATACAGCAAAAAGTAACCTTGTCGTTATGTTAAAGTGAATAATAAATTTGAAGAATTTGTGGTCGCGTTAAAGCAGTAACGTATTAAAACCTATAGTTAAAAACGTGAGTTGTTTTAATGAAGATGACATATGATGGTGGTAGGATATCTATGCAGGAATCCGTCTAGGTAGGTACCACCTCAGTGCTAGTTATTCTGCCGTAAAGAAGTAGTGAGCAAACATTACTGCGTTTCGGTTCGAAGGGCACTGAGAGCTAGCGTAATCACTGGGCAAATGAGACTTAATCATATGTCTTTGGGTGACGAGCGCAGTGACACAGCATTTGTTATGGGTAGACTTTGCACTTACCATCAGGTGAACGTTTTGCTCGTTTCGTCACTTTATAAATAAAAAAAAAATACAAAGACGACAACATATCTCTAAATTCTTTTAATCTTAAAGTAAATATTATTTCTTGATATACATAAATTCTCTCATAAATAAGAGGAGGCCTGTATTCAGCAGTGGGGTATTCGAAGGCTGTTACTTCACTTTTTTCTTCTTCATCTGCTGCCCTTCACCAGTCAGTGTATTTTAGATCTGGTATTATCAGAGATCGTTATTCGGCCACTTGTCGAAAACTGTCTAAATGTGTTTATGTTTGTGTGAGAAAGTGACGAGACGGGCAGAACGTTAATTCCATAACAAACACTGTGTCACCCAGAACATTTCTGTGTAGCAGCACACTGCGCTCATCACTGAGACATCAGTTATTAACTCTCATGCTCAGTAATTACGCTGTCAGTGCGCTTCCACACTAGTTTACACTAACACCACTAGTTTCGTAAACTATAATTATGCAATAGTTAAATTTGTATTCGAAATATTTATTAGCGGCTATATAGTTTTTAGATATAAAAAACCGTTTTATTTTAGAACATTGTTTTGTGACTATGTGAAAACATCACAACAATAGTTACGCTCGAATAGTAAAGCTCGAACAGCGCATGAATTTTATAGATTGTGCTTTTGTTGACAGTATAACGGTAATTAACAGTTAATATTGACTGCTACGAGAACGCAAGGCACACTGAAGGTTTTGCGTATCATATTATTAAAACAAGTTGTGAGCGAAATATTATTTTTATCGTTATTCAAAGTATTCTACTTTGCATTTTAACCTTTTTTTTTTCATTCGCTCAAACCATTTTTAAAAACACGCGGAGCACTGATCTGGCATGTTTTCCACGTGCTGATTGAAAGCCATCACTGCCTCTTCTGCGTTCGTAAAAGTTACACCTCTCATTAAACCTTTGGTTTTTGGGAAAATAAAAAATTCGCAGGGTCCCGGTCCGGACTATGTGCAGGATGGGTCAAGAGCTATCACTAGTCCACTGCTGAACATAGGGCTCCTCCATAGGTTGAAGTAAAAGTTTATAGCTCTTATTTCACGGCATTTTGCCATAGTTGCCATGCTTGGCAGGCAGGTTGGCAACCGCAGTTCATTTATTCAGATGTTTTAGGAAGGTTCTGCTGCTCATCTTTAGGTTCTAATTTTTCCTCTGTCGATTTTACGACACCCACGGGATGAGATAGGGTGGTAGATTCTCTTAAGCCGCTGCTGCCACACGGCGGAAAAAAACATATGCCCGAACAAACATAAAAAAATATATAGAGACGAATTGAGGATTAAAAAGGACGAGGTCATTTTTACAAAGTCGCATAAAAAGACTCGATTAGAATAAATTTCAATTTTAGTAGTATTTAATTGATTTTACTAAAAAACAACAGGATATTACATAATTTTATTTTTTAGGAAATTCTTTACAAAATGCATACTTATATCAAAATGCACAGATTTCGTTCTGTAAATGATAACATTGAAACACAGACAGAACACATTTTTTTATTGGGTAATGTGGCGAGACGAGCAAAACGTTCACCTGATGGTGAGTGCAACGTCTGCCCATAACAAATGCTGTGCACCTAGAACATTTCTGTGTGGCAACACATTGCGCCCGTCGCCCCGAGATATTTGTTATTTAATTTCGTATGTCCAGTGATTACACTAGCTCACAGTGACCTTCAGAGCGAAACACAGTAATGTTTGCACACTACTGCTTCACGACAGAATAACTGGCCCTGGGGTGGTACCTATCTAGACGGATTCCTCATAGGAATCCTACTGGATTGTAAATGTGGTCTCTCTTATATACGGCAAAGAAAAAGATCGGTAAAAACCCGCGTAAAAAACATATGGAATTTTCGCTCCAGGAAGTCTGCAGCCTGTGACCATGCTCTGGATCATCCCAATCATTACATCAGATTTGATAAACCACAAATCCTCGCAAAAGAACACCGGTTCCTATCAAGGATGATTCGCGAGGCTATTGAAATTTAAAAACATACTAATTTTAATAGAGAAGATGGTTGGATAACCATCTTCTCACTACCAACAGCTTGGGATCCTAAATTAATAAAAGTAAATCGAAAACCAAGCGTACCACTGCAAGACTTCAGTTAGATATAGTTAGATCTTAAGTTCAAGATACAGTTAGATCTTTTTTATAATATTTTTAAATTCATTTAAATAAAAAGTTGAGAAGCTAAGGAAGAAATCTCGAAACTCATAGCTTTCCGAACATCAATGACGGTAACCAAGTCACTGGCTCGAATAACTGATATCGTGTGACCGAGTTCGAAATACAAATGCACACTTAAATACTTTAACAAATAACTTTGTTATATTTGTATGTTATTTTATTTTTAACTTTATTTATTAACTGCGAATTTGTTATAAGTTGGTGGTTTAATTACATACATACATACATACAGTCACGCCTCTTTCCCATAGGGGTAGGCAGAGACCACATCTTTCCACTTGCTACGATCCTGACACAGATCTTTAGCTTCTTCTACTTTCATTAGCGTTTTTACACACGCTCGTCGGTTGCGGGTACTTTTAACGTGACCTCAAAAGTTCACCGATCTGATTGTGATACGTACGCCTAGGTCGACCCTTACCGGCTTTTCCATTCACACTTGCCTCATAAATCTGTTTCGTCAATCTCCTTTCATTCATCCTCTCTACGTGTCCAAACCATCTAAGCATACCTTTCTCTATCTTTTTCACTACATGTTTAATTAACACCAGGAAACTCAGAGCTGACAATACTGCTAAAATAAATCTCAGTTAAAACGAAAGTTTCCATAGTAACCACCTTCCGTTAATTTTAGAGTAACAATTTGTAAAGTTATATCAGTTTTCATGTATATGTTAAAGCTTTCATACATTTTCGGCGTTAGTGTATGTCAGTGTGTGTATCTATCAAGTTACTCCTACGGTCTAAATGATGAAAAGTGTTTGTATAAATGCTGGTCCGACTGGGATTAGAAGTCCCGGAGACTTTTTTTCCTTTTTTATTGGATAAAGTGACGAAACGAGCAAAACGTTCACCTAAGTGCAACAAGTCTGCCCACAACAAATGCTGTGTGACCAAGAACATTACTGTGTGACGCTATACTGCGCTCGTCACCCTGAAACATCAGTTCTTAAGTCTCATATGCCCAGTGATTACATTAGCTCTCAGTGCCCTTCAAACGGAAACACAGTAATGTTTGCACACTACAGCTTCTAGGCAGAATAACTGGCCATTGGGTGGCATCTACCTACCGAGACGAATTCCTGTATAGGAATCCTACCGCCGGTGAACTGACTGTGCACGTGGACCAGTAAGTAATTTATACTAAATACTAAAAAAAATATTAGATTCATTAAGTCATTAAGTTCTTTGGATTAAGTTCTTTGGATAAGAAACAATAGTGGCTTACACTGTGAAAATTACGAAAGGAAATAGGATCGTGAAAACATTTTGCTAAACAAAATCTCGATAAAGGCCGACAAAATTTAGTCCAATTCAATCCTAAGAATACTCAGGTCTGCGCGTTTACTGCTAAAAAGAAACCCTTCGTTGTATCTCCTCATTTTAAGAGCATTTCCCTGTTGCCTCAGTTAATATAGAAATCTTTGGCGTTAACATAATCGAGTAACGTTCAGTCGCCTGAAGGGCAAGGTCAAATTGGCGTCTTAAAAGCTTGGCTAGTATTTCTTGCCGACCCTCCGCTTGCAACTTTACAAGACTCAAGTTCAGCCACTCATGGAAAACAGTTCTCATCTCTGGTTGCCTCTCTCAATTTTAAGTGCTTTTTACCACCTGCTCAGCATTTAAAATAGCATCGTGTGGAATCCGGCATGAGATCATTACAAGATCATTAGAGCTGGGCGGCGTACTCTTTCCGTCTCCACGGCTATCTCAGAAACGAGAGGAGGTCAGTGCTCAGAAGTGGGACATTTATAAGCTGTTATTTTATTGTACTGCTCACATTTCTAACTAAATGCTTAAAAACGCACGTCAAAGGAAGTTTTCTATTTCCGAGAATAATCGAAAACAATTGTCATGTTGCAATATTTGCATGTTATACGCGATGCAACAGAGAAAATATTATATTTTAGTGATTGTAAACTATATGTGTATGGTTTTGAGAACTTCATGTAATGTGCCCGAACCACGCTAAAGCCCAAGCACGTAGCTGACGCCATAGATTTGTTATTTCAGTTTTAACATGATCTTTAGAATGTATAAAGTTGTGTAGCAAGTTTCTTCAAGTTTCTACGGCGTATTTGAAACTTAAATAATCAAATATACATTGACAGTATTTCAATTGAAATTGCATCAGCAATAGTTAGATAAATACACTTCGTTGAACATCAAACAGAACATAATAAAATACATACTCGTATAAATAGTTTATATTTGGTCATTATGAAAATGTTTACCGTAAAAACGGTCATCAGGAAAATCGACATCAAGAAAAATCTTCACCATTATGGAAAACATTATCAGTAAAATAGTCGTTAAGAAAATTACCACCAGGAAAATAATCATCCAGGAAACCAACAAAAATGATTTGATTTTATCATTACATTTATATATTACCATTTAATTACGAGCTGTAGTATAAATGCATTTATATTAACTTTTAATGGTTTCTTATACAAAAACACATGGCTGACATGAAGCATCGACGTTTTAGGAAGTCTGCAGACCATGTTCTAGATCACCCCAACGATTACATATGATTTGATACACCACAAGTCCTTGCAAAAGAACACCGATTCCTACCAAGCACGCAATTCGCGAGGCTATTGAAATTAAAAAACATCCTATTTACAATAGAGACGATGGTTGGGTACCAGCATGGGATTCTATTATTAACATAATTAAATCGAAAACCAAGCATACCACTTCTAGACACTGTAAGCTCATTTTGCGTAGATCGGAATAAAAATAATAATTAAAAGCTGAAGGTACCCTGGATCAACTAAGACATCGGGACATCTGTCACCTCAGTCCCCCCGTGACCACGGGTGCTGTAAAGTACTCGAAACGTCGCGTTATAAATAGTTAAAAAATTAAACTAATTAGTTTGAATTAAATAACTTTTAACCTATTAAATAGAAGGAATCTCAATAGAAAAACAAATAACAATTATTTTTTAAAATGCCTTTCATCTTGGTATGAGTTAGTTTCTTTTAACTTTTTAAAATCTCTTAATTTACTAACACAATTACTCTGCCAGTCAGAGCAAAACAAGAATAAGGTCGGTGTTTTAGCTGTTGAAATAAGGTCCTTTCAAATTTTGTATCTGGCTTTAAACTATACTCGTCTGCTAGTTGCTAAAAGTATTTCGGTAAGCGAGAATTCCCCTGAATTTCGTTTTATTCACTAAAATGTTACACAACTGTTCTGTTCACCGGAAAACCGAGCGAGACGCATTTAGCGCGCTTCCTCCACTTCTGAAATTTCAACAGAAACCGTATTTGGTATGAACATAAAACAAGAATGTTTCTTCAGCTTAAGCTAATTTTGATCTTGATAATTTCACAAAAACAACTTTGTGTGAATGTCAGTCAGTCTTTGTGGCACCCTAAGACATCAGTTCTTAAGTCCCATATGTCCAGTGATTACACTAGCTCAAAGTGCCCTTCAAACAGAAACAGTAGTGTTTGCATATCATAACAAGCCCTTGGGACCATCCTTCAGGTATCCGTCTGAGTAGGTACCAACATAGCTAGACGGATTCCTGCATAGGAATTCTACCACCAGAAAAGCAATGAGCCGGCTATATAGTCCGTGGGAACGATAACCGCTGGGAAGGAAAGGTTCTGGAGTGATATCCTCGTACCGGTAAACGCAGTGTAAGGCGATTAGCCAGTAGATCCGACGAGCTACACGGTTTTGCTGGAAGTCTGAGCGGGTAGGTGGCTCTGGACCGGGTGTTAGTGCGATCTATGAGAGTGGTATATCTTAGGCTGAAATGATGATGATGATGCTTCCTCGGTTGAATTGATCCATTTAAACATAGCCGAGAGCCAAGAGCCGAGGTAGCTCAGGGGCTAGGCGTTCGCTTTAAATTTCATAGTACGCGAGTGACCTGGGTTTGATTCCCGGTGCCGGCACCACCAAAATTGATAATTGCAATTTTAAGTTCTGATTTACCACGTGCTCGGCGGCGAAGGAAAACATCGTGAGGAAACCTGCATGCCTGAGATAAAAAAAATCGAAGACATATGCAGTCCGCCAACCCGTATTGGAGCAGCGTGGCGGATTCTTCCTAGCTCCAAAACCCTCTCAGAAATGAGAGGAGGCCTGTGCTCAGCAGTGGGACATTTATAGGCTGAAACTTTACTTTACTTTACTAAACATAGCACTGCGATCTGAATTAGGATTATAAATGGCCTGAAGATCACACATTCTACCAGGCGCATTCTGAGTTAGCACACTAATACTAACCTGATTACTTGATAAAAGAGATACTAAGAGAAACTTTTTTACTTCACGTAACGTTGTATAAATATATTTAAATTTCAGTCGGATCACTGTATAAGCTCCAGCGGGGAGTGAACAAACTGCACTCACGGAATTGAATTGCAAAGTGTGGGTGTCTTTCCTAGAAGCTCCGTTTCAATGAAAAGAATACTTGGGTATTACTGCATAAAATACCCTTACTTTTTTTTGAACACTTCTATTTTCTGCTGGTATGAAGAATTGAGTAAAATAAATAAGCATTCATACATACATATCACGCCTTTTTCCCATTAAAGGGTAGGCAGAGGCTACTTCTCTCCCGAGGGAAACGACACGTGACGGGTGACGAACCACGTCGCCGCCATTTTGGTACGAGTCAAAAAATCTTACTCCTTATTGCATTCCCACGATCTGTATAGTGACAGTATTCCATATTTTGGTGTTACTCTGTATGATGGCTGTCCTAATAATGCGACTAAGGTAATCGCTTTTTACGACACCTCGGTAGGAAAGAGGTGGGATCTATTCACACTGCCGGACACCCATAGGCCGAATAAATAAGCAGATTGTATGAAACATTGGATTTTTAATGTGAAACTTCTATATGCGCGAAGAGACTTAAATTTCAAGGTCAAATTTTTTTGTGTCAAGTCTTGACATTCGTATGTAATTACTGATGTCAAGATTCATTAGTAATTATTTATATACTGAAAAGTTATTTTACATTGAGTAATATTTTTGTTAACGCATGTTTATTTACTTTAGTTTTAATCATATAAATATCAATATTATAAATGCGAAAGTAACTCTCTCTGTCCCTGTGTAAGTTTGTTGCTTTTTCACGGCTATATCGCTGAACCGATCCTGACCAAATTTGGCGCGGAGATAGCTATAATCCTGGAGACGGACATTGGGTACTTTTTGTCACGGAAAATGAAATAGTTCCTATGGGTTATTTAAAAAACTTATATTGACGAGGACGATCGCGGGCATTAGCTAGATTCTAATATTTATAAGATTCAATTCTTTCACTTGTATTGAGTTGTACGCTCTTTTGTGAAGAAATGATATTAACATAATGATTTCTTATATTTACGCGAACACTACACATTTAAATGAAACTAATTTTACGGATTTTATCGCGTTTAATTTTTGTTATTTATAACCCTCTACAAGATGCAGGAGTATACAAGCTGGATTGTGAATGTGGTCTCTCTTACATAGGGCAAACAAAAAGATAAGTAAAAACCCGCGTAAAAGAACATATAGCTGATGTGAAGCATCGTCGCTCCAGGAAGTCTGCAGTCTGTGACCATGTTCTGGATCATCCCAATCATTATATTAGATTTGATAAACCACAAATCCTCTCAAAAGAACACCGATTCCTACCAAGGATGATTCGCGAGGCTATTGAAATTAAAAAACATCCTAATTTTAATAGAGAAGATGGTTGGGTATTGCCACCAGCTTGGGATCCTATAATTAATAAATTAAGTCAAAAACCAAGCATACCACTGCAAGACTTCAAGACACAGTTAGCTCTTTCTGCGTAGATCGGACCACAAATAATAATTAAAAGCTGAAGGTACTCCGGGTTAACTATGACATCAGGACACCTGTCACCTCAGTCCCCCCGTGACCATGGATGCTGTAAAGCACTCGAAACGTCGGGTTATAAATAACAAAAATTAAACGCGATAAAATCCGTAAAATTAGTTTCATTTAAATGATATTAACAATAAAGTTTTAAACGACCTTTGTTCTTAACTATTTTAGTATTGGATAAAGTGACGAGACGCCCATAACAGATGCCGTGTCACCCAGAATATTCGTGTATGGTACCACACTGCGCCTGTCACCCTAAAACATCAGTTTTTAAGTCACATATGCCCAGTAATTACACTAGCTCTCAGTGCCGATCAGAACGAAACACAGTTAATGTTTGCACACTAATGCCTCACGGCATAATAACTGGCCCTGCGGTGGCACCCACTTATACGGATTTCTGCATTCGAAATAGGCAAACTGTCTGAGGCCATATTTATTTTATAAAAATAAATATTTAAATTACCGGGAGCCGCCACCAGATACCCTCCAACACTATAACATTACACGCCGCCACGCCAACTCAGCGGCTGACTGTCGTAAGAGTTAATATCACTTGACAATGCCTCGTTTTGAGGTGAAACATGTGCCCTCCCTCCGTTCCTGGTGGCGGTATCAGTAAGCTTATGCACGCTATTGAGTGAGGGCGGGCGGTGCTCTTTAAAAACTAAGTAATACACACCATTTTAAATGTTGCATGCGGATCTTAGCAAATTAACTTTCTTTCCGTAATTTTTTTCCAATTTTTCCAAAACAGCCATTTTTATTATAAACTGAAGTTAACGTTGAAATTGACTATTCCAATAATTAATGTACTCGTATGTGGCAGCAGAATTAAAATGATCGATTGGCTAACGGTTCGCCACTCCACTATTCATCGAGTATAAAATTAAATCATGAATAATGCTCTCGGAAAATTAATTTTTCATATTAATTCGTAAAGGATGTGAAGCGGATCGCGCTTGTTCGTTTTTCATACCGTGATTTAATTAATTTTAAACGGTATTTATGTGCTTAGCAGTAATTTTAAATAATTATTAACAATTATAATTTAAAAGCAATCAAACTTGTTTAATGGAAATGATCTGATGACAATGAAAAAGGTACATATAGTTAACATATAGTGGTGGAGAATATTTTGTGGCGGTGTTACTTTGCTTGTGCAGGCTATTGTATGTGGGCGGGCGGTGCTCTTCAAAAACTAGGTAATGAACACCATTTTTAATCTTACATGCGGATCTTAGAAAATTAACTTTATTTAATTCTAAGATAAGCGATAACTATACCGAGCTAGGCGCATGCTTTCAATTTCACAGTACGCGAGTAACGGGTAATTAAGAGAATCTACCACCTACCATCTCATCCCGTGGGTGTCGTAAAAGTCGACAGACGGGAAACCAGGAGATGGACAGCAGCAACGTACTGGAACACTGGAACACGCCTGCCAAGCGTGGCAACAATGGCAAAAACCTTCAAAATGAGAGCTAAAAACTTTTGTGGTAATCTATGGGAGAAGCCTATGTTCAGCAGTGGACCAGTAATAGGCTGAAATGAAAATGATTAGTGAAGGGGGTTTCATACCACTGCCGGCACCAATAAAATTGTTAATTGCAGATTTACCAAGTGCAAGTGGTGAAGCAAAACATCGGGAGGAAACCTGCAAATCGTCGATATGCGAAGTCCACCAATACGCACTGGTACAGCATGGCGTGTTCAGCAGTGGGACATTTATAGGATATTACATTATACTTTTAAATGTTCACCGCTAACTAAAAAAACTAAGACCATTATTTCCTCCACTTTTTTTTAGGACTGGCAACCTATTAACATCATTATATTTAGTCACAATTTTAGAACCTTAAAAGTAACCAATTAATTAAAAAGATAAAAAAAAAACCATACCCCATCCTAATCACGAGGTATATTATTATAATAATTTTAACTAATTGTTTGAACTATAAACATTTTTTTTATAAGAATTGATACTTTTTGTTCATGCTGATTATTAAATCTAATTCCATAGGATCATCTTATCATTTGATCAAACTTCCCAGAAAGTTTCACTTACAGTTTGTCCAATAATTAAGTTTAAACTTTGATCGGGTGCTCAGTTCGGTGCCAATATATTAGAACTTTGTGGCTATAAATCATGATACAAAACAGCTAAGAATCAGGCGTAACTTTGCGGAAATCTATTATAATGAAAAAAATAAATTTAATTTGCTAAGAATCGCATGCAAAAATTTAAAATTGTGTGTATTACTACCTAGTTTTTGAAGAGCACCGTCCACTCTCCTACAATAGCGTGCATAAGCAAACTAATACTGGCACCGGGAACGATACCCTCCACCAGTCAGTACTACCATATGGCAAAACACTGAAGTCGGGAACACGACACATGTTTCACCTCAAAACGACGTTCCCGTTGTTCAATCTTATATGCCTACAGTACAGACAAGAGTTCTCTTCAGACCGAAACACACACACAGTTTGCACACTACTGCTTAACGGCAGATTAACTGGCTCTGCGGTTGATGATGAAATAATGCTAACGATTGCCGTGATGTGTGGTGGCAGGTGCCGTGTGGTGGCGGCGTAAGAGAATCTGTCACCCTATCTCATGAGTGTCGTAAAAGTGGACCGAGGGAAAACGAAAACCATAAGATAGGTAGCAGCATCTTCCTGGGACATCTGAATAAATAAATGGAGGTTGCCAACCCGCTTGCCAAGCGTGGCAAGTATGGCAAAATCCACCCAAAATGAGAGCTACAAACTTTTAATACAGTTAATAAAATCAGGGGTTACTTTGCGGAAATCCTTTATAGGAAAGAAGAAAAAGTTGATTTGCTAAGATCCGCATGCAGAATGTAAAATGGTGTGTATTACCTAGTTTTGTAGAGCACCGCCCGCCCTCTCGCAACAGCGTGCACAAGAAAAACAATACCGCCACCGGGAGCCGCCACCGGATACCCTCCACTACTACAACACTACCACTAGGCAATACACACCACTGAAGTCGAGAACACGACACGTGTTTCAAAACGAGACATTATCAAGTGATATTGACTCTACGACAGTCAGCCGCCGAGTGCTCGTTGGCGATGTTGGTTTTCTTGTGCACGCTGTTTAGGGAGGGCGGGCTGTGCTCTTCAAAACTAGGTAATACACACCATTTTACATTCTGCATGCGGATCTTAGCAATTTAACTTTCTCTCCTTTACTACAAACTTTTGTTGCATTCTATAGCCTATGTTCAGCAATAGACTAGTGATGGGAATTTCATTGATATGAAGATAATGATGACAAACGATTTAAAATCATATATAAATATCTCGGACATGAAAAAGGCAACAAACGTCTAAAAAAGTAACTGTTTACATTTAATATAAACGATAATTAAACTGGATGGTCACGCATACTTTATTTGATAAATAATTACATAAGCTTATTTGCCATTGCACCGCTCATTAAGCGCCTTGTAATGTATAGTGGTACATTAAGACCCGATTTCACCGATCGCTTTGGAAACCAAGTTTAATAAAACCACGTTTTACTGAACTTATGTATCATTTGAACTCGGTTTTCGTCTAATCGATTTCATCGGGTCCATTTTGATCGCGTTCAGGAAAACGAAGTTTACGTGAAATATCGTTAAAATCTAAAACAAAAACTCGATGTATTTATTATTTTGCGACATTAAACAGCCTGTTTTTATGCATAAGACACATAGGTATGCAAACAATAAACAAAACGTATTAAAAATATTTATTGTGTTTACATAATTGTGCAATTGACAATGACAGCTCTCTAAACGCGTTTAATGAGCTGAACGTCGAAAATTGGGCGTTCAGAATTAGTAGCTTTAATCGCGTTCAGTTGATGATGGTTAAATGCAAACAGTAGCATTGAACTCAGTTAAACGCTTAAACTTCGTTCAGCTTGAACTGATCGCGTTTAGTTTCAACGGTGAAATCCGCCCTAAGCCGTACTAACGATTTCACCGGATTCCCACAGGAAATAAATAAACCAGATAACACTTAATGTCACTGCGATGTTTTCGTTAAACACCCATAACATTAACAAATTCCGACGACCAGTTTATTACTGTTTAATGCTTATAGAAAAACAGTATCTGCATTTTTGACAGGATCTACCGTGGTAGCTCAGGGGCTAGGCGCTCGATTTAAACTTCATAGTACGCGAGTGACCTGGATTCGATTCCCGGTGCCGGTACCACTAAAATTGTTAATTGCAAGTTTACATGCTGATTTACCACGTTCTAGGCGGTGAAGGGAAATATCGTAAAGATACCTGTAAGTCCGCCAACCCGCATTGGAGCAGAGTGGCGGATTGTTCCCAGCTTTAAAACATTAAGTTAATTTAATATTTTTTTTAATGTCTAATTTATATATAAAAAACAATTTCATACTTTTTAAAATCTCATTGATGATGATGTTCTCCTAGCCGATTTCGACCACGGCGACAACTTCCATATACTATCGAGAGCCATCAACTGCGCAGGAGATATTATAGTGCCACAAGTGTACGCGCAAACACAGAGGCACTCACTCGTCCCAACCTATCCGCGCCCGATGTAACGCTGATGCGATAAGATCGGAGGTAGGCTAGGATGCAGTGTCAGAAACACGGGGACAATCACAACACAACCAGACCCGAAAACCAACAATTTGTATTTTAGTACAAATGTTGGCTCCGGCTGGAAAGTCAGGTACTCTGATCACTAGGCCACGCGGTCGTCAAAAATCTCATTAAGTTATAGATAAGCATATGCTACTCGTATTTTGCGATTTGAGTAACACAACTCCATCAATAAACTTATGGATAACGGTGTAGGTTACGCAATTAGTAAAAATATATTTTTAAACTCTGTTTAACATTACAATATTGTGTAAGTGTTTGTTATTCCAAATAAATTAAATAAAACAAGAAAAGCTAATATATTTAATTTCCTCGACAAGCAAAACTTAATTAAGCCCTTTGTCCTTTGACTCGACGTAAGAAAGAGAATTTTGAGACTGTGGAAACAATAAAAGAGTAATTAGATAATATTTAAGAAATTTAAACCTTTGTGCCGTTGCTTGCCTCTGGGGCAATCCATCTTGTATTTTGAAGCGTGTTATTAAAGTCGAGCGCTGAGTGGAGTCCATTGCGACTTTACAATAGAGCATCACGTTGGTGTTCAGCGTTTTACACTTTTTTATTTCTATTTATTGTTTTTCTTTTTTATTTGCGTTCTCTGTGTGATTTCGAAATGTCGAATATAATCTATGTCTATGTCTGCTAAAGAATATGCCAAAGATCTAAAGCTTTCGAGAACTGGCGGTATAAGCATCACAATCATTCATTCATCATCACAAAGTGGGAGGTGTTTGGTGCTGCAGTCGTAAAACGTCTGCCAAACGATAACTCATTTGCTCCCGATTTTGATGAGATTAACTAGAAGTGGACTGCTTGAAGTCTGACGGCGATGATGACATAATTTTAAATATTTTATTGAAAACTATCCATTGTTGTTGTTGCTAAGTCTCCTCCATATTTTTTATAAGTCAAATGGGTAATGGTTTATAAGCTGTGACTTTTCTCTTATTGTATAAAAATGATAAGCGGAGACAAAATTTAACACTTTTATTAATAATTATAATTTAATGTTTAACAGCGATGTGCACGTTACAATGGTTGATACAGGAAGGGAAGAAGTTAACTTTTTAATATTTATGGTATAAATAGTGTTATTATGTTTCCCAAACACTTATGAACTTGTTGTGCTCCGCGTTTTGGTCAGCTTAATTATTTTAAGGCCGTTGTAAGAAGTTGTTTAATAGTTTAGAAACTTTCCTAAAAAAACGGGCTATGTAATGCAATTTACATTTTTTTAATTGGATTAGTTAAAGTCTTCTAAGATTAGCGTGTTCATACATTTCTATAAAGTTTAAGATTAGTGTATCAGAATTATTTTGGGTCATAGTCAAGTCTTTCTTATTTTTTTTGAAAACACTAAATATACAAGAGCCGTGGTAACTCAGGGGCCTGGTGCTCGCCTTTAATTTCAAAGTAAGCGAGTAACCTGGGTTCGATCCCCGGTGCCAGCACCTCTAATATTGTTCTACAATTTTAAGTGCTGATTTACCACGTGCTTAGCGGTGAAGGAAAACGTCCTGAGGAAACCTGCATGTCCGAGGAATAGAAATATTTCGAGGACATGTAAAGTCCACCAACCCGCATTGGAGCAGCGTGGCGGATTCTTCCTAGCTCCAAAACCCTCTCAGAAATGAGAGGAGGCCTGTGCTCAGCAGTGGGACATTTATAGGCTGAAACTTTACTTTACTTTTTTAAATATACGTTAACTTACACCAGATGTAGTATAGATTATGTTAAAATTTTTGTAATGTAAGTTATATATTTCACTAAATAATAAAATTATTTATAAACACGCAATTTTAAACTAACAAACTTGATAGGAATATCAGGTTTTACGAGCAACTTGTGTTGAATTAAATGAGATGGTCCTTGCCAACATACTCATATAACGTAACAGCTGAGTTGGTGCTCTTGAAAATTAATATAGCTCCCTTACAAATTTTGCTCAACTGAACAACTAAGTGAGATTACTTTCCCTAAGTGATCGTAAGCTCAAAGTCGGATGATATCATGATTAACATCAGTCTTTGGATATGTGTTGTAAGACGTTTTAACGATAATAGGCAGCATATTTTATAGTTCAAGGTTTACATACATACATACATAAGGTCACGACTGTATCCCATAAGGGGTAGTCAGAGACTGGGCACTCACTGCAAAAGCAGATGACTGCCACAATCCACGTTTCACCAAAACAATATAATGCACTTGGTGTGATAGGTGGTGAGCCCATCGCCACCATGCGCTGTTGGGTGCACAGTGCAGTTTAATTCCTTACTCGCCTTTTACGAGATCCATTGGATGAGATGGAGTGGTAGTATTCTTTTTCCGCCACCACACGGCACAAGTTCAAGGTTTGTCCCAAAAATTTCGAACTTTCGGTGTTTGTGCAATGATTTAGTTGTTTATCAAAACCCAACCATTTAATCAGATTTGATAAACCACAAATCCTTGCAAAAGAGCACCGATCCCTACCAAGGATGATTCGCGATGCTATTGAAATTAAAAAAACATCCTAATTTCAATAGAGAAGATAGTTGGGTATGACCACCGGCTTGGGATCATAATCATTAAAAGCTGAAAGTACCCCGGATTAACTATGACATCAGGACATCTGTCACCTCAGTCCTCCCGTGATTATGCTGTAAAGCGCTCGAAACGTCGAGTTATAAATAGTTAAAATTAAACGCGATAAAATCCGTAAAACTTAGTTTTGTTTAAATGTGTAGTATTCGCGTAAATAAAAGAAAACATTATGTGATCCCTTTTTTATCTTTGTCACTACATCTTCTACCACACCACAACGTCCTTTACCACGCTTTCCCTCACTTTTTCAATCAGAGTGACTCCAGCTATACCTTTTATTTTCACAGCTAAACCCGAAGCGTCTTCTGCTGAATCCGAACATTCACTACCATACATAACTGTGGGGACCAGTACGTATCTATGTACAGATAGTCGTACCTTTTTAGATGCGTTCTGACTACACGAACATTTATGCATGGCCCCATATGCCTGATTTCCTGCCACACTCTTCACTTAATATCATTTCGTACTTTGAACCCAAATATATAAAGTTAAAAAGTTATTGTTCCACTCTTTCTCCTTTAATCAGAACTCTGCAATCCGTCATACTTTGTTGTCTTTCTAAAATCATTACTTTCTTCTTATCTACATCAATTTTCATCATTTTTAGAGCACCATGCATAATAGTAACCCTCGCCAGCATGCTAATGTAACTTGATCATCAATTTATATGAGACATTTGATGGTCAGAGCAGAGCATTAATTCTTAATACAAGCGCACTCTCTTTTAAATCTTTTAAGCAATTGTCTATAAATAGGTTAAATAGCCCCGGCGAAGCTACACAGTCCCAATCCAACATCTTTTGCGGTATTAAACCAGTCTGTGTAAGCCCTGTTTACCCTGAAACAAGCACTGGAATCCTTTTGCAGTGATTTTAGTGCTTCTGCAAGCTGCCGTTCACCCTGTATTCATGGACAATGTCGAACAAAATTATTCCTCACAACTCTGTCACAGGCCTTTTCCAAGTCTATGTATCTGCAATAGATCTTTCGATTTTCAGCCTTAATTTTTACGGCTACGTTTTGAAGCAAAAGATCTGTGCACCACAATTCTGAATTCTGATTGTACATCTCGTATATTATTTTTAATTTCATTCATCACTCTCTTAATCAAAACTTTTTGTACAGTTTACCGACAATTAAAGAGGCGGTACAGCTGACTTACAATTACGCCCAGTCCAGCCATCAGTATCTCTATCGTAATTCTGTCATACCCAATGTCGTATTTACTCTTCCATATCCTCTTTATCAAATAAGTTTTCTAAATATTCCTTCCATCTCATAAGAACGCATTCCTCTCCTCTCACGATACTCCTATGCGGGCTTCTGATTTTGTCCCATTGCGAGGTCGCATTTTTAACCTTGGTTGATCTTACGGACTTTCAGAAGAACTTGATCCTCCATCACTCTTGGAGACTCCTATCAAATGTATCTGTTTCAAAAATATTATAAAAAGCGAAATAAGGTATGAGGTCTTATGAAAAAAAAAACAAAAGCAATGTAATTACATTGTTTACTGGTATTAATATCCAATATAGGGCACTGAGAGCTAGCGTAATTACTGGGAGACTTAAGAACTTGTGTGTCAGGGTGACGGGCGCAGTGTGGTGCTACACAGAAATGTTCTGAGTAACACAGAATCTGTTATGGGCAGACGTTGAACTTACCATCAGGTGAACGTTTTGCTCGTCTTGTCACTTTATCAAATATAAAAAAAAAGGAATGTATCTCCATCCCATCACAGTTTTCCTTTTCAAACTAGCTAATATCTGGCATGTGTACATCCGGCACAGTAGAAAAAAAGGTACATATAAGGTATATTACGGACAGCCTTTACTCGTTCAGAATAACACCACATACAATGCTGTCACTATACTGATCCTGAGAACGCAATGGGGAGTAAGAATTTTTTGACTCATACCAAAATGGCGGCGACGTTATTCGCCACTCGTCACGTCACATTTTCCGCGGGGGCGAAGTGTGATACATGCGTGGCCTTTGCCTACCCCTTTTATTGGAAAAGGGGATTGTATGAATGTTTGTATGCATATTACACATTTCATAAACATATTTATATCTACGAAATAATTAAAGATAATAATTTTATTTTCATTAATTTCACAAGAGCTGACAACAGATGTACAATACACCAACGTATAAAGTTTCAGCCTATAAATGTCCCACTACTGAGCACAGGCCTCCTCTCATTTCTGACAGGGTTTTGGAGCTAGGAAGAATCCGCCTCGCTGCTCCAATGCGGGTTGGCGGACTTCACATGTCTTCGAAATATTTTTTATTTCTCAGACATGCAGGTTTCCTCACGATGTTTTCCTTCACCGTCGAGCACGTGGTAAAATCAGCACTTAAAATTGCAATTAACAATTTAAGTGGTGCCAGCACCGGGAATCGAACCCAGGTCACTCGCGTACTATGAAATTACCCGATACAACCAGAGCGCCGCCTGTTGTAAAGTGTTAGAATAGCAAAAAACATTCTCGAGCGCACATTAACTCACGAAAGTTTCTTCGTGATCGGATGAATGGTATAGTGACGCTAGTAAATAATGGGCTGTAATGAACGTCACAGTTTAGTTTCCTAAGTTAGTTTAGTAAGATTTCAATAGCAAGCTTAAGCACTACTGATAGTTGCTAAGTTATTGTATTAGGCGCTAAATTTATTATTATAGAGCATATATTATTATTATATATCATTATTATAATAGAGCATATATCATTATTATTATAGTATATATACTTAGTGACGGTAGTTGTAAAAACACCGTCTTGTGAATAAATGGTGATCGCGTTAGCACGTATTTGATTTTGCTGTGCTGTTCCCGTACTCCTGGTGCTTACCAGATCAAGACATACTAATTCGCGACGAGTTTAAACCCCCGTGAGCATTAATTGTGCAATATAATTGTTGCCGTGTGGTGGCGGCTCGTTAAAAGAATACCACCACTCCATCTCATCCAATGGATCTCGTAAACGGCGAGTAAGGAATTAAACTGCACTGTGCACCCAGCAGCCCATGGTGGCGATGGGCTCACCACCTATCACACCAAGTGCATTATATTGTTTTGGTGAAACGTGGATTGTGGCAGTCATCTGTTTTTGCAGTGCGTGCCCAGTCTCTGACTACCCCTTATGGAATACAGTCGTGATCTTATGTATGTATAATTGTTTAAAATATAAATCGACAAATTAGAAAAATTCGACGTGAGTTCGAACGATTGGACTTTGTACATTGAACGCTTACAATAACGTTTCATTATAAATGATGTCTCATTAAAAGTGGCTACCTTAATCACGGTAATGGGGCCAGAAAGTTATGAACTTTTAGGAACATACTAAACATTTTTTACAAATATGGAACTTAATTGTTAATTTAAGATGGTAGGATTCCTATGCAGTGTAAGAGCTGATGTCTCAGGGTGACGGGCACAGTGTACAATAAATACAAAAAAAAACAAAAAAAACAGTAAAAAAAGTACAGTAACTGCCTATAAATGTCCCACTGGTGAGCACAAGCCTCCTCATGTCTGAGGGGGTTTGGAGATGCGAAGAGTCCGGTTCGCTGCTCGAATGCGAGAAATATTTTTATTGACCACAGACATGCAGTTTTCCTCACGATATTTTACTTCGCCGGTAATCAGCACTTAAAATTGCAGAAAATTTTAGAGGTGCCGGGGAAATCAAGTTACAATACACATGGACAACAGCGAGTTACAATTTTCTTTCACAATTACTGGTGATAGGATTCCTGTACATGAATTTGTCTAGGTAGGTACCACCGCGGGGTTGTAATTACTGTTCATATGGGACTTATTAACATCAGCCTCAGGGGAACGGCTACAGTGTGGTGCCACACAGAAATGATGTAGGTGACGCAGCCTTTGTTAAGGCAGACGTAACAGATTAGGTGAACGTTTTGCTCCCCTTGTCACATTCTTTTATATAAAAACATTAGGATTAGCTATTTAATTATGCAGTAAATAACCACTACAATATACAGGCTTAAGAGAATCTACCAGCCCATCTCATCCCGTGGGTGTCGTAAAAGTCGACAGACGCAAAAATAAACCAGGAGATCGGCAGCAGCATCTTCCTGGAATATCTAAATAAACAAACTGCGGTAACAAACGTAGCAACTATGACAAAAACCCCCCAAACAGAGAGTTACAAACTCGTGTGACAATCTATGGGGAGTCCTATGTTCAGCAGTGGACTAGTGATAGGCTGAGTTGATGATGATGGTTATATAATATTTAAAAACTCCACATAATATATTTTTGTTACAAACACGAAATTGTGAGATAGCCCCTCATCCCCTTTTCCATTCCGCTTTATTGAAAGCAATTAATCAAACGCCGGTCTCAATCAATAATGTGAAGTACTTCGAGTTATATATAACTGTCTGAAGCCCACGACGTTGTCCGTGTGGATTTAGATTTTTTTTAATACTTCGGGAACCTTTGACGGAAATAAAAATTATTCGGTCTCTGTCTCCAGGAGACAAGCTATCTCTGTGCCGAATTACGTACGACGAGAAAACTAAGATACTACTGTTTAAGAGCCTAGTGCGAAGTATTCTTGGGTAGTGTATGGCAGCCATTCTTCGCGGCACACTCTCTGATTTTTTTTTTATTGGATAAAGTGATGAAACGAGCAAAACGTTCACCTGATGATCTGCCCATAACAAATGCTGAGTCGCTTAGAAAATTTCTGTGTGACACCATACTGTGCCCATCACCCTAAGACATTAGTTCTTAAGTCTCATATGCCCAGTGATTACACTAGCTCACAGTGCCCTTTAATCCGAAACACAGTAATGTTTGAACTACTGCTACACGGCACAATAACTGGCCCTGGGTTGGTACCTACCTAGACGGATTCTTGCATACAAATCCTACCACCAGTAAAAATAAATCGAAAGAGTACAAAAAAGGTTCCTCTGGCACTTGGCCTACTCTGTAGGTATAGCAAAAAAGATTCCTTCAATTTTTATACTTTAAATAAACAGTAAGATTTGTACGTTTTGAAGGGAAACCAGAGTGTGGTAGCGGCTTAAGAGAATCTACCACCCCATCTCATCCCGTGGGTGTCGTAAAAGTCGACAGTGGGAAAATGAAAACCAGGCGATGGGCAGCAGTATCTTGCTGGAACATCTGAATAAATAAACTGCGGTTGCCAACCCGTCTGCCAAGCGTGGCAATCTATGGCAAAATCCCCCCAAAACGAGAGCTACAAACTTTTGTGGCAATCAAGAAGTGGCCTATGGTTAGCAGTGGACTATTGATAGGCTGAAACGACGACGACGACGACGACGAAATAAACAGGGACCTTTTAGACCTGAAATTTTTGTTTAAATTGTTCAGAAACCAAATCGATTGCCCGCAATTACTTGGCAGGTTTCGCATTAGAGCTCCGGCTAGATACCCTCGAAATAGATTAGCAACTTTTTCCCCTACCCTTCGAAGAACTGTTTTTGGCTCAATGTCTCCTGTAACGCGTTTGAGCGGGTTGTATAATAGCTGCACGGAAGCACTGGCATAGACATATATTTTGACTCACTGACTAAGTTTAGAAAACATATTGTAAATATTATTAAAGTAAAGTAGTAAAGTAAAGTTTCAGCCTATAAATGTCCCACTGCTGAGCACAGGCCTCCTCTCATTTCTGAGAGGGGTTTGGAGCTAGGAAGAATCCGCCACGCTGCTCCAATGCGGGTTGGCAGACTTCACATGTCCTCGAAATATTTCTATTCCTCGGACATGCAGGTTTCCTCACGATGTTTTCCTTCACCGCTAAGCACGTGGTAAATCAGCACTTAAAATTGTAGAACAATATTATAGGTGCTGGCACCGGGGATCGAACCCAGGTTACTCGCTTACTATGAAATTTAAAGCGAGCGCCTAGTCCCTGTGCTACCACGGCTTGTTCCTAAAAGTGTAACACATAAATGGACGGACATGGATTTTTAAAAACTTATCAAGAAGACGTTAGTTAGACGCCCCTGAGCTACCACGGTTCTTTTATTATATTTTTTTCTCTTTTATTATTTTTATTATAAGTACTAAATATTAATTTACGATTCGACTTCTTCTAGTTTTTATATAATTTTGTTTCTGGTTTTTACTGTGCATGTGGTGTTTACCAACAATTCGTTGTGCTCTTACTTAGATTTGTTTATAGCAATGTTTATGTAAATTGTATCAGTGTAACAACTGTTGGTAAGCCTTAAATAAATTAATCGCTATCTCGCAGAGAAGCACAGAGCGAAACTCTTTCTATAGTTCCCTGAGCTTGAACTTCCTGATGCGGCCTGCAGTGATGAAGCACTTCTCGGTTTCATTTTTTTTTATTGAAAATGTGACGCAACGAGTAAAACGATTACCTAACAACGTCTGGCCGTAACAAATGCTGTCTCCCCCCATCTGGGTGACGCGGCATTTGTTATGGGCAGATGTTGCACTTACCACCAGTTGAACGATTTGCCCGCCTCGTCTTGTTCTGACTTTTTTAATAAAATTTCGTTTCGTTTTTTTTTTTTAGTTTCGGTAACATAGTCGTCAATTTCTTATTAAGTATTTCATTTCTAAATCGTTTATTGTACACTACCAGCGTTCTCTTTCTATGTATGAATACCACTTAAAAATGCAATGGATTTTAAAAAAAATAACTTTTAATTTATTCTTGAATAATTAGCGCTAATCTTTAAGCACCGTCAGTTCGCTCTGCCTTTCCAGAAATAAATATTCATAGTGCTTTTTCCTCTTCGATCAAATCCTTTCCATTAACGATCTGAATAAAAAATATCGAAGTTTACGATGAAAGAGACTGGGTATTATCCATCGAAGAGCGGCTAAGAATCAATGGCTCTTATTTCATGTGATTAAGTAAAACCCCAAAAGAAAGATAAAGCTTTAAACACTGAATCACTAATTTTAAAACCTTAATCAACTTCTACATTTTCACATAATATTAAAGCATCTTTTGAAGCTATAGTAACAAAATTGATCGCGATACGGCCATCGATACTTCAATTTACAAAATGATGTTTATCAAATGGTATTTATGAATCTTCGGTTCCGGATAAATTAAATTACGGTACAAAAATACAACAAGCAAATTTTTTTATTTAAAAAACGGTGTCCCACAGCAAGATTTCTCCAGGAGGTGTGGGTGCGTTTTCACAGACATACATTTCACATGCGCAACACAACCTGACCCGAAAACCAACAATTTGTATTTTGTACAAATGTTGACTCCGGCTGGCTGATTCGAACCCAGGATCCGCTGCGTAGAAGTCAGGTATGCCAACAACTAGACCGTTCGTCGATAATTGTATATCAATATGAAAAATATTAAAATTACCTCACTTGGAAACTTCCAAAAAGGTAGGATTCGTATGCAGGAATCCGTCTAGGTAGATATCACCCTAGGGCCTGGTATTCTGCCGTGAAGCAGTAGTGTGCAAACATTACTGTGTTTCGGTTTGAAGGGCACTGTGAGCTAGCGTAATCACTGGGCATATGAGACTTAAGAACTGATGTCTCAGTGTGATGGGCACAGTGTGGTGTCACACAGGGTTGACACAGCATTTGTAATGGGCAGACGTTTTGCTCGTTACATCACTATATCCAAAAAAAAATGTAGTTAACACACACTTTTTACGACGTTAGAAGCGTATATCTCACCAACTAAGAGCTTAAATAAAATAGTTAACCAAACACTTCGTTATCATTTTTCAAGACCTATCTAACGATACCCAACACGCTTATATGCGCTTATTTTATTATCCCATAGTTACGTACCCCACCCCTATTTTTACGCGCAGTAGCTTATGTGGTCTGGTGGCAGCGTTAGAAAATCCACCCCGTCTTATAATAGTTATCATCAAACTTAACTGGTGGTAGGATTTCTATGCAGGGATCAGTCTCATAAATAATCAATAATCAGCTGATAGGTGTCCGGCAGAGTAGATTACCACGTAACTCTTTCCTACCGAAGTGTCGTAAGGTGACTAAGGTGTTGTACGGACAACCTTTATTCCTGCAGTGTAATACCGCAATATGAAATGCTATCACTATACAGCTCGTGGTAACGCAATGGGGAGGACGATATTTTTATCTCGTACCAAAATGGCGGCGACTGGTTCGCCATCCGTCACGACTCATTTCCCGCGGGGGCGAAAAGTAGGCTACGGGTATAACGTATTTATATTAATCATAATAAATAATAAGTACGACGTCTATGGATTACTCTGTTGCCAGTAGTATGTAACGACATTTTTTGTTATAAAAAAATAAAACGTTGCCTCTCATTAAGATTTTATCTGTATCGTTGGTGCGTTTTACAGACCTAAATTTCATATACACAACCCAACCAGACCCGGAACAACTATCTGTAGGCCATACAAATATTTGACCCGTACGGGAATCGAACCGCGGCGCATAATCCAAGGGCCTACCGACTCGACAACTTTGAAACGATCTGACCTGGTACGAGGTGGTCATTCAGTAACCTTTCTCTACAAGCGGCTATGGCAGCGTTTTGCACAAACATTGACTCTGATTGAGACTCGAACCCAGGACCTTCAGCGAAGAAGTCAGGTACTGTGACCACTAGGCCACGCGGTCGTCAATGACGTCATGACAATAAAGTTGTTTTATGTCTAAATTATTTTCAATAACACGCTTAACATATACACGAATGTTTTACATATTAATAATTATTTAATAAAACTTCCGCGCTGTATCTCTATAATCATCAATCAATCAATCAATATATTCTTTATTGTGAACCAAATACAGGAATAAGCGCAAAAATTAACAAAAAAAAAGTGTAAAAACATGTACAATAGGCGGTCTTATCGCTCAGAAAGCGATTTCTTCCAGACAACCATTGTAAACGGAATTGTTGTGATTAAGAAGGGAGCAGAGGGGGTGTACATAAATTAATGTAAAGCACAGGATGAAGGCATTCGTAGATAAAAGCAATAGACTAAAGTTCAGGAAAAGGGAAGCATAAAATCATAGTTCCAAGAAATGAGCTTTTACGAGTTTTTTAAAGGAACAAAGGGACTTAGCTTGTCGAATGTGTAGGGGTAAAGAATTCCATAATCGCACAGCTGTGACCGTAAAAGATTTCTTGAAGAAAGAGGAGGAATGCATAGAAGTTTGATGGGAGAGATTGACAGAAGAACGAAGGAACCGTTCATGGGAGAGGGAAATATACTCAAAGCGGTCTTTCAAGTATTTAGGAGTGCAGGGATTGAACAGCACGCAGTACAAAGCAGAAAGAATATAAGTATTCCTGCGAAGTCGGATTGGGAGCCACTTGAGCTGTTTACGAAAATCGGAAACATGATCATATTTGCGAAGCCCAAATATGAATCGTAGGCACGAGTTTTGAATTCGCTCAAGTTTATCAAGCTGCACTTCGGTAATGTCAAGATAGCAAATATCAGCATAGTCAAGGATGGGCAGGAAGTAATGAATGAGCGAGCGCAACTTTAGTAGCATCATCATCATCATCATCATCATTTCAGCCCACCACTAGTCCACTGCAGAACATAGGCTTCCCCCATAGATTGTCACAAAAGCTTTGTGGCGCCCATTTTTTGGGGGGTTTCGCCATAGTTGCCACGCTTGGCAGGCAGGTTGGCAACCGCAGTTTATTCATTAAAATCTTCCAGGAAGATGCTCCTACCCATATCATGGTTTCATTTTGCCTCTGTCGACTTTTACGACACCCACGGGATGAGATGGGGGTGGTAGATTCTCTTAAGCCGCCACCACACGGCACATTAAATTGCTCTCTTGCAAATTTATTTAAAGCAATTGACTTGCGCCTTACTTAATCAGCACACACAAATTGTAGTCTCTCCGCGTTCCTAATTTAAAGTTTCCTAAATAAACAGCACGTCAACTCTACCGTACCTGATTCAAAAACGAACAAACGTGGCATATTAAATAAATGGCCCTGTGATTAGGGTACGAATGTAAATTAATTTTAATGAAGGGGTCTCAGTTAAATTACTGTTTGAAACTCTATATTTAACTTTTAAGGTAGCCGATAACTTTACTGTTATATCAAGCAAATGTTTAGAAAGGTTTTAAGTGGACACTTAATTATTTGATGGAAGGTTTCATATACCGGAATTCGTCTAGGCCGGTTATTTTGTGAACATTACTGTTTCGGTCTAAATGGCACTGTTAGCTACAGTTTGGCCGCTGTGATAATGTGTTCGTGACAGGTCGTGATCGAATGGACATATGAGACTTACGAACTGATGCCAACAAGCGCAGTATGGTGCCACACTGAGATGATCTTTTTCCCCTTCCCTTCTAAGAACCATTCTTGGCTCAATTTCTCCTGTAACGCGTTTGAGCAGGCTGTATAATAGCTGCAGTGCTTCCGCTGGCATAATATTTTGACTCACTGGCTGAGTTTAGAAAACATATTGTAAATTTTATTATAGGTATTAAATATTAATTAACGATTGCTTCTTCCAGTTGTTATATAGTTTTGTTTCTGGTTTTTACTGTGCATATGGTGTTTACCTGCAATTGGTTGTGCTGAATTTTTTTTTGTAGAAATTAACGAAACGAGCAAAGCATTCACCTGATGGTAAGTGCAACGTCCGCCCACTACAAATGCTGTGTCATCCAGAATATTTCTGTGTGACACCACACTGCGCCCGTCACCCTGAGACATCAGTTCTTAAATCTCAAATGCCCAGTGATTACGCTAGCTCGCAGTGCCCTTCAAACGGAAACACGGTAATGCTTGCACACTACCGCTTCACGGCAGAATAATTAGCTCGTTTCGTCATTATATCAAATAATAAAATATGTATACGGTAAGGTTTGTTAAATCGTACAATATTGATCTTAAGTCGTACTTTAAAGTTCAACATACAAAACAGTACTATTTTAACAGTTAAAAATATCAAGTTTCACCGAGCCAAAGTGTGCAAGCATTACCGTGCTGCGGTCTGAAAGGCACCTAGCTAGCGTAATCACTGGGCATATGAGACTTAGAACTGATGTCTCATGGTGACGAGCGTAGTGCGGTGCACAGAAACACAACACACACACAAACACACGCGCGGCGTAGATGTCGTATGCTCTGACCACTAGGTCCATCAGTCATCAATAATTTAATTTTTATTAAACAATGCATGTTTTTAATTTTCCAGTTCCCATACTTCATTCATATGGTTTTAACCGCAACGAAATGCAAAGCTGGCAAATGTTTTGTGTCCGCTCTAAATAGCACGAGTGTCACATTCGCGAAGTCTCGAGGAACGGCTTTGGAAGGTCTCGTTCGTCGTTTTGCAGAAACTTTACGAGTAAAATAGTTTCACTACTACTATAAAATTTTGTTGTTATTTTGCGATCTTCGTGAATTATCTAATTTGTAACTTATATTTTTCTTTACAATATTTTCGATCACATTTCATATATACGTTTGCGACCGCGTGGCCTAATGGTCAGAGTACCTGACTTCTACGCCGCGGGTCCTGGGTTCGAATCCCAGCCGGAGCCAACGTTTGTGCTAAAACACAAATTGTTGGTTTTCGGGTCTGGTTGTGTTGTGTTTGTCCCCGTGTTTATGACACTTCATCCTGGCTACCTCCGATCTTATCGCATCAGCGTTACATCGGGCGAGGGTAGGTTGGGACGAGTGAGTGGCTCTGTGTTTGCGCGTACACTTGTGGCACTATAATATCTCCTGCGCAGTTGATGGCTCTCGACATTCGGATTCGGAAGTTGTCGCCGCGGTCGAAATCGGCTAGGAGAACATCATCATCATACGTTTGCATATGGTAGGATTTCATCTTTATTTATTTGACGTCATCTGAACGTATTTAAAACGTCATGCTGATAGAGTGAAACTGTTCAACTTTTTCGATCTTCCGATACCAATACAATATGGAAATCTTTAGGGCAAGTTGAGTATCTGAGAACCATCTATGAGATAACTAAGGTTAGGTAGGTAAGGTTCCCCCTTGAACCCTCGTGTTCTTTGATGTTTCATAGACTCCCTGTATGTCTAATATTGAATCGTAAACTAACTTCTGCGCGTACCCGATTTGCATGTCGGTCACTTCTATTATTTCGTAGTAACTATTCGCAGTCGCATCGCAAGTTACAATTGACTCCCTTTAAGACCATTTTGGGATTGTACATGAGAATTTCGAGACAACTTACTTATAACAAAGCTAGTGAGTTTGTATGTTTGAACTCGCTAATCTCAGGAAATACTAATCTGATTAAAAAAACAGTTTTTTTATTAGATAAAGTGACGAAACGAGCAAAACGTTCAACAGATTGTAAGTGCAACGTCTGCCCATAACAAATGCTGTGTCACCCAGGACAACGAGTGGCACCACACTGCGCCCGTCACCTTGAGACATCAGTTCTCAAGTCTCATATGCTCAGTGATTACAATAGCTCTCAGCGCCCTTCAGACCGAAACACAGTAATGTCTACACACTACTGCTTCACGGCAGAATAACTGGCCCTGGGGTGGTACCTACCTAGACGGATTCGTGCATACTTAATGGCAAAGGTTTTAGGCTAACTTTGTAATGAGTTTATTAGGAGTCTCGGTAACATGAATGATACTATGTACCATGCCGTTTGGTGCATCATGTGGTCTTCTTATTTTACACTCATAAAATCGCGAGCACAGCTAGTAGGAAAATAAAATTTTCTGACCTTTCAAATGTTTTTGAAAAATATATGGAACATATTTACACAATATATCACAGAGAACTGGCGTCGCAACTCGTACAAAACAAAGCCTGTATCATCTTCGGATCTCATATAAGCATTTTGTGTAAATATAAAGTAAAGTAAAGTTTCAGCCTATAAATGTCCTACTGCTGAGCACAGGCCTCCTCTCATTTCTGAGAAGGTTTTGGAGCTAGGAAGAATCCACCACGCTGGTTGGTTGGTGGTGCAATCCAATGCGAGTTGGCGGACTTCAAATGTCTACGAAATATTTTTTATTTCTCAGACATGCAGGTTTCCTCACGATGTTTTCCTTCACCGCCGAGCACGTGGTAAATCGGCACTTAAAATTGCAATTAACAATTTTAGTGGTGCCGGCACCGGGAATCGAACCCAGGTCACTCGCGTACTATGAAGTTAAAAGCGAGCGCCTAGCCCCTGAGCTACCAAGGCACGTTTTGTGTACTATACATTAAATGTATATTATACCAACATTTCCTGGTTATTTAAATTGTGTGTACATACACAAGATCACGACTGTATCCCATAAGGGGTAGTCAGAGACTGAGCACTCACTGCAAAAACAGATGACTGCCACAATCCACATTTCACCAAAACAATATAATGCACTTGGTGTGATAGGTGGTGAGCCCATCGCCACCATGCGCTGTTGGGTGCACAGTGCATTTTAATTCCTTACTCGCCTTTTACGAGATCCATTGGATGAGATGGAGTGGTAGTATTCTTTTAACGAGCCGCCACCATATTATATATATATGATATTGCAAAATATCACACTGAGGTTGAACTTTAAGTTCAAGCACGAAATATAATATCTGCATATAATATCGTTCCTTGTAGAGCTCTTCCCAGGAGATGGGCAGTAGCATTTTCCTGGAACATCTGAATAAATAAACTGCGGTTGCCAACCCGCCTGCCAAGCATGACAACTATTGCAAAATCACCCCAGAATGCGAGCTAGAAACTTTTGTGACAATCTGTGGGGAGGTCTATATTCAGCAGTAGACTAGAGATAGGCGAAAATGGTGAATGATAAAAGTTGTTACGTTAGAGTAGTTTCCGCGGAAGGTTAATTCCTTAATAAACATGTAGCGACATCTATGTCGCCACATGAGAAGCTCAAGAAATATTCGCATAAGTCCATAATCGCGCTATGAAAGTTTTCTGAGATGCGAACAATATATACAACATCCAAATATTACTAGCTGGAGGAGACGTCCTCCCCAGATCAAACCATTCGATCTGGCGGGTAGCTACCCTTTTCCATGGCAATATCATTCGCCAAAAACACATGTAAAGTAAATGTCCCACTGCTGAGCACAGGCCTCTTCTCATTTCTGAGAAAATTTTGGGGCCGAGAAGAGACCGCCACGCTGCTCCAACGCGGGTTGACGGACTACACATGCCCTCGAAATGTTTAGTCCTCAGACATGCAGGTTTACTCACCATTTTTTCCATCATCGCAGAACACATGGTACAGCAGCACTTAAAAAACAGAACAATTATTAGAGGTGCCGGCACCGAGGATCGAACTCACGTATGATATTTAAGGGACGCGTCCGGCCCCTGAGCTACCATGTTTATGATTTTATATATACCCAGGTCTCATGGGTCGAAATTCGTCCGTTATTCATAAAAAAAATAAGTTTGAACGTTATTGAGGTTTGAATAATTATTCGTTGGCACCATCTTAAAAACTCTGTCCAACTGTTTGACTAGAGACTATTGTGCTATGGCATTGGTAGTATGAAATTAAACAAACGACAGACTATTATGTGATTGACATTGTCAGTATGAACGTAAATAATGAATGTTTCATGTTATTCAATTTAGGGTATTTGTTGCCTTAAGATAAACTAACACCGCATCTCATCCTGTGGGTGTGGGAGAATATACACCACTGCACGTTGAGACCACGGCACCTGCTCGGCCCCAACACGAGGCATTATCGGGCGTTATAGACTCTACGACAGACAGCCGCCGACTGCTGACTGTCGGTATGTTACGTAGTGGTAGTATCGAGTGGTGTCCAGTGGCGGTTGCCGGTGGCGGTGTTAGTTTGCTCGTGCACGCTACTTATGAAGGTCAGGCGGTGCTCTTTAAAAACTAGGTAATATACACCATTTTATATTATGCATGCGAACCTTAGCAAATTAACTTCCTTTCCTTCACAGATCTTATGTTGTTTTTCGAATTTTTGGCTTATTCGATTTTCGCTGAAATTAATACTTTGAAATATGCATAAAGCGTTGAGCAAATTTTATTACTGCTTCAGGCCATCTCTTTGATAACGTTTAATAATATATTCGTGATCCTTTTGATCCAGCATTGCTTTCAGAGAATTGAAATTCGAAATTTTTTACACATTTTCGATACAGATGTAAAGAGTTACTCTTGTCTAACATAAACAAAATCATAATTACAATGTAATGGGTTTTAATAGATTTTTTTTATTGGATAAACTTGGTCGAGACCAGCAAAACGTTTACCTGATGGTCAGTACAACGTTCACTCATAACAAATGCTGTGTCACCCAGAACACTTCTGAGTGACACAATGTGCCAGTCAACTCGACCATCACTTCTTAATTCTCGTATGCCCAGTAATTACACTAGCTGTCAATGCGCACACTACTGCTTCAAGACAGAATAACTGGCCTTGGTGTGATACTTACCTAGACCTAGGATGCCTGCAAATGTTATAGTTAATTGAATCATGCGTTACTTTGCGAAAATTCATAATAAAGGAAAGGAAGTTATCATGCTAAGATCCGCATGCAAAATTTAAAACGGTGTGCATTACCTAGTTTTTGAAGAGCAAAGCCCGCCCTCCCTCAATAGCGTTCGCAAGCAAACTAATACCGCCACCGGGAGCCGCCACCAGATACGCTCCACCACGCTATAGTTGTAGTGGTACCCTCCACCATGCGTATCGTAGCAAATTAACTTTCTTTTCTTTATTACTGCATAGGAATCCTACCACCAGTGAAATAGCGATTAGCGTACCATAATTTTCCCAATCAATTAAAAACCGTTTCTCTGGCTCTTTTGAAGATTACATATTTAACAAAATAATAATAGCTAACAATTTAAGGTGAATACAGTGTTTCTGTATGACTAAAGAATTTATGTCCAAAGTGTTTAGTTAAAAATAAGACGTGATAGAAACTACAGTGCATTTTAGATTGATATGCAGTTTATATCTGATGATATAGTACATTACATTCATAGGTCGGGTCTAATTGAATCAACATGAATCTCGACAATTCAATGTGACTTCCGCACAAATGGGCATTTGACCCAATAACCGAGGAAGAGATGATTTTACCACCTATTAGTTGAGCACGTGGACGCGAGCGTAGTGACGTCCGCGGTCTAGAATTTGTGAGAATTAAGAACATGTTTAATTCGCCGAGCTGTGGTAGCTCAGGGGCTACAAACTCGCTTTAAATCATCTTGCGGAAACATGCATGTCTGAGAAATAAAAAATATTTCGAGGAAGTTTAAAGTCCGGTACCCGCATTGGAGCAGTGTGGCGGACTTTCCGGCTATTCAGTGGGACATTTATAAGCTGTGACTTTACTTTAAACTAGATGTGCCCCGCGGTTTCAGCCGCGTAAAAAAACCGACCCCAATCCACGATATACATCGCTTTATATATACTTCGCTATTTGAGTCGGATTTTTAAGGTTTTAATTTTTTTTGCGTGAAACACTCATTATTTTCCAAAAATTAAAGTACCCTAGATTACCCGCTTTAATATAAGATATATGTCAATGAAATTGCCATGAAAATCGGTCTAGCGGTTTTGGAGATTAGCAGGAACAGACAGACAAAAAAAATTCAAACTGGTTTTTTCTTAATGTTTTCTTTTATTTACGCGAATATTACACATTTAAATAAAACTACTTTTTTACGGATTTTATCGCGTTTAATTTTGAATTATTTTTACCCGACGTTTCGGATGCTTTACAGCACCCATGGTCACGGTGGGACTGAGGTGACAGTTGTCCCGATGTCATAGTTAACCCGGAGTACCTTCAGCTTTTAATTATTATTTTTAGTCCGATCTACGCAGAAAGAGCTTACTGTGTCTTGAAGCCTTGCAGTGGTATGCTTGGTTTTTGATTTAATTTTATTAATAATAGGATCCCAAGCCGGTGGTAATACCCAACCATCTTCCCTATTGAAATTAGGATGTTTTTTTATTTCAATAGCCTCGCGAATCATCCTTGGTAGAAATCGGTGTTCTTTTGCAAGGATTTGTGGTCTATCAAATCTGATGTAATGGTTGGGATGATCCAGAACATGGTCACAGACTGCAGACTTCCTAGAGCGTCGATGCTTCACATCAGCTATGTGTTCTTTAACGCGGGTTTTAATGGATCTTTTAGTTTGCCCTATATAGACCACATTCACAATCCAGCTTGTATACTCCTGCATCTTGTAGAGGGATGTTACACTTGACAGATGGTAAAAACTGACTTATCTTCTTCGGCGGCTTTTAGGTTAATTACCACCGGCTTGGGATCCTATTATTAATAAAATTAAATCAAAAACCAAGCATACCACTGCAAGGCTTCAAGACACAGTAAGCTCTTTCTGCGTAGATCGGACTAAAAATAATAATTAAAAGCTGAAGGTACTCCGGGTTAACTATGACATCGGGACAACTGTCACCTCAGTCCCACCGTGACCATGGGTGCTGTAAAGCATCCGAAACGTCGGGTAAAAATAATTCAAAATTAAACGCGATAAAATCCGTAAAAAAGTAGTTTTATTTAAATGGTTTTTTCTTATAAGTATATACATACGTATATACTTTCATGAAAGAAAGTTAATATTAATTAATAAAATTCAATTTTATTTATTTCTATAGTTAATATAGTAGTATACCCCACTAGATGAAGCAACCAAGGTTTTGCGGGAAGTCGGGTCAGTCACGATCTTACCCTTTACCGCAGAGCACGTGGTAAATCAGTTCTTACTCAGATCGCTTGCGTACTATTCAATTTTAGGCGAGCGCCCGGTCCCTGGTCCGTCCGGAGCTACCACGACTCTATTTTTACGGATTCTTATGCAGGAATCCTATGCAGGAATCCGTCTACGTAGGTATCACCCCAGGGCCAGTTATTCTGCCGTGAAGCAGTAGTTTGCAAACATTACTGTTACCATCACCATTACTGTACCATCTTAAGATTTGCATTCCACAACATAATACAGGTTACTATAACTTATCTTTTACTGTTCAAGCTACACTCCTCTGGAATGCCCTTCCTGATAAGATCAAAACAGCTCCTAATAGAAACACATTTAAGAAATTAATTAGAGAATATTACCTAAATGTTCAGTAGTGTTATTCGGATTAACTTATTTTCGGTTTTTATTATTTTATATTTATTTTTATATATATATATATATATATTTATTCCTATTTGTGTACGTAATGTTATAATTATTGGTTCATTAGTTGTTGTATATGTGTTTATATATGTACAGCTTATATATTATATATCTAAATTATATATTACATATAAAAATTATCATAAATTTATTTTCCTCTTATTTATTATTATTATTTTTATTCTTTAGTTAGCACCTGCCTTCTACTTTTCACCATAACAAGGGTTGACTGGTAGAGAATGCCACTAGGCATTAAGTCCGCCCATTGTAGCCCTTAGCTTAAGGTGTCATAAATAAAGGATAAATAAATAAATAAATAAATACTGTGTTTCATTTTTCCGTGTGTTGGCCGCTTAAGAGAATCTACTACCCCATCTCATCCCGTGGGTGTGGTAAAAGTGGACAGAGGGAAAATGATAATCAGAAGATGGGCAGCAGCATCTTCCTAAACATCTGCATAAATAAACTGCGGTTGCCAACCCGCCTGCCAAGCGTGGCAACTATCGCAAAATCCCCCTCAAAATGTGAGCTACAAACTTACGTGTTTTGTGGCAGTCTATGGGAGAGACCTATGTTCAGCACTGGACTAGTGAAGGGCTGAAATTATGATGATGACTGTATTTCAGTCTGAAGGGCACTGAGAGCTGACGTAATCACCGCGTGGCCTAATGGTTAGAGTACCTGACTTCTACCGCAGCAGGCTCTGGGTTCATCCGCCGTATGGTGGCGGCTTAAGAGAATTCACCCTATCTCATCCCGTGGTTATCGTAAAAGTCGACAGAGGGATAATAAGAACCAAAAGATGGGCAGCATCTTCCTAAACATCTGTATAAATACACTGCGGCTGCCAACTCGCCTGCCAAGCGTGGCAACTAAGCAAAATCCCTCTCGAATTGAGAGCGACAAACTTTTGTGGCAGTTTATGGTGGAGGCCTATGTTCAGCACTGGACTAGTGAAGGGCTGAAATTATGATGATGACTGTATTTCAGTCTGAAGGGCACTGAGAGCTGACGTAATCACCGCGTGGCCTAATGGTTAGAGTACCTGACTTCTACCGCAGCAGGCTCTGGGTTCATCCGCCGTATGGTGGCGGCTTAAGAGAATTCACCCTATCTCATCCCGTGGTTATCGTAAAAGTCGACAGAGGGATAATAAGAACCAAAAGATGGGCAGCATCTTCCTAAACATCTGTATAAATACACTGCGGCTGCCAACTCGCCTGCCAAGCGTGGCAACTAAGCAAAATCCCTCTCGAATTGAGAGCGACAAACTTTTGTGGCAGTTTATGGTGGAGGCCTATGTTCCGCAGTGGACTAGTTGTTGGTTGAAATGATGATGATGATGATGTATATATCTGATACGAGTTGATGCCCACTTTGTGGAGTAAGCCTAAGAGCCTGAGTAATAGAACTAAACAAAAAAAAAATATCGAACATATCGGTGTGCTAGATGTTCCGATGAACCTAGCTATGATTTAATTTATATTAATATTACAATAATATAAATAGTAATAAGTAATAATACATATATATAACACTAGCCTGACCCCTGTGAATATTTGGCACAGTATTCTAATCATGAACAGATGGCGCTTTCTACAATTTAATTATTTAAATCAATCCTTTAATCATTATTTTTAACGAAAACATACATTTTGAGACGTTTATTTATTTTTCGTCATAAGAGAGAGAAATAATCTTCAAAATGACGAATCAAACATTAATTTTGATTCAGAATTAATTGTGATAATTCGTACCGACAAAATAACACCTTTGAGAAATAATATTTGTAGATACTCGTCTGTTATCAAAACCAATGCCAAAATCATAACATGGATCCATATTTTTTCTTTGTAATTAAGTAAACGTGAGTTTAAGCTCTTTTATTTTTCGAAATTCAAAAATTATGAATATCTTTGTAAATCAAAGATATTCATAATTATTCTTAAATCAGAAACCATTAGATTAGCTAACCACTAGATTAGCAAACGCTCCAAACGTGCTTAAGCGAATTTCATGATTTTGTCATGGATCCCATTATCAGAACTTGACCAAAGTTATATAGGACCACCCTTACGGTATCCCATTTTTTAAGTTATTTTTAATTGGTCCACAGTGGACGAAATATCGGTGAACTTACATAAAAAGAATACATACAGACGAACATACCGCTTCCTTTTTGGAAGTAGGTAAAATGTAAACAATTGTATTAATTATTTAGAGTAAACTAAAGTATAAACATCCTTTGTAAATTAAGTAATGTTTATATTTTGAATTAAGTAAATAAATTACTTGTATGTTTAAAACATTGAGAGAAACTTTTCGTAAAGCGCTCCGTTTTTTTTCCGAATCAGTGTTCACTCTGTAAGCAACATTCTCTTTCAGAAATTTCCCAAAGGGCACATATTTAAACTAAATACTTTCACAACAAAGTCAACAATTCCACGGAAACATCCCCTACGGAAATAAAATGCGTATAATTGGGTATTTAAAATATTCAAGAGCAATATCTCGTCGGCTCTGTTGCGGCGGTTCTGCTTTGGACTTCTGCGCTATGGGTCGTTGGTTCGATTCCCACGGGACAAATGTCTGCTCTCGACTTCAGTGTTGTGTATTGCCTAGTGGTAGTGTGGTAATGGTGGAGGGTATCTGGTGGCGACTCCCGGTGGCGGTATTAGTTTGCTTGTGCACGCTCGTGAGGGAGAGCGGGCGGTGCTCTTCGAAAACAAGGTACACACCATTTTAAATTTTGCATGCGGATCTTAGCAAATTAACGTTCTTACCTTTGTTAACTAAAATAATGTTGTATACGATTGGATAATCTTCTCCTGTGCCTTCCTCTTCCTTGTCGGGTTAAGATTAGCTTTAGCACAGATAGTTGAGTACTAGAAAGTCGAAAATTCTCGAAAGGAAGTCGAAACTAACTACAATACATATTTAGTTAAGAATTTTCGAAATATGAATCCATAAAATAAATTCCAAATATTACACGTTTCAATTTAAAGCTTAAAATTTAACTGAACCCTTTATATCTAGTTAATAGCTCTACCTAAATTACTATGTTAAAAGTTTATGGAAGTTATAAATAGATACGAAGGTCGAACATGTACTGATGGAGGTATGCCTAATATCGCTAGATTAGTTTCGGTGTTGAGTGAGATTTATTGCAGAGTATATCGGGAGGAAAACTTTGTTAATAGAGGTTTTATAAAGTTTAAGATCTTTCGAGAAAATATTTGAACAAAATATAGTTATCAAACAAAAGAATCAGAAATCAAATATAATTACGTTGTCTTTGTAATAATGATTTCTTATATTTACGCGAACACTACTCATTTAAATGAAACTAATTTTACGGATTTTATCGCGTTTAATGTTTTACTATTTATAACCCGACGTTTCGGGCGCTTTACAGCTCCCATGGTCACGGGGGGACTGGTGTAGAGTGTAGACTACTAGTGTAGAGTAAGCTCTTTCTGCGTAGATCGGACTAAAAATAATAATTAAAAGCTGAAGGTACTCCGGGTTAACTATGACATCGGGACAACTGTCACCTCAGTCCCCCCGTGACCATGGGTGCTGTAAAGCGCCCGAAACGTCGGGTTATAAATAGTAGTTACAAGATCTACCATGGGGAGTGTTCCGAGGAATTGTTCGGATTAATTCCAGCCGCTGAATTTCACCATCGCACCTTACGGCATAACCTCAAATTCCATCGTCACCACCTTGATGGTTGGCATTCCACCACAGTGCGTTTTTCGCGGAATTTTCTGCCTCGCACTTGCACTTTATCGAATGTGCTGCCGTCAGCGGTTTTTCCGGACCGATACGACTTAGGGACCTTCAAGAAAAGAGCCTATTCCTTTCTCAAAGGCCGGCAACGCATCTGCTATTCCTCTGGTATTGTAGGTGTTCATGGGCGGCGGTGATCACTTACCATCACGTGAGCCACCTGCTCGTTTGCCTCCTATTCTATTAAAAAAAAAAGTAAAACATTAAACGCGATAAAATCCGTAAAATTAGTTTCATTTAAATTATCTTTGTAATTTTATAAAAAAAATGCTCCATGCTAGAATTTCTCTTGCATTGCTTGCGCATGGACCCTACTTACCCTTTATTCGTGCAGACTAACACCGTAATACGCAATGCTGTCACTATACTGTTCGCGGAAACGCAACGGAGAGTCAAGATTTTTTGTTGATTCGTACCAAAATGGCGTCGACTTGCTTCGCAAACCGTCACGTCCCGTCTCTCGCGGGGGCGAAAAGTGGGATACATGTGTAGCCTCTGACTACCCCATACATGGGGATAAGGTGTGACGTGATGTATGTATGGATCAACTATCTGTGGGCCATACCACTGTATGTTCAGTGCGGGAATCAAAATGTTACTTTCCGTTTAAGAAGCAAGACGATGGTTATATTTTGCCTGCAATGGAATTGATGATGCCAAAATTTGCAAGAGAAAACAAGTAAAGAATCATTCATTACTCGGCTCTATATAGGTACCACCGTAGGGCCAGTTCTTCTGCCACAAAGCAGTAGTGTGCAAATGTGACTGTGTTTCGGTCTGAAGGGCACTGAGATCTTAAGAACTGATGTCTCAAGTGTTTGTGTTGGTGTTGCCACAAAGAAATACTCTGCGTGACACAGCATCTGTTCTGACCAGAAGATGCACTTAACATCAGGCGAAAGTTTGTTCACTTCTTGTCAATTTATCCAATAACAAAAAATATTAGAGCTATCTCTAATTAGGCAGTTTATATATTTTTTTTGGAAAACGAAGACAGTCGGGAAATATCCATAGTTTCCTATGGATATTTCTCGACTGTCTTCGTTTTCCAAAAATTTTTGTCTTTACATGATATATCATGCAAAGACCAAAAATTTACGCGCGCCTCTGGTTAGTACTTTTAATAATAGGTAAAAAAAAAGTGAAGATACAGCCTATAAATGTCCCACGGCTGACCACAGGCCTCCTCTCATTTCCGAGAGGGTTTTGGAGCTAGGAAGAATCCGCCACGCTGCTCCAACGCGGGTGGGCGGACTTCACATGTCTTCGAAATATTTTTTATTTCTCAGACATGCAGGTTTCCTCACGATGTTCTGCTTCACCGGAGAGCACGTGGTAAATCAGCACTTAAAATTGCAATTTACAATTGTAGTGGTGCCGGCACCGGATCCAACCCAGGTCACTCGCGTACTATGAAATTTAAAGCGAGTGCCTAGCCCCTGAGCTATCACGGCTCTAATAAAAATAGGTATGAAGCTACAATTGTTTATTTAGTATATATATTATTTAGTATATAAAGACAGATTTCCCTGGTTAAACCATTGAATCTACAGTTCAGCATATTTTGCAGCGCAAGTTTGTAATTAAAGAGAAATATCGTGCGGAAATCTGGGTGTTTGAGGAGTACTATTTTTTTTTTTTTTAAAAAGTGACGGAACAAGCAAAACGTTCACCTGATGGTAAGTGTAATGTCTGCCCGTAACAAATGCTATGTAACCCAGAAAATTACTGTATGACACCACACTGCGCCCGTCACCCTGAGACATCAGTTCTTAAGTCTCATATGCCCAGTGATTACACTAGCTCTCAGTGCCCTTCAAACCAAAACAGTAATGTTTGCACGATACTGCTTCACGGCAGAATAACTGGCCCTGGGGTTGCACCTACCTAGACGGATTCCTGCATAGGAATCCTGCCACCAGTGATCTTTCTAAGACGTATGAAGTTCGCCAAGCCGCATTGAAGCAGCCCGGCGGACGCTTCCCGGCTCCGAAGCCCTTTCAGAAATGTGTTAAGCAGTTGCAAATTTATATGTTTACTTTACTTTTATTTCCAGCATTACAGCCTATTACTAGTCCACTGCTGAACATAGATTTCCTCCATAAATTGCAACAAAAGTTTGTAGCTCTCAGTTTGGGAGACTTTGCCATAGTAGCCACGCTTGGTAGGCGGGTTGGCAACCGCAGTTTATTTATTCAGATGTTCCAGAAACATGCTGCTGCCCATACTCCGGTTTTAATTTTCCCTTCTGTCGACTTTTATGACACCCACAGCATGAGATGGTGTGTTAGACTCTCTCAAGTCGCCACCATACGGTTTTAAGACTTCTATTTACATACATACATACATAAGATCACGACTGTATCCCATTAGGGGTAGTCAGAGACTGGGCACTCACTGCAAAAACAGATAACTGCCACAATCCACGTTTCACCAAAACAATATAATGCACCTGGTGTGATAGGTGGTGAGCCCAACGCCACCATGCGCTGTTGGGTGCACAGTGCAGTTTAATTCCTTACTCGCCTTTTACGAGATCCAATGGATAAGAAGGAGTGGTAGTATTCTTTTAACGAGCCGCCACCACACTATTTACTTAGTATTAAAACCAAACACAAGAGTAAATATTGAAAATTCATTGAATTTTAAAGCCATTTTCTACAAGGAAAATTCAACTTTCAATGAAGTTACTGAATCAGTATCTGATAAAATGCATTTTGTTAGCTATTCGCTTTAAAGCTGTGTCGCTTGCGATAACGAAACTGTCGTTGTTGTAACTTATACACATTTTTCAGTTAATGGTTTTATTTTTTAGATCGATAAATAGATTTTTTTTTATTTCGTATATATAAAGTTACACAAAAACTGAGTCGTGGTAGCTCAGGGGCCCGGTGCTCGCCTTTAATTTCATAGTACGCGAGTAACCTGAGTTCGATCCCAGCACCTCTAAATTTGTTCTACAATTTTAAGTTCTGATTTGCCACGTGCTTAGCGGTGAAAGAAAACATCGTGAGGAAACCCGCATCTCCGAGGAATAGAAATATTTCGAGGATATGTGAAGTCCGCCATTGGGGCATTGGGGCAGCGTGGCGGACTATTCCCAGCTCCAAAACCCTCTCAGAAATGAGAGGAGGCCTGTGCTCAGCAGTTACTTTACTTTTTTTTATACAAAAACTCCCGTGTATTAATTATTTTATGCAATGCTTGTCTATAAAAGTTGCAGTGTCAAAAAGTGTCTCAGAAATTTGCATTCAAAAGTATTTTTTTAATATGTAGTAAATTTCGTTCTAAAACCGAGCGCTTTTTATCGGATAAAGTGACGAGACGAACAAAATGTTCACCTGATGGTAAACGCAACGTCTGCCCATAACAAATGCTGGTCACCTTGGGACATGGTTCATAAATCTATATGAAATTATGTTCAATGATTACACCAGCTTTCAGTGCCCCTCAAACCGAAACAGTAATGTTGCACACTACTGCTTCACGGTAGAATAATTGGCCCTGCGGTGACCTAGACGGATTCCTGCAAAAATCCAAAAACTATTAGAGTAATAAAATTACTACTGCAGCTGCATAATTTGCCATTGTTTTTTAAAAGTACCACATTTTGTTGTCCGAGTGCGAATGAATGCAGTGGGCATACTTAAAACTGCAAAGTAACTGCGGAGATAACAGCACTAGAAGCCCCTGATTCAACTGAAATGGCCAATGGTTATGCTTCCACAATTGGCTAGAGACAGGGTTGCCAACTTTTTTTGAACCGGTTTTTACACAGAACTATATTTTAATTAACAAGTTATAAAAATTTGCTGTTCTCATTTTCTGTAGAGTAGTTTTGTTTAATTCAAACTATTAGTTTCAAACTACCTTTTATAAGTTTACATACATACATATAGTCTCGCGTTTTTTCCCCATATTAAGGGTAGGCAGAAGTCACTCGCGTAGTACTCCACTCTCGCGCCCCACTCTTTTCTATTTCTAGTTTTAAATTTAACTGAACCCCTGAACTAGCTGATGCCCGCGACTTCTTCCGCGTGAACATAAGTTTTTAAATATCCCTAGGGAACTATTAGATTATTCCTTGATAAAAAGTATCCTATGTCCGTTTCCGAAATTCGGCATAGAGTAGCTTGCAGTCTGTGCCAAATTTCGTTAAGTTTGGTTCAATGGTTGAGCTGTGAAAAGGTAAAAAACAGACAGAGGGACAGATAGACTTACTTTCGCATTTATAAAATAGAATAGAATAAATTTTTATTCAATATAGATTATTTTCATAATACTTATTGAAAGTCATTTTTTTAAACTACACTGGTTCGCAAAAAATGCCTCTGTCCTGGGAAGAACCACTTAGAAACCCAGTGGGATTTTTTTTTCAGTAATTTTTTAAATAATGTATTAATAATATATAAATAATTATAATATTTGATAGGATCATATAGATTCATGTTGATGGAGTAAATTTTTCTATCAATTTCAATGAAGCTGTTCCTGAAGCTGAATGCTGAAGTGGCGGGTACAGAGAGTATATACGAGTAGCTAACATTTTTTTAAATAAACTACACTCGGCGTCAAAAAAATCGCACTTCCGAAAAAAATAATTTAAATACTATGTTAACACAACAGGCCAATGGCAATGTTGTGGTTTGAGGGTATCATTCGAAAGGTAATTTCATTAGCTTTCAGGAATTGTAATTGAATTTTACTTTTATAACGAGACGAAAGAGAAATTAAAGAAAAAGACATACCCATACATACCCTACAAATTTGCAAATTAATAATTTAAAAAAAAAACTTAATAAATACAAAAAAAGTTCTTAAAACCTAGTGTTACCCCCTTGCCTTGATAACGGCTTCCATGCGATCTTTCATGGACCTTACAAGGATCGCCACTCCCACTCTTCAAGTACCGAATCTTGGAGCTCTTGAAGAGTGGCTGGAGCTGGATCTTGAGCTCGCACACGTCGTTTTAGGTCATCCCAGAGATGTTCTATTTGGTTAAGGTCTGGACTTTGTGCTGGCCAATGCATAACAGGGATATCGACCTCCTGTAAATAATCCCGTACAATAGCCGCGGTGTGGCAACGAGCATTATCATGCATTAACATGAATCCATCACCGACATAACCAGCATACGGGACCACAAATATTCCTCCAGGATTTCAGTAATGTACCGACCAGCATTTAATGACCCTTGCCCACGGCCACCCCGAGTCCGGGAAACGCACACAAGTTCCGTTTTCCCGTCGACGGAAATGCCGCCCCAAAACATACACGTGCCACCCCCGTATTCGACGGATTCTTCGAAGCAGGGTTATGTGAACCTCTCCCCTGTCTTCTGTAGACCCTTCTACGTCTGTCATTGCAGAAGAGACAGACCCTCGTCTCATCAGAGAAGAGTACGGTCCGCCACTGTTCTAGAGTCCACTCGCAATGATTGCGAGCAAACTCTAGGCGATCTCTGCGAAGCTGTTCAGTAAGTTTTGGACCTTTAGCAGGTATATGGGCTGTTAAACTCTTTTCGTGTAATCTTCTTCTTATCGTAGAAACACTCACAGATATCTCCGAGTTGATCAAAGCTGTTGTTGCAACACAACAGCATTTGTAAAACGGTTTCGTAAAGATGTCGTAACGATGAAACGGTCATCTCTTTCTGATGTGCACCGTTTTCTTCCAGATCCCGGTTTTCTAACATAACCACCAGTCTGCTGAAAACGTTGGAACACCCGTCGAACTGAAAAACGGGACAGGTTCAACTGTCGAGCAACGTCACACTGCCGCATCCCCGATTGCAATAGGGCAATCACTTGAGCGGCTTCTTCAGAGCTGGTGTCCATCTTTACTTGTTCTTACTTGGGTTACTTGTTCACGTGTGTTCACTGCAAAGTCTAAATTACGACTGGCCCATATTTCATCCAGATCGAGCCTTTTATACCCTTTTTAGGTGGTGTAACTAGCGTCCTTACTAACGAAGCATTTGACAGTGTTTATTTTTGACGCTCTATAATGATAAATGTTTTAATGATTTCATGATTTTTTTATTAATAATGTAAAGCTATTCAAATACCCATTTCAAACATACCAATATTTATATAAATATAATTCGTTTCTAGCCATTACAGCCATTTTTCGCGCAAACTCAGAGAGGTGCGATTTTTGTGACGCTGAGTGTAGTTCGTCAGGATATTTTTTTTAACTAAACTGCCATTTTTCTGCATTTTTTTTTCATAGAATCGGTGTTGTTTATGAAGTCGCCCTGCAGTTTATTTAAAATTGTAACATCTTAATATAAACTGTCCACATGTATTTTTTTTAAAGTCAGTTAAAGTAAGTATAGTATTTTAGCTTGCTCCATTGATTTATAATTTATAAAGTACGCCTACATGAATTAGCGTAAAATACTCTATTTTAGAGTAAGGTACACGGAAATGTTCTGGGTGACACAGCATTTGTTGTGGGCTGATGTTGCACTTACCATCATCAAAAAAAACGCAATCTTTTCACAGGTGATAGTTTTCCAATTCCTAAAATTGAGACAGAGTTGCCAGCATATTAATTTTTAATGTACAATATTATGATACGAATACGAGTCACGCACTACCAAAGGATGAAGTGATGATGATCGTCATCATTTTCATTAACACAAATTCTACTATTTACACAACAATAGAAATAGCTTAGCAGCGATCACATAATTTCCAAGTATTTTTTATTTATTTAATTATTTTTCTTAATATATATATTGAGACGTCAGAGAGTTCCCTAAGTTCAATCACCGGTGCCGACACCTCTAATATACATTACCAATCAGCACTTTAAATTGCAAACTAATTACCACGTGCTCTGCGATGAAGAAAAACGTCGTGAGGAAACCTGCATACCTGTGGAAGAAAATGTTTCATTGAAATGTGTGAAGTCCGTCAATCCGCATAGGAGCGGTGTGGCAGACTCACTCTTTTACCCTTTTCAGCCATTTTCAGCCTTAATACCCTAGGAGGGTATTAAGGCTGAAAAGATGAGAACATGATGAGAAAGAAATGATGGGAGGCCCGTGCTCAGATGTGGGACATTTATAGGTTGTTACTATACTTTTGCTGATAATAAAGGTTTAATTTTCCACTTTTTTAAATAGTTTTTTTTTAATTAAATTTAACATACTCTTCTTCTTCTTTTAATTCTGGCCTCTTTCAATAGAATTCTGCCAATGTCAAGTTAGTCACGAGAGTGACAATAGATATTTCAAATAGTCGATCAACAGTAACATGATAGTTGACTTTTACTGAAGATTTGCTTTGAATGATGGAGACAAAACGAAAAGTACAATTCTGGTCTTAAATAGAATTTTCCTACCATTATACACTTTCACAAGCACTTGTTGCATAATAAACTATCAATAATAAACATACCGTGTGGTATGGAGTAAGAGAATCTACCACCCCATCTCATCCCGTGGGTGACGCAAAAGTCGACAGATGGAAAATTTAAATCAGAAGATGGGCAGCTGCATCTTCCTGGAACATCTGAATAAATAGACAGCGGTTGTCAACCCGCCGCCAAGCCTGGCAACTATGGCAGAATCCCCCCAAAGTGTGAGAGAAATTTTTGTGGCAATCTATAGGGAAGCCTATGTTCAGCAGTGGACTAGTGATAGGCTGAAATGATGATTAAAATTTAAACAAAACTACTTTTTACGGATTTTATCGCGTTTAATTTAGAACTATTTTTAACCCGACGAGCTGGATTGTGAATGTGGTCTCTCTTACATAGGGCAAACTAAAAGATCTATAAAAACCCGCGTTAAAGAACATAAAGCTGATGTGAAGCATCGACGCTCTAGGAAGTCTGCAGTCTGTGACCATGTTCTGGATCATCCCAACCATTACATCAGATTTGATAGACCACAAATCCTTGCAAAAGAACACCGATTCCTACCAAGGATGATTCGCGAGGCTATTGATATTAAAAAACATCCTAATTTCAATAAGGAAGATGGTTGGGTACTACAACCGGCTTGGGACACAGTAAGCTCTTTCTGCGTAGATCGGACTAAAAATAATAACTAAAAGCTGAAGGTACTCCGGGTTAACTATGACATCAGGATAACTGTCACCTCAGTCCCCCCGTGACCATGGGTGCTGTAAAGCGCCCGAAACGACGGGTTAAAAATAGTTCTAAATTAAACGCGATAAAATCCATAAAAAGTAGTTTTATTTAAATTACGCGAATACGTGTAGTATAAGATGTAGTATAAAAGAAAACATTATTATGATTAAAAATCTAAACTCATAATATATACAGAAATTACAAAGTTCAATTGAAACACTACCATCAATTTTCGAGTTGATGCCAAAACTCCTTTAACATACATGTAATTTTAGGAATTAATCGAACTTTAAATTTTTGACGTTGAATTATCAGAGCATATTGTATTCACTTGTTTGTCACTAACAATTTAATTATGTTCTGTTTGAATTTGCGTCGGGCTGTTCATTAATCAAGCATGGTGTTGCCATTAATTAATTGGATTGGAAAGGTAAACACAATTTATGTAAAATGTTACACTCTGTTATTTTTGATACTGAGTTTTAAAATAGTAGCATATTTAATATTATTTATATATTGTCAGGTAAAAAAACTATATCCGATAGGTGTCTGGTAGAGTGGAATAATAATTGTACCTACTTCATTTCTTCCGAGGTGTCGTAAGAGGCGACTAAGGTATTGTACGGACAGCCTTTATTCGTGAGGAATAATACCATATTATGCAATGCTTTCAGTATACTGCTCGTATAGTAAAAAAAAAGTAAAGTTTCAGCCTTTAAATGTCCCACTACAGAGCACAGGCCTCCTCTCATTTCTGAGAGGGTTCTGGAGCAAAAAAAAATCCGCAACGCTGCTCCTAATGCGGGTTGGCGGACTTCACATGTCTTCGAAATATTTTTAATTTCTTAGACATGCAGGTTTCCTCACGATGTTTTCCTTCACCGCCGAGCACGTGGTAAATCAGCACTTAAAATTGCAATTAACAATTTTAGTGGTGCCGGCACCTGCAATCGAACCCAGGTCACTCGCGTACTATAAAATTTAAAGCGAGCGCCTAGCCCCTGAGCTACCACGGCTCTATATATCGGCTCGTATAGTGACGGTTCAAAATATAATATGACTCTCCGCAATGGAGTCATATTTTTTTTAAGTCGTACCAATATGGCGTTGTCGTGGTTCGCCACCCGTCAAGTCTCGCATCCCGCCGGGTCGAAAAGTGGGCTACAAATGTAGCCTCTACCTACCTGATTGATTCGTATTGTACTAGAATTTGAAAGTTTATGATGTACATCATCATCAAGCCGTGTGGTAGAGGTTTAAGAGAATCTACCACCCCATACTATTCCGTGGGTGTCGTAAAAGTCGACAGAGGAAAATGAAAATCAGGAGATGGGCAGCAACATCTTCCTGGAACATCTGAATAAATAAACTGCGGTTGCCAACCCGCCTGCCAAGCGTGGCAACTATGGCGAAATCCCCCCAAAATGAGAGCTACAAACTTTTGTTGCAATCTACAGGGTAGGCCTATGTTCAGCAGTGATGATGATGATGATGATGATGTACATCAAAATTTCCCAACGGAGAATCATTTTTGTTTTCTTTACGAGCAGTTTATTCTGCACGAATAAAGGCTGTCCGTACAATACTGTAGTCGCCTCTTACGACACCTCGGTAGGAAATAGGTAGGTGCTATTCTACTCTGCCGGACACATATCGGCGTTTAATACTATTGTACTATAAATCGTTGTATCTGATATGCGTCGAAATATTTTATTTTATTATTAACTATGTAGAAAAGAAAACTATACGCATATATAGATATGATAGATTCTAAGACTACTTCAGTTTCGCTACTCATTCAAGAAGGTGACCTTGTAGTAATGTTAGCTTTTACATCTCTTGAACAAGTCTTGTGATGATGTAACATTAGTGTAATGGTTTCGGGTTAATGTAGCGTCTACTTAACGTTAGTGTATCAAATTTTATCATTAGTGTAACTTTACAGTAACGAGAGAATTAATGACACTAAAACGATGTGCTCATGAACAGGCGTTAGCATATCCATCTATACCGTACATACTCCATACTAATATTATAAATGCAAAAGTAACTCTCTCTGTCCCTCTGTCTGTTTGTTACCTTTTCACGGCCCAACCGCTGAACCGATCTTGACGTAATTTGGCACAGTGATACGAGTAGCTTGCATCCTGGTGACGGACATGGGATACTTTTTATTCCAGAAAATCAAACAGTTTCCACGGTATTTTTGAAAAACCTATATCTACACGGACGAAGTCGCGGGCATCAGCTAGTACTTAATATTATAAATGCGAAAGTAACTCTCTCTGTCTGTTTCTTACCTTCGTGAAAAGGCCGCGGCTCAGCAATCAAACCGATCTTGATGAAATTCAGAACAAAGATAGCATTCTCGAGACAGACATAGGATACTTTTTAATCCGGAAAAAAAATTAATTTAGCGTACGATTTAATAAAGCTGGCCATGCGGATTTAGTCCCGAGCTTCTGCTAGTTTAAAGCCAAAGTCATTATTAAAGTCGATCTCGAGAATCTGCTAGTTCAAAGTCAAAGTCATTATTTATAATTTTTTATTCATTTAAGGCTTCTATAGAGCTCTTATGAATGTCAAAATGCAAAAAATAAGACCTCAGAGAAGAACCGGCAAGAAACTCTGGGATCTTTATTTTTTTCAATGCCATATTACATAATGTCATTTATAAATTACATAAAAATTATATCAAAAATTTAGTAGCCAGCGGGTTTGAAAGTGCAGAGTAAGAGTTATTTCCACACACATGTCCTCTGTGTAATGATATATTGTATAATACGCTTTTTCTAATAATGACTTCTTTACAAGTTTGTTGAATTATATGTCAGTTGTTTGAGTCACACTTTTAGGAATTTTGTTACAAAATTTTAAGGATCTACTAACAAAAGATTTTCTAGGTTTGGCTAACCTAGAGGTTTCTGTATTTAGGTTGGTCAAACAGTGTCGCCTCGGCCCATTCTACAGGATACAGTCACTTCTTTATTAAATACTAGCGATCCACCCCGGCTTCGCACGGGTAGATAGATATTAGAAAGATAAATTAGTACTTTATTTAGACAAACAGAACAACAACAATCCCTTCACTAACTTTTTTGTAGCGACTTTGCTCATAGGCGTATCTGCAGCTGGTCAGGTAAGATTAAGTTACTAAAATAATGTTTTATTTATGGGAACATAAGCCATGAAAGTTTAGTGGCTCAGAGCTTCCTTGTAAACAATATTTGATGTCGTGTTAGCAAAATAAAACGACCGCTCTCGACCGCTGCGCAAAGGGAGCCGCGCACCTCGATGATACTCAAGTCGCATGAAACCGAGCGGCGAGGCGTTCGAGACCGCGGCCGCTGTAATTATTATAGCGTTTCAAAGTTTTAAATAAAAAAAATATAATTAAAATTACAAACCACGATTCAATTGTTTCTAATTTACAAAAATAAAATAAGGTAGGTAATCAATATAAATTGTCTAATCGTGAGTAGCGCGGACGAGCGTACGGCTGTTCGTTCACATCGCAGCATTTTTCTTACTTTTAGCATTTTTATACCCGTCGTAACTTCTAAACGATAGGGCCGATTCGAATAATTTAAAGAGTAATTTATATGTACATAATTAACCTTGACTATAAAACTATTCAGTAGGATAAGGATTAATATTATGATACGAATGTCATCATCTTTCGATTCTACCCGTGTTTTGATTGACTGATTTGGACAAAAAGTGGTTATTGTGACTTAATTATAACAGTTAGACAAATAGCCTCGCGGACCTTTTTGTGAGCAATGATGAGTACTATGAAAATGTAGTACATTATTTTCTTTATCATTAATAGTTTTTGCAGCGCACTACAAATAATGACTTTAATCAGTAAATTTTTGATACCTTGAGTTACATTATTCGTAGGAATTTCGTTTTTTTTAAATTAAATATAACTCATGTTAGTCGGTGATAATGTAGTTGTATATAGGTGAAAGAATTTTTAAAATCGGCTCATTAGTTTTTGAGTTAAATAATTACAACCAAACATACAAAAAATCAAATCTTTCCTCTTTATAATATTAGTTTAGAAATACAAGTTTCTTAACGTACATTATATTCATAAACATACAAGCTACTCGGGAGGACGCAAGTTATATTTTGCCCGAAATGTTAGTTTTTGCAGTTGATTATATTTTTAATAAAAATTACATTTTAGTTAAGTATTCAACCGGACGATTTTCGATTTCGGCTATAGCATCGGAATATTGCTGGACAATGAACTACGTAGGAGATAACGCAGGTACCTCGCTGAAGGTACCACCTGATCAGTCACATTTCGGCCTTTCTCGGTAAAGTTTTATTGACAGCGTAGGGCTCTTTAAGACCGTAGCATGAATTCGTATAGAACCTTTCTAAGTACGTGTTATATAATGTATAAACTATATTACAAATTATATATGAGATATATAATTCTCCCATATAATAATATTTGAGATTAGCGCGGTCAATCATACTCTTCTGCTTTAATATAGTAGTAAGAATCAGATTTTAGTCATATTTTACTGATTATTCATAACTAGCTTTGCCCCGCGGTTTCACCCGAGTAGAATACAGACCCCGATCGATGATATACGTATATACTTCCCTATTTGAATCGGATTTTGGGGTTTTAATTTTTTCGCGCGGAACCTTAATTATTTTTCTAAAACTAAAGTAGCCTAAGTTACTCGCTATAATATCGGCTATCTGTCAGTGAAAGTCCCATCACAATCGGTCCAGCCGTTTCGGAGATTAACCGGAAAAAAAGGCAGATAAAAATTAAAAAAATTGTTTTTTTCACAAGAAAGTAATGAAACTGTCCTTATAAAAGGGCAATTTCATTTTTAATTATTTGTGTAAATAGTGTAAAATGTAAATAGTTACGATGAACTGACTAAATCATGTTTGCGTCATTATTTTTTTATTTTTTTTATTTTATTAAAAGTGATGGAACGAGCAAGACGTTCACCTGATGGTAAGTGCAACGTCTGCCCATAACAAATGCAGTGTCACCCAGAACAGTGTGGCACCACAATGCGCCCGTTATTCTGAGACATCAGTTCTAAGTCTCATATGCCGAGTGATTATGCTAGCTCTCAGTGCCCTTCAAACCGAAACACAGTAATGTTTGCACACTACTGCTCCAGCAGAATAACTGGCCCTTGGGTGGTACCTACCCAGACGGATTCCTGCAAAGGAATCCTACCACCAGTAAAACACAACAAATGAAATAATACTATGAAATTATGTCCAGCCGACACGTCCTCGTACGGTTTTGTATGATTATTTAAGTGTAATGTCTCACTGCGGTGACACGAATCAAATAGGGGGGTTAACGTGATTAACTGACGTCTTATTTATAGCTGTCCTTCACAGTAAGCGATACTTGGATAGCGAGTGACAGCCTTGTGACCGTCTTTACTTTCGTTTTTAAAGTATTACTATAGGGAACTCTGCATGATTTATGTCTCCCAATGCTAATATTCAGTATAGAATTTAGAAGGTATTTGTAAAATAAATACGTGAGGGTAGGGAAAAGAAGTGATGAAATAAAACAGTCTGCATGCTAAGCTCGTGGTATCATTACATGATGTTCCTTATATTTGACATGGCGCAGTCGGTAGGATCCTGTAATACTAAGTGTTAATATATTATAAAAAATTTAAAACTTTAATGAAGGAAAGTAAGTTATTTTGCTAAGATTCGCATGCAAAATATAAAAATGGTGTATATTACCTAGTTTTTTGAAGAGCACCTCCCGCCCTCCCTCAGTAGCGTGCACAAGGAAACTAACACCGCCACCAGGTAGCCTCTAACAACCACTACAATACTACCACTAGATAATATACACCACTGAAGTCGAGAACACGACACATGTTCGTATTTTTTTATATTTTGCATGGGGATCTTAGCAGTTTTAAGATTGTTAAATTCATATGTTTCGATTCTGTTCATGTGTACTGATATATATTATAGTAATTGGTTCAATTTAGTGATGTACCTATATGTCAGTATATGTGCATCATTTTCAACACTTTTATTATTATTTTTTTTATTAAAAAAAGGGGGTTGTCGGTATATGTATGGGTAAATATGTGAGAGTAGGGAAAAGAAGTGATGAAATAAAACAGCCTGCATGCTAAGCTCGTGGTATCATTACATGTTCCTTATATTTGACAATTTTACTAATTAGCTTAATGTTTATATTTGTTTCCTTTTTTATAGAACAGGAGGCAAACGAGCAGGTGGCTCACGCGATCGTAAGTGATTACCGCCGCCCATGAACACCTACAATACCAGAGAAATAGGAGATACGTTGCCGGCCTTTGAGAAAGGAATATGCTCTTTTCTTGAATGTCCCCAAGGCGTAAAAACCGCTGACGGCTGCACATTGCACACAAAGTGCAAGTGCGTGGCATAAAATTCCGCGAAAACGCACTGTGGTGAAATGCCATTCATCCAGGTGGTGATGATGGAATTTAAGTTGTGCCGTGAGGTGCGATGGTGGAATTCAGCAGTTGGAATTAATCCGAACAATTTCTCAGAACACCCCTTCTTTCTCAAATGCCGGCAACGCACCCCTAATTCTTCTGGTATTCCGGATGTTCATTGGCGGCAGTGGACACTTACCATCAGGTGATTTTCACTGTTGGTAGGATTCCTATGTAGGAATACGTCTAGGTAGGTACCACCCCAGGGCCAGTTATGATGCCGTGAAGCAGTAGTGTGCAAACATTACAGTGTTTCGTTTGGTAGGCCACTGAGAGCTAGCGTAATCATTGGGCATATGAGACTTAAGAACTGACTTATTTAAGTGACGGTCGAAGTGTCGTGTCACACGGAAATGTTTTTGGGTGACACAGTATTCGTTATGGACAGACGATGCACTTACCATCAGGTATAATTGTGTTCGTTTGGTCACTTTATCCAATTAAAGTTATAAATAAATAAAGACGATCCGCTTGCACATTTGCCCCCTCTTCTATATAAAAAAGTATAAAGTAAAAAAAGTAAAGTTTCGGCCTATAAATGTCCCACTGCTGAGCACAGGCCTCCTCTCATTTCTGAGAGGGTTTTAGAGCTAGGAAGAATTCGCCATGCTGCTCCAATGCGGGTTGGCGGACTGCACATGTCTTCGAAATAATTTTTTTTATTTCTCAGATATGCAGATTTTCTTACGATGTTTTCCTTCATCGCCGAGCACGTGGTAATTCAGCACTTAAAATTGCAATTAACAATTTTAGTGGTGCCGGCACCGGGAATCGAACCCAGGCCACTCGCTTACTATGAAATTTAAAGCGAGCGCCTAGTCTCTGAGCTACCACGACTCTAAAAAAAATGTATGAGACGCATCAATTATCTTCCTTCTTCTTCACCAGCCTTTAAAAAAAGTCAACTACTGGACATAGGCATCTCTCAACTTTGCCCACGGTGGAAATGCCCTTATCTTCACGCTTTCCAGAATTTTTTATCGCAATAACATACAATTCGCTTCTAAAATTTTGTTGCTAGTTACCAAACTGAATTATTACGGTCTAGCATAATAGAAATAGTAAATCCGTCATTGAAGGGCCATGAGATTTTACTGGCGTTTCTCTTAGCAGTATTTTACTACGTCATGGGATGAAACGATGCGATAGATTCTCCACAGCAATAACCACACGACGTAAAACGTATCGATCATAAAAAAATATTTCAGGGGTGTAACAATTCAGATTTCTATTGGATACGTGAAGGATTTTTCACGACCCATCTCAGATTCCAAATCCTTTTGAAACTGAATAGGGGTCAAACAGAAAGACTACACTTTATTTTCAGTCAAATTAGAAACAGAATCACATTAGTTGTACAAGTACAGGCTACGCAAGCAATTAAATTCGCTGCCGCCTGCAGTCAGAAGGATTTTGTATCACTGATGGTCACTGTTAGCTCGAGGGAACAACACACACACTTCGCCGGACTGAAACTTTTTTATGGGTAACCAGCCTAAGGGCTCCCGAGAGTGAACCCAGCTTGGACCGTTACCCTTTAGTTACTTAAGTAACTAACTCGAGGGTGCCCGAGAAAGCTCGATCTAAACACGGTCAGTTACTTTGCTCGAGGGGAATAAAAGGTTTCGCCACCGCGTAGCGTTGTATTTTTCAACGTGTTATTGTTTAGCTACTGCGCTGCCCTGATCGTCGATCACTCGATTTGAGTAGTGGCTCGGCGACTGACGTCTTCGCACCGGGTCGCGGGTTCAATTCCCGCGCGACCCAGTTTTTGTGTGATCTACCATCAACTTTTACCATCGCATAAAGTAACTGCATTTCTAGACCACCTTAACTCCCTAAACTCTAAAATTCAATTTACAATGGAGTTAGAGGCAAACAACTCTTCAGCTTTTCTGGATGTGTTAGTAATTCGGAATCCTAATAACACCTTGTGTCACACTGTGTATAGAAAAAAGACCCATACAAATAGGTATTTAAATGGTGAATCTCACCACCATCCTTCACAGTTAGCTACCGTGGGTAAATCTTTGTTTCAGAGAGCACAAGGGATCTGTGATAGTAAACACCTGGCCGCCGAGCTTCAGCATGTCAAGCAAGTTTTGCAGGACAACAAGCTTCGGGTTCCGCGCCTTCGTCGCAGTGACCGAGTGAAGCCGGCCACAGTCGAGCGTGTACCTGCTGTTCTTCCATATGTCAGAGGAGTCACGGACAAGATTGGCTATATCTTGAAGCGAGCTTCTATAACATCATTCTGTAACATCCCTCTACAAGATGCAGGAGTATACAAGCTGGATTGTGAATGTGGTCTCTCTTACATAGGGCAAACTAAAAGATCCATTAAAACCCGCGTTAAAGAACACATAGCTGATGTGAAGCATCGACGCTCTAGGAAGTCTGCAGTCTGTGACCATGTTCTGGATCATCCCAACCATTACATCAGATTTGATAGACCACAAATCCTTGCAAAAGAACACCGATTCCTACCAAGGATGATTCGCGAGGCTATTGAAATTAAAAACTCCAATTAATAGGGAAGATGTGGATTACCACGCTTGGATCTATATTAATAAAATAAATCAAAACCAGCAACACTGCAAGCTTCAGACAATAGTCTTTCTGCGTAGACGGACTAAAATAATAATTAAAACTAGAGTTAACTATGCATCGGGACAACGTGTGACCATGGTGCTGTAAGCGTCCGAACGTTAAAAATGTTCAAAATTAAACGCGATCCGTTAAAAGTGTTTTATTTATGATCGATTGTTGATCCGGTTCTGGGTTTCTATTCCTGTTTTCCTTATTTTTTCCAGAAAAACTGAAAACCTAATCTGTAAATGATCGACCAGTTAGTAACATTGTTTTTGCTAAGAGATGATTTAAAAGGTAACAAAAACAAGTTTGGGTCGTGTTACTTTCTGTAAATATAATAATTTTAATATTATACTTTAAGCTAAAATAAATATTAAACACAAAACTTTGGTAATAGATTGTAACAACGGCGAAACTTTTACAGACAAGGTTTTTTTTTTATTAGATAAAGTGACGAAACGAGCGAAACGTTCATCTGATGGTAAGTGCAACGTCTTCTAAAAATGAATGCTGTGTTACCAAGAACATTTCTGTGTGACACCACACTGCGCCCGTCAACATGAGACATCAGTTCTTAAGTCTCATATGCCCAGTGATTACACTAGATCTCAGTGCCCTTCAAACCGAAACACAGTAATGTTTGCACACTACTGCTTCGCGGCAGATTCACTGGCCCTGGTTCGGTACCTACCTAGACGGATTCCTGCATAGGAATCCTACCAACAGTAACCAGATCTGGTTGCGTTGTGGTTTTCCCCGTGTCTGGAATGGTATCTTGACGTAGCGTCGATCCTATGGAATGAGCATCACATCGGCCATGGGTAGGTTAGGGCTAGTGAGTTCCTATGCGCTTGCGGGCATTATAAAACCTCCTGCGCAGTTGATAATTTGGAAACTAACGTTGGGACATTTTTTGAAAGTTCAGAACATCATTACAATAAGATCGAAGAATAAATCAGAGACGTGGCTGGAAAAGTGGTTTTCACGTTACAAAAATACTGCTTCGGATGGGATTCGAACGTGGAACCCACAACTTAGCGACTTCATAAACAGCGTAGCTACGTGACCGCTTGTTAACAAATGTAATAGTATCTTAGTTATAAAAATGTGAGTCTTGTCAAGGTTTTTTTAGTACCATCTGCAATATTTCGCTTACATTTTAAGTAAAAAAATCTGATAATGTCTTATTCCAATGAAGGAAGCAATCTTAACTATTTTTGCAACAAAACACATCCACATAAATCATCAAGACTATGGCGCACCGCTTGCAACGATCGTTTGGAATAGATGAATAATGGTACAATTTTGCATTTCAAAGTTTCAAATGAATTATGCGAGTGAATAATTTCGCGACTGCGATATTTAAATGGTAAAATAAGGTGAATAACCGCTGAACGCTGAACTCTAGAACCATTGTCACGTTATTTTTAAGATTGCTTACCATGCATACGTCGGAAGCATTCTGGAATATGCTAGAAGCATTTGGAATCCCTATTGGCAGGTTCATATCGGCACAATTGAGCGTATTAAAAATCTATACAAATAAATAAAATTTAGATGTTTGTTTGTAATAAAAAAATAACAGCTTTTTACTCACTACGGATTTTTTTTAACATATTGTCTGTCTCTCTGTTTGTTCCGGCTAATCTCCGAAACGGCTGCACCGATTTTGACGGGACTTTCACTAACAGATAGCTGATATTATAGCGGGTAACGTAAGCTATTTTTCATTTTAGTAAAATAATTAGGGTTCTGCGAAAATAAATTAAAACCGCAAAATCCGATTCAAATAGGGAAGTATATATGTATATAATCGATCGGCGTTGGCTTTTATTCAGCGGGTGAAACCGCGAGGTACAGCTAGTTAAACAACGTTATTCATAATTGGTATAACATCCCGGCATCTACCCACGCTGCTTTGATCTGATAAACACGACGGTGAAGCTTTAATGACAAAATTGAATAGTAAAAATGCCCATGCAAAACTTAAAAATTATTTATTTTGTAAAACTTTACGCGACCCTAACTGAAAAAGTCGTTGCCACGAACCAGATAAATTCGAAAATTTCTTCTCCATTTAATTTATGTTACCCTACTACGGCGTCATACTAAACAGATTCACTTCGCAACAGAATTCCTTTAGCTTCATGTTATCCTGGTACTTGCGAGTTCTTTCGAACGCAGCTCAATGGAAAGACGCCTAATTAAATTTATGAGTTCATTGCTTTGATCAGCTATATAACAGGGTAGTCACCTATGAGTTTAAAGCAAATTCTTGAAATCGACGTATCTCCTACAGGTATTGCGCTACGAGGCTCATTATATTTTTGGGGCATATACACATTGTCCCTAAACCCAACCTGCCGGGATGTATAGGACATTATAAATGACCCTGTATATAAAACATCTAAACTACAAAAATCATCATCACCTGACACATTTAGAGAAACCTGCCACAGAAATAACCTGCTTACTCTCGTGGAAACCAGAACACTAATTGACATGAACTTACTGTATCTGGTCTACTGCGAAATAGCATCGATTGTCTTGTTCTTCTGGCTGAGTCGTATCTACGAGTATGTCCCCCCTTCGCGGCGTACAAGATCAACCCATTTAATTTATGCGCCCTATAATGCTACAGATGCAGTTCTTATACGACTAATACTTACAATAAATCCCCTTATACTTACATTAATTTTACTTTGCGAAAAATAAGATATTTTCTAGCTTAATTGAACTTTATTTATGAACACTTAACATTACCCTATTTGTTTTGTTATCGTTCTCTCGTAGGTGTACAAAAGTAAACATAAAGTAGAGCAACAGCCTATAAATGTCCCACTGCTGAACACAGGCCTGCTCTCATTTCTGAGAGGGTTTTGGAGCCGGAAGGAGTCGCTGTTCCAATGCGGGTGGGCGGACTTCAAATGTCTTCGAAATATTTATTATTCCTTAGACACTGGTGGTAGGATTTCGATGCAGGAGTCCGTCTAGGAAGGTACCGCCCCAGTGCCAGTTATTCTGTCGTGAAGCGTTAGTGTGCAAATATTGCTGTGTTTCGGTTCGGACTTTCTAGGATTTCGAGGATTTTCTAGGTTTGGCCAACCTAGAGGTTTCTGTATTTATGTTGGCCAAAGCGTTTCAAAGTTTTAAATAAAAAAAATATTATTAAAGTTACAAACCACTATTCAATTGTTTCTAGTTTACAAAAATAAAATGAGTAGGTAGGTAGTTATGTCACATCATTCCAACCCTAGTACTTTGTTTATAACGCCTACGTAAGCATCGGCCACCCGGATTAGACAGTAATTAGAGTTTAGCGATAACGATTCCCATGCTATCCGGTTACAGTATTGTCTTTGTTTTAATAACTAACATAGAAGAATATTCATTATAAAATTAACCACCTTCGAGAGAACATTAAATATCTTTTAATAAGTTTTAATTTTTTTTTTAAAAAGACTAGCGAGGTCCGTCGCAATTTAAGTGGCGCAGCCGGTAGGATATCCGTAGTATATATCTCGCTGTTGCACTAACGTCTATTAGACCCCAAAATCGGTTTATGTGTTAGTACAGCCGGCAGGTTCGGATATTCTCGAACCAAATAAATAACTCCCGCGACGCACGCGCATCCGTTTCCAAATCAATCGAGAGCTCGTGCTGGACCTGCGACGTCGCCGAAGTGGTCAGAATCACCAGGAGGACATGGGGTTGAACAGACTGTGAGTAAACCTTTTCACTTCCTGTTTACATATATCCCGTTCTTTTCCGAATCTTCTGAACTAAAATCTTCAGATCTAATTAATTGAATTTATTTGATTTTGTTGACTATAATATTCTTGTGTCTAATTTGTGTAAGATTAGTAAAAGTAGCGTAAATATGTCGGTCACGGTTATTCCAAAAGACATTTTAGATTTAATTCCAAAATACGATGGAGACGAAAAGTTATTAAACTTATTCATTTCAAAATGTGACTACGTTTTCACATCTTCAGGAGGCAACGAAAATTTAGCACAAAACTTATATCGGTTCCATGCCTTAAGTAGTAAGCTTATCGGTAGAGCCGCAACTCTACTAAGCGATAACCCGGATGTTAGGACGTGGGAAGCTTTAAAAAATATTTTAACCCAACATTTCGGCGACCCCCGTTCAGAAGAGTGTATTGTTATTGAGCTTGAGTCCTTAAAAATAAAACACGGGAAATCGTTTATTCAATTTTGTAATAGAATACAAAATATAAGAAGTTCGTTATTCGCTAAAGTTCAACGGATTCGCAACGAAGGAATTAAGGCTGCAAAAATTATAATTTATAACAACACAGCCTTGAACGTGTTTTTATATTATCTTCCAGATGACTTAATAAGAATCGTTAGATTGAAGGGAAACTCCACCTTGGAGGATGCGTTAAGTGTAGTTACAGAAGAACTTAATTTCTTCACACAGTACAATGCAAAAAACAGTAAAATTAAACCCGTACAACAATTAATTCCACAGAATATTGCTAAACCCTTAGCGTTCCAAAATTTAAATCCAACGTCAAATAACTTTAAGATTGGTATTCTCAAAATCAAGTAGGGCCAAAATTTTTGCAGCCTGGCACATTCGCTAATACTCCACAAGATTACCGTTTTGGGCCACAGCAAAGTAACACGATGTCACGTAATTTTAACCATCCGTTCGCCCAGCAAACACGAACGCCGTATCAAAGCGGTGGATTTGGATTTGGCATCCCTCAAAAGCAAGGTTCAGGATTCGGCATGCAAAATCAACAGCAACCCAATCAATTTAGGTACGGCGTTCCACAGCAAGCCCAACAATTTAAGTATGGCATGCACCATCAACCCAATCAAATTAAATATGGCTTTCAACACCAACTTAACCAGTTTAAGTTCGGCATCCCACAGCAACCACCTAAAAACGTTATTGACACGGACGTCTCTTTGCGCACTGCGCCCATTAGGCAGAATATGACAACAAATGACTTATTCTATAATGAAGAACCATCGACGTACTGTCAAGATGCTCTTCAGTACAATTCCGAAAATAATTACTACGATTACTGTGACAATCATTTAGAAGAATTTCCTTTGGACAATTATTGTTATGAAAATCCAAATGAACCCATTAATTGTATCATGTAAGATAATGTAGTGCCTGTAAATTTTCAGATGACGACCTCCGACGATACAGTGAAATAATTCATTTGAATTATTCCGACAGTATTTTGAAATTACCTCACATTATAATTCCAGAAATCAATTCAAAATTTTTGATTGACACTGGCAGTAGTCGGTCATTTATTAGTCCTGTAAAGGCAAATGAATATTTTAAAAAAATTTAAATATCACGAACCATTTACAGTTGTAAGCACTCATGCACAAAGTGTTCATAACGAAATAATTTTTATACCACTATTGAAAACATTCAAATGTAAATTACCACATAAATTTTATATTTATGACGTAGACGGTAGATATGACGGGCTTATTGGATCAGACCTATTAAAGAAATTGGCAGCTAATATCGACATGAAACATCAAATATTGCGGACACCTAATGCAGAAATTCAAATAATTTATAATCCACCTTACGAAATAAATTTAGAACCAAGGTCTGAGACCCGCGTAAAAATTCCTACAAACTTACAAAGCGGAGACGCAATAGTTAATTTTACACAATTTAGTAAAGGATTGCGTATGCCCAGTGCTCTAGTTAAATGTAAAAATTTCTTTGCTGAAACTGTCATACAAAATGTCTCAAATGAGAAGGCTACCGTTAAATTCACAGATCCATTTAATGTTACTCTGTTTGAAAATACTGAATGTGAAGTAAATGTAAAGATGACGAAAATCTAAACAAGCTTCGTTTAGACCATACCAATGAGGAAGAACATATGGCTATTACTAAATTATGTTATGAATATCGCGACATATTTTATAGTGAGAAAATTCCACTTTCATTTACAAATCAAGTAAAACATAACATAAGAACCGTTAATGAAGATCCGACATATATAAGACCTTATAGACATCCACCTTTTCAAAACGAGGAAATACAAAGTCAGGTAGACAAACTCCTTCAAAATGACGTTATCCAAAATTCCCACTCACCTTGGAGTGCGCCCGTTCATTTGGTACCTAAGAAATTAGACGCAACCGGACAACAAAAATTTAGAATAGTTATTGACTATCGGCGTTTAAATGAAAAGACAGTAGACGATAAATACCCTTTACTTAACATAACGGACCTTTTCGACAAACTGGGTAAATCAGTATATTTTAGTACTATCGATTTGGCAAGTGGTTATCACCAAATAGAAGTTAACGAAGCCGATAGGTCGAAAACAGCTTTCACAACACAATCAGGGCACTATGAATTTAAACGTATGCCCTTCGGTTTAAAGACAGCTCCAGCTACGTTCCAACGTGCAATGGATAACGTCCTAAGAGGTCTTCAAGGTCTTCATTGCCTAGTTTACCTCAATGACATAATTGTTTATTCATCCAGTCTTCAAGAACAGACTGAAAAATTACGAAAAATTTTTGATCGTCTCAGAGAAACAAATTTAAAAGTAACTTTAGTAGATAAGTGCGAGTTTTTGAGAAAAGATGTGTTGTATTTAGGGCATACAATCACTAAAGAGGGCCTGAAGCCTAACAATGATAAGGTCAAATCGGTATTAAAATTCCCGTTACCTCGAACATCCACCGAAATAAAGTTTTCTCGGACTAGTAGGCTACTACCGAAAATTCATCAAAGACTTTGCTAAGCTCACACAACCGCTCACTTCTTGCTTGAAAGAGAAAAATAAAATTGAAATAACCCAAGAGTATATAGAGGCCTTCGAAAGGTGTAAAGAACTTTTAACGAATGCCCCGCTTTTGCACTATCCTGACTTTTCTCGACCTTTTGTCCTCACTACGGATGCATCGAACTTCGCTCTAGGTGCAGTCCTATCTCAAGGGCATATTGGTAGTGATAAGCCAGTTGCCTTTGCCAGCCGTACGTTAAACGATGCTGAGACCAGATATAGCACGATAGAGAAGGAACTTTTAGCAATCATTTGGGCCGTCAAACATTTTCGTCCCTATCTATATGGAAAAAAATTCACTATATTTACCGACCATCGCCCTTTAGCCTGGTTGAATTCTATAAAGGAGCCCAATAGTAAACTTATCAGGTGGAAATTAAGACTAGCAGAATTCGATTACGAAATTATTTACAAAAATGGAAAACAAAATTGTAACGCCGATGCTTTATCTCGTATTAGAATTAATGTTTTAGACGAAAAAGACGACGTATCTATGAAAGTTAATTTAGACAAAAAGGAACAAAAACTACAAAGATATTTAGATAATGTTGTCACTGAAATTGTACAGCTTGGGAAACAGAAAAAACCATTACAACCCATAACAATTTCATCTGATTCGGAAACTTTAAGCATTTCCTCTTTAGATGGTAGACGATCTCCGTATTCAATGCCCTCTCCGAACAGTAGCACTGCCACCGCCTCCGAAGGGAAAAGTAGTATACATACAGTACATTCGGCTAAAGATGTAGACACAGCAGGTATCCTTATTCTCCATGAAGCTATAGACACAAAACCAAACCAAATACTCGTACATACCTGGAACAGAAATGAATGTTCAGTAAAAAACATGTCTACGGATAAACAAAAAATATTAGAAGTACACTTACCTTTAAATAATTATGAGCTAATGAAAGGTTTTCTAAAAGAGTACATTAGACCTAAGGTTAAATATTTCTTTTACTTTGAAGATAATCTTCACCGTGATCAATTTTCAAAAGTTACAACGCAACTATTTAAAAAGGATAGTGTTAAATTTTATGAATGCACTAAGAGAATAATATACATAGAAGACGAAAACGAGCAACGTGAAGTAATTCTAAAATATCACTTGGGTAAAAATTGCCATAGAGGAATCAAAGAAACATTAGTACATCTAAGACGAACGTTTTACTGGAATAACATGGGTCAAACGGTAGTAAGCATCATTAATTCATGCGAATTGTGTAAGAAAATGAAATACGATCGTAAACCTTTAAAACCAGAAATACAATTGAGTGAAACTCAATCGAAACCATTCCAGGAAATATTTATCGACACATTCTCAATAGAAGGGAAGCATTTCCTTACCTTAATTGACGCATTCAGTAAGTTACAAGGACAAGCTATTGAAATAAATAGCAGATCTACTCCCGAGGTAATTAGAGCCTTAATAAAATATTTTTCATTTTATGGAACTCCTGCCAAAATATGTTCAGATCCCGGTATAGAATTCAATAATGTACTGATGAAGGAAATGCTAGCATTATACAAAATCAATTTACATATTAGCACCCCGCACAATCCTAACTCTATGGGATTGGTTGAAAGGTTCCATTCAACTATTACCGAAGTGTACCGTATCGCAAAATACGAACACAAAATCACCGATGCAGCATCTGTAATGACATATGCTGTTATGTCTTATAATCACACTATTCATTCCACAACAAATCTCACGCCATTTGAAGTAGTATTCGGACACACAGAATCCAATAGTATATTTTCTGTAAATTTCGATAAGCAGTACACTCAACAATTAGTAAAGGAACATGCTAAAAGAACTAAACATTTATACGAGTATTTAACCAATAGGATGATTGATAGAAAGGTTACGGTAAAAGAGAAACGTGCAGGTGAATCGCAATTTGGTATAGACGTAGGTGATACTGTGTTCGTAAAAGGTGTCAATACAAGACGAAGTAAAGAGAAACCACGCTATCAGAAAGCTCATGTCACTGGTACTGTTAAAAAAAAATGTAGTTAGCGTTGTAACCAATAAAAGAAGCACTACGGTTCCTATTAAAGATATAAAACGCCCTTCACAGTTTAATTCTTCTGGTGATCCAAACAATGGGAATCCAGGCCCTTCATCTGCTCCGGATTGACAAGAACTCGGGATTGCTACCAGTTAACGAAGGTCAAGCCTTCATCACCTATGACAACTGGAGAGTGATTAAGATTTTAGATTTAAACTTATTTTACGAAGAATTAGAAACAAGTGTACATAGATATAGGTCACTTAAAAAGCATGTTCAAAGTTGTTTTAATATTAAAATATTTGATTCGGATTTTATTGACGTTGAAACGCAAACAGACTACGCTATGAATATTACCATTGAAAAGTATAGACTATTATTCCCTTCAATGCGATTAAAAAGAGGCCTCCTCAACCCTTTAGGCTCTTTGATAATAACTATTACAGATAACTTAGATAATAATGACGCTATAACATACGAAAGTTTAATAAATGAAATGCACACCGAACAGGACGCGATTAAAAATAAAATAACAATAGTAGCCGAAATGGTGGGTTCTTTCCCGAATATTGCAAATTCTACTAAAAGTAATTTTATAGTAATAGAGGAAAGCATTCGGAATATAAATCAAGCTTTAAATGAATCGAATTTTCGTCAAACTAGTACTAAAGTCTCTAACTTGTTTAACATTTTTCTTGATAATTTTCAAAACGTATAAATTCATTTAAACGAAATTGAAACAGCTATTGCTTTTAGTAAAATTAATGTACTACATCAGTCGATAATCGATACAGATGAACTTATGCTACTATTAAAAGAAATAGAACAAACCGAAAAATTAGTATTTCCTGTTAAATATGAAAATATTGTAAAATTAGAACAATCTATAGAGATAAAAGCTTATCCACTCAAACGTCCGGCTACTAGAGTGGTTTATAAATAAAAACAGTCAAACGTCCAGGCCACTAGAGTGGCTTCGCCAACTCGCTCGGCTATTTTCGTATTTTTAAGTATTACAACTTTCGTAATGATACACGATGTTGCTACTAGATGGCTCTAAGATAAATTACCTTTGTTTGTGTGGATAAAACAGTCTACTGCTACGTAATAAAATAATTAAGAAAAAAAATGTTAAAGTCAGTGAAAGTGAGTGAGAGTGAATTTTAAGTGATTGTGCCGTTAAAACTGGGTAGTTGTTTTATTAAATAACTAATTGTAACATGTTTTATATCAAAATGATCGGCAAGAGTATTATCTAATTATGTTTACAAATATCAACGTGGAATGTGTTTTATTACGATAAAATGAACATGCAAAACACATAGCCATTTTTTTTTTTATGAGGTTATAAGTCTGACCTTATATATACTTTGATTTAAGCAAATAAGAGTTCAAGTAAGTTAATTTAAGTACATTAGTGTTTCAAAGAAAATAAAACAATCGCAATACAATGAAAACAAAAAGACATAAACATCTGTCGAGCGTTTGTTTACATTACGGTAGCCGTTCCGCTCGACCGGTTTTAACCTTGAGAGGCTTCAAGTGGGTGTATTGTTTACGTTTTGTGCTATAAAATAAACTTCGGTAGTATTAACGTACTGGTATCATAAAAAAGGTTATTAATCTAGTTTTAGAATGAATAATATGATTTTGATATGCAGAAACAAAAATGTTTCTTAAAATTAGGAAGAAAAAATATGTTTACTCAGATTTCAACGTAATGTGATTTCTATATTTTTTTTATATACTTTACATTATTTACTGTTGTTTAGTGTTTACGTTTTATTAATTCTATATCTAATTAGCTTTACCCACAATTTTTTTCAAGTTGTTTTGCGTTAGTAACGAGGGGAGATAATCGTTTTTAATTAAGAAGGGTAGGGTGTTTTTTTTTTTTTCGAAAAAAAGAAGGTGGGCGGATAAGACAACCTTTAGTTATCAAACCACTCTAGTAGTCGGGACGTTTGAGTGGTTATATAAAACAAAATCAAATAAAGTTCATTATGGGTATTCCACTCATAAGAAAAGATATTTTTACCTATTACAAATTAATTCCTTTACCGATCTTCCAAAATGGCCAGACAACCCTTATCCTTCCTAAAAATCCATACTTACTAGTGAAAGGGTTGAAAGCAACGCCGCTCACAGAGTCATGTCGGAAGATCGACGAGCATCGGTTCCTGTGTTACGGGAACGACGTGCCACCTTTCGTCAACGACAAATGCGTCATTGAAATCATGCAGTTTCATACTAACATTTCCAGCTGCCACCCGATTCCTGTAAATGTAAAGATATACCGTATACAGTAAATCGTTGGATTATTTATTCATATCCTGAAACAATAATGAGTCAGTTCTACGACAATGTAGTAACTCAAGAAATTATACAGGGAACTTACCTTTTAACCATGGATGATAGTTGCAGAGTGGAAATCAAAGGATATGTTCTGAAAAGACATCAGACTCTAGGAAAGGATGTAACCTACCTGAAGCAGCCAGTAATCAGCTTACCAAAGATAACGACTGACTCGCCAAGTACGCTAATGAAACCCATCAACCTCAATGGAATCGACTTAGCTGATGTCCAGTTTCTAAATTTATTATTGCAGAAAAGTAGGAGTGAATTTAGTAACGCTAGTGAGTTAAGTAATAGTAACAAAAGAAAAATCGCCTTTAGAAGTGTTAGCTTAGTGAACATTGTAATTTTTGTTATAATATTGATTCTTTTATTTGTATTTTTTAAGCATAAATTGATTAAAAATTGTATAAAGGAAAAGCGAGATAATCCTTCAGATAATCTCGAACTAGCGGAGGGAGGAGTTATGTCACATCATTCCAACCCTAGTACTTTGTTTATAACGCCTACGTATGCATTGGCCACCCGGATTAGACAGTAATTAGAGTTTAGCGATAACGATTCACATGCTATCCGGTTACAGTATTGTCTTTGTTTTAATAACTAACATAGAATAAGATCCATTCTAAAATTAACCACCTTCGAGAGAACATTAAATATCTTTTAAAAAGTTTTAATTGTTTTTTTAAAAAGACTAGCGAGGTCCGTCGCAAGTTAAGTAGGTAATCAATATAACTTATCTAATCGTGAGTAGCGCGGACGAGCGTACGACTGTTCGCTCACATCGCAGCATTTTTCTTACTTTTAGCATTTTTATACCCGTCGTAACTTCTAAACGATAAGGCCGATTCAAATAATTTAAAGAGGAATTTACATGTACGTAATCAACCTTGACTATAAAACTATTCAGTAGGATAAGGATTAATATTATGATACGAATGTCATCATCTTTCGATTCTACCCGTGTTTTGATTGACTGATTTGGACAAAAAGTGGTTATTGTGACTTAATTATAACAGTTAGACATATAGCCTCGCGGACCTTTTTGTGAGTAATGATGAGTACTATGAAAATGTAGTACATTATTTTCTTTACCATTAATAGTTTTTGCAGCGCACTACAAATAATGACTTTAATCAGTAAATTTTTGATACCTTGAGTTACATTATTCGTAGGAATTTCTTTTTATTTTTAAATTAAATACAACTCATGTTAGTCGGTGATAATGTAGTTGTATATAGGTGAAAGAATTTTTAAAATCGGTTCAGTAGTTTTTGAGTTAAATCATTAAGTATTCTCCGACGACGATTTTCGATTGCGGCTATAGCATCGGAATACTGCTGGACAATGAACTATGCAGGAGATAACGCAGGTACCTCTGAAGGTACCACCTGATCATTCACATTTCGTCCTTTCTCGTTTTTTTTATTGCTTAAAGTGATGAAACGAGCACCACCACGAGAAAACGTTCACCTGATGGTAAGTGCAATGTCTGCCCACAACAAATGCTGTGCCACCCAGAAAATTTCTGTGTGACACTACACTGTGCCCATCACCCTGAGACATAGGTTCTTAAGTGTCATATGCCTAAGTGTGATTACGCTAGCTCTCAGTGCCCTTCAAACCGAAACACAGTAATATTTGCACACTACTGCTTCACGGCAGAATAACTGGCCGTGGGTTGGTACCTACCTAGACGGACTCCTGCATAGGACATTCCTTCCTTGATTGACAGCGTAGGGCTCTTTAAGACCGTAGCATGAATTCTTATAGCTTAGAACCTTTCTAGGTACGGGTTATATAATGTATAAACTATATTACAAATTCGTTTCGGAGATTAGCCGGAAAAAACAGACAGATAAAAATTTAAAAAATTGTTTTTTTTACAAGAAAGTAATGAAACTGTCCTTATAAAAGGACAATTTAATTTTTATTTATTTGTGTAAATAGTGTAAAATGTAAATAGTTACGATGAACTGACTAAATCCTGTTTGCGTTATTATTTTTTTATTTTATTTTATTTTATTAAAAGTGATGGAACGAGCAAGACGTTCACCTGATGGTAAGTGCAACGTCTGCCCATAACAAATGCTGTGTCACCCAGAACAGTCTGGCACCACAATGCGCCCGTTATTCTGAGACATCAGTTCTTAAGTCTCATATGCCGAGTGATTATGCTAGCTCTCAGTGCCCTTCAAACCGAAACACAGTAATGTTTGCACACTACTGCTCCAGCAGAATAACTGGCCCTTGGGTGGTACCTACCTAGACGGATTCCTGCAAAGGAATCCTACCACCAGTAAAACACAACAAATTATATAATACGAGTACTATGAAATTATGTCCAGCCGAGACGTCCTCGTACGGTTTTGTATGATTATTTAAGTGTAATGTCTCACTGCGGTGACACGAATCAAATAGGGGGGTTAACGTGATTAACTGACGTCTTATTTATAGCTGTCCTTCACAGTAAGCGATACTTGGATAGCGAGTGACAGCCTTGTGACCGTCTTTACTTTCGTTTTTAAAGTATTACTATAGGGAACTCTGCATGATTTATGTCTCCCAATGCTAATATTCAGTATAGAATTTAGAAGGTATTTGTAAAATAAATACGTGAGGGTAGGGAAAAGAAGTGATGAAATAAAACAGTCTGCATGCTAAGCTCGTGGTATCATTACATGATGTTCCTTATATTTGACATGGCGCAGTCGGTAGGATCCTGTAATACTAAGTGTTAATATATTATAAAAAATTTAAAACTTTAATGAAGGAAAGTAAGTTATTTTGCTAAGATTCGCATGCAAAATATAAAAATGGTGTATATTACCTAGTTTTTTGAAGAGCACCTCCCGCCCTCCCTCAGTAGCGTGCACAAGGAAACTAACACCGCCACCAGGTAGCCTCTAACAACCACTACAATACTACCACTAGATAATATACACCACTGAAGTCGAGAACACGACACATGTTCGTATTTTTTTATATTTTGCATGGGGATCTTAGCAGTTTTAAGATTGTTAAATTCATATGTTTCGATTCTGTTCATGTGTACTGATATATATTATAGTAATTGGTTCAATTTAGTGATGTACCTATATGTCAGTATATGTGCATCATTTTCAACACTTTTATTATTATTTTTTTTATTAAAAAAAGGGGGTTGTCGGTATATGTATGGGTAAATATGTGAGGGTAGGGAAAAGAAGTGATGAAATAAAACAGCCTGCATGCTAAGCTCGTGGTATCATTACATGTTCCTTATATTTGACAATTTTACTAATTAGCTTAATGTTTATATTTGTTTCCTTTTTTTATAGAACAGGAGGCAAACGAGCAGGTGGCTCACGCGATCGTAAGTGATTACCGCCGCCCATGAACACCTACAATACCAGAGAAATAGGAGATACGTTGCCGGCCTTTGAGAAAGGAATATGCTCTTTTCTTGAATGTCCCCAAGGCGTAAAAACCGCTGACGGCTGCACATTGCACACAAAGTGCAAGTGCGTGGCATAAAATTCCGCGAAAACGCACTGTGGTGAAATGCCATTCATCCAGGTGGTGATGATGGAATTTAAGTTGTGCCGTGAGGTGCGATGGTGGAATTCAGCAGTTGGAATTAATCCGAACAGTTTCTCAGAACACCCCTTCTTTCTCAAATGCCGGCAACGTACCCCTAATTCTTCTGGTATTCCGGATGTTCATTGGCGGCAGTGGACACTTACCATCAGGTGATTTTCACTGTTGGTAGGATTCCTATGTAGGAATACGTCTAGGTAGGTACCACCCCAGGGCCAGTTATGATGCCGTGAAGCAGTAGTGTGCAAACATTACAGTGTTTCGTTTGGTAGGCCACTGAGAGCTAGCGTAATCATTGGGCATATGAGACTTAAGAACTGACTTATTTAAGTGACGGTCGAAGTGTCGTGTCACACGGAAATGTTTTTGGGTGACACAGTATTCGTTATGGACAGACGATGCACTTACCATCAGGTATAATTGTGTTCGTTTGGTCACTTTATCCAATTAAAGTTATAAATAAATAAAGACGATCCGCTTGCACATTTGCCCCCTCTTCTATATAAAAAAGTATAAAGTAAAAAAAGTAAAGTTTCGGCCTATAAATGTCCCACTGCTGAGCACAGGCCTCCTCTCATTTCTGAGAGGGTTTTGGAGCTAGGAAGAATTCGCCATGCTGCTCCAATGCGGGTTGGCGGACTGCACATGTCTTCGAAATAATTTTTTTTATTTCTCAGATATGCAGATTTTCTTACGATGTTTTCCTTCATCGCCGAGCACGTGGTAATTCAGCACTTAAAATTGCAATTAACAATTTTAGTGGTGCCGGCACCGGGAATCGAACCCAGGCCACTCGCTTACTATGAAATTTAAAGCGAGCGCCTAGTCTCTGAGCTACCACGACTCTAAAAAAAATGTATGAGACGCATCAATTATCTTCCTTCTTCTTCACCAGCCTTTAAAAAAAGTCAACTACTGGACATAGGCATCTCTCAACTTTGCCCACGGTGGAAATGCCCTTATCTTCACGCTTTCCAGAATTTTTTATCGCAATAACATACAATTCGCTTCTAAAATTTTGTTGCTAGTTACCAAACTGAATTATTACGGTCTAGCATAATAGAAATAGTAAATCCGTCATTGAAGGGCCATGAGATTTTACTGGCGTTTCTCTTAGCAGTATTTTACTACGTCATGGGATGAAACGATGCGATAGATTCTCCACAGCAATAACCACACGACGTAAAACGTATCGATCATAAAAAAATATTTCAGGGGTGTAACAATTCAGATTTCTATTGGATACGTGAAGGATTTTTCACGACCCATCTCAGATTCCAAATCCTTTTGAAACTGAATAGGGGTCAAACAGAAAGACTACACTTTATTTTCAGTCAAATTAGAAACAGAATCACACTAGTTGTACAAGTACAGGCTACGCAAGCAATTAAATTCGCTGCCGCCTGCAGTCAGAAGGATTTTGTATCACTGATGGTCACTGTTAGCTCGAGGGAACAACACACACACTTCGCCGGACTGAAACTTTTTTATGGGTAACCAGCCTAAGGGCTCCCGAGAGTGAACCCAGCTTGGACCGTTACCCTTTAGTTACTTAAGTAACTAACTCGAGGGTGCCCGAGAAAGCTTGATCTAAACACGGTCGGTGACTTTGCTCGGGGGTAGTAAAAAGGTTTCGCCGCCGCGTGGTATTGTGTTTTTCAACGTGTTATTGTTTAGCTACTGCGCTGCCCTGATCGTCGATCACTCGATTTGAGTAGTGGCTCAGCGACTGACGTCTTCGCACCGGGTCGCGGTTTTAATTCCCGCGCGACCCAGTTTTTGTGTGTCTGTAGATGATTGTTGATCCGGATCTGGGTTTCTATTCCTGTTTTCCTTATTTTTACAGAAAAACTGAAAACCTAATCTGTAAATGATCGACCAGTTAGTAACATTGTTTTTGCTAAGAGAAGATTTAAAAGGTAACAAAAACGAGTTTGGATCGTGTTTCTTTCTGTAAATATAATCATTTTAATATTATACTTTAAGCTAAAAGAAATATTAAACACAAAACTTTGGTAATAGATTGTAACAACGGCGAAACGTTTACAGACAAGGTTTTTTTTTATTAGATAAAGTGACAAAACGAGCAAAACGTTCACCTGATGGTAAGTGCATCGTCTGCCAATAATGAATGCTGTGTTACCCAGAACAATTCTGTGTGACACCACAATGCGTCCGTCACCATGAGACATCAGTTCTTAAGTCTCATATGCCCAGTGATTACACTAGCTCTCAGTGCCCTTCAAACCGAAACACAGTAATGTTTGCACACTACTGCTTCGCGGCAGAATAACTGGCCCTGGTTCGGTACCTAGACGGATTCCTGCATAGGAATCCTACCAACAGTAACCAGATCTGGTTGCGTTGTGGTTTTCCCCGTGTCTGGAATGGTATCTTGACATACCGTCGATCATATGGAATGAGCTTCACATCGGCCATGGGTAGGTTAGGGCTAGTGAGTTCCTATGCGCTTGCGGGCATTATAAAACCTCCTGCGCAGTTAGTAAGCAGTTAGGCACCAGTGTAAACTAATTTTGGGACATTTATTGAAAGTTCAGAACATCATTACACTGGCTGGAAAAGTGGATTTCACGTTACAGAAATATTGCTTCGGATGGGATTCGAACGTGGAACCCACAACTTAGCGACTTCATAAACAGCGTAGCTACGTGACCGCTTGTTAACAAATGTAATAGTATCTTAGTTATAAAAATGTGAGTCTTGTCAAGGTTTTTTTAGTACCATCTGCAATATTTCGCTTACATTTTAAGTAAAAAAATCTGATAATGTCTTATTCCAATGAAGGAAGCAATCTTAACTATTTTTGCAACAAAACACATCCACATAAATCATCAAGACTATGGCGCACCGCTTGCAACGATCGTTTGGAATAGATGAATAATGGTACAATTTTGCATTTCAAAGTTTCAAATGAATTATGCGAGTGAATAATTTCGCGACTGCGATATTTAAATGGTAAAATAAGGTGAATAACCGCTGAACGCTGAACTCTAGAACCATTGTCACGTTATTTTTAAGATTGCTTACCATGCATACGTCGGAAGCATTCTGGAATATGCTAGAAGCATTTGGAATCCCTATTGGCAGGTTCATATCGGCACAATTGAGCGTATTAAAAATCTATACAAATAAATAAAATTTAGATGTTTGTTTGTAATAACAAAATGACAGCTATAGTTAATAGAATCAGGCGTTACTTTGCGGAAATCCATTATAATGAAGGAAGGTAAGTTACTTTGCTAAGATCCGCATGCCTATAGAGAGAGCGCCGCTCACTCGGCGGCCGTCTGTCGTAGAGTGTATGACGCTTGATAATGCCTCGTTTTGGGGCGAAACACGTGTCGTGTTCTCGACTTAAGTGGTGTATATTATCTAGTGGTAGTATTGTAGTGGTTGGTGGAGGGTACCTGGTGGCGGTTCCTGGTGGCGGTGTTAGTTTGCTTGTGCACGCTACTGAGGGAGGGCGGGCGGTGCTCTTCAAAAAACTAGGTAATATACACTATTTTTATATTTTGCATGCAGATTTTAGCAAAGTAACTTACCTTCCTTCATTAAAATGACAGCTTTTTACTAAATACTTATGAAAATTTATACCTACGGTACTTATAGGATTTTTTTAAGATATTGTCTGTCTCTCTGTTTGTTCCGGCTAATCTCCGAAACAGCTGGACCGATTTTGACGGGACTTTCACTAACAGATAGCTGATATTATAGCGGGGAACTTGGTGACGTGGTAGGATTTTGATGCAGGAGTCCGTCTAGGTAGGTACCGCCCCACTGCCAGTTATTCTGTCGTGAAGCGGTAGTGTGTAAACATTACTGTGTTTCGGTTTGAAGGGCACTGAGAGCTAGCGTAATCACTGGGCATATGAGACTTAAGAACTTATGTATCAGGGTGATGAGCACAGTATGGTGTCACTCAGAAATTTTCTGGGTGACACAGCATTTGTTATGAACAGACATTGCACTTACCATCAGGTGTACGTTTTGCTAGTTTCATCACTTTAGGCAGTAAAAAAACTACTTTCATTTTAGTAAAATAATTAGGGTTCTGCTAAAATAATAATTAAAACCCCAAAATCCGATTCAAATAGGGAAGTATATATGTATATAATCGATCGGCGTTGGCTTTTATTAAGCGGGTGAAACCGCGGGGTACAGCTAGTTAAACAACGTTCTTCATAATTGGTGTAACATCCCGGCATCTATCCACGCTGCTTTGATCTGATAAACACAACGGTGAAGTTTTAATGACAACATTGAATAGTAAAAATGCCCATAAAAGTAAAAAAAAAGTAAAGTTTCAGACTATAAATGTCCCACTGCTGAGCACAGGCCTCCTCTCATTTCTGAGGGTGTTTTTGTAGCTAGGAAGAATCCGCCACGCTGATCCAATGCGGGTTTGCGGACTTCACATGTCTTCGAAATATTTGTTATTTCTCAGACATGCAGGTTTCCTCACGATGTTTTCCTTCACCGCCGAGCACGTGATAAATCAGCATTTAAAATTGCAATTAACAATTTTAGTGGTGCTGGCACCGGGAATCGAACCCAGGTCACTCGCGTACTATGAAATTGAAAGCGAGCGCCTAGCCCCTGAGCTACCACGGCTTCAACACTTTACTTACAAAACTTTAATATTATTTGTTTTGTAAAACTTTACGCGTTGCCACGAACCAGACAAAATTCAAAAATTTCTTCTCCATTTAATTTATGTTACCCTACTACGGCGTCATACTAACAGATTCACTTCGCAACAGATTTCCTTAAGCTTCATGTTATCCTGGTACTTGCGAGTTCATTCTATGGCAGATCAATGGAAAGACGCCTAATTAAATTTATGAGTTAATTGCTTCGATCAGCTATATAACAGGGTAGTCACCTATGAGTTTAAAGCAAATTCTTGAAATCGACGTATCTCCTACAGGTATTGCGCTACGAGGCTCATTATATTTTTGGGGCATATACACATCGTCCCTAAGCCCAGTCTGCCGGGATGTATAGGGCATTACGAAAGACCCTGTATATACAACATCTAAACTACAAAAATCATCATCACCTGATACATATAGAGAAAGCTGCCACAGAAATAACCTGCTTACTCTCGTGGAACCCAGAACACTAATTGGCATGAACTTACTGTATCTGGTCTACTGCGAAATAGCATCGATTGTCTTATTCTTCTGGCTGAGTCGTATCTACGAGTATGTCCCCCCTTCGCGGCGTACAAGCCCATTTAATTTATGCGCCCTACAATTCTACAAATGCAGTTCTTATACGACTAATACTTACAATAAACCCTCTTACACTTACATTAATTTTACTTTGCGAAAAATAAGATATTTTCCAGCTTAATTGAACTTTATTTATGAACACTTCACATTACCCCATTTGTTTTGTTATCGTTCTCTCGTAGGTGTGTACATAAGTAAACATAAAGTAGAGCATAAAGCACAGCCTATAAATGTCCCACTGCTGAACACAGGCTTGCTCTCATTTCTGAGAGGGTTTTGGAGCCGGAAGGAGTCGCTGTTCCAATGCGGGTTGGCGGACTTCAAATGTCTTCGCAATATTTATTATTCCTTAGACACTGGTGGTAGGATTTCGATGCAGGAGTCCGTCTAGGTAGGTACCGCCCCAGTGCCAGTTATTCTGTCGTGAAGCGGTAGTGTGCAAACATTGCCGTGTTTCGGTTCGGACGCCACTGAGAGCTAGCGAAATCGCCGAGCAAATGAGACTTATGTCTGCAGTGTGGTGAAACAGAAATAATCTGGATGACAGAGCATTTGTCATGATTTGTTATGATAGACGTTGAACTCACTATCAGGTGAACGTTTTGCTCGTTTCGTCACTTAACGTTTGAAACAAAAAATAAAAATAAAATGCAGGTTTCCTTACGATATTTTCCTTCACCGCCGACCACGTGGTAATCGACACTTAAAATTGCAATTTACAATTTTAGTCATGCCGGCACTCAAACCCAGGTTGCTCGAGTACAGTGAAATTTAAAGCGAGCACCTGGCTCATGGTTTGTACATATTAGGTAGGTATGTATAGACGAAAATATCCAGTTAAAAGATAACCAAAACAACATATTAGCCCTTAGGCCAATATGACATAACGTTACTCAGTAACGAGCCTAGTTTGATAACTAATTGCAGAGGTTTTTTTTGAACGTCACTCGAAATAAGATTCATGAATCAGCTTAAAGCCGAGCAATGGAAGGAAAGAATTTAAGTTGCTAAGATCCGATACGACGTAATTTTGCAATGCGGATCCTGTGTGTGTTCCACCTCTACGTGGCCTCTTCAGTGGTGTATATTTCCTAGTGTTAGTGTAGTGATGCAGGGTATTTGGTTGCGATGACGGTGTAAGTTTGCTTGTGTACGCTACTGAGGCAGGGCGGGCGGTGTTCTGCAAAAACCAGGTAATACATACAATTTTATATTTTGCATGCGGATCTCGGGATGATTCTTCGCCTGATTCTATTAACTGTAGAAACCGAGTAGGTTCTCATATCTGAATATGTATGGCTATAATCTGAGCAACATTAAAATGTATTGGTTGATTTATACTATATATAAGTAATGTAACAGCCTATAAAATGTCCCACTGCTGAGCACAGCCTTCCTCTCATTTCTTAAAGGGTTAGGAGTCCGACACGCTGCCCCAATACGGTTGGCGGACTTCGCGTGTCTTAGAAATATTTTTCATTATTCATATATTTCAGCCGAGCTCGTAGTAAATCAGCACTTAAAATTGTAGAATAATTTTAGTGGTGCCGGCATCGGGGACCGATATCAGGTCACACGCGTTCTATGAAATTTACGGCGAGCGCATTGACCCTTAAATTACCACGGTTCCTTTACCTGCCACAGGACATTCAAGCTACCACTTAGAGCTTACCTAAACAGATAACGATAAATTATCATCATGCGTAAAGTCTTACTTCTTTTCTAAGTGATAGTTGTGTTAGTTTAAAATTGTAATCGTAAAGTTCACCTGACAGCTAGAATATTTCTGTGTGACAACAATGCGCCCATCACCGTGAGACTTCAGTTCCAATGATTACGCTAGCCCTCAAACAGTAATGTACTGCAGAATAACTGGCCTGGGGTGGTACTTACCTTACACGGAATTTTCGCATAGGAATCATACCACAATTCTGCATGAATCAGTAATGTGCAAACATTACTGTGTTTCGGCCCGAAGGGCACTGAGACCTAGTGTAATTAATTAAACTTAGGAAGTGACGGGCGCAATGTGGTGTCATACATAAATGTTCTGGGTGACACTGCATTTCTTATGGGCAGACGTTGAACTTATGCCTAGGTGAACGTTTTGCAAGTCTCGTCACTTCATCCTAAAAAAAATATTTTTAACATTAAAAATAAAAAACTTTTATCATTATTCGAGCCTCAATCAGTCTTACCTAGTAGACCGTGATTGATGGCGAATGTCGTTCCCGAACGCCTCCTTTATCGCCATTATGAAAGGCTCGAGGAAGAATGATGGAGCAGTCGCACATTTGGAACCATGACAAACGATATATTGGCATTCTGCTCAGTTGAAATACTATGTTATTATACGACAATGACAAAGTTAGCTCGTAGTATAGTAAGAAGAGCGTATTTTAATATATTTTATATGTTAGTGTAAGACTTCGGACCTCTCATCGTACGTGCAAGAATTTAATTTCCAAAATAAACTGTTTTTCTACATATTAAATAAGCAATACATACATACATAAGATCACGACTGTATCCCATAAGGGGTAGTCAGAGACTCACTGCAAAAGTAGATGACTGCCACAATCCACGTTTCACCAAAAGAATATAATGCACTTGGTGTGATAGGTGGTGAGCCCATCGCCACCATGCGCTGTTGGGTGCACAGTGCAGCTTAATTCCTTACTCGCCTTTTACGAGATCCATTAGATGAGATGGAGTGGTAGTATTCTTTTAAATAAGCAATTATTGGATTTTTTTGTTTTTCTTGTAGAATTTTCGGAAGGGGAATCAAATTACAATGGCAAAACAAATGGATTCGTTTTATTCGATAAGTAATTTCGAGTACTAATTATGTAGGCCACCGCTGTAGTGCTGGCGGTAGATTGATAATGTATGAATATTTTACAACTATACTAATATTAAAAATGTGAAAGTTGAGTTACTTTCACATTTTGCCTACGCATCACATCTTGCGTGTTTGTTACCTTTTCACGGCTCGGCTCGAATCTTGACGTAATTCGGTACGGATAGCTGGGATCTTGGAGACGGATATATGATACTTTTTGTTCAACTTCCGACTACAACTTCCGACTACAGTCGAGAGCCATCAACTGCGCAGGAGATATTATAGTGCCACAAGTGTACGCGCAAACACAGAGGCACTCACTCGACCCAACCTACCCGCGCCCGATGTAACGCTGATGCGATAAGATCGGAGGTAGGCTAGGATGCAGTGACAGAAACACGGGGACAATCACAACACAACCAGACACGAAAATCAACAATTTATGTTTTAGCACAAATGTTGGCTCCGGCTGGGATGCGAACCCAGGACCCGCGGCTTAGAAGTCAGGTACTCTGACGACTAGGCCACGCGGTCCGTCAACAACGAACAACAACTTTTTGTTCCGGAAAATCAAAGAGCCCCCATCAGTATTTTTAAAAAAAAAAACTAAATCAACGCGGACGTTTCCGCGGGCTTCAGCTAGTGGTGGTGTTTTCACCTGCATGGTGTTGAAAATGAACCAGATAAACGGTTTAAAAGTGTTTGTGTTAACAAGGGAACACTTTGCTGACGCTAATGTAAAAAATGTGTTTTACGTAAGAATGTAAGTGATGGAACCGCCTTCAGTGGAATTATTGCTTGAAGGTGGTCCGGTCAGCTCGGGCCGAGTAATTTTTTTTTTCATTTATTTAAGAACACATACTAACAATGATACACAATTTTCATAATCATATGTTTTGAGGTCTAGTATCACATACAAAATTGTGTCCATAACAAGCATTAAACGTGTTAAAGAACATTATAAAAATTATAAAAAGCAACCAATTAGTACAAAAGGTTACCAAAAATAATAAAATATAAAAAAAATATAAATACAATGAATTTAAATTTCAGGGCTTAACAGTTCCCTTTGTAGTGTCCTCACGTAAATACTAATGACGGAAATGGCAGAAATAATTTGAGGTTTTTGATAAAGCCTCGGGTAGCAAAAGAGGATGTAAAAGTATAAGAGCCACGGTTGAACGAGCTCCAGGTTATTCGAGAAGCCGTGAGATAAAAAGCAGAGAAACATCATTTTAATACTACAAAATTATAGAGTACATTTAGTGCTAACATTTTCATTTCCATTGAATAGTGACGGTTTGTCATCGGCTGGGTTATATACGTAGCGTACGTACGTACGGTAGCGGCTTAAGAGAATCTACCACCCCATCTCGTCCCGTGGGTGTCGTAAAAGTCGACAGAGGGAACATTCGAAACAGAAGATAGGCAGCAGCATCTTCCTGGAAAATTTGAATAAATAAACGTTGCCAACCCGCCTGCCATGCGTGGCAACTATGGCAAAATCCCCCCCTGAATGAGATCTACAAACTTTTGTGGAGAGGCCTATGTTCAGCAGTGGACTAAGTGATAGGCTGAACTGATGATGATGATGATGATGATGAACTTGTTGTTGTGAGTGTGCCGTTTCCAGATCATTTGTTTAATTTTTGTTATTCCATTGTTACTTAAGTCTTTTTAATTGAGTTTTTTGTTGTGTTACGTTTTCGATTGCCTGGGCGCCTACTACGAAAATCGAGGTACGAAGTTTCGAATCGATTCGTAGCAACGACGGACGTCAAACATCAACACTTCGGAAGCGACCTCTACGAACGGCATTCTTTGGCATCCATTGGCAATCAAAAGAATGAATGTTTCATTATCATCATTATCATTTCAGCCTATCATAGTCCACTGTTTAACGTAGACCTCACCAAACAGTCCTGAGCCACCTGCATCCATGAATGTTGAGTGAAGGGATGTCGTGGTAGAAAACGTGCAATCCGTCATTTCGAAAATTCGTATTTAGATTTTCGTGGTAGACTGTAGACCTGTCCATTGTTTCGTTTTCGTTATTTTGACGTTTCAGTGAGACAAACACTATTTTATTTGTTTATACTTTGTCTCATGCTGAAAGGAATAGACCATAGCGTGTTTTACTGGAACCGCCATTTCCATATAATTAAATAAAAAAGTAAAGTTTCAGCCTTTATATATCCCACTGCTGAGCACAGGCCTCCTCTCATTTCTGAGACGGTTTTGGAGCTAGGAAGAATCCGCCGCGCTGCTCCAATGCGGGTTGGCGGACTGCACGTGTCTTCGAAATATTTTTTTATTTGTGAGACATGCAGGTTACCTCACGATGTTTTCCTTCACCGCCGAGCACGTGTTAAATCAGCACTTAAAATTGCAATTAACAATTTTAGTGGTGCCGGCACCGGGAATCGAACGCAGGTCAGTCGCGTACTATGAAATTTAAAGCGAGCGCCTAGCCCCTGAGCTACCACGGCTTCAACACTTTACTTACAAAACTTTAATATTATTTGTTTTGTAAAACTTTACGCGACCCTAACTCAGAAAGTCGTTGCCACGAACCAGACAAAATTCAAAAATTTCTTCTCCATTTAATTTATGTTACCCTACTACGGCGTCATACTAGGAGATTCACTTCTCCTTGAACTACCACGGCATGTAATTTAATTTGCGTGGAATAAACATCACGAAAATGAGGTTCGAAACTACAGATATAGGTGATGGAGAGCAGCGTCTAAGCGAGGCGTCTGGTGCTGTGATCGCCAGTGCGCCTGCAAAGCGTCATTATGAAAAATCTCTGTATTCTGAAAATATTACACATTACCATCGTTGTACTCTTATGATCTTATTCATAAAAATATATAATACTTGTGTATATGTCTATAATATTTGATTTATAACACTGAATAAAACTAAAATAAAACGTTCACCTGATGGTAAGTGCAACGTCTGACCATAACAAATGCTGTGTCCGTGCCCATCACCCTGAGATATCAGTTCTTAGGTCTCATATGCTTAGTGATTACGCTAGCCTGACAGTGCCCTTCAAACCGAAACACAGTAATGTTTGCACACTACTGCTTCACGGCAGAATAACTGGCCCTGGGGCACGGCAGAATACCTACCTAGACTGATTCCTGCATACTACATGGATTAAAAGATTACGCTATGCGACACTTTAACACGATTATGTTGTTGTTCTGTTCTGTTCTGAAAATCTGATAATTCTTCACTCAAAAATGAGTAACCTCTTTGTGACAAGGTTACAAAGCCTCTATACATTTTATGAATAAGACCGTTAGTTTTTATATTCTCGTTCAATAATTTTTTGAAGCTGTATTTTCATCTTTGTATTCTTTAGTTTAATATTTTTTGAAGGTAAATTATCATTTTTGTATTCTTTAGTTTCTGAGTCATTGTTTAATAACTTATTAGAAGATGTATATTTTTTTCTTATAATATCCAACACTTTATATTTTTGCAGAAATGTTGGCTCCGGCTGGGATTCGAACCCAGTACCGGGTACTCTGACGACTAGGCCACGCGGACTTCAAATATATATGAATGATTATGTAATATTAGTGTAGTAGTGGTAGCTCAGGGGCCTAGTGCTCGCCTTTGATTTCATAGTAAGCGAGTAACCTGGGTTCGATCCCCGGTGCCCAGCACCTCTAATATTGTTCTACAATTTTAAGTGCTGATTTACCACGTGCTTAGCGGTGAAGGAAAACATCGTGAGGAAACCTGCATGTCCGAGGAATAGGAATATTTCGAGGACATGTGAAGTCCGCCAACCCGCATTGGAGCAGCGTGGACGGATTCTTCCTAGCTCAAAAACCCTCTCAGAAATGAGAGGAGGTCCTGTGCTCAGCAGTGGGACATTTATAGGCTGAAACTTTACTTTTTTATGTAATATTATGTCGTAATAAAAATATTATGTTTATTATATTAATATTCGTATATTTTTCATAAACTGAATTAACTTACTTAAAAAAAATGGTACATTCTATGTATTGTTTTTAAATTACTACAAAAAGACCTAACCGAAATACAAGCACTTTAAATCCAAGATATCACGAATTTGTAATATAAGTCAAATGTGAAAGAATTTCGAAATTACATACCATATCGTAGACAATTTCTCTTCGCATCTAGCAAAAAATCCACATGATCGAAACCCAGCAATTTTTATCCAAAGAAATAAATGAGTATGATTGTATTCGAAATGAGATCGTTCGTCTTTTGAAGGTTTTTTCGTAGTCATTCCGCCGAATGTAGGAACGTCGAGATCTACAAAGACTTCGCCAAAAACGTTTATAATATTATGATTCTCGCATATAAATGAAAATGCGTTTTAATTAAATAGAATAGAAATTCTACCTCGACTGGCGATATGGCAAAACACAAAAAAAATGCAGTGCAATAAAAAAACAAATTCAGCTGCAGATATTATGGTTGGGTAGGTATTTAATTTTTTATGAAACGATGGATGCGATGCGATTATGTATTTGAAAATGAAAATGAAAAAAAAATGAATCATTATCCAAATAACTACATAAATATATATATATATATATATATATATATATATATATATATATATATATAGTTATTTGGATAATGATTATTTAGGGAGGAAAAAAGTGCGCTTCGACGAGCCTTTTAAATATCGCAAGGGATTACGCACGTCTAATATGAAGCGGTAAATATTTCCAGAGTCGAACATCTTCAGTAGAAAAGGATTTAGAAAGAAGGAAGTATTATGTGAAATAATTTTTAAGAAGGAAGTATTAAAATAGTTGTCAGAGCGAAGACAGCAGAAGTGAGTGTTCCCAAGAAAGTCATATCGCTCTTGAAGATAAGGAGGGGTTAGTGAGATTAAGTAGAACACAGTATATCAATGATATGTTGCAATTTAGCAACATTCATTGCTATGCAGACGACAGCACTGGTGATGCCTTGTGCTCCGGCCGCAGCAATATTTCTCGGCAACATGTCGACGAGTACCGGAACAAACTTGTGGCTGAAGTCGAGATTTTGTTAGACAAAATCTCGGACTGGGGCGGACTAAATTTAGTCCATTTCAACCCAAAGAAGACACAAGTTTGCGCGTTTACCGCAAAAAAGAAACCGTTCGTCGTGTCTCCTCATTTTGAGAGCACTCCCATTGTTGCCTCAGCTAGTATCGGAATCCTTGGCGTTGACATATCGAGTGACGTTCAGTTCCATGGTCATCTGGAAGGAAAGGCCAAATTGGCTTCCAAAAAGCTTGGCGTCCTCAGTAGAGCGCGACAGTACTTCATGCCGGCCCAACGCTTGCAACTTTATAAGGCGCAGGTTCGGCCGCACATGGAGTACTGTTCTCATCTCTGGGCGGGGGCGCCCCAGTGTCAGCTACTTCCATTTGACCGCATTCAACGGAGAGCGGCTTGAATCGTCGACGACCATGTTCTATCAGATCGGCTTGATCCACTGGCTCCAAAAATCTCGGCGTGCTCAGCAGAGCGAGACAGTATTTCATGCCGACCCACCGCATGCAACCTTACAAGGCCGAATGGCCACACATGGAATACTGTTCTCATCTTTGGGCGGGGGCACCCCAGTGCTAGCTCCTTCCATTTGACCGCGTCCAGCGAAGAGCGGCTCGAATCGTCGACGACCAGGTTCTTTCCGATAAGCTGGATCCACTGGCCTTGCGAAGAGACGTTGCGTGTCTATGCGTTTTTTATCGTATTTACTATGGGAAGTGTTCCGAGGAATTGTTCGTGGGTGAGGAATCATTCCGGCCGCTGAGTTTCACCATCGTACATCGCGGCACAGTACTAAATTCCATCAACATTACCTTGATGGTTGGCATTTCACAACTGTGCACTTTTCGAGGAATTTTCTTCCACGAAAGACGAATTTGTGGAATTTGCTGCCGCCAGCGGTTTTTCCGAAACCGATATGACTTAGGGACCTTCAAGAAAAGAGCCTATTCCTTTCTCAAAGGCCGGCAACGCACCCGCTACTCCCCTGGTGTTGCGGATGTTCATGGGCGGCGGTGATCGCTTAACATCAGGTGAGCAGCTTGCTCGTTTGCCCCCTCTTCTATAAAAAAAATACTCGTAGAACAGAAATAATTTGAGTATTCCCGCGAAGGCGGATCGGAAGCCACTTGAGATTATAGCGATATTCGGAAATATGGTCATACTCGTATTTTCCGAGTTCAAATATAAACCGTATACAAAGATTCTGTATGCGCTTAAGTTTATTAAGCAACTCCTCATTGATATTGAGATAGCACGTGTCGGCATAATCAAGAATTGTTAAAAGAAGAGATTGAGCTAGCGCAATTTTAGTTGGTATGGGTAGTAAAATATCTCAATCTACAGAGGGGCACGGAGGGTGTTTGAGTCGGTTAGATCTCCAGATACTCACCTCACTTAGTTGTGTAGCCCAATATAGAAATTGGTCAAAAGTAACGCCTAGATTTTTAACGGTGTCACTATATGGCATGGATGTCCAGGTAAAGTTGGAAAGGTGACCCGTGTGACCAATTTTTGATTATTATTGCCTGAGTTTTTGATGGATTAATTGCATATGATTTACTGCATCTCACAATTGGGTCAAGATCTTTATTGATTAAGTCTATGGTTTTAGATTTATCCACCAATTTGAATTATTTTTTATATTCTGAACATACGTGTATACTTGTGTACTGCGCGCGTGCGTACGTGTGTGTATGATGCAACTCCATGTTATCAAGCCAAATTAGCGGTGCTGTCGGACAAAACCACTATGGCAGATTTTTTGAATTTAGTCTTTGTCAAACAGAAGGTGTCAATGCTAAAGAAATATTTATTATGTTCTTAGTAATCTATTTGCAACTGAATTCTTCGCATATTTTGTAAAAGTTGTGTACATAGAATAGTTCCGTAGCTCTAGTACTTTTCTTGTAAGTACGGAAATTCATAAGCTGCTGCGTCAGTTGTGGACAGTCAAGGGTACCAGTGCATGCCTCCTTTGGGTTTAAAGATCTTTATTTTTAAATGAAACTAATTTTACGGATTTTATCGCGTTTTATTTTATTATTTATAACCCGACGTTTCGAGTGCTTTACAGCACCCATGGTCACGGGCGGACTGAGGTGACAGATGTCCCGATGTCATAGTTAACCCGGAGTACCTTCAGCTTTTAATTATTATTCCTTGTCCGATCTACGCAGAAAGAGCTTACTGTGTCTTGAAGTCTTGCAGTGGTATGCTTGGTTTTTGATTTAATTTTATTAATTATAGGATCCCAAGCTGGTGGTAATACCCAACCATCTTCTCTATTAAAATTAGGATGTTTTTTAATTTCAATAGCCTCGCGAATCATCCTTGGTAGGAATCGGTGTTCTTTTGCGAGGATTTGTGGTTTATCAAATCTGATGTAATGGTTGGGATGATCCAGAACATGGTCACAGACTGCAGACTTCCTAGAGCGACGATGCTTCACGTCAGCTATATGTTCTTTTACGCGGGTTTTAACTGATCTTTTTGTTTGCCCTATGTAAGAGAGACCACATTCACAATCCAGCTTGTATACTCCTGCATCTTGTAGAGGGATGTTACACTTGACAGATGGTAAAAACTGACTTATCTTCTTAGGCGGCTTGAAAAATGTTCTTATGGAAGCGCGCTTCAAGATATAGCCAATCTTGTCCGTGACTCCTCTGACATATGGTAGGACTGCAGGTACACGCTCGACTGTGGCCGGCTTCACTCGGTCACTGCGACGAAGGCGCGGAACCCGAAGCTTGTTGTCTTGCAAAACTTGCTTGACATGCTGAAGCTCGGCGGCCAGGTGTTTACTGTCACAGATCCCTTGTGCTCTCTGAAACAAAGATTTGCCCACGGTAGCTAACTGTGAAAGATGGTGGTGAGATTCACCGTTTAAGTACCTATTTGTATGGGTCGTTTTCCTATACACAGTGTGACTCAAGGTGTTATTAGGATTTCTAATTATTAAAACATCTAGAAAAGCTAAACAGTTATTTGTCTCTAACTCCATTGTAAATTGTATTTTAGAATTTATGGAGTTAAGGTGGTCTAAAAATGCGGTGACTTTATCAGAAGGTAGTATTGTGAAAGTATCATCTACGTACCGCTTGTAGAACCTTGGATTTACTGGAGAAGTACGGAGGGCTTTCTCCTCAAAGTCTTCCATGAAGATGTCAGCAACAATGGGAGATACTGGGGAGCCCATCGCCACACCATCTACTTGCCGGTAGTATTGCTCCTTCCACAATAGATAGCCAGATGTTAGGCAATGTCTGAGTAATTCTGCATGTTCTACTGGCATGTTTTTCTCTGTTAGCTTCCTAGTTACAATTGAGATGCAGTCTTCAACAGGTAGGCATGTAAAGAACGACTGGACATCAAAACTGACCATAGTTTCATTGTCAGTAAGATGTAGGTCTTTTATCTCACTGACAAAATGGTAGGAATCCCTTGTGCTCCCCAGTATCTCAATGGGACATATATAGGGATAACAATGGGAGATACTGGGGAGCACAAGGGATTCCTACCATTTTGTCAGTGAGATAAAAGACCTACATCTTACTGACAATGAAACTATGGTCAGTTTTGATGTCCAGTCGTTCTTTACATGCCTACCTGTTGAAGACTGCATCTCAATTGTAACTAGGAAGCTAACAGAGAAAAACATGCCAGTAGAACATGCAGAATTACTCAGACATTGCCTAACATCTGGCTATCTATTGTGGAAGGAGCAATACTACCGGCAAGTAGATGGTGTGGCGATGGGCTCCCCAGTATCTCCCATTGTTGCTGACATCTTCATGGAAGACTTTGAGGAGAAAGCCCTCCGTACTTCTCCAGTAAATCCAAGGTTCTACAAGCGGTACGTAGATGATACTTTCACAATACTACCTTCTGATAAAGTCACCGCATTTTTAGACCACCTTAACTCCATAAATTCTAAAATACAATTTACAATGGAGTTAGAGACAAATAACTGTTTAGCTTTTCTAGATGTTTTAATAATTAGAAATCCTAATAACACCTTGAGTCACACTGTGTATAGGAAAACGACCCATACAAATAGGTACTTAAACGGTGAATCTCACCACCATCTTTCACAGTTAGCTACCGTGGGCAAATCTTTGTTTCAGAGAGCACAAGGGATCTGTGACAGTAAACACCTGGCCGCCGAGCTTCAGCATGTCAAGCAAGTTTTGCAAGACAACAAGCTTCGGGTTCCGCGCCTTCGTCGCAGTGACCGAGTGAAGCCGGCCACAGTCGAGCGTGTACCTGCAGTCCTACCATATGTCAGAGGAGTCACGGACAAGATTGGCTATATCTTGAAGCGCGCTTCCATAAGAACATTTTTCAAGCCGCCTAAGAAGATAAGTCAGTTTTTACCATCTGTCAAGTGTAACATCCCTCTACAAGATGCAGGAGTATACAAGCTGGATTGTGAATGTGGTCTCTCTTACATAGGGCAAACAAAAAGATCAGTTAAAACCCGCGTAAAAGAACATATAGCTGACGTGAAGCATCGTCGCTCTAGGAAGTCTGCAGTCTGTGACCATGTTCTGGATCATCCCAACCATTACATCAGATTTGATAAACCACAAATCCTCGCAAAAGAACACCGATTCCTACCAAGGATGATTCGCGAGGCTATTGAAATTAAAAAACATCCTAATTTTAATAGAGAAGATGGTTGGGTATTACCACCTGCTTGGGATCCTATAATTAATAAAATTAAATCAAAAACCAAGCATACCACTGCAAGACTTCAAGACACAGTAAGCTCTTTCTGCGTAGATCGGACAAGGAATAATAATTAAAAGCTGAAGGTACTCCGGGTTAACTATGACATCGGGACATCTGTCACCTCAGTCCGCCCGTGACCATGGGTGCTGTAAAGCACTCGAAACGTCGGGTTATAAATAATAAAATAAAACGCGATAAAATCCGTAAAATTAGTTTCATTTAAAAATAAAGATCTTTAAACCCAAAGGAGGCATGCACTGGTACCCTTGACTGTCCACAACTGACGCAGCAGCTTATGAATTTCCGTACTTACAAGAAAAGTACTAGAGCTACGGAACTATTCTATGTACACAACTTTTACAAAATATGCGAAGAATTCAGTTGCAAATAGATTACTAAGAACATAATAAATATTTCTTTAGCATTGACACCTTCTGTTTGACAAAGACTAAATTCAAAAAATCTGCCATAGTGGTTTTGTCCGACAGCACCGCTAATTTGGCTTGATAACATGGAGTTGCATCATACACACACGTACGCACGCGCGCAGTACACAAGTATACACGTATGTTCAGAATATAAAAAATAATTCAAATTGGTGGATAAATCTAAAACCATAGACTTAATCAATAAAGATCTTGACCCAATTGTGAGATGCAGTAAATCATATGCAATTAATCCATCAAAAACTCAGGCAATAATAATCAAAAATTGGTCACACGGGTCACCTTTCCAACTTTACCTGGACATCCATGCCATATAGTGACACCGTTAAAAATCTAGGCGTTACTTTTGACCAATTTCTATATTGGGCTACACAACTAAGTGAGGTGAGTATCTGGAGATCTAACCGACTCAAACACCCTCCGTGCCCCTCTGTAGATTGAGATATTTTACTACCCATACCAACTAAAATTGCGCTAGCTCAATCTCTTCTTTTAACAATTCTTGATTATGCCGACACGTGCTATCTCAATATCAATGAGGAGTTGCTTAATAAACTTAAGCGCATACAGAATCTTTGTATACGGTTTATATTTGAACTCGGAAAATACGAGTATGACCATATTTCCGAATATCGCGATAATCTCAAATGGCTTCCGATCCGCCTTCGCGGGAATACTCAAATTATTTCTCTTCTATTATTTTTTTATAGAAGAGGGGGCAAACGAGCAAGCGGCTCACCTGATGTTAAGCGATCACCGCCGCCCATGAACATCCGCAACACCAGGGGAGTAGCGGGTGCGTTGCCGGCCTTTGAGAAAGGAATAGGCTCTTTTCTTAAAGGTCCCTAAGTCATATCGGTCCGGAAAAACAGCAGGCGGCAGCAAGTTCCACAAATTCGTCTTTCATGGAAGAAAATTCCTCGAAAAGCGCACAGTTATGAAATGCCAACCATCAAGGTAATGTTGATGGAATTTAGTACTGTGCCGCGATGTACGATGGTTAAACTCAGCGGCCGGAATGATTCCTCACCCACGAACAATTCCTCGGAACACTCCCCATAGTAAATACGATAAAAAACGCATAGAGACGCAACGTCTCTTCGCAAGGCCAGTGGATCCAGCTTATCGGTAAGAACCTGGTCGTCGACGATTCGAGCCGCTCTTCGCTGGACGCGGTCAAACGGAAGGAGCTGGCACTGGGGTGCCCCCGCCCAAAGATGAGAACAGTTTTCCATGTGTGGCCGAAATTGCGCCTTGTAAGGTTGCAAGGGGTGGGCCGGCATGAAATACTGTCCCGCTCTGCTGAGCACGCCGAGCTTTTTAGAAGCCAATTTGGCCTTTCCTTCCAGATGATCATGGAACTGAACGTCACTCGACATGTCAACGCCAAGGATTCCGATACTAGCTGAGGCAACAATGGGAGTGCTCTCAAAATGAGGAGACACGACGAACGGTTTCTTTTTTGCGGTAAACGCGCAAACTTGTGTCTTCTTTGGGTTGAAATGGACTAAATTTAGTCCGCCCCAGTCCGAGATTTTGTCTAACAAAATCTCGACTTCAGACATAAGTTTGTTCCGGTACTCGTCGACGTGTTCCCGAGAAATATTGCTGCGGCCGGAGTACAAGGCATCACCAGTGCTGTCGTCTGCATAGCAATGAATGTTGCTAAATTGTAACATATCATTGATATACTGTGTTTTACTTAATCTCACTAACCCCTCCTTATCTCTTCAAGAGCGATATGACTCATATGATATTCTTGGGAACACTCACTTCTGCTGTCTTCGCTCTGATAACTATTTTAATACTTCCTTCTTAAAAATTATTTCACATAATACTTCCTTCTTTCTAAATCCTTTTCTACTGAAGATGTTCGACTCTGGAAATATTTACCGCTTCATATTAGACGTGCGTAATCCCTTGCGATATTTAAAAGGCTCTCTCCCTAAATAATCATTATCCAAATAATACATACAAATAACTACATAAATATATATATTTATGTAGTTATTTGGATAATGATTCATTTTTTTTTTCATTTTCATTTTCAAATACATAATCGCATCGCATCCATCGTTTCATAAAAAATTAAATACCTTCCCAACCATAATATCTGCAGCTGAATTTGTTTTTTTTATTGCACTGCATTTTTTTTGTGTTTTGCCATATCGCCAGTCGAGGTAGAATTTCTATTCTGTTTAATTAAAACGCATTTTCATTTATATGCGAGAATCATAATATTATAAACGTTTTTGGCGAAGTCTTTGTAGATCTCGACGTTCCTACATTCGGCGGAATGACTACGAAAAAACCTTCAAAAGACGAACGATCTCATTTCGAATACAATCATACTCATTTATTTCTTTGGATGAAAATTGCTGGGTTTCGATCATGTGGATTTTTTGCTAGATGCGAAGAGAAATTGTCTACAATATGGTATGTAATTTCGAAATTCTTTCACATTTGACTTATATTACAAATTCGTGATATCTTGGATTTAAAGTGCTTGTATTTCGGTTTGGTCTTTTTGTAGTAATTTAAAAACAATACATAGAATGTTGAATGTTACATTGAGCAGATACTGGACCCTACTGGTAGTAGTATTTCTATGCAGAAATTAATCTAGGTAGGTACCACCCCCAGGCCATTTGTTCTGTCGTGAAGTGGTATCGTGCAGTAATTACAGTGTTTCGGTATGAGGGGCACTGCAACTGATTTCTCAGGGTTACGGGCACTGTGTGGTGCCACAGTAACACAGGATTTGTTATGGGCAGACGTTGCCATCAGGTGAGCGTTTTGCTAGTGTCGTCACTTTCTCCTATAAAAAAGAGACCGGAAAAGAGCGTCATAGAGTTTTATGCGAAGTAGCGGCTACAGAGGTATGAAGACCGCGGTTACAATACCTGAGGTATGTCTGAATACTGCTCTGCGGATCCTCGGTTTCCTGTGGAAAAAAACTGTAGAGAGTGTTTTTAAACAGAATAAGATGCAGACAAAAATATTTTCATTACAAGATTTTATTTGTGAGGCCTATGTCCAGCAGTTGCCTTCAAATGCCAAAACAAATCCAACAAACCCAAACATGACGGTGCTATCTTGCTTACTTGAAGAGCTCTTATGCTAAATATTGGCTTTATCATCAGACGCAACTCCATGGTAACAAAATTGTCACCGAAGCTATGAGAAGTATGAAACATTTTAGCTCAATCAAACACCGGAAAGTAGGTCAAAATTTACTTTTGAAGATTTGAACCGGAAAGACACGAAGAAAAAAAGTTAATTAAAAGATTATAGAAATAGAGTGTTAATTACTAACCACTACCATCTCTAGCCGTTTTGTATAAAGCCAAGCAAATTCTACATTTTATTAAACATTAATTATAACGTTTAGTGCAAGGGATTAATTACAAAGGGCAGACTTAAGGCAGCCTTTTGGCATTCTCTCCTAGTCAACCCAAGGAATGGAGAGATATTTTCATAGCTGCATTAAAATATATATCTTCATAATTTTAAATACTTACTAATGAAACCTTTACAAAATATATCTAATCATATATTTAATATTACAGATTGACCTAAGTTTACCTGATTTTATTATATAAGGTGTTATTTATTTAAAGTGATGATTTACCACGTGCTCAGCGGTGAAGGAAAACATTGTGGAGAAACCTGCATGTTTGAGGAATAAAAATATCTACGAAGACATGTGAAGTCCGCAAGCCTGTATTGGAGCGGAATGGCAGACTTCACGGCTCCAAAACCCTCTCAGAAATGAGAACATCAGCAGAGTAACATTTATTTACTAACTACTGTTTTTAGTGCCTTTACAAATATCCATACAAATATTATAAATGCGAAAGTAAGTCTTTATGTCCCTCTGTCTGTTTGTTACCTATTCACAGCTGACCCGTTCAACCGATCTTGACAAAATTGGGCACAGAGACAGCTTACATCCTGAAAATCAAATAGTCCACGGGACATTTCAAATCCAATACACGCGGAGGAAGTCGCGGGCGTCAGCTTGTTCTTTAATATAGTCTATGGTTACTTGCAAACTAATACAACATACCCATACGGGAAGTTTTAAGTTAAACACTTTTAATTTAAAAAAATCTTTTTTTACTCGGACTCTAGAAACTTCTCTGTTATTACATTCCGGGGTGCGGCAAAGAGTGCGGCTACGAGAATTTCAATTTCGTCGCAGAACTCTGAACAAAAACATTTCTATATGGGTGACGGAATGTTTGAAATCCTTTGAACGCACGTAATGAGGGATTATATAGAAAAATCACAGTAAAAGCTGAAGTTATCGTTTTTAACGATTTTTTTTATTTTTTTATTTCATTTAAGTGACGGAACGAGCAAAGCGTTCACCTGACGGTAAGTGCAACGTCTGCCTATAACAAATGCTATGTCACCCAGAACGGTGTGACACCACAATGCACCCGTCACTCTGAGACATCAGTTCTTAAGTCTCATATGCCCAGTGATTACGCTAGCTCACAGTGCCCTTCAAACCGAAACACAGTAATGTTTGCACACTACTGCTTCACACCTACCTAGACGGATTCCTGCGGAATCCTACCACCAGTTAGTTTTGCCTATTTTTTTCACCAGACCCGAACACCAACAATTTGTGTTTTTGCACAAATTTTGGTTCCGGCTGGGATTTCAACCAAGGACCCGCGGCGTGAAAGTCAGGTACTCTAACCAGCAGGCGACGCGGTTGCCGAATATAATATACCACAAATATTATTCGAATCGTAAATGTTAAATATCTTATGTGACGTTATCTCACCCACGACACAACAGCGACCAGAGTTTTATTCGTGATCGGCGGTGACATGTGACGTCACACAGCCCTCACTTCTTGGCGAAAGATTATTGACCATATGATCCTCCATATAATATCATATCTTCTAAATGTCTTATTCTTCGAACCGGTGCCGGTTTTTACATTCATAAAAGCTTTAAACAAGCCTAAACTGAATACAAAAATTTTAACTTCCACTGTATGGGATTTTCTTTACCAACAATTTAGTTTACCAATATTTTAGGCTGACGGTAACTCTACGTATATGATTCCAGTAAATAAAATTATTTGTAGCATATTAATTTAAAATAAAATACTAATTTTATACAATGTATCAGAAAAACAGGATATCAAGTCGAAAGGGGTTACCGTCTATGACTAGTATGTCAATTGAACAGGGAACTCCAGGAGTGGAACATTTAATTATTGAGGTTTCATGTTCTGGTACCCAGCTATTGCTTGGCGTGTTTTATGACTATTTAACTACGTTTGAAAGCCTCTTAGACAAATGTATAGCACAGTATCAGCACACTATTATTATGGGTGATTTTAATATATGCTCTTGTCAACTAAAATCAATAGTTAAGACCGAGAAGTTACATATTCTCCCTCTTTCTGCTACTGACTTTTTTCCAAATTGTTCTGTGTCTCTTCTGGATCTAATTCTTGTTTCTTCGATTGATTATGTTGCTAAACATGGTCAATTTCCTGCTGATGCATTTACTTATCATATAAAGAACGTCCACCAAAAGCTAAATTAATTAGCTAATTATTATATTTCTCTTCTTGTGCCCTTAATGATGCCACAAAACAACGAACTATATATCAAATTTCAGCTTTACCCACTTCGGACCGTTGGGATAGACTGCATTAGTCGTAAAATTATCATTCCTATTATCCTATTATCCTGGCTCCTATAATAAAATATATTTTAGCTATACCATTTCGTCTAGAAGTTTACTCTCCTCCTGGAAAGAAGAACTTACTCTTATACCTAAAAAAAGTAAATCCTTGAACATGATTACAGCACGCCAACCATCTTTTGTACGCGCACGATAAAAAAAATATATGAACATAAACTGAGAAAATGATTGTCAGCTACTCCAAAGGGACTTAGATAGACATGAACTATACTATAAAACAACCGCATTACAGCTAACGTCGACAAATGTATCTCAATCTCGTTTACCTGTTAAATAAAACCTTTACAATTTACCTTTTACATAGAAGGTAAATCTTTATCTAAAACAAACCCAGTCAAAGACTTGGGAGTAACTTTAGACCGCAATTCAGATCACATAACTTTAATAACTAACAAAGCCTACGAAAATCTTGGATTCATTATGCGTGTCACCAAAACATTTAATGATTTAAATTGCATTAAAAGTCTTTATTTCTCATACGTCCGTAATACATTAGAATAGTGTTCTTCCAGTTGGAATACCCAGTATAAAAAAATATCGTAGCCATTGAGAGCATACAGAAGAAATTTCTCCGTTACCTCAGTATCGCTGCAGGCACCATACGACAACTGCCATTACTTACGCCAGCATCACAAGTTATCAACGTTAGAAGCTCGTAGATGTGTAACTGACATGATATTACTAAAGCTCTTCAAATTTACAAATCATATTTGACCGATAGATATCAAATAGTAAAAATAGACGGTTATGAAAGTAGTCCTCAAAAAATTACTTTTGGCATTCCTCAGGGTTCGATTATCGGTCCATTACTGTTTTTAGTTTATATTAATAATATAACTAATATAGGACTTTCAGGAAACATTACACTGTATGCTGATGACACATGCCTTTTTAATTTTGGACACAAAATTCAAGAAATCATAACTCAAGCACAACAAGATCTTAACATTATTAATGCATGGTACCAGAACAATCTTTTAGCAATTAATATAAATAAAACATCATACATGATATTTGCCGCCAAAAACAAAAAATTACTGGCTACCCTATGCTAACAATTAACAATGTACAAATAAGAAAATCTAAACAAGAAAAACATTTAGGTCTAATTTTGGATGATAAATTGACATGGAAAGCTCACATCGATTCTGTTAGAGCGAAAATTATACCACTTACTAGTGCATTACACTATTTTGTGCCACTGCTTTTTCTATAAAATGCGTGCCGTGATCTATAATGCTTTAGTAAAATCAAATTTAGAATATCTCATCGAAATCTGGGGTTGTGCTGCAAAATCAAACCTCCAAAAGTTACAGACTACAGAAAACAAACTTATAAAAATATTATATAATTATTACTATTTAACACCCACAAAGATTGTGTACAGTAAACAAACTTGTTTAACCTAACCCAACTTTATACATAGAAAACTTGCCTATTGGTAAGAAAAATTAAAAAAAAATTATACATATTGAAATCACTCTAAATAAAAGAACATATAAACACAATTTACGCAATAAAAACAAAATAGAACTTTACTGTCCAAGAACAACGTATGGCAAACGCAGCATACTGTACGAAGGAGCACAACTGTTTAATCTCCCAAATGATATAAAAGATAGTGACACTCTTGGAATGTTCAAGAAAAAGCTTATGTTACACTTGAAAACATACGTAGCCTACCACATTGTCTTCTGAACTCTAGAAAAAAAATCCATCGTAAATTGAAAAATGTATTTTCTCTTTAAGAAATTTGTATATTTGTATGAGAAAATAAAGATCTCTTATATTTCGTTTAATTTAATTCTTATAAGAGATCTTTATTTTCTCATACAAATATACAAATTTCTTAAAGAGAAAATACATTTTTCAATTTACGATGGATTTTTTTTCTAGAGTTCAGAAGACAATGTGGTAGGCTACGTATGTTTTCAAGTGTAACATAAGCTTTTTCTTGAACATTCCAAGAGTGTCACTATCTTTTATATCATTTGGGAGATTAAACAGTTGTGCTCCTTCGTACAGTATGCTGCGTTTGCCATACGTTGTTCTTGGACAGTAAAGTTCTATTTTGTTTTTATTGCGTAAATTGTGTTTATATGTTCTTTTATTTAGAGTGATTTCAATATGTATAATTTTTTTTTAATTTTTCTTACCAATAGGCAAGTTTTCTATGTATAAAGTTGGGTTAGGTTAAACAAGTTTGTTTACTGTACACAATCTTTGTGGGTGTTAAATAGTAATAATTATATAATATTTTTATAAGTTTGTTTTCTGTAGTCTGTAACTTTTGGAGGTTTGATTTTGCAGCACAACCCCAGATTTCGATGAGATATTCTAAATTTGATTTTACTAAAGCATTATAGATCACGGCACGCATTTTATAGAAAAAGCAGTGGCACAAAATAGTGTAATGCACTAGTAAGTGGTATAATTTTCGCTCTAACAGAATCGATGTGAGCTTTCCATGTCAATTTATCATCCAAAATTAGACCTAAATGTTTTTCTTGTTTAGATTTTCTTATTTGTACATTGTTAATTGTTAGCATAGGGTAGCCAGTAATTTTTTGTTTTTGGCGGCAAATATCATGTATGATGTTTTATTTATATTAATTGTTAAAAGATTGTTCTGGTACCATGCATTAATAATGTTAAGATCTTGTTGTGCTTGAGTTATGATTTCTTGAATTTTGTGTCCAAAATTAAAAAGGCATGTGTCATCAGCATACAGTGTAATGTTTCCTGAAAGTCCTATATTAGTTATATTATTAATATAAACTAAAAACAGTAATGGACCGATAATCGAACCCTGAGGAATGCCAAAAGTAATTTTTTGAGGACTACTTTCATAACCGTCTATTTTTACTATTTGATATCTATCGGTCAAATATGATTTGTAAATTTGAAGAGCTTTAGTAATATCATGTCAGTTACACATCTACGAGCTTCTAACGTTGATAACTTGTGATGCTGGCGTAAGTAATGGCAGTTGTCGTATGGTGCCTGCAGCGATACTGAGGTAACGGAGAAATTCTTCTGTATGCTCTCAATGGCTACGATATTTTTTTATACTGGGTATTCCAACTGGAAGAACACTATTCTAATGTATTACGGACGTATGAGAAATAAAGACTTTTAATGCAATTTAAATCATTAAATGTTTTGGTGACACGCATAATGAATCCAAGATTTTCGTAGGCTTTGTTAGTTATTAAAGTTATGTGATCTGAATTGCGGTCTAAAGTTACTCCCAAGTCTTTGACTGGGTTTGTTTTAGATAAAGATTTACCTTCTATGTAAAAGGTAAATTGTAAAGGTTTTATTTAACAGGTAAACGAGATTGAGATACATTTGTCGACGTTAGCTGTAATGCGGTTGTTTTATAGTATAGTTCATGTCTATCTAAGTCCCTTTGGAGTAGCTGACAATCATTTTCTCAGTTTATGTTCATATATTTTTTTTATCGTGCGCGTACAAAAGATGGTTGGCGTGCTGTAATCATGTTCAAGGATTTACTTTTTTTAGGTATAAGAGTAAGTTCTTCTTTCCAGGAGGAGAGTAAACTTCTAGACGAAATGGTATAGCTAAAATATATTTTATTATAGGAGCCAGGATAATAGGATAATAGGAATGATAATTTTACGACTAATGCAGTCTATCCCAACGGTCCGAAGTGGGTAAAGCTGAAATTTGATATATAGTTCGTTGTTTTGTGGCATCATTAAGGGCACAAGAAGAGAAATATAATAATTAGCTAATTAATTTAGCTTTTGGTGGACGTTCTTTATATGATAAGTAAATGCATCAGCAGGAAATTGACCATGTTTAGCAACATAATCAATCGAAGAAACAAGAATTAGATCCAGAAGAGACACAGAACAATTTGGAAAAAAGTCAGTAGCAGAAAGAGGGAGAATATGTAACTTCTCGGTCTTAACTATTGATTTTAGTTGACAAGAGCATATATTAAAATCACCCATAATAATAGTGTGCTGATACTGTGCTATACATTTGTCTAAGAGGCTTTCAAACGTAGTTAAATAGTCATAAAACACGCCAAGCAATAGCTGGGTACCAGAACATGAAACCTCAATAATTAAATGTTCCACTCCTGGAGTTCCCTGTTCAATTGACATACTAGTCATAGACGGTAACCCCTTTCGACTTGATATCCTGTTTTTCTGATACATTGTATAAAATTAGTATTTTATTTTAAATTAATATGCTACAAATAATTTTATTTACTGGAATCATATACGTAGAGTTACCGTCAGCCTAAAATATTGGTAAACTAAATTGTTGGTAAAGAAAATCCCATACAGTGGAAGTTAAAATTTTTGTATTCAGTTTAGGCTTGTTTAAAGCTTTTATGAATGTAAAAACCGGCACCGGTTCGAAGAATAAGACATTTAGAAGATATGATATTATATGGAGGATCATATGGTCAATAATCTTTCGCCAAGAAGTGAGGGCTGTGTGACGTCACATGTCACCGCCGATCACGAATAAAACTCTGGTCGCTGTTGTGTCGTGGGTGAGATAACGTCACATAAGATATTTAACATTTACGATTCGAATAATATTTGTGGTATATTATATTCGGCAACCGCGTCGCCTGCTGGTTAGAGTACCTGACTTTCACGCCGCGGGTCCTTGGTTGAAATCCCAGCCGGAACCAAAATTTGTGCAAAAACACAAATTGTTGGTGTTCGGGTCTGGTGAAAAAAAATAGGCAAAACTAACTGGTGGTAGGATTCCGCAGGAATCCGTCTAGGTAGGTGTGAAGCAGTAGTGTGCAAACATTACTGTGTTTCGGTTTGAAGGGCACTGTGAGCTAGCGTAATCACTGGGCATATGAGACTTAAGAACTGATGTCTCAGAGTGACGGGTGCATTGTGGTGTCACACCGTTCTGGGTGACATAGCATTTGTTATAGGCAGACGTTGCACTTACCGTCAGGTGAACGCTTTGCTCGTTCCGTCACTTAAATGAAATAAAAAAATAAAAAAAATCGTTAAAAACGATAACTTCAGCTTTTACTGTGATTTTTCTATATAATCCCTCATTACGTGCGTTCAAAGGATTTCAAACATTCCGTCACCCATATAGAAATGTTTTTGTTCAGAGTTCTGCGACGAAATTGAAATTCTCGTAGCCGCACTCTTTGCCGCACCCCGGAATGTAATAACAGAGAAGTTTCTAGAGTCCGAGTAAAAAAAAGATTTTTTTAAATTAAAAGTGTTTAACTTAAAACTTCCCGTATGGGTATGTTGTATTAGTTTGCAAGTAACCATAGACTATATTAAAGAACAAGCTGACGCCCGCGACTTCCTCCGCGTGTATTGGATTTGAAATGTCCCGTGGACTATTTGATTTTCAGGATGTAAGCTGTCTCTGTGCCCAATTTTGTCAAGATCGGTTGAACGGGTCAGCTGTGAATAGGTAACAAACAGACAGAGGGACATAAAGACTTACTTTCGCATTTATAATATTTGTATGGATATTTGTAAAGGCACTAAAAACAGTAGTTAGTAAATAAATGTTACTCTGCTGATGTTCTCATTTCTGAGAGGGTTTTGGAGCCGTGAAGTCTGCCATTCCGCTCCAATACAGGCTTGCGGACTTCACATGTCTTCGTAGATATTTTTATTCCTCAAACATGCAGGTTTCTCCACAATGTTTTCCTTCACCGCTGAGCACGTGGTAAATCATCACTTTAAATAAATAACACCTTATATAATAAAATCAGGTAAACTTAGGTCAATCTGTAATATTAAATATATGATTAGATATATTTTGTAAAGGTTTCATTAGTAAGTATTTAAAATTATGAAGATATATATTTTAATGCAGCTATGAAAATATCTCTCCATTCCTTGGGTTGACTAGGAGAGAATGCCAAAAGGCTGCCTTAAGTCTGCCCTTTGTAATTAATCCCTTGCACTAAACGTTATAATTAATGTTTAATAAAATGTAGAATTTGCTTGGCTTTATACAAAACGGCTAGAGATGGTAGTGGTTAGTAATTAACACTCTATTTCTATAATCTTTTAATTAACTTTTTTTCTTCGTGTCTTTCCGGTTCAAATCTTCAAAAGTAAATTTTGACCTACTTTCCGGTGTTTGATTGAGCTAAAATGTTTCATACTTCTCATAGCTTCGGTGACAATTTTGTTACCATGGAGTTGCGTCTGATGATAAAGCCAATATTTAGCATAAGAGCTCTTCAAGTAAGCAAGATAGCACCGTCATGTTTGGGTTTGTTGGATTTGTTTTGGCATTTGAAGGCAACTGCTGGACATAGGCCTCACAAATAAAATCTTGTAATGAAAATATTTTTGTCTGCATCTTATTCTGTTTAAAAACACTCTCTACAGTTTTTTTCCACAGGAAACCGAGGATCCGCAGAGCAGTATTCAGACATACCTCAGGTATTGTAACCGCGGTCTTCATACCTCTGTAGCCGCTACTTCGCATAAAACTCTATGACGCTCTTTTCCGGTCTCTTTTTTATAGGAGAAAGTGACGACACTAGCAAAACGCTCACCTGATGGCAACGTCTGCCCATAACAAATCCTGTGTTACTGTGGCACCACACAGTGCCCGTAAGCCTGAGAAATCAGTTGCAGTGCCCCTCATACCGAAACACTGTAATTACTGCACGATACCACTTCACGACAGAACAAATGGCCTGGGGGTGGTACCTACCTAGATTAATTTCTGCATAGAAATACTACTACCAGTAGGGTCCAGTATCTGCTCAATAACGCCGATAAAATCTACGACCTCGGAAATTTTAGACAGAACAGATTCAGCTACTCGTGGGAACCCAACAGGGAGCAAGGATTTCAACTCGTACCAAAATGGCGGCAAGTGGTTCGCCACCCATCACGTCTAGTTTCCTGTCGGAGCGAAAAGTGGGTTACAGATGTGGTCACTGCCTACGCCTTGTATGGAAAAAAAGGCATACATACATGCATTTGTATACTATTTTGTCATACATTTTATGTTTTATTTGTTTATTTTTCCTTTTGTATTTGTTACCCGCAAATACGTAAGATAGGTGCGTGCATCTTTTTTGAAGTAATGGCACCACTGAAAACCAGCGCTGCGGTCTATCCGCAGCATTATTTACTGAGTGGAGTTCATTTCAACTTTTAAATATAGCGTCGCTTTTGTCGCCAGTGTTTAAAACATTTTTTTAAGGAACTCTATATCTTTCTTATTGTATTTGCGTTCTCTGTATGATTTTTGTATTGTGTATAGTCTATGTCTATTTCAAAGCATTTTTATATCTATTTTTACTTCACCGCCATCTTTTTCTTTCATAAAAAAGAATCCATCGCCTATGTCGTCCCGTGAGGGTCGTAAAAGGCGGCAAAGAATATAAGTTAAGGGGTTTGGGGATTTTCCCGATTGATAACGTTGCCTTGTGGTTGTCGGGATGTGAATCCAAAACATGTGCTGATGATATAAAAGTGCTGCCTGAAATATCTAAGCGTCTAACCTGTACGAGAATATGCATCCCTAGGGTATTTACCGATATGTGTCCGGCAGAGTAGAATAGCGCCTACCTCTTTCCTACCGAGGTGTCGTAAGAGGCGACTAAGGAATTGTACTGACAGCCTTTATTCGTGCAGAATATCTCCATAATATGCAATGCCGTCACTATACTGCTCGTGGGAACGAAATGAGGAGTAAGAATTTTTGGACTGAAATTTGCGGCGACGTGGGGCGGTGGTTCATGCGGGGGCATAAAATTGGGCTACGGATGTGGTCTTTGCCTACCCCTCATTTGAGAAAAGTACGTAAAAAGTAAAGTAAAGTTTCAGCCTATAAATGTCCCACTACTGAGCACAGGCCTCCTCTCATTTTCTGAGAGGGTTTTGGAGCTAGGAAGAATCCGCCACGCTGCTCCAATGCCGGTTGGCGGACTTCACATGTCTTCGAAATATTTTTTATTCCTCAGACATGCAGGTTTCCTCACGAAAAGTACGTGATTGTATGCATTTCCGTGTATTTGAATACTTTGTAACTGTAACTGTTCAATACTCTGTACTATTTTGAAATTAAAGCACGGTTAATAGATGTCATTTATTTATCAAATAGTTTCTCAATGTCTGTACCGATTATGAAATTGATGATGATGATGATAATGATGATGTTCTCGTGGCCAATTTCAACCAAGTCCACAACTTCCGAATATTGCCGAGAGCTATCAACTGCGCAGGAGATAAATACGCAGAGGCATTCACTCATCCTAACCTACCCGCGCCCGATGTAATGCGATAAGATCGCAGGTAGGCTAGGTCAGTTCAGTTGTGCAGTGTCAGAAACACGGGGACAATCACAACGCAAGCAGACCCAAAAACCAACTATTTGTGATTTGATGATTTTAGGACAAATGTTGGCTGCGGCTGGGATTTGAACCAAGGACTCTCGGCGTAGAAGTCAGGTACTCTGACCACTAGGTCGCGCGGTCGTCAACCTATCCTAACTGAAATTATTCGTTGCATAATTAAATTTCTACACATAAACTTGAATTTTATCCGTCTAGGTAGGTACCACCCCAGGGCCAGTTATTCTTCCGTGAAGCAGTAGTGTGCAAACGTTACTGTGTTTCGGTTTGAAAGGCACTGTGAGCTAGCGTAATCACTGGGCATATGAGACTTAAGAACTTATGTCTCAGGGTGACGGACACAGTGTGGTGTCACACAGAAATTTTTTGGGCGACACGGCATTTGCTATGGGTAGACGTTGCACTTACCATCAGGTGAACGTTTTGCTCGTTTCATCACTTTATCCAATAAAAAAAAATGAAGTAAAGGTCGACGGCAAATTTGACTATTTGAATCTAAATTCGCAGCCGTGGTCACATCACCGTTTATTTAATATGCCGCGTTTGTTCATTACTGAATAAGTCAAGTGCGATACGCTTGAGCAGTTGTTATTTACATTTACATTTTTATACAGAGCCGCGGCAGCCCAGGAGCTAGGCGCTCGCTTTAAATTTCATAGTACACGAGCGACTTGGGTTCGATTACCGGTGCCGGCACCACTAAAATTGTTAATTGCAGTGAAGGAAAACATCGTGAGGAAACCTGCGCATGACTCAGACAGAAAATATTTCGAAGACATGCGAAGTCCGCCAACCCGCATTGGAGCAGCGCGGCGGATTCTTCTTAGCTCCAAACCCCTCTCGGAAATGAGAGGAGGCATGTGCTCAGCAGTGACATATTTAAAGGCTAATTTTACGGATTTTATCGCGTTTAATTTTATTATTTATAACACGGGCGGACTAAAGTGACAGATGTCCCGATCGCACCAAGAATAATAATTAAAAGCTGAAGGTACTCCGGGTTAACTATGACATCAGGACATCTGTCACCTCAGTCCTTCCGTGACCATGGGTGATGTAAAGCACTCGAAACGTCGGGTTAGAAATAATAAAATTAAACGCGATAAAATCCGTAAAATTAGTTTCATTTAAATGTGTAGTGTTCGCGTAAATATAAGAAATCATTACATTTATAGGCTGTTGCTATAATGTGTACGATATTGAAAATTTCTTCGAATCACAAAATTTGTAATTATATTCATTTATTATAAAATGCACACCATAGAATCTAACTCCAGATACACACAACAGAAACATTGGGCACGAAGATACCCTTCCGTTTTATATAGGTCACAGTGCTTACCGTTATTGATTGAGACTGGTGTTTGATTAATTGCTTCCAATAAAACGGAAGCGGAAAAAGGGGATGTGATGGCATGAGGTAATATATACTCTGAGGATATTAAATGATTCTTTTGTTTAGGGGAGTTAATTCTGGAGTAAAATAATTAAATGTTACTACCCCAGGGCCAGTTATTCTACCGTGAAGCAGTAGTGTGCAAGCATTACTGTGTTTCGGTTTGAAGGGCACTGTGAGCTAGCGTAATCACTGGGCATATGAGACTTTAGAACCTATGTCTCAGGGTGATGGGCACAGTGTAGTGTCACACAGAAATTTTCTGGGTGGCACAACATTTGTTATGGGCAGACGTTGCACTTACCATCAGGTGAACGTTTTGCTCGTTTCATCACTTTATGCAATAAAAAAATGCTTAACCGACTTTAAAGACGTCTAATTGCTTAAAGCAGGGGTGCTCAAACTTGATGCTGGCGATCTACTTCAATATTGGTAGACTACGATCGACTCTCGGCTGCAAGTATGTGTGATGCAGGATTGTCGTCTAGGTAGGGTGTATCGTGGCATAGATTTCAGTTTTCCGTACAATATGCATGTCTTTAGATAAGGTCAAACTGTTGATCGCGATCGTTTGAGCACTCCGGCTTGAAGCCTAACGATTACTGTTTTGAGGTCTGAAGTATAAATGACAAAAAACACAACGTTGCTCAAAAGTTACACATTGTTGGATTGTTGGACAATTGGATGCCGTCGTTAATTAAGTGATTTTATATCTATATGATATATATACATGACGAGAAAACTTGCCCTTTTCATGCACAATGCACGCACGAAAGAGTGTGTGATTTAAAATACTCTAAACTAACTAATTAACTAAACACTAAAGTTTGTATGGAGAAAATGCGAGAATGCTAAAATTTATATGGAATGAGTTACAAATACATTAAATTGAATGTAATAAAACGTTCAAACTGAAAATATCAATTAAATAATAGTCTGTCGTTTGTCATCATATCGTCTCAAAATGTTGCCAACATATAATTACTCAATCCTCAATAAAATGAGTTCTCAAGTCTCATATGCCCAGTGATTACACTAGCTCACAGTTCCCTTCAGACCGAAACACTGTAATGTTTGCACACTACTGCTTCACGGCAGAATAACTGGCCCTGGGGTGGTACCTACCTAGTCGGATTCCTGCATAGGAATCCTACAACCAGTGTACCAAGACTGAAACGGCATATTCTAGCCATCTGGTGATTGTTCCGGCACTAAACGTGAAAGGTTAGTGATCATGTAGTCTGTTTTGCTCGATATTTATTTATAGGTTTTCTTTAATTACAAATTGTTTGAATAACTTTCTAATTCGATATAGTTAATAGAATCAGGCGTTACTTTGCGGAAATCCATTATAGTAAGGAGAGAAAGTTAATTTGCTAAGATCCGCATGCAAAATGTATTGCCTAGTTTTGAAGAGCACCGCCCGCTCTCCCTCAACAGCGTGCACCAAAAAAACCAATACCGCCACCGGGAATCGCCACCAGGCAATGTATGTAATGTAGGCAATATTCCAAATTCGATGTTTCACAACTGCCTACACGTTCACATTTTTTTTTCTATTTAACAAACCATTTTGAAGGTGACTAACATTCTTTTTTCTTGTACTACTTTATTTTGAATAGTAATAATGTTGACTAGACGAATTTTAAGCTTGACGATATCGTCTAGTTATCAATAAAATTTATGTAAAAGTAAACATTATATGTAGAAGTTATCTGCATGAAATATATTACAATTTTTTCATAACTGCTGTACATTGTATATGACATTTATTATTATTATTTATTTCTATGCAGAAGTTTTATTTTATTTTTCGTTAATTCTACAATTTTCGGGAGACTAACAGCTAGTATCGAGATAGATAAACAACAAAATAACACAGAAGGATATTACAAGTCACCACACGTAACTAAAAGAAATAATAGATGGACACAAGCGTAAGGAATACAAAAACAATGTAATATGGTAGCAAGTCAAACATAAGATTTAACAGTATATATATAATTGTATGGTAGCGGCTCAAGAGAATGTACCACCCCATATCATCCCGTAAAAGTCGACAGAGGGAAAATTAGAACGAGGAGATGGGCAGCAGCATCTTCCTGGAGCTTCTGAATAAAAAGTAACTGCGGTTGCAAAACCGCCTGGCCAGCGTGGCAATTATGGCAACCCCCCCCATTGAGAGATTCAAACTTTTAAAGCAATCTATGGCTCCCCCATATGTTCAGCAGTGGACTAGTAATAGGCTGAAACGAACGAACGAAATAACCAAAAAAATTCACATTAAGATTTTTTCTAATTTGAGATGCAGTTGTGTTTGATAAATCAACATCGATTGTGGAGGAAATTGTATTGAAATAGCTGCCAGTTCTACTAAAGATTATTTTGCCTATACTTAAATTTATCTACTTCAATATATCTATGTTTATGATTTCTAAAGGAACTGGAATGTGTGCGCAAACCTATGTGCGGAGTAGCTGAGGACAAACAACATTATTATTAGTTATATTATAAAGGTATCCCAGGACAGCAATTCGTCTACGCTCATGAAGTAGAAGTAAATTGATTTTTTTAACAACGATTTTCTGTGTGATAGTGTAAATGATGATAATGTAATTATTTTGTTAATAAAATTACATAATTCTACAATTTGCATCTCAACTAATGACTAAATTAACAAAAAGTCTACTGTTTTTGAGAAATGTAGATAACTTTATGAGAATTTCTTAGAATAAAGAATAGAATGAGGACATTAAGACGGACGTTACGGACGTGAGTAGGACGTTTTTTAATATAAGCTAGTCGCTACTGCCGTTTTAAATAAAAAACAGTTGACTACGTTCATAGTTTGAAATTGGACATAAATAAATATGAAGAATATTTAGAAAGACTATCTTAAAAATCCATATACTTTCCGAATGTCGTGTCACGTCCAAAATAGGAATGAACGCGTCAGATACGTGCTAGGGATTTAGCATGTTTCATGCATGATACCCTTACCAGAGCTCTAAGATTCGTATCTCCCAAAACTCTATTTATTTATTTATTTATTTATTTATTAATATTTATTGTTCCCTTACAAAGAAAGGATACAAAGGGCGGACTTAATGCCGTTAGGCATTCTCTCCCAGTCAACCCATGGAGTGGTGAGATTTTGATTAAGGTGTAACAATAAAGGACGAAAAATATAAGATAAAACAATATTATAAAAATTATATATATCAATATCTTATAACATTTACACATATGTAAATAGAAACACACATATACATACCTATATATACATACACAAACAGATATATACGTATACATATAAACACATATACTATACACAAAACAATGTAAAATCAAATCGGGGACAGACAGCTAACAATTTAACATGTAATGATTCTTTAATAAATAATCACGAACCAATTTTTTGAACGAGTATTTATTTGAGCTTTCCTGATGTCATCGGGCAAGGAGTTCCAGAGAAGCGCAGCCTGAACAGTGAAGCAGTTCCTATAGAAACTCTAACGGTAAAATAAAATATTTTCTTCCATTCACATATTAAATACAAATAAAAAACAATGACCAAATCTCCTTACCTTCTTCTTCTTCATTTTCTGATTTCATACGAGACTCTTAGTTCTTATTATCACTTTAGCCTAATAGGATTTAATATTGAATGCTATGACGAAACGAGCAAAACGTTCACCTGATCGTAAGTGCAACGTCAGCCCATAACAAATGCTGTGTCACCCAGAACATTTCTGTGTGACACCACACTGCGCCGTCACCTTGAGACACGAGTTTTTAAGTGTCATATGCCCAGTGATTACTCTATTTCTCAACGCCCTTCAAACTGAAACACAGTAATGTTTGCACACTACTGCTTCACGGTATAATAACTGGCCCCGGGGTGGTACTAACCTAGACTGATTACTGCAGGAATATTACCACCAGATTACCGAAATATCGCCCTTACGTAAGAAAATACGTTTAAAAATTTACAGAAATTATAATAAATAATATAATTACATTTACATGCACTTCTTCGATTATGAGGGTAGGAGATATCTAAATCTGAAAGGAAAGTTTCAAATAACATGAAAACTACATACACATCCATACTAATATTATAAATGCGAAAGTAACTCTGTCTATCCCTCTATAGAATACTTTTTATCGCAGAAAATCAAATATCTCCGAAGTAGCTAGCACGAAGTCGCGGCCATCAACTAATTTAAATATAAAAACAAATAGAACAATAATTACTTTAACCCACATTTGCACGGGTACGATAACTTTAATCACTGTCACTGTTTAACATTACGGCGTCCGATCACTAGTGGTCACTGTACTAGAATGACACTAGATTTATACCGGAAATTCAAGTAAAAGGGGGGGGGGGGGCAGATAGAATCTCGTGACACAGCCGTGAGAAAGTAAAAGTATTAAAGTTATTATTATAAAAGTATTAGTAGTTAAAGTTAAAGTAAGTAATTCATTACATATAAAAAAAAGTAAAGTTTCAGCCTATAAATGTCCCACTGCTGAGCACAGGCCTCCTCACATTTCTGAGAGGGTTTAGGAGCTACGAAGAATCCGCCACGCTGCTCCAATGCGGGTTGGCGGACATTACATATAATATTAATATATTTAGTTACACAGTAACTAGTTAAATAAAAGTAAAATAATAGTAAAATAGTTCTAGTTCTGCTGCGGGTATCATCGTTACGGATTCTACTCAGAGAGACCCTGCTCTTTCCATAGCTCGCTGAGCGACTTTGAGCTTCCGCATGCGGCATGCAGCGAACGACCACACTTAATCACATATATGCATGCTGATCTTATAGTTAAATAAATATTTGAAGATCATGATTATTGTTCTCGATATTTCTCAGAAAGAGAAAACATCTGATATTTCGTAGATCTTTCTAAATCTAAAACTAATATATTTCTAATTCATTTTATTTTAATATTTAGTACTAACTTTACTACTTTATTTCATAACCCAAGTTTATAATTGTAACCTGTAGCCTATACACAAACTATTTAATACTACGCTACAAAAGCAGACAGTATAAAAATATTTAAAAGTAAATTAATTTATGCGAACAAATTTATGAATAACCAACGTAGTTTACTTTTGGCGAGTATTTTTATGATACTTTCCACAATTTCATCACATTATAAATAAAAAGTACATTATTTTCGCAGCAAAAGCCTCTGCTGGAATAATGGATGCAACAATACTATAAATAAGTGCACTGCGTATTATGAGAAAAACTTATACGAAATAAAATTCAAATTCTTTATTTTTCAACGTAAGAATACATAAATTTCGTTTTTCTGACGTAATTTTTACAATCTACCACAGTTTTGACGGAGAATAAACTGGCGTAGATACTCCGCAGGCATCCTCTTTCTTAGGATTTTATCACAGTCAATAAAACTATTTCTAATAAATACATTTAAAAAGTCTCGTATCACAGACCACCGAAACACGGTACATGGCAAATAATGTAAAAAGTCTTTTTATTTGATAATTTTGGACAAACGCTCCTTTTATTACGAAATGTAATATATATATATATATATTATTGTATAAAGTGATGAAACGGGAAAAACGTTCACTTGATGGTAAGTGCAACGTCTGCCCAGTGATTACGCTAGCTCACAGTGCCCTTCAAACCGAAACACAGTAATGTTTGCACACTTCTGCTTCACGGTAGAATAACTGGCCCTGGGGTGGTACCTAACTAGACGGACTCCTGCATAGGAATCCTACCACCAGTAAAAAATATGTCTATATAAAAGTCTTTTGGAGACGCTTAGTAGTGCTTTATTTTAAGTTATAACAAATAATCTGAGGCACTTAACCCCATTATCATAAGCCTTGCTTACGCAAATAAATAATCTATTTCGCCTGAGTAACAAGTCTCAGCTAATATTCAAATGGTTTTCAAATGGAAATACACAAAAGAAATTCGACAAATCTTAAATTTATTTCTTGCAGTTATGTTTTAAGAAATTTGGCTATTTCTCAATTTTATTATTAAACAGATTCGGCTAATGTTACTAATCTCACTAAGATCCGTTGCCTGTCGATTGAATTGCTTATACTTGTTCCATTTTATTCATAACATGTGTCCAGGTAATTCAGACTTCATCACAATATCATAACTTGTACTGTTGACAAAGATAAAAAAAATAAAATAGAGGATACCTACGGAGTTTCTTTCGCCTGTTTCTTTTTTTTCTATGGTACACCACACTATGCCCATCACCCTGAGAGATAAGTTCTTAAGTCTCATAGTGATTACGCCAGCTCACAGTGCCCTTCAATCCTAAACACAGTAATGTTTGCACACTACTGCTCCAAGGCAAAATAACCTACCTAGACGGATTCCTGCACAGGAATCCTACCACCAATACCTCAATCCGAAACGGTGGTATATTGTAAAAATATGACATATGAAAAACAAATTTATATTTCTTACGTTGAACAATAAATAATATTCATTCCATTTCATAACATATTACACGGGATTAAGAACTTGCGAACTGCGGATCTTACAAAGGCAAGCGCATATCAGATGGACAATTTTCAAGAACTCGTCATTGACGTCGTCCACTACTGGCAAGCTGAAACCTTTCGTGGTTTTCAGTAAGGAGATGAATGAAGTGAACTTTATAAGATGTGACGTAATGCGATTCCATATGCTTATTGGCATTAGATGATCACTTACAGTGGTAACTTAGTTTAAATTTGAAGAACTTGTAATTTGTAATAAAAAAAAAAACAATTCTGACTCGACATCGATGTATTTTGCAGAATTTTTTAACAAAAAATTAAACGGCATAGCATACAATTGTCATTAATGTTTTAGTTTCTGTACATTAATAGTTTTATTGATTCATTTACTTTATTTAATCTGACACATTCATTTTCTTTATGGTGAAAGTAATCAACCTTGCCGACGAACAAAATATTTCGGATGTCGGCGGAGGCTTTTAGTCGAGCTACGTTGATTGCTTTTCGAAAAAAAAAATGAATATGAATCGATATTCATAAGCGGAACATATCAGCGGCATATACGCCATGTTATATTAAAAAAAATTGAAGCCTGCACCGTGCTTCAAGTCAGAATTATATTTGTTTAGAGTTTTCATTACTTACGAATCGTCCATTATGATGAAGAGAAAATCTCTTTAAAAGGCAAACTGGCCGAATGAAGGCTTTCATAAAGTAACAGCCTATAAATTTCCAACTGCTGAGCACAGGCCTCCTCTCATTTCTGAAAGGGTTTTGTAGCCGGGAAAAGTTCACCACGCTGCTCCAATGCAGGTTGGCGGACCTCATATGTCTTCGAGATGTTTTATTTGTCCGACATGCTGGTTTCCACACGACATTTTTCTCCGCCGCTGAGCGTGGTAAATCTGCACTAAAACTGCAGAACAATTTGAAATCGGACGCAGTCACTCGCGTACTATGAAATTTAAGGCGTGCACCTGGCCCCTGAGCTACCAGGGCTTCATATATTTTTAATAAATTATAAAGGATTACTGATCTGTCAAATAGTAAATAGCAATGCAGGACTCCGTCTATTAATATTTATCGTCTATCAGTAATATTTATCGTCTATATACGTCTATTTATATATATTTTAGTACCACCCCAGAGCCAGTTATACTGCCGTGAAGCAGTAGTGTGCAAACATTACTGAGAAAGAAACATCACTGAGAGCTAGCGTAATCACGGGGCGTATGAGACTTAAGAAGTTATGTCTCAGGGTTAGGTTAGGTTAGGGGCGCAGTGTGGTGTCACACAGAAATGTTCTGGGGGACACAGCATTTGTCATGAGCAGACGTTGCACTTACCATCAGGTGAACATTTTGCTCGTTTCGTCAGTTTATCAAATAAAAAAAATCTCCAAACTACCGGCAGTCACCGTTTTTTTTTTAAGTATGTGTACACATAGTGTTAAAATGCGTTTATGCGTATATTTTACACAAATAACTGACTGAGGAATAACGTGTATTAAATAGTTACTTAACAGCTCCACGACTGTCTGTCGTAGGGTCTACAACACACTGAGTACATAACACCTCGTCATGTGTATTGTAGGTACTATAGTAGCCTAAAACTAAGATTACTCCTTTATCGTGGATGCGTTTTACAGATATTAATTTTTACATGCACGACAAATCTGAAAACCAATAATTTTTATTTGTTTCAAAATTTTGATTGGGATCCAACCAAGGACCTGCACCGTAGATGTCAGGTACTCTGACCACTAGGCCACACGGTCGTCCTTTATTGAGCCCTGTGGCGGTTGTGATTATGTTGTTGGTATTTTGGAAGAGCACTACCTGCTATGGTAGTGCTCTTCGGCAAATAGATAATATAAACTCATTTTAATTTTGCTTTCTTTGCCTTTTATCTTAGCTAATTAACTTTGTCTCTACCCTTGAGCGTAACTTTATATTTCATAACATAAAATAATTTATTAAAATAAGTAGACAATTTAGTAGAAACTTACCTTACTATCTTTTAACTATAAGGGTTAGTCAGAGACTGGGCACTCACTGCAAAAGCAGATGACTGCCACAATCCACGTTTCACCAAAACAATATAATGCACTTAGTGTGATAGGTGGTGATCCCATCGCCACCATGCGCTGCTGGGTGCACAGTGCAGTTTTATTCCTTACTCGCCTTTTACGGGTCCATTGGATGAGATGGAGTGGTAGTATTCTTGTAACGAGCCGCCACCACACGGCACAACGATAGAAACTTAAACACACATAAAACTAAACAGCTTTAGTAATTTTTGGTTAACTGTTTGCATACATACAAACATAATCGTCATTGGCATCTTTAGCAACAGGGGATTAGAAGGATTTATAATTACCGGTAATCAGCACATTGTAGTAAAAAATCAATATTGCACTTTAAGTGCTTAGCATGTTTTTATTTTGATTGTCATTAACAGTTCCATTTATTACACTAGTTATAGGATTTCTGTTCTGTGTTCAGTGATGCCACACAGAAATGTTCTGGATGACACAGCATTTGTTATGGGCAGACTTTACACATATAGTTGATGAAATTGCTCGTCGAAGAAAGTATCGACTTTCTTTCATATAAAAGTTGATTAGTGACCACAATAGTTGTACAATGATTATTAACTTGTTATTCAAGATTCAATGCAAGCCCTGCACCATACCATATCACACTAAAAACAGAGAAAGTAACAGAAAACAAACAAAACTTGAATAACACCACTTCAGTAAACAATAAATTTGAAATGTAGGAGAAACGTTTTCCTATTTTCTTAGGAGCTACTGATATATGCATGAATCACGTGTGAGAAACTGAACGTAGTACATAATTCACAAAACAGTTCAGAAAATGTCGCGTTATGTAAATTTAAAATTTAGTTAGCAATCGTAAAGAAACCTTTCGTCTCTTGCGTGTCGTTATAGTCTAAATGAAATCTCGGGAAATTCGAAGGGTTCAGATTAATGGGGCAATGATCAGCTGTAAAATGCCAAACCCAAATTAATCTGGCCGGACAGCAGCGTCTAAGGTGCGTGATATCTGGTACTGCGATCGCCAATCCGACTGCCAAGCGAGGCCACGGCAATTCCTCCTAACTTAGGAGAGACCTGTATCTTGAAGGAAAGAAAGTTAATTTGCTAAGATCCACATGCAAAATATAAAATGTTGTATTTTACTTAGTTTTGTAGAGCACTGCCCGCCCATCCATATCCTCCACCACTAAAACACTACCAGTAGGCAATATACAACATACACATATTGACTCTGCGACAGTCCATATCACTTGATAATGCCTGATTCTATTAACTAGACCTTGCACACTACTGCTTCACGGCAGAATAACTATCCCCGCGGTGGTACCTATCTACTCCGATTCCTACATAGGAATCCTACCACCAGTAGGAAAGGAAAGGAAAGGAATTAATAGAGGAACCTAGCAAATCATTCATCCAATGAAACTGTATTGCGCTGAAAAGTTCTGTGTTCAGTTCTGCACCGAACTGCCCTTGTCACGAAGAGACTTCGGTTCTGACTCCTGCAACTAGGGTCTAAATATATAACATGTTAAAAAAGTAGAAGAAGAAGTAAGCAGTTTTATTAGAAAGTTGTTAATACAAGGAAGTTACCTTAATTCCACTATATCATACGCTTATCAACTAAAATTTAAACACGAAACGGTCCCACCAATATGGAATTGACATCCGTTGTATTGGGTTGTTAATTGAGAAGCACGGCAATATACCACGGCATATTACCAGTTTCAGCATCAAAAAAGTTAAGAAAAGGAATCATTACAAAATATAATCCATAAAAGAATAACACTGTCTAAAACATTAAGACAATATTTAAAACAGATTTCAAAATTCTGTTGATGGAAACCACAATTAGATAATCCCTAGCGCATAACAAAACTTTTAATGTGCAAACATTAGGCTTATATCAGTGACTCCCAAATGCATCAGGAAATCATTTATTCGTTTTAATCGGGACTGCGTTCGCCTCAGCTCCCATTAGGAGTATTAATAAAATGTAATCTCGCTCATCATTAGTAAAAGTGGCATGCCTCCGTGTTTTTCACTTTATTTCCATTGCTCATTCAACTACGTTATAATAATATGTAATAATGTAGTAAGGTTGTATTAAATTAAGGCACGTACTGCGAAACTTGACATAGCAGGATCGAACCTACCATCAACAATTGTCGTGAATCATCACCTAGCTTGTGCTAGGAGGTAGTAGCTCTCCTAGCTTAGTTGGATTGTTTAACAGCCATACAAGAGCTGATGAATAGTTCTCAAGGATTATTTAAGCTGTCTGGAAAGACTATTTTAAGTACTGATTAAGCGCTAATACAGCTCTTATAAGTATGGATTAGGCCCCAATTGTACAGCCTCTTTCTTTAGAAGGTCTGGGTGAAGTCAGTACAAAACCTTTGAAATGGTTGATGTATGGCTGGTTCATCATCATCATCATCATCATCATTTCAGCCTATCTTAGTCCACTGTTGAACATAGGCCTCCCCCATAGATTGCCACAAAGCACGGTCCTGAGCCACCTGCGTCATTCGACATCCCGCAAAATCGCGCAGGTCGTCGCTCCATCTAGTGGGGGGGCGCCCTACACACTGGGCTGGTTAATACTGATTAATAAGTTTTTGGTCTATAGTTTTCATTGTGTTTGTAATTGTGATTCTAAAATTTTAAAGGGAAACATCGCGAGGAAACCTGTATATCTGAGGAACAGAACTGTTAGTCTTTAAAGTTGTGTGAAGTCTGCCAACCCGCATTGGAGTAACTCAGCCGATTATTTCCGGCTCCAAATCAGAAAAGGAAAATAGGCTATGCACAGTTACTTTTGACCCTTCTCCTGTATCGTGTGTGTCTTTTACAGGCATAAATTTCATATGCACAACATAAAAGTTTTTGTTGTTACAATCCGTCTAGGTAGAATAACTGGCCCTTATTCTGCCGTGAAGCAGTAGTGTGCAAGCATTACTGTGTTTCGGTTTAAAGGGCACTGTGAGCTAGCGTAACCACTGGTCATTTGAGACTTAAAAACTGATGTCTCAGGGTGACGGGCGCAGTGTGGTATCACACAGAAATATTCTGGGTGACACAGCATTTGTTGTGGGCGGACGTTGCATTTACCATCACACTCAAAAAAAACTAATACTAATAAATATATAAAGTAGTATTTAAAGAGGCAATTATAAATATATTTTTTTAATATGGTAATACAATTTTGTTTATTCATGCTTCATTTTAACATATAGATTCAAATAGCACAAGCGGTATAACATTTGGAGGGAGGAAATGTGTTAAATTCATTTTGAATAGTTTTCCCGTGTGCATAGGAATTGTACAAATGTATACAGAATAAGATGAAATTGAAGAGAAATTCTCGCAAACCGAGATGCTTTTAGCGGGGAATGGGCGAGTATATGTCAAAGTCACGTGTAGAATTTTGAGAGATCTTATGTTTACAGTTCTCAGTATTTCGCGCGAGATCCTTAAAGTCGTTTACATTTAAATAACAATGTAACGTTGTAGTTACATGTCTTCAAAATTTGACAAAATTTAATTTAAATACGCTCAAATAATACAATAATAACAAGATTTAAAATGACATTTTAATTTAATTCATTCGTCTAATTTAGAATTATAACGTAACATACACATTTCAATTTAAATTATATATATTAGCGCTGGGCTTCGCAATGCAAACCCGCGTTTTATCTAAAATAACATTATCACATATATATATATATATATATAATATATATATATATATATATATATATATATATATATATATATATATATATATATATATTAGCGCTGGGCTTCGCAATGCAAACCCGCGTTTTATCTAAAATAACATTCACACTTACCCTCCAATGACTGATCGCGACGGGAGTTACTTTTGTCTCCTTTCGCGTGACGTCATGGAAGATTCGAGACCCGAGCTCGGTATTTATTACCTTCGGCCGTTTCACTGGAGCGACCATTATGCACCCAGTCAGTTTAAATACACACACGTCTCCTGTCGGACTTTATGTACGTTGTGCTGTACCTACCTTAGCTGCATACATTTCGGTTGCATATTTAAATCTCGCAATCAGTTTTATATTTTAGTTCATCCCCATATTGGGGTTCGAGGTTCAGATTCAAGAACGCTTTCGAGGTTCGGATCAAGATCTCTTTCGGGGTTCAGTATCAAGCTTCGATCTAAGCTTCGAGCGACCGCACGACTACCTTCCGGGAAACGACAAAAACACCTGCCAGCCGACCGTGATGCCGCGTGGTCGTTCATCGCCGGCGTCCCTCCAACGTCACTAGCAACCCGACGGTGCTTCCAACCATCGTGTCACGCAGAACGCCAGGGAAGTACCGGACTACGTCTGCATAAATTAGGCGGGCCACTACACCCACGACCTACCATTTTGTTTTTTCCTTTTTATTAAATTTTATTGTGTTGACAAGGGTAGTTCTTTCATTCATTTTTAATAATAACTTAACTACATCCCACATGTCACAACCATTATATAAAATTATGCTAAATTGTTATTCTAGTATTGTGAATCCATATCCCGTTAATCAATTACTCACTAAGCTCAACAAATTCATAGGCTGCTTTAAAAAGAAAAAAAAAACGAATGCGGAGTTTGTCAAAGTGGACGAGAGCAACAAATTTGCTTACTTAATTTCTTTTTTGAATTTATATTTAGGCCGTGTCACTCCTGAGGACTACGGTAGAATGCTGTCGTCAACAGTCATCGTTGCCAATAACTTATCCGGTAGCGGCTTATGAGAATCTACCACCCTTTCTCATGCCGTGGGAGTCGCTAAAGTGGACAGAGGGTAAATTAAAACCAGAAAATGGGCAGCAGCATCTTCCTGGAACATCAGAATGAATAGATTGCGGTTGCCAACCCGCCTACCAAGCGTGGCAACTATGGCAAAATTCTCCCCAAAATGAGAGCTACAAACTTTTGTTGCAATCTACGTAAAGGTACAGTGGACTAGTGATAGGCTGAAATGATGATGGTGATGAATCCGGATTTCGTCACTGACCAGACGAAACGCAGAAGCATTACATTGCTATTTTATGATGGTATTCCCTGAGAAAGTAAACACTGCAACTATAAGTTAGTTACTTTGACAGGCATTAAACCACCAGCTTAATGCCTGTAAAATCACATTTTATTAAAGTATTGATCTTACACGAATAGTACTATTTTTGCTAAAGAAAAGCGAAAGTCGCCGGCCCGCATCGATCTGGGGAGAACGTCTCCATATTTTTTTTTTTTTTAATTTCATAAAAGGGACGGAACGAGCAAAACGTTCACCTGATGGTAAGTGCAACGTCTGCCCATAACAAATGCTGTGTCACCCAGAAAATTACTGTGTGACACCACACTGCGCCCGTCACCCTGAGACATCAGTTCTTAAGTCTCATATGCCCAGTGATTACGCTAGCTCACAGTGCCCTTCAAACCGAAACACAGTAACGTTTGCACACTACTGCTTCACGGCAGAATAACTGGCCCTGGGGTGGTACCTACCTAGACGGATTCCTGCATAGGAATTCTACCACCACTAAAAATTATATTATAATATAAAAATTATTTAATTAATTTAATTATTTATATTAGTAGTATTTAGATTTTGTATATACAGTTCGCATCTCACAAACTTTAATAGCGCGATAATTGACGTATGATAGAGCCTCTCATGTGGCGACATAGATGTCGCTACCCTATATATAGGAATATTCATTTTAGATCACTACCTTAATAAAATTTCTAAGGCATTGCGAGGTAACGTCCTCTATAGTAATACTAAATAGAGTTTGGCGCACGTATGAAACAAACAATTGTTCAACAATTAACAATACAAATAATGATTATAAATTTTGAAAATGTTACAATACAAGGTTAAGATTTTTTTTAATTTAAATAGTAATTGAAAATAAATTTTAGACCCTGAACTTTGATTCACAGCCAGTTGCTTCCTTTTTGGATGAGTAGGTATCGGAGATAAGTCCGCCATTTTACTTCTGCGAAGGCTGGTGTCATTCATGAATACAAACTTTTCCGGGGGAAATATTTGTAGTGTTTATTCTAGTGTCATAATACAAAACATTACAATACATGAAGGATGTCACAGTAGGGTAGAAGTAGAGGAAGATAAGAGCAGTGTTATAACTGTTAAACTGAAGTGAAGCCTAAGATGTGTATATTACCTAATTTTTGAAAAGCCTTCTCAGAATAATCTTACTGCAAGATTCGGAGCTCCCGACTCCACCACTAGGTAATACACACCACTGAAGTCGAGAACACGACACTTGTTTCATCCCCACGACGAGTCCTTGTCAAGTGATATTGATTGCATGTGCGTATCTTAGCAAACTTACTTTATTTCCTTACTAGCTGTGTCCCGCGTATTCATCCGCGTGAAAAAGCCGACTCCGATCTGTGATATCTTCCCTATTGGAATCGGATTTTGGGGTTTTAATTTTTTTGCGCGGAACCCTAATTATTTTACTAAGACTAAAGTAGCCTAAGTTACCCGCTATAAAATCAGCTTTCTGTCAATGAAAGTCCCGTCAAAGTCGGTCTAGCCGTTTCGGAGATTAGCCAGACAAAACGGACTGACAGACGAAAACTTAAAAAAAAAAAAAATCTTATAAGTACTGTATGTACTTTCATAAGCATTGAGTAAAAAACTGTTATTTTCTTATTACAAACAGACACTTCAATTTAATTTTTATATAGACTTGTGATGTTGATTCTTCTTCTCTTCGGCCTTCTCCCAACGGCCATGACGTATTTTCTTTGGTATTTGTCTTAGACATGTTTTACACCTCAGGAATATTAAATACAGAATATTAACTTATGATTTTCTTTTTTTTTTGTGAATATGTTTATAAAATGCCCCTTATACAAAATATTTCTTATACACAATTTTGGCATTCCAGCACAGTGCGTTTTTCGCGCAATTTTCTGCCCCGCACAAGCACTTTATGGAATCTGCTGCCGCCAGCGGTGTTTCCGCACCGATACGACCTAGGGACCTTCAAGAAAAGAGCCTATTCCTTTCTCAAAGGCCGGCAACGCATCTGCTATTCCTCTGGTATTGTAGATGTTCATGGGCGGCGGAGATCACTTACCATCAGGTGAGCCGCTTGCTCGTTTGTCCCCTCTTACATAAAAAAAATAATAAACCTTAAAAATACATTTTCTTAAAAAAATTAAAAACCTTCTTTTAAAAATAATACATTTCATCATTTCAGCCTATCACTAGTCCACTGCTGAATATAGACATCCCCGATAGATTGACAACAAAAGTTTGAAGGTCTCTTTTTGGGAGGTTTTTGCTATAGTTGCCATGCTTGGTAGACAGGTTGGCAACCGCAGTTTATTTATTCAGAAGTTCCAGGAAGATGCTGCTGCCCATCTCCTGGTTTTAATCTTCCCTCTCCCGACTTTTACGACACCTACGTTATAGGGTGATCACTCGGTTAGAAAAAATATATTAGAAATAATATACGGGCCCATCTCTTTCACACAGAACACGTTTTCAAGACACCTGTGTAAGTAAGAAACACTTCACTGCACTCATAATAGATGGCGACTTTATCGTTTTAAAGATTCATGTCGCTTCGCCGAAATTTACATGCATGAATTTCTACGGTTAGAAAATGAAACAGAGCTGTTTTAATTCACAATATGTTCTTAAATAACCCATAATAGTGGGCACCTGTGTCAAAATGTATACGTATTATTATCGCATTATATTACTGTATTGTTTGAAGGAACAAATAATAGTATAATATACTGGTGGCGGGATTTCTATGCAGGAATCCGTCTAGGTAGGTACCACCCCAGTGCCAGTTATTCTGTCGTGAAGTAGTGGTGTGCAAACATTACTGTGTTTCGGTTCGAAGGGAACTGAGAGCAAGAGTAATCACTGGGCACATGAGACTTAAGAACTGATGTCTCTGGATGGCGAGCGCAATGTGGTGTCGAACAGAAATGTTCTGTATGACACAGCATTTGTTATGGGTAGACGTTGCACTTACCATCAGGTGAACGTTTTGCTCGTTTCGTCACTTTATTAAATAAAAAATAATAAGGAATTGTTGTAAAATTAAGTTTATAATTATTAAGTAGAATATGGTATTTAAAATAGATTTATTAATTATTGTTTTTGTAAAACAAATGATCATGTCGATGAATTCGCTCTTGCAAATATATACGAGTATATTAACGCTGTTCTTAAACGGCCAAAATATTATTTGATAGACCATTGGTTTGTGCGGAGCTATTCCGTTTTAATTCTGGTTAAACAAGTACAATGAGATACGACCGTCACCAGCACCGGAACAAACCATCCATAATAGTTTATGGGTTGGTGCCGTTTTATTGACTAATTACCATAAAGATAAGTATCGACTGTTTGATTTAATATTTCCTTAATGATTAATTATTGCGATAGAAAAGAGGACACCTACTACTTTTTACTGGTGGTAGGATTCCTATGCAGGATTCCGTCTAGGTAGGCATCACCCCATGGCCAGTTATTCTGCCGTGAAGCAGTAGTGTGCAAACATTACCGTGTTTCGGTTTGAAGTGCACTGAGAGCCAGTGGAATCACTGGGCATATGATACTTAAGAACTGATGTCTCAGGGGGACGGGCGCAGTGTGGTGTCACACAGAAATGTTCTGGGTGACACAGCTTTTGTTATGGGTAGACGTTGCACTTTACATCAGATGAAAGTTTCGCTCGATTCGTCACTTATAAAATCAACTTATTATTAACTAGCAATCCGCCCCGGCTTCGCACGGGTAGATAGATATTAGACAGATAAATTAGTACTTTATTTGGACAAACAGAACAACAACAATCCCTTCACTAACATTTTTGTAGCGACTATGCTCATCGGCGAATCTGCAGCTGGTCAGGCAAGTTTCATGAAGCCGGGCGGCGGCTCGAGTTTTAAATAAAAGAAAATATAAAATTAAAGTTACAAAGCACTATTCAATTGTTTCTAGTTTACAAAAAATAAAATGAGTAGGTGTATAATCAATAGAACTTAGTCTAATCGCGAGTAACGCGGGCGAGTGTATGGCTGTTCGCTCACACCGCAGCATTTTTCTTACTTTTAGCATTTTTATTCCCGTCGTAACTTCTAAACGATAGGTCCGATTTGAATGATTTAAAGACGTATACATAATTAAAAATATTTCGAAGACATGTGAAGTCCGCCAACCCGCATTGGAGCAGCGTGGCGGGATTCTTCCTAGCTCCAAAACACTCTCAGAAATGAGAGGAGGCCTGTGCTCAGTAGTGGGACATTTATAGGCTGAAACTTATACAACCTTGACTATAAAACTATTTAGTAGGATATGGATTAATATTTTAAAACGATAATACGAATTTTATCATCTTTCGATTCTACACGTGTTTTGATAGACTAATTTGAACGAAAAGTGGTTATTGTGGCTTAACTGTAATAGACATATAGCCTCGCGGACTTTTTTGTGACTAATGATGAGTACTATGAAAAAGTAAGTACATTATTTTCTTTATCATTAATAGTTTTTGCAGCGCACCCCAAATAATGACTTTTATCAGTAAATTTTTGATACCTTGAGTTACATCATTGCAATTTTTGTAGGAATCTCGTTTTTTTAAATCAAATACAACTCATGTTAGTCGGTGATAATGTAGTTGTATACAGGTGAAAGAATTTTCAAAATCGGCTCAGTAGTTTTTGAGTTAAATCATTTACAACCAAACATACAAAATATGAAATCATTTCTCTTTATATTATTAGCTTAGATTACAAAGCTTTTTATAAGTCCACCAACTATCTAATAAACATATTTTAAAAGTTTGATCTGTAATCGTAATATTTGTTATACCCAATCTACCTACAATAATGTCTTACACTCCTATACTATAATAAATAATATATATAATTATATAAGTACTATAAATACTATAAATAAAAAATAACAATTACAGGATTATTTTTAGTGGAAGTAATAAAATTAAACGACGAGACATCTCAACGATTATCATCATCATCATTTCAGCCTATCACTAGTCCGCTGCTGAACACAGGCCTCTAACATAGATTGCCACAAAAGTTTGTAGCTCTCATTTTGGGGGGATTGTGCCGTAGTTGCCACGCTTGGTAGGTGAGTTGACAACCGCAGTTTATTTATTCAGATGTTCCTGGAAGATGCTGCTGCCCATCTCCTGCCCATCTCCTGCTTTTTATTTTCCCTCTGTCGACTTTTAGATTGGGTGGTAGATTCTCTTAAGCCGCTACCACACGATCAACGATGTCATGTTTAAAAAAAATTGCATTAGATGTTTGTTACGTTGAGTAAATGATCAATATAATATCATTTGTAGCTTTATTTCAATTACTGTTTCCAATGTGCAAAGATTTTGGTCCGAGCCTGTAGAAGAATTTATATTATTTTCATGCCTTAATATATTACAATGCCTTTGATTTCCTAAAAGTAATTCAATCCGACGAAAAAATTAAAAATCTCGGTACATGGAAACGGAAAAAAATATTAAAGTTAAAAATGAAACACAATCAAATAAATCAAGTTCCACCAATTGTTTGCCTGCCGAAGGTAACTTTCTAAATTAAGGCTGCAATTTAACCCCAGCAAGCAGCAGACTGATTGGAAAAGTTCTTTTATAATCTGGCAGAAGCAACCCCATCGCATTTATTTGAAGGGTAAGCTACTTATTACATTTTAGATTTAAAATTGTAAAAAGTAGTTCCACCATCCACAATTTCAGCCTACCATTAGTCCACTGTTGAACATAGGCCTCCCCCATAGTGCCACAGAAGTTTGTAGCTCTCATTTTGGGGGGATTTTGCCATAGTTGCCACGCTTGGCAGGCGGGTTGGCAACCGCAGTTTATATATTATGATGTCCAGGAAGATGCTGCTGCCCATCTTCTGGTTTTAATTTTCCCTATGTCGACTTTTACGACACCCACGGGATGAGATGGTGTGGTAGATTCTCTTAAGCCGCTACCCCACGGCAAATAGTAGTTCAGTTTGATAAATTTGCAATGAATTTAAATAAATTATAATAATATTTATTTATGTAAGTTACGGGATACAATGCAGCATATGAAGCCCCTAGTTCCCATTTATTTTATAGCATGATTTCAATTACAAGAAACTAGCTTATGCCCGCGATTTCGTCCGCGCGGAAAAAGGTTTTTTACTATATCCCGTGGGTACGATACGATTTTCCCGGATAGAAAGTATCATATGTCCGTCTCCATGATGCAAGCTATCTCAGTGCTCAAATTTCGTCAAGATCTGTCCAGCGGTTCGACCGTGAAAAGGTAACAAACAGACAGAGGGACAGAGAACTATCTCTTTCTACTACCACTTTCGCATTTATAATATTAGTATGGATGATAAATATATAACTAAAAAAGAGGATTATTTATTATTAAGTGATGAAACGAGCAAAACGTTCACCTGGTGGTAAGTGCAACGTCTGCCCATAACAAATGTTGTGCCACCCAGAAAATTTTTGTGTGACACTACACTGTGCTCATCACCCTGAGACATAGGTTCTTAAGTCTCATATGCCCAGTGATTACGCTAGCTCACAGTGCCCTTCAAACCGAAACACAGTAATGTTTGCACACTTCTGCTTCACGGCAGAATAACTGGCCCTGGGATGGTACCTACCTAGACGGACTCCTGCATAGGAATCCTACCACCAGTAAAACCTGCAGAGAGTGAGTTTTAGATTGTAAAGAAATTTATATTTCTTTCGTCAAAATATTAAGAATTTTCATTTCACCCTACATTGAATTGGGAAATTCGGGTTTCTGAGATTAGCCGTAAAGTTTTTGGCACACTGCTCCCCTTTATCGTCTCAAAAATATCCTGCCATTCAAAACTAAGCATTATGCTTACTAATTCTACCCGTTATTGATTATGCATATGTGTATTATCCGGATCTATCTCAACATCTTCTGAACAAGTTGAAGCGACTTTTAAACAATTGTATAAGATTTGTCTAATTATTTCTATATGTGTTTTATCTATATATGTATAATGTATAAATTTATATGTTGATTGGTGTATCAATTACAATTTTGTAAGGTTTTTTTCCTGTATATTTGTTCACACCTGACATATGTTTTTGTCACCATGAACCAGAGTTGACTGGCAGAAAATGCCATTAAGTAATTAGGCCTGCTCATTGTTTAAGGTTACCTTAGTTTAAGGAGTTAAACAATAAAATATAAATAAATAAATATCACACTTTTAACATCCTCACTATCCAGATTATCAAGCCACCTGGCTTGTATATTATTTTAATATAATATATAGATTGAGTATATAACATAGATCTAAATAAAGTTGATTAAACATTAATGAGTTTTAAAGTAATTACTCACATGAACGATCATAAAATACGTTCCCATACACTAGGACTTCTCCTGTATCGTAGGTACTTTTAATGACATAAATTAATTTTAATCCGTAGAAAGTTTCTTTGGATGTATTATTAATCATGCTATTGGTCATAATCATCATTTCAGTCTACCTAGTCCACCTCCCACAGATTGGCACAAACGTTTTTAGCTCCCATTTGGGGGGTTATTTTGCCCTAGCACGCTTGGCAGGCGGGTTGGCAAACGCAGTTTATTTATACAGATGTTCTAGGAAGATGTTGCTGCCCATTTCCTGATTTTAATTTTCCTTCTGTCGACATTTACGACATCTACGCGACGAGATGGGGTGGTAGATTCTCTTAGCCGCCACCACGCGGGGATACTACTGGTGGTAGGAGTCCTATGCAGCAATTCGTCTACCACTCCAAGGGCAGTTATTCTGTCGTGAAGCAGTAGTGTCTCATTATTCTCTTGACATCACTCTGTTTCGGTCTGAAGGGCACTGATAGCTAGTGTAACAACGAGAATAATGTGGTGTCACACAGAAATATTCTGGGTGACACAGCATTCGTTATGGACAGATGTTGCAGTTACCATCAGGTGAACGAATAGCCGTGTGGTAGCGGCTTAAGAGAATCTACCACCCTATCTCATCTCGTGGGTGTCGTAAAAGTCGACAGAGGGAAAATGAAAACCAGGAGATGGGCAGCAAGCATTTTCCTGAAAACATCTGAATAAATAAACTGCGATTGCCAACCCCCCTGCCAAGCGTGGAATATATGGCAAAATCCCCCAAAATGGGAGCTACAAACTTTTGTGGCGATCTATGGGGGAGGCCTATGTTCAGCAATGGACTTATGATAGACTGAAACGACGACGACGAACGACGAACGAATTGCTCGTCTCGTCACTTTCTTACATAGAAAATGCGCATTTTAAATAAATAGAGAAAATGCGCCCGAGTATAATAGAAACTAATTAACTCCAGTATGTAAAACACTAGATATTACCCGACGCAAAGCTGACATCGGATAAAACATACAGCAGCATCGACGGGAATACATTTGTTCAATGGCGATAATTAACTGCGTCGTACCGTATTAATGTCGAGAGCAATTATTTTTCAATCAACAATCCATCAGATAGTTGCTTGTTTGTTATTGCTTTTACCCTGCGCTAGACATGAATTGCTGAAGCAATCTAACTATGTATGCATCTACGAGTATCTATATAAATAAAAATCAATTGTCGCATATGATCATCACACGAGAACGGCGCGACCGATTTGGCTGATACTTTTGGAAGTCTGCAGTCTGTGACCGACGTTCTGGATCATCCCAACCATTACATCAGATTTGATAAACCACAAATCCTTGCAAAAGAACACCGATTCCTACCAAGGATGATTCGCGAGGCTATTGAAATTAAAAAAAACATCCTAATTTTAATAAAGAAGATAGTTGGGTATTACTACTAGCTTAGGATCCTATAATTAATAAAATTAAATCAAAAACTGCTTAGCTCTTTCTGCGTAGATCGGACTAAAAATAATAATTAAAAGCTGAAGGTACTCCGGGTTAACTATGACGTCTGTCATCTCAGTCCTCCCGTGACCATGGGTGCTGTAAAGCACTCGAAAGGTCGGGATATAAATAGTAAATATAAACGCGATAAAATCCGTAAAATTTAGTTCATTTCAATGATTACTTTTTTTGTTGTGTTCGTAATTGTCAGGGCAAAGTTTGTGTTTGGACTTTTTTGAAAAATCCAATGGAAATGTCGGAAATTTGGAGTTTGTCAGTCCTTAATATGTTCATCTTCTTCCGTGGTAAGTTACACAGATACGAAGCCGGGGCGGGTTGCTAGTTATGAATAAATATCCGTCTAGGTGGGTACCACCCCAGGGCCAGTTATTCTGCCGTGAAGCAGTAGTGTGCAAACATTTACTGTGTTTCGGTTTGAAGGGCACTGTGAGCTAGCGTAATCACTGGGCATATGAGACTTAAGAACCTGTGTTTCAGGGTGATGGGCACAGTGTAGTGTCACACAGAAATGTTCTGGGTGACACAGCATTTGTTATGGGCAGACGTTGCACTTACCATCAGGTGAACGTTTTGCTCGATTCATGACTTTATGCAATTTAAAAAAAAAACAGCAATAAATCAAAACGATTTTGTAATCCTCAAAAATATACATACTTACGTGGAACAGAAACTATAAGGTGTAGGATACTACAGTATCGGAAGGAGCAGAAGGAGACAGCAGGTGCTTGGGAGGCCGAGGTCGCTTACCAAGTACTCTACCGTATTTGGACTAGTACTGCCTGGCCTTAAGGGAATATACATAGATACATAGAGTCCCATTGGGGTAGGCAGAGACTATATCTTTCCATATGCTACGATCCTGACACACATCGTTCGCTTCTTCTACTTTCATTTGTGTTTTCGTTTGTGGTACTTTTGACTTGGCCTTTCCTTATAACGACTTTGATCCTGATCGTGATACGCTCGCCTACGTCAACGCGTACCGGCTTACCCACTCACACTCACACACATTAAGGGGATATATGGTATATTTATAGCCTTGTCTTATAAATCAATCAAAAAAATCAATAAAACAAAATATAAAAAATAAATGTGATAGCCTATCAATGTCCTACTGTTGAGCACAGACTTTTTACTATTGAAGGGTTTTAGGAGTTCGAAGAAGTCAGCCGTGCTGCTTGTGCGGACTGGCTGATTTGACTGTCGTCGAAATATTATTTCTTCTTCCCTTCAAAAATACATCCCATACCACAAAAATGGGAACGAAAAATCTAAAAATATTAAAGCTACTTTAATTGAATCAAAAACTCAAGGCACTGCTAATGCGTTATTGTGAGACTACCATCGTTCGCAGTCAGAAAATAGTTACACAAGGTTAATAATAAAATCTGTTAAAAAGGTGCTGTTTATGTTTTTCTTTTGCTTTTATGCATTGATTAGATTCATTTATTGTTTAAGAGGACGCCATTGTCGTGTATTTATGTGCTCATAAAATATATTATTATCATTAAAAAAGTAAAGTTTCAGCCTATAAATGTCCCACTGCTGAGCACAGGCCTCCTCTCATTTCTGAGAAGGTTTTGGAGCTAGGAAGAATCCGCCACGCTGCTCCAATGCGGGGTTGGCGGACTTCACATGTCTTCGAAATATTTTTTAGTGTACAGACATGCAGGTTTCGTCAAGATGTTTTCCTTCATCGCCGAGCACGTCGTATATCAGCACTTAAAATTGCAATTAACAATTTTAGCGGTGCCGGCACCGGGAGTCGAGCCCAGGTCACTCGCGTACTATGAAATTTAAAGCGAGCGCCTAGTCCCTGAGCTACCACGGCTCTAGTGGCTCTGGTAGCTCTAGTACAATTGTGTACACGTACGTGCAGAGAATTGTCTATGAAATTTATTAAATTTTATTTTCATTTGTCTTTCAAACTATTTCTATTTCTCGCGCTTCTCTAGTAATATTCTAAGTGATACGGCATTTTTTATGGGAAGTCATCGCAGTTACGACCACGTTAACGATTTGCTCGTCTCGTCACTTTTTTACATAAAAAATTAGTTTTTTGCGACCCAAATGATTCCCGTTTTATAAATATAAATACATTAGGGAGTCCAGGAAATGATCATGTTTTGTGATGTTTTAGCATTCAACAGAGTTAAATGATGTGCGCATAATGTACATACAGTCATGCCTCATTCACATTGGGGTAGGCAGAGACCACATCTTTCCACTTGCTACGATCCTGACACACATCTTTAGCTTCTTCTACTTTCATTAGCGTTTTCACACACGCTCGTCGGTTGCGGGTACTTTTATATAATATATAGACATAATGTGTGAAGGGATTAAGTCGACGTAATCTTGTAAAGAGTTAGTTTTTGAGTGTTTAGATTTTAGTCAGGTATCACGTCCTTATCTAACGCGGGGACTTTTGAAAGTAAACATTTGATCTCTTTATACATCGTACACGCCTCTATATTAATATGTAAACGTTTGTGTATTTTGATAAGCTATTGCATAAATCATGTCGACGTTCTTAAATATTTCAATACAGTGATTGTGATTGATACAAAAGTAATCAATGTTTAATTTAATACTATTCATTTAAATATATCATTTCCCAAAGGCTTAGGCTCGTTGGATTTGTTTTATCAAGTACATTTAGCCTCACAATTTTATTGTAACAAAAATGTGATTTATGATTAAAATTTATACACACTGCACTAGCACCTCTAATATTGATCTACCATTTTAAGTTCTGATTTACCACGTGCTCGGCGGTGAAGGAAAACATCGTGAGGAAACCTGAATGTCTGAGGAATAGAAATATTTCGAGGACGTGTGAAGTCCGCCAACCCGCATTGGTGCAGCGTGGCGGATTTCTTACTAGCTCCAAAACCCCTCTCAGATATGAGAGGAGGCCTGTGCTCAGCAGTGGGACAGCTATAGGCTGAAACTTACTATTTACTTTATAGCTCACAGAAGCGAAAACCGTTGGAGAAGAAAGGTTCTCGTTCTGGAAGAAAAGACCTGCACGGTTCGCGGGAAGTCTATGGATTCAGGTGGCTCCGGACATTGTTTTGTGGCAATCTATGGGGGAGGCCTTTGTTCAAGAGTGGACTATGATTCAGCTGAAACGATGATGATGATGAAGCTAGCACCACATGATCTACTTGATGCGACGTTTAATTTTAACGTTATTATTTCGGTTACATTTCATATTTCTATATTTTATAGTGATATTCTTATTTCAAAATACGATAATCATTTATTTTTCTGACATATGATCATGATATCTGTCTGTGTTGTTGTATGTTCATATGCAGAAAATGCAGATTGGATTTGTATTTAAATATGGGGCGAGCATGAGGAGACTGGAGCTATAAAATATAGGTATTACACGTAGACATGTGTATAAAACCCAAATCTTTCCGGTATTAGTTTGCGGTGCTCTTCAAAAACTGGGTAATACACACCATTGTAAATTTTGCATGCGGATCTTAGCAAATTAACTTTCATTCCTTTATTAGAGTAACGCCTGATTCTATGAATTCTATTAAATTTTATCTAATTAAATACATTTCTGTATAAGCGTTACAATAACTGTAACGATTTGGTAAACCTTTGAAATTATTTTCATAATTTTGTAATGTGTTGTACATTAGATTATATAAACTCGTACTAATAAAAACTAATGAGTAATTGTAACCAAAGCATTATACAGAAAATAAAAGAATTAAACTTGAAGCCATTTCTTACGAGGAAAATTCAACTTTCAACAAAGTTACTTAAACAATATAAGATAAAATGCATTTTGTTATCTGTTCTTCTCAAAGGATAATGAAAGCTGTGTCGCTTGCGATATTGAAACTGTCGTTGTTGCTGATTATATATATTTTTGATCAGACGATGCGGGAGGGAGAGAGTTCAATGATAATGTTGCGAATAGCCGAAACTCAAAATAAACAACAAAATATTCCTGCAGATATATCCATTGACTGAGTTTGTCATTAAATCTATTTGTACAATGGTCAGGACATAAGCTATACTATCTTGCTTTGTGGTGAGATCTCGGTTAGCGCAGTGGCTAAGCGATTGGCTTCTAAGCTACGAGTGGCAGGTTATAGGACTCAGGTCAGATTAAAATGTAATTTACGAAGGAAATGAATTATATTATCATCATCTATATATACATCTATATATATATATATATATATATATTCATCACCTCATCAGTGCCGTATTTGTCAACTACGACAAAAAATGAAACAGAGGATACACCGCAGCGTCCCTTCTCGCAAAACATTAAAGTTTATGTAGTGTAGTGTTATGAAGGTAATAGCTCTTAGGTTCGTATCCGAAAAGAAACATATAAGCTTAATGATTTTTTACTTGCGGTAGCACTGGCACCGCTGTGCCAGTTATTCTGCCTAAAGCAGTAGTGTGCAAGCATTATTGTGTTTTGCTCTGAAGGGTACTAGTAGCACCTTATGGTAAGTGCGACGTTTGCTCATAATACATGTTGTGTCACTGCACTTCGCTCGTCACCCTGAGACATCAGTTCATAAGTTTTATGAGGCCCGTCATTACACTAGATATCTCTTCAGAATGAAGAACAGTAATGTCTGCACACTACTGCTTGTCGGCAGAAAAACTGGTACTGCGGTGGTACATACTTAGACGGATTCCTGCATATAAATCCTACGAGCAGTGGTTTCACAAACGTACATACATAGTCACGCCTCTTTCCCATTGGGATAGGCAGAGACCACATCCTTCCACTTGCTGCGATCCTGACACATCTTTCGCTTCTTCTACTTTCATTAGCGTTTTCATACACGCTCGTAAGTTGCGGGGGTAAGTTGCGGGGGTAATTTTAAGGTGACCTTTCCTCAAAAGTTCTCCGATCTGATTCTAATGATTAGAGAATGCGTACAGTAATTTTACAATTTTCATTAAAAAATAACACCATATTGTATACTTACAAACGGAATTCCAAAGTCTTTGTAAAGTAGGATAAAGTACATTGCAGCCAACAGGATCTCGCAATTATGCGAGTTTGAAACTAAAAAGAAATCAATTAAGGTAAAAGCACTCTCGTCTGTATTCTAGACAAAAGCCGCCTCTTTCCTTTGTTATTTGGGACTAACATTCTTATGGTGATATTATTCTCATCGATGTATTATCGTTGATTCAAGCTTTACAAAATGTACTATATAATATAGTATGTAAAGGAGAGAAAGTTAATTTGCTAAGATCCGCATGCAAAATGTAAAATGGTGTGTATGACCTAGTTTTGAAGAGCACCGCCCGCCCTCCCACAACAGCGTGCACAACAAAACCAATACCGCCACCGGGAGCCGCCACCAGATACTCGCCACCACTACAACACTACCACTAGGCAATACACACCAATGAAGTCGAGAATACGACACGTGTTTCACCTCAAAACGAGGCATTATCATGGCATCATACTATAATGGATTTCCGCAAAGGAACGCCTAATTCTATTAACTATATTAAAATGTCCTATAACGTAAATTGGCATAAAGTTATGTACAATTCGTTAGTGACTACATACATACATAAGATCACGACTTTATCCCATAAGGGGTAGTCAGAGACTGGGCACTCACTGCAAAGACAGATGATTGCCACAGTCCACGTTTAACCAAAACAATATAATGCACTCGGTGTGATAGGTGGTGAGCTTATCGCCACCATGCGCTGTTAGGTGCACAGTGCAGTTTAATTCCCTTACTCGCCTTTTACGAGATCCATTGGATGAGATGGAGTGGTAGTATTCTTTTAACGAGCCGCCACCACACGGCTCAGCCGCCACCACACGTTAGTGACTATCTGGTATAAATACATATTTTCTTTATTGGATAAAGTGACGAGACGAAGGGCACTGGGAGTTAGTGTCTCAAGATGATGAGCACAATGTTGTGCCACACGGAGCTTTCCAATTCAGGATTCAATTTCTACCGAAACTTTTATAGGCTGGCGTTGCACTTCCCATCAAGCGAACGATTTGCTCGTCAACCCTTACCTCAACATACATGCAGTCACGCCCCCGTCCCGTGTAAGGCACAGGCAGAAGCCTTACACGTAGCTCACTTTTTGCCTTCACGGGAAACGAGACGTGACGGGTGGCGAGCCGCCGCCGACGTCGCCGGCAATTTGGCGCGAGTCAAAAAGATTCTTACTCCCTATTGCGTTTCCATGAGCAGTATAGTGACAGCATTGCATGTTGCGGTCTATTCTGTGCGAATAAAGGCTGTACAATACCTTAGTCGCCTCTTACCACACCCCGCAAGGAAAAAGATAGGTGCTATTCTACTCTGCAGGACACCTATCGGCTTACCTCAATTGAAAAAATAACGGCCAATCAAATCTCTAGGGATAATAGTATTTTTCAAACCATTTTTTTTTAAAATAGGAGATATTATAGTGCCACAAGTGTACGCGCAAACACAGAGCCACTAACACGTCCCAACCTCCCCGCGCCCGATGTAACGCTGATGCGATAAGATCGGAGGTAGACAAGGATGCATGATGTCAGAAACACGGGGAAAATCACAACACAACCAGACCCGAAAACCAACAATTTGTGTTTGAGCACAAATGTTGGCTCCGGCTGGGATTAGAACCCAGGACCTGTTTAGAAGTCGGGTACTCTGACCACTAGGCCACTCGGTCGTCATAAAACACTCAGTACGAGGTGCACCACCATTTATTTTTTTATATAATTTGGATCGTCAACATGACTCACACATCTTCATGATTTTGTTTGTAATCATCATCATCATTTCAGTCTGTCGCTAGTCCACTGTTGAACAAAGGCGTCCCCATAGATTGGCACAAAAGCTTGTAGCTCTCATTTTGGGGGAATTCCGCAGGTTGGCAACCTCAGTTTATTTATTCAGATGTTCCAGGAAGAAGCTGCTGCCCATCTCCTGGTTTTTATTTTACCACTGTCGACTTTTACGACACCCACGGGATGAGATGGGGTGGTAGATTCTCTTAAGCAGCTACCCCACGGCAACAGTGCCTCATTGTTTTGGGTTCGGACTGCGAAACTTGACGTCGCATTCGACTATTGTCGTGAACCACATCCTAGCACAAGCTTTTAAGCTTAGTTGTAGTAGTAAAAGTTGGGCGCCAGTTTGACATTTTAGGGTACTCGGTTTAATCCAATAAAATAAAGTACCCGTGACAACACGAGAAAAAATTTATTACACAATAAAGGTACGTCGTGGGTGTAGTGGCCCGCCCAATTTCTGCTGACGTATTTCGGTACCCGGTTCTGCACGAGGGATGTCGGCCCCGACGAGTTGCCAGCGACGCTGAAGGGACGTCTGTGATGAAATGACCACGAGGCGTCACGTCGGCTGGCAGTTAAATTAGCATCGGAAGGTGATTCTTACGTCGCTGGAATCGAACTTGGACTCAAGCCTCGGAACCAAGGGTCCGTGATTTGATTTGGATTCAAATCTTGGATCCTGGAAAATATGTTTCCAGAAATTTGTATCTGCTCCTTGCAGTTCCGTCTGTCTGTGACCACATCTACACAGCGAAATGGGAAAACCAAGATGAAGAAGTACCGTTAAGCGGAGTTACAAGATAAAAAAAAATAGAAAATAATATAAAGTTAGATAAAAAAAAAGTATAAATATAATGTATAAATATAAATTTAGATAAGAAAATAATATAAAAGAATATAAAGTTAACCACAAGAAAATATAATAAAATCAGAAATAATAAATTTTACGCGTTAATCAAATTTTCTAAGAATAGAGAGTAACTCTCGAATAAATTTATAAAATAGGGTCGCACTATCGAGAGAAATGTACATGTATAACGTAAGCATAAGCGTATCGACAAATGGTGTGAACATAGTATTTACACTATAAATTACATATTATTCAACACTTACCCAGTATGGGGATAAAGTTAAAATATAACTTACTCAAATAAGATTTAAATTTACAACCCAAAAAGTATACACACTAAGTAGGTACAGCACAACGTACGTAAGGTCCTAAGCTGAGCGGTGCGCAGAATGGCAGGCCAGGTGAAATTACCGTCGGCAATACCTCACGCGGGTCTCGAATATTGAATTGAAGTCATGCAAACGGAGACGAAAGAAACCTGTCCCGTCGCCATCCGTAGCATAGGTGTTAGTTAGAACTTATTTAAAATTGAACGCGGGAATGCAGCTCTAAGCTTAGCTTCCATAAATGTAAGTGGTGTGTTAGGTTAAGATATTAGTTTAACGAATTGAATTAAATAATAATGAATATATTAAATTTAGTGAAATTATGCACGTTTACTGCCTAATTATGTAGACATGTAATTATAACATTTTACTGGTGGAAGGATTCCTATGCAGGAATCCGTCTAGGTAGGTACCACCCCATATTCTGCCGTGAAGCATTAGTGTGCAAACATTACTGTGTTTCGGTTTGAAGGGCACTGAGAGCTAGCGTAATCACTGAGCATATAAGACATAGGAACTGATGTCTCTGGGTGACGGGCGCATTGTGGGGTCACACATAAATTTTCCGTGTGACAAAGCATTGTTATGTGCAGACATTGCACTTACCATCAGGTGAACGTTTTGCTCGTTTCGTCACCTTATCCAATAAAAAAAAACAATATTACTAAGTATAATAGTAAAGTTAATAGAATTGCTAGCATTTTTTATAAAAAAAATATGAGTATACCTATTCGTATCAATAAAAAACTTATCTTTTTTGGATATACGAGACGAGCAGAACGTTCGCCTGATGGTAAATGCAACGTCTGCCAATAACCAATGCCGAACCCGGAACATTTCTGTAAGCCACTGCACTGCGTCACCCAGAGATAGTACTTCTTAAGTCTCATATGCCCAGTGGTTACACCAGATCCAGAGGCCTTCAATCTAAACCGATTCTCTAATTTCGAGGTGGCATACTATTAAGAAGGAAAGCAGAGTCGAATTGAGAGCTTCAAAATTTTTGTATTTATTGAAATATAATATATAGTGATATAATATTTAGTGACAAAAAACAAACGATTAGTTACTGGGACAGAAAGCTAGCAACGCAATTAAGGAGCAACGTTCGCAGCCCCCAAACTATGCACGCCTTTGCTGCTCGCATGCTATTGCAAATTCCGCTCTGTACAGTCGCAGCGAGCGATCTCAACTTGTAAGATTTCTGTTTGAGAACCCCAAATGCGGGGGACATTAGTGAGCGCATGACATTTCATTTCCGGATGACGTTTAATTTCAAGCGAGAAATGAAATTCTGTTCGTAGTCCATGTTATATAGTCAGCGACTGTTAATAGCAACATTCTTGAAGCCCCATTGAGTTTTATCGCGCTATGAAAATGTATCATCTTTATAGTTTAACTGAAACATTTAAATTTCTTAATGGAAATAAAAAGTTAAAAGTAGAGTTATAGACTAGTGATATTCTACATTTTACACATTGGGCACAGGCATCCTCTCATATCCACTCAATGTATTTAGGTCTGAAAGGCACTGAGAGCTAGTGTAATCACAGGGCATATGAGACTTAAGAACTGATGTCTCAGGGGGATAGGCTCAGCCAGCCAATAACGTTCTGGGTGTCACAGTATTTGTTATGACAGACGTTGCACTTATCATCAGGTGACCGTTTTGCTCCAAGTAGTATAACTTGTAATGCACGCACTTGTTTTTTCTTCTTTTTCAATTCAGTAACCTTTTTTTATCACTATCAATTTTTTTCAATCAGAATATTTATTACTTTCTCTTTTATATAGGATAAAGTGATGAAACGTGCAAAATTTTCAGTGCAACGTCTACACAGTCTACTACGTGCTATTCTGTACGAATAACGAAAGTTCGTACAATACCTTAGTCTACCCTTCGACACCTCGGTATGAAGTGGTAATGTTGTAGTTATGGACCCTCCATAACTACAATATTATTAGTGGTGGAGGGTATCTAATGTTGGCTTGTGCACGCGATTGTGGGAGAGCGGCGGTGCTCTTCAAAAACTAGGTAATATATTTTTTATATTTTGCATGTGGATGTTAGTAAAATAATTTTTTCCTCTATTATTTATTAAAGAAAGAAAGAAACTTGTTTATTCGCAGGCAGTTTAACTACAGCACGAAACGAGTAATTACGGTATACAAAAGGTATATAAAGAAAAAAACTATTACTAACCTTAAATAAAATAATTAAAACTAATGTGACCAAATGGTAAAATCTGTGCTGCAGCATCAGACCACGAAATGGATCGAACTCAGCTATTGTCGAGATAACCCGAAACTGGTTTTCAGTCCGACCCTTAACTTATGGGAACTCGGGCGGCTGTGTTGCGCGTGCGCTTAATGGAATTGAAAACATAAATTATCTTATTTAACCTAATAATTACTTATATTTTATACAATTACATATACACTACATCACCGTCTTATAATTAACACACTTTTATGTCCAAAATTCAAATATATTCCCATCAATATACGTTTAACTTTGTAGGACCTGCTCTTACAAACAACTTCTAGCGACTGTGGTTGCAGATATAGGGACCGTAAGCCGTATATTTTAAGCTAATTGTCACCAGAGAGTACCTACCTTGCAGAGCTCTTTGTAGTGAAGACGGAAAATCATTTGGACTTTGATTACAGCGCAACGCAGGGAGGCTTTCAATGAAAGTGGACTTTGATGCACATTTTGTCGGCAAATTGCAAGAAAACATTGCAAAATAATTTGACCTGTTCACATTTTTTTTTATAATTGCTAAAGTGACGAAATCGGCAAAACTTTCACCTGCAACGTCTGCTAATAACAAATGCTGTGTCACCCAGAACATTTCTGTGTCACACCACAATGCGCCCGTCACCCTGAGACATCAGTTCTTAAGTCTCATATGCCCAGTGATTACGCTAGCTCTCAGTGCCCTTCAAACCGAAACACAGTAATGTTTGCACACCACTGCTTCACGACAGAACAACTGGCCCTGGGGTGGTACCTACCTGTGTAAGAATCGTAACACCAGTAAATAATAGATGGTGGCAGAAACACCAGGGCCAGTTTGCTCGTTTCGTCACCTTATACAATAAATTAAAAAAAAGCTTTTCATGTACTAAACTTCCTTTTTTTCGCAGAACTAATGATTTAAATAAAACTACTTTTTTACGGATTTTATCGCGTTTAATTTTTGAACTATTTTTACCCGACGTTTCGGACGCTTTACAGCACCCATGGTCACGGGGGGACTGAGGTGACAGTTGTCCCGATGTCATAGTTAACCCGGAGTACCTTCAGCTTTTAAAAAGCGTAAATAAAAGAGAACTAATGATGTATTTTCAACCAACTGTGGCTACAACTTCCGCATACTGTCGGAACCTTTCAAGTGCGCAGGAAATATTGTGCAAAAAGTGCAAGCACAAACACAGATTCGTCCTAATCCACCCGTCCCGGTGTAAGCTTTTGCGATAAGATGCTATATCAGAGTTGGATCCGTCTGGAATTCGAACCCTCGACTCGCAGCGTAAAAGTCAGATACTCTGACCGCTAGGCCCCACGGTTGTCAGGACAAAATGTAACCAACGAGCACTCCTGTTTTTTTATTGAAAGTAGTGAAAAGACGTGCAAAACGTTCCCCTGATTATAAGTGCAATGTCTCATCATCATCATTTCAGCCTATCACTAGTCCACTGCTGAACATAGACCTCCCCCATAGATTGTTTCAAAAGTTTGTAGCTCCCATTTCGAAAGGATTTTTACCATAGTTGCCACTCTTCGCAGGCGGGTTATCAACCGCAGTTTATTTATAAAAATTTTGCAGAAAGATGCTGCTGCCCATCTTCTGATTTAAATTTTTCCCTTCGTCAACTTTTACGACACCCACGGGATGTGATGGGGTGGTAGATTCTCTTAAGCCGCTACCACACGGCACGGTGTGCAATGTCTGCTTATAAGAAACCCGGAACTTTTCTTTGACACTACACTGCGATCATCATCCTCAGACATTTCTACAGTAATGACGCTATTGTTACACGCCATTAGCAAAACCACATAGAATAATCTACATCTGTCGTACTAATTATTGATTTTTTTTTTCATAAAAGTAACTGTACGAGCAAAACGTTCACCTGATGGTAAGTGTAACGTTTGCCCATAACAAATGCTGTGTCACCCAGAAAATTACTGTGTGACACCACACTGCGCCTGTCACCCTGAGACATCAGTTCTTAAGTCTCATATGCACAGTTACGCTAGCTCTAAGTGCCCTTCAAACCGAAACACAGTAATGCTTGCACACTACTGATTATGAGTAATATAAATAAGAGCACAATAATACTTAAGGTAAATAAGAATAATTAGTAAATAAATTATGGTACCGTACTCTGTGTGTCAACAATAATAAGTTTTACTTGATAATATGAATTGTTGTATTGACTATTGTGATTGCGGTGAATAAAAGTCCGTAGAAACCGAGTAAAGTAGTAACGTATACCAGAACGTTACTCTGCCCAAACATAAAGTTTTTCAAAGTATTTATTATAGTTTTAATTGACCATCTGACTTATATCTGTCATATTCTCTCTATAATTTTGCACCAGAGCCGTGGTAGTTCAGGGGCTAGGCGCACGCTTTAAATCAGAGCGGTGGTAGCTCAGGGGCTCGGCGCCCGCTTTAAATTTCACAGTTCGCGAGTGACCTGGGCTGCCGGCAGTGATACCTACCAAGACGGATTCTTCATAGGAGAATCCTACCACCGGTAGACTCATATCAAACAACAACGATGTAGGAGTGCCCTAACTGAGAAATTCGACGGAATGCCTCGTTACTATTAGCAATTCTTGTCATTCACCATATGAAACGCAGCAGGGTTAGTGAAGTAACAGCCTATAAATGTCTCAAATCGAAGCGCAGTCATTTTTTGGAGAGCTCTGGGGCTGAAGAGTCCGCTGTTTAAATGCGAGTTGGCGGATTTTCAGATGCCGATGCTGCGTGAACCCAGGTCTCTCGCGTGCTATCAAAGTAAAGGCAAGCGACTAGTGTCAAAGATATTACGGCTTAGGGAAGCAGGATTATGCTCCGATTTGTGGTCGTAATCAGACGAGTCGACCTAATTATGTGCAGTGTTGCTATACACAAAGGCGTGGTAGATCAATTCAATTAAGCAAAACAATCAAATTCAGCGGTAATACTTACCAGTACTTCAAGTGCGACTTTTCAGCGCAACTTTACTCAATGTAACTCGGTACTTATAAGAAAACAACATTTTTTTTAATTTTTGTCTGTCTGTTTGTTCCGGCTAATCTCCGAATCTGCTGTACCGATTTTGATGGAACTTTTATTGACAGATAGCTACTTTTATTCTAGAATAGTAATTAGGTAAATTAGGTTAATTAGGGTTTTGCGCAAAAAAATTAAGTCCGATTCAAATAGGAAATTACTATATATATCATTTATAAAAATACTTTTTGCTCTGAAAGTATTGTTTTAAGTGTAATTGTAAAATATAAATTACTAGCCATCCGCCCCGGCTTCGCACGCGTAGATAGATATTAGAAAGATATATCGGTAATTGCAAGTACTATAAAAACGTAGAACATTATTTTATTTATCATCAACAGTTTTTGCAGCGCATGCCAAATAAAATCAAACTGCACTGTGCACCCAACAGCGCATGGTGGCGATGGGCTCACCACCTATCACACCAAGTGCATTATATGGTTTTGGTGAAACGTGGATTGTGGCAGTCATCTGTTTTTGCAGTGAATGCCCAGTCTCTGACTACCCCTAAGGGGATACAGTCGTGATCTTATATATGTAAATAATGACTTTTATTAGTAAATTTTTGATACCTTGAGTTACATCATAGTAATTTTCGTAGGGATTTCATTTTTTTAATAATTAAATACAGCAAATGTTAGTCGCTAAAAACGTAGCTGTATCATAGGTGAAAGAATGATTAAAATCGGTTCAGTATTTTTTGAGTTCATTCATTACAACCAAACAAACATACAAAAAATCAAATCTCGTAAGAAATTGTAGCAACTTGGCGCCAAAGAAATAAAACAAAGACAATCCGGCTTAAGAGAATCTACCACACCATCTCATTCCGTAGGTATCGTAAAAGTCGACACATGAAACCAGGAGATGGGCAGCATCGTGTAACATCTGAATAAATTAATTGCGTTTGCCAACCCGCCTGCCAAGCGTTCACAAGCGAGCCACAAACTTTTGTCGCAATCTATAGGAAAGGCCTATGTTAAGCACTAGACTAGTGACAGGCTAAAATGATGATGTCACGTCTCGTTTCCCGCAAGAGCGAAAAGTGGGCTACGTGGGTGGCTCCTGCCTACCCCTTATATGGGAAAAAGGCGTGGCTGTATGTGATATGCTGAACTCATAAGAACTTATAATAAATGGATCAAGTAATACCATGAGCTATGTTAGATATGCCGTGTGGTGGCGGCTCGTTAAAAGAATACTACCACTCCATCTCATCCAATGGATCTCGTAAAAGGCGACTAAGGAATTAAACTGCACTGTGCATCCAACAGCGCATGGTGGCGATGGGCTCACCACCTATCACATCAAGTGCATTATATTGTTTTGGTGAAACGTGGATTGTGGCAGTCATCTGTTTTTGCAGTGAGTGCCCAGTCTCTGACTACCCCTTATGGGATACAGTCGTGATCTTATGTATGTATGTACGAGTATGTTTGTATGTTACATATGATGCTGCCAAGATACCTGATGATACCTAAATTAACTTACGTAGCATCACACTGATAAATTTAGACAAACAGTCACGCCTCTTCCCCATTGGGGTAGACAGATATCGCATCCATACTTCAGCTTTGGCCCTCATAGGAAACGAGACGTGACGAACCACGTTGCGGCCTTTTGGTACGAATTGAATTTCGTGCTCCCCATTACGTTACCACGAGTAGCAAAAGAGGAGATTGTCCCCTGAACAGAACCCGCATGCTCGGGTAAGGCCAGCCTTATTCTGGGGTCATCCGATCCCAGAACAGATCGATAACGACTGGAATCACTCCTAGCCACGAATTCGAGAGGAAGCGAAAAGGATTAGGTAGGAAATGGACTTGGGTTAAGTAAAGTGGAAGTTGAGAAAGGAACTATAAGGTGTAGGATGTTCCTATCTCGAGCTACTGCAGTCTCCTTATGCTCCTTGTATGAGGAGACCGAGCTTGTAGAGGCCGGGGTCGCTTATTTAGCACTCTACCGACTTTGTCGCACAAGGCAAGGTCAAGTACTCCCTGGCCACAGAGGTCACGGCCACAAAGATTAAGATGTAAAATAATGTTTTAGCCGGTTATGACACTTATTTATGGGAAAATTACATTGATGCCCCTCATCCGCGGAGGCAACGAGGTACCGGCTACAATCCTTATGGTGTTTCAACCCAGTCAAGAGCAGAACATTTGGCAGTCTACAAATAATATTCCAAGATTAAAATGTTTTTAGCTATGTTAAATTTTCTTATTATATAATAAGCTTACACAACATTTTGCGAATATAGTTGCCAATTAATTTGAATTCGCTATCAATATAATTCATCACTAATTAGTACTTGTTAACGCGAAACGCTTCCGATTGCTCTACGAAGCGCCATCTGTCAGTCTGTCAGCGACGTTAATTCAGCCGCCGGCTGTACACTCAGTGCAGTTAATTAACATAATCGAGAGGTGGATTAATTGCAAACGCAAGCCGCGGGGTTTGTTAATTGCACGCTTGTTAACTGCAATTGCCTTAGTGAATTCTTCAATTGAGTAAGTATTTTTTTTAATTTGCCCCAACGAAAAATTAAATAAAGGAAAGTAATTCGATCCGAAAACATACATACATACATAAGATCACGACTGTATCCCATCAGGGGTAGTCAGAGACTGGGCACTCACTGCAAAAACAGATGACTGCCACAATCCACGTTTCACCAAAACAATATAATGCACTTGGTGTGATAGGTGGTGAGCCCATCGCCACCATGCGCTGTTGGGTGCACAGTGCAGTTTAATTCCTTACTCGCCTTTTACGAGATCCATTGGAGGAGATGGAGTGGCAGTATTCTTTTAACGAGCCGCCACCACACGGCTATAAACACCGAAAACACTCGTTTTTTTTATGAATTTTGATCCCACAGCTTCGCCCGATTTTTCTGATGTGCCGAGCGCTCAGAGCGCTTAGCCGAAACCCTTATTTATTATATTAGGATTAATATTTAGGACCCTTTAAAAGTACTGAATTTATTTATATTAAATTTAGTTTCAGTTCCATGTATTGTAATGTATTTACATCAAATTTCGTTCCAGTCCAAAATTATTTGAGATAACATCTAACTTAGGACTTATATAAATTAATTTACTGGTGGTAGGATTCCTATGCAGGATTCCGTCTAGGTAGGTACCACCCCAAGGCCAGTTATTCTGCCGTGAAGCAGTACTGTGCAAACATTACTGTGTTTCGGTTTGAAGGGCACTGAGAGCTAGCGTAATCACTGGGCATATGAGACTTAAGAAATGATGTCTCAGGGTGACGGGCGCAGTGTCGTGTCACACAGTAATTTTGTGGGTGACACAGCGTTTGTTATGTGCAGACGTTACACTTACCATCAGGTGGACGTTTTGCTCGTTCCGTCCGAAAAAAATATTAATTCCACGCGTACTAAGTAGCAAATTCAGACTCGTCAAAAATAAAATTCAGCGAATGGAAGAAATATTAGATAATTCACTTATTTTTTCCATCACGATGTATATCAATTTTGTTATTTGATACGTTATGAGGAAATTTTCTTTAACAACCATTATTTTAATCTTGTTACGAAATCAAACAAAATTGAAAGCTTTGAGTATGGAAATACTAAAATAACAGCTCCTTTCTGCCGCATCAATGATCAAAGCGACGAAAAATATGGGTTTAATATACATATTATTTATTTCAATATGTTTCAAAGGAAAATTGGTAAAATATTTTTCTTCGGCAATTCGCTTAGTAGAAATAAATATGTTTCATCAATAACAAAAAAGACACGGCTTATCATATTTTAAAAGAAGTGATAAATTGACAGATGATATTTAAAACAAGTATATATAATAATAATAATAATAAAATAATAATAAGCTAAAGGTGTGTGTCAGGATTGTAGCAAGTGGAAAGATGTGGTCTCTGCATACCCCTATGGGAAAGAGGCGTGACTCTATGTATATATGTATGTATATATTATAAAGCCGTGGTAGCTCAGGGAGCCGTGGTAGGTCAAGGGGTTAGGCGCTCCCTTTAAATTTCATAGTACGTGAGTGACCTGGGTTCGATTCCCGGTGCCAACCAAAATTGCTCATTGCATTTTTAAGTGCAGATTTACCACGTAGACGGCGGTAAAGTAAAATATTTCGAAGACATGTGAAGTCCGCCAACCCGCATTAGAGCAGCGTGGCAGATTCTTCCTAGCTCCAAAACCGTCTCGGAAATGAGAGGAGGCCTGTCCTCAGCAGTGGGTCATTTATAGGCTGTTACTTTACTTTTTTTATTTAACTAGCTGTGGCCTGCGGTTTCACCCGCCCTCAAATTTATAAGAAATCTCTGTAATGGTCGTAGCGTTACGTTATATAGCCGAAAGCCTTTCTCATTAAATCGGCTATCCAACACCTACTACATTTTCAATTCGAACCCGTAGTTCCTGAGATTAGCACATTTAAACAAACAAACTCTTCAGCTTTATAATGTTAGTATAGATATGTGTCGTAAGTAAAATAAATTATTGTAATACACTGCAAAACTAAAATTAAATAAAATGTAATTTCAGTAAAATATGACATAAAATATATTTATGCTCAGAAAACATAGAACAACCTTTGGGAAGAGAAATATTAAATTTATTGAAAGAAATTAAAGATTGCATTGAATAGAACAGAATTTTCATAAATATATTTAAAGTCAAACTTATAAGAAAATTCATATATACATACATACGAGTACAATCTCGCCTTTTTCCCACATAAGGAGCAGGCAGACCACACCCGTAGTTCATTTTTCGCCTCCGCAGGAAACGAGACGTGACGGGTGAACCTCGTCACCCCCAGCTTGGTATGACTAAAAAATAATACATACATACATCAAGCAATCTCGCCTTTATCCCACATAAGGAGTAGGCAGACCACACCCACAGCTAATTTTTCGCCCTGTGGGAAACGAGACGTGATCATTTTTGTATGAGCAAAAAATTCTTAATCCCCATTGATTCCCACGAGCAGTATAGTGACAGCATTACAGGTGTTATTCTGCACGAATAAAGACTGTCCGTACAATACCTTAGTCGCCTCTTACGACACCTCGGTAGGAAAGAGGTAGGTGCTATTTTACTCTGCCGGACAGCTATAAATTGCTATATAATGAATATGACTGAGTTTCGGTACAAAGGCCACTGAGAGCTATAAAATCACTGGTCATACGAGATTTAAGAACTGATATCTCACCGTGACGGGCGGAGTGTGGTGCACTGAAATGTTCTGGGTGACCCCGCATTTGCTATGTTGCATCTCACATACCACCGGGTGAAGGTTTTGTCCGTCTGTTCACTTTATCCAATAAAACAAAGGCGAACGCAGCACTAGAGTCCTTCTACTTCAGTAGACTCTAGTGCTGCGATCGGAATCCGTCTATCGGCAAATCCTTACAATATGGGAGATACCTGGGAAGACAGTTAATGCTGCTCATGTCATCCGATCCCAGAACAGATCGATAACGACTGGAATCACTCCTAGCCACGAATTCGAGACGAAGCGAAAATGATTAGGTAGGAAATGGACTTGGGTTAAGTAAAGTGGAAGTTGAGAAAGGAACTATAAGGTGTAGGATGTTCCTATCTCGAGCTACTGCTGTCTCTTTATGCTCCTTTTATGAGGAGACCGGGCTTGTAGAGGCCGGGGTCGCTTATTCAGCACTCTACCGACTTTGTCGCACAAGGCAAGGTCAAGTACTCTCTGGCCACAGAGGTCACGGCCACAAACATTAAGATGTAAAATAATGTTTTAGCCGGTTATGACACCTATTTTTTATGATGGGGAAAACTACATTGATGCCCCTCATCCGCGGAGGCAACGAGGTACCGGCTACAATCCTATGGTGTTTCAACCCAGTCAAGAGCAGAACATTTGGCAGTCTACAAATAATACACTACACTAGAGTACACGAGAGTACAGCACTAGAGTCCTTCTACTTCAGTAGACTCTAGTGCTGCGATCGGAATCCGTCTATCGGCAAATCCTTACAATATGGGAGATACCTGGGAAGACAGTTAATGCTGCTGGTTTGTGTGCCCACACGTATCCAACATGCGTCTCGGTATACGTGAATCAAGTGAACGTTTTGTTTAGTAGTTATTAGTCTTTAATATTATTTTTATTGCAGTTAATTTTGCTAACCTAATCAATTTGTTAATTTATTTTTTATATTGTATAACATTAGTTTCAAATAAAGCATACATTTTGATTACTCTTTGTTGCATATTTAATTTCCCTACATTATCCCTGTAATTAAATCATGTTCATAACATTATAATTGTGCATGCCTTGGCTACGTGTAATTAATGTTAATTAATGTTACCACCCCAGGGCCAGTTATTCTGCCATAAAGCAGTAGGGTACAAACATTACTGTGTTTCGGTTTGAAGGGCACTGTGAGCTAGCGCAATCACTGGGCATATGAGACTTAAAAACCTATGTCTCGGGGTGATGGGCGCAATGTGGTGTCACACAGAGGTTTTTTGGGTGACACAGCATTTGTTGTGGGCGGACGTTGCACTTACCAACAGGTGAACGTTTTGCTCGTTTCATCACTTTCAGCAATAAAAAAAAGCAAGATTAGGGAGCCGTGGTAGCTAAAAGCTAGGACGCTCAATTTAAATTTCATAGTACGCGAGTGACCTGGGTTCGATTTTCCTGTGCCGCTCCCACTAAAATTGTTAGTTGCAATTTTAAGTGCTTATTTACTACGTGCTCGGCGGTGAAGGAGAACATCGTGAGGAAACCTACATGTCTGAGAAATAAAAAATATTTCGAAGACATGTGCAGTCCGCGAACCGGCATTGGAGCAACGAGGCGGATTCTTTCTAGCTCCAATACCCTCACAGAATTGAGAGGAGGCCTGTGCTCAGCTGTGGTACGTTTATAGACTGTAACTTTACTTTACTTTAAGCAATGTAGTAATTCTAGCCTTTCTACTATTTCATTAGACTGTGTAACATTGTTATTAGCCCTAAAGTAATAACGATTAAATAAATAAACTGCTTAAGCTAATAATAACTGCTTTAACTTAAAAAAAGTGTTTCTTTACAGGTCTATGATTTATTATGTTCTTCCACTTCTTACAGACAATGTCTAATTTCTTCATAAGGTTTCTTTAATAATATCTCTTTGTAATAAACTATATAGTCCGTGACGTTAGGAATCCTTTCCAATCCTTCTCAAATATTCTTCAATATTTTATTTACGTCCAATCTTATGGAATAATAAGAGAATAATTATATCGAAGCCCTTATAAAAATTTTACGACGAGCCCGTGAGAATAAGAAAAGTATCCAATAATTTTTATTACAGCAATTTCAACGATTTTTATAGATCATAAATATAATGTAAGGCAGCGAGGGTCAGACGTAACTGAGTAATAATTACACTCGTATACATATTTCTAGATTTAGTTCAAAAATAGTACAAAACCACGTACCTAGTAGTGCATTTGACTAAGGAACCAGTTTTGTATGAAATCATTGCCGTTACACCATGATTTTCAAGCTTTAATAATAATATAACAATAATCATTTATGCCGTGTGGTAGCGGCTTAAGAGAATCAGGGTGGCTGATCCATCTCATTCCGCGGGTGTCATAAAAGTCGACAGAGGGAAATAAAACCAGGAGATGGGCAGCAGTATCTTCCTGAACCATCTGAATAAATAAATTGTGGTTACTAATCCGACTGTTAAGCGTGGCAACTATGGCAAAGTTACCCCCAAAATGAGACCTACAAACTTTTGGTAGCAATCTATGGGGGAGGCCTATGCTCATTAGTGGACAAGTGATAGGCTGAAATGATGATGATGGTGAATAATTTATAGCTATTTTCTTCGAATCAACAAAATAGGTACACAGAGTATAAAATAACAGAAGGCTAAAGATTAACACATATTTACAACAAAAGAAATACAGAACAAGATAGCAAAAGGAAGAAGGGCGTGGAGCTTTTACTGGTGGTAGGATTCCTATGCAGGAATCCGTCTAGGTAGGTACCACCCCAGGGTTAGTTATTCTGCCGTGAAGCAGTAGTGTGCAAGCGTTGCTGTGTTTAGGTTTCAAGGGCAGTGAGCTAGCGTAATCACTGGGCATTTGAGACTTAAGAACTGATGTCTCAGGGGATACGGGCGAATTGTGGTATCACACAGAAGTATTCTGGGTGACACAGCATTTCTTGTGGGCAGACGTTGCACTTACCATCAGGTGAACGTTTTGCTCGTTTCGTCACTTTCTACAATATAAAAAAAACAACATAAAAAAAAGCTTTACAACATCAAACAGTACTAATTTTCAGCCTAACCTTGTGGACGCTCGCCTCATCAGAAGGAATTAATTATATATAAAAAATATGATATGGACTAATATAAAATTAAAAAAATTACATAACATTCAATATGAAAAAATATAATAAAGAAACTAAACCCAATATATGAAAAAAATGGCTTAACAAAAATAGTAAAAGCAAATATTACATTTCCCATGGAAGAGGATTTGCCGTAATCGTCAGATTTGTCAGGCGAATAAGCAATCACAGCACTAGATCTTTATCAGTCTGGCATTTTTGAGGTCACTATTACATCTTTTAGCTTCTGTTGTAAGCGGAAAGGGATTAGAAGCTATAAGTAAAGTTTCAGCCTATAAATATCCCTCTGCTAAGCACAGGCCTCCTCTCATTTGTGAGAGGGTTTTAAGTGCTGATTTACCACGTGCTCGGCGGTGAAGGAAAACATCGTGTGGAAACCTGCATGTCTGAGAAATGCTGAGCCGTGAAGCAGTCGTGTGTAAACATTACTGTGTTTCGATTTGAAGGGCACTGAGAGCTAGAAAGCTGGAATGCTGAAATGTATATATAATATGTGTTACAAATACATTAGATTGAATGAAATAAATACATTAATTATTAACGTTCATACTGACAATGTCAGTCACATTATAGTCTGTCGTTTGTTTACGTTCATACTACCAATGTCAAATACATAATAGTCTGTGGTCAAAATGGGCACAGAGTAGAGATAGTCGCCATAGAATTTTAAAATATTGCCAACAAATAATTAACTCAAACCTTAATAACGTTAAAACTTAAAACAAATATAAGTTAAAGTTTAATTTCGACCACTGATGTGCAGTCGCCCAATTGTTGAAATTGCACCATAATTAATTATATTTTTATTGATTTTAATGTATTTGTAACAAATATAACTATGGTTAGTATAACACATATAACTATACATTAAAATCAATCAAAAATAATGTATTATGGTCGAATTTCAACCATTGGGCGACCACTACTAAGCGTAATGACATACATAAATAATTTGCAACACCTCGCATCTCCCGCTGCCCCGTACAACCCTGGTTGACGTTTGTAATTATTACGCATCGCAAGTCAAAGCAACCCGTACCTTAAATGAAAGGACCGAGTGCCACTGTTGAACATCAATTAATTTTTTTTTTATAATTAACTGTATAAAAACGAATGAGTTTCATGAGAAATAATTTTTATCATGTGCGCAATTCTAGGATTCTGCTTGTTGTTTAATTCCATTTCAAATAGCCCAAGGTTCTCCTTTTTAAAGAAAACATTCAGTTTCCTCACTTAACTCGTAAAAGAGTTCTACGCTCCTCGTCATACAAATAAAGAGCCGTGGTAGCTCAGGGGCTAGGCGCTCGCTTTAAATTTCATAGTACGCGAGTGACATGGGTTCGATTCCCGGTGCCGGCACCACTAAAATTGTTAATTGCAATTTAAAGTGATGATTTACCACGTGCTCGGCGGTGAAGGAAAACATCGTGAGGAAACCTGCATGTCTGAGAAATAAAAAATATTCCGAAGACATGTGAAGTCCGCCAACCCGCATTGGAGCAGCGTGGCGCATTCTTCCTAGCTCCAAAACCCTCTCAGAAATGATAGGAGGCCTGTGCTCATGTCAGTGGGACATTTATAGGCTGAAACTTTACTTTTTTACGCTCCTCGTCTATTCATAAGATTAGCATTCCGACACATTTTACTGGGTTCATTAGAAATTCCTAAACTGTTCACGCTGCACTACTTTGGTATTCCTGGCGCGAAGACGTAAGAAAAGCCCTAAATAAATGGTCCTTAAAGAGATTAGTTCGTATTTAATTAAAACAATTTTTTTCGGATTTAATCGCGTTTCATTTTAAATTATTTCTAACCCGACGTTTCGAGCGCTTTCCAGCACCCATGGTCACGGGGGGACTGAAGTGACAGATGTCCTGATATCATAGTTAATCCGGGGTACCTTCAGCTTTTAATTATTGTTTTTGGTCCGATCTACGAATAAAGACCTAACTGTGTCTTGAAGTCTTGCAGTGGTGTGCTTGCTTTTTGATTAAATTTTATTAATTATTGGATCCAAAGCCGGTGGTCATACTCAACCATCTTCTCTATTGAAATTACCACGTTTTTTTTAATTTCAACAGCATCGCGAATCATCCTTGGCAGGAATCGGTGTTCTTTTGCAAGGATTTGTGGTTTATCAAATCTGATGTAAGGGTTGGGATGATCCAGAACATAGTCACACACTGAGACAGACACACTACACTACACTAACTATACTTTATCGGATGGTAAAGTTGTAAAGTGTCATCTACGTACCGCTTGTAGAATCTTGGATTTACAGGAGAAGTACTGAGGGCTTTCTCCTCAAAGTCTTCCATGAAAATGTTGGCGACTATGGGAGATACTGGAGAGCCCACACCATCTACTTGCTTGTGGTACTGTTCCTTCTACAATAGATAGCCAGATGAAAGGCAATGTCTAAGTAGTTCTGCATATTCTGCTTGAATGTTGTTCTCCGCTAGCTTCCTAATACAATAGAGATGCAGTCTTCTACAGGTAGCCAAGTGAATAGAGACTTATTCATTGTTACATAATAATATTTCGTTCGTTTATGTTTATACTGGCACTGTCAAAAACATAGTCTGTGTTTGAAACAGTCGCACAGAGTAAATTTCGCCACAGAACCTTAAAATGTTGTCAACAATTAGAACTGTTTTTTTATGAATTATTGTCGAATTTCAGACCACTGGTAATATTAAAACTGCGGGTTGATAAAAAAATTAATTCACTAAAACAAGACTCAATTTAGTTTTTGATTATTGATAATGTTTTAGTGCTCTATAACAAATAGTATAGTTTATATAAATAATAGTTTGCGGATTATGTATTATATATATATATATATATATATATATACGTACGTAATTTAAATTACAAGTTGAAATAGACAGTGTTTTCTGCACTATGCTTTTAAATGTTCGTGATACATTTAATCCGTAGGCTATTCTAGTTTGAATTGTGTTGGTGTTATTTGTAATATGTTATGTAGTTATTGTAATAACTAAAGCATAATTATATATAAACTCTACTAAAAACATAATAAAGTTTCTGTCAGAAATGAACGTTTCTTTTTATGGAAGAAAGCGACGAGAAGTGCAAAATATTCACCCGATGGTAAGTGTTACATCTGCCCATAACAAACGCTGTGTCATTCAGAACATTGCCGTACACTGCCCACCACATGCACCACTACCTCTCAGTGCCCATCAGATCGGAACACAGTAATGTTTGTACACTACTGTTTCATGGCAGAATAACTAGCCCTGGGTTGGTATCAACTAGATGGATTCCTGCAAAGGTATCCTACCAGTAAAATTTGGGCAAAATAAATTTTGTAATATGTTGTGTAAAGTTCAGGACTTTATATGTATAATTTCGGTGAAGTAATCGCTGTTAGCCTTTTGGCTTTTACAGCTTCATCGGATGCTGTGCTCGCGGGCACGGGGCCCGCGTGCCAGAATTGGTTTGACCCAAACATAACGCTACTGTGAATATCTCCATAAAATTATTATATGAAGTCATCTAATGACCGTCCGAGGAAGGCTGCGGGCCTCCGTTCGGAGTGTCTACTTGTGTGTCGGTAACTCTGGGCGGTGAGAACCGCCCTGGAACACGGGTGTATCTTGTGTACGCGGTGTTATTTACCGTCTCGAAAAACCGCCGTAGATAGCTGCGCGCCGCTCTCTACGGCGGTCGCGCGACGTTGTGCGTGTGATGTTAAAGCTATTGACTGTGTGTACAGTGTTGCTCGGATTGTGACTGACCGTATCGTGGTCAGGGAGTGCTGAGATGTCGGTGTCGTCTAGCACATTTCGCGGGCGACGTTTGCGTTCGGTCGCGTTTCTGTCGGATCGATAATTCGCTGCATTAACCACCAGCGGGTTTGGATGAACCGCGGCTTTTTCGAAAAACCGCCGTGATACTTCTCTGAAGTGTTCAGAGAGTAAGGGCATTTCACAGTCGCTGTGAAGGTCTACATTGCGTTGGTACCAGCCGGCTCCGGTGGCACCTCGCAAGAATCTATTTTGCACGGTCTGCAATTTCTTTATATGGTTGCCCGTCACGTGTGCGAACGCGACGCATGCATAGGCCATTACGGGTCTAATGCATGTCTTGTAGAGGCGAAGTTTGTGCCTAAGGCACATTTTGCTTGAGAAGCAAGTTAACGGATATAGGCGGCTTGCGATAAAAGCCGCCCTGTTACGGACGTTCTTAATGTGTTCAGCGAACGACATCGCTGCGTCTAACGTGATCCCGAGGTATTTGACGCTCTTTTCCCAGGGAATAGGGCGTCCGAACAGTGTGATCGAGACTAGCTGATTATTGCCGATTGTGTGGTAACGTCTAGCTGGCTTAGGCGTGCCCCTCGAGAAGTATATCGCTACACTTTTCTCGGGGTTTACCTCTATTCTCCATTTCCGGAACCATTCGCCTAGGCGATCGGCTGCGGCTTGGAGCTGAATCGTTATGCGGCCCTTGTGCTTATCGGAATAATACAGGGCCGTGTCATCTGCGAAAAGCGCAAGATTGACTTTAGGGTCTTTAGGTATATCGCTAGTGTATAGCGAGAGCACGGAGAGGGCGGCTTGAGGAGCGCGTTCCCTCTACCCGGAAGCGAAATAGGCGATTGGACATGAAGGCTCGTATGATGTTCACGAGTCCGTCCGGCACTTTCGTGTGATACAGCTTGTAATACAAGCCGTCGTGCCAGACTTTGTCGAATGCCTTTGCGACATCGAAAAATAAGGCCCCTGTGCCTACTGGCTTAGGGCGGTCGTGGAAATTCTCTAAAATGTGCTCCGTTAGGCGGTGCACTTGATGAGTACACGAGTGTTCGGGGCGAAAGCCGAACTGCTCGTCTGGAAGAATGTTATTATTAAGGACGTAGTCTTTTAATCGACTAAGAATTATTCGCTCATAAATCTTGGCCATCGAGTTGAGGAGACTTATTGGGCGATAATTGGCTGGGATGTTCTTCGGCTTGTGAGGCTTCGGAATACCTATAACGTCCGCTTCCTTCCAGTCGTCCGGGAAGGAGCAGCTGGAGAGGAGCGCGTTGAAAATACTAACTAACAGACACAATAGCGGCGTAGTTGACATTTGATCACCCTGTTGTTTATGCCATCGAGGCCGGGCGCGGATCGGTTTTTAAGATTTCTAACAATCTTAGTGACTTCGTCGAGAGTCACTGGAGACAGTGGTTCGCCCACTGGTGGTATGGCAGCCCTGCGTTCGAGTTCCGCGGCCACCTGCTGCAGGTGGTCGGGATCCGCAGGCGCGAGAGACGGAGTGCATTGGCTCTCTAAACTGTCTGCGAGGCATTCGGCTTTTTCGCAGTCGTCGAAGGCGAGCGAGTTGTCGTTCGATCTAATAAGTGGCGGCATGGGTGAGACCGGCTCTGCTTTGAGAGATCGTGCCAACTGCCAGTAGCCAGTGTGCGACGGCTCGATTTCTCCAAGCATAGTGTCTCAGCTGTCATTAGTGTACTCAGATAGGCGCTCTTTAACTTCCCTTTGTAGGAGGCGCAGTCTGAGTCTATTCGCGTCTGTTCTATATCTATCGTGCGCTTTGGCCGCACGGTTCTTTTCTCTAACCAGGCGTCGGAGGTCCGCCGGTAGATTACAGCGTCGATCGCTCGACACCGTAACCGTCCGGGAGGATTCTCCGACGACTGTTTTGAGATGACTTGAAAATGATTTTATCGCTCGACAGGCTACCTCTGGCGAGTCGATAGTATCTGGGATTTCATCCAAGTGCTGGGAGCTCGTAGCCTCGAGTTTGACCCCGAGGGTACGCCAGTCCACAATGGTTTTGGTCTGAGTGACCTCATTTGGCCGGCCCAGCTTAAAAATTACCGGACGGTGGTCCGACTAAAGTTCGTGAAGCGTAACTATAGAGTCTATTGCTAAGTTCACGTCCTTAATAATGGCTTCATCTAAAATGTCCGGCTGCTGACTTCATTGCGCCGGAACTCTGGTTAGTGTTTCGGGAGCTATAACGTTTACGTTATGGCTCTCCGCTAAGTTGTACAGTATATACCGTTCGTGTTATTAACGTTGGAATTCCAACTGCCGTGCTTGCTGTTCAAGTCTCCGGCAAGAATAACAGAACGGCCTAAATCTAGTAGTGATTTTAAGTCCAATTCTAATAATTGTTTGGATGGCGAGAGGTAGACTGATGCTAGTACAAGCGGCCTGTGGCCGGTCATTGCTAACCTACACGCGGAAGTTTCTATATTGACTAAGTCGTGTTTATCGAGCGCGATACAGTGCAAGAACTTTTTATAGTAGATCGGAGTGCCACCTTTCGCGGTCGCTCTGTCATTACGGATGCATTTGTAATTGGCAATCTTTGGATCGCGCATACTAGGTTTCAAGAAAGTCTCTTGCACTAGCATAACGTCGATGTCGTGGTCACGAAGGAAATTCGCGACTTCCACTAACTGCGTCTTAAGACCGTTTGCGCTAAAATACGAGACAGTCAGAGAGCGAGGTTTAATTCTACCTATATGGGACGCCATTGGTAGCAATTAAAAATTTTCTATTCGACGCGGCGCGTGATGTTTAGGCGCATTGAAACGTCCAAATCGCGTCGATGACGTTCATGTGCTCTACGGTCGCCATGAGTCGGTCCTGAGGGGACTTTGCTTCGCGGATTTTACGCGCTAAGCTTGCTAGTTCCGCAACGTTGATGCTGCGCATGAAGCCGCAAATTAACTAAAAGTCTGCGGCGAAGTTTGACGAGCCCTGAATTTTGGGCTCTGCGGTTCGAGGCGCGGGCCGTGAAGCGGCTGCGCTCTTCTGCGTCATGGGCAACGGTTTTGTCCATGCGTTCGGCGCCGGCTCGGCGCTCTGGCTTTTGCTCTGCCCGGTAGTCCCGTCAGCGGGACCGGGTTTCGCGGCGGCCGGAGCGGGCGCGGGCGTTGATTTAGGCGCGGGTTTAGTCGCAGGCTTTGTTGCCGGTTTAGGAGCGGGAGTTTGAGGCTGCGAGGCCCCGGGGCCCTTCCTACGGCCGTTCTTTTGGCTTCCCCTGCGCTTCTTACTTTTCGGCGCTCTGCTACACCCGCGGTAATTCGCAGGGTATACCAGCTCGCCGCAGAGTATGCAGCTTGGGGGTTCTTGCGCTTCTGGCGTGCGAGCGCATTCTTGGGTGCCGTGATCCCCGAGGCATTTTACGCAACGAGGGCGGGCGAAGCAGTTACGGGCAGAGTGTCCGTACAGTTGGCATCGGTGGCACTGGCCAATGATGCCCCTGTTTCGGGGTGTCTCTATATAAAGGCCTGAGAGGCCGCAAATCGTTTTTACATTAAAAACCTTCTTACCTTTTGGAGTTAGATCCAGTATGGCTAAAATCAGGTCGTATGATTTTTTATTATGGGGGTGATGCTTGCGATGCACATCCAAAACAGGTATATCCTGTGACTTAAGGTCACTGAGGATGTGGCTTGTCTCTAGTTCTTTGGGCAGGCCCCTAATGACTACGCGTAGTCTACGTTCTTCCGCGAGCGAGTATGTGTGGAAACTGATATTCTTTCCACGCAAATGGCTAGTGACGGCCCTGAAGTCGCTGACTGTGCTTAGGTATACGCGGATACCTTGCACTGCCGTCTGCGCCTTCGGGCACACAATTTTTTTGTTTGTCATCCATAATGTCAGATCGTTCCACTGCGCCTTATCTTGTAGTATTATTGGCGGAGGAGCTTTGTTAGTTTGCGCCGCGGGATGCGCGGGCAGTGACTTTTCGATGGTCTTCCGGCTATTGGACACGCCCTTTTTGGCCGGGTTCCGTGAGGCGGTCGGCGATGCGGTATCCGAGTTAGGCTCGGAGTCCCTTTTCGCGGCGCGTTTCTTCGCTTCGCGCGCGACGACGGTGAAGCCGTCGTCGTGAGCATTTCCCGATTCTTCGCAATCCATGTCGGGTCCCTCGTCCGAATGGGCCGCGGGCCCATTCGGGGGTTGGCGTTTCCCGGAAGGGAAGCGCAGGTGTTTTTGCTGATTTATTGCACTCATTAGCGGCGGTTTTATTGCCCGCAGGTGCATTTTTGACAGACAATGCCGACACGGTCGGCACGGTCTTTTTATTGCCGGTAATTACGCCTTGCATTGTCTCGCACAGGTGCGGATGCGTCATCTTGCGCAGGTGTCGGTGCGGCCGGCTCTACAGCTGGCGATGACGGGCTGTCGGAATCAAACGTTCCTACGCGACTCCTAAGCAGATTTTGAGTCTCTGGACGAATTCCAGAGATTTCCTCGGACGTGACGCAATGGGCGTGAAACTGCGCCCAGATCTCGGGGTGCGCGGCGCGCAAAAACTCCGCGACTTGTACAAACTCCGGCGCGGGGGCACGGGGTGTCGCCATTTCGATGGTTCGAGAGGCGGTGTGTACACAAATGCAAAAAATTCTTCTTACGTGAGCAGGGAGGTGTGTGCTATAAATAACTCACCTAATGCCTTACGCTTCAGGTGCGCGAGGGTGTGTTCCTAGCTGTTGCCTAGTGCAACAAGCGGACACGAAATACAAAAGCCGCCTCTGAGGCGAGAATGTGTGTAGCACTCTACTCACGGTTTTACCCAGCAAGCCGACGCAACACAGGAACGCACTGACGAAACTTTCACGTTCGCACACCACGAAACACCACACTTCCACTTCGAGGGACACGAACGGCGAAGGCACGTACGGCGAATAACCAAACACACCGCTACGGGAGCGGGTGTTGGCCACTATCCACAACTGTAACAACCGGCTTTTACAGACTGCTGTCCATAACGTATGCGAGCTGTTAGCTTGATTGCGCATGGAGCGCGGTCGGAAATAGGTTCGTTCTGCACCAGAGCGCAAGAGCGAATCTCAGGACTTTACATTGTAATATTACGATGAAGTTAAAAAAGACTACAGACTTAGTGGGTGTGATAACAAATGACTGCGTTAAATATTAATTTCAGATTCGGGAATGCTATGACTGATATAATAATGCTTAAATAGGCAACTAAAGGATTTTCTATTTTATTTTCATTATTTGCAAGTATAACATTAGTTTGTAATGCTTGTGTAGTAAAACGTCTTTTATGTAATGCACCTTATATTATTTCACTTTAACTTAACTTCGTATCACTATTGATCGACTCGCTCCGCCGCTCACTACAGACTGTCTCATATCAATTTTTTTTTTTTTAGGGACTTATGGTGACTGTTGTCCTAAGACTTTTACAACTTCGTCGAATTGAAAAGTGGCCGAGCGCTGAGGGCGCTTAGCCGAGACCATTACATGGGCGCAACCCCGAGAGGGGACGCGGTCTGGACCGTCATCCTGTGCGCGAGAGTAACTGACACGAGGGTGCCCAAAGGGTCGGCCTCAGCTCGGTCAGTTACTTAACAACTCGTTACTCGACAATAATACTAATACTGCTATCATTATCGGAATTAGGGCTCACATCAACACTCCCTCGAGTATATATAGAGCAAGCAAATCGATCGAATCTAAGCAATTGATACAAAAATAATCCACACTGGTTACTTTTTTTTTTGAAAAACACGATGCCCCACAGTAGGATTTCTCCTGTGTCGTGGGTGCGTTTTACATACATAAATTCCACATTCACAAACACCCAGACCCAGAACAACTATCTGTAGGCCATACAAATATTTGTACCGTACAGGAATCGCACCCGCGACCCGCGACACAGAAGTCAAGAGCTTAACCACTGCGCCAACCGGTACTTTTGACGCTATGCGAATCCTTTCGAAAACATTTGCCAAAAATATATAAATTATAATAAAGTACTATACTCGAAAATCCATGATTTGTGTAAATATGATTGGGACGCAATTTCAGCACCATGGCGATATTGATATTTACTTACTGATGGTAGGTTCCTATGCAGGAATCCGTCTAGGTAGGTACCACCGCAGGGCCAGTTATTCTGCCGTGAATCAGTACTGTGCAAATATCACTGTGTTTCGGTTTGAAGGACACTGAGAGCTAGAGTAATGACTGGGCATATGAGACTTAAGAACCGATGTCCCAGGGTGACGGGTGCAGTGTGGTGTCATACAGAAATGTTCTGGGTGACACAGCATTTGTTATGGGCAGACGTTGCACTTACCATCAGGTGAACGTTTCGCTCGTTCCGTCACTTTTATCAAATAAAAAAATAGCACACGCGGACGTAAAAGGGAACGTAATCTTGCCTGTAGCCTTTCCATCGATTGTTCCAACACTCCCAAGAAAAGAGCGGTTCATTTATAATCTGACAATATAACCGCGCAATAAACTTGAAACTTTTCCTATCAGTCAACTGATTATAAAAATTATCACCAACAGCGGATTTAATCTAAAAGTTTTCTGCTGAAGTCGATTTATATGGAATTTTATATTATGCCCTATAAATCTTTATACCACTCTGCTTTCAATATTAACTATTTTTCATTTATTCTCCAATGAATATTAAATTAAAAAAATGTGCTGAAAATAGATTAAAAACATATGAGGATATTTTTAATTAATTAAGAGGAAATTTGAGATGTTACCTTTTAATATCAGGAACTTAATAATATTACCCTATTTTTGACGACCGAAGTTAACGTTAAAATCATCGATTACGTCGAAATCCATCCAAAATCATCGGGGTCAAAATTAAAAATCGTAATTAAATTTAAAATACGTATTTTGTCTGTGCAAATAAATAAAATTGAAGTGTCTGTTTGTAATAACACAAAACCGCTATTTGGTCAATGCTTATGAAAGTATATAAGGTAGAAGAAAAAAATATTTTTTAATTTTTGTTTGTATGTCTGTCTGTTTGTTCCAGCTAATCTCCGAAACGGCAGGACCGAATTAGACGGAAATTTCACTGACAGATAGCTGATATGATAGCGGGTAACTTAGGCTACTTTGATTTTAGAAAAAAATATTAGGGTACCGCGCTAAGAAATTAAAACTCCAGTAACCGATTCAAATAGGGAAGTATATATGTATATCATCGATCGAGTCGGCTTCTTTACGCGGATGAAACCGCTGGACACAGCTAGTAAATAATAACTGGTGGTAGGATTCCTATGCAGGAATACGTCTTGGTAGGTACCACCCCAGTGCCAGTTATTCTGCCGTGAAGCAGTAGTGTGCAAACATTACTGTGTTTCGGTCTGTGAGCTAGCGTAATCACTGGGCATATGAGACTTAAGAACTGATGTCTCAGGGTGACGGGCGCATTGTGGTTTCACACTGTTCTGGCTGACATAGCATTTGTTATGGGCAGACGTTGCACTTTCCATCAGGTGAACGCTTTGCTCGTTCCATCACTTTTATTAAATAAAAAAAAATAAAAGAAAAATTACAAATGAATGTTTTAATTGATTTAAGCCGATAGCAGTTGTGGAAGCAAGGTTCTGGAGTGGCAACCTCATACCGACGAACGCATTGTAGGGCCACGGTTCACGATTTTGCAGAAATGCTTCGCATAGGAGCAACGTGGTGGACTCTTCTCAGGTCTAAAGCCCTCTCAGTAAAATGAAAGGAGGTCTGTGCAATATTAATAGGCTTTACTTGTTTTTTGTTGTATTCGAATGAAATACTATTGATTAAAATACTGTATATGTATATCGCCATATAGCTCGTAGAACCGACAACCGTTGGGGAAGAAAGGTTCTAGAGTGGCGACCTCGTACCGGCAAACGCAGCGTAGGGCGACCCCCCACTAGATGGAGCGACGACCTGCACGGTTTTGCGGGAAGTCGATGGATGCAGGTTGCTCAGGACCGTGTTTTGTGGCAATCTATGGGGGAGGCCTATGTTCAACAGTGGACTGTAATAGGCTGAAATGATGATGATGATGATGATGATATGTATATCAGCCTAATTTTACCTGCAGAATGAATTAATTCCCAAGTAACTCTGCATATAGTAGATATTAATATAGACTAAAAAAGAAAATTGCAATGAACGAATTCCTGCGAAGCATCCATTCAAATATTGGACTTTATAATATATTGTGGTGGTGGCTTAAGAGAATCTACAACTCCATCTCATCAAGTGATTGTTGTGAAAGTCGACAGCGGGAAAATGTGAACCAGGAGGCAGCAGCAACTTCTTGGAACAACTCAATAAATAAACTGCGGTTGACAAACCTGCCAAGCGTGGGAACCATGGCAAAATCAATGGGGAGACGAGAGTAGAATAGAATAGAATAGATTTAGTTTTTATTCAATATAGATTATTTACATAATACTCGTACTTATTGAAAGTCATATTTTTTTCTTTTTCTTTAACTACACTCGGTTCGCAAAAAATGCCCTGTCCTGGGAAGAACCAGTAAGAAACCCAGAGGGATTTTTTTTCCAAGTCATTTTTTAAAATAATGTACAATAGTATTAGTGTTATAAAGATGAAGAAATAGCTTGGCGGCGATCACCTCATTCCCAGGGGTTATCATCATCTATGTATTCTTTAATACTATAGTAACCCTTTTTATGAAGTGTTTGTTTAATATTAAATTTGAACTTTTTTGATTGAAAGACTTTGTGCACTTTCTGGGATTTTGTTGTAAAAACGTATACATTGCCCCATAAAAGAGTTATTGACCTTGTGTAGTCGAGTAACTGATGACTGTATATTCCGGCAGTGGACTAGTGATAGGCTGAAATGATGACGACGATGATTAAGATTAACACAATCAAAATGTTTGAGTGAATAAACGTTAAAACGGAACGTCAAGTGACTAATTGTTATCTAAGCATTCATCGAAAACTTTTTCTATTCATCGTCAGTTTTTAATAGTTATCTCTGACCGCGTTTCTCATTTCAAAGTTTTCAGCACTATTAAATTTATCCAACAAACTAATTTCCGAGTTGTGTTTTCATTTTATCCTTGTACTCGTTTCGAATATTCATTTTTATCTTTTCACTGTTTGAGTGTTTTCTCTATGCTGTTTTTTTTTTTAATGAAATTGTTGTTATTACATACATATATACTTATTTTTTGGAATGAGACGATTTAAGTATAAGAATAGGAAGTTGATGAATTATGTAAATAGAACAGAATAGGGATATTTTCGTGATATTACTATAAAAAAAAGTAAAGTAAAGTTTCAGCCTATAAATGTCCCACTGCTGAGCACAGGCCTCCTCTCATTTCTGAGAGGGTCTTGGAGCTAGGAAGAATCCGCCACGCTGCTCCAATGCGGGTTGGCGGACTTCACATGTCCTCTAAATATTTCTATTCCTCAGACATGCAGGTTTCCTCACGATGTTTTCCTTCACCGCTAAGCACGTGGTAAATCAGCACTTAAAATTGTAGAACAATTTTAGAGGTGCTGGCACCGGGGATCGAATCCAGGTTACTCGCTTACTATGAAATTAAAGGCTATAATGAAAGATTTTTTAACTCGAGCATGGGTTTGTCACAAAAGTTCTTCAGTGCTGAGAAGAACTAATAAGAAACCCGGCAAGTTTTTATTAATCTATGGTAGTGTAACTATTACTCGTGGTAAAATTCATATGCAGAAATCCGTCTAGGTTGGTACCACTCCAGGCCAGTTATTCTGCCGTGAAGCAGTAGTGTGCAAACGTTACTGTGTTGCGGTCTGAAGGGCAATAAGAGCTAGTACAATCACAGGGCAAGGAACGGGCGCAGTGTGGTGCCATACAGAAACGTTCTGGGTCACGTTGGTATTTTACTAGTAATAAACATCAAAAATAGCGTAACAGTCTTATGTATTCAAAATTTAGAGAGCGGAGGAGTCGTCTCGAGTTCGCCAAAGCGATGTTGCTTGTTGCCCAGAGTGCACTGGCTCAAAGTGCATCAGTAATACTCGAGGTCACGATTACGACACCCAATCTGTGTACTTAACTGAGCAAGACCTGTTTATTTATAAGTGTTTTTTGTATTACTTGTATATTTTTTTCTCATGGTATATTATTATGTTATATATGATACAAAAAATCTAAGTAGTCTAATTAAATGGTTAGCACAACTTATTACAGGATCTTATTAAACGAGAAACAAAGGGGAGTTTTGGTTGGTTTCACCGGTATTAATCAGTTTCATTTTGTTAACAGATTTTACACTCTGTTTATTCTTAATGGTACTTAAGAGAGAAATTTCTCGTTAAAAACAAGTTAACTTGGTTTTAAATCAGAGAGGACCTTCTCCGTTGCCTATTTCCAGTCTTATAATGGTATAAAATACAATGAATGTACTCTTTTTTATTGGATATAGTCTGGCCGCAAGTTATTCTGCCGTGAAGCAGTAGTGTGCACACATTACTGTGTTAGGGTCTGAAGGGCACTGAGAGCTAGTGTAATCACTGGGCATATGAGACTAAACAACTTATGTCTGTGGTGATACACTGAAATATTCTGAGTAACGCAGCATTTGTTATGGGCAGACGTTGCACATTCCATCAAATAAACGTTTTGCTCGTCTCGACACTTTATCAAATAAAAAAAAACTCAGGATATACACAAATCGCTGAACTAGGTATTAGTCATTCAACTCAGAAAACACATAAGATATTTAATATTAAATACTTAATTTAGGTCTTATCTTAATAATATACTTCACTGTATGTTTTACTGGTTCCTATGCAGGAATCCATCTAGTTAGGTACCAGGTCAGGGCCAGTTAATCTGCCGTGAAGCAGTAGTGTGCAAATATTATTGTGTTTCGGCACTGTAAGCTAGCGTAATCACTGGGCATATGAGACTTAAGAACTTATGTCTCAGGGTGACGGGTACAGTGTGGTGTACATACATAGAAATTTTCTGGGTGACACAGCATATGTTATGGGCAGACGTTGCACTTACCATCAGGTGAAGGTTTTGCACGTTTTATCACTTTATCCAATAAAAAAAAACATTGAAGTCACCTACCAAAATAATATTATCATATGGTGCTAGAGCAATAGTACTGGTAGTTATTCCATTTAGAAAGCCTTCAATCTCAAGCTAGCGGTGGTCTGTAGGCTGTCCCTGTTAAAAGTGTTGTGAGCAAACATTACTGTTTCGGTGTGAAGGGCACTGTGAGCTACCGTAATCACTGGGCATTTGAGACTTAAGAACTGATGTCTCGAGGTGACGGGCGCAGTGTGGTGTACGCACAACCTTTTTCGTGGGCGGGCGTAGCACTTACCATAAGATGAACGTTCAGCCCCTTTCGTCACTTTTTACTATAAAAAAAAAAACATTCTAATCTTACAATGTGAGCGATGCTATTGTAAATCAAGCTACTTGTTAAATTTTACCTTTCTCGGCAAAATGAAACTTTAAGCAACAATTAGTAAACTTATGAAGGAACTAATGATTGTTGAGGTAATTTTACAAGTAGCCGGTGCCCCAAGTCTCAGCGCAGCTTTGCAACTTCGGTGCGACGAATGTAATTATTACGCATCGCTTGTCAACAACGTATGTGACAAGTTAAGGGGGGCTATTCTTATTGCAATACAAAACCATATGCCGTGTGGTGGTGGCTTAAGAGAATCTACCACCCCACTTATTTATTGTATAAAGTGATGAAACGAGCGAAACGTTATCAAATGCTGTGTCACCCACAAAATTTCTTTGTGACACCACACTGTGCCCATCACCCTGAGACAGATTCTTAAGTATCATATGCCCAGTGATTACGCTAGCTCACAGTGCCCTTCATACCGAAACAGTAATTTTTGCACACTACTGCTAAACGGCAGAATAATGGGCCTTGGGGTGGTACCTACCTAGACGGATTCCTACATAGGAATCCTACCACCAGTTATCCCGTGGGTGTGAAAATTAAAACCAGGATATGGGCAGCAACATCTTCCTGGAACATCTGAATTAAATCAACTGCGGTTGCCAACCCGCCTGCCAAGCGTGGTAACTATGGCAAATTCCCCCCAAAATGAGAGCTACAAACTTTTGTGGCAATCTATCGGGAATCCTATGTTCAGCAGTGGACTAATGATAGGCTGAAATGATGATGATGATGATTTTTTTTAAAAGTTTAGGTCGTCGTGAGTCGTTACTAGAACTGTAAGGGGCCTAATATTTTGACACCTCCGTCGTTGTTTATTTATATACATTCTGTACGTCCGACAAAACATGAAGTTGTTTTACAAAAAAATTCATCCTTTTTCTTTTTTTCTTATGTTTTGGTTGGCAAAAAATACAGGCTTTTCTTAGATCTATAAAATGTTATGATAAAATTCCTAAAAATTTGTATTATATAATATGTTATTGTATAGAGGACGAAGATGGACTTGCAAACCCAATATAAACATACGATTGTGTAATAAATTAATATAATTTATAACTGACGTTGTATAATATGACATAGAAAAAAGGTCCCCAGAGTTTCTTGCCGCTTGTTCTCTGCAGTCTTATTTTTCGAATTGCTGTAGATTTGAGATTCATAAGAGCTATAAACTGAGGCCTAAATGGTAGTAGTAGGTTTCGCTCCAAGCCACTTATTCTGTCATTAGACTGTAGTGAGTAAATATTATTGTGTTTATATCTGAGGGCACTGGGAACTAGTATAATCACTCACACACTCACACACACACATATGAAACTTAAGAACTAATGTCTAAGAGTGATGGGCGCCATGTGGTGCCACAGAGAAATGTTGTGGGTGATACAGCATTTGTTATGGCCAGACATTGCACTTACCATCAGATGAACGTTTGCTCGTTTCATCACTTTATGATAACAAAAAATTGACCTTGACTTGGATTTGCTATATACTACATCTATAACGGCTACTATGGAAAACGACAGCATCAAAAGAATTTGATCGTGTTTTGGCATAAAATCTTATGAAGTATTCTCCTAAATAATTGTTCTAAAAAGACAATAAACGCATTATCTACTTCATCGTTGTTGCGTTTAGCGTTCGTTTATTTAGAAGTTATGTCACTTTTGTGATATTTCTTCTCGAGCTGCTGCGTGTTCTGAAAAGAACGTATTGACTAGTGCTGTAGGGTCTTCCGCATTACTGCATCGCTTCAGGGAAGTTTGCAGAGACCCACGTCTACTTCGTTAACGCGATACTACGAAAACTATGTTCAACATTGGAGCGTCAAGTTCGGGTCAGTGAGAACAGTATTCTGATCATGATAGCCAATGGGCTGCTACTGTTTATATGTGAACCATTTCACATTACATTAAGTTACATATAACATTAGTGTGTTTCGGTTTGAAGGGCACTGTGAGCTAGCGTAATCACTGGGCATATGAGACCTATGTCTCAGGGTGATGGGCTCAGTGTAGTGTCACACAGAAATTTTCTGGGTGGCACAGCATTAGTTTTGGGCAGACGTTGTATTTACCATCAGGTGAACGTTTTGCTCGTTTCATCACTTTATGCAATAAAAAAAAACAGCAAACAAGTAAATTGAGTGTGAGTTCCCATTTACTAACATAATGTTAGTTCCTTTTTTTTGTTCTTCTGTATATTATGCATGAATTGTATACTAACAAATTTATTCTTAAGCGTTGTATAAGTAAGCCGGTAGGTGTCCGACAGTGTAAAATATCACCTGTCTCTTTCCTACCGAAGTGTCGTAAGAAGCGACTAAGGTATTGTACGGACAGCCTTTATTCGGACAGAATAACACCATAATATGCGATGCTGTCACTATACTGCTTGTGGGAATGCAATGGAGTGTAAGAATTTCTTGACTCTTACCAAGGTGGCATGGTGGCGAAAAGTGGGCTACAAAAGTGGCCTCTGCCTACCCCTTATATTCGAAAAAAGGTGTGATTGTATGTATGTATATATTAGTATAAAGATTTGCTGAATATGATGATTGTAACGCTTCAGCTTATCATTTGAACCGTTACCGCAACAATAGTTCACACACTTCGCGATAGTTCGCTAATGTTGTTACCAAGTTACTCAACTTCGTTCCCACTTGGAAGTTGGGGAAATGTTTTTGGGAAGGGTCTAAGTAGCTTTACCGTCGACGTTACATACTGGACCGGTACCACCAAATAGTTAAAATGTATTTCGCCTCTCACGAAACACTTTTGACAATCTGTTATGTGTGTGTGCTCTGACAGCCGTTGTCAACGCACACATACATAATAGTTTGTCAAATGCGTTCATTTATCATTTTAATCCATTATACCGATGTTAATTACAGTTTAAAGTGAAGACATGTTACATGTTCGGTTCTAAGGGAAAACTTTGTAGTTAAATCGGTCATATATCTATTTACCCATAACGTGTTTGAGAATAAATTTTGGGAGATAAGATTGCATCGGAAAAGTGTATCTCCTCGACGTATCAACCAATCATTGATCTTTAGATATCTACTGCTAATATTATAATTATGCGAAAGTAACTCTCTCTGTCTGTTTGTTACCATTTCACGGTTCAACCGCTGAACCGATCTTGACGAAATTTGGCGCACGGCTAGCTGGCATCATGGAGTCGGACGTAGGGTACTTTTTATCCCGAAAAATCCATTACTTCCCATGGCATATTTTTTATTTAATTTAATAAAGTGACGATACGAGCAAAACGTTCACCTGATGGTAAGTGCAACGCCTCCACATAACAAACGCTGTGTCATCTGGAACATTTCTGTGTGACTCTACGCTCGTCACCCAGACTCAGTTCTTTAGTCTCATATGCCCAGAAATTACGCTAGCTCTCAGTGCTCTTCGAATCGAAACACGGTAAATTTGCACACTACTTCTTCACTTTAGAATAACTGGCACTGGGGTGGTACCTACCTAGACGGATTCCTCCATAGAAATCCTACCACCAGCCTATTTAAAAAACTTTCATCCACGAGGATTAGGTCGCAGGCATCACCTTATTGTATATATAGTTCGTATCTTAGAAACTTTCATAGGGCGATTTAAGCTGTATGAAATATTTCTTGAGCGTCTCATGTGACGACATAGACTGTCGCGATACGGTGGTGCTGTTTTCAGGTCTTTAGTGCATTGAGACGTATGAAGCTAGTGTTGATGCCGCATGAGTCAACCTGAGGAGAGTGTGCCCGCCATTGATGATCTTTAGTGGATGAGAAACTAGAAAGTACGCGTCTGGACCATCGCCGACCATAATGTGGAGCTGTGGCTGCCGATGACGATGTTGATGTGATTAGGATAAGCTGACTGCGATGTTCATGTTGTGCCGTAGTGGTAGCGGCCTAAGAGAATCTACCACCCCGCGTCATCCCGTGGGTGTCGTAAAAGTCGGACAGAGGGAAATTAAAACCAGGAGATGGGCAGCAGCATCTTCCTGGAACATCTAAATAAATAAACTGCGGTTGCCAACCCGCCTGCCAACCGTGGCAACTATGGCAAAATCCCTCCAATATGAGAGCTACCAACTTTAGTGGCTTTCTATGGGGGAGGCCTACGTTCAGCAGTGGACTTGTGATAGGCTGAAACGACGAAACGACGACGACGATGTTCATATCACGTCAGTTTGGCAGATGATATTTCCAAGGAAAGGCATGGCTTAACCTTTTCTTTGGCAATCAGCCAGATCAGATGGTCTGATCTGAGGAGGACGTCTCCTCCAACCAGTGAGAATTAGATGTTACTGCCTACTGTAACGATTCAAGATTTACTGTTGGACGTATTCCTATTCAGGAATCTGTCTAGGTAGGTACCACAGCAATGCCAGTTATTCTACCGCCAATCAGTAGTATACAAACATTTCTGTGATTCGGTCTGAAAGGCATTGATACATACATACATACATAAGATCACGACTGTATCCCATAAGGGGTAGTCAGAGACTGGGCACTCACTGCAAAAACAGATGCCTGCCACAATCCACGTTTCACCAAAACAATATAATGCACTTGGTGTGATAGGTGGTGAGCCTATCGCATAATACAAATAAACACAATAACCTAAGGCATTGATAGGTAGTGTAAATAAATTGATAGGAATATGGGACTGAAGAACTGATGTCTCACGGGAACGGGCGCAATGCGGTGTCACATGGAAATGTTCTGTAGGACACAGCTATCGTTATGGGCAGACGTTGCACTTATTATTAGGTGAACGTTTTGATCGACTTCTCCCTTTCTACTATAAAAAAATTGGCAATTTTTTTCATATTATTGGTACAGATGTAACTAGGACGGAAAGTAGCTCATTGTGAGGGGTTAGCTTTATCTTTGAAGCATCGCTTTTTAATAGAAGTACTGAAGTCTATTTATTAGAAGACAAAATTCAAAAATGTTTACTCCCTATAGACAGTAACTCCGTTATCAAGCCCCTGCTGCGGGCTTCTCCGACATACTTGGAGTAGAGGTCGTAGACAATACTGGATGCTTAGGCAGAAGTACTTCAGAAGAGATGGCGGCGGAAGAGCTCATAGTGACAAACACATACATACATACATACATAAGATCACGACTGTATCCCATAAGGGGTAGTTAGAGACTGGGTACTCACTGCAAAAGTAGATGACTGTCCACAATCCACGTTTCACCAAAAGAATATAATGCACTTGGTGTGATAGGTGGTGAGCCCATCGCCACCATGCGCTGTTGGGTGCACAGTGCAGTTTAATTCCTTACTCGTCTTTTACGAGATCTATTGAATGAGATGGAGTGGTAGTATTCTCTTAACGAGCCGCCACCACACGTCATACAAATAGTAAAAAGGCTAATTGCTAATAATGAACCAAATATCTCAGAATATCCCAACATCTTAACTTGTCGCTCTAATTTTAATGAGAAATTTCTTCATATTTAAAATACTTCGTAGTCTTGAAAGGTTTCGAAAATTTAATCTTCTTTTACGTTATGAAATTCCTAGGAAATAACAAAACATTTTCCACTTTACATTTAATTTAATTGATACGAAAGTGACGAAAACCCTGTCTCCTTTATTGTATTTTGCGAAATCTTTCCTTAATTACTTACAATATATAATTATAAGCCGTTCCATTGAACCACTTTTAATGGGTGATGTAAGAGCTAGTACCCTCCACCGCTACGACACTACTACTAGCCCATACACCAGGGTATCTGGTGGCGGTTCCCGGTGGCGGTGTTAGTTTGCTAGTGCACGCTACTGTGGGAGGGCGGGCGGTGCTTTTAAAAACTAGCCAATTTTTTTTTAATTTTGAAGCGGATGTTAGCGAAGTAACTTTCTTTCCTACATTGGTTTAAAGTAGACGGTATAGGTTACGAATAAGATCAACGACAAACATTCGCCTCAAATTTAAAAGTACGTTGGAGAACTATGTTCTATTCCCGGTGCTCTTTCTTCACAGAGATTCACGACATGCTCGATAGTAAAAGAAAGCATTGCAAAGAAACTTGCTGGTCTGAGAAGTAAAAATGAAATATTTCTGTGACATCCGAAGCCCACCTACTTGGATTGCGTAGCAGCGTGGTGGAATGTACCCGATTTCAAAACTTAAACAATCGTAAATGTCCTTTGTTGAGTGGTGGAATATTTATTTGCTTTTTTTTCTTTTGCTTTGACGACCGCGTGGCCTAGTGGTCAGAGTACCTGACTTCTAAGCCGCGGGTCCTGGGTTCGAATCCCAGCCGGAGCCAACATTTGTGCTAAAACATAAATTGTTGGTTTTCGGGTCTGGTTGTGTTGTGATTGTCCCCGTGTTTCTGACACTGCATCCTAGCCTACCTCCGATGTTATCGCATCAGCGTTACATCGGGCGCGTGTAGGTGGGGACGAGTGAGTGCCTCTGTGTTTGCGCATACACTTGTGGCACTATAATATCTCCTGCGCAGTTGATGGCTCTCGACAGTAGTCGGAAGTTGTCGCCGGGATCGAAATCGGCTAGGAGAACATCATTTATTTGCTTATCATCATTCATTATTTCAGCCCACACCAGTCCATTGCTGAACATAACCCCCCCCCCCCCCCACACATATATTTCCACTTGTATCCATCGACTACCTCTAGTGGACTATACTGCGCTTGCCGGTACGAGATTGCCGCTCAAAAACCTGTCTTCCCAAACTGTTCAGTTCTAGCTATATGGTCGGCCCATTGCCACTTCAGCTTGCTAATCTTCAGCTGCGGATATCATCATTACGGATTTTATCTCGCAGAGAAACACCCAGCATAGCTCTTTTCATAGCTCGCTGACTGACTTTTGAGCATCGTCGTGTGGACTGCCTCGATGGACCACGTCTCAGTTCCGAAAGTTATCGCTAGCAACACGCACTGGTTGAAGTTATTTTGTTTCTAGACATTGAGGTATACTCAACGTGAAATTGTGTCGTAGTTTCCAGAACAATTCCCAGCCAAGTTGGATCCGTCGATTGTTCTCTTGGTCGAAGTTAGACCTACCTAGTCGAAAAATCTGTCCTAGGTATATATACGAGCGTAGTGTACCCAACAACAACCCGTATAGGTATAACATGGACATTAGACATGACCTTAGTCTTGTCCATGTTCATCTTACGAGCTACCTGTTGGGGTAGGGGACTACTGAGTCCCGTTGGGGGACTATTGAGGTCATTGACCATAGTGCTAAGGTCTTCCAGCGATTCTGCCATAATGACTATGTCTTCGAAAGGTGAGTAATGTATTCGCCATTGACGTTAATGCCGTATCCTTTCCTATCCAGTAGCTTGATGACATCTTCCAATACAGCAGGTATTGAAGAGTTACGATCATTACATCGCCCTTCTGCATTTGGATCGGTTTCGTACTCTGGTTCTATACTCGAACAGCCATTGTAGCTTTATTGTACCAACATTGCAGCACTTCGATATCCCGACAATCGATCCCGTGCCGCTGTTAGATATGTGTGTTTAAACTGTGTCTAAAATTAAGTTTCATGTTTTATTGATTAAGAACTATCAACAGCCCTACTAAATACGACAAAACTATCAAAAAAAATGTCAGGATTTTAAAAAAAATATACCTTTCATTATTTGTAAATATTAATAATAGGATTTTGTTTGTTCGCTTCATTTATTTGGTACAGTTACCAAAACCTGTTAATTTTAAATATATAAAACTATTTTTCTGGTGGTAGGATTCCTACGCAGGAATCCGTCTAGGTAGGTACCACCCCAGGGCCAGTTATTCTACCGTGAAGCAGTAGTGTGCAAGCATTACTGTGTTTCGGTTTGAAGGGCACTGAGAGCTAGCGAGACCACGGGGCATATGGGTCTTAAGAATTGATGTCTAAAGTGACAGGCACACTGTGGTGTCACACAAAAATGTTCTGCGTGACACAGCATTTGTTATGGGCAGACGTTGAACGTTTGCGGTTTGCTCGTTTCGTCACTTTAACAATAATTAAAAAAAAAGTAATAATTATATATTTACCCAATTAATGGCTTTAAGAAATTTCGACACCAGAAACCAAACATTTCTTTCATGTGACCTATGTGAATGCGAGTGAGTAAAATGGATGAGTGTATTCATATGTTTACACTTTAAAATGTCTAAGTCGACGCATAATATTAATATTAATTTACAGAATTCTTATCTTACGTTTGAAAATTCAACTGTATTCTTTGGAATCACTATTGATTCCAAAGAATATAGTGGCGAGCACACATTGAAAAAATAGCTTAAGTTCTGCCATTTCTAAAAAATCGGACATGAATTTTAAAAAACTTATCTATAAGGCATTACTAGTTAAAGCGTATTATAAAATAGATCATTAGAGGACAAAGATGTGTGGAAATAACTCATGCTCTGTCTGCACTTGCAAATTCCCTGACTAAATTGATGTAATTTTTTTTTTTGTAATCTATTAATGATATTATGTAATATGGCATTGAAAAAGTAAAACCCCCAGAGTTTGTTACCGGTTCTTCTCTGAAAAGGTAATTTTTTGAACCGGTGTATATTTTGACGTTCATAAGAGATTTAAACAAGCCTAAATTGAATAAAGAAATTTTGACTTTGACTTTGTTTTTGATATCCCAGCTGAAGTGAGGTTGTAATTTGTGTATTACAGATAATGCATAATAATATGCAATGCTTTCACTGTACGTGGTTAGCAACCCGTCACGCAGTTATTCCCGCGAGGGCGAAAAGTGGCCTACGTGAGTGATTGTATTACAGATTACTAGATTTGAGTCTGCATATATTATCATCGCGTTTCTAATCATCCTTCCTTTGATCTATGGCTATATATATACCGCGACGTCCGCGTGGCCTAGTGGTCAGAGTACCTGACTTCTAAGCCGCGGGTCCTGGGTTCGAATCCCAGCAGGAGCCAACATTTGTGCTAAAACATAAATTGTTGGTTTTCGGGTCTGTTTGTGTTGTGTTTGTCCCAGTGTTTCTGATACTGTATCCTAGCCTTACCTCCGATCTTATCGCATCAGCGTTACATCGGGCGCGTGTAGGTTGGGACGAGTGAGTGCCTCTGTGTTTGCGCATACACTTGTGGCACTATAATATCTCCTGCGCAGTTGATGGCTGTCGACATTAGTCGGAAGTTGTCGCCGGGGTCGAAATCGGCTAGGAGAACATCATAAATATATCACATACACTTTTAGTATAACATAGCTAGCTTACGCTAACCAAGCTAACCCTATATTTAGCATATCGTAGGTTCGAATCCGCTACTCGATTATTATTGTGCACCATCTCTTAATACAAACGTTTAAGCTGAATTAGAATCTGAAATGGGTGGAGTTTAGTATTATGTTTGTTAATCATGCTGCTAAGTGTGGTTTACATAAAATGATGCAATGGAAAAGCAGAGAATATTTATGAGTGTTTAATAAGATAAATAAATTACATATATACATAGATACAGTCACGTCTCTTTCCCATTCGCTTCGGTAAGGCAAATACCACATCCGTAGCCGAGTTTACCCCCCCAAAAAGTGACGTGTGGCGTCACGAATTGAAATTCTTACTCCCCATTGCGTTCCTACGAGTAGCTAGTCGAAACACTAGCACCCCACATCCTTGGATAAGGCTAGCCTTGATTTGGGGTCGACCGTTTCCAGAGCACATCGGCAAGCTGACGACTGGGCTCGCCTTTGGCGACGAGGAAGGGAAAAGGATGGTAAAAGGAGGCAGGGAATGCGGCAATTGGGAAAGGACAAATAAGGTGTGGGATACTACTCGTACCATTTCAGAAAGAGCAGGAGGAGACAGAATAGCTAGGGAGGCCGGGGTCGCTTGTCCGGTCTATATCTCTACCGTATTCGCTCAACAAGGCTCAAATACTCCCTGGCTGGTAAAAAAAATAAATGAAACGTAACTTATCATATAAATCTTTTATACCAACAATATTTCAAATGATTTTTGATTTAAATAATTTCTTAAGTTCACGAGATTTTTAGCTAAATAAGGACATTTTATTTTGTACTTGTCGCTTAAAGTAACAGCCATTTACTCCCACTGCTGAGCACAGGCCACGCTGCTCCAATGCGGGTTAACGGAATTCACATAATCCTCGTCGGTTCAGCCTATCATTAGTCCACTGCTGAATATAGACTTCTCCCATAGATTGCCACAAAAGTTATTAGCTCTTATTTTGGGGGATTTTGCCACAGTTGCCACGCTTGGAGGGCGGTTTGGCAACCGCAGTTTATTTATTGAGATGTTCCAGGAAGACGCCGCTGTCCATCTCCTGGTTTTCATTTTCCCTCTGTCGACTTTTACGAGTGACATGGGGTGGTAGATTCTCTTAAGCCGCTACCACACGGTCATCGAATATTTTAATTTCTCAGACATGCAGGTTTCCTCACGATAGTTTCCCTCACTGCTAATAACGTGGTAAATCAGCGCTTAAAACTGCAGAACAATTTTAGAGGTGTCGGCACCGGGTACGAACTCAGGTCACTCGCAGGCGTCCGGCCCCTGAGCTACCCCGGCCATTTGTCTTGTGCCATTTTGGTATTACTATAGTTTTCCTCTAGTTTTTTTATAGGAGAAAGTGACGAGTCAAGCAGCCCGTTCCACTGATGGTAAATGCAACGTCAGCCCGTAACAAATGCTGTGTCACCCAGAACAATTATGTGCGGCACCACACTGCGCTCGTCACCTTACGAGATCAGGTGGTTGTGGTATATATAAAAATATATCCAAATAGAAAATATGTAAATCCGTGTCTTAACCGGTATATCTACCGGTGTAGACAAGGAAAAATACCACCAAATTAGGTTTCGATTTGATAAACAAACATAAATTGTAGTTAAGTCAAACAAGTAACCCCTTTTTGACAGTTTGTTAGTTTTCGGGTCTGGTTGTGTTGTGTACGTGAAAATGTTTATTAAAATAGTAAGATAGAATAAAAAACACTAATACGTTTTTACGCTGACTATTAAATAAATTCAAATATGAATTCTTTAATATTTTTTATTGAATTAATTTACGAAACGTTCACCTGATGGTAAGTGCAACGTTTGCCCATAACAAATGCTGTATCACCGAGTACATTTCTGTGTGACAGCACACTGCGCCCGTCACCCTGAGACATCAGTTCTTAAGTCTCATATGCACAATGATTACACTAGCTCTCAGTGGCCTTCAAACCGAAACACAGTAAAGTGAAACAGACCCCAGAGTTTCATGCCGGTTCTTCTCTGAGAAAATCATTTTTTGAACCGGTGTAGATTTTGACGTTCACGGGAGCTCACAACAAGCCTTTATTGAATAAAGAAAGTTTGAAATTGACTTTGGACTTTGGACTAAGGAAAAACTCCCTGATTTGTGGAGAGGCCTATGTCCAGCATTGGACATATATTTTTTTAGAATACAGAAGATTTAAATTTTAAGGAATTTAATTCCCATTACAACACAGTGTGATGAGATGATTCTTAATGGCTTTTGGTTATTATCATTAATGTCAGAAATAAAAGGCAGAAATAAAATTAATGCGTTTAAATATCCCTAGGAGCCCTCGTGGGAAGCGACGTTTTATCATAATGCTTTAACTGGGAATGCGTATAATTAAGCGCGGGTGGGTTTATGGAAATATGCCCTCTAATTGTCCATAATTTCAACTGGTTATTAAAACGTTATATTCACATTTATAGGGACGGGTTTTCACATATTTGGATCCTAAAATTTGCTTCATTAATTTATGATTTTTTATTTTATATATTAGCTATCTGCGGGAACAAAGTAAACTACATATCACTAATGATCAGACAGCTAATGAGCCATGGGCCGGTCATATGCCGCTAAAATTATTATTTCAAATTGTTTTGTACTTTATATTTGGTACAAAAATAGCTGGGATAGTTCTGTTTGCCGTTGATACCACATTGTTATTTAAAGTAAATAAAAAAATACTTATCGCTGGAGTAGTCCAATCAAACTAAAGTTATTTACTTGTGCGGGTGAAACAAATGAAGGACCAAGTCTCTGTTCCGTCTCTTCACTGCGGGCGGCATAAGGAAGCTCAGAATCGCTCAGCGATCTAAGGAAAGGGCTATGCTCGGAGTTTCTCTGCGTGATAAAATCCGTATTGATTATATCCGCAGCAGAACTAAAGTAGCTGAAGTGGCAATGGGCCATATACCTCGTAGAACCGATAACCGTGGGGGGAGAAAGGTTCTTGAGTGGCAACTTCGTACGTGCAAACGCAGTAGGGCGCCCCCCACTAGATGGAGCGACGACCTGTACGAATTTGCGGGAAGTCGATGGATGCAGGTGGCTCAGGACCGTGTTTTGTGGCAATCTATGGTGGACAGGCCTCCACAACCATTTAACAGTGGACTAAAATAGGCTGAAACGATGATGATGATGAAAACAAAATGTTTATACTATAGAAGTCGCATATTATTATTCTGTGGTTCGTTAGTCTCTTTCAAGAGGTCTATTAAGGAATATATAAAATGTAACAAATAGTTTTTTTTTTCTTTCCTTTATTTGTTTTTTTATTTAACTTTGGAAATATAATTTGCTTTCTTTCATTTATTTTTAACAACATTGTAATTGCGGATGCTGTGCTCGCCTGTTATTGGGGTCGATGCATTGCGTTTCCTTAATTTTGATGTAATTTCTGCAGTTTACATATGTTATGTATCTACCCTGTTGCCGTGCCTTTCTAAATAAATAAACAAACAAAGAAACAAACAAACAAACAAACAAACAAACAAACAAACAAACAAACAAACAAACAAATAAATAAATAAATAAATAAATAAATAAATAATATATATTTCTATTCAAGAAATATATTATACTCGTAATATATTTCTTGGCATCTCTATTGATTACAAGCTCCACTAGGGAGAGCAATTTCCAAAAATAGCTACGAAATTAAGTTCTGACAATTTTCCAATAATAAGGATATAGTAAGGAGTAATTTAATTAATGTAATTTATAATCATTATGAATTTATAATTATAATAGGCATGGAATTAATATCTCAAATTTTCTTAGCTGGTTCTTTTCTAAATTTGTGTAGATTATGACATTAGAGCCTAAATTAAATAAAGAAATTTCGTTTCCTTTCTGTTTTATTTTTATATACCTTAATGTAGAAACTTTATTTAACGAAAAATAATTATGAACTGTCGGACTCAATGCCCTTCGGCATCTTCGTAAACCGAGCGTATATAGAATTATTGTGAATTAAAAATTAATGAAGGTAATACATACATACATACATAAGATCACGACTGTATCCCATAAGGGGTAGTCAGAGACTGGGCACTAACTGCAAAAACAGATGACTGCCACAATCCACGTTTCACCAAAACAATATAATGCACTTGGTGTGATAGGTGGTGAGCCCATCGCCACCATGCGCTGTTGGGTGCACAGTGCAGTTTAATTCCTTACTCGCCTTTTACGAGATCCATTGGATGAGATGGAGTGGTAGTATTCTTTTAACGAGCCGCCACCACACGTCATAATTTATATTAAATGCCTAAATTAGAGCAGTTGAAGCTCAGATATCGGTAACTGGCAAAAAATGTCACCGTATGCGAAAACAAATACCTCCCGTATACACTGCCATGAAGATTTGCATATATCGACTCCCTGCAAAACCGTACGGTTTTTCAGTAATCTTCCGTGACTCCACTATAGTCCGTTCGCCGTTAAAAAATTAGTGAGTCATCAGTGCAACTACAGGGTAAGGGTGTATTCACAGTGGAAACAAATTGTTTTAAAATTACTTAAATCACTAATCCGTATCGCTAGATTCTCCAATTACATTTATTATGAAAGAATTTTGTTCCGCGAGTTCCATGACGTCATCCAAATTCCACATGGTATTTTCTTCGTCAGTTAGCGATTAGTTGTTATACTAACTCGTATTTCCTCTTTTCGATTATGCTAGTGTGTTTTTACGATATTGTTAAAAAAATTGCGTGTGTCGTAGAACACCCAGCTTTTACTGGTGATACCGCCGCAGTAACAGTCATTCGGCCGTGAAGCAGTAGTGTACAATCATTACTGTACTTCGGTCTGCAGGACACTGGTAGCTAGTGTAATTACTGGGTATACGCGATTTAAGAACTGACGTCTCGGGGGGATTTATCTCGCCGCTAACTCTCATAAAAATATACTGCTTTGTCTAAATTCACTGTATTAGCAAAATCACTAAAAATTCATACCCTTATTTATAGAAATAATTTAACAGCGAAAACATAAACCACAGTAGATGAATTTTAATCTTTGATCACCGAGCCGTACCACAAAGTCGTTGGGGCTTATTATGAATAAAACATTGAGCTACGGTCCTTCAAAAGGCTCTCCGTAAAACTTAAAGTTCGCGCCGTACAGTAGTCGAGTCCAATTGCGGATGTTTGTGACTGCAAAGTGTAAATAGGGGTGTTTATTTATTTCTATTTTCATTAATTTATAAAGTTTAATAACTCAAAGGACTTCCATAGGATTTTTTTTCGAATTTTCAAGACAGTAAATTTGTATAAAAACTCCCACTGTTGAACGTAGGCCTTCTATCATTTCTGAGAGAGTTTTGGAGCCGGAAAAGTCTGATACGCTGCTCCTATGTGGGCTGGCGACTTTACATTTCGTTGAAATATTTTGATTCTACAGACATGCAGGTTTCCTCAGGATGTTTAACGTTAAATCAGCACTTACATTTGCAAAACAATTTGTGCCGGCACCGGGGATCGATCTCAGATCTTGTGCATTTTTTTATACGCTTTATATTAGCAGTCACTTGTATGTTTGTATGTTTGTAACCGAATCCCTACGGCACGATTTTCTCCTACTTTGAACGATCCGATTTAATTCAAATTTCGCACACCTGTGAAAAGACCGATGACAATGCAATAATTATGACAAAAAAAATAAAAATAGTAGTTTAAAAAACTAAAAAAACACGCTTCTATAGAAGATCCAAGTAAATTACTCAATAGATGGCGCTAATATATTACCTGTTATACAGGTCATCGTCTTAAATTAGTTTGTAACAAAATAAATAATAGTTTAAAAAAACTAAAAAAGCACGCTTTAATAGAAAGTCCAACTAAATAAAATAATAGTTTAAAAAACTAATAAAGCGTGTAAAAAACACGCTTTTATAAATAAACCAAACTAAAAAGTAGAAAATAAATAATAGTTTTAAAAAATTAAAAAATACGCTTTATATAGAAGACCAAACTAAAAAATAGAAAATAAATTTTAATAAATTTGAATTAAGAATAGTTAGTAGTAATAAGCACACTTTTTTTAAAATATTTTTTTTTCTTATTTACACTATTATTCATTTATATTTATTAGAATTTTTTACACTATTCTTAATTAAAATTTATTAAAATGTATTTTCTATTTTTTAGTTCGGTTTTCTATATAAAGCGTATTTTTTAGTTTTTTCAAACTATTATTTATTAAAATGTAATAACAACTTGAAAAGTAAAACAGAATTCAACAGTATAGTTGATAACCGAGGCTGGGAATATAATTGCTTGAATGATCAGATGATGCAAAATTTGAGAGTGGCAGGCACGTATATAAAAAGCGAAAATGTTGGAATGCGGTTTTTTCTTTTTTTTATTGGATAACGAGACGAAACGAGCAAAGCGTTCACCTGATGGTAAGTGCAACGTCTGCCCATAACGAATGCTGTGTTACCCAGAACATTTCTGTGTGACGCTGCACTCGCCACCCTGAGATATTAGTTTTTACATTCATACATACATACATTAGATCACGACTGTATCCCATAAGGGGTAGTCAGAGACTGGGCACTCACTGCGAAAGCAGATGACTGCCACTATCCACATTTCACCAAAACAATATAATGCACTTGGTGTGATATGTGGTGAGCCCATCGCCACCATGCGCTGTTGGGTGCACAGTGCAGTTTAATTCCTTACTCGCCTTTTACGAGATCCATTGGATGAGATGGAGTGGTAGTATTCTTTTAACGAGCCGCCACCACACGGCTCAAACATTCGTCTTTTTTTTAAACTAATACTAGCAACGCTATAGTAACATTACTAATATTCCTGTTAACCACATCTACTAAGTGTAGAACCTTGTGCTAGGAGATGGTCCACGACAATAGTCGAATGGCTCGATCCTGCGACGTCATGTTTCGCAGTCCGTACCCTAAACCATTAGGCTATTACACTGTGTGTACTGCTAGTGCAAAATTAACACCCTTTTAATGCCCAAATACTGAGAACAGGACCCCCCCCCCCCCGCCCCCATATTGGGCTTTGGAGCTGAAAACGTACAACGGGTTGGCGGACTTCATATGTACTCGAAATATTTCGATGTTACAATTTACCACTGATCACGTGGTAAATCACCACTTAAAAACGCACCGGGAATCGAGCTGAGGTCACTCGGGTACTCACGGGCGCCCGGCCCTAAGCTACCAATTTAGTGCGCTTTTCTTAAATAAATAAATGATAAAGATATAACGATATCACAGTTTTTTATTCAGTATTCGTATAAGGTCATTTTCACATTTGGCTGAAAAGCAACATGAAATATTAAAGAGGTCAAGTAGCAAATTAGGTCACCCACAGCATGTGTGCTTTCGCAACTGCCCGCCTCTATTTTTGGCATCGTTACGCGGTAACTTGGAGAAAATTCAAAACAACATTCGAATACAGCCAAATCCTGGTATGTAAAGCATTCGTTTACATATATTCGGTTACATAATCTGTTTTTGCAGTGCGTGCCCATGTCTCTGACTACCCCTTATGGGATACAGTCGTGATCTTAGGTATGTATTAAAAAAAAAACGGTAATACGTGTTACAATATTTTTTACTTGCGAGTTTCGTGCGTAACATGGTCATTGTGTGCAATACTGACCTTATCAAGTTCAGACACATTTTAAAATCCACACATAGCCATGTTAATCCAGTATTTTTTTTAATGTACTTCTGTATATATCTTACTTTACATCAAGAAGAGTCCTTATTTAGCATATTATATATTTTGCTGGTGGTAGGATCCCTATGCCGCCGTGTGGTAGCGGCCTAAGAGAATCTACCACCCCATCCTATCCCGTGGGGTGTTGTAAAAGGCGACAGAGGGAAATTAAAACCATGAGATGGGCAGCAGCATCTAATAATCTAATCAATAAATAAACTGCGGTTGCCAAACCGCCTGCCAAGCGTGGCAACTATTGCAAAATCCCTCCAATATGAGAGCTACAAACTTTTGTGGCTATCTATGGAGGAGCCCTATGTTCAGCAGTGGACTTTGATAGGCTGTAACGACGATGTAACGGATCCTCCGTTGCAAAATTCCATCCCTATGCAAAAATCCATCTAGGTAGGTTACTGTACCGTCAATTAGTAACTCGCAAACATTACTGTATTTCGTTCTGAAGAGCACTGACAGCTAGTGAAACTACAAGTCATATGACATTTACATAAGAACTGATGCCTCAGAGTGACAGGTCACGTAAACTTTCTTTCTTTTTAAAAAAAAAAGAAACAAAGCCCCACAGTAGGATCTTCTCCTGAATCGTGGGTGCGTTTTACAAACATACATTTCACATGCACAACACAACCAGACCCGAAAAGCAACAATTTGTGTTTTTGCACAATTGTTGCCTCCGGCTGGGAATCGAACCCAGGACCGGTGGCGCAGAAGACAGCTACGCTAACAACTACGCCACACGGTCGACTATTTGCTCGTTTCGTCACTCTGTTCTTTTTTTTAAAAATAAGTTCTTGTTTTTAATCACATTTTGCACGAATCATACTGTTGGATGGGAAGGTAGGGCCAGTTATTCTGCCGTTAAGCCGTAGTGTGCAAAAATTACCATTTTTTTTTTATTTCATAAAGTGTCGAGACGAGCAAAACGTTCACCTGATGGTAAGTGCAACTTTTGCCCATAACAGATGCTGTGTTACTCAGAATATTTCTGTGTAGCACCACACTGCGCCCGTCACCCTGAGACATAAGTTCTGAAGTCTCATATGCCCAGTGATTACGCTAGCTCTCAGTGCCCTTCAGACCGAAACACAGTAATGTTTGCACACTACTGCTTCACGGCAGAATAACTGGCCCTGGGGTGGTATCTACCTAGACGGATTCCTCCATATTTCGGTTTGAAAGGTTTCAGTTTTACTTTAGTAATTACTGGGAATACGAGACTTAAGAACTGACAATGACGATAACTCACAATTAGCGCAGGGTTTTGCTAAACAGAAATGCTCTGGGCGACACTGCATTTGTTATGAGCTGATGTCGCACTTACCATCAGGTAAATGATTTCCTTCTATCAAAAGACACGAAAGACGGACGGACTTCATCCTTATGTTATAAACGTGGACGTGTACAAAATGCTTCTTCTGTTCTGGGTCGCACAGTGATAGATCGAGACTCTTCAATCGAATTCAGCCCCCAGGCAGAGGAATAACTCCTCCCCCTACATTTACAACCTAATCACAACTTAGTGACAGGATTCTCGGATATACAATCGCTATAAAAATAGATTTAAACTTCACAGTTATATAGCCCTCCGCCTATATATTTCGCTGCAGGCAGTCCTCCAACTTGCAAATATATTAGAAATAACTTTGAAACGTTTTAGTGCATTATTCTGTTAGTTAGGTAGGAAATGAAAAAAAAAAACTTTTTAAGAAAATATAAACTTTTATAGCTTTAATAACAAAATAACGTATATACGAGTAACATGTTATTTCTTTACTTAACAACTACTACTTATGATAGAAAACGACTCGAAAGTCCGGCATTTATCGCTGACGAGGGGAAGGTCATTATTTTAAAAGTTTTCCTAATCACTGTACCCTGAGCGATCGTTTGAGGCTTGTGAAATGTAAAGAAAAAAAAATAACCATCGGACTTAAATTCAATTTGGTTAATTTTTAACCGACTTCACAAAACACTTCACCTGTGACACTTCGTCTGTATGTATGTTCACCTATATTATCGACCAATTTCAAAATCATTTTTTTGTTTGAAAGGGTGATTTCTTTGGTGAGTTTATAACTGTATGGCGACCCATACAGTTATATACTTTTGGTCAAATTCAGATAATGATATCGATGACAAAATCATGTTTGGAGCTTTTGGGATGAAGTCGGTATTTTTTATATTAAATAATTATATTTTATTTAATTGCTTTCGCGTCTTGTCACTCTCTTCTATAAAAAATAAAAAAAATCCAGAAGAATTCATCATTCTATTATGAAGTACATTCACTTTTTTTTCTGCACCTATTATTTTTATGTATTGTTATTTTTGAAATGAAACTAATTTTATGGATTTTATCGCGATTACTTGTTTACTATTTTTAACCCGACGTTTCGAGTGCTTTACAGCACCCATGGTCACGGGAGGACTGAGGTGACAGATGTCCTGATGTCATAGTTAACCCGGGGTACCTTCAGCTTTTAATTATTATTTTTGGTCCGATCTACGCAGAAAGAGCTAACTGTGTCTTGAAGTCTTGCAGTGGTATGCTTGGTTTTTGATTTAATTTTATTTTTTATTGGATCTCAAGCTGGTGGTAATACCCAACCATCTTCTCTATTGAAATTAGGATTTTTTTAGATTTAAATATCCTCGCGAATCATCCTTGGTAGGAATCGGTGTTCTTTTGCAAGGATCTGTGGTATATCAAATCTGATGTAATGATTGGGATGATCCAGAACATGGTCACAGACTGTAGACTTTCTGCAGTCTGTGACCTGTGACTGTAGATCGGACCAAAAATAATAATTAAAAGCTGAAGGTACCCCGGGTAAACAATGACCTCAGGACATCTGTCACCTCAGTCCTCCCGTGACCATGGGTGCTGTAAAGGACCCGAAACGTCGGGTTAAAAATAGTAAACAATTAAACGCGATAAAATCCGTAAAATTAGTTTCATTTCAATGTGTAGTGTTCGCGTAAATATAAGAAATCATTATTGTTATTTTTATTGAATAAAGTGACGACAAGAGCGTTTTGCTCGTCTCGTCACTTTATCCAAGAAACCTCACCTCCTCACAATTACAACCTCGTTCACCTGATGGTAAGTGCAACGTCTCCCCATTACAAATACAGTTTTAGTGTGTGGGCGAACACAGAAATGTCTGTGTCAGAACATTTCTGTGTTCACCCATGACCACACTGCGCCCGTCACCCAAAGATACCGGTTCTTAAGTCTCATATGTCCAGTGATTACGCTAGCTCTCATTCCAAATCCAAACACGGTAATGTTTGCACAGTAGTGTGCAAACTTCATGGCAGAATATCTGGCCCTGGGGTGGTACCTACCTAGACTGATTTCTGCATAGGAATCCTACCACCAATTAAACAGTAACTTTAATTGTATTTATTTGTCAGTTAATTTTCTTGAATTGAGAATGGGAACTATAAGATGACCAATTCCATTTCCAATCTATTTTTTTTATGGAAGAGGGGGCAAACGAGCAAGCGACTCACGTGATGGTAAGTGATCACCGCCGCCCATTAACATCTACAATACCAGAGGAATAGCAGATGCGTTGCCGGCCTTTGAGAAAGAAATAGGCTCTTTTCTTGAAGGAAAAAAGTGTAAGTGCGTGATTGTATGTGTGTGTGTATGTAAATTTTCTTTTATGTGATTATTTCAAAAAGATTATTGCTTTTGGTTCGATTCAAAACTGATACTTACACAATAGACAAGAGTAATTAGTCAATGTTCAGTAATTCTATACGTAACGTACACCTACCGCCTGACGCCTACCTGACGACCGCGTGGCCTAGTGGTCAGAGTACCTGACTTCTTCGCCGCAGGTCCTGGGTTCGAATCTCAGCCGGAGCCAACATTTGTGCTAAAATACAACTAGTTGGTTTTCGGGTCTGGTTGTGTTGTGAAGTGTTGTGAAGTGTTGTGATTGTCCCTGTGTTTCTGACACTTCATCCTCGCCTACCACGGATCTTATCGCATTAGCGTTACATCGGGCGGGTAGGTTAAGACGAGTGAGTGCCTTTTGTGTTTGCGCGGACACTTGTGCCACCATAATATCTCCTGCGCAGTTGATAGCTCTTGACAATATTAGGAAGTTGTCGCCATGGTCGAAATCGATCAGGTGAACCTCACATAAAGTACATAAATGTAGCCTCACACGTCTATGCCTAGTTTTCAAATTACAAATACATTAGCTGCAACGCAAGCGAATTCCAACAATATCCAGTATATTTGTGGTTGCGTTGTGTGAATAGAATCATTTTGCATTCAGATTACACAAACTCGTGTAGTATTTTGAATTTAACTTAATAACATGTGCATCTATGTAAAATGAATTTTGCATATTCATGTGATTTCGTCGAAACCCCATTAGGAAGCAAAAAATATTATCGCGAGAAATGAAGATTCCCGCTAGGACTCTGTCGCGTATTATAAATCAAGACAAAAAAAATTCTGGGTGACACAGCATTTGTTATGGGCAGACGTTGCACTTACCATCAGGTGACCGTTTTGCTCGTTTCATCACTTTATACAATAAAAAAAAACGTGTTCTATGCAAATTGGCGACTTTCTAATTAGCTGACTTTCTCCGCCATCAAAACCCTCTCAGATATGACAGAAGGCCTGTGCTCAGCAGTGGGACATTTTTTTTATTTTTACTTAATTTTACTTACAAACTTACTCACACCTTTATTCGCCGTGTGGTAGCGGCTCAAGAGAATCTACCACCCCATCTCATCTGGTGGGTGTCGTAAAAGTTGACAAATGAAAAAATGAAAACCAGCAGATGGCAGCACCATCTTCCAGGGAGTTCTGAATAAAAAATATATTCCCCAAAATGAGAGTCACAAACACTACAAACTCTGTTTGCTCTTCGGACCACTGTCTGTTCGGGAATACGGTATCTCTCGTGCGCCTATCGCAGTCGTGATCTGCAGGCAACCGCCGTGCAGTAGAGGTCACCAGCACTACTGGTCAGCAGATTGGAATGGATGTGGACTTTTTTCCTTCCTTGGGGGCCGGTTTGCTTCTCGCTAGACGATCTGCACGCCGTCGCTGAATCTGTCACTGATGTTGTTTTACAGGGAATGGAACTCTGCATTCCATTCTCTTCGAGCCAGTAGGTTTGAGAAATTATGAACAATTCCGTTAGCACTAGTGTAATTACGAGCGCAGTCGCTGGTATTCTACCTTTTCTTATTAGGATAAGAAGAAGAGTGTAGTGCCCTTAACATCGCCGAAACGGAATCATGATGTAAGGTGCAGCTTCAGAGTTTCAGAACCTTACAATTATTTTCTTATTAATTTGTATAGAAACGTATTATTTTTTCTGGGCTTTTCACATAACCTGTCTAAATGATCAAAGATGAAATTTTACCAAAGCACAAAAACAATGTGCGGTCAGAATACATTTCAATACGCTTGATATTAACGAATTTTCACATTCATAGCGTCTGACCTCACTAGCCCGATTTATTTTGGGGAAAATAATCCCGCCCCCACTTATTGAGTTAAGCGACTATTTGTCCCGCGGACATTAATTTTCATGAGCCCCTACGAAGTTATTACGTGTGTTGGTCAGATTTAGTTATTGATGAAATTAGACCCGCAATGGCATGGTCATTTTACATACATACGAGTACATAAGATCACGACTGTATTCCATAAGGGGTAGTCAGAGACTCACTGCAAAAACAGATGACTGCCACAATCCAAGTTTCACCAAAACCATATAATGCACTTGGTGTGATAGGTGGTGAGCGCATCGCCACCATGCACTGTTGGGTGCACAGTGCAGTTTAATTCCTTACTCGCCTTTTACGAGATCCAACGGATGAGATGGAGTGGTAGTATTCTTTTAACGAGCCGCCACAACACGGCCTTTAATGTATATTATTATAAAAAAGTAAAGTTTCAGCCTACATATGTCCCACTGCTGAGCACAGGCCTCCTCTCATTTCTGAGAGGGTTTCGGAGCTAGGAAGAATCCGCCACGCTACTCCAATGCGGGTTGGCGGACTGCACATGTCTTCGAAATATTTTTTATTTCTCAGACATGCGAGGTTTCCTCACGATGTTTTCCTTCACCGCCGAGCATGTGATAAATCAGCACTTAAATTGCAATTAAGAATTTTAGTGGTGCGCCGGGAATCGAACCCAGGTCACTCGCGTACTATGAAATTTAAAGCGAGCGCCTAGCCCCTGAGCTACCACGTCTCTATATTATTATTATATTATTATAACTAGTGTCTACATATTATTATGTTAATTTTAAAATTATAATGCATTTTGATAAATTTTTAATTTGATATTCGGAGTTGAACTAATTTATTCCGTTTCTCTGCTGTATAAGTAGTTCATATTACTTTAGACTGGTACTTTTGCTGGCGGTAGGAGTTCTATGCAGCAATCCGTTTAGGTAGGTACCACCCTAAGACCAGTTATTCTGACGTGAAGCATTGTGTGCAAACATAACTGTGTTTCGGTCCGAAGGATAGTGTCATATGAGATTTAAGAACTGTTGTCTCAGGGGGATGGGAGCACGGAAATGTTGTAGGTCTATCAAGAGAACTTCTTAACACATCTTAAAAGAAGTCTATGTCTGCCTGGTAACCGTATATGCCATTAATGGTGATAATAGTCTACTATATTTACTTAAGTTTGTTCGGTTCTTTCTGGATGAATATTGAAATCATGCAAAAATCTTGACTTATAAAAAAGGGGTCGTGGCAGCTCAGGGGCCGGGAGCTCGCCGCAAGCGTTTCCCGTGCGCGCACCTCTAAAAAAATTCTGCAATTTTGAGTGCTGATTCCAAATTCTCACTGTTTATTTAAGAGGTCTTCGTGAGGATACTGAATGCCTGAGGAATAGAAAGTCCGCCATTTGGCCGTATTCTCTTTGCGGCTCTAAATGAGAGGAGGCTTGTGCAGCTGTGGGCCATTTATAGACTTTACTAAAAGGGTAAACTATACTTTACAAAAACAGTAAGTGCGTTACATACTGTTATTCACCAGACCTGTAATTGTTTTCAAATATTTAGAACAGTCGTATATCAATCTACGTATACGGTTAAGAGCCGTAACAACGGATGCGTGAAACACAAGGATAATGAATGAATGAAATGAATGAAACACATTTATTCACGGTCTAATCACAATCGATACAAAACAAAACAATAAAAAAATGGAATTACACAGAACATAAAATAATATTGCCCAAAATTAACAAAAGTGAAAAAAAAATATGAATTGAGTCTGTGTAGCAGCATAAGACTGTGAAATGGACAGGACTCAGTAAAAATATAGATACAGAGACTTAAATTGCTCTGATCCCGACACTGGTTTCCAGTCCGGTACATTTAGACCTGAAAGTCAATGTACTACAATGTTCTTGTGGTTACTTACTGCGCCTGTTCCATACCAGCAATAAAGCCTTAATAGATCGGCTCGACTGGTGAAAACGAGCGTTGATTTCACTGCGTTATGATGTAGATTGTAGATTGCTTCGTGCTGGTTTACACAACTCCATGTCTATGCGTATAATTTGCGTATGGGCAGGAATAGTTTTGGTTATTTCAGCAAACTGATCTCATCCAGGAAAAGCAAACTCTTTGTGTTGTCCACGACCTCAGGGAGCGATTCGGCGAGCAGAGATACCTAGACCGGTATTTCGCGATCACTGGACAGTCCAGCAGGACATGGGCCGCCACTTCATCCGTCTCCATGCAGGCTCTGCATAGGGCTATCCGTGACAACTAAACAGAACAGATGTTTGTTAAAAGCTCCATGTTCTGTTAAAGCGCTGCTAACCATTCTGATTTGGGGCTTGTTCAGATGGAGTATTGCCTTGGAGATGCGATTGTTAGTAGTGTGCACTCTGGATGGTTTGTCCAGAGGCGTGCAAGTTGGTTTCTGGAGCGATTACACATTAACGAGCGAACATGCCTGTGGGGAAGTGGGGCTGTGGGCTCGGGTTCCAACTGTCTGAAGGATAACGTAATGTTTCATTTGGAGAGCGGGAAAACTTTTGACCCTATTACTGATATGACGGCGACCAGGTGCCCCATCTGTCACGTCTCGTTTCCCGCGGGGGTAAAAAGTGTGCTACGGATGCGGTCTCTGCCTACCCCTATGGGAAAAGGGTGTGACTGTATGTATGTACGTATGACATGACCCCCGTTCAATTCTCTTCTGCAGTTTATAGAAACTGCAGAAGAGTGTAGTGCCCTTAACATCGCCGAAACGAAATCATGATGTAAGATGCAGCTTCAGAGTTTCAGAACCTTACAATTATTTTCTTATTAATTTGTATAGAAACGTATTATTTTTTCTGGGCTTTTCACATAACCTGTCTAAATGATCAAAGATGAAATTTTACCAAAGTTCAAAAACAATGTGCGGTCAGAATACATTTCGAGCTATAGAGCTTATTTACAACGTGCTCTGCGGTAAAGGAAAACATCGTTAAGATACCTACATCACTGACTACTAAAAATATTTCGAGGACATGTGTATTTTGCCTTCTTGTTTTAGAGGAGCGTGGTGGACTTGATGGTGGTACCCGCGAATCCCTGGTGTTCCCCGGATGTTCATGGGCGATCACTTGATCACTTAAAATCAGGTGAACCGTTTGCTCGTTTGCCCCCTCTTCAATAAAAACGGCTCTCGTACTTTACGACAGTTAAGAAAAATTAAATAAAAAACGAGTTGCCGCATGTATGGAAAGATCATCACTTGAGAACGGCTCGATCGATTTGACCGATTTTTCCATCGTGATTGTCATTGTCAGCACAAGGTTTGCATGAAATATTAAATACATTGGAAAATACACCGGAGAAGTCGGTAATAAAAAAGTGACGTTCAGTTCTGGATATAGAAAAAGATTCTTGCTAAGCGCATTTCTTATTTCCTTCATTAGTAAATTGCACCCGTGTGAAGTCGGGGCGGGTCGCAAATTTATAATAAATTTATTCTTCTGATTAAGCAAAATTTTTCAAATTCACACGAAGTACATTGCACGCGTTTAAATTTTTCCCCGTCTTTATTTTTTTGTGAAACGATTTCGCAGCTCGCTTACATGTTGCATGACAGCGAGACCTATTTAAGGTGTTTCTCGCATCCCTATGCAATTACTATGCGGTATCTAGACCGAATACAAAACGTTTTTACTCTGTTCTTCATGGCATCATTATGCCTAAATTCACTTTAATTCACAGATCATCACAAACATTTTAAAATATACGGACAGAGATAGAATTATTATCATAAAGTTTAATTTATCGAATAATTATATTTTTATTCAACATAGATTATTTACATAATACTTATTGAATGACTCTGAGTCGTGGTAGCTCAGGGGTTAGGCGCTCGCTTTAAATTTCATAGTACGCGAGTGACTTGGGTTCGATTCCCGGTGTCGGCACCACTAAAATTCTTAATTGCAATTTTAAGTGCTGATTTACCACGTGCTCGACGGTGAAGGAAACCTGCATGTCTGAGAAATAAAAAAAATATTTCGAAGACATGTGAAGTCCGCCGACCCGCATTGGAGCAGCGTGGCGGATTTTCCCCGGCTCCAAAACCCTCTCAGAAATGAAAGGAGGCCTGTGCTTAATAGCGTTGAGCACACCGATGTGCTCAATCGACGCTTGTAAGCGCTCTTTAGGAGAGCTTGCCGTCCTAATTTTATTAGCGAACAACGTTAGTTCGTCAATGTCGACACTGTCCATATACTGCAGTAGGATGTCGAAATCCTCTTGCAGGCTATGGGCAGGTGTGGCAGCCTTCGGCGTCGCGGCGCTCCTAGCGGAGGGTGCGGGGGCCGAGGGGCGAGTAGTGGCCGCGCTGACCATAGGCAAGGGCCGGGTCCACGCGTTTGTTTTCGGCGGCGGAGGAGGCTCCGCCGTCGTAGTTTTATTACCCGCGGGGGTGGGAGGGGCGCGGGGGTTAGCCTGTTTAGGCTTCCCTTTGCGGTTACCGCGTTTCCCGCGACGCCGCTTGCCGCGGGGGGCGTTAGGGCACCCGCGATAGTTCGCAGGGTGGCCCACCGTCCCACACAACACGCAGGTAGGGGGATCCGCGGTATTTGGATCGCGACTGCACTCCGCCGTTACGTGTCTCCCGACGCATTTAACGCAACGGGGATTCGCGAAGCAGTTGCGCGCGGAATGGCCATAAAGTTGGCAGCGGTGGCACTGGCTAGGCGAGGACCGCTTACGCGGTGCCTCGACAACGATGCCAGAGAGATTGCATACACTAGGTATGTCAAAAATCTTTTTTCCGTCGTCCGACAACTCTAAGTGCACGAGCACTAGGTTGTACGGCGCCTTAGTTCGCAAGTTGGTCATGCGATGTACTTGTAAAGCGGGGAGGCCTTTGGACTTAAGGTCCTCTAAAATGAGTTGCGTCTCGATGTCTTTCGGGACGCCGCGGATTACTGCGCGGAGGATACGTTCCCCCTCGAGTGCGTATGTATGGTAGCCGATCTTTCTGTCGGCTAACCATTTTGTCAGAGCGCGATGGTCTGTCGGTGTCGGCACCGTGACACTAATGCAGTTTGCGATCGGCCTAGCACGCGTGAAAATTATGCGCTTTTCGTCGAGCGCTTTCGAAATGCTGCCCCAGGCAGCCGTATCCTGTATTACTACAGGAGGCGGCGCCTTAGGGGCGCGGGGGGCTCCGGCCTCTCGGGAGGGCGCGGAGGTGTCCATCGGGACAGGGCGCGTCGCCTTTTTGGCGGATGTTTTCGGGCGCGGAGGCGGCATCGCGGCGGCCACCTTACGAGGAGGCCTGGCGTCGGCTTCTTTTTTTTGGCGCCTCTTGCGACCGGTGACGGTGGTGAAGCCATCGTCTCCGGGGGCGGCCATTTCTGGCTCCGTGGATGGAGTTGGAGAGGAGCAATAGCTCTCTTGGTCCGATCTATAGTATTCGTCGGAGTGGTGACTCACTACCGATGATGCACGCGATGATGCGCGCGACGACTGCGCGGAGTGCATCGCTTGCATCACAACGTCGTCTGGCGATTGCGGCGGGTCGCGCCAAGAGACAGGCGGCGGATCGCGCGACGTAGGACGCCGTGTACCAGAGGCGACCGGCAACGGCGTCGATTTGGCGAGGCCGGAGGGGCCTGCGACGACTGCGGGGCCGGAGGGGCCTAACGGTTTTTGCCCGGAGGGGGCTGAGGGGCCTGAGGGGCCGGGGGGGGCCTAACGGCCGTTTTTCGAGCGCGGCGGCGGTCGCGGGGGACGCGGCGGCGCGGGGGGCCAACGGTTTTTCACCGACGGCGATCGGAGACAGAGGGCGTAAAATTACAAGCGCCTCCGGGTTAATAGCGGGGTACTTCGCCGCCAGGAGGCGACGAAGTTCCGACTGCGCGGCTTCCACCTGGTCCATACCGAGAACCGAGGAAGAATTTACGTCACGAATGAGTTTATTTTAGCTCATGACTCCCTGCCGCGCGGCAGGGAGGTGTGTTGTTGGCACTACTTGTGTTAGTGTACCTAATATGTCACTGCACTATGTACAAACCTGTAGCGGCGACGTTAAAAACGTCGCGAAATGAGCCCGCTATCCTTCTACACGATGGACGGGGGCCCGCTTAAGCGGGGCCCGAAGAGCACAGTCGTCGGAGACGACCGCCTAAACGAGCTGAATCCGCCAGAGACGCACGCCTCCAGGCCGGGAACTATTAACGCGAGAGAAGCCGTTTTCGTTCTTATAATGGGGCACGTCTGTCTCGTAAGAGAGCATCCGTGCGAATCGATTGGGATTTTATAGAGTTTAATTTTTAAACTATTTATAACCCGACGTAAAATGTTTCATTAACGCATTGATGTACAAAAACCAGAGACACAGTTCCATATAAATATCACTTCGTATCGTTCTACGTTTTTGAATTTGTTGTCGTTGACACGGCTGACATGATGCTTATCGTGTATATTTGAGGATATATAGTCGCTGGCTGTTTATCGAGGGTATTTTGTATATCAATGCATGATGGATCAAGAAAGAAGAAGAAAAAATTTTTATTCAATACTACAACACAACATACATTACAATTCAAAAAAAAATAAGTAAACAATAAAATACGACGTATTACATTTACAGACGTACGTTGGGTTGTAGCAACGAAAAGGCTGTTGACTCAGCATAATGCTATGGCAGAGTTGCCACAGCGCTGTTATACTGTCGATGCCTCAGGTTTAACGAGCACCTTCCGGACATATTGTTAAACGACTTAGTTTAATTTAAAAGAAATAAATATGCGCACATGTACACGGATACACACACACACACACATTTATACATACTCGTATACATATACACATATACATATAAATACATACACATACACATATATACACACACATATACACATACATGCACACACATGCGCTTGCATTATATGAAAATAGAATAAAAATGGAATAAAAATCACGATGCAATTTGTGTTATCTATTGTGTTGTTTGAGATGGGGTGGTAGATTCTCTTAAGCCACTACCACACGTTAAACCATCTCATCCCGTGGGTGTCGTAAAAGTCGACAGAGGGAAAATTAAAACCAGAAGATGGGCAGCAGCATCCTTCTGGAACATCTGAATAAATAAACTGCGGTTGCCGACCCGCTTGCCAAGCGTGGCAACTATGGCAAAATCCCTCTAAAATGTGAGCTACAAACTTTTTTGTGCATCCCGTGGAGGAGGCCTATGTTCAGCAGTGGACGAGCTATTAATAGGCCGAGAAGAAGAAGAAGAAGAAGAATGTGTTGTTTTATTTACGAAATTGCATACCGTATACTATCAATTTTATACATTGTATCGCCTTCAAATGAAACTAATTTTACGGATCTTATATATTAGCTGAAGGTACCCTGGATTAACTATGACATCGGGACATCTGTCACCTCAGTCCCTCCGTGACCATGGGTTTTTTTTTATTGTACAAAGTGACGAAACGAGCAAAACGTTCACCTGATGGTAAGTGCAACGTCCGCCCACAACAAATGCTGTGTCTCCCAGAATATTTCTGTGTGACACCGCACTGCGCCCGTCACCCTGAGACATCAGTTCTTAAGTCTCAAATGCCCAGTGATTACGCTAGCTCACAGTGCCCTTCAAACCGAAACACAGTAGTGTTTGCACACTACTGCTTCACGGCAGAATAACTGGCCCTGGGGTGGTACCTACCTAGACGAATTCCTGCATAGGAATCCTACCACCAAAGTGCTGTAAAGTACTCGAAACGTTGGGTTATAAATAGTTTATAAATTAAACGCGATAAAATCCGTAAAAGTAGTTTCATTTTATTAAATTACTAGTATTCTTAAAAAGACATACTTTAAATGCGATGTAATGGGTTGATGTTTGAATAATTCATGGTCATTATCAAATTGACCTATCTCACGGTTTTTTTTTTTCAATGCAGAGAAACTGGTTGACTATTTAAAAGTAAAACTTTATTTGTCTGCACTTTAAAAAAAAAGAAATAGATGTTTCCTAAGATTACAAATAGGGCTATAGCCAATTATTGGACAACACACGTCCTTAAATATTTTGCCGATGACAGACCAAAGTAGAATTTCAACTGTTTCAAGATGATTTAAAGATTAAATTGAAGTTATTGCCCATTTTTTTTTAATTAACATAATATTTACAGTTATTTAATAATGTATATATGTTAAGGTTCTCGATTGGTATCGTACCCCCCACTAGAAGGAGCAACGACTATCACGATTTTGGGCCGTGTAGTGTGGCAATCTATGAGAGAGTCTTATGTTCGAAAGTGAACTTGTGAATTGATGAAATGATGATGATGATACAGAATGTATAATCTATTGTATCAGCGTTCATTATATCCGTATTTAGTATGGTAGCGTTAAAAATATGGCAAACACTTCCAACTTGGGAAGGCCTACGTTCAGTAGACCGTTTCATCATCATCATCGTCATTTCAGCCTATTACCACTATTAAACATAGGCCTCCCCCATAGATTGCCACAAAACGCGGTCCTGAGCCACCTGCATCCATCGACTTCCCGCAAAACCGTGCAGGCCGTCGCTCCAAGCAGTGGGGGGTCGCCCTACGCTGCGCAGACCGTTTATGGATTGATAATGTTTTTTTTAAATAACTTGTAAAAAAGTTTTCCCTTTAAACAAGAAAGTGATAAAGTAACGTAATGAGTATGTAGAAATAAATTAACTTTGCAGTTTTACCTACTACAGCGAGAAGCGTCTTAATTACTTTTCAACGTTCTTCATCAACCCGTATTTATGTGAACAAAAGGCTGCCTCAACTTAGTTTGGGCTAATTGAAGACTTTTAATTGAAGACAGGATGGAAAGCTTAAGCATTCCAAATAACTTTCTTTGAAGTTCACAACTTAGCTAATTACAAGTTGCTTTGTTTACAGCACCACATCTAGTTCCAAGTTACAATGAAATATGCTCTTTTATGTTCTAGATAGTTTTTCTATGTATAAGACCGCGTGACCTAGTGGTCAGATTAGCTACCTGTGAGAGTTATATTGTAATAGTTGAGGGTGGATGAATAAAACAGTCTCAGTCCGAACTCGGTGTGGGTTGTCGCTTATCTGTACCTCACATGGCGCAGCCGATAGGATACGAACCTACGCTCCCATAGGAACTAACTACCTACCTACTCTCACACTACCTATGCCTTGTACCTACGCCACGAGTCCTAGGTTTGAATCGCAGCCGGAATCAACATTTGTGCAAAAACACAAATTGTTTTCGGGTCTGGTTGTATTGTGCAGGTGGAATTTGTGTAGGTAAAACACACTCACGGCGCAGGATACAGCACAAATCTAAGGAAAATTATACTATTGTGTTGCAAAATAAAGTGCATAGCAGTGGTGGTAGGATTCCTATGCAGTAATCCGCCTAAGTGGGTACCACCCCAGGGCCAGTTATTTTACCGCGAAAGTAAGCAAAAATTACTGTTCTTCGGTCTGAAGGGCACTGAGAGCTAGTGTAGTGAAAGAGCTGAGGTGCCACACAGTAAAACTAGGACCAGCATTTGTTATGGGCAGACGTTGCACTTACCATCAGGCGGACGGTTTACTCGGTTCGTCACTTTATACGCTAAAAAATTAAAACAAAAAAACTGATCAACCTCTTGAAAGGGCCCGTACGTCTATTGTACTCGTAATAATGAAAGAGGGAATTAAATCCTTATTCTTGGGTACACTCTGCGAAATGTAATCCCGTGTAGCTCCGACGTACCTCCAGTAGTCGTAGTCGCCTTACGTCTATGCTCAGGGCTATACAGGTAGAAGTTATTAAATTATTCTACCATTATAAATAAGAACCCTCCGTTAATTCCACACTGATTCAGATACTGTAGAACTGATTATGCAGTAAGGCATATGAAAATATTTAATATGATTCATTAATTTATCTAATTTACATTATTATAAAGATTATTACAAGAGACAAAAGATTTGATTTTTTTTTATGTTTGATTGTTTGTAAGGAATAAACTCAAAAACTACTGAACCGATTTTGATAATTCTTTCACCCATTGGCAGCTACATTATCAGCACCTAACATGAGCGATATTTAATTAAAAAAAAATTGAGATTCCTTCGAAAATTGCTATAATGTAACTCAAGGTATCAAAAATGTACTAATAAAAGACATTATTTGGCGTGCGCTGCGAAAAATTTTCATCATGCATTCTTCATGATGATACTTTAAACCAAGATGATACTTCAACCCCGTGTGGTGGTGGCTTAAGATAATCTACCACCACATCTCATCCCGTGGGTGTCGTAAAAGTCGACATTGGAAAAATGAAAACCAGGAGATGGGCAGCAGCATCGTCCTAGCACACCTGAATAAATAAACTGCAGCTGCCAACGCGCCTGCTAAGCGTGGCAAAATCCCCCCAAACCGAGAGCTACCTTTACTGGAAATCTATGAAGGAGGCCTATGTTCAACAGTGGACTAGTGATAGGCTGAAACGACGATGACGACGACGAACGACGATGTTAATGACAAGCTAAACAAAATATTAAGGTCAAATATTAAAGCCACACAGACCGCTCTTTACTTTTAAAGGCTTTACTTTACTAACGCATGATAACCACATGGCCGAGTGGTCAGACTTAACTTTTACGCCGCGGATTTTGGCTTGGGGTTCTAGCCGTAGCTAAACTTTCAGCAAAAACACAATTTGTTAGATTGCGGATCTGGTTTTGTTATGAGTGTCCCCCATGTATCCGATACTGCATCCTGGCCCTACCTCCGATCCGGGTATATTGAGACGGGTAAGTGCCTCTACGCCTCCGCTTACACTGGCGGCACTATGATTTCTCCTGCGCAGTTGATAGCTTCCGACACTATTCGGAAGTTGTCGCCGTGGTCAAATGTCGGCCAGGATGGCTACAATAATCCTCAAACCTGTCAGCTAATCCTATCCGTGATCAAAAAAAGGTCACAGTTCTATAGTATTTGCAACAAATTGTAATATCTCATTATTTTAAATATTATTCTGATTATATATTAAATAATATTGTCTGATTTTTTATTATATAAAGTGACGAAACGAGCAAAACGTTCACCTGATGTGAAGTGCAACGTCTGCCCAAAACAAATGCTGTGTCACCCAGAATATTTCTGTGTGACACCACACTGCGCCCGTCACCCTGAGACATCAGTTCTTAAGTATCAAATGCCCAGTGATTACGCTAGCTCACAGTGCCCTTCAAACCGAAACACAATAATGTTTCCACATTACTGCTTCACGGCAGAATAACTGGCCCTGGGGTGGTACCTACCTAGATGGATTCCTGCATAAGAATATATATATTTAATCTGCTATATATTTGAACGCGATTGTTATTTTTAAATGTAACTAATTTTGTTATTACCACAACGCCGCCGCGGCAAATATTTCAGACTTTTATAACGTAGTCTGGAAATATGAAACAAGACTAGAATAATAAACGGCCTAAGTCACTTCATGTTTCACTGTGCAATTTATGTGTCGAATACGTACACATAATGCAAAAATTTCTCTAACAATAAAATAAAGTTACTCCATCATAACACGCATGGAACATGAATAATATTTTTATAATTGTAACTTCAAAATTGTATTTTCATCTTTACATTTACGAATAGGCATTGATATTTTTATTGATATAATTTACATCCTTATTGGGCTTACAAAGCTGTTGTTGCTAACAATGTGCTGACGTATCGCTAAAAGCGATTTCTTACATACAACCTTTGGATGGACAGGATTGTACCAGAAATCGTGTGTGAATTGGAAATGCATTAAAACATAAAACTGTAAAACTATGATACAAAGAAATAAACTATTAAAAGTTGGAAACAAACGCAACTTTATAAGAAAAACGTATAAAAACGAATACATTAAATAAACAATGTATTTATAAAACAGATGAAGGCTTGAATTCAATCCAAGAGAAAGATAATTCGAACAACACAAAATCCTTTCTTAATTAATAAGCCTTAAGAAGTAAGTGCGTATTGAAGAGCACCGCCCGCCCTCCCTTAACATACATACATACATAAGATCACGACTGTATCCCATAAGGGGTAGTCAGAGACTGGGCACTCACTGCAAAAACAGATGACTGCCACAATCCACGTTTCACCAAAACAATATAATGCACTTGGTGTGATAGGTGGTGAGCCCATCGCCACCATGCGCTGTTGGGTGCGCAGTGCAGATTAATTCCTTAGTCACTTTTTACGAGATCCATTGGATGAAATGGAGTGGTAGTATTCTTTTAACGAGCCGCCACCACACGGCTAACCTCCCTTAACAGCGTGCACAAGCAAACCAATACCACAACCGGGAGCCGCCACCAGATATCCTCCACCACGACAACACTACCACTAGGCAATACACACCACTGGAGTCAAGAACACGACACGTTTTCCGCCTTTCCGTAACGCCTGATTCTATAACCTATATTGGTGGTGTATATTATCTAGTATTGCTGGCCGCTGACGACCGCGTGGCCTAGTGGTCAGGGTACCTGACTTCTACGCCGTGGGTCCTGGTTTCGAATCCCAGCCGGAGCCAACATTTGTCCTAAAACACAAATTGTTGGTTTTCGGGTCTGGTTGTGTTGTGATGGTCCCCGTGTTTCTGACACTGCATCCTAGCCTACCTCCGATTTTATCGCATCAGCGTTACATCGGGCGCGGGTAGGTTGGGACGAGTGAGTGCCTCTGTGTTTGCGCGTAAACTTGTGGCACTATAATATCTGTGGAAATATAATTTACACCGTAATTTAATTTCGCATGAGGATCCTATCAAATTAATTTAATTTCTCTTAATACTACAATGATTTCCGCAAAGTTTTGGATGAGCATTACACGGAAGTATCAAACTTCGTCTGAATTCCGATGTTACAGGAAAACATTATATTGATTCTCCGAGTTTAATTTGTTGATTGCTATTCCAATCAGTATTAAGTTTCAAACTTATATCATGTAATTAAATCGTATCCTAAGTAAACAGAGCTTAACTTCGAGAATACTTTTGCAGAGCACGAGTGAATAATACCCTTAGAGTCCACCTTTAAATAAATACGCTGCTTCAAATGAATTAAATGTCTAGAACAGTACTGTTTCATTCTGTTTTTTTAATAGATGAAAATGACGACACGAGCAAAACTTTAATCTGATAGTAAGTGTAATGTATGCCCATAACAGATGCTGTGTCACCCAGAAAATTTCCGTGTGACACCCCACTGCGCCAGTCCACCTGAAATATTAGTTCTTAAGTCTCATATGCCCAGCCATTACACTGGCCCTCAGTGCCCTTCTGACCGAAACACACTACTGTTTGCACACTACCGCTTCACGGCAAACATAAGTAACCCCCCCCCCAACCACCCCACCCCTGCTCCCTCCGTAGGGCGGGTTATTCTGCCTACCTGGACAGATTACTGTACAGGTATCCTTCCACCGGTGCAACACAACTGTGGCTTTTGACCGAGCGCAACTAGGTCCTGTTTCTACTTTTTTCTTTATATTTTAGAATACTAAAAACGATATCCACGGTAGTATTTTTCTTGTATTATAGGTTTCTTGTATTTCTAGTATTTTATCGTTAAATAATTAGTAGCTAATTTGATTATTTTAGTACTGAGGAGGTGGTAAGCGCCGTGACGTCACTTTAGCGGCGCGTGCAAAGAGTCTTATTTAAGAGTTCGGATAGTGCAGGGGGCAGATGGGCTTCATACTGGAGCGCTCTTCTTCGACGTGGCGAAAGCGTTCGACAAGGTCTGGCACAACGGGCTCGTATACAAGTTATACGGACTCGGTGTGCCAGATCGCCTCGTACTCATCATACGAGATTTCTTACGCAGTCGAACCTTCCGCCACCGCGTCGAGGGGGTGCGATCCGAACCACATCCCATCCTAGCCGGCGTACCACAAGGCTCAGTCCTAGGTCCCGTGCTCTACACCCTTTTCACGAACGACATACCGCACACCAGCGGCGTCGAACTCACCCTCTTCGCAGACGATACCTGCCTCTATGTGTCTGGGCGTAATCCAGACACAATCTCTAAACGCCTCCAATCCGCAGCCCGAACCCTCGGGAACTGGTTTCGGCAATGGATGATCGAGGTCAACCCCATCAAAAGTGCAGCCATGTACTTCTCGCGGCGCTTAACGCTGCGACTCCCCACCATAGAGTTATTCGATCATCCAATCCCCTGGGAAAAGACAGTCAAATACTTAGGCGTCCTATTAGACTCGAGACTCAGCTTCGGTCCACATATTAACCGAGTAAGGAACCGAGTGGCGTTCGTCCTTGGCCGATTACATCCGTTACTAAATAAAAATAGCAAAATGTCCCTACGTAATAAAATTACACTTTACAAAGCCTGTATTCGGCCAATTATGACATACGCAAGCCCCGTATTTGCGCATGCCTCCCCGCGTCAAATTCACCGACTTCAGGTAATACAAAATCGATTCATGCGTATAGCCACGGGAGCACCGTGGTTCGTGCGTAATGCTAACCTTCATATCGATTTAGGGCTTCCTACTATAGCCCAATATATAAAGTTGGCCTCTCGCCGATACTTTGACTCCAACCCACTGGTTGTAACTGCCGCCACATACAACCCCCTCGCGATACACCAAAACTCGACCCGCGGAAAAAGGAGACGGAGGCACGTCCTCGAGGACCCCGATGACGCGACCACTAGGGCCCAAGCGCTCTACTCATCACTACGCAAACACACAACATCACCATCATACCGCCCTCGCCGACGCTCGCCGTCAGACAAAGTTATTCGCGATACCGCTGCATCTCAGGCCGGTTCTCCCCTAGCAGTAGTATCATAAACAGAAGCGTCGCTGGAGTTTCTTGCGCCATTTCTTCTCCAGCGGAAACGCATTCCGAATTTGTGGTAAACTTATCTAATAATAATCATGATAATAGTAATAATAGTAGTAGTAATATTACCCTCCTGATTGCAGTAACTGACCGAGCCGAGGCCGGCTCCGTTGGGTCTGTCAACTGTCGGTTTACCTAGTTAATTGGTGGTTAAGCGTAGTAAGGTGAAATTATTACACATGGTGCATTTGAAATTGTTATTCTGTGCTATCTACACAAGGAACCCTCTACCGCCTAATCAAGAGGTAGGCGGCGCTATCGCTCAGCCATCGCTGACTCCGACAAATATTTATCCCGAGCGGGAAAGAGCCCCCTTGTAGCTAATCGCCTAGTCACTGCGTCAGACGTCTTTAATCAGTCGTTCGAAATTGCGTCAGTTTTTCTGTTTCTTGTTACACAGTCACGCCCAAACGAGGTTTTCGATTTTCCCCGAATTTATCTTATATTGATTAAAGTGATTTTAAACGAAGCACGTGTAAAGATTTAATACTTTAAAGTTATAATATTTTCCTCGACTTCTTTTAGGTTTATCGACGAATTTTATGCCGTCGTTGATTGCCCTCATAAAGATATCGGATAGATCTAGAAGATAAAATTATTTTATTTAACAACGGGTAAGTTACTTTGGTTGATCGGACGTGGAGATGTTGAATAACCACAAAAAAAGAAATAAAAAAAAGGCATGTCGTATAATTTACGGAGGAGACTGGAATTTTCATTATTGGGACAAGGGCCTTTCGGCTTTAGTTACGACATTTAGGTTTAAGCATTACTGATTTATATAACTGACACCTATCGAGACTACTCCTATAAACAGTTGACAGTTGCTGCCTAATAAGCTATCAATATTAAACATCGAAACTCAAAATGTACACAGATATAACAAAATTTAATAAAAACTCTACCGCCACTTTTAGAGTTGGCGCCAATTGTCTTTATTGTATTTATTACGGACCATCGACAGAGTTACCGTGTTTTAATTAGAATTTTATTTAAAATTCTTCCACAACTTTTGTCATATTGCCAATATTTCACATACATTTGTTTAAATATTTTGATATTTATTTGTTACATATTTACACAATAGCACAATAATTGATTTGACGATCTCCACCGTCGTTATTCCAAAAAATTAAATGAAATCGTGCTCTCTTAAAGCAAACAGGAGTGTCACTGCATGTCGTCGTCGTCGTTTCAGCCTATCACAAGTCCACTGCCGAACATAGGCTTCCCCCATAGATAGCCACCAGTTTGTAGCTCTCATATTGGAGGGATTTTGCCATAGTTGCCATGCTTGGCAGGCGGGTTGGCAACCGCAGTTTATTTATTCAGATGTTCCAGGAAGATGCTCCTGGCCATCTCCTGGTTCTTATTTCCCTCTGTCGACTTTTACGACACCCACGGGATGGGATGGGGTGGTAGATTCTCTTAAGCCGCTACCAAACGTCATGTTGTGTCGAAATATACTTTTTTTAAATTTATTTATATAAAAAAGAAAATACATTGCTTTTTTTGGAAAAGTATCCCTAAAAACCTAGAGCTGGTTTGTCTTGGATACTCAGACACTGGAGCTGTAAACCTCTGCGTAAGCAGAGAAAAACAAAATAATCAAAAATAAACTAATATTTATTTGTACCATAAAATCAGCTGGGTTAGACACCCAAACGCGAATTCACTAGTAGGCAGTGCTCATTGCAGATATCCATTCCGCCACACAAATCAGCCGCTTTTAGAGGAAGCTTCCGTTATGCCGCATCTAAGGTATGGAATAATCTGCCTCCACATTTTCGATTACTTAAAACAATTAATACTTTTAGGAAAAACCTACGGCGGTACCTGATTGATGCGCATTTTTCATAATTTATGAATTAAAAGGATAATAAAGAGAGTGGTAGAATTCCTATGCAGGAATCCGTCTAGGTAGGTACCGCCGCAGGACCAGTTATTCTGCCGTGAAGCAGTAGTGTGCAAACATTACTGTGTTTCGGTTTGAAGGGCACTGAGAACTAGCGTAATCACCGGGCACATGAGACTTAAGAACTGATGTCTCAAGGTGACGGGCGCAGTGTGGTGTCACACAGAAATGTTCTGTGTGATAGAGCATTTGTTATGGGCAGACGTTGCACTCACCATCAGGTGAACATTTTGCTCGTTCCGCCATTTTATCAAATAAAAAATAGTAACGAACGGCTCTGTGCTGTCTTATATGTTACATATAGTGACAGCAGAATTTTGTAAAATTACCTTATCGCAGAAACCGATTCCATTGAAATAATTAAAAATGTAGTCCACAATATTGTCACATTGTTTTAATGATTTGTTGATTTTTTTTGTATGTTACTCGTATCTTCTTCTGCATTATCATCCTGTTAAATGTTGACTTCAGACCACGGGGTTTTACCAAGTTGGAAAGATTTATAATAATGCTAGCAGGATTCCTATGCATGAATCCATCTAGGTAGGTACTCCGGTGCCAGTTATTCTACCGCCAAGTAGTTTTGTACACTGGGCATATGAGACTTAAGAATGAGATTAAGAAGAAAAAGATATCTAAGGGGGACGGGGGCAATGTGCTATTACACAGCTATGTTCTGGATGATACAGCGTTTGTTATGAGCTGACGTTGCACTTACCATCAGGTGTCGTCTCGTCACTTTCTCCCGTAAAAAATCGAGCCGGGAAGAGTCCGCCACGCTGCTCCAATGCAGGTTTCCTCGCGATATTATCCTTCACTCGCGTGGTAAGATTTCTATGCAGGAACCCGTCTAAGTAGACACCACCACAGGGCCAGTTATTCTGCCGTGAAGCAGTAGTGTTCAAACATTACTGTGTTTCGGTTTAAAGGGCACTGAGAGCTAGCGTAATCACTGGGCATATGAGACTTAAGAACTGATGTCTCAGGGTGACGGGCGCAGTGTGGTGTCACACAGATGTTCTTGGTGACGCAGCATTTGTGATGAGCAAATGTTGCACTTTCATCACCACTTGCACCATAAGGTGAGCGTTTTACGCCTTGTCACTATTCCTAATAAAAAAAAGAAAACTATGGAATTTAAGGCGATCACCCGGGCCCTAAGATACCACTTTACCACTTTTACTGCACTTAAATACATTCAAAATTATTAAAGGCGTTCATTACACGGAGCCTAGATAACACATACGTATTAACATTGGAAAATTTGCGCCTTTTGAATGTATACATTTGATTATAGATCAAATGTATACAATCAAAAGTCCCCGGGTTAAGCGAGTATGTGGCTTTAGACTTAAGGTTATGCTGGCGAAAGCACTTAACTAGATTACATCTTTTAAATGAAACAAATTTTACGGATTTTATCGCGTTTAATGTTAATATTTATAATTACATCTGTTAAAACCCTTCACATGTTATATACACATTATGCATCATTCAATTCTAAACCATTGAAATTATTATTTGTATAATGAGTTATACTGAATGTAAAATGAGCGTATAAAAATCTATAACGAGTTATACTGAATGTAAAATGAGTGTATAAAAAATCTATAATAGTCATGCTTTTGCGACTGAAAAAACAGAAAACATACCGAATCGAACATTGGGTCCGTCCGCACGTGTCGCTCGCAGTCCGCTAGAAGCAACATACACCGAGGAAGAGACTTCTGTTAGATTCTTGTATAGGGTGCCGATAGTAATTGTCCTCCTTACAAGTTTGCATAGGCGCGTCTAAATTTTATTTTGGTCGTCAAAATAGTTTAACTCGCTTAGCTATATTAGTGAATAAGTTAGATTAGCTAGGTCGCCGTAAGGTACGGCCTTGCTTAATGAGGTCGTTCGTTTTTTACCGGGCCCATATTTTATGGTGTCCCGTGTAACCGGGAACAACATCGTTTCTGCGAGTCAGGTGCAAGCTGAGCAACGCTTCGAGTTTGTTGCGACGATTTTTCGTCGCCGCTAGAAGGTTTGAACATAGTGCAGTGACATTATTAGGTACACTAACACAGTAGTGCCAATAACACACCTGTCATGAGATAAATAATAAATATTCGTGACGTAAATTCTTCCCCGGGTTTCGGTATGGCCCAGGCGTAAGCCGCGCAGTTGGAACTTCGTCGCCTCCTGGCGGCGAAGTATCCTACTCTAGATCCGGAGGCGATCTTTCGCCCCCTGTCTCCTGGCTCCGACGCAAAAAAACCGTTGGCTCCCCGCGCCGCCGCGTCTCCCGCGACCGCCGCCGCGCTTGAAAAACGGCCGTTAGCCCCCCCGGCCCTTCAGGCCCTTCAGCCCCCTCAGGGCAAAAACCGTTAGGCCTCTCCGGCCCCGCAGTCGTCGCAGGCCCCTCCGGCCTCGCTCGATCGACGCCGTTGCCGGAATCTTCCGGTTCGCAGCGTCCTCCGTCGCGTGACCCGCCCCCTTATCTTGTCGCGACCCGCCGCGATCGCCAGACGACGTAATAATGCACGCGATGCACTCCGCGCAGTCGTCGCGCGCATCATCGCACGCTTCTTCTGTAGCGAGTCATTACTCAGATGACTCCTACATGACCGATCAAGAGAGCTACTGCTCCTCCTCCACTCCTTCGACGGAGCTAGACATGGCCGCCCCCGGAGACGATGGCTTCACCACCGTCACCGGTCGCAAGATGCGCCAAAAGAAAGACGCCGACGCCAGGCCTCCTCGCAAGGTGGCCGCCGCGACGCCGACGCCGCGCCCGAAAATAATCGCCAAAAAGGCGACGCGCCCTGTCCCGATGGACACCTCCGCGCCCTCCCGAGAGGCCGGAGCCCCCCGCGCCCCTAAGGCACCGCCTCCTGTAGTAACACAGGATACGGCTGCCTGGGGCAGCATATCGAAAGCGCTCGACGAAAAGCGCATTAATTTCACGCGCGCTAGGCCGATCGCAAACGGCATTAGTGTAATGGTGCCGACACCGACCGACCATCGCTTGATGAAATGGTTAGCCGACAAGAAGATCGGCTACCATACATACGCACTCGAGGGGGAACGTATCCTCCGCGTAGTGATCCGCGGCGTCCCGAAAGACATCGAGACGCAATTATTATTAGAGGACCTTAAGTCCAAAGGCCTCCCCGCGCTACAAGTTCATCGCATGACGAACATGCGAACTAAGGCGCCGTAGAACCTAGTGCTCGTGCACTTAGAGTTGTCGGACGACGGCAAAAAAGTATTTGACATACCTAGTGTATGCAAGCTCTCTGGCATCGTAGTCGAGGCACCGCGTAAGCGGTCCTCGCCTAGCCAGTGCCACCGCTGCCAACTTTATGGCCATTCCGCGCGCAATTGCTTCGCGAACCCTCGTTGCGTTAAATGCGTCGGGGGGCACGTGGCAGCGGAGTGCAGTCGCGACCCAAACACCGCGGACCCCCCTACCTGCGTGCTGTGTGGGACGGTGGGCCACCCTGCGAACTATCGCGGGTGTCCTAACGCCGCCCGCGGCAAGCGGCGTCGCGGGAAACGCGGTAACCGCAAAGGGAAACCTAAACAGGCTAACCCCCGCGCCCCTCCCACCCCCGCGGGTAAAAAGACTACGTCGGCGGAGCCTCCTCCGCCGCCGAAAACTAACGCGTGGACCCGGCCCTTGCCTATGGTCAGCGCGGCCTCTACTCGCCCCCCGGCCCCCGCGCCCTCCGCTAGGAACTATATATTAATAAAATAAATAATATTCTGTTTCGATGGTGATCCAAGCCGAGGTTCGTACCTCCTTCAGAGGGGCCCTTGGATCACTTCAAGCCCCCCCTTGTTAGTCGGATACCTTTAATTCGTTTTCAGGGGTCGAAGTGCAGCGCAGTTATTCAGCAGCGACGTTGTCCTTCTCACTCGCGGGCCTTCTGCTCGCGAGTCGCTTTCTATGACGCAGCCAAAGCCATAAGGCTATTTGCATACTCACATACAAAAAAAAAAAGCTTTTGCGACTGCAGTCAAATGCCAGGTTCGATCCGGCGATGTCATATGTCGCACAACTTTGGATTAATACTCATCACATGACCGGACGTGCAAATTCGGCGAATTTTAGTATACAATTTTTATAATAATAAGTCGTAAAACGATACGTAGCTTACTAGCGATAAATATGTATATAAAAGTATAGGCGTTTCGAATAAAAGTCTAAGCCTATTAAATCTATACACAAAAGAAGTTATATGTTCAACATTTACCCAATATGGGGATGAAATTAGGTTGAAAACATACTAAACCGATATTTAAATTTGCAACCGAAATGAAATTACGAGTAGTATGCAGGTATGGCAACGATAGCACAGCGTACGGAGGACCAAAAAGGAGACGTGTGCGTACCCAAGCTGAGCGGTGTGCAGAATGGTAGGCCCGGTGAAATGACCGAAGGTAATACCTCGCGCGGTTCTATGAGTAGAATGATAGATTGACGTCTCGCGATAGGAGACAAAAGAAACCTGTCCCGTCGCAATCAGAGGCATAGGTGTAATTCCAAAAATACTTTCTGTTACTAATAAGAACCTGAACTAGAATACTCAGGTAGATTTCGTGATCAGTTATATTTTGCCGTATGAAGTTCATTCATTGGTTAATGGATCAAATGAAACCGATCACGAAACCAACCACAGTTACACAGTAGACCCACTGGTCTTGATGTCGAGTATGAGCTAGTTTTATCATATTTTACTACACCGACACTACACCGAGCGAACGCTTCGTAATCAAGTCGCGACTTAGTTGCCTTGTATCGTTTATGAAAAATGCCGTACATTTTATGTCGCGTATTATTTTCGCTGTGTACCATTAAGTTGTTACTAGGGTAAGAGTACCCAGAATTTACACACATTCTCCTTCTTTGGGAACACGAACATCAAACACTTTATTAATATTGTCTTAAAAATACAGTAAACTGCTAGATTTCTTAAACTTTATAATGTCTTCCAATCTATTGCGGCTAAAGATAAATATAATAATGGATAATCAGCCTTAGGGAAGTTCGGCTACGTCTGAGAGCGGCGTGCTCATTTTTTATTGGACGTGGGGAAATTTCGTAGGGGGTTGCAGCCGGGTTTTGTCGCACTCTTACCGACTAGAACCCAATGGTGCTCTCCATCAGCGCTAAAGCGGGGTTACGGGAGCTCCGTTCGGTGCGCAACCGTGGCCCCTCAAACGCTTTGCTATGTCTATAGCCCGCCCGGGGGCAGAAATTACTACCAGCCAGAAAGCACTCTATATTCAATTGTATGCACTATATTGTAATAAAGTGCATACAATTTGAGTTAAAATATTGGCAAAATAAAAAAAAATAGGGTGTGAGAGTATTCTAAAATTTGGCTGTGATGGGATTTCTATGCAGGATTCTGTCTTGATGGCTGGAGGAATGGAGCACTAGTGTGCAAACATTGCTGTGTTTCGGTCTCAAGGGCACTGAGAGCTAGTGTAATCACTGACTGATGTCTCAGGCTGACGTTTTGCCACACTGATATGTTCTGAGTGACACAGCATTTGTTATGGGCAGACGTTACACTTTCCACCAGGTGAACGTTTTGCTAGTCTCGACTTCTTCTGAATTAAAAAAAAACATTAATTCTTCATTCAGGTACATTTATAATAAAATTCCTGAAGATATATGGAATCTGACAAAGATTAAATTTGAAACATATAAAAAATGTCTGTGCTCGAAAGCTTATTATAATTTGAGTGATTATTTCAATGATAGCCGTGTGGTGGCGGCTCGTAAAAGGCGAGTAAGGAATTAAACTGCACTGTGCACCCAACAGCGCATGGTGGAGATGGGCTCACCACCTATCACACCAAGTGCATTATATTGTTTTGGTGAAACGTGGATTGTGGCAGTCATCTGTTTTTGCAGTGAGTGCCCAGTCTCTGACTACCCCTTATGGGATACAGTCGTGATCTTATGTATGTATGTATGTATTTCAATGATAAGGGCGCATGGAAAGTATCCGTCCAGAGAAACATCGAGTAATGTATATCACAATGGGACTGTTGTTGTATAAGCAGCTACGCAATGTTTTTTTTTTAGGTAGGAATAGATAATTACGACGTTACGTTTTCACAAATAAAAAAAATGTCCTGTGGAACATTGTAAGTGCACTCTGTAAAGTCATCACCATCATCATCATTTCAGCCTAAAGTTTAAAGTTTCAGCCTACAAATGTCCCACTACTGAGCACAGGCCTCCTCTCATTTCTGAGAGGGTTTTGGAGCTAGGAAGAATCCGCCACACTGCTCCAATGCGGGTTGGCGGACTTCACATGTCTTTGAAATATTTTTAATTTCTCAGACATGCAGGTTTCCTCACGATGTTTTCCTTCACCGCCGAGCCCGTGGTAAGTCAGCACTTAAAATTGCAATTAAAAATTTCAGTGGTGCCGGCTCCGGGAATCGAACCCAGGTTACTGGAGTACTATGAAATTTTAAGCGAGCGCCTAGCCTGATTTCAGCCTATCACTAGTCCAGTGCTGAACATAGGCCACCTCATAGATTGCTACAAAAGTTTGTAGCTCTCATTTTGGGGGGAATTTTGTCATAGTTGCCACGCTTGGCAGGCGGGTTGGCAACCGCAGTTTCTTTATTCTGATGTTCCAGGAAGATGCTGCTGCCCATCTTCAGGTTTTAATTTTTCCTCTGTCGACTTTTACGACACCCACGGGTTGAGATGGGGTGGTAGATTCTCTTAAGCCGCTACCACACGGTAAACACAAACACTCTGTAAAGTAAAGGACAATAATCTTGGTAATGTAAATTTGTTTGGTAGGTCATGCTCGCTTTAATTTCTCTGTTTGCGGCGGCGTCGTGGCGGGTCGTCCACTTCTCTTTGACATGGTTGAGGAGGGCGATGGCTGCCACATGCGTCATACTTGTGAACAGGTGTTGTTGGTCGAGGCAGGTATGCTCGTGTTTACAATGTACTTATATTTTAATTAAATTTATCTTGTCTAATATTTGAATATGGAGCGTACTTTGGTTTTCCTAGAGTCTGTTCCTCGTAAATTTGTTTATAATGTATTTTTGACAACAAAGGGATTTACAAAAACGGAGTTTCTTGCGCCTGTTTCTTCACCGTCAGAGGAACCTCATTACGAAATGTTGCTAGATGGTAAAGAAATGACATTTGACAAACGAAATTTATAACCAATTGAAACTTGAAAATTGATAGTTATTAATTAAACATACCACCGAGCCGATACCACAGACACCAAGTTAAGAAATAGAGCAGCAAACTAAGTAATGGATCGCAGTTTCAAATTTATTATCCGTCAAACTGGAAGTTAGACTAGAGCTTTACTGTTTAAGCTTGATAAAATATAGGAAAGATTATGTGTGAAATTGACTTCTCTCCAATTATTTATGGAGCAGTCTCCAATTGTTAAATTATTTCCAATTCTATTGTGATAGGCAATGATCGACTTGGCAATCCTTTGAACTAAAGTAGATTTCACTAAGACTTATCAAGATTACATTTTTCATAATTTCCGTTCATTATTATTTACTGCTGAATAAAGCCTCTCCAATAAAGGGCCGTTCCTTTGTAGCTCTCATTGGTGGATTGGGGATTTTGCCATAGTTGCCACGCTTGGCAGGCGGGTTGGCAACCGCAGTTTGTTTGTTTTTATGTTCCAGGAAGACGTTGCTGCCCATCTCCTGGTTTGAAATTTCCCTCTGTCGACTTTTACGACACCCACGGGACGAGATGGGTAAGTCGATGGATGCAGGTGGCTCAGGACCGTGCTTTATGGCAATCTATGGGGGAGGCCTATGTTCAACAGTGGACTAAGATAGGCTGAAATGATAATGATGATGAATAAACGGGCAGATTTGTTGATGATGAATATATACTGCGTCCTACAGTCCATCACCTCAAAGCGACACATAAAAAGTGTCTTACGTAATGAGAAACATTATTCTGAAAGTTATAACAATATAGACCGAATAATAATTATTATTTATTTGATTTTAGGTCATCATCACACGGCGACATATGACGCAGTATATAATTCATCATAAACATATGCCGTTAAATAGCTCACCGATGACCACAGACCTCTTGCTATTTGTGGTGATAGCAGTACCCGATACCTCGCATCGTAAACGCTTCTGCCCAGCATCGCATCCCTATATATACAGTTTGATAAAAGCTTATCTTTTTATTTCTTGATACACCATCTGTCTTTCTTTAACGGCCCCCTCACGTCTACTTTCGGTATTCGAATTCCGCAGTATAGAGGTGGTCACAACCGGACGGATTTATAAGAATTGGACTTCTAGAACTTCTAAAACGTAAATAATAGAATCCAAGCTTCGAATTCTGAGGTACGAGTCCAAGTTCGATTCCAAGGTGGGACCTCAGATTCGCCTTCCGGTCATAACTCGTGCCACGTAGAACCGCAGGGGAGTACCGGACTACGTATGCAGAAATAAGGCGGGTCAACACATCCACGACCTACCTCATTTTTTAAAATAAACCTTCTTTTTATTACGTTCTGACAAAGATAGTTTTGTAAAGGAGAGAAACTTAATTTGCTAAGATCCGCATGCAAAATGTAAAATGGTGTGTATTACCTAGTTTTGAAGAGCACCGTCCGCACTCCCTCAACAGCGTGCACAAGAAAACCAATACTGCCACCGGGAGCCGCCACCGGGAGCCGCCACCGGGAGCCGCCACCGGATACCCTCCACCACTGCATTACTACCACTAGGCAATAAAATTAACATTATTTAATAAAATATACAAATTTACATTTTGCATGCGGATCTTAGCAAAGTAACTTTCTCTCCTTTACTATAATGGATTTCCGCAAAGTAACGCCTGATTCTATTAACTATAAAAGATAGTTTTTTTGTTACCTTGAACACCCCAAAACGCCACTCTGGCATGAATAAAGTTACTAATATGTGTGTGTTGCTGACAATACCACATTACTTCTCGGATAACTGCGGATACACAATCGCTCCTAGATTTCAGCTTCAGATCCGACTCGAAAGACCATGTAAAAGATTTTACGTCTCTTTGGGGTTACTTTTTCATGAGATAGTGACAAGACGAGCACACTGTTCACCTGATGGTGTGCAACATCTTTCCATAACAAATACTGTGCCACCATACAGCCCTCGTCATTCTGGAATATCCGTTCCTAAATTTCATATTCCCTAGTAGTAATTAAAAAAATTACTAATAGTAATTACACTATCAGGGCGATTCAGACCGAAACAAGTAATGTTTGCACACTATATGCTTGACGGCAAAATAACTGGCACTACTGTGATCCCTATCTAGATGGATTCCTCCATAGGAATCCTACCAGTAGTCTGCTCTCCCCGCGAAGGTGCAAGCAGTATTGCGTTATTGTCAGCAACAGTGTGTGTATATATACACACGCTGTTGAAACTGCTGAAATGAAACACACTGCTGAAATAAAAGTGATTTGTGTAGAGATTTAATTTTGCACAAGCATTCAATTACGTGATCTTTCAATATATTTGTAAATGATCTGTTGTGTCATCGCGTTTGGAAGAGAATATACTTTAATAATTTACTTATTAAAGTAAAAAAAAAATATTAATATTAAGAAAAACATAAAATCTTTAATAATTTAAATATATAGTGCCGATAGGTGTGCGGCAGATTAGAATACAACCTGCTGTAAGAGGAGACTACGGTATTGTAGGGACAGCCTTTACGCATGCAGAATAATACCATAATATGCAATGTTGTCATCATACTGCAATGGGAGTAAGTATTTTTTTGTCTCGTACCGAAATGGCGGCGACGTGGTTTGCAACCTACGAGTATCATGTCTCGTCTCCTCTGCCCCTTATATAGGAAATATGTGTATCGTCGTTTCAGCCTATCAATAGTCCACTGCTGAACATAGGCCTCTCCCATATATTGCCACAAAAGTTTGTAGCTCTCGTTTTGGGGGGATTTTGCCATAGTTGCCACGCTTGGCAAACGGGTTGGCAACCGCAGTTTATTTATTTAGATGTTCGAGCAAGATGCTGCTGCCCATATCCTGGTTTTCATTTTCCCTCTGTCGACTTTTACGACACCCACGGGATGAGATGGGTGGTAGATTCTCTTAAGCCGCTACCACACGGCATATGCGTATGTAATAATATATAGTAAAATAATACATAGTTATAATAATATAGTAAAATAATATAGTAATATATGTATGTAGTATTATACACTTACAGATTGTTAACAGATACTACATTATTTGCGTATTATTGAATACAGCAGTAAGTTTAGCTTGTAAGAATAAACAATAAAAGTCAGTAAAAAGAGCGGACGATCCCTAATCTAGAATCCTAATGCTTTTATTATATAATTATTATGAAGATCTAAAATAAACGTTTATTATAAAGGCCTTGTGGTGGAGGCTCGTTAAAAGAATACTACCACTACATCTCATCCAATGGATCTCGTAAAAGGCGAGTAAGGATTTAACTGCACTGTGCACCCAACAGCGCATGGTGGCGATGGGCTCACCACCTATCACTCCAAGTGCATTATATTGTTTTGGTGAAATGTGGATTGTGGCAGTCATCTGTTTTTGCAGTGAGTGCCCAGTCTCTGACTACCCCTTATGGGATACAGTCGTGATCTTATGTATGTATGTATGTATTATAAAGGCTAAAACCCCACAACCCGCTCATTAGCAGTCCAACTACACTGAAATAAGTGTACTAGGTAAACTAATTCAGCAAGGTTCCGAAGCTCATAAGTAACCACTGATAACGCTTAACGTTGTCCGCAGAGCTTTGTCCGTGAACAAATGTAAACAGCGCTAAAGTTTTTCGTACAATGCGGGGTTGGCAAAAAATGTCTTATCTACTTGGATGAGCTTATCATATTTATGTACTAGCTGATTCCCGCGACTTCGTCCACGTGGGAGAATATTGTTTAAATACCCCGTGGAAACTATTCGATTTTCTGAGATAAAAAGTATCATATTTCCGTCTCAAGAGTGCAAGCTACATCTTTGATCAATTTCGTCATGATCGGCTTTGAACAGTGAAAACTGACAGAGGGACAGAGAGAGTTACTTTTGCATTTGTAATATCAGGATTTAACTCAATGACCGCGTTACCTACTAGTCAGAATACCTGGCGTCGTCGCCGCAGGTTCTGGGTTCGAATACCAGCCGAAGCATTTCTGCAAAAACACAAATTTTTGGTTTTCGGGTCTGGTTCATCATCATTGCATAGATTGCAACAAAAGTTTGTAGATATCATTCTGGGGTATTTTGCCATTGTTGCCACGCTTGGCTGGCAACCGAAGTTTATTTATTCAGATGTTCCGGGAAAATGCTGGAATATACTGCATCACAGCCTACTTCCGATCTTGTCGATGGGCGTTACATTGATTTAGGATGAGTGAGCGCCTCTGTTTTCTTAAAAGTAAAAGTAAAGTTTCAGCCTATAAATATCCCACTGCTGAGCACAGGCCTCCTCTCATTTCTGAGAGTGTTTTGGAGCCGTGAATCCGTCACGCTGCTCCAATGCGGGTTGGCGGACTGCACATGTCTTCGAAATATTTTTTTTTTATTTCTCAGACATGCCGGTTTCTTCACGATGTTTTCCTTCACCGCCTAGCACGTGGTAAATCAGCACTTAAAATTGCAATTAACAATTTTAGTGGTGCCGGCACCGGCAATCGAACCCAGGTCACTCTCTTACTATAAAATTTAAAGCGAGCGCCTAGCCCCTGAGCTACCACGACTCTTATAATATCCCTTGTGCAATAATTACTGACAATTATTGCAGAGGAGATGATATTATTAGGCTAACGTTAATGAAGGACGTTTTCGCCGTGGTTAGAAATCATTATTCATCGGAACACAAGATAATCAGCTGATATCGGTGTAGACAGCACAGTAGTACAGCAGTTAGTGTCTGTTTATTAAGCACAAATTGCGTGTCATAGTTTTTAATTGGAAAACATTGACGAGAAGAGCAAATCTATCATCTGATGGTAAGAGCAATCTTTGATAACACTACACCCATCGTGAGACTTTGGTTCTTAAGTCTAATAAGCATGCTAATTACACTAGCTCTCTGTGCTCTTCCGACATAAACGGAGTGATGTTTGCATACTACTGATTCGTTCATAACTCGACCTGTGGTGGTACCTACCTAGACGGATTCTGACTTTGAACTAAGGCATAACTCGATTTGTGAGACGTCTATATCCAGCGTTGGACTTATATTTTTTTTAGAATCCAGAAGATTTAAATTTTAAGAAATTTAATTCCTATTACAAATACAATACACTGGCTTTTGATTATTATCAATAATGTCTGAAATAAAAGGCAGAAATAAAGTTGAAGCGTTTAAATAACACTACGAGCCCTCGCGGGAAGCGACATTTTAACATAACATTTACTTAAGAATACCTTTATATCTGAATAACAAAAATAAAATACCGATTCTGAAGTTCACCTACCCGGAATGGAGCAGCGTGGCGCATTCTTACAAGCTCCAGAATCAGAAAAAAATAGTGGTGCAAGACACAGTTAGCTCTTTCTGCGTAGATAGGGCCAAACATAATAATTTAAAGCTGAAGGTAACCCGAGTTAACTATGACATAAGGACATCTGTCACCTCAGTCCCCCCGTGACCATGGGTGTAGAAATATTTCAAAATTAAACGCGATAAAATCCGTAAAAATTAGTTTTATTTAAAAAACAGTGGTAGTTTATCCCAAGCAGTGAGAGTTGACTGGTGGTAGGATTCCTATGCAGGAACCCGTCTAGGTAGGTACCACCCCAGGGCCAGTTATTCTGCCGTGAAGCAGTAGTGTGCAAGCATTGCTGTGTTTCGGTTTGAAGGGCACTGTGAGCTAGCGTAATCACTGGGCATTTGAGACTTAAGAACTGATGTCTCAGGGTGACGGGCACAATGTGGTGTCACACAGAAGTATTCTGGGTGACAGGGCATTTGTTGTGGGCGGACGTTGCACTTACCATTTTGTGAACGTTTTGCTAGTTTCGTCACTTTCTACAATAAAAAAAATATATACTGGCTGTTATTTTTTTATAATTTTTTCTCGGTCCTAATTTATTTTCAATAAAAAAAAAGTTATGTGAGTTGCGACTACTCGTTGTATTTCCATTATTTGAACTCGTTTAGCTAAATAGATGATGTATTCTCTAAGTATCATTTCATGTTTATGCCATTCGTGCGTCGACTACGTGCTTAGGGGCGGGAGTGTGTTTGAGAACATTACGATACGAGTGGCACGTTCACGTATACACATACAAATTACGGAGACTTCTCGATATCGTGCATTCAGAATAAATATACGCATTCGCTACTTCGACACATTTTTTCCAACTTCACAATACAAATAAGAATAGACCGCGTCAGAGCACCTGACTTCTACGCCGCGGGTCCTGGGTTCGAATTCCAGAAGGAGCCAACATTTGTGCTCAATCACAAATTGTTAGTTTTTTGGATCTGGTTGTGTTGTGATTGTACCCGTGTTGTTGACACTGCATCCTAGCCTACCTCCGATCTTATCGCATCAGCGTTACATCGGGCTGGTAGAGGTTAGGACGAGTGAGTGCCTCAGTGTTTGCTCTGACACTTGTGGCACTATAATATCTCCTGCGCAGTTGATAGCTCTCCATAATATTCGGAAGTTGTCGCCGTGGTCGAAATCAGCTCACATCACAGGAATAGAATACACATAATATAATTTTTTATTACATTCGAAATAAGGCTGTTTAGAAAATATCTAATGTTATTTTTATTGTTATATCTCTTTTGTAATTCCTCAGGATAAGCTTCGTCGGTAATTTTTTATAACAGTGTTTTTTATTTCTTCGTAGAGCTGTTACGAAATTGAAGAATAATCCCTAACGAAATATTAAAGAGAATAAGAATATATTTGTCTATAAATCCATGTCTGTCGGTATAAATCTTTTAACGAATAATGTTCTTCCCGCAACGTTTCTATGTGCTTATGGTAACTGTAATTTATCAGTGTGTTTACTGTGTTTTAAAGTACTTACAGAGGATAGTTACATTTAAGGATACGCTTTAGTAATAAAGAATACAGTTTGACTATATAAAGATATTTCTGGTGATAGGATTCCGTCTAGGTGGGTACCACCCCAGGGCCAGTTGTTCTGCCGTGAAGCAGCAGTGTGCAAACATAACTGCGTTTCGGTCTGTGGAGCACTGAGAGCTAGTGTAGTCACTGGGCGCAGTGTGGTGACAGCATTCGTAATGGGCAGATGTTGTACTTACCATCGGGTGAACGATTTGCTCGTCTCGTCATTTATTCCTTAACAAAAAACGAGTATACAGTCACTATACAGTCACTTTACAGTCACTATACAGTCACTATACAGGCACTATACAGTCACTATACAGTTACTATACAGTCACTATACAGTCACTATACAGTCACTATACAGTCACTATACAGTCACTATAAAGTCACTATACAGTCACTATACAGTCACTATACAGTCACTATATATTTACCCACGACCGCGTGGCCTAGTGGTCAGAGTAACTGACTTCTACGCCGCGGGTCCTGGGTTCAATTCCCAGTCGGAGCCAACATTTGTCCTAAAACACAAATTGTTGGTTTTCGGGTCTGGTTGTGTTGTGATTGTACCCGTGTTTCTGACACTGCATCCTAGCCTACCTCTTTACCGATCTTATCGCATCAGCGTTACATCGGGCGCGATTAGGTTGGGGCGAGTGAGTGCCTCTGTGTTTGCGGGTACACTTGTGGCACTATAATATCTCCTGCGCAGTTGATGGCTCTCGACAATATTCGCAAGTGGTCGCCGTGGTCGTAATCGGCTAGGAGAACCTTACATACAGTTACTATACAGTCACTATACAGTCACTATACAGTCACTATACAGTCACTATACAGTCACTATACAGATACTATACAGTCACTATACAGACACTATATAGTCACTATACAGCCCCAGAAGGTAACACGAGTTAGCTTAGTATGACACTGTTCATCCTACTTTTGAAAATAAGTTCTCACACAATTTTTTTTTTCATAAAAGTGACGGAACGAGCAAAACGTTCACCTGTACCTGTACACACTTACCATAAGTGTAACGTCTGCCCATAAAAAATGCCGTGTCACCCAGGAAATTACTGTGTGACACCACACTGCGCCTGTCACCCTGAGACATCAGTTCTTACACACCAGCTTTCATTGCTTCAATTCTTTGTATTTTGTTACTTAAACAATTACATTAACATTTATTATTATTTATAGAAATGGCAGCAAACAAGCAAGCGGCTCACCCGATGGTGAGTCTTCGCTGCCGCCCATAGGCTTCAATGAGCATAAAATCCATAACAGCGACTTAGCAGGCAGATACACTAACCACTGAGCTACATTGTTGACGACAGAGTTATCACAGAACATTAAAACAAGCGTTACCTTTCAATTTGAATACAACAGATTTCTATAACTAGATGCAACTTGTTGATGAGTCATTAAAAGAAACGAACGAGGCGACGGCTTTAAGTGCAGCTTTCAAGTTAATTATCAGCGAAGTACATCCCGCTCGAAGAGTTTGTTGTGCTAACCTACAGAGTCAACAGCTACCGGGAGCAGTTTAAAACACAAAGAGAATTTTAATGGAAGTAGAAGCACGTTATTCAGGTGAGTGGAGGAGGAATAAAAAAAAAAGATTGTAAGCACTTTGTTCGCGTTGTCAATGTCTGGACTAGTATCTTACTTTAAAAATTACTGCAGAATATACTGACTTATATTTGTTATAATCTGTTTTATACCAATAATTAAAAATTAAGTGTCTGTCTGTGATTCCTAAATAAATAGTTAATAGAATCAGGCGTTACTTTGCGGAAATCCATTATAATGAAGGAAAGTAAGTTAATTTGCTAAGATCCGCATGCAAAATATAAAAATGGTGTATATTACCTAGTTTTTTGAAGAGCACCGCCCGCCCTCCCTCAGTAGCGTGCACAAGCAAAGTAACACCGCCACCAGGAACAGCCACCAGGTACCCTCCACAAACCACTACAATACTACCACTAGATAATATACACCACTGAAGTCGAGAACACGACACGTGTTTCGCCCCAAAATGAGGCATTATCAGACGGTCGCTGACGGCTCGTCGGCCGTCTGTCGTAGAGTCTATGACGCTACTGAGGGAGGGCGGGCGGTGCTCTTCAAAAAACTAGTTAATATACACCATTTTGATTTTTTGCCAGCGGATCTTAGCAAATTAACTTACTTTCCTTCATTCTAAATAAATGCAGAAATTTAAATTAACGATTTTTATAAGATATCAGACAATCTACCACACCATCATGGACAGCAGCGTCTTCATGTAACATCTGAATAAATAAATTTTGGTTGCCAACCCGCCTGCCAAGCGTGACAACTATGGCAAAATCCCCCCCATATGAGAGCTACAAACTTATGTGGCAATCTGTGAGGGAGGCCTATGTTTAGCACTGAACTAGTGATAGGCTGAAATGATGATGATGATGACGAAGCTTAATCATAAATGACCGTTTTTCAGTTTTTAGTGTCTGTCTGAAAAAAAGTCTCGAATGATACGACTCAAATGATTTCATTCAAAATTTTAGGGATGAAAACAGGATTTTTAACTATATTTTCATGAAGGAAAGTAAGTCAATTTGCTGAGATCTGCATGCAAAATATAAAATAGTGTATATCACTTAGTTTTGAAGACCACCGCCCGCACTCCCACAGTAGCGTGAACCGGAACCGCCACCAGATACCCTCCACCATTAAAACACTACCACTAAGCATTATACACCACTGAGGTCGGTACCACGACACGTGCTTCACCATAAAACGAGACATTAAGTCAAGTGATATTGACTCTACGACAGTCAGACGCCGATTGACGCCTGATTCTATTAACTATATATTTTCATGTATGTTTCTTTTTGATTTCTTGCAGCGATCAGAAGATATGAATATATATATTTGTAATATGATTATATTTCGATTCGTGGCCGGCTTTATTACGCGTATGAAAACGCTGAGTACAGGAAGTATATAATAAGTAACGTGGTTGGTAGATATTAATTTTTTTTGAAACAGTTAATCAGGTGTCACTTCGTGGAAATTTGTATATATATATATAATAACGAAGGAATAAAAGATAATTTGCTAAGATACGCCAGGGCCAGTTATTCTGTCGTGAAGCAGTAGAGAGGGAACGTTGTGGGCGGATGATGCGTGGAAAAAGGTATTTTAAATATCCCGTGGGAACAATTTGATTTTTCGGGATAAAAAGTATCCTATGTCCGTTCTCAGTATGCAAGCTATCTCTGTGCTAAATTTTGTCAAGATCGGTTCAGCGGTTGAACCGTGAAAAGGTAACAAACAGATAGAGGGACAGAGAGAGTTACTTTCGCATTCATAATATTAGTAGGGATTACACATATAAACTTAATAAATAATTTACCCTTTGTAATTTATTTTCACGACTTACGTTTTCTTGACAAAAATGTGTTCTCAATTTGGTCACCCTTTACAAAACGATGTAATTTCTACATAATTATAATTTACACCCCGTTTAACTAACAGCGAAATTATTAACCTTTTTTGTAAAGAGCTTTAGGGTCAGACGCTTTATCAACGAAATATTTTCCACTTTCCCGAAGCAGTCCCACTACGCCCCCGGGGGTCGACCCCGCTAATAACTTACTGATCTTCAGGGAGTAGCAGTGCGTATCTGTTTTTACAAAAAATAAAGCTTTGTCTTTGGTATTAAAAGGAAATTTATGAGTATATTTTTGTTTCGTGTACCTATGTTCTCTTTTTTTTTTTTTTTTAGGACTAATGGTCACTGTTAGCCCGAAGGCTTTTACAGCTTCGCCGGATTGAAAGGTGCCATAGCGCTGAGGCGCTTAGCCGAAACCTTTATTTATGGATGACTGGCGCAAGGGCCCCCGAGAGGGGACCTCGGCTTGGACCGTCATCCTGTTCGCGAGAGTAACAGACTCGAGGGTGCCCAAGGGGGCCGGTCTCGGCTCGGTCAGTTACTGCAATCGGGAGGGAAATTATATTTATATTATTTGAATTTCTTTGCACCTAAAGTTTAAGAGTATAGTTTTTTCTGGTGGTAGGATTCCTATGCAGGAATCCGTCTAGGTAAGTAATATCATTGGTTCAGTTATTCTGCCGCGAAGCAGTATCACGCAAACATTACTGTGTCACACTAGCTAGCTAGCTAAGTTAGATCTTAAGGTCATTGAGAGCTTGTGTTAGTTCTGGGCTTATGAGACTTCATGACAGCATTTGTTATGGGCATATATTGCACATACCATCAGGTGACCGTTCCTTGTCTTTTCCCCTTCTCCTATAAAAAAGTAACCCCCGCGTTCAGTTGCTGACCGTCAACTGTAATGCTAGAATAAATCCAACGGTAACGTACACAAGATTATCTAGAGCGATATAAACTAGAAAAGAAAATGAACAATATTTTACTTGATAATTAGACGTTCTAACACACCATTTGTCGAACCTCTATCACCCATAAAGAAACTTTGTCGGCCCTTACGCGTGATTAACGTTTTGGGGGGTAACTTTATTCTCTTTGTTTTCTATCAGTTTTTAATTTTGATACTAAAAAATATATTCGAAGATAGTGCCAGTAGCAAATTAGGTTACTGTACAATCATGTGAAAATTAATCTGGCCATGCCTCTATTAACGTCATTTATTGAAGGAAAGTAAGTTATTTTGCTAAGATCCGCATGCAAAATATAAAAATGGTGTATATTACCTAGTTTTTTGAAGAGCAGCGCCCGCCCTCCCTCAGTAGCGTGCACAAGCAAAGTAACACCGCCACCAGATACCCTCCACAAACCACTACAATACTACCACTAGATAATATACACCACTGAAGTCGAGAACACGACACGTGTTTCGCCCCAAAACGAGGCATTATCAAGTGTCATAGACTCTACGACAGACGGCGGCGGTTCCTTCATTATAATGGATTTCCGCAAAGTAACGCCTGATTCTATTAACAACGTCATTTATTGCGGATCTTTTAAATGATTAAAAAAAAACCGGCGGAAAAAGGAACCGGTCAATATATAAGAATACTAGCTGACACCCGCGACTTCATCCGCATGGGTATGGGCTTTTTAAATATGCCGTGGTAACTTCGCGATCTTGCGAGATAAAAAGTGTCCTATGTCCGTCTCCAGGGTGCAAGCTATCTCTGTGTCACATCTCCCCAAGATCGGTTTAGCGGTTGCACCGTGAAAAGGTAACAAACAACTGGTGGTAGGATTCATATGCATCATATGTCTAGGTAGGTACCACCCCAGGGCCAGTTATTCAGCCGTTAAGCAGTAGTGTGCAAACATTACTGTGTTTCGGTTTGAAGGGCACTGTGAGCTAGCGTAATCACTGGGCGTTTGAGACTTAGAACTAATGTCTCAGGGTGACAGGCGCAGTGTGGTGTCACACAGCATTTGTTGTGGGCAGACGTTGCACTTACCATCAGGTGAACGCTTTGCTCGTTTCGTCACTTTATACAATAAAAAAAAACAGACAGAGGGACAGAGAGAGTTACTTTCGCATTTTTAATATTGTGGTGGCGGCTCGTTAAAAGAATACTACCACACCATCTCATCCAATGGATCTCGTAAAAGGCGAGTAAGGAATCAAACTGCACTGTGCACCCAACAGCGCATGGTGGCGATGGGCTCACCACCTATCACACCAAGTGCATTATATTATTTTGGGGAAACGTGGATTGTTGCAGTCAACTGTTTTTGGCGGTGAGTGCCCAGTCTCTGACTACCCCTTATGGGATACAGTCGTGATCTTATGTATGTATGTATGTTTTAATAGTAGTAAAAAAAAAGTAAAGTTTCAGCCTATAAATGTCCCACTGCTGAGCACAGGCCTCTTCTCATTTCTGAGAGGGTTTTGGAGCTAGGAAGAATCCGCCACGCTGCTCCAATGCGGGTTGGCGGACTGCACACGTCTTCGAAATATTTTTTATTTCTCAGACATGCAGGTTTCCTCACGATGTTTTCCTTCACCGCCGAGCACGTGGTTAATCGGCACTTAAAATTGCAATTAACAATTTTAGTGGTGCCGGCACCGGGAATAAAACCCAGGTCACCCGAAATTTAAAGCGAGCGCCTAGCCCCTGAGCTACCACGGCTCCTTAATAGTAGTATCGATAGTCAAATATTATATATTATAAGAATTACACTTAAACACTTTTTGTATATTATTTAATTATCAAATCGGTTAAAATAATCCAGTTACACGAACAGTGCCAACAATCACAATTATAAATTAGACATACATGAAAATTTTATCCAGTCTGTCAGAAGATTGGGAAAATATGTAAATCCTGTCAGAGTGTAGAATAGAATTGAATATTTTTTTATTCAATATAGATCATTTACATAATACTTATTGAACGTCATTTTTTAAACTACACTGGATCGCAAAGAAATGCCCCTGTCCAGGGAAGAACCAGAAAGAAACCCAGCAGGATGGTGGTAGGATTCCTATGCAGGAATCCGTCTAGTTATTCTGCCGTGAAGCAGTAGTGTGCAAACATTACTGTGTTTCGTTTTGAAGGGCACTGTGAGCTAGCGTAATCACTGGGCGTTTGAGACTTAAGAACTGATGTCTCAGGGTGACGGGCGCATTGTGGTGTCACACTGTTCTGGGTGACATAGCATTTGTAATGGGCAGACGTTGCACTTTCCATCAGGTGAACGCTTTGCTCGTTCCGTCACTTTTATTAAAAAAAAAGGATTTTTTCAGTCAGTCAGATGTAGACGGCAATAATAACTGTCAAATATTAAGGTTAAACATATTCTCCCACAACGGAAAAAACATACATATGTAGAAAACACGAAATATGAAGTTGTTTATCTGATCAATAGGCGTATACACGCACCATTTACGCCCGCACGGCCCGATAATATACGATAGCTATAAGAAAACTTTATCTTGTCTTGTCACACTTCCACACATTACATGTAACAAACGTTTGGCTGAACGTGATTTCTGGTGCCCATGTTACAAGGGTCTTGTTTTCTTTATTAACTATTTTCCCTATAAATCGTTATAAGTGATTCCATACTTATTTTATGTCTAACGTTACTTTTTAATATTAATTTATTTATTTTTATCTGATCAACACGAAAAAGGTTCACGACAATTTCAAGCAGTTTTGAACATAAAAAATATATAAAAATTTGTACTTTCCTGTTATGTGTGTTTGGGTATTGTCTTAATTTGTCTGTAATTATAGTCTTATGAACACACACATCCTTCACGAGTCACCAGTTGCCAATCCGCCTGCCAAGCGCGTCAACTATGGCAAAATCCCTCTGAAATGAGAGCTACAAAGTTTTGTGGCTATGGGGGAGGCCTATGTACAGCAGTGGACTTGTGATAGCCTGAAACGAAACACAGGTAGACAACCTAACTGATGGCAAATAACTATAAATATTCCTCCTAGAATCAAACTAAAAATTCCTAAGACTCCGATTACGGTACATGATTCCATCTTGGGATACTTTTAGGTCCAGTCGTGGGCTGGTGATGATAAACAAACATACTATTATGAACCTTCTTGTCATTAATGGATTTCTGCATAAATTATGCTAAGTCATAATTATTATAAGACCGATCTCATACCTGCCAATCTTGAGTCCAGTGGTGCTGCGAAAGCCACTAGGCTAACGGCATCAACAGCCTTAACTTTATTGTAATTTATAGAAGTTAGTTTTCATGTGTGGTAAGACAGTGCATGTGACAACCGCGTGGCCTTGTGGTTAGCGTACCTGACTTCTACGCTGCGGGTCCTGGGTTCGAACCCCAGCCGGAGCCAACATTTGTGCAAAACACAAATTATTGGTTTTTGGGTCCGGTTGTGTCGTCCATGTCAAACGCACTCACGATACAGGAAAAATTCGCTTTTTTAAGGAAAAAAAGAAAAATATCATGTAATGATTTCTTATATTTACGCGAACACTACACATTTAAATGAAACTAAGTTTACGGATTTTATCGCGTTTAATTTTTTACTATTTATAACCCGACGTTTCGAGCGTGACCATGTTCTGGATCATCCCAACCATTACATCAGATTTGATAAACCACAGATCCTTGCAAAAGAACACCGATTCCTACCAAGGATGATTCGCGAGGCTATTGAAATCAAAAAACATCCTAATTTCAATAGAGAAGATGGTTGGGTATTACCACCAGCTTGGGATCCAATAATAAATAAAATTAAAATTAAATCAAAAACCAAGCATACCACTGCAAGACTTCAAGACACAGTTAGCTCTTTCTGTGTAGATCGGACCAAAAATAATAATTAAAAGCTGAAGGTACCCCAGGTTAACTATGACATCAGGACATCTGTCACCTCAGTCCTCCCGTGACCATGGGTGCTGTAAAGCACTGGAAACGTCGGGTTATAAATAGTAAAAAATTAAACGCGATAAAATCCGTAAACTTAGTTTCATTTAAAAATATCATGATTTTTTAATTGGATAAAGTGACGACACGATCAAAACGTTTACCGGATGGTAAGTGCAGCGTCTGCCCATAACAGATGCTGTGTCATCCTGAGTATTTCTGTGCGCGTTACCCTGAGTGACTGCTTTACGGCAAAATAGCTGGCCTTGGTATGATATCTACCTAGAGGGATTCCTCCATATAAACTATAACTTAAAATTTATATGCAAAATTTATTTTATACGTAGAGTCCACATACGTAGCCCTCTTTTAGCCCATTGATTTTATATATAAAAGAAAAAACAATGCAATTCAATACACATACATAATAATTAGGAGCTATTATAATACGTATACAAACGTAAATAGATAGATAAAAAGGGCCGTGGTAGCTCAGGAGCCGGGCGCTCGCCTTAAAATTGCACTACGCGTATGACTTGAGGTTCGATCCCCGGTGCCGGCACCACGTGGTTTATCACATGCTCAGCGGTGAAGGAGAACATCGTAAGGAAATCTGCATATCTGATAAACAAAAATATTACGATTACATGTGAAGTTCGCCATTCCGCACTCCAGCATCGTGGCGGTTTATTTCCAGCTCCACATACATACATAAGATCACGACTGTATCCCATAAGGGGTAGTCAGAGACTGAGCACTCACTGCAAAAACAGCCACAATCCACGTTTCACCAAAACAATACAATGCACTTGGTGTGGTAAGTGGTGAGCCCATCGCCACATCATCACAGTGCAGTTCAATTCATTACTCGCCTTTTACGAGATCCATTGGATGAGATGGATTGGTAGTATTCTTTTAACGAGCCGCCACCACCAGCTCCACAGCCTACTCTAAAAATTAGAAGAGGCCTGTGCACAGCATTGGGACAGTTATAGGCTGTTACTTTACGTTACTTTTATACATAAAAATATAATATAAACCAGAAGAGCCGAATATTGTCAATGATTATTTAGGTAATAGTCAAGAACTAACTTCTTAAAAAAGTTTTTATTTGGAGCTGCATTAATGTATAGATATGCAAAAGTTTTATTAGTTCATAAATACATACATACATACATACTTTCCCATTGGAGGTAGACAGAGACCACATCTTTCCACTTGCTACGATCCTGGCACACATCTTATGATTCTTCTACTTTAGCGTTTTCATAGAAGCTCGTCGGTTGCGGATACTTTTGAAGTGGCATTTTCGTAAAACGACTTAGATCTAATCGTAATACGGTCGCCTAGATCGACCCTTACCGGCTTGCCCACTCGCACTCGCGTCATAAATCTGTTTCGTCAACCTTCGTCGCACCCTACGTGTCCAAACCATCCGAGAATCCCTTTCTCACGACATTATCTGGGGAACGTTGCGATGTGGTCGCGTATTGCAACGTTTCCTTATCACGCGGTTCCTCACTTTGTTCTACAAAGTCACTCCAGCTATACTTAACGTACATACAAAAATAAGGCTTCGGTACACGGCATAATAATCATCTCAACTGTGCTAGATATTATATAAAACATACAAGTGTTAGAGAACATCGATTAAGGTGAGAGTTGTCTAAATCGCGAATTGACTTACCTAGTGCAGGGTAAAATTTCGTAGAGGACTTACCTAATTCAGTTACCTATTTATATTCAGTGACGGAGTTTTTAAGGACTAATGAAATTTATATTTCAAGTTTTAACTTAAAGTTGTAAAAAGCCTTTTATTTGAAAAAATGGATTGTTTCAAACCTAATTTTGACATATTTTTTTTTATAGAAGAGGGGGTAAACGAGCAAGCGGCTCACCTGATGTTAAGTGATCGCCGCCGCCCATGAACATCCCGCAACACCAGGAGAGTCGCGGGTGCGTTGCCGGCCTTTGAGAAAGGAATAGGCTCTTTTCTTGAAGGTCCCTAAGTCATATCGGTCCGGAAAAACCGCTGGTGGCAGCATGTTCCACAGAGTGGGCGTGCGTGGAAGAAAATTCCTCGAAAAGCGCACAGTGGTGGAATGCCACCCATCGAGGTGATGTGGATAGAATTTAATGCTTTGCCGCGATTGATATTCGTGAAAAGTGAAAGAAGTAAACTTTAAAACATATGCCGCAAACCGGCCTTTCACATTCAATGACAGGCGGAAATATCAGATACTTGAAAGGTATAATTACAAAACAGAAATGCGGAAATAATTTTCCACCAATTATTTAATTTTCCAACATGAGCTGGTTCGAAGTTAAGTGTTGCAAACACAATTTTCATACATACAGTCACACCTCTTTCCCATTGGGGTAGGCAGATACCACATCTTTCCACTTGCTACGATCCTGACACACATCGTTAGCTTCTTCTAATTTCATTAGCGTTTTCACACACGTCCGTCGGTTGCGGGTACTTTTAACGTGACCTTTCCTAAAAAGTTCACCGATCTGATTGTGATACTTACGCCTAGGTCGACCCTTACCGGCTTTCCCATTCACACTTGCCTCATAAATCTGTTTCGTCAATCGCCTTTCATATAAACACAATTCATTATCGTAATTATTATTGATCCAATACAAGGCAAGACATTACGCCAGATTAAATTGGGTTTTTGGCCAGAGCGGGTAAGTGGAGACGTATGAGTGTCCCTGTGTTTGTACACTTGTGGCACTACAATATCACCTGCGATAAATCAGATCATATGATTTGCTGTGTGTTAGCGGCTCGAGAGAATCTAATATCATTCTGCGGGTGTCTTAAAAGTCGACAGAGGGTAAATTAAAATCAAGAGATAGGTGGCAGCAACTTCCTGGAACATCTCAATTAATAAACTGCGGCTGCCAACCCGTCTGCTAAGCGTGGCAACGACGGCAATATCCCCAAAAATGAGATCTACAAACTTTTGTAACAATCTATAGGGGAAGCCTGTGTTTAGCAGTGGACTAGTGAGAGGCTGAAATGATGATGATGGTGAGATGATAGCTTCCGATAGTATTCGGAAGCTTCAACCGTGCTCGAAAGTCGGCAAGACATCATTATCTCTCAACCCTCAACTACCAAGTGACGAAATGTTCGGACAAATTCCATTTTTAAATATAACATGTGCCTTTGATTGCTTGTGTCTGTGCTTTGTCGCTTTGCGTTCACATCCGCGTGAAATTAAAAAACTATTTTTTGAGGTTGCTGGAACAGAAATTATAAAATTATTATTGACTCGTTCGTTCGTTTCGTTTCAGCCTATCACAAGTCCACTGCTGAACATAGACCTCCCCCATAGCCACGAAGTTTGTAGCTTTCATTTTGGAGGGATTTTGACATAGTTGCCACGCTTGGCAGGTGGGTTGGCAACCGCAGTTTATTTATTCAGATGTTCCGGGAAGATACTGCTGCCCATCTTCTGATTTTTATTTTCCCACTTTCGACTTTTACGACACCCGCGGCATGAGATGGGATGGTAGATTCTATTAGGCCGCCACCACACAGTTGGCTAGAATCTAATAATCTAATGGTTTAGAGTACTGAATGCGTGACAAACATGATGTCGAAGGTTCGAACCCGCCATTCGGCTATTGTCATGAAACACCTCCTAGCGTAAGCTTTTTAAGCTTAGTAGGGGTAGTTAACTTGAATATTAGTTGCATTGCTTGTATTCCGTTTTTTTTTAATTACTATTTTATGTAATATAGTAATTTGCATGAAACGATTGGAATTATAAAGTGGCCTGCAATGCGAAAATTACCAAATGAAATTGCGATCGCGTGATAAAGACTTATTACGAAGCTGCTATTTCCGTTGCGGGTAACGTTACTTGAAGCGTCGTGCAAACGCTCCAAGTTAAATAAATGCTCATTTCATTTTGTTTGACTTGCGATCAAACGCAAGGCGTCAATTTAAAGTGAAATTAAAATAAAACGGTCCTAAATAAATTCTCATAGAATATACAATTTCGTTTATTTTAAAACACTTGATTAGTATTTTATTATTACTTTATTTCGTTTATTTACTGGTGGTAGGATTCCTATGCAGGAATCCGTCTAGGTAGGTACCACCCCAGGGCCAGTTATTCTGCCGCGAAGCAGTAGTGTGCAAGCATTACTGTGTTTCGGTTTGAAGGGCGCTGAGAGCTAGCGTAATCACTGGGCATATGAGACTTAAGAACTGATGTCTCAGGGTGACGGGCGCAGTGTAGTGTCACACAGAAATGTTCTGGGTGACATAACATTTGTTACGGGTAGACGTTGCACTTTACAGCAGGTGAACGTTTTGCTCGTTTCGTCACTCTATCCAATAAAATGAAAGGCAGTACAGCCTACATTTTATATGAGAGCCGTGGTAGCTCAAAGTTCGCAGTGAAGGAACACATCGTGAGGAAACCGGCATGTCTGAGGAATACAAATATTTTGAGGTTATGTGAAGTCCGCCAACCCGCATTGGGGCAGCAAGACGGACTCTGCCCGGTTCGAAAACCCTATCAGAAATAAGAGGAGGCTTGTGCTCAGCAGTTGTATATTTAACGAGTGTTAGTTTAACTACATTTCACCTTAATTCACTTACTGGTGGTAGGATTTCCTATGCAGTAATCCATCTAGGTAGGTACCACCCCTGGGCCAGTTATTCTGCCGTAAAGCAGTAGTGTGCAAACATTACTGTGTTTCGGTTTGAAGGGCACTGAGAGGCAGCGTCATCACTGGACATAGTGAGAATTAAGTACTGATGTCTATTTGATCTGACAGCATTTGTTGTGGGCGGACGTTGCACTTACCATCAGGTGAACGTTTCGCTCGTTTCAGTCACTTTATACAATAAAAAAAAATCCGATGCAATTATTTATTTTATGGGGGAGGCCTATTATGTACAGCAGTGGACTGGTGATTAATGGTGATGGTGAGTATTTTAAAATGATATGAAGAGAGCTTTGGTCTCTCATTATGCTCTAAGCAATCCGGTATAACCTCCTATTTTACGATGGCTAAAAGTTGAAATTGAGTTAACATCGGTGATGCGCGTTCATTAATTTGTTCACATTTTCTAAATATTTAAATCTATACTATTATAAGTAACCTGAAATAACTAAGTACCAATACTAAGTAATTCCAATAAATATATTGTTTGAATTTTTGTTATAGTGAGGAATATATTTATTTAAATTATTTCAATATGACGATCTAATATTCTTCCTTGTGCCATAAATGCTTCTATCCTTTATTTCCATCTCATACTTTCTAGACTGAAATCACATCAATCATGCCTGTTTTAAATCCCAATTGTTACTAAAACTTTCATCGAAACTTATTTTTATCTTCGCCAAAACTTCTGCTCAATAGATTGAATACTTATATGAAATATATTTAATAATATTATATTTATTAATATACGATATTAAATATAATTTTTATTATCATGATTTCATTAGTCGCTTAATGCAAATATTATTATAATATATATTTAACTTAGTTTATGTAAAGTATCTAAAGTAAAGTGAAAGTGCTATTATACGCAAAGCCTTAAGACGTGTGATTAAGACCTGATTTCACCGATCGCTTTGGAAACCAAGTTTAATAAAACCACGTTTTACTTAACTGAGTTCAAATGTATCATTTGATCTCGGTTTTCGTCTAACCGATTTCAACGACTCCATTTTGATCGCGTTTAGAAAAACGAAACTTACATGAAATATCGTCACAATCTAGAATAAAAAGACGATTTATTTCGTATTTTGCGATATCAAACAGCCCTGTTTTTATGCATAGGTTACATAGGTATGCGAACAATAAATAATACGAATTAAAAATAATGTTTGTGTTTACATAGTTGTGCAATTGACAAGGACAACTCCCTAAACGCGTTCAAAGAGCTGAACGTCGAAAATTGGGCGTTAAGAATTTGAATCGCGTTTAGCAATGACTGCGTTCATTTGATGTTGATGAAATGAAAACTGTAGCATTGAACTCAGTTAAACACTTAAACTTCGTTTTCTTTGAACTGATCGCGTTTAGTTTCAACGGTGAAATCCGCCCTAAGACGCATTAAATGATACCTAATTTGCCAGGTCAATACGTAGTTAGAAGGGCACGATAAGACGTGGCATATAAACTGTTTTAGTACGTATAAAGTAAGTTGTATTATTTATTACCTGCTTTCACGACTTAATCTGTGTAAAATAATATGTTGATCATTGAACCATGCAAGCAGTGAACCATGGTATTTTCCCGAAATTTCTCTTAGTCGACCTTTACCAATACCCACGATATAAAATAGTGTTATAGATTGTCTTATACCAAACTGCGGCTTCATTGCGTTACCTATCGTCTAAAACCTTGCCCAAAAACCACACTCCTAGCAAACCTAATTCGAATTCATCCTAGCGATATAAGTCACAAGTTAGTGACAATATGATTTTTTTTTAAAACGCCCCACAGTAGGATTTCTCATGTATCATGGGTGCGTTTTACAGACATATATTTCACATGCACAAACAACCAGACCCGAAACCAACTATTTGTGTTTTGGGCAAATGTTGGCTTCGGCTGGGATTCGAACCCAAGACCCGCGGCGTAGAAGTCAGGTACGCTAACCACTGTGCCACGCGGTCGTCTCTTTATTCATTATGAAACACATCGCCCATAATCTTGAGTTTTTTTTTATTGGATTAATTGACGAAAATAGCAAAACATTAATATGATGGTAAGTGCAACGTCTGCCTATAACAAATGCCCAGAACATTTCTGTGTGACACACTAAACCCGTCACCCCGAGACGTCAGTTCTTAAGTCTCATATGTCCAGTGATTACAGAAGCTCACAGTGCCCTTCAATCCGAAACATAGTAATGTTTGCACACTCCCTTGCCCGGGTCGGTACCTACTTAGACGCACTCCTGCATAGAAATCATACCAGTAACTTAATAAATAACAAAATAAAAAAAAAAAATTGTCGGCATTTTGGAAAATCTATAAATAGACAGTAGATACTTTCAAATTACGCATCTGGTTTTGAAGTACACTTGTCTGTCTCGTTACTAAGAGAATTTCGCTAAGCGAGAATTTCTCTGAATTAGGTTAGATTCGCTAAAATGTTACAAAACTCGCCTGCTCACCGGGTTAGTATTTAGCGTTCCTCCACTGAAATGAGCCGTGTAAGCTAGAGGCTAGGCACGGTTTATACTTCATAGTACGCGTTACATTGTTAATTGCAATTTTAAGTGCTGATTTACCACGTGCTCGGCGGTGAAGGAAAACATCGTGAGGAAACCTTTAGGCTGAAATTATGATGATGATGATAAATTTAATTAGTAGAGAATATAACGAAGCTAAGCTTCTCGAGTTGCAGCCTCGAACCGGCAAGCGCAGTGTAAGGCGACCCCCCACAAGATAGTGCGACGACCTGCACGGTTTTGCGGGAAGTCGATAGATGTAGTGGGCCCAGGACAGTAGTTTCAGACAATCTATGGGGGAGGCCTATGTTTAGCAGCTGGTGTGAGCTGGAATGATAAATAATTATAACGAAGCTCATTAAATATTTGTAATCATCGAGTAAGAAATGCTCCGTTTTTTATGTCTGTTAAAAAGTCTTAAACATCTAAATTATTTATTTTTCCCCATAAACGAAATGTTACACCACTTAATTTGCTTATAACGAGTCATATGTATGAAATATCTAATGTTTATGTCTAGAAAACTATTAAGCCTTTGCACTCGAGACCGTTTTCGCGAGAAATAATGTGGTGAGCGAAACTCTCCTCTCGAGTACAAAGAGTTCATATTTTTGCTTTTCTGATATTTTGACACCACTGAACTGAATTTATAAAAACCATAATATTTAAATGAAACTAATTTTACGGATTTTATCGCGTTTAATTTTATTATTTATAACCCGACGTTGCGAGCGCTTTACAGCACCCATGGTCACGGGGGGACTGAGGTGACAGATAAGCAATTGTGCTAAGCTAAGTAATTCTGCATGTTCTACTGGCATGTTGTTCTCTGTTAGCTTCCTAGTTACAATTGAGATGCAGTCTTCAACAGGTAGGCATGTAAATAACGACTGGACATCAAAAGTGACCATACTTTCATTATCAGTAAGATGTAGGTCTTTTATATCACTGACAAAATGGCAGGAATCCTTTGTGTGTGCTCTAGTATGTATTCTTAGTGGGGAGAGTATTTTAGCCACATGTTGAGCCAATCTGTTAGTTGGTGAATCGATCTGACTCACTATTGGACGTAGCAGAGCATTGAGTTTGTGAATTTTGGGTAACCAGACCAAGCATAAAACTACAAGACTTCAACATACAGTTAGCTCTTTCTGCGTAGATCGGACCAAAAATAATAATTAAAAGCTGAAGGTACTCCGGTTAAACTATGACATCGGGACAACTGTCACCTCAGTCCCCCCGTGACCATGGGTGCTGTAAAACACTCGAAACGTCGGGTTATAAATAATAAAATTAAACGCTAGTAAAATCCGTAAAATTAGTTTCATTTAAATGTGTAGTGTTCGCGTAAATGTAAGAAATAATTATGAAAACCATAATAGTTAGGCATTCTATTATTTATAGAGAGAAACCGAGTTCTATTGCTGACATGGGTCAAATGCTATTTTGGTTCTAAATGGTTCAGATCAAATGGATATAATTTATAAAAATGCAATCAATCTCTTAAAGAAACGATTTGCATTGGGATCTTTGTCATTCCGTGGGTGCGACAAGTTTATTATACACAGTAATTCATATATAAATTATGGGCTCATTACGATATCAATATATTTACATATTTGGATCTAGCTTACATACAGTAAAAAAAGTAAATTAACTGCCTTATAAATTTGGCTGCTCCAATACGTGTTGGCGCATTTCACATGTCCTCGAATTATTTTTATTCCTCGCGCACACAGATTTCTTCCCGAATTATCTTCACCGCTGGGCTAGCAATCTGAACAAAAATAATATGTGTGAACATTACTATGATTGCTATGATTTCTTTTATAAAATTTTCTGAAAAAACATGTTGGCCTTATTTTACCCATTTTGAATGTTGAAAGAAGATCTTTTCAAATTCTGTGTTTGACTCTGAACTTCCAGCTTGTTGCTAAAAGCATTTTGATAAGCGAAAATTCCTCTGAACTCCGTTTAATTCACTTAAACGTTCACAACTCATTCAACAACTCATCTGCTTACCGAAAAACCAGGCGAGATGAATACAGCGCGCTTTCTTCGTTCTTGCAATTTGAACAAAAAGCGGTATTTGATGTGAACACGAAACTTGGTATCTCTTTTAAGTTAAAGCGATCTTGAAGTAAATGTGGAAATATTAAAAATAACGTTAATTTAACGACGTGTCGTGTTTTTGTAAGTAAAACTTTTATGGGCGTGATGAAAAAAAAATCTCGAGGTAAAATTTGATTGCAATGTTTTTATGATGTAATATTTTAAAATATCTGCTTCTAACGTAAAACGGATGGAACACGATAAATAATGAACTTACAATGATTAATATTTTTGTTTGTTCATGTTTGTTTATTTTTATTTTCATAAAATTTATAATAAATATAAATTAGACAGGAGCCGTGGTAGCTCAGGGGCTAGGCGCTCGCTTTAAATTTCATAGTACGCGAGTGACCTGGGTTCGATTGTTATTTCGAACACATGTGAAGTCCGCCAACCCGCATTGGAGCAGCGTGGCGGGTTCTTCCTAGCTCCAAAACCCTCTCAGAAATGAGAGAAGACCTGTGCTCAGTAGTGGGACATTTATAGGCTGAAACTTTACTTTTACTTTAGACAGGATTCTTAACGTCAAAGAGGTCTTACTACAGCAACGTGCTCTATTTAAATAAAAAATGAAGTAAATTTCTAATAGCACTTACGTCATTGCCAAACCTTTTTTTATTGAATAATGTGACGAAACAAGCAAAACTTTCACCTGATAGTAAGTGCAACGTCTGCCCATAAACCAAACATTCCTGTGTGACACCACACTGCGCTCGTCACCCCGAGACATCAGTTTTTAAGACTCTTCGTAAATGCTAACTGTTAAGATTTTTTGTTTCGTGCCGAAATGGCGACGACGAAGCGAAAAGTGGGCAACGTGTGTAGCCTCTGTCTACCTATATATGGGAAAAACGCGTGAGTGTATGTATTTTTATATAGGAAGTGAAATGGATAGCAATATCGAGATTAGACATCTTACTTCTATAATAAAGCTGGAGAGATTGTATGTTTGAACGCGCTAATCTCATTCTACTAAGACAAGACTACTACTGGTGATAGGATTTCTATGCGGAAATCCGCCTCGGTAGGTACTACCCCAGGGCTAGTTGTCCTGCCGTGAAGCAGTAGTGGTGCAATAATTACTGTGTTTCGGTTTGAAGGGCACGGAGAGCTAGCGTAATCACTGGGCATATGAGACTTAAGAACTCATGTATCAGGGTGACTAGCGCAGTGTGGTGCCACACAGAAATGTTCTGGCTGACACAGCATTTGTTATGGAAAGACATTGCACCTACCATCAGGTGAACGATTTGTTCGTTTCGTCACTTTATCCAATAAACAAAAACTACGCCAGTTCGCAATAAGAATTCTCTATCCTGAGAACTACAAGCACGAAACTCAGCAAACAGTTTGCTAATTATTTTAAAAACTAAATACGAATAAAAAAAAATACAAGTGTAATATATAGTTTTAGATGAGATATACAAATGTTTCACTGACGTAAATAAAAGGCTTATGTAAATCTTAAATTAACAAACAAAAAAAAATGAATTTGGAACTTTAAATTTGAAAAAAAATATCAACATTTAGTCATCCCAACAAAGTAAAAAAAAACTAAAGTTTCAGCCTATAAATGTCCCACTACTGAGCACAGGCCTCCTCTCATTTCTGAGAGGGTTTTGGAGCTAGGAAGAATCCAGTCACGCTGCGCCAATGCGGGTCGGCGGACTTCACATATCTTCGAATATTTTTTATTTCTCAAACATGCAGGTTTCCTCACGACGTTTTACCTTCACCGCCGAGCACGTGGTAAATCAGCATTTAAAATTGCATTTACAATTTAAGTGGTGCCGGCACCGGGAATCGAACCCAGGTCACTCGCGTACCTATGAAATTTAAATCGAGCGCCTAGCCCCTGCGCACAAAGTGGCACTGACAAATTCATTTTCTGGAAATTCAGTTCGCACTTTCATTCAGGAGTTAAGTCGAAATAATTATTTCGAACGACTTGATTTGCGATATCTTTTATTTTAGCTATCATTGTTTCAACGATTCAGATAAATGTTGACAATACAACTAATCTGAGATTACTTATCGCTGACAAATGTCTCCATTTCCTCTTGAGCATTATTTAGCAGAATTTGTTGTTAAAATCTTTGGCGAAATCAGTGTGATTTATACAGTTTTTTTTAATAGGTTTAGTACAGATGGAATTGTTTTCTTTTAAGGTACTTTCTTTTTGTTTTAAACCATTATTACGACAATATAAAAAATAAATTATTATTTAGCTATTAAAATAGTTTAAATAAAACTATTTTTACGGATTTTATCGCGTTTAATTTATAACTATTTTTAACCCGACGTTTCGGGCGCTTTACAGCACCCATGGTCACGGGGGGACTGAGGTGACAGTTGTCCCGATGTCATAGTTAACCCGGAGTACCTTCAGCTTTTAATTATTATTTTTAGTCCGATCTACGCAGAAAGAGCTTACTGTGTCTTGAAGCCTTGCAGTGGTATGCTTGGTTTTTGATTTAATTTTATTAATAATAGGATCCCAAGCCGGTGGTAATACCCAACCATCTTCCCTATTGAAATTAGGATGTTTTTTTAATTTCAATAGCCTCGCGAATCATCCTTGGTAGGAATCGATGTTCTTTTGCAAGGATTTGTGGTCTATCAAATCTGATGTAATGGTTGGGATGATCCAGAACATGGTCACAGACTGCAGACTTCCTAGAGCGTCGATGCTTCACATCAGCTATATGTTCTTTAACGCGGGTTTTTATGGATCTCTTAGTTTGCCCTATGTAAGAGAGACCACATTCACAATCCAGCTTGTATACTCCTGCATCTTGTAGAGGGATGTTACACTTGACAGATGGTAAAAACTGACTTATCTTCTTTGGCGGCTTGAAAAATGTTCTTATAGAAGCTCGCTTCAAGATATAGCCAATCTTGTCCGTGACTCCTCTGACATATGGAAGAACAGCAGGTACACGCTCGACTGTGGCCGGCTTCACTCGGTCACTGCGACGAAGGCGCGGAACCCGAAGCTTGTTGTCTTGCAAAACCTGCTTGACATGCTGAAGCTCGGCGGCCAGGTGTTTACTGTCACAGATCCCTTGTGCTCTCTGAAACATAGATTTACCCACGGTAGCTAACTGTGAAACTAACTAACTGTGTGTAAAAGTCATCGTGCGTGGAAGAAAATTCCACGAAAAGCGCACAGTTGTATGTAAAATGTTATGTTATGTTATGTCTGTAAAGCGCACTTACGATGCAAGAGAAATCCTTAAATACTGTAAGTAAACGTTTTTTAAAAAAAGTAAAAAGAGAAAGTTCACAACTATAAATGGCGGGGTCGATCCTGCAACATCATGTTTCGCAGTCCGTACTATAAATCATTACCGTCTTATTCATAAAAATATAGAAGGTATAGCCTTGTGACAAAGAGATTACCCATTTTTGACAGATGTTCGGCCAAATCAATTTCGGCCAATAAACAAGTTCACCTACTTTTAACTGGTGGTAGGATTCCTATACAGGAATCCGTCAAGGTAGGTACCACCCCAGGGCCAGTTATTCTGCCGTGAAGCAGTAGTGTGCAAACATTACTGTGTTTCGGTCTGAAGGGCACTGAGAGCTAGCGTAATCACTGGGCATATGAGACTTAATAACTTATGTCTCAGGTTGACGGGCGCAGTGTGGTGCTACACAGAAATATTGAGTAACACAGAATCTGTTATGGGCAAACGTTGCACTTACCATCAGGAGAACGTTTCGCTTGTCTCGATACACTCTCAAAAAAAACCGACGTAAATATGAAATATTATTAGGATGACAACAAACCATGTTTAAATATCCCGTAGCGGAATTTTATAACATGTTTAGTAGGCCTAATTAGCTTTATAATTATTCAGTGTTATAAATCTATCTTAAGATTTTTTTTATGAAAAGGCGTTTGTTTTTTTTACTTTTAAAATAATTACACAAATAAAGAACATAACCATCTTGACAGCTCTCCCGCTATTAATGTATTTTCTTTGTATATCAAGACTTTCAAGTATTTGGTAACTTTGTAATGGTTTATTCTTATGATATCCTTATTTCCTTAGGGAAGCAATCGTATCGGGAAAGCTTTTAACATTTTCTTTGAAATATATTACGTCTTTACACGGCAACGTTTCAGAATCTTCTTTTAATGTATCTCTAGGGACTTTGTTGGATTTTGAGACTTTGTTGGATATTCTAACAAGTTCTTAACAGTAACGTTATAATAAATAATTGATGGTTTGGTTTGTATAGAAAATATAATTTTTTGTTTTTTTCTTAGTATTCTGATTTCTTCCGTTCCATCTCTTTATTAAGAAAACAATTTAACGCAATCAAGTGGCATAAGGCAACATGTGTTATACTTGTAAACAGGTGTTGCATATATTGCGTATTATTATTATAATAGTATTGCGGTAAAATAAATATGTTTTTTATGAAAGAGAGTGTCGAGACGAGTTAATTGTTCCCCTGACGGGAAGTATAACGTCTGCCCATAACAAATGAAATACCTAGAACATTTAAATAAAACTACTTTTTACGGATTTTATCGCGTTTAATTGTTGTTTAATTGTTCTAAATTAAACGCGATAAAATCCGTAAAAAGTGGTTTTATTTAAATGTGTAATATTCGCGTAATTATAAGAAAACATTATACCTAGAACATTTCTGTGTAACAACACACTGCGCTTGTCACTCTGAGACATCAGTTCTTAACTCTCTTATGCGTCGTATGCTTAGTCATTGCACTAGCCATTGGTGCAATACACTAATGTTTGCACCAATGGCTAGTTTCTTTACGGTGCTTTTTTTCAGCACTGAGCCCACCACGTAAATCAGCACTTAAAATTGCAAAACTATTTTAGAGGTACCGGCACTGGGGATCAAACTTAGGTCACTAGCGTAATATGAAATCTAACGCAAGCGCCCGACACCCGAGCCATAACTTTTTTTTTTATTTCAATATGAATACACATATATTAGTTAATGAGATTTGAAATATGTGACATTTTATCGATGTTTAGATAAATTATGAAAATAATTATGAGAGACATGAGGTGCGACGGCAAGATGGCATTATTTTAATCCAGCTCGAAGGACCAATGTTATGCTCTCGTAGCTCAGTGAAGAAATAATAAATTCTGCAAAAATATGGACTTTTCGTCGGTCATTAGGAGTTCCCGAAAAAAATAATATTCCTAAAAACTTAGATTTAAACTCATTGAACCATCACTTCTCTTCTTCCAATCTTGATGTACGTATTAAAATCAAACTTTATATTTTCTTTCTGCTTTACCAACTACTGACTTTCCACCGTTTTTGTCATGTCAATTTACAGATTGTGATGTTAAAAAGGGCATATGATCCATTTCATCAAATGCAGTCGGTAGCAACACATTAGTAAACAAGTGATAGTACCCATCCTCGACGACATTGTCCACGTTCTGTCCCTTAAGTGCGAGGAAGAAGGCTCAAGTGACTCCTTTACCCAAAAAGCCTAATCCATCTACGTTTTCTGATTTTCGACCTACCTCCCGTTTCTTTTCAAAGTCCTTGAGCGCTTTGTTCAGCAGCTACTCTGCCTCTTTCTTATCACAAATAACCTGCTTAATCCTTATCAGTCCGGTTTTCAGTCACAGCACATCCACAACTCTCATTTAAATTACCGATGATATTCACAACTTTAAAAATAAACAAGTGAATCAAACATTGGCACTGCTGGATTTCAGCAATGCCTTTTATAACGTTGACTTCAATATAATATTAGCACTTCTATGCTCTCTTAACATATCTTAAACAATAATTGAGTGTTTTCGCTACCTGTTCGGTCGCCGGCAATGTATTCGTATTGACGATTCATTTTTTCTTGCAATTTTCATTGACTCTATCTCCAATCAACTACCTTCTTCCTACCACCTCTATGCTGATGATTTACATGTCTACACTCAGGCTTCCGTTGAGCGTTTATTCGAAGCCATTACTTGCACTAATGTAAATCTGCAACATATCCCTAAGTGGAGCAAGTCTTATGGCCTGAAAGTAAATGCCAGTATAACCCAGGTCATAGTTATAGGCAGCTCAAGGATGATTGCCAAGATAGACTGGCGCTGCCTTCCGATCGTTGTATTTCATGGAACTGTCATACCGATTAGTGAAACTGTGAAAAAGTTGGGTGTGGTTATGGATAGACAGCTATTATGGGGACCTCAATCGGCAGCGGTAAGCCGAAAGACCTTTGCTGCAGCTGTCTGTCTCAAAAGGCTACGAAACTTCCTTTCAACTTCCACTTAAATTACGCTCGCACAATCAGTGTTATGCACATTATCGGTTATGCAGATACATGCTATTCGGATTTAACCGAAGACTAACTTAATAAGCTTCAGCCGCTCCAAAATGTCTCCATCCGTTTTATATTTGGCCAACACAAAAATGATCTTGTTTGTGAATATCGCAATAGGCTCAAGTGATTACCTATTCGCCTTCGCCGGAACGCACACATCCTATGTATTCTCTACACCATCCTGTTTATTCCCTCTTCCCCGATTAACCCTTAGGAACGTTTTGAGTTTCGCCATCTCTCCAATCCTCACTTGCACTTCACTGAAACTTCTCTCTGTCCACTTTTACGATACCCACTGGATGAGTTAGGGTGGTAGATTCTCTTAAGCCGCTAAAACACAGCACCTAACTACGCTACCATACTACCATATGGAACCGAGATATCGTCTTTCACTGCAAGCGGCATGAGGAAGCTCAGAATCGCGCAGGGAGGTATGGAAAGGACTTGCACGGAGTTTCTCTGCGAGATAAAATCCGTAACTATGTCATCCGCAGCAGAACTAGAGTAACCGACATAGCCCCAAGGATTAGCAAGCTGAAGTGGCAATGGGTCGGCCATACAGCTCGGAGAACCGATAACCGTTCGGGAAGAAAGGTTCTCGAGTGGCAACTTCGTACCGGCAAACGCAGTGTAGGGCGACCCCCCACTAGATGAAACGACGACCTGCTCGGTTTTGCGAGAAGTCGATGGATGTAGGTGGCTCAGGAGCGTGTTTTGTGGCAATCTATGGGGGAGGCTTATGTTCAACAGTGGACTATGGTAGGCAGAAATGATGATGACCATGATGATGATAATAGTTTTTGTATTTACATGTATTTATCTTTTTGTTCGTATATCTCGTATACGCGTAGATATTGAAGTATTGTTGTATTATATTGTATTTTGTGTATATTATATTTAACTTTTATTAAAGTGGTTTATTGATTTGTCTTATTCATTTGTATTTACACCGCCGTCCTTATTTGTTCAATTTCAGTTTTTGTCCATTCAAAGGTTGCCTGGAAGAGATCGTTTTTAGCGATAATGCCGCCATTTTACTTATTATTAATTAATTAGAATTTCATATTTGTTTCATATTTGTGTGTTTTTACAGAGATGAAAATAAAAAAATTAATTTAATTATGTAGTACGATTAGAATTCGACTCAACAGTTTTTTTTATCAAACCAGTGTCAGCTCTTAAAATCAAGAGCCGCGTCGTTGAAAACTGTGACCGAGTAAGGACTATAAATCAAATAAGACTTCAGCGTAGATTTTATCGCTTTAATTTAAAATGAATAATTAAGTAATCTTCAGATTTATCTTTCCAAGGTTCTGTTCTTCAGTCTTAACTTCAATATTTTACGACAAAGTTAAAGATAATTATTGTATACATACATACATACATAAGATCACGGCTGTATCCCGTAAGGGGTAGTCAGAGACTGGGCACTCACTGCTAAAACAGATGACTGCCACAATCCACGTTTCACCAAAACAATATAATGCACTTGGTGTGATGAGCCCATCGCCACCATGCGCTGTTGGGTGCACAGTGCAGTTCAATTCCTTACTCGCCTTTTACGAGATCCATTGGATGACATGGAGTGGTAGTATTCTTTTAACGAGCCGCCATGTATAAAGTTTAATTAATAGCTTCGATTCTTTGACTCAGCTATGCAGGACGTTTTCAAATAAAAACGAAATAGGCAAGATCTTACTACATCTTTCAGGAACAGTTATTTTTTTTTATTGTATAAAGTGACGAAACGAGCAAAACGTTCACCTGATGGTAAGTGCAACGTCCGCCCACAACAAATGCTGTGTCACCCAGAATATTTCTGTGTGACACCATACTGCGTCCGCCACCCTGAGACATCAGCTCTTAAGTCTCAAATGCCCAGTGATTACGCTAGCTCACAGTGCCCTTCAAACCGTAACACAGTAATGCTTGCACACTACTGCTTCACGGCAGAATAACTGGCCCCAGGGGTGGTACCTACCTAGACGACGACCTAGACTAGATTCCTGCATAGGAATCCTACCACCATAAATAAACTGTGGTTGCCAACCCGCCTGCCAAGCGTGGCAACTATGGAAAAGTCCCCCCTAATCTATCCTAGAGGCGTATGTTCAGCAGTGGACTTATAACGGGCTGAAGTGAGTATCAGCCGTCCGACAGAATATCAGCGTTGCAGTAACATTGTTGCTTTAGCAATAGTAGCTGAGTCGGTTGCCTTGTCTTTGCTGCAGTCCAGTGAGCTGCCTACCCCATATATAGTTAAAAACGTGGCTGTGTATATGTACGTATGTATGTGATGCCAATAGTTAACAACTATGATCTTTGATGGCGAAATTGGCAAAAAAACCAACCTCGTCGAATCATCCTATCCACCTTCGCTATTGCTGCTTCTCGATAACGGGATGAATCGTTACACAAGCTTCAACAGCATTTGTTGTCTTCTGTACTCACATTACGAGTATTAAGCCCCAATCGACTTATACTGATGGTAAGATTTCTATGCGGTTATAGCGACATCTATGTCGCCTCATTAGAATCCCAAGAAATTTCTCATAAGTCCAACATTTCGCTATTAAAGTTTTTGAGATGCGAACTATATATACAACATCTAAATATTACTGGTTGGAGGAGATGTCCTCCCCAGATTAGACCACACAATCTGTTGGGAAGCTGGGCTTTTCGTTGGCAATATCATCTACCAAACAGGAGTCCGTATAAGTAAATAAATATTATCTAAAGTATTTTAAAATAAGTCTGCTTCTTTGACTACGATAATATTGTACATGTTTTTTTGTAAAATTTCAAGAAATTAAATGAAACTCACACTAATTATTGGGCATGAATAATGAAACCATACCTGGCGTCCGCTTAGTTTTTGACGGTTTTATGGATAGTTCGTAGTAGGACGTTTTAAAAAAAATAATCTAAATGTTATATGGCCCTTAAACTTTGTAATGACATAGTTTACTGTACGTTTCATATCTTAAGAATATTTTTTATAATTTGAAATAACATGTCTAAGTATGTTTGATAATAAAAAAAAAACAAAAGCAAAGTTATTTCTAAGTAGTTTGAGCAAACGTACACTAAGGGAAATTACGGACACTTAACCATCCACTTGTTGGTGGATCTAGACCGGACATAAGATCTCTTCATTAACGTCTTGCACTCATGTAAGCAGAATATTCGAGAAAATAATAGTGTAGCCTTGAAAAATATTCTACGCTACTTTTCAAAAAGAAGATTCTATTTATGTTATTACAGTTTTTTTAACACGTTAAGAAAATCATTACGGGTAATGTGTATTCAAAGTCAAAGTCAAAATTTCTTTATTAAATTTAGGCTTGTTTAAAGCTCTTATGAACGTCAAAATCTACGCCGGTTCAAAAATTGACCTTCTCAGAGAAGAACCGGTAAGAAACTCTGGGGTCTTCCTTTTTCCAATGCCATATTACATGATGTAATTTTTTTTGTAATGTATAAATTACGTAAAAAAATAAATAATAAATTTAGTAGCCGTTTGTAGTAGGGGTTTACAAGTGCAGACAGAGTATGGGTTATATCCACACATCTTTGTCCTCTATATAATTAACTATTTTATAATACGCTTTATCTAATAACGTCTTCTTGATAAGTTTTTAAAATCTATGTTCGAATTTTGTGTTACACTTTTAGGAATTTTATTATAAAACTTTGTACATCTACTAAGAAAAGACTTTCTAGTTTTAACCTCTAGCGCGTCACCTTGACCCATTTTACAGGATACAGTCAATTTTTTGGTAAATAAATTAATGTTTTTCCGAACGTACATAATATTTTCAAAAATAAACAACGACGGAAGTGTGAAAATATTAGTCTCCCTGAATAGTTCTCGTAGCGACTTGCGTGGTCCCAAGTTAAAGATTGCCCGAAATGCTTTTTTTTGCAGAATAAACATTGTTTCCAATCCAGCTGCGGATCCCCACAGTAATATAAGTATGTAAATATTACTAATTTAGCAGTAACTTCATCAGTCAGCTGTCTAATCTTTCTTATTGCAAAAATGGCAGAACTTAATTTCGGAGCTATTTTTTCAATGTGTGCTCACCACTGTAACTTGGAATCAATAGTAATAATAGTGATTCCAAGTCAAGTAAATAGTGATTCCAAGTTAAAGTGATTTCAATATAAGATTAGAATTCTGTAAATGAATATTAATATTATGCGCCGACTTAGACATTTTAAAGTGTAAACATTTTGTTTTGGCTGCATTTAAAACTAATTTTTTTGCCACAAACCATTTGGAAACAATATCTAGTTTCATTGAGCTGTTCCAGCGCTAAGTCATTTCTGTTAACTTTAAACAACAATGATGTATCATCGGCAAACAGAACTGTATCAGACATTTTTTGTACTAAATATGGTAGATCAATTATGTAAACCAAGAACCGTTTCTGTTCTTGTTCTGTTCGACCAAGGATCGATCCCTGAGGAACACCCATTTTTACTGCACAACCTGATGATATAACACCGTTAATGGCAACTTTATACGTTCTTTTTGTAAGGTAGGAAGATAAAAGATCCAAAGAGTCTTTAATACAGCTTTTTTAATATTTTACAGTTAACTATAATATTATCAACACAGAAGGCACAAGATGGTGTAACTCTGGTTGGTTCAGTAAATATACACCATGTAGATTAAAACAGTTAAAATGAGAAACAAATCGCTTTTTGTCTACAGTTTCACTTAACAGATCAATATTAAAGTCACCACAAATCACTACTTTTTTCTTACTTTTGAAAACTTTTCTCATGACTTCTTTCATTGTAATCATAAATGCTGTGAAGTCAGCAGAAGGTGGTCTATAAATACACATAAATAGATTTCCATCCATTTCTGCTCAAGCAATCTCACACTGACGTTCAACAGAACATGCCACAATATCTTTTCTTTCTTTAAATTTTAAAGTATTTTTAAATAACATTATATAACCACCTCCCATGGCAGATGTTCTGTTAAGCTTACTGCCTACACAAAAGATTTTTATATTAAATGTCACAGATTAATTTAGCCAAGTTTTAGTAAAGCACATGATGTCTTATCTAATAAAAATTCCACATCTAAAATTTTGCCAGAGAAACGGTTAATATTTTGGTACAATAAACTTATTTTTTCCAAGCATTGTTTCTCTTTAGTCAGCCTTACATTACTAAAAAATAATTAGTCATAGCATTAATAGATACTCTATTTAATGTTGAAAAATGAAACACAATGTCTATACTTTTTAAGCAATGTGGCCAAAATTATATCAGTACTAAAAAATATTGACGACCGCGTCCCCTAGTGGTCAGGGTACCTGACTTATACGTTACGGGTTCGAAGCTCAGCCAAAAAAAAATATTGTGCAAAAACACAAATGGCTGCTTTTCGAGTCTGGTTGTATGTGTATGTGCCAGCGTCTGAGCGTATAGAGTGTATGAGCGTTACGAATAAGTTAGGACGAGTGAGTGCCTCTGTGTTTGCTGGTAAACTTGTGACATTATAACATCTCCTGCGCAGTTGGTAACTGCCACACTATGACAGTATTCGGAAGTTGTCGTCGTATCTCATGGCAGACGAGAACATCGCTGTTAAATATTAATACGTGTATCTGTATTTTTCAGTTTTTAGGTTTTAAATAATCATTCAGCCTTTCCATCCAATAACAATGTGGGTGTCTTCAAATTTAAATTAATTTATTCAAATTAATTTATTTGTATAAAATAGAGTCTTATTACTTAGATGTTACGAATATTTCTTCGTCCCTTTACTCACTTGTCACTTTATTACATGCAAGTGTTAAGAATCATAGTAATTATTACACAAATTGAAAATAAAAGTACACAAATGTCCAGATCGTTTAAATATCAATTACTAATAAAATCACTGTTACATAATATTGTAATAAATTCACGAGAAGAGCGAATAGTTTTTTCTAAGCTAGTGCGTTTACCATCTAGAACTACATTGCCACTTACTCATGGTTAAGCACTAGCTTAGAGGCTAAAATAAGTTATTTTGTCAATATAATGACTAAGACGACATCACCTGACTAGTAACTAGAAAATGTTAAGTAAGATATAATCATCATCATCAATCTCATTTCAGCCTATCACTAATACACTGCTGATCCACTGCCTTCCCCATAGATTGCGACAAAAGTTTGCCGTTATTGTGGGATTCTTCTTCATTTTTCGATCAGGCGGGAAACGAGACGTGACGGGCGGTGAACAGCGTCGCCGTCATTTTGGTAGGAGTAAAAAAAATCTTACTCCCCATTGCGTTGCTATGAGCAGTATTTTTTTTTCTATTATTCAATTCAGAGGAAATTGTCCATGCATTTCATTCATAGTTTTTATTTTTAATAATAATCAATTTTTTTTGTACTTTGTCTAACGTCCGGTTGTTTGTGGGGTCAATAATGGGGACCCGACTGAAAACCAGTGCTGTGGGGTACCACAGATTATAACTGAGGCGGGATCCTCTTTGACATCGCATTTTTTAAATACTAGTTTTTGTTATATTTAATAATGTTGTGTGTTGGTCAAATAAATATGTTTGTTTCTTTCTTTCTTCTTTCTATACTTACAGCATTACACATTATGGTGTTATTCTGCACGAATAGAGGCTGTCCGTAATATACCTTAGTCGCCTCTTACGACACCTCGGTTGTAAAAAGCTAGGTGCTATTGTACTCTGCCTATGTTTAGAATATTTGGATTTTAATCATATTTTCTTTTAAATATGACAAATCGTTGCAACATTCGACCACACACTACCATGGTAACGTATCTGGTACTAGAAAATTCAGTAACAAAATTCTGTGTGGCCACCACCCTGCGCTCGGTTTCTTGAGACGTCAGTTCTTAAGACTCAAAACACTATGCCCTTCACAGCGAAACACAGCAAGGTTTGCACACTATTGCTGCCACCACCACCTTCGGGTCATCTGCAGCGGCTCCATGCAGATGCCGCGCAGGTACGCGTATCGAGACAGTTCGCAACACCCGAGCTAATCATCGCGGGGGAGACACTGCTCCTCCCGGTCCTCGCTTCCGCGTCGGCGGGATTTACAGAAGAGCGTAAGTGTTACTAAGGAATAGATAATTTGTTTCAATTATTATTTAATAACTACTGCTGTACGACATGCCGTGTGGCCGTGTGGTAGCGGCTTAAGAGAATCTACCACCCCATCTCGTCCCGTGGGTGTCGTAAAAGTCGACAGAGGGAAAATTAAAAGCAGAAGATGGGCAGCAGCATCCTCCTGGAACATCATAATAAATATACTGCGGTTGCCAACCCGCCTGCCAAGCGTGGCAACTATGGCAAAATCCCCCCAAAATGAGAGCTACAAACTTTTGTTGCACTCTATGGGGGAGGCCTATGTTCAGCAGTGGACTAATGGTAGGCAGATATGGTGGATGGTGGTGGATGGCTGTACGACAAATACGGGCACTGCGAAGGTACCTGACTGCATAGAAGTACAACCGCTAAAAAAAGTCAAATCACAGCCTATTAATGTTCCTTTGCTGCCACACACGTACTCAGTAGTGGAACATTTCTACATCTAGTGCTACTCTCATTCCTGAGAGGGTTTTAGATCCGAGAAGAGTCCGCCACGCTACGCCAATGCTTGTCGGCGGACTTCACAGAAGTCCTCGGAATATTTTTATTTATATATAGGATTCCTCACGATGTTTTCCTTCACTACTGAACACGTGGTAAATCAGCACTTAAATTTGCAGAACAATTTCAGAAGTACCGGCACCGCGGATCGAACTCGGGTCACTCGCGTACCATATATTCCACAGGGCGAGCGCCCGGCATCTGAGCTACCACGGGTCTTACCTTTTTTTTAATAAAAGAGGGGGCAAACGAGCAAGCGGCTCACCTGATGTTAAGTGATCATCGCCACCCATGAACATCCGCAACACCAGGAGAGTCGCGGGTGCGTTGCCGGCCTTTGAGAAAGGAATAGGCTCTTTTCTTGAATATAAGTCATATTGGTCCGGAAAAACCGCGGGCGGCAGCAAGTTTCACAAAGTGATCGTGCGTGGAAGAAGATTCCTCTAAAAGCGCACAGAGTGGAATGCAAACCGTCAAGGCGATGGGGATGGAACTTGGTGCTTTGCCGCGATGTACGATGGTGAAACTAAGAGGTGGTGGTCAATGTTGCTGTGGGTTGATTTCGTATTCTATTTGTTTGCATGTCTAGTTATTTCATCAGTTCTGAATTTAATTTGTATGCAATTTGAAGACATTACTTTTTAAATATTTTTCAAGTCTTTATTGTTGTATTCCAAGGTTAATATCACGTTTTACCGCAACGAAACGCGAACGAGAAAACGTTTGGTATCTGTCCTAAATGGCTTGAGTGTCATATTCTTGACAACGTGAGGGACGACTTAAATAGGTCTCCTCACAAAGGTTTTTACTGAAGTTCTTCTAGATAAAGTCATTCTGCGTAATTTATAAAGTGTCATAATACGTAATATATAAAGTGTATTATAGTGATAAATATAAAATAATAATCATCGCCATGAGGGAGGGCGGTCGGTGTTCTTCAAAACTAGATAATACACACCATTTTACATTCTGCATGCGTATCTTAGCAAATTAACTTTCCTTTACTAATGATCTGAAATAAAAAAAATATATGTATCTCCAACAATCAATTTATATAAATTGTAACAAGAAATAAGCTTTCCATTATAAATTGAAATGATGCACTTCGCACCAAAAATGTTGTTGAAATCCACTCTTTTGAAATTAAACTCTTATCATAATTGATTTACATTGCAATTGCATGAATATTTCTGAATTTTCAACGGCTCTTTGAAGTAATATTTACGAGATATTGAAAATGTTTATACGTATCTCTCATGCAAATTAATATCGTCTGAAGATTAATTATAATTTAGAAATTTAAGTTTTTTATTAGGGTCTGTTAATGAGATTATTGTTAAAATAAGCAATTTATATTCTAGGCGGGAAGTAAAAGGAAAAATATACCGAATATGTCCATTACCATATACGGTTTCGATAAATAATTTTAAATAAAAATACGGACAGAGGTCCTGTTAGATGTAAAAAGTTGCAAAAATTTGTAGTAAAACAAACAACTTATTTGTGGTTTTTAATATTGATCTAAACATTCCTAGTTTTAATACGAGACTCACAGATAAATCCCAGCTAAGGAATGTGCGTGTCATAAGTCACATTTATAACTATACAGACTTGCGTGAGGGCGCGTTCGTTAACACTTCCGTGTCAGAACAAAGATATCGAATGCGATATGTTTGACAAAAACTCGTTTGCTATGTATGCCCACAGGCCTTATTCTCTCGAGCATCTGAGCCAGGTGAGCTAGCAATCTGGACATCATCATCATCGTTTCAGCCCGTCGCAAGTCCACTGCTGAACCACAGAATGCGGTCGTGAGCAACCTGCATCCATCGACTTCCCACAAAACCGTGAAGGCCGCTCCTTGTCACTCAAGAACCTTTCTTCCACAGTGGTTATCGATTCTACGAGCTATATGGTTGGCCTATTATCACTTCAGTCTTATGCTTTGGGCTATGTCAGTTACTTCGGTTCTAATCCTGTTACTGATTCTAACTCGCTCGCTGAACGACTCTGAGAATAAAACATGCGCGATTTTATTCTTCTCTGACAGTCTGCAAAAACTACGTTGCCTAGTGGTCAGAGTACCTGACTTCTACGTCGCGGGTCCTAAATTCGAATCCCAGCCGCAGCTACCATTTGTGCACACAAGCAACACAAATTACTGGTTTTTGGGTCTGGTTATGTAACGCATGTTAAATGATGTCTGTAAAAACGAACGCATTAATTACAAAAAAAAGTAACAGCGTATAAATGTCCCACTGCTGAGCACATGCCTCCTCTCATTTTCGAGAGGGTTTTGGAGCAGGGAAGAATCGGCCACGTTCCAATGCGTGCGGACTGCACATGTCTTTGAAATATTTTTAATTTCTCAGAGAATCAGGTTTCCTCACGATGTTTTCCTTCACCGCAGAGCTCTCAGAGGTAAATCAGCACTTAAAATTGCAATTTGCCCTTCAGAGCGAAAGAAAGTAATGTTTGCACACTATTGCTTCACGGCAGAATAACTGACACTGGGGTGGTACCTACCTAAACGGATTCCTGCATATGAACAGACGTTGCATCAGATGAACGACTCTCCTATAAAAACGAGACAGCTACTCTAACCCTACCACGACACGGCCAACTTTAACTCCACATAAATTCCTTTCATCACCATCATCATTTCAGTCTATTTTAGTCCACTGTTGAACATAGGATTTCCCAATAGATTGCCACGAAAACACGGTCCTGAGCCATCTGGATCCATCGACTTCCCGCAAAACCGTGCAGGTCGTCGCTCCATCTAGTGGGAGGGCGCCCTACACTGCATTTGCCGGTACGAGGTTGCTCGAAAACCTTTCTTCCCCAACGGTTATAGGTTCTACGAGCTATGCCTTTAAACTTAAGTAATTCATTATCAACAATTCGTGTGGTAGCGACCACAGACAGTCTACTACCCCATCTCATCCCGTGGGTGTCGTAAAAGTCGACAGAGGGAACATTGAAAACAGGAGATGGACAGCAGCATCTTCCTGGAACATTTCAAAAAATAAACCGCCGTTGCAAACCCGCCTGCCAAGCGTGGCAACTTTGGCGAAACCTCCCAAAATGAGGGCTACAAAGTTTTGTGGCAATCTATTGTGGAAGTCTATGTTCAGCAGTGGACTAGTAATAGGCTGAAATGATGATGATGATGATGAATTAATGTGGAACGTATTAGATAAATTTCACGATGCCGATGTGAGGTAAGAGTAGACTCACATACGTTAATCTTTATCAACGTCTGGGTGAAGCTTTTAAAATTATTTCGTATCGTTTATGAGTGTCTACAAAGTTTAGCTACGGGAATGGTAAGTCGCTGAACTTAGACTTGGTAATTTCACTTGTAATACCGAATTCCGCTTCACTGCTGCAATCAAAGATTCTTAAACTGCTTTTAGAAGTAACAAAAAAGTAAAGTAACAGCCTATAAATGTACCACTGCTGAACATAGGCCTCCTCTCATTTCTGAAAGGGTTTTGGAGCGGGGAATAGTCCGCCACGCTGCTCCAATGCGGGTTGGCGGGCTTCACATGTCCTCAAAATATTTGTATACCTTCGGATATGCAGGTTTCCACGTGTGACGGTGTTTTTCTTCACCGCTGAGAACGTGGTAAATCGGCACTTAAAATATTGGAACAATTTTAGAGGTTCCGGGGATCGAATCCAGTTTACTCGCGTACTATTAAATTATAGGCGAGCACCCGGCAAACTTATTTCTAACTTATAAAAAGTATTACTGCTCTTATATAAATTATATTATTATTTACTAAAATCCATAAATTTTAATAAATAATAATGTAATAAACAAATTTTACTTTACAAATCTAAAACAAAAAAGGGCACGCAGAGACCACATCCGTTGCCCACTTTTCGCAGCCTCAGAAACCGAGACGTGACGGATGGCTAACCACGTCGCCGCTATTATGTTACGAGTTGAAATTCAGCCGATAGGTGTCCGGCAGAATTAATAAAACGTACCTCTTTCCTACCGAGATGCCGTAAGAGGCGACTAAGGTATTGTACGGACAGTACGGACAGGTATTGTTTAATTTGTGCAGAATCACATAATATCTGTCACTACGCTGCTCGCGGGAACGCAATGGTGATTAAAAACATTTTTAAGTCGTTCCAATATGGCGGCGACGTGGTTCGCCACCCGTCAAGTCTCGTTTGCCTGCAAGGGCTACGTGAGTGGCCTCTGCCTACCCCTTATATGGGAAAAAGGCGTGACTGTATGTATGTACCTATGAAGTTTATAATCAAAAAAGCTGGTAAGTGTACAAAGAACATTTTGTATTCTACATACATACATAAGATCACGACTGTATCCCATAAGGGGTAGTCAGAGACTGGGCACTCACTGCAAGAACAGATGACTGCCACAATCCTAGTTTCACCAAAACAATATAATGCACTTGGTGTAATAGGTGGTGAGCCCATCGCCACCATGCGCTGTTGGGTGCACAGTGCAGTTTAATTCCTTACTCGCCTTTTTTTGTATTCTTGTAATTTAAAATGTAGTTTTCTGTAAAAATGTCTTCAAATATTAACAATGACTTCTGAACAAATCATCATATCGGCGGAATTTGCTTTTAAAGCGCTTTTAAAGCTATCGCTTAGAAGTTACGACGGGTATAAAAATGCTAAAAGTAAGAAAAATACCTCGGTGTGAGCGAACAGCCCTGCGCGAGCCCGCGCTACGCGCGAATAGACTACCACCAATTAACTACCTACATTCTCTACTCTATAATTTTTTGTAAACTAAGAACAAAAAGCTTTGTAATTTTTTTTTAATATAAAATTTTGAAACGCAAATTAAAAAATACAGCGGCTTCATGCAACTTCGGCATCATCGAGGAGCGCGGCTCCCTTTGCGCAACGGTCGAGAGCGGTCGTCTACCACGCCATCAAATATTGGCTATATTTGATGGCTTATGTTCCCTTAAATAATACATTATTTTAGTAAAATAATGTATCATATCTGACCAGCTGTAGAGCCGCCGATGAAAATAGTCGCTACAAAAATTGTTAGTGTAAGGAATTGTGGTTGTTCTATCTAATTTCTCTTTCTAATATCTATGTCCCGTGCGAAGTCGGGACGGATCGCTAGTGTGTTATAAACTCGGTTTGAAATAGTTACAACGTATAAAACTTTTCTTCTTCAACTAATAAATTTCACTCCACACCTGAGCTAATCTAGCGATATCAGTAATATATATCCATCCGCACATGCTCTGCCTTCGTATCGATTTATGACTCCCATAAACTTTATACACAATGATTTATGTGGAACGGTCAATTAGATACCAAAGTTTAAATTAAATTTATACCCAAAAAGCTAAGACGGTATTAAGCGGTAATTTACCACATTTACGGCACTTAAGACGTTATATTTTAAAAACCTTTATCATTTATACGTATCATTCAGATTTTAAATACTCTTTTTGTACGGAATTGACGATCTTTGTTTAATTGTGATGATCACTTCTAAAAAAACATACACACTTACAGTCACACCATTTTTCCATATAAGGGCCCGCTATTCTCGCTCGCGGGAAACGAGACCTGCCGGTTGGCGAACCATATCGCCGCCATTTCGGTACGAGTCAAAAAATTCTTACTCTCCATAGTGTTCCCACGAGAGGTAGTGACAGCATTGCATGTTACGGTATATACGGCACGAATAAATGCTGTCCGTATAATACCTTAGTCGCCTCTCACGACACCTCGGTAGGAAAGAGGTAGGGTTCTATTCTACCTCTGCCGGACACCTATCATTAAAGAAAATTCGTAATTGTAAAATCCGAAAGAGGGACCGGGTTTAGAGCAGCTTGACCTGAAACAATAAAATACATAAGTTGGTTTGCTTGTGCACGCTACTGAAGGAGGGCGGGCGGTGCTCTTCGAAAGAACTAGGTAATATACACCATTTTTATTTTGCATGCTCAGCAAATTAACTTCCTTTCCTTCATGATATGGATTTTCGCAAAGTACCATGCGGTAGCAGGCTTAAGAGAATTTACCACCCCATATCATCCTATGGGTGTCGTAAAAGTCGACAGAGGGAAATATCGAAAACCAGCAGATGGGCAGCAGCATCTTCCTGGAACATCTGAATAAATAAACTGCGGTTGCCAACCCACCTGCAAAGCGTGGCAACTATGGCGAAATCCCCCTAAAACGAAAGCTACAAACTTTTGTGGCATTTTATTCGGGGAGGCCTATGTTCAGTAGTGGACTAGTGAAAGGCTGAGATGATGATGATGACGATGAACGCCTGATTCTATTACTTATCTTAAATCATTATTTAAAATTTCTATTCTGCAAACTACGAGAAGATTTAAGCGTTCATAGATTTTATTTTAGAATAACCAAGAACGTATGGAAATCGGAAAAGCACCTTTAATTGTTCTTGCATTGTCTTTAAGCGCGGAGACGAGATGAGTAATAGTTTTGGGTCTACGAGGAAAATGAGACAAATTCTTGATGCACTGGGCGCTATAAATACATAAGATCCTATAAGAAACCAAAACAATATAATGCAGTTGTTATGATAGGTGGCGAGCCCATCGCCACCATGCGCTGTTGGGCGCTATAAGTACGAGAAAAGCGGGTTTCGTTCAGGATTATAAAAAAAAATTACAGTATTAGTTTTTCGCAATGTTGTAAGAGCGTGTTTTTATAAGAAAGAATGTATGAGCATAATATTAATAGACCTATTTATAAGCATTAAGAATTTCCTTTTATTTGTACTAATGTAGTTTGATACTGCTTTCGAGTATTCCCCTCAATAAGATATTACAAAAATCGGATCATTGAGCATTGTAGGTTTTCTCTTTGTAATATTTATGACGATGAAACGATGATGTAAGCCATTTTACAAAACCATTTTTTTTAACAGATATTTCCACAGATGTTTAGACAGTGTTGCAAAAGTATTCAATATAGGAAATAGGTTGGGAAGTTTTAGAACTATAATTTTCCTGCGCTGATTACTATTTCTTTTTTATAAACCGGGAGCTAGCGTCATCTTAGAATCCGCTAGAGTGACGTCATTAAGAGGAGGCACTTATTTTTAGAAGTGTACATTAATTGTTACCATAATAATTATTCTTATTCCGTTTTTTTTTATTGCATATAGTGATGAAACGAGCAAAACGTTCACCTGATGGTAAGTGCAACGTCTACCCATAACAAATGCTGTGCCACCCAGAAAATTTCTGTGTGACACTACACTGAGCCCATCACCCTGAGACATAGGTTCTTAAGTCTCATATGCCCAGTGATTACGCTAGCTCACAGTGCCCTTCAAACCGAAACACAGTAATGTTTGCACACTACTGCTTGATGGTAGAATAACTGGCCCTGGGGTGGTACCCACCTAGACGGACTCCTGCATATGAATCCTACCACCAGTAAACGTACATACATACATACTATTTAAGCCTTTTCCCCATATAAGGGGTAGGCAGAGACCACATACGTAGCTCACTTATCGCCTCCGCAGTAAGCGAGACGTGACGGGTGGATAACCACGTCGCCGCCTATTTTGACACGAGTCGAATTTCCTGCTTCCCATTACGTTCCCACAAGTAGCTAGGCATCGGCAGGGCAATCACTGGCTTGGCGGAGAAGAAGGGAAATGGATAAGGTAAGAAATGCACATGGGGTAGGGAATGGGAAGTTGGTAGAGGTACTATAAGGTATAGGATACTACTATGTCGGAGAGAACGGGAGGAGATTGCAGTGGCACGGGAGGCCGGGGTCGCTTTCCCAGTATAAAGTTAGTATTTGTCGGTCAAGGCAACTAGGTCTAGTGCTTCTTTACGAAATCTTCACTTGTATGTTATAAAACCTTAAAAAAATTATAATATATCCATATCAGAATTCCGATGTTATCATGTCTACCCACCCCATCTCATCCCGTGGGTGTCGTAAAGGTCGACAGAGGAAACATCAAAACGAGGAGATGGACAGCAGCATATTCCTGGAACATCTGAATAAATAAACTGCTGTTGCCAATCCGCATGCCAAGCGTGGCAACTATGGCAAAATACCCCCAAAAGGAGCTACTAACTTTCGTGGCACTGTATGGGGGAGGCCTATGTTCAGCAGTGTACTAGTGATGGGCTGAGACGACGATGACGACATTATCAGAATTCCACTGTCTGGTGATCTAGCAAAGTATATAATAATCGGATTTACTTGTAATGTAATTTACGGTAAATTAAAATCTATTATAGCAGAAACAAATATAGCAGAAGCATAAAGTATAAATCAAAGTTCAGTAATAAATTCTTAACTGGCGGAGCATAACCCCAAATAGGCAACTTAATCTTGCGTCAGTTCGTAATTCGATTAAAGTTGCTGACTCGAGCCGCCTTATTATATCTGGCGTTTAATTTCCATTCGCGGTTTCGCGTCACGCAAATGCCCAAGAACGTCTATAATGCTCATAAAAATAATTACAGGAAAAATAAACAAAAGTTAAGGAGAGATTATAAATTTTGTCATTTAATTTACAGCCTGATAGTATTTTAAAGAATGTTTACTTTGGTGTATACGTTGGTTGGTGTGTACGTCATCATTTTCTGTCTAATGGATCGTTTCACTACATGCAGTAAGGTAGTCAGGGAAACTCGCAAATAAACAGAAACACACAAAAGTAAATTTTGTACACATGTAAGTACATTTTCGAATCTTAAGTACTTTCGGTTGTTTGTACTCGTATCTCCTTTAACCTCTAAAGGTTTATGTATGTGCTGTCTTATGTGTGTAAGTCTCGGCTTGAAAGGACTTATTTTTGACAGTCGATTTGCCAAAGCCCAGATAAATACATAGAAACTATTGAACGAGTAAGCCACTGGCAAATGAGTAAAAGGTAAATATTTTCTAGAGATAACCAATATTAAAAAAGGAAAATCACTGTAATGCTCGCCGTATTAAACTACTTAGCGATTATAATGTATAGCCAAATAAATCAATCAGAAGAGCAGGGGTTGTAGTTGTAAAACGTAGTACAAACTAAAACAAATAAAATACGAGAACATGAAAAAGCACGCATCGCTAGTTAAGTGAGTAAATCCTAATAGTACAGTCGGTAGCTTACAACTATTTTAACGAATTCAACAGCTTTATATACTACGAGTACAATGCTCCGATTCTTAGGCGACAGAGGGTCCAGTGTAATAGTTCCTGTCAACACTACACCGCGCAGTTCCCTGTTTGATTAATGGCTCTGAAACAATTACACCGTTTGCTCTCACATAAGCATTTTATTGTTTTTATAGTAACACGATTTTGGGATGAATTCCGTTATGGCGACGTAACTCGCTCGTGTAATAAGATTTATGTTTTTTTTTTTATTGTATAAAGTAACGAAACTGAGCAATACTTTCACCTGATAGTAAGTGCAACGTCCGCCCACAACCAATGCTGTGTCACCCAGAACATTTCTGTGTGACACAACACTGCGCCCGTCACCCTGAGACATTAGTTCTTAAGTCTCAAAATGCTCAGTGATTACGCTAGCTCACAATGCCCTTATAACCGAAACACAGTAATGCTTGCACACTACTGCTTCACGGCAGAATAACTGGCCCCGTGGTTGGTACCTACCTAGACGGATTCCTGCATAGGAATTCTACCACCAGTAATTTATTACATTGTGTTTTATTACATGCTTAAAATTAGCTGAGCTTGTTTCCCGTTTCTGTGTTTCATCATCATCGCAATCATCTGCATAGTCCATGGCGGCCATAAGCCCTATACTATATACATATATACATATCTATAATTTTCTATATATATATATATATATATATATATATATATATATACATAGATTTTTGCATGAATTGTTATAATTTACCAACTAAGAATAGTTTTCATGCTGATGACATCACGACGATGATCTCTTTATCGATTTCTAACATGGCCGCATCTAATTCTTATTAATAAGTTCCTAAAAGTGTGACTCAAAAAACTGCCATAAAATTCAACTAAACTTGTCGAGAAGACATTATTAGAAACAGGAGACGGAGATGTGTGGAAATAATTCTTACTCTGCACTTGCAAACCCCCTGGCTACTAAATTTATGATGTAATTATTTATGTAATTTATAAATGACATGTAATATGGCATTGAAAAAAATAATAGGACCAGTGTTTCTTGACGGTTCTTGCCGGAGGTCTCATTTTTTGAACCGGTATAGATTTTGACATTCATGAGAGCTTAAAACAAGACGGAACTAGGTGCACACAAAGATATCATCAGCGCACAATATATAATTATAAATATAGTACAGTCGTAAAAAATAACAACATTCAAATTGCAGAATCAATTTTAAAAACGGCTCAATCGTATTTCCAGCCCTTGAGCTTCTGCAAAGCGTACACGCCAACAAACAGGCACTCAATATCTTCATATTTCCGTCTTTACTTTTAAATGTCATAGACATAAGACAATATTAAAAAAAATATTAATTAATATTATTAAATAAACTAATGGTGGTAGGATCTCTATGCAGGAAACCATCTAGGTAGGTACCACCTCAGTGCCAGTTATTCTTCCGGGAAAGCATTAGTGTGCAAACATTACTGTGTTTCGGTTTGAAGGGCACTGAGACCTAGCGTAATCACTGGGCATATGAGACTTAAGAACTGATGTCGCAGTGTGGTGTCACACAGAAATGTTCTGGGTGATACAGCATTAGCTATGGGCAGATGTTGCACTTACAATCAGGTGTACGTTTTGTTCGTTTCGTCACTTTATCAAATAAATAATAACTTGGAGTGGTATTCGAAACCATGAACCAAGTCAGAAGCACGTATGCTAACTACAATCCCTCACGGTCATCGTTCATAATGCGATACAACCTAAGGTCCGTTGACTTCACGATAGATCCTTTTCGACACTTTCTTTAACGTTGAGAATGTTGCCGCGCACTAAAAGTTCTCCTATATCGAGTTCATTTTGAACCACCTTCTTTGTGTTTCTCTGAACGAAAGCTTATTAATGGAAAGCTTTGGTCGTCACTAAACTCTGACCACAGGACTAAAGTAAACTGGGAAATAAATTTAGTCGTGTCTCGCGGTAATACCATCTGAAAATATTTTAATAGATTGTGTCTTATTAAACATCCATTTTCCTGCTTATTAAACTTAATGGGAAATATACTCGTTTATAAATCGTTGCGAAATATATGAAATGACCAGAACACATCACATCTTTCCTATATATATATATATATATATATATATATATATATATGCGTGAAACGAGACGTAACGGATGGCGAACCACGTCGCCGCCATTTTGGTAAGAGCATAATATGGGATTAATCTGCACGAATAAAGACTGTCCGTACAATACCTTAGTCGCCTCTTACGACACCTCGGTAGGAAAGAGGTAGGTGCTATTCTACTCTGGCTTACGTATAACTAAAAGAAGTAAGCCCTTTTAATATTTAAATAATTCTGCATAGATAAAAACAGTTTTATATACCTTTTACGGCAAAATTGAAGTCGAACAGGATAATTAGATCATCGAAACACAAGGCGTGAAATTTTCAATATTATCACGTTCGACGTTACTTAGGTATTTTCAATATGTAATAAACGTACAGAGGATTTCTTATATTTACGCGAACACTGCACATTTAAACGAAACTAATTTTACGGATTTTATCGCGTTTAATTTTATCATTTATAACCCGTCGTTTCGAGTGCTTTACAGCACCCATGGTCACGGGGGGACTGAGGTGACAGATGTCCTGATGTCATAGTTAACCCGGAGTACCTTCAGCTTTTAAGCGATAAAATCCTGTAAAATTAGTTTCATTTAAACGTACAGAGGGATAAATTTGATGTTCCAATAATTTAAGTAAGCGCTCCTCGTCAAAGCACTGGCTATTATATATCGTTACATGTCAGCTATGTGTCATCATCATTTCAGCCTATCACCTAGTCCACTGCTGCATAAGCGTCCCCCATATATTGCCACAAAAGGTAGTAGCGCTCATTTTTGGGGAATTTTGCCACTGTTGCCACGCATGGCAGGCGGATTGGCAACCGCAGTCTATTTATTCAAATGTTCCTGGAAGATGCTGCTGCCCGTCTCCTGGTTTTTATATTTTCTTCTGTTCGACTTTTACGACACGGGGTGAGATGAGGTGGTAGATTCTCTTAAGCCGCCACGCCACGCCACGAAAATAATAGACTAGAAATTATGAAAAAATATTAAAAAAGGGCGCAACATTTTTCTCCCTTTTCTTTAAACGTAGCGTTTTTACCTTGAAATTTTAAAAATTAAAAGTTGTATCACAATTACATTACAGTACCTACTTATGCGATAATCAATGCTTTTAATTAAAAAAACGTGAAATGTATTATATTTGAACGAAAATCTTCTGGTCATTTCATATATTTCGCAACGATTTATAAACGAGTATATTTCCCATTAAGTTTAATAAAGAGTAAAATGGATGTTTAATAAGACACAATCTATTAAAATATTTTCAGAAGGTATTACCGCGAGACGCGACTAAATTTATTTCCCAGTTTACTTGAGTCCTGTGGTCAGAGTTTAGTGACGACCAAAGCTTTCCATTAATAAGCTTTCGTTCAGAGAAACACAAAGAAGGTGGTTCAAAATGAACTCGATATAGGAGAACTTTTAGTGCGCGGCAACATTCTCAACGTTAAAGAAAGTATCGAAAAGGATCTATCGTGAAGTCAACGGACCTTAGGTTGTATCGCATTATGAACGATGACCGTGAGGGATTGTAGTTAGCATACGTGCTTCTGACTTGGTTCATGGTTTCGAATACCACTCCAAGTTATTATTTATTTGATAAAGTGACGAAACGAGCAAAACGTACACCTGATTGTAAGTGCAACATCTGCCCATAGCTAACGCTGTATCACCCAGAACATTTCTGTGTGACTACCACACTGCGACATCAGTTCTTAAGTCTCATATGCCCAGTGATTACGCTAGGTCTCAGTGCCCTTTCAAACCGAAACACAGTAATGTTTGCACACTAATGCTTTCCCGGCAGAATAACTGGCACTGAGGTGGTACCTACCTAGATGGTTTCCTGCATAGAGATCCTACCACCATTAGTTTATTTAATAATATTAATTAATAATTTATTAATATTGTCTTATGTCTATGACATTTCAAAGATGAAGACGGAAATATGAAGATATTGAGTGCCTGTTTGTTGGCGTGTACGCTGTTGAAGCTCAAGGGCTGGAAATACGATTGAGCCGTTTTTAAAATTGATCTGCAATTTGAATGTTGTTATTTTTTACGACTGTACTATAATTATAATTATATATTGTGCGCTGATGACATCTTTGTGTGCATCTAGTTCCGTCTTGTTTTAAGCTCTCATGAATGTCAAAATCTATACCGTTATTGCTGAGGCACTATGATAGATGCCGGGATGATTGATTGATTCTTTTTATTAAAATGGGTGTGAACGAGAGAGCTGCTGGGAATTTCCGAACGTGTGTCTCTGTATTCGATATTTAATTAATCCTTTTTTTTCGGGAGCACTCGAATATTTCAGTTTCCAGTCTGATCGAAAAACATTATAAGGATACGGCGTTATGATAGACTGGTGCCTGAGATTGTGCGCTTCCATTGTATATAATTATTAAATTGTTATTGTATTGTTAAATTATAATCAAAGAAAGGTCTCGTGTGGTATATGCGGTAAAGTAACGCTGCAGATATTGGATGTAGCATGAAAAGGGATAAGGTCTACCGAGGATGTACCGCACACACGTACACAGAACACCAGCTTAAAGTAGGACTGCGTTTGTCAGTATTGGTTAGTGACGAGAACTAGAAATCTAACACATATTTGAAGTCATGAGATGAGGTAATCACTTAACCTGATGATAAATGCAACACCTGCCCTATAACAAATACTGTGACACCCAGAACATTTCTGTGTGGCACCACACTGCGCTCTTGACCTCGAGACATCAGTTCTTAAGTTCTGTATGTCCAGTCATTATACTAACAAACAGTGCTCTTCAGACCGAAACACGATAGTGTTTTCATACGACTGCTCGACGGCAGAATAACTGGCACTGCGGTGGTACCCACCTAGACGGATTCTTGCATAATAATCCTACCACCAGTGCTGCGATTACTTGCTGGCAACGAGTAAATCCATCGGAATCCTTCAGATCTAACATCGTTTCAGTCAAATTGATACATTAAAACACGTGTGTGTTCTTATGTACGGGCGTAAGTAGTTATTCTTCTTTGGAGTAACAAATCAAAAATAACTCCAAAAAGTTTATCCTGCGTGTCAATAGTTTACGTTATAAAAAATATGCAACTACCAAAATTTAATTAAAAAGCAATCAAATTAAAATTGTTTATTTTTTGTGCAGCATTAAATTATTTTGATACACTAAAAATCATTATTTTATCATTATCATTATATATATCTAATATATAATGATAATGATAAAATAATGATTTTTATAAAATAATGTATATCGCACCATTAGAATTATACAGACCTGAATCAAAATTTTGCGATATCGAGTTCGTCGTTTCAGCCTATCACAAGTCCACTGCTGAACATAGGCCTCCCCGATAGATAGTCCACAAAAGTTTGTAGCTCTCATATTGGAAAGGATTATTGATGGGTTGGCAACCGCTGTTTATTTATTTAGATGTTCCAGGAAAATACTGCTGCCCATCTCCTGGTTTTAATTTTAATCTGTCGACTTTTACGACACCCACGGGATGGGATGGGGCGATATCGTGTTAAAATCGTAAAATGATTATGTCATTTTACGATTTTAACTCATTCATCTTAAGACATCCTTCATCGAATGATTACTAAAACAGTTTTTTTAGCGTAGAAAACCCCATCTTAGTTATGGTCTCTTTCACTCCGCCCCGTTTCACCTACCTCAGTTCAATTTGAAAATGACAATTTCAATAATGTACTCGTATCACGATAATCATAAGCAATACGTTACGTGTTCAGTATCGTGGAAACATAATGCTTATTAAGATTTCAGGACTGAACCAAAGGTACGGTACGGTGATAAGGACCTATTTGTTGAATAGACCCACTATTTCATACTGAAATATTTCCTCACAATTGTGACTGATTGGGTGTTGAGTTACTGTTTCACTGGAATTATGTAATAATTTTTTGGTAGGATTCCTACGCAGGAATCTGTCTAGGTATGTACCACCCCAGGGCCAGTTATTCTACCATGAAGCAGTAGTGTGCAAACATTACTGTGTTTCGGTTTGAAGGGCACTGTGAGCTAGCGTAATCACTGGGCATATGAGACTTAAGAACTTATGTCTCAGGGTGATGGGCACAGTGTGATGTCACACAGAAATTTTCTGGGTGACACAGCATTTGTTATGGGCAGACGTTGCACTTACCATCAGGTGAGCGTTTTGCTCGTTTCATCACTATATGCAATAAAAAAAAACGGAATAAGAATAATTATTATGGTAACAGTAAATGTACACTTCTAAAAATACGTGCCTCCTCCAAATGACGTCACTCTAGCGGATTCGAAGATGACACTAGCTCCCGGTTTATAAAAATGAAATAGTAATCAGCGCGGGAAAATTATAGTTCTAAAATTTCCCAACCTATTTCCCTATATTGAATACTTTTGCAACACCGTCTAAACATCTGTAGGAAATATCTGTTAAAAAAAAATGGTTTTGTAAAATGGCTTCACATCATCGTTTCATCGTCATAAATATTAAAAAGAGAAAACCTACAAAGCTCAATGATCCGATTTTTGTAATATCTTATTGAGGGGAATACTCGAAAGCAGTATCAAACTACATTAGTAAAAATAAAAGGAAATTCTTAATGTTTATAAATAGGTCCATTAATATTATGCTCATACATTCTTTCTTATAAAAACACGCTCTTACAACATTGCGAAAAACTAAAACTGTAATTTTTGTTATAATCCTGAACGAAACCCGCTTTTCCCGTACTTATAGCGCCCAACAGCGCATGGTGGCGATGGGCTCACCACCTATCACACCAAGTGCATTATATTTGAACTAAACCCAAGGACTTATTTACAGCAAATAAATGAGGTTAATGGTAGTGCTTATAATGAACAACCAACAGTTAAAAAAAACTGTTTTATCCTGATGATCTGGTCCGTTATTTTAATATTTGATAATGATTTATAGTATCTGATAATAAATAAAGCAATTATTAATATTTGCTTTCAGAACAAAATTGACAAAGAACATACACATTATACTCGTAGTCTATCCATACAAGAAAATAATGAAAAATTATATCAGATGGACTAATTTATTATTGTGGTGGTAGAATCACCTACCAATTAGACCAATTAGAATATCTGCTTTTTTAAACAAATTTACAAGACTCTTTAGTTTTGTAGTCTAAGTGACTACTTTACTTAATAGCTTAAGAAATGCTCTTCGAATCTACGGTTATACGGTTATATGGAAGTAGCTGGCACTGGGGTGCCTCCGCCCAGAGATAAGAACGGTACTCTATGTGATGACGAATTTGTACCATGAAAAGATGCAAGCAAGAAATACTGTTTCGCTCTAATGGGCCCGCCAATCTTTACAGAGGAGAATTCGGCCTTCCCTTTCAGGTGACCGCGAAGCTGAACGTCACTCCATAAATATAAACGCCAAGGAGAAGAAGTCTACAAAGGGGCGAAGGGGAAGGAGAAGGAGAGAGAAAACGCAAGCTTTTGTCTTCTTAGGTTTGATTTGGTCTAAATTTAGTCGACCCAAATCCAAGATTTTGTCTAATAAAATCTCGAATTCAGACACAAGTTAGTTCCAGAACTCGTCGACTTATTCCCGAGAAATATTCGCATGGCCGGTGTATAAGGCATCATCAGTGCTGTGGAGCACAGGCATGCACAAACTTGGAGTCTGATATTGAGCATAAGTGGAGCATGCACCTATGACTACGACCTTGATGTCTGTGGGAAAATTGGTGACATAATTGCATAATTTCTTAGGAAGTACATAGGAGAAAACTAAGCCAAGGGGCAGCTTTGACAAAAGCTCTTTTTGTTGGACCCGATCAAAGGCCACTATGTCCAAACGAACTGCCTGGGCCTCCCACTGGGTCTCGACTTTCTCCGTCCATCGACGAGTGAGGTAGACTAGAAGATCACCAGCTAAGCGATGCTGACGGAATCTGTACTGGCGGTCACTAATCAGCTGGTGTCCCAAAAGGTACCCCAAGAATTTGTAGTTTATAATAGACTCCATTCTTTGGGAGATTAAGGGGTGATGGCGGTGGGCCTATAGTTGGACGAATCTGAGCGGTCGCCTCCTTTTAGGGATCGGGTGCGGGTGCTCTCGTTCGGAGTTCGGGACGAGGCCAAGAGAGTATGTGTCATATGCCAGATTAGAAGAGGAAGATAATGTCTACACATATTAATTTGATATTTATTGTAATTTCTAGCTTTGACAATTGCATCCACTGACTTATCTCAAAACATAGGATATATATTCATGTGTTAGTGAACCATTTAAATGAGCACTGTATTTATCGTGATCAATATCGGGGATCGAACTCAGATTACTCGCATACTATGAAATTTAATAAGAACATGATTATCAATGAATATTCTATATGAAACATAAACAGAAACAAGTCACGAGCTGTCTTAAAAAGTTTCATCGGATTACGAACTGTTAAAAGATCAAGTTGCCTTTCGTGGTTTGCCCCTATACCTAAACATTTACCACAATTCCAAAAACTTCCATTTGTTCCGTTTGCGTAAACCCAACATAAAGTATTTAGTAAGAAAGTTCAAATGCACAATCGCTCTCTACTTACCTTAGATAATATTATTTTGTACACAGTAGGTACAAGTTTTGGAAGACCGTGTAAAAAGATTACCCCATACAAAACCTTTAAGTGTTATGTTTATGATGTACAATTGTAAATAATAATAGAATGAAATGATTCTATTCCACGTAGAATATAATTGTAGCTAAACGTTATTTTGAGGGTTTCAGTGTCATATGTGCCATCTATGACATCATCATTACTTCGGGAGTTTTTTTCTAAATTCAATCAATAATCTCAAGTTATGTATTGCACGTTTGACTTAATGAAAGAAGGTGTGTTAAATACTGTAAAATATTCTTACAATTGAGTGGCTGACTGCTTTGTCTGTACAGAGTTGGAAGTCTTGGGCTCAAACCCCAACTGGAGCGCATATTTTTTTAAAGTTTTTCGTTAAAATAATCTTAAATTGTTAATTAAAAATAACAAAGTAGTGAAAACCACTTTTCTACTTTTCTACATTTTATGAACTTTCAATTTTAATGTCTGCAAAAACCAACGGGCAACCAAAGAAAGTTTGCTTTGACATTTTATCTTAAATTTATAAATTATAGTGATTTCTATATATATACATACACAGATATTTTTTTATTTTTTTTAAATGTGTCGAATAAATTTAATAATGAATAAATAAATATTTTTTTATTGGCAAAGTGCTGAAACGAATGAAACGTTCACCTGATGGTAAGTGCAACGTCTGCCTATAGCAAATGCTGTGTCACCCGGAACATTCCCCGGTGAAACGTGGATTGTGGCAGTCATCTGTTTTTGCAGTGAGTGCCCAGTCTCTGACTACCCCTTATGGGATACAGTCGTGATCTTATGTATGTATGTATGTACTATATGCAGGTAAACCACGTGGTACAGCATATAATAATATAAATTAATATTTATGAATCCGTCTAGGTTGGCACAACCCCCGCCAGTTAATCTGCCGTGAAGCAGTAGTGTGCAAACATTTCTGTGGTTCTGTCTAAAGGCCACTGAGAGCTAGTGTCACAGGGCATATAAACTAAGAAACATGACTTAAGAACCGATTTCTCAGGGTTATGGGCGCAGTGTAGTGCTACACAGAAATATTCTGAATAAGACAGCATCTGTTATGAGCGGACGTTGAATTTATTGCTCGTCTCGTCACTTTATTAAATAAAAAAAAATGTATTGTATAGTGTTTACTATATATCTTATTGTATCACATTAATTTTATCATATCTTATATAAATAATTATCTATGCATATTTATATTTATATCCCAACCAGACGTGACCACTATAGAAATAGCCCAGTTAATAACAGAATAGTTATCCCTGTGATGATTCTGCTTATTTTCATAGAAAGAGCTCACTAACTTTCATTATGAATATGTAGTGATTGTTTGCTGTCCTGATTCTTTTTAATTAACCAGTTATTTTTGTTATTTAGCCCTTCACCCCGTTTTCATTTTCCCTCTGTCGACTTTGACGTCGCCCACGTATTGGGATGGGGTGGTAGATTCACCTCAGCACAATTATTAAAAATCAACACTATAGTATACTATCTATCTGGTTCTATTTTGTTACTATAGTATTCTATTCTATTTTATTCTATTCTAAGAATTTCTTTATCCGGGGACGCCACTATGCTCAACACACGTGCTCTACTAATTGCATGGAAATTAATCTCTTCCTGGGTTATTAGGATAAATGCCAGTTTGTAAGGTAGCCAAATTAATTTTCACGAGCGCCTCACCATTTCCAGGCGTCTGTTGGTAAGATGTCCGTGTTGATTAAATTAGACCCGGACTATAAATGTGAACTCGCGCGTAGACCTCCTTCATTCCTTTACCTGGCAACATAAGGTTTAAAGTGGAAGTCCATCAAAAATGTACTCTAGTTTCTAATACATGAGGTATTATTTACATCTACGTGTTTTCGAAATTAATCCTTTTGTCGTACAGAAACATGTTAAGTATCGCAGACTGGGCAGTTTGCGGAGTGAATCTATTAAACAGTTTCATATGTAATACTTAAAAAGGTCTGTCCACAAGCAGTTTTTAAATGGACCGATAAAATGATATTATTACATTCCGAGTTAAACCTATTTCAGTAATATTAATAGATAAAAACTATGATAGTAGAGTTAGTTTTTAAGTATTCTTTTTTTTAATGGAGAAAGGTACAATATGTACTAAAAACATCACCAACGTATCAAAGAAGCCAGCCACCAAGACGCCGGCATTTCGTAGACCATGTACCATAGAACGACGCTCTAAGAGTCTAAGACATGGGGGGAAGAGTCAGCTTCAGCACCGAAATGCTAATAGCCACCCTTTCTGATATGCAGGTATGAAAGTTTACTCAACTCTATCTTAATAATTTCAAGTTCCAACTCATCTTTATTAGATCATTTCTTACAAGAGACCTTCAACAATAATGATTTTATATCATATACTTTACTTACATAGGATCTTTCTATGGAACATTAGCACTAGGCAACATTAATACTGTACTGAGTTATGCTCGACTCTTGTACCCTAAGGTATATAAGTGCTCAGGGGCTAGGCGCTCGCTATAAATTTAATAGTACGCGAGTGACCTGGGTTAGATTCTCCGTGCCGTGATTTACCACGTGCTTAGCGGTGAAAGAAAACATCGTGAGGAAACCTGCATGTCTGAGAAATAAAAAATATTTCGAAGATATGTGCAGTCCGCCAACCCGCATTGGAGCAGCGTGACGGACTCCAAAACCTTCTCAGAAATGAGAGGAGACCTGTGATCAGCAGTGGGACATTTATAAGCTGAAACCTTTATGCCATTCCGCGCGGTCCATAACAAAACAGTATGGAGATTACTTTCTTATTATGAGAACACTTTCTTATACCGAGATAGGTTAATTATTTTGTATTGCTAAAACACTCCCCAGATTTAGAGATAGTCTTATAACTTTTTTGAATGCACGAACGCTTTCTTATTCTGGATTAGTTGTATAGAGTATTTTCTGTACAAATAAAGTTAATTTCCCATTGTAATATTATTGTTAGATAAGGTCTCTTGAATATTTTTATAGGTTTTAAAATAAATGTTAGGCAATTATGTATGTAATATAATGCCAAGAAAAATTTAAATGAACATTATGAAATTCCACCACTATTTTTCGAACACTAAGTTTTTAAAAAAATGTTTTCTTAAATCTTTCTGAAACGTACAAATAATTATAGATAATATATCATTACAATATGTAGCCGACTTTTCGCCCCCCGCAGGAAACGAGACGTGACGGGTAGCGAACCACGTCGCCTCCATTTCGTTATGACTCAAAAGAGAAATACAACTCTCCGTTGCGTTCCCCGAGCAGTATATTGACAATATTGCATATTGTGGTATTAATCTGCATAAATAACGCCTCTAACGATACCTACCGGTAGGAAAGAGGTAGGTGCTATTCTCTTTAATTCATTTTTAAGCAATTTAAAATATCATAATCTATTTATAATATATACAATACAATTTTATTGTTGTCTTACAGTCACCAATCAAAGTATGTGATAGTATATTTTTTAAGTACATATGTAAGTGTATTGCGGCGGCATCGGCGGCTGTGTAGACGAATCGTATTATCGTCGGCAAACATAACGAAACTCAAAACGAAATCAAAATTTGATTCTACATTGATGATCATCATCATCGTCATAATTTCAGCCCTTCATAGTCCACTGTTGAACATAGGCCTCCCCCAGATATTGCCACAAAACACGGTCCTGAGCCACCTGCAGCGATCGACTTCCGGCAAAACCGTGGTCGTCGCTACATAGAGCCGGTACGAGCTTGCCACTCGCGAGCCTTTCTTCCCCTACGGTTATCGGTACACCGGTATAAGATAGATTAATCGACAAATACTATACATACATACAGTCACGCCTTTTTACCATGTAAGGGGTAGACAGAGGCTCTCACGTAGCCCACTTTTCGCCCTCGCAGTAAACGAGACGTGACGGGTGGCGAACCACGTCGCCGCCATAAATCTGGATAAACCAGGATGAGGACTTCTAATTTTTATCAATTACTGCAACTTATTTTTAAACCTAAAGGCACTACGGTCTTGGTGTTGAAAGCATAAAAATATATAAAAATTCAAAACTGAAAGTCCATTAGTCGATATTAATTATTTACGACTCGTCATAATTCTTTTATTACGATACTTAGGAATCCAAATGTGGTTGGTTAGTTTCCCTTTTAAGACGGAAAAGTAATTATTCACTCCAGTTTATGACAAAGGCCATTAGACGCTTGCGATTAAATCTCAGTGCCCGCTGTAATGAGCTGTAAAGCACTGATCTTAGTGCTTGATAATCCAGTACCTATCCTAAATTTAAAGTATTGTATTGTAACAATGCGAGGATTTATGTGCGCCCGAAGTTTTTTATTGTATAAAGTGACGAAACGAGCAAAACGTACACCTCTGCGCCCGTCACCCTGAGACATCAGTTCTTAAGTCTGCTATGCCAACTGATTTCGCCAGCTCACAGTGCCCTTCAAACCGAAACACAGTAATGTTTGCACACTATTGTTTCACGGCAGAATAACTGGCCCTGGGGTGCTACCTACCTGGACGAATTCCTGCGTAGAAATCCTACCACCAGTCGGGGTCGGCCAAGCTGGTTAATAAAATTTGGTCCCCTGTCCGATGTCTGCCAGCGATACAACTCATACAATTTTTTGGCGTGAATCGATACGAATTTTTAATTTGTATGCAAATACTTTATTAATTTTAACAAAAACGGGTTGGAGTGCCACGATAAATATAGTTGTTGAAATTTAAATTCAATCAAATAAATTAAATAAAACACTACGCGTCTAGAAAAAAACAATCAAGTATACGTATAAATATATCTAGAAAAAAGGGAGAAAAATATTAGTTTTAAAAAATATTTTACGAATACCGTTAAAGATAATTAAATAAAAAAAATAAAGGAAACTAATTTTTACGGATTTTATCGCGTTTAATGTTTTTGCGATTTCCAGTCCGTACTGGTTCACATAATGATTTCTTATATTTACGCGAACACTACTCATTTAAATGAAACTAATTTTTACGGATTTTATCGCGTTTAATGTTTTACATTAAACAGAAACATTAAACGCGATAAAATCCGTAGAAATTAGTTTCATTTAAATGAGTAGTGTTCGCGTAAATATAAGAAATCATTATAAAAAAAAATAAAGTTTCACCCTATAAATGTCCCACTGCTGAGCACAGGCCTCCTCTCTTTTCTGAGCAGGTTCTGGAGCTAGAAAGAATCCGCTACGCTGCTCTAATGCGGGTTGGCGGACTGCACATGTCTTCGAATTTTTTTTTTTTTATTTCTCAGACATGCAGGTTTCCTCACGATGTTTTCCTTCACCGCCGAGCACGTGGTAGTTCTGCACTTAAAATTGCAATTAACAATTTTAGTGGTACTATGAAATTTAAAGCGAGCGCCTAGCCTCTGAGCAACCACTGCTCTAAAATAATTAAATATTTATATATCTTTTTTTAAGATAATTAAATATTAAACAGTAATTATAAACAAAACAAGCGAGAAGAAGCTCTCGAGAACTCGTACTTTCCGGCTCACATTATATAATATCTAATTAATGGACGGATTCTGAAGACGTCGTACATTATTTATTACCTGCTACAAATTCGAAGTCTTTGCACAAAACGTTAATATTTTTTTCGAACGGATGTGTCATGTCTACTTCTGAGTCGATCATCCTGAGCTCTTACTATTATTAAAAATGATTGGTTTTCTGATTTCAATGTTCCATGGTTCTGAATCTCTGTTTTAGTTGTTATTCAGATCAGATGTTTGATAGAAAAATTGGAACCATGCTCGTTCGTCTCTCACTTGATTACAACGTTTCTTATTATTACTATCATGCGCTGTTGGGTGCACAGTGCAGTTTAATTTCTTACTCGCAATATTCTTTTATCGAACCGCCACCACACGGCCTACATATACATAGAGTACAGATTCCATTAAAATGTATTTATGTACTTTAGCAGGGAATTTTATTATACTAGTGTCAGTCTACAGGATTAAACAGTTTTATGTGTCAAAAATTACATACATACATACATAAGATCACGACTGTATCCCATCCTACTGCAAAAACAGATGACTGCCACAATCCGCGTTTCACCAAAACAATATAATGCACTTCGTGTGATAGGAAAAAAAAAACTAACATATACATATCACTTCAAATATTACACATAAGTTGCTGCAAAAAAACTAATTTTATAAGGAAATTAAAATTATTTTACTTAATAATAAGTGGTTTTCATTGAAACTTGTAAATAAAGAGCAAACTGTATGTTCATATTTATGTTAGTAATTGCTTATTTATCCCGGCGACTGTATTACAATAATACGCTATCTTATTGTGTTACATGTCAGATTAAAGTGGGTCAATATAGTTAATAAATAAAAAAGGAAACAATACAAGAAGTCAAACAGAAATGTTCACGTTAGACATTACCAGCACAAAATATTTAGAGGTACAACAAAGGAAAAAAAAATCTCATTCGTCATTTCGTGGCTACAGGGGTAGGCAAAGAATTCATACGTAACACGATATTAAACTGAGAAGCACGCGTCTGTGACAAATTACCGCTGTGTATACGTCACGCGTCAAGGAGAGCTACTGAATTATGCGTACAGTGTTTTATATATTTTTATTGTAATGAATCTAAGTTGTATTAACTTTTTTTTTTTAAAGGAACGAGTGACGAAACGAGCAAAACGTTTACCTGAAGTTAAGTGAACCTATAAGAAATGCTATGTCACCCGGAAAATTTCTGTGTGACACCTCACTGCGTCCTGAGATATCAGTTCTTAAGTCTCATATGTCCACTGATTACGCTAGCTCTTAGTGTCCTTCAAACCGAAACACAGTAATGTTTACACACTACTGCTTCACGGCAGAATACCTACCTACTTAGACGGATTCCTGCATAGAAATCCTACCACCAGTATCTATTTACTCGTATTATACACGGTTAATGCTGTAACTTAACGCTATGTATGTAGATTTTGTTTATTGTTTCGGCAACTTACACGCTACGTTCAAATAGCTACGTAATTATATATAATTGTGTGGCGGGTCGTCCACTTCCCTTGAATATGGTGAAGGAGGGCGATGGCTGCCACGTGCGTCATACTTGTGAACAGGTGCTGTTGGTGGAGGCTGGTCAGCTCGAGTTTGCAATACATTTATTCATTTGTTATTAAATCTTGTCTTACGTTTCGTCATGGAGCGGGCTTAGGTTTTCTATGGGATTGTTCTTAGTAAATTTATTTATAATGAACTATTGACTAAGATAAAAAAAATAAACAAAAAACTGGATGAAGAAAAGTAAGTTACAGTAGCGTGCACAAGCTTGTGCACGCTACTGAGGGAGGGCGGGCGGTGCACTTCAAAAAACTAGGTAATATACACCATTTTTATATTTTGCATGCGGATCTTAGCAAAGTAACTTACTTTTCTTCATTATAATGGATTTCTGCAAAGTAACGCCTGATTCTATTAACTATAAAAAAGTGGATATCTACGGAGTTTCTTTCGCCTGATTCTTCTCCGTCAGTGGAACCTCAATGCGAAACTGTGGTAGATAGTAAAAACAGCGACGTTTGACAAACGAAATCAATATTTCTTACGTTGAAGAATAAATAATTTTCATTTCATCGCACATTATTCAATCCTAGCCGATAGGTGTCCGGCAGAGTAGAATAGCACCTACCCGTTTCCTACCGAGGTGTCGTAAGAGGCGACTAAGGTATTGTACGGACAGCCTTTATTCCTGCAGAATAACACCATAATATTCTATCCTGTTACTCTACTGCTCCTGGGAACGCAACGGAGAGTCATATATTCTTGACTCGTACCGAAAATGGCAGCGTCGTGGCATATCGTGCGTATCTCGTTTCCCGCGTGGGCGAAAAGTGGGATACATTTTAGCCTCTGCTTACGACTTAAGACTTAAGAGCCGTGGTAGCTCAGGGGCTAGGCGCTCGCTTTAACTTTCATAGTACGCGAGTGACCTGGGTACGATTCCCGGTGCCGGCACCACTAAAATTGTTAATTGCAATTTTAAGTGCTGATTTACCACGTGTTCGGCGGTGAAGGAAAACATCGTGAGGAAACCTGCATGTCTGAGAAATAAAAAATATTTCGAAGATATGTGAAGTCCGCCAACTCGCATTGGAGCAGCGTGGCGGATTCTTTCTAGCTCCAAAACCCTCTCAGAAATGAGAGGAGGCCTGTGCTCAGTAGTGGGACATTTATAGGCTGAAACTTTACTTTTTTTTACGACTTATATGGGAAAACGGCGTGACCTTATGCATGTATGTATATATGTTATCTTAAAGTTTCCGCCTATAAATGTCCCACTATTGAGCACAGGCCTCCTCCTCTCATTTTTGAGAGGGTTTTGGAGCTAGGAAAAATCCGCCACGCTGCTCCAATGCGGGTTGGCGCACTTCACATGTCTTCGAAATATTTTTTATTCCTCAGACATGCAGGTTTCCTCGCGATGTTTTCCTTCACCGCCGAGCACGTGGTAAATCAGCACTTAAAATTGCAATTAACAATTTTAGTGGTGCCGGCACCGGGAATCGAACCCAGGTCACTCGCGTACTATGAAATTTAAAGCGAGCGCCTAGCCCCTGATCTACCACGGCTCCTAAAGTTATCCTAATGTAGCTTAAAAACAAAACATGTGTGCAGTTCACACGCGGAAGAGGTGAAACCTTCAGACAACGAAACTTCGAGAGAATGTGACGAATGCAGAGTATCAAGAGTAGGATTATTATAGGGTTTATTTGTTATAATATTGTTACCAATCTAAAAAATATTTTACATTTCATTCTACATATTACATTACATATTATGCAGACTCCAAGTTTTCAATTTCAACAAGTGTGTTGCGATGTATTTCTTTGTTTCTGATAATCTTTGTATATCCAAAGTCATCATGCGTGCTAGTCATTCTGGTGGTGGAATTCCTATGCAGGAATCCGTCTAGGTAGGTACCACCCCAGGGCCAGTTATTCCGCCGTGAAGCAGTCGTGTGCACATTACTGTGTTTCGGTTTGAAGGGCACTGAGTGCTAGCGTAATCAATGGGCATATGGGACTTAAGTACTGATGTCTCAGGGTGACGGACGCATTGTGGTGTCACACTGTTCTGGATGACACAGCATTTGTTATGGACAGACGTTGCACTTACCATCAGGTGAACGTTTTGCTAGTTCCGACACTTTTATTAAATAAAAAAATATAAAAAAAAGCGTACTGTACACTCAAAGAAATTCGTTATAAGAAAACCCACGTAGCAGCCTATAAATGTCCCACTGCCTCCTCCCATTTCTAAAATGGTATCGGATTAGAGAGAGAGAAGTTTTCCACGTGTTGCCAAACTTCGCATGTCCTTGAAACATAAAAAAAGACTAAAAAAACGTCACAAAAGAAGCATAAATAATCAAAAGAAAATTGTAAGAACAACTAGTGATAAGATGAATGATAAAGTTATACCTATACGGATTCCTGCGTAGGAATCCTACCACTATTAAGAAGTATTTGATTATATTGTATTCTCTTTTAAATTCCATTCTCTGCCTTTTGGAGTTTAACTTACCATCGGGGACTTTTACATCATTGAATATATTTAACACCAAAAAAAATATATATTAAACCAATTAAGAAATATTTTTTTAACAGTCTGCAGTCAGCCTGCGATTGATTATTAATATTTAACGATTGTACACCAAACAATAATTTACAGCGAGAACGTAAAACAAGTCGTGCAGTAAAAGTTTTGTAACATTCTGTTCGTATATTTTTCGCAGTTTCCCCTTTTTTAAAACAAAATCAGTATTTTACGACATATGGTGCCAGATCGGATCCCACGAGAGTTAACTATTGCAGGGTAGCCGAAAAAATAAAATCAAAAACTGTTACATATTTTTTTCAAAACATAACAATTTTTTTAAAACAATTTGTAACACATTTTTTTTTAATTTTAAAGTAACAGCATATATAAAAGTAAAACTGCACCACTGCTGGAAACATCCCTCTTGTTTTTTTTTGTTTTAATTTTTATATTCTAAGTATCATAATCTTCTTTTAGCTTAAGTCTTCTGTCTTCAGTCCACTGTTAAACATAGACCTCCGTAAGAGAAATGATCACAATCTCATCCCGAGTGTATCATAAAATCGACTAAGTGATATTCGTGAAATTCAGGGTTTATCATCATCATTTCACCAGTCTCTAGTCACCCTTTAACAGTTCACTGTTGAACATAAGCCTCACCCACGGATTTCCACAAAACAATATTCTGAGCCATATAATGATTTCTTATATTTATGCGAACACTACACATTTAAATGAAACTAATTTTACGGATTTTATCCCGTTTAGTTTGTTATTTATAACCCACAAGACACAGTTAGCTCTTTCTGCGTACATCGGACCACAAATAATAATTAAAAGCTGAAGGTACTCCGGGTTAACTATGGCATCAGGACATCTGTCACCTCAGTCCCCCCGTGACCATGGGTGCTGTAAAGCACTCGAAACGTCGGGTTATAAATAACAAATTAAACGCGATAAAATCCGTAAAATTAGTTTCATTTAAATATTCTGAGCCGCCTGTATTTATCAACGTACCGCAACACAGAGTAGGTCGTCACTTAATCCTACGCTGCGTTACCGGAACGAGGTTGCCACTCGAGGACTTTACAACAGTTATCGGTTCTACGATGATGTGATGTTCTCCTAGCCGATTTCGACCACGGCGACAACTGCCGACTACCGTCGAGAGCCATCAACTGCGCAGGAGATATTATAGTGCCACAAGTGTACGCGCAAACACAGAGGCACTCACTCGTCCCAACCTACCCGCGCCCGATGTAAACCTGATGCGATAAGATCGGAGGTAGGCTAGGATGCAGTGTCAGAAACACGGGGACAATCACAACACAACCAGACCCGAAAACCAACAATTTATGTTTTAGCACAAATGTTGGCTCCGGCTGGGATTCGAACCCAGGACCCGCGGCTTTGAAGTCAGGTACTCTGACCACTGGGCCACACGGTCGGTTCTACGATATGACTGCTACATTGCCATTTCAAGATGCTGTTCCTCAGGGCTATGTCGGTTACTCTAGTTTATTCTAGTTCATTTACTTTTATTAGAACATGGAACATGGAACATATAAAATTAATTTAAACACAAAAATAAAAAATAAAACTAATGAAATGTACATATAGCAAGACAATATGTTTTAAACAGGCATTATTAAAAATCACGACGACGACGAAAATTGCCGACCGCGTGGCTGACTTCTAAGCCGCGGGTCCGGGGTTCGAATCCCAGCCGGAGCCAACATTCGTGCTAAAACATAAATTGTTGGTTTTCGGGCCTGGTTGTGTTGTGATTGTCCCCGTGTTTCTGACACTGCATCCTAGCCTACCTCCGATCTTATCACATCAGCGTTACATCGGGCGCGGGTAGGTTTGGGATGAGTGAGTGCCTCTGTGTTTGCGCGTACACTTGTGGCACTATAATATCTCCTGCGCATTTGATAGCTCTCGACATTCGGATACGGCAGTTGTCGCCGTGGTCGAAATCGGCTAGGAGACCATCATATTATGACGTTTAAGTTGCTTTTGGAAATGAAGGTAGCATTAGGTCATCTATTATTCTAATATTATAATAGTTATGTCGATTATAATAGTTATGTCGATTCAATTTGTATTGTTTTTTTTTTATTTCGTAAGTATTGATTTAACTTTTGATAGAATTTCTAAGGTCAACTATCATCAAGTTTGGGGTGAAATTAACGGTCGTTACATACACAATCCAAACTCTTACGCGTTGTAAAAAAGTCATGTATATACTAATCGAGAGACATATGCCTACCTAAATCGAATATCATTGAGACTGTGACCTGTCATTTTGTAAGCCACTTGATGAGCCATTACTGACTCCAAAAACCTTCTCAAAAATATAATAGGCCTATGGGAAGTTTATTGGCTGTTAATTTATTAATAAATAAAAACAATATGTATAATTTCCAATAGCAAACAAAAGATTTCGAATATTTATACGTTACGAATAAGAGTAACTGAATTAATTTGTTAATGCGAGTTGCATTTAAAATTAAAGTGGGTTTCAGTTTGTCGACAAAACTATGACATCGACATTAATTTTATTTTGTACGCGAATCAGCGAATTGTTTATCACATATAATTTTCTCTATGACGTAATAAGCGATGTTTGAACGTACATTTATGATTTTACATCTGTATAATGTTTACTTTGCTTTATTTAGCGAATGCCCGAGGTTTCGTTCACGTAGCTAAAGGATTTTTTTTTAAATATCCCGTGGGAAACATGAGATTTTCCAGATTAAAAATTAACCTTCGTCCGTCTCCAGGATGCAAGCTATCTCTGTGCCGAATTCCGTCAAGATCAGTTCAGCGGTTGAGCCGTGAAAAGGCAACAAACAGACAGAGGGACAGATATAGTTAGTTTCGCTCAATTGAGTTTCATGACATTAACATAGTGACAAACAAATCTTTCATTCTGGGCTTGTAACTATTTGTACAAGGTATCAGACACCACCATCCACCACCATTTCAGCCTACTATTAGTCCACTGCTGAACATAGGCCTCCCCCATAGAGTGCCACAAAAGTTTGTAGATCTCATTTTGGGGGGATTTCGCCATAGTTGCCACGCTTGGCAGGCGGGTTGGCAACCGCAGTTTATTTATTATGATGTTCCAGGAAGATGCTGCTGCCCATCTTCTGCTTTTAATTTTCCCACTGTCGACTTTTACGACACCCACGGGATGAGATGGGGTGGTAGATTCGCTTAAGCCGCTACCACACGGCAAATTTTAGTTTTTTTCTAAATTGTGATGTTAAAACTGCAAAAAGTGTTATCACAACGATTACTAAAAATAGCAGTTTTACTATGTCTTATTTGTTAATTTATTATTTATTGTTTTATTCCTTATTCCTTATTGAAAATAAAAGAATTATAAAGAAATTAACTGAGGGCATAGATAAATGTCTTACCATCGAACAAATTCATTCGTGCTGGAAAGTTGTTAATTATGTAATTCTACCTTATCATGTTTTAGTTATAAATAAAAATCGGTAAAAAAACTTTTAAGTTAAACGGTTTTATTTTATGTGCACTGAAAACTACAAAATAAATAAATAGTCACTTACCTATCAACCTACGTAGGTGATCTCGGTCATTAATATCTCTGATGGTAGTGGTTGTCATAACATGAACCATGTCAGCGGCCGAAAGGCAGTTCATGAATAAACACTAACACCAGGGTTTGCTTAGTAGGTAAACTAAGCAGCCCACACTATAACAAGTAGGTATTTTGACCTTCTAGTTCAGAAATATTTTAGTACTAGGGCAGAATAGCTTTAGGTATATTAGACTAAATAAAAACGTGGGGCCCCTCGGAAATCATACCTATGGCAGAGCATATCTTATACTTTGGTAGATCATGAGCTCGGCGTTTCGCTGGTTGAAGCCGTAACGGCTGGTTATTGATGGTCAAAACCTCCAGTTACGATTATAGTAAGTCGATTCAGCGGACCCTGGACTCCGGAGCTATGAGGTTTCGGATACGAACCGGATAAACCGCTAGGATGATGATGATGACGATTATAATAAGTCGATTGCAATCCACACTTCGTATAGTAGAAAGTAATACAGAAATAGTTAATGGGCCCCACGTTTTTATTTTAGTCTAATATGCCTAAAAGCTATTCTGCCTAGTACTAAAATATTTCTGAACTAGAAGGTCAAAATACCTACTTGTTATAGTGTGGGCTGCTTAGTTTACCTACTAAGCAAACCCTGGTGTTAGTGTTTATTCATGAACTGCCTTTCGGCCGCTGACATGGTTCATGTTATGACAACCACTACCATCAGAGATATGACCGAGATCACCTACGTAGGTTGATAGGTAAGTGACTATTTATTTATTTTGTAGTTTTCAGTGCACATAAAATAAAACCGTTTAACTTAAAAGTTTTTTTACCGATTTTTATTTTCTTGTTTTTAGTATTTAGTGAAATTGTCTACCGAATATTCCTCATTCTATTTAATTCATTCAGTGCATCATTATTACATGGTTTCTTACCTGATAATTTAGTACAATCTAATTCCTCAATACATAGCCCTTCCAGAGACTTGACTCGACTTAGAGCCACGTATGCTTGTCCTTCCTCAAACTATTTTGAGCCCAAATATACTACTGCATGGTCGACGGTGCTGCCCTGCATTTTATGGACGGTGAATGCCCATGACAAAACTAAGGGCAACATCCTTCTTTCAGCCGTACCATAATTGAATTTTGCTGGAAACTGTATGGCTTTAGGGTAAATAACGCGCATGCCGTCTCTGCCAAAGTCAATTTGAACTGATGGTATATCTGTTTCGTACATTTGGGTTCGACGGAACTGAGGCCAAACAATTTCTGTAATGTGGCCTATAGCGCCATTTACCAATCCTTTTGTAACGTCAATGTTGGACCGCAACATTACTTTTGCACCTACAAATATTTCAAGTACTGATGGTAAGCCTCCAGTCTTATTTATATCTGTATTGCTAATTTAGATTATCTGTTCGTGTGGCATCAATTATTTGATCCTGTGCTTTTATGGTATAAATTCGAGATCCCTTGCTTCGGAACAGATTTAAAACCGCAGCGTTGTGATTGTTTACTTGCTGATTAGTGGGGTATACCCTCAACGCTTTAAAGCGCTGTAGACTTTTTCGCGAGATATAGTGAATTCTCTTGTGATGTTCAAATTCTCCAAACGTTCTGTAACTACAACGATACCCACCTGGCTGGAAGATCTTGGAAGCATATTAGGTAATCTTTCACTGACCTCAAAGACATCTTGGGCAAACAACACTACTTGTCCGCGGAAACCGTACTGCCCGTATAGCCCAGTAAATTTTACGATTTTAACAAACGGGATGATTCTACACAGCAATCGCTGCTCTGCTTGCGTCAGCGATTGAATCTCATCTGGTATTGAATCTGGATCCAGATTATTCCAGTACGCCTTTGATGGTGCTATTGTTTTATTACTGGTCACATGTGTTTGGCAGCGCGAACATAAAAGTAATGTTGTTTTTGAAGACAGTTCTGCAGGTAGATATCCTAATGCAGATGTGTTGTAACGTACAGTATGAATTTGGTTAGGATAACAATGCTTCGTGCAAATGTCACAAACGTGTATACACGATGTGTTAATAGCATTTTCCAACGCTTGTACATGATTTTCAGCTCTGCGTTGCTGTGCACGCTCACGTTGGTTATTTAACCTGTCGTGGCGTTGCTCAAGTGTTTCTGAAGATTCTAACTCCTTTCGTCTCTCACGCCGTCCTGTTAACCTGGCCTCATGTTGCTCAGGTGTTTCTGACGCTAATAGCTCTCTTTGTCTGTTACGTTGTAATCTTAGCCTGGACTCATGACGCTCAAGTGTTTCTGACGCTATTAGCTCTCTTCGTCTGTCACGTTGTGATGCTAGCCTAGACTCATGACTCTCAGATGTTTCTGATGCTAACAACTCTCTTTGTCTGTCACGTTGTGATGCTAGCCTGGACTCATGACGCTCGGGTGTTTCTGACGCTATTAGCTCTCTTCGTCTGTCACGTTGTGATGCTAGCCTGCACTCATGACGCTCAGGTGTTTCTGACTCTACCAGCTGCCTTTGTCTCTCACGTTGTGCTATTAACCTGGTATCATGTTGCTCAGGTGTTTCTGTTGCTAACCTTTCTCTTTGTTTCTGTAGTCGACTATGGGTTTCATTTTCACTTTCCTTTGCACGTTTCGTTCTATACTTTTCTTTTGCCTTTTCGAGCCTTCTTTTTCGTTGTGTAGCAGTTTCGTTTTTATTTTTGTTTGCTTTTTTATTTATTATTTCCATGTTGTTCCCACGATTAACGGGCATTTTGACGGTCGACCCCCCCCCCCCCCCCCCCCAGAGGTCCAGTAAAGGGGCAAGGCTTAATATATAACAAGATGCGCCCAATCTTGAGGGGGAAGCTCTTACGACATTACATTTTTATCCACCCTAATGCCATACAGTCCTCGGCACGTTTTAACCTATAACCTTAACTTGGGTGGTATAGCTACCGCTTACTAACAAGGTATCTAATTACCTATTTTTTTTATCTGCCCCTCTAACGTCACACAATCTTGGACATAACTGTTCTCGATACGACTAATCATGCCCACACCTAATACGCCATTTTGTAACAGCGTCCATCTTGAGTTTGAAATTTTGACATAATGACAGTATTCTGCTAGTGTAGTCCTATTATTTGATACCCATATTGTGGTGGTTGTGGAAAAATATGTACCTAGTCCGCCATATTGGAACGGCGTCCATCTTGAATTTTAAATTTTGACATAATCATCGTATTTTACATTTGATACCCATATTGAGGGGGTTAAGGAAAAATATGTAATCCGCCATTTTGTATCGGCGGCCATCTTAGATTTATAATGTTATTGATTTTATTATACTGTATTGTCATCTAAATTAAATGTGTGTACCAAATTTCAGATCAATTTGACAACAGGAAGGTGCTTAAATTTCAATTTCTAATTTTGACCCAAATAAATAAACAAATAAATTCCGTACGGGTCGAGCTAAATAAAACCGTTTAAAAAGGTTATACTGGGAGTCTACAAAAAAGGGAGTAAGTCCACCAACTGATATTTATTTCTCTCTAGCCTAGGCCGGGGATACTTGACCAAGTTGCGATGTATAGTGGGTTAGCGACCCCGGCCTCCCGAGCTTCTGATGTCTTTTTTTTTTATTGCATAAAGTGATGAAACGAACAAAACGTTCACCTGATGGTAAGTGCAACGTCTGCCCATAACAACTGCTGTGACACCCAGAAAATTTCCGTGTGACACTACACTATGCTCATCACCCTGAGACATAGGTTCTTAAGTCTCATATGCCCAGTGATTACGCTAGCTCACAGTGCCCTTCAAACCGAAACGCAGTAATGTTTGCACACTACTGCTTCACGGCAGAATAACTGGCCCTGGGGTGGTACCTACCTAGACGGACTCCTGCATAGGAATCCTACCACCAGGGAAACTACTCCTGCTCTTTTCCAGATACCAGTATCCTACAACTTGTAGTCCCTTTTCCAACTTCCAGTTCACTACCCCAAGCTCATGTCCTACCTAATCCTTTTCCTTCCTCTTCGCCAAGCAAGTGGTTGTCGTGCCGATGGCTAGCTACTCGTGAGAACTAAATGGGGAGTAAGAATTTCAACTCGTACAAAAACGGCGCCGACTCGTCTCTTTTTATGCGGGGGCGAAAAGTGGGCTACGGATGTGGTCTTAATATATAATATGGGATGAAAGCCTGATTGTATGTATGTACTAATCTATTACAGTAGTCTATTATTCTGTGTGTTTACATTCCTCAATGACACTATACGTCAACCGCAAGTGATACAGAGCGTTTAATTTAGTGGTGTTACTTGACACGTGACGTGTAAAGCAGACATCTGTCTCTAGTGCTCACGTTATAATTAGTTACTCTTAGAAATGTTTCCCTTTGAGATTAGACATCGAAAATTTGTTAATAATCATGTTGGATTAAAACAACTTACACTACTTAAAAAAATGTTGTATATTATCTGGTTTTTGAAAGAGATCACCAGATATTGGTAGTATTGTAGTGGCGGTTCCCAGTGGCGGTGATAGTTTGTTTGTGCATGCTACTGTGGGACGGTGCTCTACAGCAACTAGGTAATATACACCATTTTATATTTCGCCTGCGGATTTTAACAAATTCAATATCTTTCCTTACTATAATCGATATCCGTAAAGCAACGCCTGATTCTTTTAACTATAAAGAATATATTATAATCGTCATTCCAGCCCCTCTGAATCCCACTGCTGAACATAGGCCTACCCCATAGACTGCCAAATAACCACGGTCCAGAACCACGTGCACCCATCAACTGCCCGCCCATCGCCCAATCTAATAAAGGGTTGCCCTACACTGCGATTGCCCGAACCAGGTTGTCTCGAGAACCTTTCATCCCTTTCGGTAATCGGGGTATATATTTTATAAAAAAAAAAATATGCAGCAATATTATAACATATTTATTTCATAAATCATATAGTATAATTACATTTTTAATAATATATGTTAATAAATAAATCATTAGAAAGATATTTATTATTTTTGAAATCTTCGTCAATAGCAGGGAAAATAACCTATAACATGATGTTTGATTCATTAATTTTGATGAAGAATTAAGGAAGACATAGCGTTGCCGTCTAAAATACCTTTGAGAAATAATATATGATTATAACTTGCGATCTGCAAACTTAGACATAAACTTAGATATAACTCTATGAGGTTTCCACCGCGTTTGTTTGAAAACGTTTAATGTCGTTCGTCGTTCGTTTCAGCCTATCACAAGTCCAACTGCTGTTAATAGGAGGCCTCATAGATAGCTACAAAAGTTTGTAGCTCTCATTTTGGGGTGATTTTGCCACAGTTGCCACTCTTGGCAGGCGGGTTGGCAACCGCTGTTTATTTCTTCAGATGTTCCAGGAAGATGCTGCTGTCAATCTCCTGGTTTTCATTTTCCCTCTGTCGACCTTTACATGTATAAGGAAATACTATAGAACCATATTTATGAAGTCCATTCGTGGAACAAAGCCCAAACGGGTGATTTAATAAAGCCACGCCGTGTCCCATTTAGACTTAGTAATAAATATTCATGAGGCGTTCCTATTCACACTGAAATCCTTTCTACTTACTTATGCACTTAGTGATAGTTAATTATAGTTTCTAGACTTCCTATATGAAATCAATTAACTAATTGGTTTGGGGTTATTCTGGTGAGGCCACTCACGCAGCCCACTTTTCCACCACGCGGGAAACGAGACGTGAAGAGTGGCGAACCACGTCGCCGCGATTTTGGTACGAGTCAAAAATTGTCACTCCCTATTGCGTTCCTACGAGCAGTACAGTGATAGCATTGCATAATTATTATAGTGTTATTCTGCACGAATAGAGGCTGTCCGTACAATACCTTAGTCGCCTCCTACGACACCTCGATAGGATAGAGGTAGGCGCTATTCTTAACGTCCGGACACCTATCGACAGAGTAGAATATGTGTTATATAATAGAAAATATATATAATGTATGTAAGAGTAGAATGAAATTATAATGTAAATGTTACTTAACAAACTATAAACATCCCACTGCTGAGCACAGGGTTTCTTTCATTACTGAGTGGTATTTTGGAAGCCGGGAAGAATCCGTCACGCTGTTTTATTGCATGTTGGTGGACTTTACATGGTTACGATTTTTTTTTAAATTTATTAGACACCTCACGATGTTTTTTAAAAAAAAATCATTAGACACTTTTGCACTTGCAACTTATTTTTATAATGATTTCTTATATTTACGCGAACACTACTCATTTAAATGAAACTAATTTTACGGATTTTATCGCGTTTAATTTGTTATTTATAACCCGACGTTTCGAGTGCTTTACAGCACCCATGGTCACGGGGGGACTGAGGTGACAGATGTCCTGATGTTATAGTTAACCTGGGGTACCTTCAGCTTTTAATTATTATTTTTGGTCCGATCTATGCAGAAAGAGCAGTTAGCTCTTTCTGCATAGTTTCATTTAAAAAACTTACTTTTACCCTATTAGCTACAAGTCGTAAATAAGTTAGTACTTATGTTTACTATTGAACCAGTTTAGTTTACCAGCACCAGATAGAAATAAAAACATACAATAACGTAGTTCCGTGTTAGGCTGACCAGTATAAGGTCTTTAAGCCAACACCTCTATTACTTACTGTTTACTACGCATGAAAGCAAACGTCTATGGCGTAAGGTGTTAAGTAGATTAAGGCATTTTCGGCGTATTTTCATTCAGAAGTTAATTGTTTCATACCATTTGTAACAATTTTTGTTGCAGCTCCAACATTCTTTATTTTTTATTTTTGTATACATTATGAGCAAGGTAATTGACTACGCCGCCTATAAAAATCCGCAATATCGAACGAATTCCGAGTGCGTTGCTGGCCTTTGAGAAATGAGTAGTATCTAAGTCCCGTACCCGTATTGAAGGTCCCTAGGTCCCGTATCGATCCAGAAAAAACAGTTTTTTTAGCAGTAGCAGTCTACCATGTTGTGTTTTTCCTAAACAAATGTCGGAATTTTCGAGGGGGAGGTGGGCCGTCTGATCGTCTCTCTCTGTCGACTTTTACGACACCCACAGGATGAGATGAAGTGGTAGATTTTCAAATGAAAAGCAATGGTTTCTGTATTTAAAAAATAACAATTTAAAAAATTAATTATACTTATTTTTTATTGACATTCGAATAGAGCTGTCATCTGGCATAGTGGCTACTACATTTCCAATGCTGATTCATTGGTTGTGGCTATCGAGTTCAAAGTCTAATTTTCCACATAAATTATTATGGTCTCGATGGGTTGTCATATGCCTTTGTCTCTGCATCTGGCGCTTTATCGGTCATTCTTTTTATGGAATAAAGTGAAGAGATGAGCAAATCGTAACCAATCGTAACCATAACAAATGCTGTGTCACCCAGAGACATCAGTCCTTAAGTCTCATATGATCATTATTTACACTGGCTCTTAGTGTCTTTCAGACCGAAACACATTAATGTTTGCACACTACTGTTTCACGGCAGAATCACTGGCACTGCGGTGAAATCTACCAAGACGGATTCCTGCATAGAAATATTATAACAGATACGATAGATATATAGTTTCTTTTTTGATAATCGGAAGAAGTTCGACTAGAAAAACCGGATTACATCATATCGCGGTGTTCAAAACTGTACTCGTCGATGTCCTATATTTTCCATTGTAGATAATTTAATTCGATTTCTAAAAGCATATAGGCCAATTTAAATTCTGAATGTTTGCCAACATCATAGTGTGGGAGCTCAACAACGTTCAAGTGTTTTTCGTAACTCGGTATGCCATTGTCAACAGATTTCAGTATAAAGCATTGTTTGAACAATGAAATCTGAATTCATTCAATGAATTCTGCTTGGAAATTACATTTTCATACTAATATTGATTTCCATGGTTTTGATTTAATTAACAACAATAAACTTAGTTTTAAGGTTCGCAAAAATTAAATCAAAATCAAAAAACTTTTAATATAACATACATATAGATGTCTGAAATATTTCAAACCGCTGGAGTTCAAATCAATTACATTTGCGAGTATATTTATCATTGCACCCATGTATGATATGAGGACGTCTTATACCCTAGGTCCTTCCCTGTGACCATGAGTGCTGTACAGCACTCCAAACGCCGGTAAATAAAATAAATTTAGTTTGATTAATTGTACAAAAAGCGTTTGCGTCAATATATGATATATGGTAGCTCAGGGGTTAAGCGCTCGCTTTAAATTTCATTGTACGCGAGTGACCTGGGTACGATTCCCGGTGCCGGCACCAAATTGTTAATTGCAATTTTAAGTGCTGATTTACCACGTGCTCGGCGGTGAAGGAAAACATCGTGAGGAAATCTGCATGTCTGACAAATAAAAAATATTTCAAGACGTGTAAAGTCGGCCAACCCGTATTGGAGCAGCGTGGCGGATTCTTTCTGGCTCCTACCCTCTCGGTAATGAGAGTAGGCCTGTGCTCAGCAGTGGTACATTTATAGGCTGAAACTTTACTTTTTTACTTTATGATATGTGGGATTTGATATTATATAATATAGACATTTGGTACTGCAATCACCAATCCACCTGCAAAACGACGCGACTTCGGCGTAGAATCCCAATTGGGACCTTTTACGGCTATTATGAGGCTGGTAATGAAAATGGTAATGAAAATGGTAATGGCTGGTAATGTAAGTAAGTAAGTAAGTAAAAAATGTCTCTGTCCATTTGTCTGTTTGTTACCTTTTCACGGTTCAACCGCTGAACCGATCTTGGCAACATTTGACACAGAGATAGCTTGCATCTTGGAGAGAAACATACGATACGTTTTATCCTGGAGAACCAAACAGTTCGCACGGGATATTTGAAAACTGTATCCACACGGACGAAGTCCCGGACATCAGCATCATTTATGGGATAGCCTTAAATGCTTTCACTGATATTTTAACTAAAAGTTCATTTAAGTAAGTAGATTAATCACAAATGGGTAAAATAACGTTGAAAATGTTCCATTATCACTTATGTCTATCTATCTTCTATCAAAAAAAAAAAAATTAAAATCAATTGCCGTATGTATAAAAATCACCTTGATCTTTCATACATGCGGAACAGCTCTATTAATAAGGTTGTTCTTTTTTGTTGTGTTCGAAAAAAAGTGTCGTTAAATTTGACAGTTCTGCTGTCATTTATTTTCATAACAACAACAAATTCCGCACTGAATATTGATATTTTGATAATTTATTTGAAACCGATATTTCATTGCGTTATCGGTGGTGATTATACTCGTATCTCCAGTGCATTTAAAACCGTATATGCACCCGGGCGACGCCGGAGCGGATCGCTTAACAATAAATATCAAATTTACTGCTGTTCGAAAGCTTGACTCCTTGAAATGTACTTTCTAGCTTAGTAACTGTATACGGCCGCTATACGAAAAGTGTTTAAGGATTAATACAAGTTTCCTGAACTAGGGCGGGTGAGATTTACTTGAAACGACAGACGAGGGTAACACTGAGGGTGGCGTGAAAAACGATACGGCGATCAGCTTTAACACAAACCATTGTAAACAAACAGGCATAAGAAATTGCGAAAACAATGTTCAAGTCACATTACAATTTTCGTTGTGACTTTTGAATAGAATAGAATAGAAGAATGCTAAATGGAATTTAGTATTTCAACATTATTGTGTACTAACTGTGCCCCGCGATCTCACCCGCGTAAAGAGCCGACCCCGATCGATGATAAAAATATACATATAATAAACATATACATAACCCAAAATCCGATTCAAAGGTTCATTTGTATCGGATTTTGGGTTTTTAATGTTTTTGAGCGGAACCCGAATTATTTTTATAAAAATTTAAGTAGCCTAAGTTACTCACTATATTATCAGCTTTCTATCAAAGTCCCGTCAAAATCGGTCCCGCCGTTTCGGAATTAAATTTTCTTATAATTACCATATGTACTTTCCATATATATATATTGTTATTACTAACAGCAATTTAGATTAGAGCAAATAGATAGACAGACAAAAACTTTAATTGTTTTTTTACTTATAAGTACCGTATATACTGTCTTAAGCATTGAGTAAATACCTGTTATTTTTCATTACAAACTGACACATCAATTTTATTTGTTTGTATAGATACAAAACATTTCTAATTAGTAGGTCGTCAGTATTTTAATTAGCATATTTGCTCGTCTGGTCACTTTCATCGGTGAAAAAAGTTTCTCAATAAGGATTCATGCTCATATTCATAATAGGTATTTCCTTATTACAAACTTTTATATTACTTGCAATGTATCCTATGTAGTTGTTGTCTTGGAACTTTGTTGCAAAATTTTTAACACATAAGTAACTTTGATGCCGATAATATGGATCATGGAGGTCGTCTCGTGATGGAGCCGGGAAGTGGCTTGTGGCCATAAGAACTGCTCTACTTCTCAACGTAACTCTGCCTTGCTCGGACTCGTTTGATTTGTCTTGACAAGTACAGTAGACCTAGATGATGTCCAGGGTCTCATTATGGAGCTGGGAAGTAGCAGCACAGAAACTCCCCAAGAACTCACAATCCTTCGTGTTTAGGCTCGTTGGATTTGTCTTCACCAGTACGATCGATCGTGGCGTGGTTTATTTAGGGCCAAAATTTTCTCTACTGGACCAGTATAAAATAGTACGGTACAGACTACTGTACTGTACTGTACTGTTTTGTACTAACAAAAATAAATTAATCGTAATAATTTCGACTTGATTCAATTGCTTCATCATTTAAAAGATTTGGATTGTTAAAACTAATCCAATTCTTTTAAAAATTTAGTACATCATCTGATGGTAACATCTTTACCTGTATCACGTATGATTCACAAAGAATATTTTTATTCAATTATTATTATAAGCGTGTGTTGCCTTGAGCAGAGATCTTTAGATGGACTCCTCATTGAAGAGCCAGGTCAAAAGTCACAGGCAAAAGACCCATTTGTCCTTTGGCCAACAAAGGACAAATGCGTAATCAAAAATTACAAGACGTACAAACAATAAAAGATAAAATAAAATAAATAAACAATGACATTTTACAAAAATTAGCTTCTATTTAAGCAATGCAATGAAACGAATATAATAAGATTAAGTTTTTATAAAGGTAAAGGTTATGCCAAATGCTAAGTATATATTTACTTCAGTAGACATACCCATATAATACTTGTATCTACATACTGTCAGATTAGTAGATCGTAATAAAAGTAAACGTACTCACTATCTATAACGCTGAAAATGATTTAATGTTTTGAGTTGAATTATTTGTTATTGTTTAGTAAAAAGCTATTAATAACTATATAATATTTTATTATTTAAACTGTATATAGAACAGGTGCAGGAATGCAATGGAACTGAAAGAACATTGCGATAAAAAAAGCAGTAAATGACATTATGTTGCCAAAGGTAAAAAATATCTTATAACTAATTAAAAGTAAACAAAAATAAAGTAAAAATTATAAATATATCTAAATTATATTATGGTCTGTATTGAACAGTTATCAAAAAGCTGGTCGAGCGACATGCAACCAAAGTAGGTACAAATAAATGTCAGTGGAGAATGATTGGTGATAAAAAGTTACTTGTACCGAAGTATATATTTTCTCAATTAGCGTATTTAATTTAACCTATAGATATCCTCGCGAACACTTCCTGGTGGTAGGATTTCTATGCAGGAATCCGTCTAGGAAGGTACCACCTCAGTGCAAGTTATTCTGCCGTCAAATAGTAGTGTGCAAACATTAATGTGTTTCGGTTCGAAAGGCACTGAGAGCTAGCGTAATCACTGGTCATATGAGACTTAAGAACTGATGTTTCAGGGTGACGAGCGCAGTGTGATGTCACACAGAAATGTTCTGATGACACAGCATTTGTTATAGGTAGACGTTGCACTTACCATCAGGTGAACGTTTTGCTCGTTTCGTCACTTTCTTAAAAAAAAAGAACAGCGAGGTTCCTTCATGTCACCTTCACTTAACGGATGAAAAGCCCGATCCATACTATAAGTGAAAGGTCCGATTAAAAATGAAGGGCCATGAACACAGTTACAATACATAGACAATCAGAAACTAATATTACATAATTTAGTTTTTTTTAATTCATTATTACTAGTCACGACTAGTCAACTGCGGAACGTAGGCTTCCCCAAAGATTGCTACAAAACACGTAAACACACATAGCACACATTTGGAGCCATTTTGCCATAGTTGCCACGCTTCACAGACGAGTTGGCAACCACAGTTTATTTATTCAGATTTTCCAGAAAGATGCTGCTGCACATCTTCCGGTTTTTCCCCTTGTCGACTTTAACGTCACCCACGGGATAAGATTTGGTGGTAGATTCTCTGAAGCCGCCACCACACGGCCAGATCACCGAACTGTGGAACAGAAAATGAAACAACGGTGTAACGCAACCACGATACTCGTCAGCTGACAAATATTTAGTTATTTAGTTGGCGCATTTAGTTATTAGTAATAAGTATTAATACATTTTTCGTGTTCTGACGCTATAAGAGACTTTATCAATTCATTTTATCCCGTGAGGTCGATGGAGCAATTACAATTCTAAATGGCATAGACTCGGACTACTACAAAAGTCTAAGTACTAAGTTTCGATTTGAAGCAACGGCGGACGTCAAACATAAAACATACTACCACTTCTTTCGGGTCCATAGGCAACTAATATTTAGAACCTTCGTATTTAGATTTTCGTAGTAAATCCCAGATTTAAAATACTCAGACCGGTAATGTTGTTCGATGTCAAAGGTGTGAGATGGATCTGGTGTTACGATCTCTAAGCAGGAATCCTTGTAGGTGGTTATCACCGCCGTGCCGGTTATTCCACCGTCAAGCTGTAGTGTGCAAACGTTAGTGTCTCGGTTTGAATGATAACTTAAGAACTGATGTTTCATGGAAACGAGCGCAGTGTGGTGCTACACAGAAGTATTCTGGGTGACACAGCATTTGTTATGATCAGTTGAACGTTTTGCTCGTCTCGTCACTTTCTAAAAATAAAAATAAAAACAGAGGCATTGACTCACCCCCGCCTACCGGCTTCTTATGTAACACTCATGCGAAAAGATCGAAGGTAGGCTAAGATGCAGTATCAGAAACGGTGACAATAACATCATAAGCAGACCCGAAAACCCACAATTTGGTTTTTTGCAAATGTTGGCTCTGGTAGGGATTCGAGTTCAGGACCACGCGATCGTCGCTTATTTGAATTTTAACCACAGTATTTTATATAAAAACAAGATCTAACGGCTTGCACATCAACTGGTTGAATCGATGTAGGCCATTCATTTTGCTGCCTCAATAACGGGAGCAGTAATTTGTAACAAAAGATGTACATCTATTTTGCATTCGCTCTCAAACTTTTTTACATTGGATACCTATTATTTAAAAACGTTTCGGAGCCACCAGTATTTCCCCTGTATTGTGATTTTGATAGATTTCTACTCCTTCTTTTTTGAAGTAGGTTACAAATAGACCAATATCCCTCACGTATTAAATTTAAGAAAAGCAAATTTAAAGTCGATGGGTATCCGACAGAGGAGAATAGCACCTAGATACCCGTGTGGTAGCGGCTTAAGAGAATCTACCACCCCATCTCGTCCCGTGGGTGTTGTAAAAGTCGACATAGGCCTACATCATGACGTGAGTTTAGGTATCGTGGTCTTCGGCAACTTAAACTTGAAGTATTATTAAAGTGTGTGACATGGAATTCTGCGGGTTGCTCAAACCATTAAATTTTATAAAGTAGTGAAAGTGAAGAAAAAAAAATTAATTGTTATACAACGGAAAAATTTAGAAGTAAACTGTTAAAGTAGGTATATATGGTAGGTACATATGGTGGTATAACATGACTTAGGGATTAACCTTTCTGATACATTATGAAGATTAACTTTAGAATCTAAATCGCCCGCTTTCGAATGAGCTAAAATATAAATATTGTATTAATAAACCTTGTGTGTTGGTGATATTATGCATTATAATCTTCACAGTGCAGACAAACTCAATAAAGTTGTAGCTACTATTAACTCATTTTATTTCTCCACCGTCTAGTAATAAGAAACACGGTGAACACCAACACTATTGTTTATCTAAGTAATTGGAGTTCTTTCCGGGCAGGGGTGAGGGCTGGGATTTAAACCCAGCAACCCCAAGTACAACCGCCGTGTGGTAGCGGCCTAAGAGAATCTACCACCCCATCCAATCCCGTGGGTGTCGTAAAAGTCGACAGAGGGAAAATGGAAACCAGTAGATGGGCAGCAGCATCTTTCTGGAACATATGAATAAATAAACTGCGGTTGCCAACCCGCCTGCCAAGCGTGGCAACTATAGCCTAGTTATATACCTCCAATATGAGAGCAACAAACTTTTATGGCTATCTATAGGGGAGGTCTATGTTCAGCAGTGGACTTGCGATAGGCTGAAACGACGACGACCCCAAGTAAAACTCCAGCATTACAGTGCCCTATAATTCAAAACACAGTAATGTCGTAACTTCCTGGTAGAATAACTAGCACTGCGGTACCTACCTAGACGGATCTCTGCATAGGGATCCTTCCATCTGTTAAATCTCCCACTCAAAGAAGCAGTGAAAACCACCTGGCTAACAGCGTAGGTCACCTTACAAAAGTAGACTTTACAGATTTTATAAGTTTTATTTTTACTGCGTATAGCCTGACGTTTCATCCGCTTTACAGCACCGGTTTGCGATCTTACTAAATAATGAAATCGAAAAGCAACCGTACCACTGCAAGACTTCAAGACACAATAAGCTCATTTTGCGGAGATCGGACCAAAAATAATAATTAAAAGCTGATACGAGAATCTACCACCCCATCTAAGTCGACGGAGGGAAATTTAAAACCAAGAGATGGACAGCAGCGTCTTTCTGGAATATTATAATAGCAAACTGCGGTTGCCAACCTGCCTGCCAAGCGTGGCAACTATGCTACTAGCTCAGAATCGCTCAGCGGCGGAAAGGACTATGCTCGGAGTTTCTCTGCGTAAAATCCGTAATGATGATATCCGCAGCAGAACTAAAGTAACCGACATAGCCCTAAAGATTAGCAAGCTGAAGTCGCATAGCAAGCATTACCGTTGGGAAAGAAAGGTTCTTGCGTGGCAAGACTTTTGTGGTGTGGGTGGCTCAAGACCGTGTTTTGTGGCAATCAATGGGGGAAGCATATGCTTAACAGTGGAGTAAAATAGGCTAAAATGATAACAATAATGATGAAAGTATCGGATTAACTATGACATCAGGATATCTATTTAATAGAATCAGGCGTTACTTTGCGGAAATCCATAATAATGAAGGAAAGTAAGTTACTTTGCTAAGATCCGCATGCAAAATATAAAAATGGTGTATATTACCTAGTTTTTTGAAGAGCACCGCCCGCCCTCCCTCAGTAGCGTGCACAAGCAAACTAACACCGCCACCAGGTACCCTCCACCAACCACTACAATACTACCACTAGATAATATACACCAATGAAGTCGAGAACACGACACGTGTTTCGCCCCAAAACGAGGCATTATCAAGCGTCATAAACTCTACGACAGACGGCCGCCGAGGCCACTGGGGGAGGGCCCTAAGGAGGGCGGGCCCTGCTCTTCAAAAAAACTAGGTAATATACACCATTTTTACATTTTGCATGCGGATCTTAGCAATACCAGGATATCTGTCACCACAGTCCTCCCGTGAACATGTCTGCTGTAAAGCGCTCGAAACGTCGGGTTATCATTAGTAGTACAATTAAACGTACCATCTTTTATTAAATGAGAAGTATTCGCGTAAATAGAAATCATTAACCGTGGATACTAAACATTACTACCACTATATTAAAACAATATTCTCGGTATATAGCATCTTATGTCTCGAAAGTACCCATGTTTCCATGAGCTTAAGTCAACAAGCAATAATTTTATTCTGCAATAAAAAAAAAATACCTTAATTTTATGTGTTTTTATGACATTTAAACGGGTGCTTGTTGGTTTAGTTGCGGTGATCAAAGCGTTATTACATGGAATATGTAATTGCGAGGGCGATCGATTTTGTAGCAATTACTGTAAAGAGAGCCGTGGTAGCTCAGGGGCTAGGCGCTCGCTTTAAATTTCATAGTACACACTCGTTCTCGCGCTCTGGTGCAGAACGGACCTATTTTTGACTGCGCTCCATGCGCAATCAAGCTCAAAAATCATACTCGTTATGGACAGTTGTCTGTAAACGCCCGTTGTCACAGTTGTGGATAGTGGCCAACACCCGCTCCCGTAGCGGTGTGTCTGGTTATTCTTCTTCGTGCGTGCCTTCATCGATCGTGTCCCTCGAAGTGGAAGTGTTGTGCTTCGTGGTGTTGTGCGAACGTGAAAGTTACGTGAGAGCGTTCCTGTATTGCGTCGACTTGCTGGTGAAAACCGTGAGTAGAGTGCATACACATATCTCGCCTCAGAGGCGGCTTTGTATTTTTGTGTCCGCTTGTTGCACTAGGCAACAGCCAGGTACACACCCTCGCGCACCTAAGGCGTAAGGCATTAGGTGAAGCAAATATAGCACACACCTCCCTGCTCACGTAGGGAGAATTTTTCTGCATTTGTGTACACACCGCCAAATCACCCGAGTGAAATGGCGACCAAGAGCGACATCGTATTAGCGCGTCTTGACGAATTCCTGCGCCTCGCGCACCCCGAAATCTGGGCTCAGTTTAGGTCATACCTACTGGAGTCTGACGACGTAGCAGCGGTCCGTCCGAACGCTATAATCCAGCCAAGGAGTCACGAACCAGCTTTCGACTCCGAAGGCCCGGCATCGCCGGCCTTAGAATCCGTCGTGCCAACACCTGCGCACGATGACGCATCCGCACCTGTGTGCGAGACAATGGTAGGAGTAATCACCGACCATAAAAAGACCGTGCCGACCGTGTCGGCATCGTCAGTAAAGAACGCACCTGCAGGCAATAAAACCGCCGCTAATGGGTGCAATAAAACAACAAGCACACCTGCGCTTCCCTTCCGGGAATCGCAATCCATTGTTGGGCCCGCGGCCCTTTCGGACGAGGGATCCGACATGGATTGCGAAGAATCCCGAAGTGCTCACGACGACGGCTTCACCGTCGTCGTGCAGCGGCAAAGAAGGGCGTGTCAAACACACGCAAGACTATCGAAAAGTCTCTGCCCGCGCATCCCGCAGCCCAACCAAATAAAGCTCCTCCGCCGATAATCCTACAGGATAAGGCGAAATGGAACGACTTGTCATTGTGGATGACAAACAAGAAAATTGTGTGCCCGAAGGCGCAGACGGCAGTGCAAGGTATCCGCGTATACCTAAGCACAGTCAGCGACTTCAGGGCCGTCACCAGCCATTTGCGTGGAAACAATATAAGTTTCCACACTTACTCGCTCGCGGAAGAACGTAGGCTCCGCGTAGTCATCAGGGGCCTGCCCAAGGAATTGGAGACTAGCCACATTCTCAGTGACCTTAAGTCACAAGACATACCTGTGTTGGAGGTGCATCGGATGCATCACCCACACAATAAGAAGTCGTACGACCTGATCCTTGCCATACTGGAATTAACTCCAGAAGGCAAGCAGGTCTTTAACGTTAAGACGATTTGCGGCCTTTCAGGCCTTTCTATTGAGGCACCCCGCAACAGGGGCATCATTGGCCAGTGCCACAGATGCCAACTGTACGGACACTCTGCCCGAAATTGTTTCGCCCGCCCTCGTTGCGTAAAATGCCTCGGGGATCACGGCACCCAGGATTGCGCTCGCACGCCAGAAGCGCAAGAGCCCCCAAGCTGCATACTCTGCGGTGAGCTGGGACACCCCGCGAATTACCGCGGGTGTAACAGAGCGCCGAAGAGTACAAAGCGCAGGGGAGCCAAGAAGAACGGCCGTAGGAAGGGCCCCGGGGCCACACAGCCCCAAACACCCGCTCCTATACAAACACCTAAGCCCGCGACTAAACCCGCGCCTAAACAAACGCCCGCGCCCGCTCCGGCCGCAGCGAAACCCGGTCCCGCTGACGGGACTACCGGGCAGAGCAAGAGCCAGAGCGCCGCGCCGGCGACGAACGCATGGACAAAACCGTTGCCCATGACGCAAAAGAGCGCAGCCGCCTCACGGCCCGCGCCTCAAATCGCAACGCCCAAAATACAGGGCTCGTCAAATTTCGCCGCAGATTTCTCGCTAATCTGCGGCTTCATGCGCAGCATAAATGTTGCCGAACTTTCGACTTTAGCACGCAAAATCCGCGAAGCAAAGTCTCCTCAAGACCGACTCATGGCTACCGTAGAGCACATGAACGTCATCGACGCGATTTGGACGTATCAATGCGCCTAAACATCACGCGCCGCGTCGAAAATAAAATTTTTTAATTGTTACCAATGGCGTCCCATATAGGTAGGATTAAACCACGCTCTCTGACTGTCTCGTATTTTAACGCAAACGGTCTTAAGACGCAGTTAGTTGAAGTCGCGAATTTCCTTCGTGACCACGACATCGACGTTATGCTAGTGCAAGAGACTTTCTTAAAACCTAGTATGCGCGATCCAAAGATTGCCAATTACAAATGCATCCGTAATGACAGAGCGACCGCGAAAGGCGGCACTCTGATCTACTATAAAAAGTCCTTGCACTGTATCGCGCTCGATACACCCGACTTAGTTAATATAGAAACTTCCGCGTGTAGGTTAGCAATGACCGGCCATAGGCCGCTTGTACAAGCATCAGTCTACCTCTCGCCATCCAAACAATTATTAGAATCAGACCTAAAATCCCTACTAGATTTAGGCCGTTCTGTTATTCTCGCCGGAGACTTGAACAGCAAGCACGGCAGTTGGAATTCCAACGCAAATAACACAAACGGTAATATACTGTACAGATTAGCGGAGAGCCATAACGTAAACGTTATAGCTCCCGAAACACCAACCAGAGTTCCGACGCAGTTAAATCAGCGGCCGGACACTCTCGATGTAGCCATTATTAAGGACGTGAACTTAGAAATAGACTCTATAGTTACGCTTCACGAACTTGAGTCGGACCACCGTCCGGTCATTTTTAAGCTGGGCCGGCCAAATGGTGAGGTCACACAGACCAAAACCATTGTGGACTGGCGTACCCTCGGGGTCAAACTCGAGGCTACGAGCTCCCAGCACTTGGATGAAATACCAGATATTATCGACTCGCCAGAGGTAGCCTGTCGAGCGATAAAATCATTCTCAAGTCATCTTAAAACAGTCGTCGGAGAATCCTCCCGGACGGTTGCGGTGTCGAGCGATCGACGCTGCAATCTACCGGCGGACCTCCGACGCCTGATTAGAGAAAAGAACCGTGCGGCCAAAGCGCACGACAGATATAGAACAGACGCGAATAGACTCAGACTGCGCCTCCTACAAAGGGATGTTAAAGAGCGCTTATCTGAGTACACTAAAGATAGCTGGGACACTATGCTTGGAGAAATCGAGCCGTCGCACACTGCCTACTGGCAGTTGGCACGGTCTCTCAAAGCAGAGCCGGTCTCACCCATGCCGCCACTTATTAGATCGAACGACAACTCGCTCGCCTTCGACGACAGCGAAAAAGCCGAATGCCTTGCAGACAGTCTAGAGAGCCAATGCACTCCGTCTCTCGCGCCTGCGGATCCCGACCACCTGCAGCAGGTGGCCGCGGAACTCGAACGCAGGGCTGCCATACCACCAGTGGGCGAACCACTGACTCCAGTGACTCTCGACGAAGTCACGAAGATTGTTAAAAATCTTAAAAACCGATCCGCGCCCGGCCTCGATGGCATAAACAACAGGGTGATCAAATGTCTAACTACGCCGCTATTGTGTCTGTTAGTCAGTATTTTCAACGCGCTCCTCTCCAGCTGCTCCTTCCCGGACGACTGGAAGGAAGCGGACGTTATAGGTATTCCGAAGCCTCACAAGCCGAAGAACATCCCGTCCAATTATCGCCCAATAAGTCTCCTCAACTCGATGGCCAAGATTTATGAGCGAATAATCCTTAGTCGATTAAAAGACTACGTCCTTAATAATAACATCCTTCCAGACGAGCAGTTCGGCTTTCGCCCCGAACACTCGTGTACCCATCAAGTGCACCGCCTAACGGAGCACATATTAGAAAACTTTCACGACCGCCCTAAGCCAGTAGGCACAGGGGCCTTATTTTTCGATGTCGCAAAGGCATTCGACAAAGTCTGGCACGACGGCTTGTATTACAAGTTGTATCACACAAAAGTGCCGGACAGACTCGTGAACATCATACGAGCCTTCTTGTCCAATCGCCTATTTCGCTTCCGGGTAGAGGGAACGCGCTCTTCAAGCCGCCCTCTCCGTGCGGGTGTCCCTCAGGGCTCCTGCCTCTCTCCACTCCTTTTCTCGCTATACACTAGCGATATACCTAAAGACCCTAAAGTCAATCTTGCGCTTTTCGCAGATGACACGGCCCTGTATCATTCCGATAAGCACAAGGGCCGCATAACGATTCAGCTCCAAGCCGCAGCCGATCGCCTAGGCGAATGGTTCCGGAAATGGAGAATAGAGGTTAACCCCGAGAAAAGTGTAGCAATATACTTCTCGAGGGGCACGCCTAAGCCAGCTAGACGTTACCACACAATCGGCAACAATCAGCTAGGCTCGATCACCCTGTTCGGACGCCCTATTCCCTGGGAAAAGAGCGTCAAATACCTCGGGGTCACGTTAGACGCAGCGATGTCGTTCGCTGCTCACATTAAGAACGTGCGTAACAGGGCGGCTTTTATCGCAAGCCGTCTATATCCGTTAACTTGCTCTTCAAGCAAAATGTGCTTAAGACACAAACTTCGCCTCTACAAGACATGCATTAGACCCGTAATGTCCTATGCATGCGTCGCGTTCGCACACGCGACGGGCAATCATATAAAGAAATTGCAGACGGTGCAAAATAGATTCTTGCGAAGTGCCACCGGAGCCGGCTGGTACCAACGCAATGTCGACCTTCACAGCGACTGTGAAATGCCCGTACTCTCTGAACACTTCAGAGAAGTATCACGGCGGTTTTTCGAAAAAGCCGCGGTTCATCCAAACCCGCTGGTGGTTAAAGCAGCGAATTATCGATCTAATAAAAACGCGACCGAACGCAAACGTCGACCGCGAAATGTGCTAGACGACACGGACGTCTCAGCACTCCCTGACCACGATACGGTCAGCCACGATCCGAACAACACTGTACACACAGTTAATAGTTTCAACATCACACGCACAACGTCGCGCGACCGCCGTAGAGAGCGGCGCGCAGCTATCGTTCATAACACCGCGTACACCAGATACACCCGTGTTCCAGGGCGGTTCTCACCGCCCAGAGTTTCCGACACACAAGTCGACAGTCCGAACGGAGGCCCGCAGTCTCCCTCGGACGGTCATTAGATGACTTCATATAATAAATTTATGGAGATATTCACTGTAGCGCAAGCACGCTAGCGAACGCAACGGTCCGAACTTAGATGTTTAGTAGGAGTTAATATTTATGTATATATGTTTTGGGTCAAACCAAACCTGGCACGCGGGCCCCGGGCCCGCGAGCACAGCATCCGATGAAGCTGTAAAAGCCAAAAGGCTAACAGCGATCACATCACCGAAAATCATAGTACGCGAGTGACCTGGGTTCGATTCCCGATGCCGGCACCACTCAAATTGTTAATTGCAATTTTAAGTGCCGATTTACCACGTGCTCGGCGGTGAAGGAAAACATCATAAGGCAACCTGCATGACTGAGAAATAAAAAATATTTCGAAGACATGTGCAGTACGCCAACCCGCGTTGGAGCAGCGTGGCGAATTCTTCCTAGCTCCAAAACCCTCTCAGAAATGAGAAGAGGCCTGTGCTCAGCAGTGGGACATTTATAGACTGAAACTTTTCTTTTATTTTTACAGCATTTGTTATGGGCAGACGTTGCACTTCCACTCTTGTCTACCCACGCATTTGTTGTATATGTTATTTTGTCTATTCGTGAATGACAGACTGCGTGACGTTTCGATAGCTTATGTCAATCCCATACATCTGAACTTTACATTAGCGATATGGCTAATAGAATGTTACTTTGTCTTTGTTCCTTTAACCTACCTCCCTATCGTAAACAGTAACTTAACGCCATTAAGGAACCTGCAACATATTAGTGGTTTTAGAAATAAATTAAAAATATATCTTTACGAACATTAAAAGAATGAGGTTATTCAAAAACTAGACACAAGTGCTATATGACTTATTCTTGTAAATTAATATTTCACTTCCACTATAAATAAACTAGAATAAGTAAATCACTCACTTTTTTATTTATCATTTTGCTAATATGCTTCATTTTATTTTGTATGTATTGTTATGCTGCAAGTAATGACTTGAAGCCTGTCATAGATTATAGCCGATTTATTAAATTTTCAAAGTAGGTGAAACCATTCTGCCAGCATTCACATCGTACAACACAATTCTTTTATTTTTTTGTTTTATTTCTTTTTACCTTACATTAGAGATAATATTTTTTTGTTTTTCCTTCTTATATTAAATTCATTATAAAAATATATTGTTTAAGGTCATTATATCATTTATATGTATATATATATATATATATATATATATATATATATATATATATATATATATATATATATATATATTCCACATGCTTTTGTGAAGCTCTGCGGAAGACCAGCGCCGGTTGCTAACAGCCGGCATATGCTGAGCTGGGACCGACTTGTGACGAAATATTTTTGTAACATTTTTTTGAGTATTGTTTGGTAAATGTACTGTCGTTACAAATAAATGTATTTTCTTTCTTTCTTTCTTTCTTTCTTTCTTTCTAATACTGATAGCCGATATGTTAAATAAAACATAATAGTCAATTGAATTACCTTGTAAAATGATTCTTTCTAATATCTGTAGGTTTCAATTTATTTCCATTTTAGTTTACGGTGGTGGCGGCTCGTTAAAAGAATACTACCACTCCATCACATCCAATGGATCTCGTAAAAGGCGAGTAAGGAATTAAACTGCACTGTACACCCAGCGCATGGTGGCGATGGGCTCACCACCTATCACACCAAGTGCATTATATTGTTTTGGTGAAATTTGGATAGTGGCACTTATCTGTTTTTGCAGTGAGTGCCCAGTCTCTGACTACCCCTTATGGGATACAGTGATCTTATGTATGTATGTATGTATGTTTAATTTACGTCCAAAAACAGTGTTAATAACCAGTAATCAATGCCAGTGACGATTGAATGTCCCAGTGGCCTGAGAACAGTGTCATCTACACTGCGAGCCCTGCGTTCAAATCCCAGCCGGAGCCGATATTTGTATTAAAACACAATTTGTAGGTATTCTGGCCAGCGTTGTGCTTGTGAAATTTATCTCTGTAAACCACACTCACAGTTTCTTTTGTATATGTTGGTATATTTTTTTAATATATATGTAATTTTTTTTAAACACAATGCCCCACAGTAGGATTTCTCTTGTGTCGTGGGTGCGTTTTACATACATAAATTCCACATGCGCAAACCGGCAAAGCGACCCGGGCATATATTTGTCCCGTGCGGTAATCGAACCGACTAAATTAATACGTCGTACTATTTTAGTTTTACAAACATACATACAGTCACGCCCCTTTTCCATTGGGGTCGGCAGAGACCACATCTTTCGTTTCTTTACCTTTCATGAGCGTTTTCATACAAGCTCGTTGGTTGCGCGTACTTTTTACTTAGCCTTTCCTTAAAACTTCTTCGATCTGATCGTCATACGCTCCCCTACCGACCCTTACCGGCTTGCTCATCCGTAGTCGGCTCATTAATCACAATTTAAACTTTTAGATACAACTGGAAATGTCTCGTTTATAAAGTTTAGTACAGCATGTCCGCACGTACTGGTTTAAACAGTTTAACTTAATATTCTAAGCAAACCCAACTTAAATATTCATATAAATATAAGGGTTTAATTTGCATTTTGATCATCATTATTTTCATTTTTGACATTTCAAATATTTCTCATAATCCATACTATATATTCATAGTAATCTCATATAAACTAATCAAGGAGTTCTCAAGGTATTTAAAAAAAAAAATAAAAACCACGCGGACATTAACGTGTGGTAGCGGCCTAATAGAATCTACCACCCAATCTCATCCCGTGGGTGTCGTAAAAGTCGACAGAGGGAAAATGAAAACTAGGAGATGGGCAGCAGCATCTTGCTGGAACATCTAAATAAATAAACTGCGGTTGCCAACCCGTCTGCCAAGCGTGGCAACTATGGCAAAATCCCCCCAAAACGAGAGCTACAAACTTTTGTGGCAATATATGGGGAGGCCTATGTTCAGCAGTGGACTATTGATAGGCTGAAACGACGAACGACGACATTAACGTGGGCTATAGCTAGTCCATATTAATATTACAAATGCGAAAGTATCTCTCTCTGTCCCTCTGTCTGTTTGTTATCTTTCCTCGGCTTAACCGTTGAATCGATCTTGACGAAATTCAGCACAGAGATAGCATGCATCCTGGAGACTGAGATAGGATAATTTCTATTCCGGAAAGTCAAGGAGTGCCCACAGTATTTTTAAAAAAACCTAAATCCGCGCGGACGTAGACGATTTTTTAGAGAAATTACAACTCATAAGTACATATATATATACTCGTATATGAGTATTACTGTAATATAAAAGTGTTTCAATTACTCTTTCTTCATACATAAACCACATTCAAATGCAAATTTTGATATAAGCTTATCCTCAAAATATAGCTTCATCAGTAATGTATCAAGCATTTGATTAATAAACGACAGTAAAGGGAATTGTAATTAGCGCCTCCGTTGCGAGGTGTTCGTGGTTGTATCGATGTCTCTCGCTCCCGTCTTTATTGTTGTTCGGTGTGTGAAGTGAGCGGTTGCGTTTTAATTACAGAGCTCAGTATCGTGTACATATGTAGCTAATTAATGACGTGCGTTCGTATATGGCAACACCCGTAGTTACTGGAATTTATAGAATAGTAATATAATGAATGACACGTACAGAAAATCGACAAAGCCAACAAACTTAAATGAGCACACGCCGATGAAAAGGTAAGCAATATGAAAAATATTTGAAAGGATAAGAAGATTAAAAATCAACTGACAAAAACATCACCATGGATTGTATACAATTTACCATCATATAAATCACAAAATCCATACACAATGGATTTTGAGACTTATAAAATATAACAAAGACAATGCAATTACGTATTGCGAATTGCTCGTTTAGATCTCACTGTTGACTTAGGCGCACTATCACTATTATTATCGGATCGGATCGAATATTCGAGGTCATGGCCTCAGATGGAGTATCCACTGCTAGATTTTTCATGCTAGGCAATCAGTGTATCGAGGTCCCCGGAGTCGGTCAGCCGATGTCAGTTTCCGCCCGGCAACTTGACGTAAATTTTGCTATCAAATGACCAAACCTGTCCGATACCAAAGTGCTTACGTGCATCAATGAAAAAAGTTTTGCGGTGGGGAGTAAGAAACTCGGAAAGTACATATGGAGTTCCTTTGGACTGTGTCTTCTTGGTCCAAATTAACGACATTATAAACTGGTCTGTGAACCGTATTACACGACTAGCGCGACTTTCTGAAACCGCACCCAGCCGATGACAAACTATGATAGAACTTTCTACCTTTTACTGGTGGTAGAATTTTCACGGTTTCACTCGGTCACTGCGACGAAGGCGCGGAACCCGAAGCTTGTTGTCTTGCAAAACTTGCTTGACATGCTGAAGCTCGGCAGCCAGGTGTTTACTGTCACAGATCCCTTGTGCTCTCTGAAACAAAGATTTACCCACGGTAGCTAACTGTGAAGGATGGTGGTGAGATTCACCATTTAAATACCTATTATAATATAGGCACATATAATATAGGCAAACAAGCTAGATTGAGAATGTGGTCTCTCTTACATATGGGCAAACTAAAAGATCCATAAAAACCCGCGTTAAAGAACATATAGCTGATGTGAAACATCGACGTTCTAGGAAGTCTGCAGTCTGTGACCATGTTCTGGGTCATATCAACCATTACATCAGATTTGATAGACCACAAATCCTTGCAAAAGAACACCGATTCCTACCAAGGATGATTCGCGAGGCTATTGAAATTAAAAAACATCCTAATTTCAATAGGGAAGATGGTTGGGTACTACCGCCGGCTTGGGAACCCTTTATTAATAAAATTAAATCAAAAACCAAGCATACCACTGCAAGGCTTCAAGACACAGTAAGCTCTTTCTGCGTCGATCGGACTAAAAATAATTATTATTAAAAGCTGAAGGTACTCCGGGTTAACTATGACATCAGGACAACTGTCATCTCAGTCCCCCCCGTAACCATGGGTGCTGTAAAGCGCCCGAAACGTCGGGTTCATAATAGTTTTAAATTAAACGCGATAAAATCCGTAATAACTAGTTTTATTTAAATGTGTATGTAGTATTCGCGTAAATAAAAGAAAACATTATGTGAACTATCATTGACTAAAATCTCTCAGACATAGAGAAGGTCTTGTATTAATTCGTCTAGATATGCTTGTCGAATCTTCCGTCATTATTTGAGAACTTTGCGATCTGCAGTGTAATGTTGAAGCTATCACATCAAGACATTTTATGAACAATACGCAAACACCACTTGAGGGCTCTCTTTTTTATAGGAGAAAGTGACGAGACGAGAAACCTGGTGGTGAGTAAAAAGTCTGCTCAATACAGATGCTGTGTCACCTACAACATTTCTGTCGCTCCGCACGGCGCCCTACTCCCTTAGACATCCGTACTTAAGTCTCGTATGCTCAGACCTCTCCGATCTCGAAGAAATCCTGCACAGAAATTCTACCGCTAGTAAAACTCTACTTCTATGGTAGAAAGAAGCCTAGACTAGTTCAGATAAATTTAAAGATTTTTTAAAGTTTAGTTTAGTTATTAGACTAAACTAATTTTTGAAACGGTGAGATTTTTTTTAAAGTAATTGTGTCAACTAAAGATGTGATGATGTCCTGCTGGACAACTTTAGATCACGGCGTCAACTTCCGAATATAATCGGAAATTATCAACTGAGTGGAGATATTATAGTGCCAAAAGTGTTCGTATAAATAATAAATATAGAGGCATTCACTCATCCCAACGGAGGGTATGCAGTGTCAGACACGAGGACAATCACAACACAGCCAGATCCGAAAACCTACATTTGTCATTTTGCACAAAAGCTTTGCACCGACTGGAACTCGAACCCAGCACTAACGGTGTACTGTGACTGCTAGATCACGGGGTCGTCACTTGTACCAACTATTGTAAAAGCAGCAGAGCGGTAGTAGAGATTCAACGTAACGATGCTCAGAATACTTAATACTGTCTTAAGTATTAATCGAGGTTATTTTACCTCGTTACGTCGATAAATTACGTAAGTTACGTTAGCGAAATCGCATTAGGAATAATATCGAAATTCAAAAGCATGTTGTGCAAAAGTCAGATATTGTAAACATTCCATGTACAAATGAAAATCCAGACATAGAATTTGGTAACACAATATATTACATACTCTTATTATGAATATTTAATATCATTTTAATAAACAATAAAATTCCCGTGTAATATGTATAACCAACAAGCAGTAAATTCAGAACACAATAATAATAATGAAGCCTTAAAGTGTTTTTTATGTCTTTGTATATTTTTATACAACTTTAACCTTTAGAAAACAATAAGATAAAGTGGTCATACTTGAGACGCTTTAGAGTAAGTTAAAGAGTTTTATTTTTTAATTTCGTTATTGTCGCTTATTTCGTTCGTCTGTAGTAAAAAAGTACATACATACATAAGATCACGACTGCATCCCATAAGGGGTAGTCAGAGACTGGGCACTCACTGCAAAAACAGATGACTGCCACAATCCACGTTTCACCAAAACAATATAATGCACTTGGTGTGATAGGTGGTGAGCCCATCGCCACCATGCGCTGTTGGGTGCACAGTGCAGTTTAATTACTTACCCGCCTTTTACGAGATCCAATGGATGAGATGGAGTGGTAGTATTCTTTTAACGAGCCGCCACCACACGGCTAAAGTTTAATACATTAAAATTTGTAAATACTCAGTCCGTATTGCCAGTAAAGACATACGGAACCGAGGCGTGGTCCTTTACTGCAACTCGTATGTCTACCTCCGATTTTATAGCATAAGCTTGATAGATGATTGATTAGGTAATCAGTCATCTAGACGCCGTTAGTAAAATTATTGTTTAAAAAACGATAAAAGGAAGGTTGAACAGTAATCAGCTGCTGTATTGTCATGTTGTCTTGTTTTATGTCGTTATACGTGTACATATATATCAATATAGTATCAAATTATAAAAACTAGTGGTAGAATTTCGATACAGGAGTCCGTCTAGGGAGATCCAGGGCCAGTTATTCTGCTGAGTGAGTGAGTGAGTGTAAGTGCTGAATTACCACGTGCTCGGCGGTGAAGGAAAACATCGTGAGGAAACCTGCATGTCTGAGAAATAAAAAATATTTCGAAGACATGTCCAGTCCGCCAACTCGCATTGAAGCAGCGTGACGGATTGTTCCTAGCTCCAAAACCCTCTCAGAAATGAGAGAAGGCTCAGCAGTGGGACATTTATAGGCTGAAACTTTACTTTTATTTTTACAGCATTTGTTATGGGCAGACGTTGCACTTCACACCAGGTGAACGTTTCGCTCGTTTCATAACCTTTATAAAAAAAATCTAATATTTTTGATTTCGTAAATTAATAAAGATACTTCAGGTAAAAATAAGTTATTCCTTGATGTTAATTTCACAACTTTTTAATTCGACGCGCGAAAATTTTAGCCTAACTTTCGACTCATTCGTTAAAATCCAATGAACGCGATGAATTAAAAGTAACACCGGAATAAAAGTTCTCTGTGTCCGCATTTTTATTTCATTATTAATGCGCGAAGCTCGTAATTTGTTCCAAAAGAGGAAATGGAGAGTATTTTTAATGGTCTAACTTAACCTATTTTTCTCGTAATATTGAGATTGCTTTCCTGCTTTTTTTTATTTTCACTTTACTTATTTTGCATGCAAACTTTAGAGCACAAACTTCAACTAAAACCTGAAGGAAATATCGTATGACGAAATTACAGCTGTTACAATATGAAAAATTGGTATAAGAATAAATTATTAGAAATATCAGAAAGCCTTTTTTATTGGATAAATTGATGAAACGAGCAAAACGTTCACCTGATGGTAAGTAAAACGTCTGCCCATAACAAATGTTGTGTCACGCAGAACATTTTTGTGTGAAAAACAAACAAAACAAAACAAACCCATAAGCGCAGTGATTTTGCTAGCTCTCAGTGCCCTTAAAACCGAAACACAGTAATGCTTGCACACTACAGCTTCACGGCAGAATAACTGGCCCTGGAGTGGTACGTATCTAGACCGATTCCTACATAGGAATCCTACCAACAGTAGGAAAGAAAAGGAATTGATAGAGGAATCTAGCAAATCATTCATCCAATGAAACTGTATTGCGCTGATAAGTTCTGTGTTCAGTTCTGCACCGAACTGCGCTTGTCGCGATGACTCCTGCAACTAGGGTCAAAGCCCTTCAATACGAAAAACTATAACATTGCTGGCACTGGCACCTAGACGGATTCCTGGATCCTAATCCTATCACTTTTATAGATAGCCAATCGTGTAAAGTGACACGATTGGTTAGCTACACTGGACCACAATAATATTCCTAGCAGATTTCATCCTCTGGTTACCGAGAGGACCTCGGCGTGGTTCAAATCCGTTGCAAGGATTTGCGAGGTTGCCGCTATCCAGTACTAATCTACAGAATGTAATTATACTGTAGATTAAAGTCGCCTTTAATTTCAAGAATTCACACTTTTCTATTCTTCAATACTGTATTACTTTGTACGTGTTGCAATTATTATTGCTTAACCCCTCGCTTGAGTGAACAAAATGAAAATTTCACTTAACTAATAATAACTAATAACTACAGTCATAATTATAATTAAGCAAGCCATATGGTGCGGTAGACGTAATAGTTTATATTACCCCAAACCGTCTTGTAAATGTTTATCTAAGTCGACACATGAGAAGAGATATGGTGAAGAATTCTTCTAAGCCGCTACAATACAGTAAAACTTTACTGTACAAATGTTAGTGTATGCCAGTGTACCTTGAAATCGCGCGAAGGGCGAGACCAGATAATAATATGAATAATAAATGAATTTTTTTACGTCGTTTTTCCGGACCGATATGACTTAAGTACATTCGAGAAAAGAGACTACTCGTTTCTCAAAGACTGGCAACGCAGCTGCCATTCTTCTTCTATAAAAATACATTTATCATCGAACCCTTTTTTTTAATAACTCCTTTAATGTATTTTAACCCGCCAGCCACATGTCACTCCTGAAATATTCATAATCAAGAGGAACCTGCAATATGAATTAAATTTACCCGATTTTTACATTACTCCTGTCGCATCAATCACTTAACAATAGACGTCAAGCTCTCAGCATCATGCTCGATCGTGAATGACATCCGATTGGCTGACGACATTATAATATGAAGAATAAGTGGAAAAAACGTATATGTTCTATTGTCAATTCTCATAAAAAAAGTAAAGACACAGCCTTTTAATTTCTCATTGCTGAGCGCAGGCCTCCTCGCATTCTTTGGAGGGTATTGGAGTCGCAAAGAGTCCGCCACGCTGCTCCTATGCGGGTTGGCGGACTTCACATTTATTTATTTAAGGACAGCCAAAGGTTATTACGATAACATTGAACAATTACATTTATGAACTAAAATTTAAAAGTAAAACCTATTTAATGCTGCTAAATTAAAATATAAATTAAAAACTAAATAAAAACAGCGGTACAATAATGTTTCCTTTTATTTACGCGAATATTACACATTTAAATAAAACTACTTTTTTACGGATTTTATCGCGTTTAATTTTGAACTATTTTTACCCGACGTTTCGGACGCTTTACAGCACCCATGGTCACGGGGGGACTGAGGTGACAGTTGTCCCGATGTCATAGTTAACCCGGAGTACCTTCAGCTTTTAATTATTATTTTTAGTCCGATCTACGCAGAAAGAGCTTACTGTGTCTTGAAGCCTTGCAGTGGTATGCTTGGTTTTTGATTTAATTTTATTAATAATAGGATCCCAAGCCGGTGGTAATACCCAACCATCTTCCCTATTGAAATTAGGATGTTTTTTAATTTCAATAGCCTCGCGAATCATCCTTGGTAGGAATCGGTGTTCTTTTGCAAGGATTTGTGGTCTATCAAATCTGATGTAATGGTTGGGATGATCCAGAACATGGTCACAGACTGCAGACTTCCTAGAGCGTCGATGCTTCACATCAGCTATGTGTTCTTTAACGCGGGTTTTAATGGATCTTTTAGTTTGCCCTATGTAAGAGAGACCACATTCACAATCCAGCTTGTATACTCCTGCATCTTGTAGAGGGATGTTACACTTGACAGATGTTAAAAACTGACTTATCTTCTTCGGCGGCTTGAAAAATGTTCTTATAGAAGCTCGCTTCAAGATATAGCCAATCTTGTCCGTGACTCCTCTGACATATGGAAGAACAGCAGGTACACGCTCGACTGTGGCCGGCTTCACTCGGTCACTGCGACGAAGGCGCGGAACCCGAAGCTTGTTGTCTTGCAAAACTTGCTTGACATGCTGAAGCTCGGCGGCCAGGTGTTTACTGTCACAGATCCCTTGTGCTCTCTGAAACAAAGATTTACCCCCGGTAGCTAACTGTGAAGGATGGTGGTGAGATTCACCATTTAAATACCTATTTGTATGGGTCTTTTTTCTATACACAGTGTGACACAAGGTGTTATTAGGATTCCGAATTACTAACACATCCAGAAAAGCTAAAGAGTTATTTGCCTCTAACTCCATTGTAAATTGAATTTTAGAGTTTAGGGAGTTAAGGTGGTCTAGAAATGCAGTTACTTTATGCGATGGTAAAATTGTGAAAGTATCATCTACATACCGCTTGTAGAATCTTGGATTTACAGGAGAAGTACGGAGGGCTTTCTCCTCAAAGTCTTCCATGAAAATGTCGGCGACAATGGGAGATACTGGAGAGCCCATCGCCACACCATCTACTTGCTTGTAGTACTGTTCCTTCCACAATAGATAGCCAGATGTAAGGCAATGTCTAAGTAGTTCTGCATATTCTGCTGGCATGTTGTTCTCCGCTGGCTTCCTGGATACAATTGAGATGCAGTCTTCTACAGGTAGGCATGTGAATAGCGACTGGACATCAAAACTGACCATAGTTTCATTGTCAGTAAGATGTAGGTCTTTAATCTCACTGACAAAATGGTATGAATCCTTTGTGTGTGCTCTTGTGTGTCCTCTGAGCGGTGAGAGTATTTTCGCTACATGCTGAGCCAATCTATAAGTTGGTGAATCGATCTGGCTCACTGTTGGACGTAGTGGAGCATTTGGTTTGTGTATTTTAGGTAACCCATACAACTTCGGTGGTTTGGCACATGACGGTATTACCGAATTTACGTCCAGATTCAATTTTTCGGAGTACTTCTTTGCTAGCTCGCTAGTTGTTTTCAGCGTGTTCGCGGTTGGGTCTGATTTAACCTTTTTATAAATATTTTCATCCGACAAAAGTTGTTCAATTTTAAAATTATAATCTGACGTATCCATTACTACCGTAGCGTTTCCTTTATCCGCGCGGAGGATAGTGAGTTCCGGTCTGTTCCGTAAGTTGTTCAACGCTTTAAATTCGTCTTTGGGAAGACAATCATGGGGACAATCAGAGCACAACCAGACCCGAAAACCAACAAATTGCGCCTTTGTACAAATGTTGGCTTCGGCTGGGATTCGAACCCATGAGCGGCGTAAAAGTCAGGTACTCCAACAACTGGATAGAGTCAAAAGGCGGATGACAATAAATATCCCACTTTAATAAAAAAAGTCACAAATGCCCCGTCAAATAACTGAAAAGATTTAAGCACATTTTCAGAATAGGCTAAGTGGTACTTGATTAATAATGCAAAGCGCTTCAAGCGCTTCGACGGCGACTTGCAATTCAAACAAATGAAGGCGGAAATCGCAGTGGGGTAATGACTCCTCGTCACGGGTTTGATATTTCCTAGCGCCGTTTTCATAACAGAGGACATTGTTAAAAACTTTAGTTCTCGTAATATTTCCGATTAACTCCCGTTAATAATTTCTCTCAGCTGCATCACATTTGCAAGCCTAAGTAAATTATAATAAGTAATAAACTACAATGAGCAGTTAAATACGGAGAGAGTATTTTTATGTGTATTTTTTATGGAAGACGGTGATGAGACGAGCAAATTATTCACCAGATGATGAGTGCAACGTAAGTCCACGGACTCCGGACGCTCGCCTTAAATTTCGTAGTCGGATTCTCTATGCAGGAATCCGAATAGGTAGGTACCTCCCCAGGGCCAGTTATTTTGCCGTGAAGCAGCAGTGAGCAGTGTGCAAACATTACTCTGTTTCGGTTTGAAGGGCACTGAGAGCTAGTATCACTGGGCTCTCATATAGATTTGAGAACTGATGTCTCCGGGTAACAGGCGCAGTGTGGTGTCAAACAGAAATTTTCTGGATTACACAGCATTTGTTATGGGCAGACGTTGCACTTATCATCAGGTGATCAAACATCAATGAGGAACGTTTTGCTCGTTTCATCATTTTATTTAATTGTTAAAAACATCAGTTCTTCAGTCTCATATGCCCAGTGATTGCCCTAGCTTTCAGTACCCTTCAGACCGAAGCACAGCTATGTTTGTGCAATACAGCTTCACGGCAGAATAACTGGCCCAGCGGAGGTACCTATCTAGACGAATTCCTGCACAGGAATCCTACCACCAGTAAAACTGACAGGTTAAAAGAGAGGCAAAACCAGACTGGACTCAAACAGTTACCCTGGAAGATGCCCCTTCGTACCCTTATGCGGTTTTCAGCAGCCGTCATCTGCTCGCCAAGATGACACAGGATCATACTCCATTGCCTCATACACTGCCCTGCTTGTACAGCTCGAAGACCCTCTTTAGCCCTGTATGAGGCGCCGAGTCGAATGCCTTTCTGTAGTCTATCCAGGGCTGCAGAGAAGTTCCGACGGTTGCGTTTAACCACCCTGCCAATGACCGCGTCAATGAGGAGTGGTTCCTTGGTCTCACGACCATCGCCCCGGCATCCACTGCTTCCATTCCATCCATTGCTTGTATGCTAGAGTTCCCGGATTCAATTAAAAGCACCCACGATACTGGAGAAATCCCAGTGTGTATAATAAATAATACTATTACCCATAATTCATAATAACTTACAATCCAATTTATATAAACTTTCTTAAATAGATTGTACCTGTCATTAATTTTGGCCACCATAAGCCAAGATTGACAGGCGAACAATACTAAGACCGCCTTTAATTCTTTAAATCCGCATAAGCTTATTGACCAGCTGGTCCAACTTTTGTGTTAAAACAAAATTTGTTGGTTTCCGGGTCTAGTTGTGCTGTAATTGTCCCCGTGTCACAGACACAAGCACGTACGTGAGGACGAGTTATAGCCTCTGTGTTTGTGCGTACACCTGTGGCACTATAATATCTCCTGCACAGTTGGTCAGGAGGACATCAATATCATAATACTTATGTTGAGGTGATAAGGAATAAATAACATTGAATGAATCTGAGTTTCTCTAAGCGATAGTACACTACGTGAAGTACTCGTATTCATTAATCATTTAACAATTGACGTCAAATTCTCGGCTCCAAGTATGTTATATGTGACATGTAAATGACAGCCAACAAATGACTTCCAAACTTTCGCTACTCGTATGAATACACTTTTAGGGTTCCGCGTACATACATACATAAGATCACGACTATATCCCATAAGGGGTAGTCAGAGACTGGGCACTCACTGCAAAAACAGATGACTGCCACAATCCACATTTCACCAAAACAATATAATGCACTTGGTGTGACAGGTGGTGAGCCCATCGCCACCATGCGCTGTTGGGTGCACAGTGCAGTTTAATTCCTTACTCGCCTTTTATGAGATCCAATGGATGAAATGGAGTGGTAGTATTCTTTTAACGAGCCGCAATAAAATCAAAACTCTTATAAATTCGCTCTAACCACCTGTACTTGTGTCGCGGCCATTTAACTTGAAGACACTAGATAGATGAAATTTTTAAGGAAGGTATTTTTTTATAAATCGAAAAATTACGAAAACTTCAGTGCAGGTAAGAGCACGAGGCATCGTTAGATAAGTCCTGAAGATATTAATTAATTAATATGAAAATCGGACACATAAATATCCGATTATCTGGCCTTAATTTAGCAATGTTTTGCGCAGAAATTTGCTCAGTAGAATTTTATTACCTGGTGTCAGATGGTCGTTGACTAAAAAGTTCGCTGCAGTAGAGAAGCGCAAATTTGTCAAGTTCAGTTGCCTGTTTTGGCGTGATGATGCCACAAACTCTTCTTTTACATACCGGCTGATAAATGCTACAGCTATCGGTTTCACAGCATTAGGGGTACGGGCTGGTACACGTGCAATATACTTTATACGAGTATCTTATTTTTTAATTAGGAAGTCAATTAACATGCAAATGCATTCAGCAATGTTATACAAGTATTCGTTATTTTTTTTGAAGACACTGCTAAGTCTTCCGATTTCAGTTTGAAGAGCAAGTACGGCAAGTGCATTTTTTTCTGTTTCCACAATCCTAATTTCTAAGGTTTTTACTTTATCTGAGAAGCTGTTAATTGATAGATTTTGATTATTTTGATGGTATTTGAATGATATTTTATACTGTATATTATTAATTTATTAAATTAATGTATTTACAATCATTTCTGTGAATGTAAACAAGATTAACACGCGAATTACGCACACTAAATGAGGTTATCGACAGAATAGACGTTCTTACTTGTAGTTCGAGCAAATTTCAATTCTCTTCAATAATCGTTTTGTGTTATTTATAAGTACTACACTATATGTTATTATAGCTAGATTGCATAGACTAGATAGCATTAGGAATTATTTAATTTTAGATGTAAGCCTAATATTAAATAAATGTAAATAAAATAAACATGAAAGAATTAAATAATAAAAACACAAATTTAATTTTGCGAAGCATTTTAAAATTTAATATTCTATTCTAATTTTGATGGTTGGTTAGCAGAATATTTGAATATTATACAATTTGGAAATTCGTTAGCGGCTAAGTTATAATTACTTAATTGTATTGTCGGTCACGATAAAACAATGATGTCATTCACAATCAAAGTAACACGCTGTATTTTATTGTGTAGACTTGTTATGTGCATTACTTAGCTTACACATCCCTCCATTAATATACATCTGGGCAAAACATTGCAAAAATATGGCTAGAAAATCGGATATCTCACCAATAATTTTAATAAAATTGGGAACGGTTTGTTAATTACAATAGTTTGTTTTAAAATAACATCTGCAATGATTTTATGCACATTTGTAAGCAGTTTGAGAGCCACAATTACGAGTTTGCCGTATACTATATTTATCGTTGATCATATGTCGTAAAAGTCGACAGAAGGATAATTAAAACCAGAAGATGGGCAGCAGCATCTTCCTGGAACATTTGAATAAATAAACTGTGGTTGCCAAACGGACAGCCAAGCGTGGCAACTATGGCAAAAGTCCTCCCAAAATGAGAGCTACAAACTTTTGTGGCAATCTATGGGGGAGGCACAGCAGTGGACTAGTGATAGGCTGAAATGATGATATATTATTTCTCCATATATATTTTTTTATATATTATATAAGTTTTTGTTTTTTTGTGTAAAGATGGCTTCTTCAAAATTGTATTATCAAAACATCGAAAGACTCAGCACTAAGACTTTATCTATATTCTTCTAGATGTTATCACGTGGTGCTATTGACTGGCTGTTTGATGGTATCAAAGACATCGAGACATATGATTGTAGGTATCTAATTTGGCGTCGTGATAGACTCTACTCTCATACTCAAGAGCGGTATGGCAGCGGGGTAGTTTTAGCTGTACGTCGAGATCAGAAACGATCACCCTGAATGGATCTCCTCGGCCGAAGATATATAGGCCACATGTACTTTTCAGTGGTTTGTTACGCTCTAGGATTGAAAAAAACTAGGGTCCCTTTTGAATCACTTATTTATAGCTTAAAAAAACACTAAACTCGTATATAAACTTACTTTAAGACATTGAGTAGAATCAATAATACTTTGATTTTCGCGCCATCAGTTGTGTATGACACTGAAAATAGAGAGTTGGATTTAATATAACGTATCAAGTTATATTATGTTATTGGTGATATTATATTAGAATGTTCATAAAGTACTTTTTATTAATAATTAATGAAAATATTATTAATTTTATAGTAGACAATAAAACATAATGACTTGGAACTGATAACGATAGATTAGATTTTGAACGATAAATTATTTTTAGAGAATTATGATTATTTATGATGAAAATTGTTATACAATTATTCGTGAAATATTGGTATACAGTCTCGTATCAAAAAGTCAATAAAGATCGCAATTTTGATAAAATACATTTTTGTGCTCTCTACTTATGCAGTGAAAAGTTTGGAAATTCCAATAGCTCTCAATTACGTATTATTACCGATAATTTGTTAATTATAATTAATTCTTGTCCTTTTGATATGTTTGTTAACAATGAGGGATTTTAAAACGAGTAATGTTGACTTTATTCATGTCAAAAAATACCTAGAATCGTCGGGAATTGAAGGCGAAACTCAAACATACATACATACATACATAAGATCACGACTGTATCCCATAAGGGGTAGTCAGAGACTGGGCACTCACTGCAAAAGCAGATGACTGCCACAATCCACGTTTCACCAAAACAATATAATGCACTTGGTGTGATAGGTGGTGAGCCCATCGCCACCATGCGCTGTTAGGTGCACAGTGCAGTTTAATTCCTTACTCGCCTTTTACGAGATCCATTGGATGAGATGGAGTGGTAGTATTCTTTTAACGAGCCGCCACCACACGGCAAAAACTCAACCATATCTCTTTGATATTCTCAACTCAAACATATCTCTTTGATATTCTTTTGTTATGTACTTGTAACGAACCAATTTAATACACAACGAAACGTAAATAATAGACTCTTAGATCTAGTGCTGTGTAACAATGACTTATCTGTAACTGCTTGTGAAGATCCCTTTGTCCGCGAAAAAGCTCACCACAAATCCCTTACTGTTATTCTAAATTTTACGAACTTAGGACCTCGTAAAAGAAATCCTAGAAATAAATATTTTTATATGTCTGGAGATTACGACAACATAATCAATCATAAATCATTGTCATAAAATGGGAAGATTACTCAATAAATAATTTTGCAATAAGCCGTAGAATATTGTTATCGTTGTCTATATGAATTAAGAGACAAACACGTACTTAATAAGCTTTCATAATTATCAAATTTTGGTATATCGCCTGTCTGAAAAGAATTCTAAAAGAAAAGTATAAATTTCCTCAAAAATATCATACGTGTGATAACACTGATGATACGACACATTCACTTTACTTCGTAAACGAGAAAAGCTCATTGAGGGAGGAATGTTATTGTGCTAATGGAGACTTTAAGGCAACCAAGAATTATTTGTGAATTAGTAAATCAAACACTGTTTGTTTTCAAAACATTATACATAAATTTACCTTACCATCTAAACTTTTACTATGCAAACTATCACACAATCGTGCGCGCAATATGCTTAAAATAAAGTACTAAGTTCACCTACATATTAATATATAGATACGAGTAGCTAGTTTTTTTAATAGTAGGTTAGCTACTACAGCGAACTAGTTCGATAACATTCCCTTTTCAATGTTGTTAATTTAAATAGATAATATAGAGATACAATTTAGGTTTTCATATTTATTGATATAACACCGTAAATTTGTAAAAAAATATAGTACAATAATCTATAAGACTTTTGTAATTATTACGAAACTTCAATCTCAGCTCTAACTCTAATCTATGCTCTCTTAACATCCTATCCAGAATTTCGAGGCAAGACCGTGTACTGAGGACATATTGGATCGTGTATTATTGATTAGGCAAGTTTTGCGAACGGCTACCTAATAGGTCTGCCTGATCACGGTATTGTTAGGCGATTCAATTGTTCTATCGACACTAAAAGAACACCAGGAAATCTAGTAATTACGACTCACGGCTCAGTTGGCATAGTAACCAAGGAATTAGCTTCTGCATTACGGGTCACGGATTCAATTCCTGCACGGAACAAACATGGCCTTTGTATGGCCCACAGATAATATGTAGTTCCGCATTTGAGTATATGGTGGTAGGAGTCCTATGCAGCAATCCGTCTAGGTAGGTAACACCCCAGGGCCAGTTATTCTGTCGTGAAGCAGTAGTGTGCAAACATTACTGTGTTTCGGTTTGAAGGGCACTGTGAGCTAGCGTAATCACTGGGCATATGAGACTTAAGAACCTGTCTCAGGGTGATGGGCACAGTATGGAGTCACACAGAGGTTTTCTGGGTGACACGTCATTTGTTGTGGGCGGACGTTGCACGGATTGATAATGTGGTCTCTCTTACATAATCTCTTACACAGGGCAAACTAAAAGATCCATAAAAACCCGCGTTAAAGAACATATAGCTGATGTGAAGCATCGACGCTCTAGGAAGTCTGCAGTCTGTGAACAAGGTTCTGGATCATCCCAACCATTACATCAGATTTCATAGACCACAAATTCTTGCAAACGAACGAATGATTCGCTAGGCTATTGAAATTAAAAAAACATCCTAATTTCAATAGGGAATATGGTTGGGTACTACCACCGGCTTGGGATCCTATATATAAATCAAAAACCAGGCATACCACTGCAAGGCTTCAAGACACAGTAAGCTCTTTCTCCGTAGATGGACTAAAAATAATAATTAAAAGCTGAAGGTACTCCGGGTTAACTATGACATCAGGACATCTGTCACCTCAGTCCCCCCGTGACCATGGGTGCTGTAAAGCGCCCGAAACGTCGGATTATAAATAGTTTATATTAAACGCGATAAAATCCGTAAAAATTGTTTTATTTAAATTGTGAATGTGTGTTCGGAAACGCAATTTTAAAAGTTATCGAACCAATAGCACCGATGGTGGACTATTAGGAATTATAACCTAAAACAGTCCGTCCGCTTGCTAAGCTTGACCACGGCTAATAATTCCATATTCAGACATGTCCGAATCCGCACTGGACAGTTTATAAGACGATGATATGTTATATTATATGATATTTATCACACTCACGTTTTCTATAAATCAAATACATCGTTGTCGTCAAAACGGCAGAATATTTCAAATTATATTTGTGTCAATTTTCCTGACATCATGTTGCGGGAATTAGGTAAATATTTCATATACGGTGAATACGACGAAATGTGACATTTTAGAATGTTACAATATATGCAATGATGTACATCATAGACATAGACATAGACTTTATTCGACGTACACAATACAGAAACCACACAGATAATGCAAATAGAAAAATAATAATTCCAGTACACTAATAAAAAAGAAACAAACAAGATCTGTAAAACACTGGAAACAAAGGTGACGCTGTATTGTGAAGTCGAAATGGACTCCGCTCAGCAAAGAATGCTGCGGAAACACCGCAGCGCTGGTTTTCAGTGGAGCCACTACATCAAACTTTATCACTGCTTAACGAACACATTACGTTTTTTTAAAGAGTATTCCATGTAATTTATTATAATCGTATTTAGAAATAAAGAAAGAAAGTACAGAATTTACAGTAATTACACGCTGCATAACACAATCTTTCAATTCAATATTTGAGTGTGTAGACTGTCTATTTTATATATATAAAAATGAGTATAATAGTTTTAATGTGTGATATATAATTAAAGTCATGATAACTAAGTGATAACTTTACTGATGGTAGAATTCCTATGCAGGAATCCGTCTAGGTAGGTACTAGTCATCATTTTACTTATGGTAGATTCTCTAACATTGCCATCATATACGGGAACGCATAAGAAAGGAATAACATTATTTAAAGCTATGTAAATTATATCAATACTCTGAACAATTTCTCACAATACATTGTGCGAATCAAATCTAATCAAACAATTTACCTTTAATTTCCCCCACAGGTTTTGGATAAAGATATAGATAGAGCGTTATCAATGACCAAAATTATTCTATTAACCCATTAATTATTTTGGTCGCTCAACAAATATGTGAAATGGCAATATTTACCACGTTTTTGTTTAACTTGCAAATTTGTGAAACGGAAATATCAAAAAAAAATGTATAAATACATTTATAATTTCTTTATTTGTGTGCAATGTGAAAGAACTAAACAAGTTTCAAACCCAAAATAAAAATATATCACTGCTCTAATTTATAGTACTACTAAATTCGCGTCACCGGAATTTAAGTCGTTTTAAGAATATTAGATTGCGAAAATTTCGTAGAATATGCTTAACTAACAAAGCGTGATGTTGAGCGAGCGAGTTAATTATTGCACCCGCTTGTAATACGATTGAAGTTGCCAACTTCCGCAGTTCCCTAATTATGTTTGGAATTTAAATTGTTTACACCCTTGCGTGTCTTTGTAACTTTTTGATTTTATAGTATTAATGATAATGACTTCTTATATTTACGCGAATATTACATATTTAATAAAACTAAATTTTGCGTATCCTGTCGCGTTTATTTTTAACCTTTTGTGACTGACCAAACCAGATGTTTCTAAGGCATTAGCAGTACCCATGGTCACGGGAGAATAGAAATGTTTGACGTCCTGATCCAAAATTCTACAAGCGGTTAAGAACTATGATATTTTCACAATTTCATCACCACATAAAGTAACCGCATTTCTAGACGACCTTAACTCCATGAATTCTAAGATTCAATTCACAATGGAGTAACTCTTTAATAACTCTTTAGCTCTTCTCGATGTTTCAGTAATTGCTATTATAACTATTATATACGAGTACTATTGCCAACAAAGTTAAAAGTAATATATTTATTTATTTATTTTTCCTTATTTATCGTTATTTTGGAATTTTATCTTTATTACAACTACACTTTTGTGTTATATGTCTGAGACATTTAAAATATCTTTAGTTTTTTTGCTTTTTTGTTATTTTATGACATGCATAAATTTCAACTGTCTGACAGCTGCTCGTAGGTTTTATATTAGTGGTGCCGACAGAATAACAGCGCTGCGGCAATTTTGCTGTAGCATAATGCTGAGTCGGGTCCTTTTAGTTGCTGCAATCCAATATAAATTTTAATACTTTTAATTGTTAATTGTTTGTTTTTATGTGTTTGTATTGAGCGTAGCAACGAATAAAGTTATTTTCTTTCTTTCTTTCTTCGTTCTAATTCGGAATCCTAACAAATTAGTTTTATTTAGAGACAACGATATTAAATTCGCTTTTAAATATTTTAGGTATGTAATGTTTGTTGTGATGTTATTATTATTTATTTAAAAAAATATTTGAAATTTGTTATTAAAATTAGTATTTAATGGATCTATTAGATAACGGTATTTACAGTCAGTCAAAAGCCGACCGTTTGCCTTAAATTTCAATTACAAGACCCAATTTCAGGTTACGGCTTAAAACCTTTTTAATAATGAAAGTAGTAGACCTTTGATCAAAATTGTATGTACACAGGATGTTACTTTACTTTTGTACGTTTAATTCTACACTAATTTAACGAGAACAGTAAAAACATTACAGCCCTCTATTTTGTAAAAAAATTCGCAGTGACATTTTTTGATCCTTTTTTTGTCCCACACTATGATTTTGTCCTATATCGCGAGTGCGCTTGACATGCATAAATTTCACATGTACAACACAACTGGACCAGAAAACCAATAGTAGCAGAAATATGTGCAAAAAGACAAATAGTTGGATTTTGGATCTGGTTATGATCCAAAATCATATGAAATCTAGTTCTGTTAAGCGCACTTGATAGATAATGATTATTTTGATGGCATTTGAATGATGCTTTATACTATATATTAATTATTTAATTAAATGAATTGATTTAGAATAATTTCAGTAAATGTTGCTACGTCAACAAGATCGGTGGGTATAACGAAAGTGTGACGTCACTGGTGGCGAATCGCTTAGTCTGCTATAAAAACGTTAGTCGTAACTCGGATAGGGGATTCTTGGATCGACAGTTGAATTGTGCGGAGTTATTCTGATTAAACAATTACAATAAGATACGTGACCAGAACATGAATCAAAACATACGAGTACATAACAGTTTGTTTGGTTGGTGCCGTTTTATTGACGAATTATCTTAAAGATAAGTATTGACTACTTGATTTAGTATTTCCTTGATTATTGACATTTAAGGAAACTTTAGTTAAAATATAGCGTTGTGTAAAATTGTTATGTAACTGCTTTAATAATTAACTATTGTGATAGAAAAGAGGATACCTACGGAGTTTCTTTCGCCTGTTTCTTCTCCGAAAGAGAAAACCTAACACAAAGCGGCAGTTGATTAAATGTAACTCCTCTTTAAAAATAAATATTCTTAAATTGAAAACATAATTCACATTTACGATTTTTAATATTGACTATAGCAATTAATTCCTCAATTTTAAAGGTTTTTAATGGTCCTTTCAGATAGACATATTACTCGTATAATATTATGATGGGTAATTGTATTATTCTTACCCATCTTATATTTATGTATATCTAGTAGACTCATGATACAGAAGAAATCCTACTGATATAAGATACTGCGTTATATTCCAGCTCATATATTATTGGTCGAGCCAGTGATCTATGGCACTATAATATCTCTTCAGCAGTTGCTCGGAAGTTGACGTCATAGTCGAAAATTGGCTGGGTCGCCATCATTAGTATCATTCTATTCTATTATAACATCATACGAGTAATATGTGACATACTTTTTTCTAGATAATGTTATATTAAAGCAAACTAACATTTTTCATTGTGCTTTTATAGCGAAAGAGTTGATTGATATGACGCTCTACGCCCTCTCTAAAATGCCACGCTCCTGTAATGTCAAAAATATATACATATCTATATAATACGTAAAGAGAACTTTCTACCCACCATATTAAGCATATTGCGCGCACGAAGGTATGTGAGATTTCGAACCAAGAAGCTAAAATGTATATAGAAGTATTGCACAGTCTATTTTGTGATTGACATTGTCAGTATCAAAGTAAATACTGGATGTTTTTTTTATTTAATGTATTTGTAACATCATATATGTGAATTTTAGCTTTCCTGAGACACCAGTCTAGGTCTGAGATGATTCATCTTTATCCTGATTCCATATTTAATAATTAATTTAGATTAAAAATTATTTAAAATTCAAACACAGAAATGTTCTGGGTGACACAGCATTTGTTATGAGCAGACGTTGCACTTACCATCAGGTGAACGTTCTGCTCGTTCCGTCAATTTTATCAAAAAAATATATAAAAAAAGGCATAGACATATTTGTGTTAGCAACAAAACATAAAAAAACTATTAAATTAAAGAAAGTTCTTTTGCTAAGATATGTATGCAAAATTTAAAATGGTGTTACGTAGTCGTCGAAGAGGGTATCTAGTGGCAGTTCCCGGTGACGGTAATAGTTTGCTTGTGCACGCTATTGATGTAGGGCGGGCGGTGGTCTTCAAAACAACCACTCTTAACACTAAACCTACCAGAGCGGTCAAATGACCGTTTTGAGCCTTTAATCGAAATTGTTAAAAGTAGGATTTTGTAATAATCCATATCATATTTTGTTTAAATAGACATCAGTTTGTATCTTCAAAGTTTATATATTGACTTTTGATGTTTAATTGCCCCATCTTATTTTTTATATGTATATATAAAGTACCGTCTGACTCTATTAACTATATAAAACACTATGAGAACAAATAACATGAATTAAAAAGGAAAAAAACTTTTACATTACTAACAGAGAATAGAACTTATAATTATCCGTGAGTGATATGACCCCTCGCCGTGTCGTAGCGGCTTGAGAGAATCTAACACCCCATTACATCCCGTGGGTGTCGTAAAAGTCGACAGAGGAAATAAAACAGAAGATGGGCAGCAGCATCTTCCTGCAACATCTGAATAAATAATGATCGCAAGTGCAACGTGTGCCCATAACAAATTCTGTGTCTCCAAGAACATTTCTGTTGCACCATACCGCATCCGTCCCCTGAGACGTCAGTTCATAAGTCTCATATGCCCAGTGATTACACTAGCTCTCAGTGCCCTTCCGACCGAAACACACTAATGTTTACACACTACTGCTTCACGGCAGTATAACTGTTCATACGGTGGTACCTATCTAAACGGAACTGCACTGAAATCTTACCACCAGTTTTATCTACCAGTGAACTTGCGTATGACGATGTTAAAATTGAAATACTACTTTGACGTGTGCTGAAACGATAAAAAAATTATATTATTACCTATAAATAATAGCAAATAGTCTTCAGAGTAAATTCAACATAATACTCGGGAGCAGCATACGCAATTTTTTTGGCATGCAAATATATACATTCATGAGAATTCACTTTGTGTTTCGCATACAAAGTGTCTGTTTGTCGATGTACGCCAAAACAAGCTCTTAAGAAGAACACTTTATATAAATAGAATTCCATTTGACACATAATAAACATTTTGATTTTTAAACCTGCTGGTTTTAATATATTTATTATTCAGATTATATATGTTTATTTTTTTTATAGAAGCGAATGTGTGAGTGAGTAAACGGGTCACCTAATTGTAAGTGATTACCGCCTTCTGTGAACACCCGCATTGTCAGAGAAATTGCGGGAGCGATGCCGGCCTTAAGAAAGGGATGGTAAATTTTCTTGAAGGAATAGGCTCTTTTACTAGGACTATCATATTTACAAGTTGACACATTTCTTTGATGAAAGAAACAAGAAATGCCAAGATGAACAAATTGTTCACCTGATTGTAAGTGGAAGGTCAGCCCTAAGAAATTCTGGGTCCCCCAGAATATTTGTGTGTAACCAGGCACCAAACCGAGCTCTATACCCTGAGACATCAGTTCTTAAGTCTCTTAGTCAGTAATTACATTTTATACCTGATGGTGAACGTGTAACGTCTGCCCATAGCAAATGCAGAGTGACTCCGAACATTTCGGTGTGACACCCTACTGCGCCGATCACCCTGAGACATCAGTTCTTAAGTCTCAAATGTATAGTGATTACACTAGCTCACAGTACCCTTCAAACCGAAACTCAGTAATGTTTACACACTACTGCTTCACGGCAGAATAACTGGCCCTGGGGTGGTACCTACCTAGACGGATTCCTGCATAGGTATCCTACCACCAGACCAAAACACGGTAAGGATTACTCAATTCTTCTTGCCGGCATATTAACTGACACTATGATGGTAACCACTAAGACTCCTGCATAAAAAATCCTACCACCAGTACTTAGTAAATAATATACATGTTTAGTGATCTCCATACTATAATTATTTGTATATTATGATTCGTATATTACTTGATGTCACAAAAACTGTATAATGAACAAATTAATGTACTAATATTTAACAAATCTTCATCAACATTTTAGCGTATCATTAGTCAACTGTTGAACGTAGGCCATAGATATTTGTAGGGCATAGCTTGTCACAAAAGTTTGTAGCTCTCATGTGTGGGGTATTCCTTGTTCCGGGAAGATGCTGCTGCCTATCTCCTGGTTTTCATTTTCCCTCTGTCGACTTTTACGACACCCACGGGATGACATTATATAACATATATAAAAAGAAATTAAAGATAACCGATTACTTTTTTGGTTTATACACGTAGCCCCACACTTCTTTATTTCTGCAGTTTTTCGGGGCTAAGTATATGCACCCACCCACCCTTTGCGCAGAGGTGAATCCCCAGCGCGCTAACCGAGCCGAAAATCTATATTAAACATAACTGTAAAGCATGAAATTCTTTTAATCATATTTATCTTATTTAAGGCATTACCAAATATCCTTTAAATAGTAGTTAACCGATTTCAAAAATAGAAAGAAGTTCTCAATTCGTCTGTATATACATTTGTATAAGTATATATGCATATGTGTATGTATATATGCTTTGATATAAGATTTGATAAACCACAAATCCTCGCAAAAGAAAACCGATTCCTACCAAGGATGATTCGCGAGGCTATTGAAATTCAAAAAACATCTTAATTTTAATAGCGAAGATGGTTGGGTATTACCACCAGCTTGGGATCCTATAATTAATAAAATTCAATCAAAAACCCAGCATACCACTGCAAGACTTCAAGACACAGTTAGATCTTTCTGCGTAGATCGGACCAAAAATAATAATTAAAAGCTGAAGGTACTCCGGGTTACATCTGTCACCTCAGTCCCCCCGTGACCATGGGTGCTGTAAAGCACTCGAAACGTTGGGTTATAGATAGTAAAAAGTAAACGCGATAAAATCCGTAAAATAAGTTTCATTTAAATGTACAGTGTTCGCGTAAATATAATCAGTCTTAGATCTGAAAAATCAGTTTATAAAATATTTCATTCCACAGTATATCATTTCATTCCCAACTTTGCAATGCAATACAATTTTGACTACTCTAAATTCCAAACTAATTGTATTCACACTGCGAAACCACAAATTTGCTGGCTGCTGTTAGAACTTGCATACGCTGCGATTGTTGTGTTCATAATTTTAAACTGGACGTAATCATATGGGAATTTATATATAGTGGTGTTGACGAAATTCGGCACAGATATACGAGTAGATTGCATCGTGAAGACGGATACAGGATACTTTTTATTCCGGAGAATATTGTCCTCATCAGTCAGGAAGTAATAATTTAAAAAAAACATATTTCGAACAATTTTGCAAACAGTTTGTGAAACAAAAGTCATGTCCTCACACTCAGAGTAATATCATTTTATTTATTCGATTACTACTATGTCGAATAAAAAAAAAGATATTAATCTCTAGTAACGAAACGAGCAAAACGTTCACCTGATGGTAAGTGCAACGTTTGCCCATAAAAAATGCTGTGTCACCCAGAACATTTCTGTGGCACCACACTGCGCCCGTCACCCTGAGACATCAGTTCTTAAGTCTCATATGATTTTGTGATTACGCTAGCTCTCAGCGCCCTTCAAACCGAAACACAGTGATGTTTGCACACTGCTGCTTCATCGTAGAATAACCGGTCCTGGGGCGGTACCTACCTAGACGGATTCCAGCATAGGAATCCTACCTCCAGTTAAAATGTCCGCATAGACAGAGTAATAATTGAAAAATTAACATATACTAAACAATTTTGCAAACAAGTTTGTCTAATAAAAGAGTATAATTGTGAAAAGAAAACTTTAAAAAAATAGTACAGTAACAAAAAGCATGATTTCATAGTCGGATACTTATAATTGAAAAAAAAAATCAATTCACTTTTAATATTAATCCTAAGTTATTTCATATCTTTTATCTTAAAACTTTTTGTAAGCTTTAGCAAATGCTCTTCTTTGTCCATTAGTCTCATTAACTTCGAAACGCTTTTCGGATGTTATCCCCAGTGAATCGTTCCAGAACGTTCCACATTAATAAAGCTCCGACCCTCAGTAACGCAAAAAATTACTTATCGGCTATTTTTGACGGTTTTAATCTTTAAAATATTAGGTTATTAATAATATGTTTTTAAGAACTGCTGCCTTCAATTAAGTAACCATATGTTTTCGTTTACATATTGAAGTTTTTTTTAATTTACTTGAACAGCAACAGTCTTTAACTAAATAGTACAAAGAGTAAAAAAATGGTGGCCTGAAAACACGTATTACAAATTATAATAAAATGATATTTACCGCCGTGTGGGGACACCCTAAGAGAATCTACCACCCCATCATATCCCGCGGGGTAAGTCGACAGAAGGGAAAATGAAAACTAGGAGATGGGCAGCAGCATCTTCCTGGAACATCTGAATAAATAAACTGCGGTTGCAAACCCGCAAAAATTTTACTTTACTTTCAACCATTCCATTTCAACAGTTCAGTAAGTCGCGTATATAACGAATATAACATTAAAGTAGAACGACACATATGAGTTATAAGAACTCAGCCTAAAGTAAGAACATGTCCAAGGAAATTTATTTTCGTCATGTCCAAAAAAAGTTCTTTACACAGAGCTTATCAGGCTGAGCATCCGTCATTCTGACAGAGTCTCAAAAGACGCAGTTATTAAGCCCAAGGCGACCTCTCATAAATACAGCTTAGGAAATTTAAGTTTGTCCGAGTACAGCCTTTGTGCGTCGTTAATATCAGGGAATAATGGCGACCCATTATTCTGCCTTTGAAATTTTAAGGGTATGAAAGTGCACCATCTGCTCGGGAAAAGGGTACAGATAAATTCTAAAATTATATCCTAAGTGAAAATAAAGATTTGAATTAACTACTCGGCTTTTTATCATTTTAGTAGAAGCCTGTGTTTTAAAGCAATCTTTTTACTGTGTAATTTGCAAGAATATATTTCTAATTAACAATTCATCTAAAGAGCTTACAAGTATGTAATGAATTGGCGGATTTTCTTCTCTTTTATGGTATTTTTGTCTCGAACTGTAAAATAGAAAAAATTATGCGCCTTCTAGAGCTTTGTGGAGTTGATAGGAATGGTGCTGGCGGTACGATTTCTATGCAGGAATCCGTCTAAGTAGGTACCTCCCCAGGCCGGTTATTTTGCCGTGAAGCAGTAGTGTGCAAACATTATAGTGTTTCGGTTTGAACGGCACTGAGAGCTAGCGTAATCACTGGGCATATGAGACTTAAGAACTGATGTCTCAGGGTGACGGGCGCAGTGTGGTGGCACACAGAAATGATCTGGGGAACACAGCAACATCAGGTGAATGTTTTGCTTGTTTCTATCCAATAAAAAAACACATTTAGTAGAAATGAAGGAAAGTTCCTTTCCCTGAAAAGTTTCCTTCATTATAATGGATTCCCGCAAAGTAACGCCTGATTCTAATAACTATATTTAGTAGGAACTCAAAATATCTTCGTCATAGTCTGTAGTTGTAGGACTTTATTCAGTAAGGGTGACGCTCGTGGTCGTGGTCATGCCTACAAAATCCATCCAATAATTATCTCTTCGGATTCCTTAACGAATTTTGGATTATAAGAAAATTAGCAGCCTCGTGCCTGTTGTGATAGGACTTAAAATGTATAAAAATTTATAGTCAATTTTTATTCTCTAGCTGTACCTAAAGTTTTTGTTATAATGTCATCAAATTTGTAATTGATAAATTCTTGATTTCTTATACTTACGTGAATATTACACATTTAATAAAACTAAGTTTACGCCAAAATCTCTCTCTAATGTCTAATCTCATCACCATCCATCACATTTAGCTACCATGGGAGGTTCGTTTCAGAGGAATCTTTGGATCTGTGACAGAAAACACCTGGTCGCCGAGCTTCAGGATGTCGACCTAGTATTGAACGACAACAAGCTTCGGGTTCCGCGCCTACATCTGTATGACCGAGTGAAACCTGCCATACTCGAGCGTGTATCTGCTGTTCTACCTTATGTCAGAGGATTCACCGACAAGATAGGCTATATCTTTATGCGGGCTTCCATACGAACATTTTTTAAACCACCGAAGAAAATAAGTCAGTTTTTACCATCTGTCAAGTGGAACATTACTATAAAAGATGCAGGAGCAACGTGCTGGATTGTGAATGTGGTCTCTCTTACAAACAAAAATATCTTTTCAAACCCGTGTAAAAGAACACACAGCTGACGTGAAGCAACGGTGCTCTAGGAAGTCTGCAGTTTCAAATCAAAAACTAAGTATACCACTGCAAGACTTCAATATGCTTTAACTAATTCACTTGAAACGAAGATGCGTGATTTTTACAGACTTAAATTTCAAATGCACGACACAACCGGACCCGAAAAGCAACGACATGTGTTTTATACTAACATTGACGCCGGCTTGGACTTCGAACCCAGGTCCTGTGGCGTAGAAGTCAGTTATTCTGAACACTATGCCACGCAGTCATCGAAGAAATTATTTAAAGCTTTTTTGCATTATTCCTAAGCAAAAACTTGGGCGCACGAGGGGGTGTGAGATTCGACGTAGTTCATACTGACAATATCAATCACAAAATAATCTGTTTTTGTTTATGTTAATACTACCAATGTCAAATTCATACGAGTAATAGTCTTAGTTCAAAAAGTCGCACGAAGTAGAGTCGCTAAAGAATTTTGAAAATGTTACATACATACATACAGTCTACCCTTTTTCCCATAAAAGGGATACGCGGAGGCCTCGCGTAGCCCAATTTTAACCCTCGCGGAAAATGAGACGTGACGGGTGGAAAACCACGTCGCCGCCATTTTGGTAGCAGTCAAAAAAAATAAAAATGTTGCCAACCAATAATTACTCAAACCTCAATAACGTTAAATCTTAAAAAATATATTGATTACGGTCGAATTGCAACCATTGATGGGCATCTAGTAAGTTCTTAATTGCTAAAGGTTAACAGCCACCACTGAGGTGGAAGTACTTATCACTGACGAGGGACTGGTCATTAATTATTTCGGTTTACGAGTGCTGGCCGCACTTCCGAGAGCGAGCGACCGTTTACGGCTTGAGTGTTATAAGTCTAACGAAATAAGTATCATAGTGCAACGTTATACATATAAATTCTTTACCTAAAAGTATAATATAATAGAATTTCCAAAACATAAGTTTTAAAAAAATCTTACGAATATAGATTTGAATTAGAATATAAAATATACGAATTTAATTGCAAACGCTACTTTATAACATACGTATCATGACGCTTTTAATCTGCGATCCGTTTATCATCATCATCATCAATTCAGCCTATCACTAGTCTACCGCTGAACATAGGCCTCCCCCATAGACTGCCATAAAATCTCTCATTTTGGGGGGTGTTTGCCATAGTTGTCACGCTTGGCAGGGGGTTGAGAGTCGCAGTTTATTTATTCAGATTGGATGATTGTCTATTTTTGATTGATAATTTAATACTTATTGATTTATTACTTATGAGAACAAAAGACTCTTTTTATTTATTCTTCTTTTTTATAACAACTATTCGTAAATATGGCCAGCACCTTACCGGCCAGTATTTGTTACAAAAGATAATAGTGAATATTATCTACAGATGTTCCAGGAATATGCTGCTGCGCATTCCCAAGTTTTTTTCCTCTGTCGACTTTAACGTCACCCACGGGATGAGATGGGGTGGTTTATTAAGCTTTCTCTTAAGCTGACACCGCACGGCACATTTAGAATTCGTACGAGTGCATTAGATTTTTCTTATTTTTATTAATAAAAATATTTATACTGAATCACTAATCACTTTGTCTAAATTAATTTTGATTAATATCACAAAATAAATTTAAATCAAACTACTTTTTACGGATTTTATGGCGTTTAATTTAACACTTTTTTTTAACCCGACGTTTCGGGCGCTTTACAGCACCCATGGTTACGGGGGGACGGAGGTGACAGTTGTCCTGATGTCATAGTAAACCCGGAGTACCTTCAGATTATAATTATTATTTTTAGTAATAAAAAAGTTAAAAAAAGTTTTTAATTAAACGCGATAAAATCCGTAAAAAGCTGTTTTATTTAATGTGTAGCATTCGCGTAAATAAAAGAAAACATTATCACAGAGTAAAACTAATCTGTAATAATATATTTTATCTCTCCTTTCGAAATTAACAACATCTTAGCATAGTGAAATTCAGTTTCCACCTGACATTGCAAACACGACGATTACCATTAATATCGCATCCGCGGTTATTCAATTGTTTCCCTCCATGCCAAGATTGCTCGGTGTGGTCAGTGCAACGGAATTTCCAATTTCGCTGCGTTGAGCAAATATCCGCTAAGAATCCTTTATATAGATAGCATTGGCAAATTTGCAAGATTTCACCAATAATTCTCCAATCGATTAAAACTTTTTACAATAATTGACATTACATACAAACCGATTGGTTGATACATATATCGTAAAATGTTGAGAACAATTGTTATATTTTCTATTAACTTCAAAATCAAAAAGAAATGAATGTAATTTTTTTTTCAAAAAATAAATTTCACTTGTCTTATACAATCTTCCACCCCTTTTGTCGTAAGACGCTTCGCAGGTCTTTAATGGTACTTTTGTATCTTATTTAAAAAAAAAAACGTTATTATTAAATTAACAAAGAATTGTCTCCGAACCGAAATATTTTCAAAATTTCAGACAACACTAATTCAATTAACTAAGTGATTGACTTAAGCAGACCTTCCACAAGCAGCACCTGTTCACAATTTTTTTTTATTTGCGTAAGTGTCGAGACGAGCAAAACCTTCACCTGATGGTGTGCAACGTTCGCCCATAACAGATGCTGTGTTACTCAGAATATTTCTGTGTAGCACCACACCGCGCCCGGTCACCCTGAGACATAAGTTCTTAAGTCTCATATGCCCAGTGATTACGCTAGCTCTCAGTGTCCTTCAGACCGAAACACAGTAATGCTTGCACACTACTGCTTCACGGCAGAATAACTGGACCCTGGGGTGGTACCTACCTAGACGGATTCCTGCATAGGAATCCTACCACCAGTACAAGTACGACGCATGTACAGCCACCGCCCTCCTCAAGTATATTAAAGGAACGCACGACCTACCGCAAGCCTAGGATGTTACTTCATATCAGCTTGCTATTCTACACTGCTATTCATAGATTTGAGAGGGGTATAGACTTAAAGCATAATCACCATATTTTTTGGGTAGCTAGGTCACCGCATGAGAGTATTGTGTGTTAAAGATTATACTATTGCTCATCTTTTAAATAAAACTACTTTTTACGGATTTTATCGCGTTTAATTTATAACTATTTTTAACCCGACGTTTCGGGCGCTTTACAGCACCCATGGTCAAGGGGGGACTGAGGTGACAGTTGTCCCGATGTCATAGTTAACCCGGAGTACCTTCAGCTTTTAATTATTACTTTTTAGTCCGATCTACGCAGAAAGAGCTTACTGTGTCTTGAAGCCTTGCAGTGGTATGCTTGGTTTTTGATTTAATTTTATTAATAATAGGAAACAACTGTCACCTCAGTCCCCCCGTGACCATGGATGCTGTAAAGCACCCGAAACGTCGGGTTAAAAATAGTTATAAATTAAACGCGATAAAATCCGTAAAAAGTAGTTTTATTTAAATCGCGTAAATAAAGGAAAACACTATTGCTCATCTTTTGATTTATTTATTTTTGCGCCTCTTACGGCGCTACTGGCCACGATACCGAATACCTCACACTCGATTTTTTTTTGTAGGAGAGGGGGCAAGCGAGCCAGCGGCTAACAGGGCTAGGAAGCTAACCTGGAAAGGTGCCCTTGTTTCGGTACTTCTTCAGCTAAGAACTCCAATCATCACAACATTATGATTCGTGACATTGTATATACCATCTAGGTATGAACTAACTCAGATAGCCTTGACAAAAGGCAATCGCTCCGGCGCGATTCCATTTCTACATTTGCTAACACCAAACACTATCATTAGGAGCAGACCACAGTAGACTAAGTGTATGCAAGCTTAATAAAATCTAGAAATTCTCTTCACCGAACAGAAAAAAAAACAACAACACTCGTCAGTAGACTAATAAATCGCCATTTTGTTTAGCTTTCTACAGGGTCTCGGCAAATGATATTCCATCACAAGAATCGCTAAGTTATCGGTATATATATACGAGTATATATCGCCTTTTCAACAGTGACTCTTGTCTACGAATTTGACGCCAGTGATTACGTTCCGATGGAATTTTTCGGTGTTAGTTTGTCTATCCGTCAATGACAGACCACGTGACTTTTCGATAGCTTTTGTCAATCCCATACATTTTGAACTTTCCATTAGCGACATCGCTAATGAAGTGTTGCTTTGTCTGAGCCCTCAGAGTCAGTTACTCTGCCGTAAAGCAGTAGTGTGCAAACATTACTGTGTTTCGGTCCGAACGCACTGTGAGCTAGCGTAAGCATGATACGAGTATGAGACTTAAGAACTTATGCCTCAGGGTGATGGACACAGTGTGGTGTCACGCAGAAATTTTCTGGGCGACACAGCATTTGTTATGGGCAGACGTTGCACTTACTATCAAGCGAACGTTTTGCTCGTTTCATCACTTAATCCAATAATAAAAAAAAAACTACCTAGAGAAACCGTCACCTCTAGATCACAGAACCCAACCTCGCAAGCCGTCCCTTTTTCGGTACTTCTTTAGCCAAGAACCCTAACCATCGCAATCTTATCAATCGTGAATTTGTATGTCATAATAAAATAAAAAAATATTTTTATCCAATGTTTAACCACTTAGCTTATTTTTCTCATTTCTCGTTAGTCGTTACAGCGTAATTCATCGTTATAGCTGATATGAGACGTAGTTTATTGCAAAACTAACGCTCCGGCACACCTAAATGTTTATAATGCATTTCGCACTAGCGTAAAGTTAAATATATGTATGTGAACCTAAAAGTTTTCTGCGCAGAATATTACTATTGAACTGGTATCCTCTGCTCTAATTTGTGGTACAGCATCTTGTATTGATTGTTTAATAGAACACCACAATAGAAGTTTAAAAAAGAAATTCTATTTCTTATACATTTCGCTCAATTACCTTAATACCTAAAGTTATTTAAACACTCTATTACTTTACCTGCCGTACTTACGTGTACATTGCTAGGCAGGCCGCTCCCACAGATTCGTCGAAGGAGAGAGTTAGCTGGTAGTAGGGATGCATTGCCAGTTATTCTGCTGTCAAGCAGTAGTGTGCAAACCTTACTGTTTTTTTTTATTGGATAAAGCTGATGAAACGAGCAAAACGTTCACCTGATGGTAAGTGCAACGTCTGACCATAACAAATGCTGTGTCACCCAGAATATTTCTGTGTGACTACCACACTGCGCCCGTCAGCCCTGAGACATCAGTTCTTAAGTATCAAATGCCCAGTGATTACGCTAGCTCACAGTGCCCTTCAAACCGAAACACAGTAATGCTTGCACAGTTACTGCTTGACGGCAGAATAACTGGCCCTGGTGTGGTACCTACCTAGACGGATTCCTGCATAGGAATCCTACCACCAGTTAATCAAGGCGTTTCTTTGCAATGGATCAAGAGAAGGACAGTACAACCGAACCCTTGTCAAATGGGGACAGTAGTAATGATCCCCCAAAAATAACTCTTGGTCTTCAGCTTACGATACTATACATATACAATACAAATTGATGACGTATTCAAAATGAGCTCTCTATGTAGTCTAGTATGTATGTATATATGTATTTAATTTCACAACAGTATCACACTGTGTGAAAAAGACAATATGTCAGGTTGAGTAAAGGATTGAGGTTGTCCGGAGTTTCGTTTTCTTTGTTCACAAAATTATGAGTTCGAAAACTTCTCTGTCAACTATTTATGGAATATTGTGAATGTAATAAAAATAATAACCCTTTTAAACTTTTATGGTCACAGGCTTCTGCAGTTGGACTCGGCTTCTCTGCGACACGGACGCGGAGTTTTAACGAGAGACTTACGACAGGCCGTGGCTTAATGTTTTATTCATAAAAAGCGCCAACGACTTTGTAATACGGTTCAGTGATCAAAGATTTAAATTCATCTACTGTGCTTTATGTTTTTGCTGTTGAAATGAGTCTATGAAATGAGGTATGAATTTTTGTAGCTCGTTAATAAGCTGAATTTGAATGAAGCAATTTATGTTACTCTACTTAAAGTAAATATTATATAACCCAACACAGCCGGTTTTACTGGTAGGATTCTTCCAGGAATCCAACCAGGTAGGTGCCACCGCATGGCCCGTTATTCTACTATAAAACATCACTGTGTTTCGGTTTGAAAGGCACCGATAGATGGCGAAATTAGTGGGCATATGAAACTTAAGTTATGGGCAAACTTTTCACTCACCGTTAGGTGAACGAATTGCTCACTGACTTATGAACTGATGTCTCAGGGTGATGGGTGCAGTGTGGTATCACACAGTAATTTTCTGGGTGACACAGCATTTGTTATGGGCAGACGTTACACTTACCATCAGGTGAACGATTTGCTCGTTCCGTCACCTATAATCCAATAGCATTTTTTTTTTTACATATATTACGATTTTTATTTTTATAAGTCCCCATAAGTTATGGGTCGGACTGAAAACCAGTGCCGGGTTATCTCGACAATAGCTGAGTACGATCCATTTCGTGGGCTAATGCTGCAGCACAGATTTAACATTTGGTCACATTAGTTTTAATTATTTATTTTAGGTTAGTAATAGTTTCTTTTTTTTTCTTTATATACCTTTTGAATACCTTAATTATCGTGCTGTATTTAAACTGCCTGCCTGCGAATAAACAAGTTTTTTTCTTTCTTTCTTTCTTTCTTCCAAAATATCGAATGCCTACTCTTTGCCGCGGGGCCAAATAAGAACGGACCTACCGGCTAAAACACCATAGTGTTCCTATCGTCGCAATTTGTAGGGACTGCGAGAACGCTACACATTACTACAGCCCCGTCGGCGATGACCTGTAGCAGGTCTCTCATCGGTGAGGTGGTAGTGCTTAAGTGCTTTTTCCCATCTGCATTTAGGGGCGGGAGCCACCACGAGGCCTAAGGTACCAGGCGGTGTATCACCCTACTGTTTGTCACCCAGGCTTAATTTTGATGAAAGCTTAATAGACTCTCCTACGTCTCCGTGTGCCTTGGGACACAGTAACGGAGACAGGGCAGACTCTCTCCCATGCCGCAGCTCTAACGGGCATCCTGTTGTTACAGAGGTGTAGACAAGAGTCTCCGCTTCTTTCTCCAGCAAAGATTATTTAGAATCAGCGTACGTCTCCGTCATTTTGTTCCGCGGTCTGGGGTCTCCTTTTGAGGGGCTAAAATGCCCTGCTCCCTGCTTGCTAGGAGGGAAGAAGTGATCCAATCAAACTCCCCCAACGGCAACAGGAAAGTTGGACCTCTGCTTTTTTACTATGCCAACCGCTTATCGGTGGAACATGTGGAGGAGCTTCCCTCGTCGGGTTATTCGCCAACGGTCGGTAAGATCGCCATAAGAAAGTTACTGACCGTAGCCCAGGGTCGGTCCAACATGCTGATATTCCCCCGCTGCACCTGCACACTGAGAGGTTACTTGATTCAGCATCCCGTCAATGCCTCTCTATCTTATACATTTAACTAGCTTGGTCGGATACTAACATGGATAAACAGCGTACTTAAACTTAAAAATCTGGGAAAAATCTGGAATATAGTTTTTGTAAATACTTTCGATAATAATTGTGAAAAAAAATATAAGCACAGCGGTACCCTTGCCTAGCCCTACCTGAGGCATGTCCCACCACGCACCTCGCTTTTACTTCACAATTTTTCAGTAAAATTGCACGTCATTTTGTCATGTTTTACTGGTGGTAGGATTCCTATGTAAGAATCCGTCGATGTGGGTACCACCCCAGTGCCAGTTATTCTGCAGTTAGGTAGTAGTGTTCAAACATTACTGTGTTTCGGTTTGATGGGCACTGAGACCGAGTGTAATCACGGGGCATATGAGACTTAACAACTAATGTCTCAGGGTGATTGGCTTAGAGTGATGTCACACATAAATGCTCTAGGTGACGCAGCATTTGTTATAGGCAAAAGTTTTGATCGTCTGGTCACTTATCCAATAAAAAAAAATTACATTTGGAAGATTTTTAAAAAGATACATACATAAGATCACGACTGTATCCCATAAGGGGTAGTCAGAGACTGGGCACTCACGGCAAAAACAGATGACTGCCACAATCCACGTTTCACCAAAACAATATAATGCACTTGGTGTGATAGGTGGTGAGCCCATCGCCACCATGCGCTGTTGGGTGCACAGTGCAGTTCAATTCCTTACTCGCCTTTTACGAGATCAATTGGAATGAGATGGAGTGGTAGTATTCTTTTAACGAGCCGCCACCACACGGCAAATTTTTAAAAAACGCTTCTCTAATTAAACAAGTATTATTTAATTTAAAGTCAATTATTGTAAAATTACAATTCAAAGTTGTAGAAAAATCTAGTTTTAAGAACGCAACGCTACTAACTAAGATACTTAGTTAGTAATTTCTACAGCGTTGCGAAAAAATACATTCCGTCGATAAATTCCCACGGATGCATATAAAATGGGGCTTAATAAACTGCGACCAGTCTCAGATCCCCGGTCCATTTATATGTATTTGCCAGACTATTTGTAAGCTATACGGCATATAAAATATTATATAGTATAAACAAACATACTTTGCTTATTACATACCGATGTTGTGGCAGCTTAAAAGAATCTACCACCCCATCCCATCTCGTGGGTATCGTAAAAGTCGATAAAGGGATAATGAAAACCAGGTGACGGGCAGCAGCGACTTTCTAGAACATCTGAATATATAAACTGTGGTTTACAACGCTGTCAAGCGTGGCAACTATGGCAAAACCCCCCAAAATGAGAGCTACAAACTTCAGTGGCTATCTATGGGGGAGGCCTATGTTCAGCAGTGGGCAAGTGATAGGCTGAAATGATAACGATGAGGAAACATATACCTGCACGTTTTATCATCATCACCATTTCAGCATTCTTCATATTAATTTTAAGTTAGTGGATTTAAAAACAATAAAATGAAAATAACTTTACTTTTAGGGTAAATCAGTAATTTACATTACTATAACAATAAAGTAACAAAGCAAAGTAAAGTCTTACACTGTAAATGTGCCACTGCTGAGCACAGGCCTCCTCTTCATTTCTGAGAGGGTTTTGGAGCTGGAAAGAATCCGCCATGCTGCTCCAATGCGGGTTGGCGGACTGCCCTTGTCTTCGAAATATTTTTTACTTCTCAGTCATGCAGGTTTCCTCGCGATGTTTTCCTTCACCGCCGAACACGTGGTTAAATCAGAACTTAAAATTTCAATAAACAATTTTTGTGGTGCTGGCACCGGGAATCGAAGCCAAGTCCCTGGCGTACTATGAAATTTAAAGCGAGCGCCTAACCCCTGAGCTACCACTGCTCTAATATCATATACTCGTACATATCGTTAATGACTATAACAATGCTAAAATTAAATTGTTTTGCAATCATTCTGAAAGTGTCGAAAGAGCCATCTAAGGATAATAGATATAAAATCTCATGGTTCCGATATGTGACGATAAAATGTGAACTTTACAGTCTTTTGAAGCAAAAAAAAAATTTCGTTAACACTATTTATATTCAGATGAAGTGTCAGAAACACCGGCACAAACAAAACACTACCAGACTTGAACACCAATTCGTGTTTTTGCACGAACGCTGGCTCTAGCTGGGATCTGAATCGAGGACCCGCCACGCGGCTGTCAGGTACGGTGATCGTCGGCACGTGGTGGTCGATTGTGATTAACAGTATTGGAAAGTTTTAACGTATAAAGGGCTAATAAAATTTTCCGTATAAATCGACTATAACTGAAAACTTTTAGATTAAAATCGCTGTAGGTAGTAATCCTTGCAATCAGCAGACTGATGGAAAAACTTTTAAGTTTATTGCACTGTTATAAAGTCAAGGCATTTATCAACTTCTATTTTCTCGTGAGTGTCGTAGAAATCGGTTGTATGGTTACGTGGGGTTTCACCATTATCTTTCACGGCCACTTAAAATAGTCATTAGCACATCGGCGTACTGGTGGTAGGACTTCCTTGCAGGAATCCGTCTAGGCAGGTACCAACCCAGGGCCAGTTATTCTGCCGTGAAGCAGTAGTGTGGCAGCATTACTGTGTTTCGGTTTAAAGGGTGTGGTGTCACACAGATTTTATTTGTGTGGCACAGCATTCGTTATGGGCAAACGTTGCACTTTACATCAAGTGAACGTTTCGCTCATTTCGTCACTTTATAAAATTAAACAATAAAAAAACCTCGTACCGAATTCGAATCCTCCTGAATATGTAGACGCACAAATATATATTATTTTAATGGATGTATGACTGACTCAATACTAAAAATAAATAAATAAATAGCGAATGAAAGAAAAAGAAAGAAAAGAAGAAAGAAATGTAGAACGAAAGAAAGAAAAAACTTGTATTTAGTTAATAGAATCAGGCGTATAGACTCATACTTTGATGCGCATAGACTACTTCTCGGCGGCCGTCTGTCGTAGAGTCTATGACGCTTGATAATGCCTCGTTTTGGGGCGAAACACGTGTCGTGTTCTCGACTTCAATGGTGTATATTAGTGGTAGTATTGTAGTGGTTGGTGGAGGGTACCTGGTGGTGGTTCCTGGTGGCGGTGTTAGTTTGCTTGTGCACGCTACTGAGGGAGGGCAGGCGGTGCTCTTCAAAGAACTAGGTAATATACACCATTTTTATATTTTGCTTGCGGATCTTAGCATAGTACCTTACCTTCCTTCATTAAACTTGTATTTGTCCACTTATAACTACATCTATGTTATGAGAAGCTGAAATAATAGCTCATACGTCTTATATCGCGATATTGAAGTGTTATCGATACTGAAAGATTACAGAAAGATTAAGAGTAGTACATACATACATAAATGCACAGTGCAGTTTTATTCCTTACTCGCCCTTTACCAGATCCATTGGATGAGATGGAGTGGTAGTATTCTTTTAACGAGCCGCCACCACATGGCACTATCAATCAAAACACGTGTAGAATGTAAAGATGATGACATTCGTATCATAATATTAATCCTTATCCTTCTAAATAGTTTCATAGTCAAGGTTGATTATGTACATGTAAATTACTCTTTAAATTATCCGAATCGGACCTATCGTTTAGAAGTTACGACGGGTGTAAAAATCCTTATAAGAAAAATGCCGCGATATGAGCGAACAGCCCTACGCTCGCCCGCGCTACGCCCGAATAGACTAAGATCTATTAATTACCTACCTACTCAATTTATTTTTTGTGAACTAGAAACAATTGAATAATGGTTTTTAATTTTAATTATATTTATAGCCTTAATAATAACCGCTTTTTGTTCAAATTAATCAATCAAACATACATACATAATATCACGACTGTATCCCATAAGGGGTAGTCAGAGAATGGGCACTCACTGCAAAAACAGATGACTGCCACAATCCACGTTTCACCAAAACTCTATAATGCACTTGGTGTGATAGGTGGTGAGCCCATCGGCACCATGCGCTGTTGGGTGCACAGTGCAGTTTAATTCCCTACTCGCCTTTTACGAGATCCATTGGATGAGTCGAATAGTGGTTTGTAATTTTAATGATATATATTTTTTTTATTTAAAACTTTGAAACTCTATATAAAAAATACAGCGGCCGCGGTGTCTCTCGAACGCCGCGCCGCCGCTCGGCTTCATGCGACTTGGACATCATCGTGGTGCGCGGCTCCCTTTACGCGTCGGTCGAGAGCGGTCATATTTTTTTGCTACCACGACATCAAATATTGTTTACAAGGAAGCTCTGAGCAACTTAACTGACATGGCTTATGTTTCCATAAATAAAAAAAATATTTTGGTAAAATAACATAATCATACTTGACCAGCTGCAGAGCCGCCGATGAGAATAGTCGCTACAAAACATGTTAGTGTAAGGAATTGTTGTTGTTCTATTTGTCCAAATAAAGTACTAATTTTTTTATCTACCCGTGCGAAGCCGGGGTGAATAGGTAAAATAGATTTTTAAAATATTATCCTTCCAATTGCAGATTGTCTATGTTAAGCTATATATCTAGAGGTATGTTAGAAGGGTCTAAACAAACTAGAGGCCCCATAATCCCTTATCGTGTAGTTCAATTTACTAGATCTTTTGTTCCCGATTCTGAATGTCATCTATCATAGCCGTTCCAGATCGTTCTTGCCGCGTTTGTCTTAAACCAATTAGCGGTGACCCAGTTCGTAAAACTATACTGCTTCAATATATTTATACGTGTACTGATTAATGATGTTGGGTTTACTTAAATAAAGTTGCATAAATAATTTAAAAAAGAATAAGGAAGACAAAAAAATTATAACTGACGTTAGGTTTCCTATGCAGGAAACCATCTATGTAGGTACCACCTCAGGGCCAGTTATTCCGCGCAGTAGTGTCCAAACATTACTGTGTTTCGGTTTGAAGCTAGCGTAATCACTGGGCATATGAGATTTAGAACTGATATCTCAGGGTGATGCAGGGTGGTGCGGGCGCAGTGTGGTGTCACACAGAAATGTTTCGGGTGACTCGGAATTTGTTATGGGCAGACGTTGCACATACCATCAGGTCAGGTGAACATCTTGCTCGTGTCGTCATTTTATCCAACAAATTACCCGTACACTTCAACTCTCTTCCCTCTAAAGTGCGCTGCAAACGTTTCTAGAGCTACACTCGCCTTTGTACATGAACTACATATATACGAGTATACTTACTTTAGGGATTTATTAAAATATCATGAGAACTATTTGATTTTCTGAATATAAAATAACATATGCCCGTCGCATGCTATTTTTGTACCGAATTTCGTCAAGATCGGTTTCATGGTTAAGCCGTGAAAAGGTAACAAACATAGAGAGACTAACTTTCGCATTTATTCTATTACATACATACATACATACTGTCACATGTGTGCCTCTTTCTTATAGGGTTAGGTAGAGACCACATCTTTCCACTTGCTACGATCCAGACACACATCTTTAGCTTCTTCTACTTTCATCAGCGTTTTCATAAACGCTCATCGGTTGCGGGTACTTTTAACGTGACCTTTCCTCAAAAGTTCACCGATCTGATTGTGATACGTACGCCTAGGTGACCCCTACCGGCTTTCCCATTCACATTATATTAGTAAATATTAATTCAGTATTCACAACATATGATGTTCTCCTGGCCGATTTCGACCACGGCGACAACTACCGACTACAGTCGAGAGCCATCAACTGCGCAGGAGATATTATAGTGCCACAAGTCTACGCGCAAACACAGAGGCACTCACACGTCCCAACCTACCTGCGCCCGATGTAAGGCTGATGCGATAAGATCGGAGGTAGGCTAGGATGCAGTGTCAGAAACACGGGGACAATCACAACACAACCAGACCCGAAAACCAACAATGTATGTTTTAGCGCAAACGTTGGTTCCGGCTGGGATTCGAACCCAGGACCCGCGGCTTAGAAGTCAGGTACTCTGACCACTAGGCCACGCGGTCGTCAAATATTCACAACATAATGTGTATATAAAGAATAAGTAAAAAAACAAATGTTTAAGGACAGGACTTATAAGATTCCTATGCAGGAATCCGTTTCGGTAGGTACCACCCCAGGGCCAGTTATGCTGCCGTGAAGCAGTAGTGTGCAAACGTTACTGTGTTTCGGTTTGAAGGGCACTGTGAGCTAACGTAATCGCTGGGCATATGAGTCATAAGGACTTATGTCTCAGGCTGATGGGCACCGTGTGGTGTCACACAGAAATTTTCTGGGTAACACAGCATTTGTTATGGCAGACGTTGCACTTACCATCGGGCTCGTTTCATCACTACATCCAATAAAAAAAAACCTATACAGAAATTATACCAGCGTTAATGTTTTAATTCAGATACTCCCATGCTATCATTATTTTACTATGTTTGATTAATGATATCCTCCTGGCCGGTTATCGATCACGGCGACAACTACCGAATACTCTCGAAAGTTATCAACTGCGCTGGCGATATTATAGTGCTACAATTTTACTCACAGATAGAGAGTCGCTCACTCGTTCCAACTTACCCGTGCTCGAGGTAGGCTGAGATGCAGTGTCATAGACACGTGGACAATCACGAAACAACTACACCTGAATACCAACAATTTGTGCTTTTGCAGAAAGGTTGACTCCGGTTGGGATTTGAACCTATGACCCGCGGTGAGGTAGTCAGTTACTCTAACCACTAGATCACGCGACGTCTATCTATAATTAAAAGGGACGGAGAAACCCATTGTTGTTAACCGCATTATAAACAGTTAGAGGCTTAATTGACGGGCCAGTTGACTGGCCTTGCCGCATTAAGAACATAAAATGTTGTATAAAAATTGTTTTGGTAATTTATATAAATAATAATGTTAATGTTCGTTTGTTCAATATCTTTAAACTCACGACGCGACGTTGCTTTCGAATACGCGCGTGTTATTATAAAGCTATGCGGGAATCCGTCTATGTAGGTACGGGTGATACAAGACCAGTTATTCTTTTTTATAGTTCGCAAACGTTTATAGCTCTCATTTTAGGTGATTTTGCCATAGTTGCCACGCTTGGCATGTAAGTTCCAGAAAAATGCTGCTGCCCATCTCCTGATTTTTATTTTCCCTCTGTCGACTTTTACGACACCCGGGATGAGACGGGGTAGTAGATTCTATTATACCGCAACCACATGGTTTTAAATATATCTTTTACGCATAGAAGGAAGATAGGGCATTGTACTGTAGAAGATGTATTAAATTAGTATAAATAACTATAAAAGCATTTTTTTTTAATTTATTTGGGAAACAAACAATATTTATAATACATGAAAATGACGAATTCATAATAAAAAAAAACTTTTACTTACTTCAGTTAAGTTTCCACTAAATTACTAATACATAAAGAAAGAAAAAAGCAGGTTTTAATTGGAGCATACAACACAATGCACGTAAATATAGTTTAAAAAAAAGGAAATAGAAAATTACCTTAACAAGGCTGAAATAAATTCAAAGGCTAAAATCTACTAAACAATGCCCCGCAGAGCCTGCTTCACGTTTCGCTTATAATCATTGAATTATTTATATTTGTTTTATTAGTGCAATTGCATTTAGTGAATAGATATTGGAATTCATTCCATCCGTCCATTGGCATCCAAATTTTAATTCGATAATAAAACTAGTAATAGTCTACGGGAATGACACATTCAGAAATATCTTTTTTTATAGTAAACCGTTATGAACACGTTGTTAACGGGTTTAAGCCGCAAAAGTGTAACTAAATCATGCAGTTCGTAATTTGACTTATCAAGTACCGCTGGCTAATTGTTACATTAAATTCTTTATGGTTTCGCGTCACGCAAGCTTTAAACGCTACAGATCGTACTTACATGACGCAAATTGGATTAAAATAAACAAAAAATGTAATTAACAATAAAACAAAGTCTTTGTTTCCATTATTTTTTTTATACCCTAATTGTCGTACAAAATTTCATTCGGATCTTATGCTACGATAGTGTTGGATTGAGTTTCATGGAAAGTGTATAATTAAAAATAGAAAAATCCCTTTCTGATCGTTTTCGTTTTTAACCGACTTTAAAAAAGGGGGAGGTTCTATATTAGCTAAATAGAAAAATAGAAATAGAAAATGGAAGATAAAGAATAGTTTATTTGATTAAAATCATACAAAAATCCGTGTGGTGGCGGCTCGTTAAAAGAATACTACCACTCCATCTCATCCAATGGGTCTCGTAAAAGGCGAGTAAGGAATTAAACTGCACTGTGCACTCAACAGCGCATGGTGACGATGGGCTCACCACTTAACACACCAAGTGCATTATATTGTTTTGGTGAAACGTGGATGGTGGCAGACATCTGTTTTTGCAGTGAGTGCCCAGTCTCTGACTACCCCTTATGGGATACAGTCGTGATGTATGTATGTATGTATGTAAAAATTCATAAATTGTTGCTAGGACTTCCTTTTAAGTAAATATGTACTTGTGCCGGGATGCCCCGCTCTTCCATAACTAACAAATGTTATTTAACAAATAACGGTAGTGGTATTAACACTACTACGATTTTAACTTACTTAGCTGTTTTTTTTTTTTACGTTTCGTCATCATGATCAACATTTCACCCTATTAGTCGTTCACCGCCGAACATAGGCCACCCATGGGGTTTTTTTTTTAAATTTTATTTCATAAAAGTGACGTAACGAGCAAAACGTTTAAATTTTTTATATCTCTAGTAGATATCTATATATTACACAGAATTTACGTTTGCTACGAAATATAGGAAGAAATAAAATATTACAACGGTAAACTTTATCATTAAATATTAAATGATTGCAATTCCCTAACCTCCATAGATCTTTTAAAAATAACTAAAACATATAGATGTAAATTATTTCTGTATTATTGTATTAATGATCTGTGGTAGGCTAGGCGCTCGTTTTAAATTGAATAGTACGCGAGTGACCTGGGTTCGATTCCCGGTGCCGGCACCACTGAAATTGTTAATTACAATTTTAAGTGCTGATTTACCACGTGCTCGGCGGTGAAGGAAAACATCGTGAGGAAACCTGCATGTCTGAGAAATAAAAAATATTTCGAAAACATGTGCAGTCCGCCAACCCGCATTGGAGCAGCGTTGCGGATTCTTCCTAGCTCCAAAACCGTCTCAGAAATGAGAGGAGGCTTGTGCTCAGCAGTGGGACATTTATAGGCTGAAACTTTACTTTTTTTTACTTCAATTCACTGCATTCGGCGGAGTAGACAGCACCTTCCTCTGTCCTACCGAGGTGTCGTAAGAGGCGACTAAGGTATTGTACGGACAGCCTTTATTCGTGGGAATTGAACCGAACCATAATATCCCCAATGCTGTCATATACGGTTCGTGGGAACGCACGAGGAGTCAGATGTTTTTTGACTCGTACCTAAATGACGGCGACACGGTTCCCCACCTGTCACGTCACGTTTCCCGGGTCGAAAAGTGAACTACATGCGTAGCCTCTGACTACCCCTTATATCGGAATAATGTCGTAACTATATATATGTATGAAATTCACCGCATTACAATTTTTATTATTCACACAAATCATTACTAATGTTCGATGTTCTGTTACTAGTGAATATCGTCGTGTGTTTAATACTGTAATTTAACTTTCTTTTAGATCGTTTAATTTTAATAATGTCAGAGACAGGAAAGTCAATACTAAAAGTAAGGATTTATTCAATATCCATACTAATATTATAAATGCGAAAATAACCCTCTCTGTGTTCCTGCCTGTTTGTTACCTTGTCACGGTTCAACCGCTAAAACGATTTTAGCAAAATTTTGCACAGGAATCGATTGCATTCTAGAGACGACATACGATACTTATCATCCCGGATAAAAAAATATTTCCCGCGGGATATTTAAAAACTTATATAACCCACGACAACGAAGCCGCGGGTAATATCTACATAGAGTCACGCCTCTGTCTCATTGGAGTAGGCAGAGACCACATCTTTCCACTTGCTGCGATCCCGACAAACAACTTTCGCTTCTTCTACTTTCATTAGTGTTTTTATACAAGCTCGTCGGTTGGGGGTACTTTTGACGTGGTCTTTCCTTGAAACGACCGACGATCTAGTGTAAAATATTTTTAGTTAAATTATAATAATATAATATTCATACACGATAGCACTAAATGTGTCTTCAAAATAGGCATCCATTAGTTCTTTATCAATTAGTAAATTAAATTCCACCCCGTGCTTAAAATAAACATCATCTGGAAATGAAATGTCACGCTCACTAATGTTCCGCGCATCTGGGGTTCTCGAACAGCAATCTTGGATTCCTCGGTACGCTTATACGGAGCGGAATTTGCAATAGCGTGCGATCGGCACAGACTTTCGTAATTGCAGAGCTGCAAAAGTCGCACGGTTATTGCGTTTCTCACATTCTGTGCTAGTAATTCATCGTTCAATATATATTTTTCTTTATTTTTTTCAAATCATCGTTTACATATTATACAAGATTTTTGTACGACACTAAATGAATTTAAAGCTTTACAATCCATTGATGTCATTGTGTTCCAGATGATATTTTTCAATTCATCTATTAAATGTGTCGGGCAAAACATTCATTATATTTCATCACATATGTTTTATTGATATTTATCGTTTTTTATAGGTTCTTACTATATTAGATGTTTCATTACACTCATATTTGTCCTATATTAACATATAGCATATATTTTTACTGGTGGTAGGATTCCTATGCAGAAGTCCGTCTAGGTAGGTACCACCCCAGGGCCAGTTATTCTACCGTGAAGCAGTAGTGTGCAAACATTACTGTGTTTCGGTTTGAAGGGCACTGTGAGCTAGCGTAATCACTGGGCATATGAGACTTAAGTACCTATGTCTCAAGGTGATGGGCACAGTGTAGTGTCACACAGAAATCTTCTGGATGGCACAGCATTTGTTATGGGCAGACGTTGCACTTACCATAAGGTGAACGTTTTGCTCGTTTTATCACTTTATGCAATAAAAAAAAATATATAGTTTTATCATTCTGTTCGTCTTCGTCGTCGTTTCAGCCTGTCAATAGTCCACTGCTGAACATATGCCTCTCCCATAGATTGCCACAAAAGTTTGTAGCTCTCATTTTAGGGGAATTTTGCCATAGTTGCCAAGCTTGGCAGACGGGTTGGCAACCGCAGTTTATTTATTCAGATGTTCCAGCAAGATGCTGCTGCCCATCTCCTGGTTTTCAGTTTCCCTCTGTCGACTTTTACGACACCCACGGGATGAGATGGGGTGGTAGATTCTCTTAAGCCGGTACCACACGGCGCATCATTCTGTTCACTTAGTTGTATCTGTTACACATAGACACGTACGTGCATTCTCTTTTTACATACGTACTGGCTCCACTGGAAACCAGACCTGCGGTTTTTCGCAGCAATCTTTGCTTAGTGGAGTCCATTTCGACACAATAAAGCGCCAATTTTGTTGCCAGCGTTTTACAGATCTCGTTTCTTTCTTATTTTTATTGTACTGAATATTTTTATTTTTTGATTTGCATTCTCTGTGTGGTTTTTGTATTGTTTACGTCGAATAAACTCTATGTCTATGTCCATATGTCGGATTGTCGCTGATAGCCGAAACACAGTCTGATCCTTGTTCGGCTACAGAGGGTAATTCATTTGTATTATTAGAAAAAAACTAACCTAAGCAAACCTTGTAAAATTTGTCCTTAGCTTCTGGAAATAAACGAAAATTATGATTATTATTATTATTGCTGACCCCGTTCATAGTTAAACCCTTGAGGGACCATCAAACTGGATACGAGGGCCAGTTGTCGTATCGTGAAGCAGGACTGACCAGAACATTACTGTTTCGGTCGGAAGAGCACTGAGAGCTAGTGTAATCATTGGACATTTTGCGCGTCTCGTCTGTTACACGGATTTTTTTGTATATGCTGAGGCATACGCATGGCTTAGTTTAGCCATAGTCGAATATACATAAAGACTACTTTTGTACAAACCCACATGATGAGATGGCTTGTTGTGTTGTTGTGGATACAAAAAATTACTTAATTAAATTAATAAAACGACTTCAATACAACCGCTCCAAATCATGCTTAAGCGAATTTAAGAGTTTCAAGATTTTCCATTATCAGAAATTGACAAAAATAATATGGAACCACTCTTAAGGTATACCCTGTCAAACAAAAAAAAAGTTTTTATTCAAATTGGTCCACAATTGAAGAAAATATCGGTGAAAATACATAAACAAACGCATATATATATATATTTTGCGTTTGTTTATGTATATATATATATATATATATATATATATTTAAATTGACAGATCACATTTCACACTACACAGTTTGGAGAAATACCTACTAGGTATAGCTATTATTGATGACAGATATATTATTGTGTTACTACCTTATCATATATAAAAAAAAATATTATCATTGCCTCCGAATTTGTGATGATTGAATGTGTGTATACTTTTTTATTTTGTATTTATATCGTTATGTTTTTTCTCTTTTTTTTTGTTTAAAGGAAATTGTCCATGCATTTCACTCCATATTCTTATTTTTAAATATCAATTAAGTTTTTTGTTTGTTTTTTTTCTCACTTTGTCTATGTCCGGTTGTTCGTAGGGTCAATAATGGATCCGACTGAAAACCAGTGCTGTGGGGTACCACGGATCATCACTTAGGCGCGATCCTATTTGACATCATACTAAAAATTTTGTCATTTTTTGTAAACTACTTTTTGTTATGCTTCTTAATGTTGTGTGTTGATCAAATAAATAGGTTTCTTTCTTTCTTTATAAACAAATACATACAGACGAACATATAACTACCCCCTATTTTGAAGTCGCTTAGATAATAAACGAATTGACTTAACATTTACTAAATCTATCGCAGCAGGTACGGAAGATACTCTAACGAGTGTATTACTAAGCAGAATTAAAGCTTCGAAATGGAACATTACGCAGTCGAGAGCTTGATTTAAAATGCAAATATCGACGTTTATTTCCATTTGAAATTTTTACGATCAGGTTTTCACACTTTATGTTAATAAGGCTAGGGTGAGCTATACTTGAGATAAATGCACAAATCTTCTTCATTACTTAGTTTTCTTTTTTTTTTTTGATAAAAGTAACGAGAGGAGCAAAGCGTTCATCTAATGCTAATACCTGTGAATTGTTGAAATTTTTGTAGCTTTAGTAGATTTCGAGTTATATCCGTTGGTACAGACAGACAAAATAACAACTTCTATTTTATATATATATGTACTATACCAGTAACGAGTTCCGCCTCATCAACATCAGCATCAATTCAGCCTATCTCTAGTTCACTGCTGAACATAGGCCTCCTCCATAGATTGCCACAAAGCACATAAGTTTGTAGCTCTCAATTGGGGGATTTTGTCATAGTTGCCACGCTTGGCAGGCGGGTTGGCTTCCACAGTTTTTTTATTCAGATGTTCGAGAAAAATGCTGTTACTGATTAATAATTACCTGGACAATGATTTTACTGTCATATTAGTTATAGCCGATAGATGTCCGGCAGAGTAGAATTGCACCTACATTTTTCCTACCGAGGTAAGAGGCGTCTGAGGTTTTTTTTTCTTATGTATTACGGAAAACATACAGCGCTTACATAAAAAATTATTACCAGTTACAAAGATAAATTAGTTAACTAATCCGATCTTATCGCATCAGCGTTACATCGGGCGCGGGAAGGTTGGGACGAGTGAGTGCCTCTGTGTTTGCGCGTACACTTGTGGCACTATAATATCTCCTGCGCAGTTGATGGCTCTCGACGGTAGTCGGCAGTTGTCGCCGTGGTCGAAATCGGCTAGGAGAACATCATCATCATCACATCATCAGTTAACTAAGGGTTATTAACATGTTTTCACAGATAAAAGTTATTGTACGATCGGGTGATCATTTATTCGTGCGGAATAATACAGAATATGCAATGCTGTCACTATACTGCTCGTGGGAGTAAGGATTTATTTTACCCGTTAAGTCACGTTTCCGACGGGGGCGAAAAGTGTGCTACGGGTGTGGTCTCTGCCTATCCCTTATATGGGAAAAGGCGTGACTGTGTTTTATGAATTTTTTTTTTTTTTTTTTAAATTTAATAAAAGTGTCGGAACGAGCAAAGCGTTCACCTGATGGTAAGTGCAACGTCTGCCCATAACAAATGCTATGTCACCCAGAACAGTGTGACACTACAATGCGCCCGTCACCCTGAGACATCAGTTCTAAGTCTCATATGCCCAGTGATTACGCTAGCTCACAGTGCCCTTCAAACCGAAACACAGTAATGTTTGCACACTACTGTTTCACGGCAGAATAACTAGCACTGGGGTGGTACCTACCTAGACGGATTCCTGCATAGGAATCCTACCACCAGTTTTAGACAATACAGACTACGCTACAGTAATTTATTCATGGTCCTATTTTTTATAACAAGACGACGTATGTGGAGCCTAATGGGCAGTATACCTGACTACTGCGCCGCTGGTCCTTGCTTTCCTATCCCACCGGTGCCAACCTGGCACTGCCTCTACGTCTGATCTTATCGCATATCGGGTGCGGGTAGAACGGGTAGACAAGGCATACTGCATAGATAAAAAACGAAATAGTTTGAACTAATATTCTAATAAGCGTCTTAGAACTTTCTTCTGGACTTCTTGACTTGGTTATTATCCAACTCAAGTGCTAAGTTTTTGATGGATAATTTTTTTAAGATTTATTCGAATTTAAGCTTAAGAGAATCTACCACACTATCTCATCCCGTGTGTGTCATAAATCGGTTATCAATTCGCCTGCCAATCGTGGCAACTATGGCAAAATCCCCCCAAACTGATACCTACAAACTTGTTTATGTTCAGCAGTGGACTAGTGATAGTCTGAAATGAAGATGACGAATTAATTACACAGATTTTAATTGCTTTTGACAGCATGCAATGAGGTAAATGAGTTACATACAATAAATTTGCTTTTATTTTCTTGTTTTTCAATCAAATTTCAAACAAGCTTTCAAATATATTAATTTAAAATATTCCTATTTTATTATATTTTGAAATCAAATAAAATTTAACGCTTTGAGTTTGGTAAAGGTAAAATAACAGCTACGTTTAATCGCGTCAATGATCAAAGTGCTGAAAATTATGAGTATGATAAACATACATACATTGGAATACGTTCCGAAGGAAAATTGATATTCTGATTCGAGAAATCTGCTTTGAAATCATGTATTTTAACATCAATGCTCGAAATTACTTCGTCAGTCAACGCCTACTAAAAATAAAATCTATTCATACATACATAGAGTCACGCTTCTTTCCCATAGAGACCACATCTTCTCACTTACTACGATCCTGACACACATCTTTAGCTTCCTCTACTTTCTTTAGTGTTTTCATACAAGCTCGTTGGTTGCGGGTACTATTGACGCGGCCTTTCCTCAAAACGATTTCGATCTGATCGTAATACGTTCGCCTACGTCGACACTTACCGGCTTCCCCCTTCACACTCGCCTCATAAAACTGTTTCGTCAATCTTCTTTCATTCATCCTCTCTACGTGTCCAAACCATCTAAGCATCTCTTTCTCTATCTTTGTCAATACATCTTCTACCACCGGACAAACTGAGAAGCAACGTACTCTTATCACGTTGCTTCTCAGTTTGTCCATCCACGTCACTCCAGCTATACATCTCAAACTTTTCAAATCTATGATAAAGTTTTTTTTTTCATTTTTACGCATTTGCATCGACTAAAAGTTAATAGGTGCAACTATAGCAGTAGCCCTAGTGTTGTTTTTCGTATGACATTTTAATAAAAACAAAATGCATGACATCTATTCAATAATGTTTGATTGTACAAAGTGACCCAAAATAAATAATATTTACAGACATGCTTCAAGAAAATGTAAGAAAATAATATTATATGAGAATAATAAGTGCCCGTAAACCCTAATAATTAATTATATTTGTAGAGATGCCGCGAGGAAACAAATGTAGCGACGTCTATGAATCGAATGTTGTGGATCACAAATGTAGTATACTCGTAATGCGTCAGAGTCGAATATAACAAGGCAATAAACACACACATTAGTTATCTATGCTCAGCAGTGAAAGAAAACATCGTGAGGAAACCGGCATGTCTGAGGAATAAAAATACTTCGATTACATGTGACTTCCGCCAACCAGTAAAGGAGTAGCGTGGTGGACTCTTTCCGGCCGAAAAACCCTCTCAGAAATGATAAGCCTGTGCTCAGTATTGGGACATTTCTCGAACTTTTTTACTCACTAGAGGTGGGTTAGATAAGAGTATATTACCGTGGTATTTTTACACGAAATAACTCCTGACTTCTAAAAATAATGTAGTTCAAACGCAGGTTTTACTTGCGTTACAGGGATTATTGACGATAGAAAAAAACAAAATTATTTGTTCCATTTTACTTACAGCTTAATTACCGACCTTTTGTTATAAAAGGTAATTGGTCAGGTTAATGTATATGTGGGCATTGTGGAAATGAAAGTAGATTTCAGCTAAAAGCTATTTATTCTTTCACACACTTGGTTTTAGTTGAACCGGTCTCAACACAATTTTCGCTATTCTTAGATTCATCTATCTATTTCACGTATACTGTCTTCTTCACATCTAACGCAGCAGAAGGTATTTTTTTCTTCTTAGTTATTGTAAAAATAATGTACAATTGCAGCAGCGATATAAAGACGTAGAAAAAGCTTGGCAGCGATCACATTATTACCATGGGTTTTTATCGTCTATGTAATTTTTAATATTATAAATACACTTTTTATAAAGTCTTTGTTTGAACTTGAACTTTTTCAATCTTGAATCCAACCACCCATATTAAATCCCAGAAAGTAAACCAAGTCTTTTAGAATTTGTTTTCCTAAATAAGGTGTAGGCAGCGGCCACTCACGTAACCCACTAATTGCCTTTGACAGGTGGCGGACCACATCGCCGCCATTTTAGTACGAGTAAAAAATTCTTACTTCCCATTGCGCTCCCCCATAGCAAAATACTATAACACATTATGCTATGAAAATAACTAAACCAATCTAGCAGTTTCAATATTAGTTAAGTTTCTAAATTTGTTTACAGCGTATGCTGCTGAGCTACGTTTATTTGCTCGTTGAGATATATGGGGACCCCATGAAAATTTCTCGTCAAGAGTTATTCCAAGAAAAATAATGGAATCCACAAGGTTTAACTCTTCCCCGTTTACAATCACATTTACCTGGATGTAAGATTAACATGTGCCGTATGATAGCGGCTTAAACCGTTATTAAAAATGATATTAGAATTTTGATAGAAATTATAGTTATAGGTTTACAAATTATAACACAAAAAATCCAAAAAATGACTTATTTCAATCATTCTTTTTTTATTTTAGTAGGTAAAACTATGAGTTACAATCATATAATACTTACACGATATACTTACTTACGACGACCGCATGGCCTAGTGGTCAGAGTACCTGACTTCTAAGCCTCGGGTCCTGGGTTCAAATCCCAGCCAGAGCCAACATTTGTGCTAAAACATAAATTGTTGGTTTTCGGGTCTGGTTGTGTTGTGATTGTCCCCGTGTTTCTGACACTGCATCCTAGCCTACCTCCGATCTTATCGCATCAGTGTTACATCGGGCGCGGGTAGTTAGAGACGAGTGAGTGCCTCTGTGTTTGCGCGTACACTTGTGGCACTATAATATCTCCTGCGCAGTTGATGGCTCTCGACAGTAGTCGGCAGTTGTCGCCGTGGTCGAAATCGGCTAGGAGAACATCACATACTACTTAATTTACATAATGAATAATATTTTTGACGAAAATATATAACACGTTATTTTTGTCACATTTGTGATTTCCAACACATGTGCCATTCACTCTTTCCTTGCACAAGTTACAAATCAATCTGGAACGCTTTGGATTTTTAGCCCATTTCATACTACACACGACGCATTTGCGCAGTTTTGTGGTAATTTTTCCAGATTGAAATTTGGGCTAGACGTGGATGGTGTTTCCTTGTATTTTTTTCAGTCTCTCTATCTCAATTGATTAAATATTTTTTAATGTAAACTGTGGTCTGCTCAAAGGTTTATTTTTATTGTAGCTGTATAAAATATAGGCGTTTAATTCTCCCAAAAATGTTGAAAACCACCTTTTTCCAGTACTTAAGGGTTCGTCTTCCATCGAGATACACATAGAGCATTATGTCCGACTCATCCACACCTCCCATATACTTATTGTAGTTATAAATGATACTTGGCTTATCCGTCACAGATTCAAATGTACCCTTCTTTTTCCTGACTGTGATCATATCCCTAGTGCTATTATTGGATATTAAAATATTTTTGCTCTTAAATTATTTTCTTTATTTTTTTGCTGCAGTTGGAATTTCTTTTTTTTTGTTACGTCTATGAGTGCCCGTGATATGAGTTGCTTGATCAAACAGAGCCATAACTTGGGTAATCCTTGTAAAAAAATATCAACAAACAGATGGTACCCCTTATTTAGTTAGTTCCCCACTTTCAGCAAATTTTCAACAACTGTATAGCCGAGCCCATATATTTTAATACTTTCCATATTGTCTTGATCACTTGACCCTTTTTAGCAAGCAAAAGACAAACAGTGACTGGAAATTGCACCACAAACCATCCATAATTTGATGCCCCACTTGTTCGATGGCGCGGGTGTATTTTATAAATATCAAAGTTTGTAAAACAATGAGATTTGTTTTTTCAAGAGTTTTAATTGATTAAATGCTTTAATATGATGTTAACTTTAGAATAAACTCAAAAACAACAAGTATCCCGCGACTGTCCTCAAACATCCAGCTCCAAATACACACTGACGCAATCGTCGTTATAGCGACGCGTCGCAATTTTAGAATAATACCTATTCGTCGTGATACCGACGATTCGCGCTGAAACGGTTAAGAGAACCTACCACCCCATCTCATCCCGTGGGTGTCGTAAAAGTCGACAGTAGGAAAATTAAAACAAGCAGATGGGCAGCAGCATTTTCCTTGAACATCTGAATAAATTAACTGCGGTTGCCAACCCGACTGCCAAGCGCGGCAACTGTGTTAAAATCCCCTTAAAATAAGAGCTACAATCTTTAGTGGCAATCTATGGGGAAGGCCTATGTTCAGCAGTGGACTAGTTGATAGGCTGAAACGACGACGGCGACGACGACGATATAGTTCGCATCTCAGTAAATTTTCATAGCGCGATTATGGACTGGGAATATTTCTTGAGCTTCTCATGTGTCGACATAGATGTCGCTACATCACTCTCTCGCTGAGACTGGAAGTCGTAGTTAGCGTGGAGAACTTCAGACGTCAGGCGATAAGGTGCAGTCTGGCATTGCGGTGAACCTGTGTCCAGGTCTTCAGTGCGTCGAGACGTGTGGATACAGGTGTTGATGCCGCAGCAGTCAGTCTGAGGAGAGGGGCCACCCGTACATGATCCTCAGTGGCTGAAAGACTAGGAAGCACGCGTAGTGCCGACAATAGTCTGGTGCTGTGACTGCGATGGCTGCCGATGACGTTGTTGCTGTGGTTCGGAGAAGCTGGCTGCGGGAAGTTCATACCGGGGTCACCATTTTGGCGGATGATATTGGCAAGGAGAGGGGTAGCTACCCGCCAGCCCGGGTTGTCTCATCTGGGGAGGACGTTTCCTCCTACAAGGAATATTTAGATGTTGTATATATAGTTCGCATCTCAGAAATCTTTCATAGCGCGATTATGAACGTATGGGAATATTTCTTGAGCTTCTCATGTGGCGACATAGATGCCGCTACACTTGTGCTGATTGTAGGATTCCTATGCAAGAATCCATCTAGGTATTTTGTCGTTAAGCAGAATTAACATTACTGTGTTTCGGTCAGAATGGTAATTAAACGTGTCTTTACTAGTCAAATAAGACTTAAGTACTGCTATCCCAGGACGAGCGCCAGTGCGATGCCACAAATAGATATTCTGTTATGAGCCGACGTTACACTTACCATCAGGTGAACGATTTGCACGCCTCGTCTCTTTATTCCGTAAAACAATACTTGAAGAGAAACTTTTATATAAAATCCATAATACATGAGACTTACTGATGCACAGAGCGAAACATAACTTTGCTCTTTCCTGCTTTGTCTGCACGAAAAATACCCTATTTATTTTTCACAAGCAAACACTTTAGTTAGCAGGCAAAGAACAGTATCAGGCAAGTAATCTAATATCCCCAATAACATCTTAAATACAGCTGCGAGTAAAGTATAATAAATCAGACCAGATAGATTTTAATATAACACAAGCGTGATCACGTGACAGACATAACGGTGATCGACTGTTATTTGATTTTGTTTCTAAAAACACAAGTCATAATTTTTCGTTCTATTATGCGTATTTTCCATTACCAAAGCAGCGGTAAAAGCGATCAGACCCATTTTAATATAACACAATGCGCTCAAGACGAAGAGAATGGGTTGAATAATGTGGACGCCAGACTGTGCTACAATATGCCAATATTCTTCTAACAAATGAATAAAATAAACATTTTTTTTGTATTTATGTTGCAAAAAACTTTACTATATCTTACAACAAAACCTGACGTACGTGATGATTTTTAATAACATTTTCCAATTGTGGAAAAAATTTAAGTTTTTTATCAAAAATTACACCTAGGTCCTTGATAATCTCTGCTTCTTGAATTACTTCACCATTAATGCCATATACAGATGGGAAAATATTATTTTTCCGCGTGAATTTAATATGTAAACATTTCTTAAGATTTGGAGTCATTCCATTAATATCACACCATTGTGAGAGTCTAATTAAATCTTCTTGGATAAGTAACACGTCTGATATGTTATTTACTATTTTACAAAATTTTAAGTCATCTGCATACATTAAACATTTGGAATTTAAAAAACAATTAGGAATATCGTTAATAAATATATTAAATAAAAACGGTTCCAAATGCGATCCTTGAGGAACTCCAGATGTTATGGGAAATATATTTAAAGTGAATCCATTGACAACACCATAGAAAAATCGATCATGCAAATAAGACTCAAACAACGCAAATATTGAACCAGAGAAACCATATGCATTAAGTTTGTTTAAAAGTATAACATGTAACACTCGGTCGAAAGCTTTGCTGAAGTCTTTATATATAACATCAATTTTCTGTTTGGTGTGTAGCTTCGACTAAGGTTTCAACAAAAGTCACTAAGTTGGAACAGGTTGAGCGAAATTTAACAAAACAGTGTTGATTGCCGGTAATAAACTGCCTTATATAGTTTTGAATATAGAGACATTTCAAAAAAAATTTGAAAGGTTTATAAGATTAAAATCGGCCTATAATTACTAACCAAGGTGTCATCATCACCCTTACGGATGGGTAAAAGTTTTGCAAGTTTCCATACTACTGGAAAACATCCTTATTGTAAGGATTTGTTATATATTAGACAGAGAGGGGATAATGATACTGTAGCACATTCAGCGATGAAGTAAGGTGGAATAGAGTCTTGACCAACTCCTTTTTTTGGTCTAAGTTCTTCAGTTTTTTTAACACTAATTCCTCATTCAGAACCAGCATGTTACGAATTGGCAATAATTGTTATCAATAAATGTTAGATATTGACAATATGAATCATTTATTTTTCGATTAATGGAATCATTGACACTTTGTACTGAAGAGAAATGAGACGCAAAAAGATTACACGTATCAGTCCTATTAGTGCTCGTTAGACTACCATCTGACATTACACTCGGATATGTACTAGAACCACCACGTTTATTTTCGATGAAAGACCAAAAAACTTTAGAATTGCTGACCATATTATCTTCTATAGTTTTTATATAAGTATTGTAACAGGTCTTGGCCAATTTATCACACGTCTTATTAAGTAGCTTAAGAGTGAAAACCAAACCTGATAAATTTAACATCCATATTCGCACAAGAAAATACACACACACACACACACACATACATATTAGTTATAGCCCATTCTGATTATATAAAAATACATAACTGTTTTATTTTGTGCACATACACACACATATATATGTAAGATATAGCAGATTGATTGAAAAGAACTTTTTTTTTATACTATAAGTAATATTTATTTAAGTTTTATTTAATTTGTCCTTTCTTGTATATGTATATGTATGAATGTATAGGTATATATATATATATATGTATGATTAAGTGTAAACGTTACACGCTGAAAAAATAAAATGAAATGGGTTTCACTAAAATTTAATTATTTTGTATATTTCTATAGGTGACCATTAATGTTGAGTTTGTAATGATTAAGATAATGTTAGTATTAGTATATTCTTAAGCTGTATTACATACTTGTTTTTTGGTTTTCAAATAAATTAAAAAAAAAAAAAGAGTGAGTAAATCCATTGGGTGGTTATATTTCTTACATTTAGATCATACTTTATATTTTTTCTTCAGTAACATAATCAACCTCCAACTAAACCAACCAGTATATCTTTTATTTTTTATTATACTCCATGGGACATATTTTTCTATTGGTGAATATATAATGTTGTGAAAAACTGAAACCATATCATTTACATCATCTAATCCTTGAAATTGCACATTCCAATCGAATTTGCTTAACTATTCACGAATGTTCTCATAATCGGCTTTGTAAAATTTACGCCTTTTATCTCCTGAATTCAATTTCATCTTTACTGTTTCTAAAAATGATAAATATATTTCAATAGAAGGATGAAAAGGATCTACGACGCTCAAAATATTAATCGCCTCATTAACATTGCACTTTAAACAATCCATCAAAACTAAATCGAGAGTTCTTCCCATATTGTTTTTGACACAATTGCACTGTCGTAATTTGCTTACGTAACATAAATCTATTAGGCTCTGAGCCATGGAATGCGCTACATAATTACTGTTAAAGTCCTTAACAAGATTCCAATCCACGTTTGGTAAATTAAAGTCTCCCACTATACAAGTCCTTAACGATAGTTTATCAAACATAGAATTGCAATTGTATAAGAAGCATTACAATATTTTAGATTGAATAGGTGGGGGATATAGACAGCACAACACGTGACGTTACAGATGGCAAAACACAACATGGAAAATGTGTTGTGTCAATGGTAACCCAAAGATCTACACATGCACTTTCCCATGTAATCATTATTTTTGAATTTAGTCTATTAGATATGGCTATCAATACTACTCCACCATCTTTATTATGACGAAAACCCGTAGATTCTCTATCTCTTGTATAAAATACATATCTATTATCAAATAGTTCATTACTAGTAATCGTATTATTTAACCAAGTCTCTGTTAATAATATTACATCGTAATCAAAACAGCACAGTTTACGGTAAAAATCGTAAGTTTTCGTACGTTTTCTTTCAATAGCAAGCGTGTAATCGTTTGTTTGTTAATCATATAACTAATTTAAAACAAAGACAGCGATAAATTAGATATTAAATAAACTGTAGAACTACGTTTTAAATTGTCTATATTTTTCTACATAGCTACTATGAACAATGAAAAAGTATACATTTAATGAGTTCTTAATATGTGAGCAAATTGATGAAAAGAAAATAAAAATAATTCTCTTTGTCAAGCTTATTACCTCCAGTAAGCTAATGACAAAATTTTAAAGGATTCTATAATATAATTTAATAGTGAAAGAGTTTAGGAAAATACGATTGATTTAGTATTTAATAAGAAATGGTTGGTGAATATAAAATTCTCTTTTTATAGAAGAGGGGGCAAACAAGCAAGCGGCTCACCTGATGGTAAGTGGTCACCGTTATCTTCCTGGAACATCTGAATAAATAAACTGCGGTTGCCAACCTGCCGTTATTAAAATACATTTACCTACATAAATATTATTAAAATAAATGAAAAAAAAACTCAGATCTTAGTATTTTATTTTCATAAGCTTCAGTGGGCAATCGTTTTGTGGCATCGCTCCCTCGACCAAATTCTCTATAGTGCATAACAGTAGCTGTATCTTTCTATTATTTTTAATTATATTTTAGTGAAACATGTCTACCTACAATATGTTATTATTATTTAATTTTATTAAGTGATTTTATTAATATTTACTACGTAAAATATCCAGTGTGTTATTATTTTACCGAGGAATTTTTTTGAAGTAATCTTTATTTTTTATTTTATTGGATAATGTGATGAAACGAGCAAAACGTTCACCTGATCGTAAGTGCACCGTATGCCCAGAACATTTCTGTGTGACACCACACTGCGCCCGTCACCCTGAGACATCAGTTCTTAAGTCTTAAATGCCCAGTGATTACGCTAGCTCACCCTGTGCCCTTCAAACCGAAACGCGGTAATGCTTGCACACTACTGCTTCACGGCAGAATAACTGACCCTGGGGTGGTACCTACCTACACGGATTCCTGCATAGGAATCCTACCACCTTGTTCCAAACGTGATATGATATGATAAACATTATATTTCATTGTTCGAGGAGTTTCAGTAATATATTTATATATATAACGGCTGTGTATAAAATTCCTCGAATCACGCCAGATTCCGAGGACGTAGTAGAAGCACGCGTGGCATTAGTTAAACATGAAATGATACTCAGGGAATACATAATCAGTTTAATAGGATTTTCTTAATTTTTGGCAAAACTAGACAAAAAGACACCAGAAAGGTTTGCAGTGTAGCATACAAAAAGATAATCTTTTCGAAAGTAATCGTAAGTTATAAACAGACTTGATAATGGTGGTCATATAAGGTCAATTATTAAAAGCCTCCAAAAAAAGGGGGAGATTCTCAATTCGTCGGAATACTTTTTTTCCGTATTTTCATCGGTAAATCTTTACCAAGTAGGCTGACTTTAATAAAAAAAAAATATTCGAAAGGGGGTATCTTAGGATTGGTACCATAATATATATTTCGTTAAGTTCTTAAGGTATAATCTATGAGAAAATCATCAAAATCACAAATTCGCAAAGGCATGTTTGGAGCTGATGCGTGGAAGTCGGTATTTTTGACTAAATAATTATGGTCTGGTTAATTGGTCATGCTTGTATAACAATCGCGCCCGTGAATGGTTTTTCCTAATATTTTTTTAATTTGTCGATGTAAACGTTGGCAAGATTATATTGATAAACATAGATAGAATTATCGGGTCACAAGTCCACTGTTAAACATAGGCCTCTCCGATAGATTGCCACAAGACATGATCCCGAGCCAGCTACATCCATCCGCTTCCCGAAAACGCGTGAAGGTTGTTGCTCTATCTAGTGGGGAGTCGCTCTTCACTGCGTTTTCCAATACGAAGTCTCCTCTAGAGAACCTTTCTTCCCCAACTATATATATATATATATATATATATATATATATATATATATATATATATATACACACATATCCTATATATATATAAAAAGGTGAATATCCCCATATAGTGTCTCCCAACGGGTAGATCTCAAGACAAAGATAATTATATTTCAGCCTATTCCACACCTAGAACGGTTGTTGTTGGTAAGACCACACTCGAAGTTATTTCATGTACATGTTTCATTAAAATATAATTAAAAATAATAGAAAGAGACAGCTACTGTTATGCACTATAGAGAATTTGGTTGAGGGAGCGATGCGACAAAACGATTGCCCACTGAAGCTTATGAAAATAAAATACTAAGCTCTGAGTTTTTTTTTTGTCATTTATTTTAATAATATTTATGTAGATAAATGTATTTTAATAACGGCAGGTTGGCAACCGCAGTTTATTTATTCAGATGTTCCAGGAAGATGCTGCTGCCCATTTAATGATTTTCATTTGCCCTTTGTCGTCTTTTACGACCACGGGATGAGATGGGGTGGAAGATTCTCTTACGCCGCCACCACTTGACAAATTATCATTGGCATCATTCTCTTAGGGAGCAACTTTTTTAATGTAGTTTTAATTTAGCTTATCCCGTGTATGTTAAATATTTTTTTTTGTTGTTCAACATTCTCAAGTTGTCTTCCATTTGCATATACTGTGCGTGCTAATATTTTGATAAACTGTAGTCCTTATATATGTATGATATGTATATATATATATATATATATATATATATATATATATATATATATATCCTTTATCTGTGAATAAATATATATATAATAAAAGGCATTTTTACACAAACCCTACGTGAATGTTTTATGCAAACCCTGCGTTTTTATTACAGCGGCTATTTATTCACGGATAAACCTTAGCGGAAAACTATGAGCAATACTAATTAATTGGATTCGGGTGCTCCCTGAAAAAGTACCTAGGTCGTGTATTGTAGTGTCGTCAAAGTACTATCGAGGTCTGTGTGACTATAATTTTAATAAAGATGTTTATAAAACATACATATCGTCAACATACTTATGTATGTACAATTTATGTCTTTAGACGCACCCGCAATGGAGGTGAAATCATAGTGTGGTTTTTAAAAAAATCATTAAAATTTTCAGACCGTGACGGCCAGCATCGCAAGATACAAGGTGTTGGAATTGCTTCCGCCAATCTTACAATCTCATCCAGGCAAATCTTTACAATTGGAGAGAGACAACTCTATGGCCAATAGCGGACTGTTCAGAAGCTTTAGGTCTTAAGGATCTCAGAAAACTTGCGTAATTACTGGTATTGTATTCTATAGGTGAAATTTTTTCCATGTTAGCTTTCTTGACTTTTACAGCTTCTTCTGACTATTGTGCTTGTAAAACCTTGGTTTGGTAGGTCTTGATTGATCTACCAAACATAAAGTAAAGTTAATATTATTTCCATACAGTAATGTGACTCTCGCGCTTCACGTTTGTCACGTTATATAGTTAGTCTTATTATTTTTCCAACATAAGTCATCTACTGACTGTCCGAGAGCGGCTCGGACCTCCTTAATTGATGTCGAATTATTGCATCGGTAACTCTGGGCGGTGAGAATCGTCCTGGATCGCGGGTGTATCGTGTGTACGCATTGTTGGATTTAGTCGCGCGTCGTCATAAGTTTGTTTCTAGTAATTGTAACTGAGTGTAGTGATAGAATCGTGGCTGACCATATTGTGGTCTGAGAGTGCTGCGTCGTCAGGGTCTTCGTACTGGGCCTGAATGCACCCCTGGAGAGTATATATTGTCTCGTTTGGCGCTGCAACGAACATTCATAGCTCCGTATTGTTTATGTTAAAATAAATATAATAAAGTTATATAAAGTTTCAAGACAGTTATACTGTATATAAAAAAGTGAGATAAAACAGTGCAAAACTTTTTTACAGTGCGAGTTGATTTAATTAACCAATAATGGTGAAAGTTGGTTTCGGCCAAAAAAAAGATTGTAGTAATCATTTAATAATACAATACAAATTGTTATACAGTAACAATAATATTACCAGTAATAAATAAGTGGAAAATGCAAACGTTTAGTGGTTTTTGAGTTCTAAAGCTAGTATTAACTAACATAATCAGATTGAAGGTATTTGTGTCAAAGAACTCTAACGGTTACAAAATTGAACATATTAAGATACTGATATGAAGCACTAGCCAAATTTTCAGCAATTTATATAAGCTGAGTAGCTTATTGGTTTGAAATATTACTCCGTTGCTGCGACTCAGAAGGAAGTTGTCGGTTCAAACCTGCAGTATTTATTTTAATTATTTTTGCACATGTTTTTTTTTATGTTCTCAAGAATGCCTTTATTTTGCACTGGTTGTTTAAAGGAAATTAAAAATGAAGATTCATTGCCTTGTATGGAATGTAATAAAGTTTACCACCTACTGTGTGTTAACATCAAGGAACCTTTGAAGAGACTGTCTGATGAAAACATATCCAGTCTCAATGTCCGAAATGTAAATGCAAAAAACCGAAATCGGATAACTCTATTACTCCTACTCGCGGATTAAGGCATTCTACATTTTCACAACTTGATAAGAGCAATGTAACTATACGCCCTAAAAGCTGTTCATCTATCCATGGGGAACCTAAAGCAGGTACGAGTATGAAAGAAAATGAAGACTCTGTATTGAATCTGAATTTCTGCGGATTTCTCGATGCAAAAGCTCCGTGATTGTATACGGATTGAAATACGGGAGGCCATAAGTAATTGTTTGGATGATATACTGATGACATGATTAAATCCACTCATAAAAGACTTAATGAATGAAGTTAGTTCTGCTAAGGAATCTGTGCAATTTATCAACGAACAATTTGAAAAGTTAAAGTCTGAGAATCAAGGAAATATTGTAACCGTTGGCAAAATTATAAAGAAAATGAAAGACTGAGGCTAGATGTACAAAATCTTACCCTTCGCTTAAATCAATCTGATCAGCTATCGCGTTCTAGTAACTTAGAAATACAGTGTGTACCTCAGCATAGCGGAGAAAATTTATTTAATCTTATAAATCAACTTGGACGAATAATAAACTGTCCCATTAAAGAAGCTGACATTGCTTTTTGCACTCGAACTGCAAAACTGGATTCCAAAAGTAATCGGTCGAAGTCTATACTTGTGAAGTTAAGTAGTCCTCGGCTTCGCGACGCTTTCCTTGCAGCCGCGATAGAATACAACAAAAAGAATCCCGATAATAAACTCAATTCAAAACATGTTGGCATTGGCGGCAAATCTGCTCCGATTTTCGTGGTAGAGAACCCATCCCCAGAAAACAAGCGACTACATGCCGCAACTCGCAAAAAAGCTCAGGAATTGAGATATAGGTTTGTATGGACTCGCAGTGGAAGGATATACGTACGCAAGGACGAAAAAGCTGATCATATATGGATTCGTGATGTAAATACCTTAGACAAACTTATAAAGTTTCTTGTGCAATCTTATAGTTATATTTAGTGTGAAATTTTTGTTTGGTTGTAAATTGTATCCTTTTCAATTTATTTACTGTTTACTATCAAAATGTACGAGGTCTTAATACGAAGACTGTTGAGCTATATAACAGTATTTTGAGTGTAAATTATGATATAATCATTCTTAGTGAGATATGGTTAGGTAGCAATATTCTGGATACTGAATAGTTTGAAAATCGATATGTCGTTTATAGGCGCGACAGAATATGCGCAGGCCTGCAGGAAGGTAGGTCCCGTGGTGGTGGAGTAGTGATTGCTGTGTCAAAAAATATAAAATCATGTCGTATCAGTCACATGGAAAGCCAGTGCGAAGATATTTGGACTAGTATAGATGTCAATTGTATAGATAATCGCTCTAAAAAAATATTTATCTGCGGCGTGTACCTGCCATCACCATTAACAAACCTGGTTTTGAAATTTATTACCAACACCAATCGTGAGTTGGATAAAGACGCAGACGTTTTAATAGTGGGAGATTTTAATTTACGTGATATTCATTGGCCTGTTATTAACAAAAATATACCAACAACAGAACTTGATCTGTTAGATTTTATAGCAGTTAATAATCTGCAGCAATATAACTACATTCTAAATCATCAAAATAAAATTTTGGATTTGGTGCTTTCAAAGGTAGAGATCGTCAATCTCATGGATAGCCCCAACGAATTAAGCAAAGTAGATTCTTATCATCCACCTATACAGTTTTCCTTGAACTATAATAAGTATAAAAATATTCTTGAGTATAACATGACTAGTAAATACAACTTCGTGAAAGCTGATTACAAAAAAATATGTGAGGAATTGAATGCTATTGACTGGAACACGTCATTTTCCGATTGTGAGGGAGTCGAAAGTATGGTTGATATATTTAATGAAAAATTTAACTGTGTTATTAGTAAGCACGTTCCAAAGTCAAAACCGAGATCCAAAAGATATCCGCATTGGTTCTCTAAAGATCTGAAAAGACTTTTACGGGAAAAAAATAAATATCGTATCAACGCTATAAAATATGGCAATCCTCTCGATCGTTTATCTTTTAATCTGTTAAGAAAACGAGGTGAGAGGCTGCAAGAACAATGTTACAAAGATTATATAACACAACTAGAGTCATCCATGTCGAATAACCCAAATCTTTTCTGGTCTTATGTAAAAAGCAAACGAAATAGTTGTAGCAGTTATCCAAAGGAGATGCAATTTGAGGATCGTACGGTGTCATCTGGAAGTGATGTTTGCAACTTATTTGCTCTCCATTTTTCATCAACATACGTTTCTGAAGATTGTGTCCGTTTCGGATGATTCTATTCAGTTCTCTTCTGTTTGCCTGAATTCTACATATCTCACTAAAAGAGAAGTGGCTAATGCTTTAAAAAGGCTAAATCCTCACAAAGGGGCTGGTTCAGATGGAATACCTTCGTTGTTTGTGTCTAAGTGTGCCCTTTCTCTTTCAACTCCACTTCATTTGATATATAATAACTCTTTAAGTTCAGGAATATCTCCATCACAATGGAAAACTGCACACATTGTACCAGTTTTTAAGTCTGGAGAAAGGAGCTACATCAAAAACTATAGACCTATTTCAATACTTTCTGTGCTTGGAAAGCTGCTAGAATCGCTGATATGCCCGCTAATCGCATGGCATGTAAAACAATACATTACACCCCAACAACACGGATTTACAAGCGCAAGGTCTACCTGCTCTAATTTGCTCACATATTTGGAAAACGTTATTGAACATCTCGATATGAATACTATTGTAGACGTAATCTACACCGACTTCAGTAAAGCTTTCGACAAGGTTAATCACTCAGTGCTATTATCTAAACTTTCTAAATTTGGCGTAGGCGGTAATGTATTAAAATGGTGCACCTCATATTTGGCTAATAGAAATTCCAGGGTAGTGGTGAATGGTTTCTTTTCAGAATCTTTTCCAATGCTTTCTGGAGTGCCACAAGGCTTGCACCTGGGTCCTTTATTATTCAATATTTTCATCAACGATATAACATTTTGTTTTAATAATTCTCAGTTTTACTTATACGCCGATGATCTGAAGTTCCTGAGGCCGATTAAAACACCCCTAGACTCCTTACTTTTGCAGCAGGATTTGGACAAGCTTTCTATTTGGTGCGATAGAAATAAGATGCTTTTAAACATAGATAAATGTTTGCACATACGTTTTTCCAGAAGGCATACACAAACTGACTTTCAATATAAGCTCAAAGGCAGTTCTTTGCGAGAAGTGGAACAAGTTAATGACCTTGGAGTTATTTTGGATAAAAAGGTTCAATTCAGCGCTCATATAGACAAGATAGTTACAAAAAGTTTTAAAATGCTGGGTTTTGTATTACGCAATACTCGGGATTTTAAAAGTCCTTCATGTGCGATTGCTTTATTTAATGCTCTGGTCAGAAGCAATTTGGAATACTGCAGTGCCGTTTGGAATCCCTTCTATGACATGTATAAGAATCGCATTGAAAGAATACAGAAACGATTCCTGTGGCATCTGGCTTACTAATGCAACCTAGCCAAAACGCTCCCGAGCTATAATGACAGACTATCTCACTTTAAAATACAATCACTTGAATCTCGTAGAGCGTTTTTGGATTTAATGATTATGTACAAATTATTAAATGAACAATACGACTGCGCAGAGCTCGTGAATAGAGTAAGATTGAATGCCCCTTCTAAGCTTCCTAGACGCTCCAAATACGTCCCGTTCTGTACTTCACTGTCTAAATCGAATCTTGGCCATAATTGCTTTATCAACAGATCGGTAAGACAATACAATATACTTTATAAAAATTTAAATATCGACATATTTTCCGATAAACTATGTAATTTCAAAAAGAAAATTATGCAAGTTGTGTGAATTGTCTCACTATTGTTATTATTATTATGATTATTATCGTTTTTTGGCTTGGACGTTTCGACGTTTCGGACGCTTTACAGCACCCATGGTCACGGGGGGACTGAGGTGACAGTTGTCCCGATGTCATAGTTAACCCGGAGTACCTTCAGCTTTTAATTATTATTTGTAGTCCGATCTACGCAGAAAGAGCTTACTGTGTCTTGAAGCCTTGCAGTGGTATGCTTGGTTTTTGATTTAATTTTATTAATAATAGGATCCCAAGCCGGTGGTAATACCCAACCATCTTCCCTATTGAAAATATGAAAATTGTAAAAATAGTTCAAAATTAAACGCGATAAAATCCGTAAAAAAGTAGTTTTATTTAAATGTGTAATATTCGCGTAAATAAAAGAAAACATTATGGTAACCTAATCTATTTTTACATTGTATAATATTAGTTTCAAATACTACATACGTTTTGATCTTGATTACTCATTATTGCATATTTAAGTTCACTACATTATTCCTATAATAAAATGTTCATAGCCTTATAACTGCGCATGCCGTGGCTACTTGTAATTAATGTAGCACAAGCAATGTAGTAATTCTAGACTTTATATTATTGATTAGACTGTGTAACATTGTAAGTAGCCCTTAAGTAATAAATAAATAAATAAATAAATATTGCTATACCACTGCCCATATTCTGGTTTTAATTTTCCCTCTGTCGACTTTTACGACACCTACGGGATGAGATTGAGTAAACTGTCACCTATTGTCATTAACTATTTCAGCCATATTGGTATATTTTCAAATCAAGTCAGTAGCTGGCATGGCGTAGTGGTTAGCGTACCTGACTTCTGCGCTACCGGTCCTGGGTTCGATTCCCAGCCGGAGGCAACATTTGTGCAAAATCATAAGTAGTTGCTTTTCGGGTCTGGTTGTGTTGTGCATGTGAAATATATGTTTGTAAAACGCATCCACGATACAGGAGAAAATCCTACTGTGGGGCTTCGTTTTTTTAAGAAGAAAGAAAAAGAAAACTTTAGAGTATTTGTTATAAATAGGTTACGTGAAATCGGCACCAAGCGCTGTGCCAATAACGGTTAGTGAAGAGGGTGAAATTTCCGGTTCGTTTATTTATTTTTGTCCGATTTTCTATTTTGTTTATTCTTCACTTACTATCAACTGCGTCCATCTCACATCTACTAAATGTGTAAATGGACTGGTGCTGTATTTCTCTATACAGACTTTAATACAACAATAATTTCCGTGCGAATCCGGGGCGGGTCAACCAGTATAATAATTCTGAATTATACTTTGTACTTCAACAGTCAATTTACATAACTATGTAATCAGTAATAAATTATATAGGTGTCACAATATTAATATATTATTACAAAATGTTTTGCTTTAAATTTTATTTTGTGAAACTGTTTATTTGAAATGTTATTTGTATATGTATATGTAACATAAATATTGCGTTTAAAATTATGTCACAAAACTCATCATCAAAGCGAGCGCGATTTGAGCAACCTAAAAGTATCATATCAAATAAAGCATATACATAAAAACAATTACTATAATATGTACTATAATTCTGACAACATTGTAAATGAAGAGAAAAGTGAAATTTAAGTATAAACATTACAGTATACGTCAAATACTTTATAAATGTACATGTTCATAGTATAGTAAATACTGTAGATACTATAAACACAATATCTCCAACTTAAAGAACTTGAAAGTTCCTTTGAGCAAATTTCGAGAAACAGGGTCAAACAACTAGTAACAACATTACAAACTATCGCATTTTGTTAACTATGAGAAGAGTCTCCTCAATTGACAAGCTGAAGGAGAGAAAATATTGAAGATTTTGGATTTTGAATAATTAGGTATGTTTATTAATTAATTTATTTATTCTTTATTGAACCTTACAATAAGTAAAGGAACAAAAGGCGGACTTAATGCTAAAAGCATTCGCTGCCAGTCAACCTTAGGGCAGTGAGTAAACAGCGAAGGCGTTGCGAAAAGAATAGAATGTTATTAAACAAATAAACTTAGATACAGTCTCATACATATACATACATACACATACCTCAATACTATATGATATAATATACGAATACAATATTACTAATACAATATAAATAATACATATTATATATAATAGTAAGATTAATTCAGTGGAAATGAGAAGTTTGAGAAGCATAACTGAAATGACTTTGAAGAAAATAGTGATAAGGGAATATTGCAGTGGGTTAGAAGAGTCAGAGCCGTGGTAGCTCAGGGGCTAAGCGCTTTAAAATTTCATAGTACGCGAGTGACCTGCGTTCGATTCCCGGTGCCGGTACCACTAAAATTATTAATTGCAATTTTAAGTATTTACCACGTGCTCGGCGGTGAAGGAAAACATCGTGAGGAAACCTGCATGTCTGAGAAATAAAAACTATTTCGAAGACATGTGAAGTCCGCCAACCCACATTGGAGCAGCGTGGCGGATTCTTCCTAGCTCCAAAACCTGTGAGGCCTGTGCTCAGCAGTGGGACATTTATAGGCTGAAACTACTTTTTTTTTTTTTAGAAGAGTCAGTGACAAAGATAAAAAAAGGAATGCTTAGATGGGTTGGACACGTAGAGAGGATGGTTGAAAGAAGATTGACGAAACAGAATAATGACGCGAGTGGTTTTCATGCCAGTAATATTCGACGTAGGTGAACTTCGAACGTTCTAACAGATCAAAGACGTTTTAAGAACCCAAAGGCACCCGATGTGCTTGTACGAACACGCTAATGAAAGTAGAAGAAGTGAAGGATGTGCGTCACGGGCCGTCGCAAATGGAAAGGTGTGGTTTCAGCCTACCCCAATGGGAATGAGGCGTTATTGTATATGTTTACATAACAGTAGACTAGCAACTATGTTTTAAAGCGTACCTTGATTGTTAAAATATTAATCAATGTTCAGAAATACTCTAAATCTGTTTGTCATGGCTAATCAAAAATAATTCAATTGTTTGTAATGTTAATTCAAAATCTTAAAATAATATACCCCAGAACCAGATGTTTACAACATTTTCAGACATCGTTAGTCTTCATTTATGTGTTTCTTAATTTACTCTGTTTCCAGCAATTATCTCTACGCCGAAAATGTAATATTACACATTAGAACTCACACATTCTGTGTTTACTGTTAAACTCAAACTACTTGAAACTGTTAAATACAAGCAGATAGCAATGTTACCAAATTCTTTTTAATCGTCATTAACACCCTGTTTATAGTACTTTATATAGTCATTATATGTATGGTGGCGGTGAAAGAAAATCTGCCGACCCATCTCATCCCACGAGTATCGTTAAGGTTGTCACAGGGAATTGTCTTTGAAATCTCAAGGCTTCTGATACGTGAATTAATATATAGGACCTAAAATACACGGTGTCCCTAGTGCCCGGTGTCGGGTAGCAGCATCTAAATAAAATGCGAGGGGTCAGGCAATTAGTGGAGATTACGACAAATCCTCCCTTTTTGGGAGAGGCTAATATTCAGCAGTGAAAAGGGAGAATTTCACATAAGCTCCACGCTGGACAGACGGATAGGATATGATAGGTTTGCATCTAAATCTCTGCGGCCACTGCTGCCAGTTTGCGTTATTGAAATGGTTATTTCGACATCTGAAGGAAGCTCAGTGAATTTTCTGCAATTTACAAAAGTCAACATGATCTTCATTATATACTAGTTACTTCGTACAAGTACGACCACAGGATAAGATGGCCACCACACGGCGAATTTGTTATTCATTCGTTACACTCAGATTTATTCACGAATCATTCCTAGTTTAACTGGTGGAAGGATTTCTATACAGGAATCCGTCTATGTAGGTACGACCGCAGTGTAAATTATTCTGCCATGAAGTAGTATGCGAACAATTTTTCAGTTTGAAGGGCACTGATAGGTAGTGTAATTACTGGGCATTTGAGACTATAGAACGAAAGGAAGGATGTCGCAGCGCAGAGCCGTGACACAGAAATATTTTGGGTGACACAACATTTGTAATGAGCAGACGTTACATTACTAAGACAAAAATAAATAAACATGAATTTATAAAAATATTACTCACTGTTAGATGCTTATTATATAAACAATTATTAATTAATCAATACATATTTCTAAAAACGATGGCATGGCTCAGTGTAATTTTTGTTTAGACAACAGATTCTTTCTCTTGCGGGAATTTATCGCTATGTTTACATATGTTGCTGTTCTGCTATATAAGTGTAACAAATGTAGTAATGTAGTATTTCGCACAGGCAGTTCGTGTAATTGAATTAAATTCTGTAACTATATCTATTTTCGACAATTTTATACCGCATTGTATAAGCATTATATTTAAGTGAAATGACACTACCTGTCGGAGATAGCCGTGTGTAGCTCTTTAGTGAGCCGATTCACTGTTCCGAATTATCAATGTGATCCGAATGTTCCGGAACACTTGTGTAAGTAAAAATGATTCATTTGGAACTCCAATATTCACCTGTCAGGCGGTTAGTGAAATAAATTTTCATGTTCTGTGAACCAAACGCGAGTCGTTGGATGTTTGAGATTGAGACATTAATCCTAATAAGTTACTCTGACAGGGTGTTCCAAATGAAACATCACTGATCCGAAACTTAACACTGTTCCAGATGCAATTGTTCCAATCTCGCTAAAGACACACTTCTGCCACGTCTAGTCTGAGACTAACCGTGGTAAAAAAAGTAAAGTTTCAGCCTATAAATGTCCCACTACAGAGCACAGGCCTCTTCCACAGGGGTTTTGGAGCTAGGAAGAATCCGCCATGCTGCTCCAATGCGGGTTGGCGGACTTCACATGTTTTTGTAAATGGATACACCATTTACACAAACACTGAGGTAATTATTTGCTCTATTTTTTATTATTTGGCTCTACGTGTACTGTGTTTACGGTAATCAAATAAATTGTTAACTATCTATTTATTTGAAACAGAGCGGCTTAGTTATTAGCGTACCTAGTTTCTGAGAAATGGGTGCTCTTTTCGAATCGTAGCTTAAGCCAATGTTTGAAATACACAAATTACTCGTTTTACGTAGCTGTATTGTAAATATTATCGCACTTATTATTATTCCGGCTCCAATCTTACAGCATAAAAATTACATCGGATACAGGTAAGTGAAGACGATCGAGTACTTCTGTGTCATACTGGTGGTTGGATTCCTATGCTGGACTCCGTCTAGGTAGGTACCACCTCAGGGCCCGTTATTCTGCCGTGAAGCAGTAGTGTGCAAGTAATCATTCTTCATTAAAATTACAAGTGTCAGAAAAACTTATACAAGCATAGGAGGCAAAGAGAGAGAGAGAGAGAGAGGGTAAAACTAACTTTGTGACTGAGATTTTTTCTTTGATACCTTCCTTTAGCTCTCACATTCCAGTATTATTAAATATATTCCATTCTAGATTTTAATCTTAAGTACACAGTTTAATGATGAATTATAATACTCGTAAGTATACTGATGTATTACTATTCTATAATATACTGATGCCAGGCTTAATTGATCTAGTTGCCCTTGTCCGGAAAATGCGTTACGAGTACCTGGTAAGAGAAATGAGAGTAGTACTGAGCTCAGTAGCGGGACATTGGCTGTTACTTTACTTTTTTTTTACTTACCGAGAAAGCGACTCCGGCCTCTCGCGCTTCTGCTGTCTCCTCCTGCTCCTTCCGAGATAGTAGTATCCTATATCTTATATTTCCTTCCCCAACTTCCGATTCCCTACCCCAAATCCATTTCCTTATTAATCTTTTTCCTTCCTCTTCATTAAGGCAGTGGTTGCCGTGCCGATAGCAAGCTACTCGTGATAATGAAATGGGGAGCAAGTATTTCAACACATACAAAAATGGCGGCGACGTGGTTCGCCACCCGTATTTTTTCCTGCGGAGCACAAAAGTGAGTACGGATGTGATCTCTGCCTACGATTATTTGGGAAAAAGGCGTGATAGTATGTACGTATGTATGTATTACTAATGTAGAACATAAACTGATCAGTCGTACGAGTAATACAACCATTACGAGAAATAAAAGAGAGATATCTAATATGTTTTACGATCTATATCCGGTGTTTTATGGGAGAGACAAGGAGCCTTTCGGCTCCAGCGGTTTATGTTGAGGCATTATGACAGAACGTAAATAATCTTCCCCGATCGAGATAAACTTAGTTTACTACTAACATTAAAGTCTCGGGGAAAATTAAAGATTCATATCCAACAGTGGACAGCTTACTTACATTTGAAAGTAAAAAATATTTTTTTATTATTTCAGCCTATCACTAGTCGACTGCTGAACATAGGCCTGTCCCCTAGATTGCTACAAAAGTTTGTAGATTTAATTTTAGGGGGATTTTGCCATAGTTGCCACGCTTGGCAGGCCGGTTGGCAACCGCAATTTATTTATTCAGATGTTTCAGGTCGATGATGCTGCTGCCCATCTCCGGGTTTTTATCCTTCCCTCTGTCGACTTTTACGACACCCACGGGATGAGATGGGGTGGTAGATTCTCTTAAGCCGCCACCACACGGCAAGAAAGAAATATTTATTTATAATACGCACACAGTTCTCCAACAAATTTCCGGTACAAAAAAAATAGTCAAAACAGTTTTTATTTTAAATGTAACTGATTATGATACAATGCTCCAAAAAGAAGTGCAACTCACTCTATGCTAGGACGTAATACATATAATATTTAATAAACATATAGTGAAAATGATTTACACATTTAATATTTTTGTTTCAGTCCAGTTATTCCGGCATGAAGCAGTAGTGTGCAAATATTACTGTGTTTCGGTCTGAAGGAAACTAAGAGCTTGTGGGCATATGTCACTTTAAATTCGACATCTATATATAGTACTACGAGTATCGTGCAAGATCTGTTTGTCATACAGAAAAAATGTGTTCGCATACTTATCAACAATTAACAAAACCGAAAGCTGTAAGGCACATTTTAAAAACTTAAACTTCCTCACTTTACCTTGCATGTACATACACGAAATATGTAAGCTTGTTAGACGATACCACAATTTTTATACTTCTGTAGAAGATTTACCTCGACGTTATGATTCGCGCCGAAAACATGACTTAGTCCAGTCATTGTCCAAAAATTAAATTTCATTGTTCTGCTTATTGCATGTCTATAAAAATATATAATAAATTACCGATTAACTTAAAAAAGGAAAAAAAACTACAAAATGTTTCAGAAAAAATTAGGAGCGTTCCTAATAGAAAAAAGTTATAATAATATTGAAGAATATTTCGAAATATGATTCAGATAGATGTCTGCCTCTCACATACATTCATTACCACGCCCGACAGGGTACATAAATTTCATAATTATATTTCATGTAAAGCAATCTAAATAAATAAATAAATCTTTCATCCTAGGGGAACGGGAGCAGTGTGTTGCCCCTCAGAAAAATGACGGAGACACAGCATTTGCTATGAGCGGACGTTGCACATCAGTTGAACATTTTGCTTGTCTCTCTTCCTTTCTACAATTACAGTGACAGCCTATTTTTAAAAGACTTAAAGAGGTGACCGGCGCAGAGTGAAGCCACATAGAAATGTTCTGGGTGACATTTCATTTGTTATGGGCAGCACTTTCTAGGTCAACGTTTTGCCCTCCTCGACAGTTTATTCTATAAAAAAATACACCACAGACGACGACCGAATATCTCCTTTCTGTATCATTAAGTTCGTCGCCAGCCAATGGGCCAGGGGGATACCCCTATATAATAATAAATCAATCATAAACAAATATCAATAATTCACAAAGGAAAGGAACTTACCGAATAATGTTGTAAGTAATCAACTGCGCAGGATATTACGGCCCTTTTTTTTGTTATTGCATAAAGTGATGAAACGAGCAAAACGTTCATTTGATGGTAAGTGCAACGTCTGCCCATAACAAATGCTGTGTCACCCGGAAACTTTCTATGTGATACCACACTGTGTCCGTCTCCTTGATATATATTTTCGGTGATGTAATTGCTGTTAGCCGTCTCGGCTTTTACAGCTTCATCGGATACTTCGTCTCCTTGAGGAACTTGTATGATTACAGCCATACAATTCATGTCTTATATGGCCAGTGATTACGCTAGCTCACAGTGCCCTTCAAACCGAAACACAGTAATGTTTTCACACTCGTCTGATTTCTGAGAGAGTAATATTAGAGCTGGGGCGATTTTGCCACGCTGCTCCTACGCGGCTTGGTGGACTTCACATGTCCTCCAAATATTTTTATTCCTCACACATTCAAGTTTCCTAACGATGTTTTCCTTCGCCACTGAGAACGTGGTAAATGAGCACTTAAAATTGCAGAAGAAGAATTGCAGTCGCCGAGGAACGAACTTAGGTCACTCGCGTACTATGGAATTTAGGACGAGCGCCCGGAACCTGAGCTACCACGGTTTTATTCATCGTATCGTTTCAGCCTATCACAAGTCCACTGCTGAACATAGACCTCCCCCATAGATAGCCAAAGTAGATAAGTAGTTTCCACGCTTGGCAGGCGGGTTGGCAACCGCATTTTATTTATTCAGATGTTCCGGGAAGATGCTGCTGCCCATCTCCCGGTAATTCATCGTATGTTCTTCACTATTTATTACGTTTATTCCGTCATTTAACGACTTCATGGTCATTTTGTTAAATCTGTCACAAATGTTCTCCCTTTTCCGTCGGCGGTTTTGTTGATGGCACCTCGTTACAGTGAAGTCATAGACCATATTGCGCTATTACTCACATTGGCAAATACGAATAGATTGATATCTTCGTATTGAATTGTTTAGATTTAAATGCAATAAAGTTAAACCAAAGATAGTTCTTCATTATTTGATGGTAAAGTCCATTATGAGCCGTGTGGTGGTCGTGGTGAATACTACCACTCCGTCTCATCCAATGGATCTCGTAAAAGGCGAGTAAGAAATTAAACTGCACTGTGCACCCAACAGCGCGTGGTGGCGATGGGCTCACCACCTATCACACCAAGTGCATTATATTGTTTTGGTGAAACGTGGATTGTGGCAGTCATCTGTTTTAGCAGTGAATACCCAGTCTCTGACTACCCCTTATGGGATACAGCCGTGATCTTATGTATGTATGTATGTAAAGTCCATATTGATGAGATGAAGTGATTTAGTAGGGAAAGAAAGTCAATTTGCTAAGATCAGTGTGCTAAATATAAAATGGTATATGTTACCTAGTTTTTAAAGAGCGTACAGTAGCGTGCACAAGTACTACATTTTTAAAGTGGTAAGATTCCTAAGCAGGAATTCATCAAGTTGGGTACCACCGCAGTGGCAGTCATTCTGCCGTTAAGCAGTGGTATGGAAACATTACTGTGTTTTGGCCTGAAATATTCTGATAGCTAGAGTATTTTTTTTTTAATTGTACGATGTCCATACTAGGATTTCTTCTTTATCGTGGGTGCATTTTAGAGACATGAATTTCACAAGCACAACACAACCAACCTGAAAATCAACAATTTGTAGTTTTGCAAAAATATAGGCTATAGGGTGGCATTCGAACTCAGGATCCGCGACGTATAAATCAGGTACTCACACCACAGCGCCACTCGGGACATATGAGACTTAAGAACTAATGTCTTCGGGTGACGCGTATAGATACGATTTTTTTTTTTTTTTTAAACGAAGCTCCACAGTAGGATTTTCTCCTGTATCGTGGGTGCGTTTTACAAACATACATTTCACATGCACAACACAACCAGACCCGAAAAGCAACAATTTGTGTTTTTGCACAAATGCTGCCTCCGGCTGATTTTTATCGCATACGAATATACACTCTAATTTCAGCTACTCAATATTCGTAAAATACGAAGACACGAAATAACGAATAGTGACACATTTAAAATATGGCGCTCGAAGTGCAATCACTTGAAGAAATAAATTATATTCGTTCGGCTGTTTTGAAAATTTCACAAATAAAAGAACGTTATATTTATATAATTAATTTTTATTCGCATTCGTTAAAAACAAAATATAATCGATCAACTTTGCCCCTATGTACATAATTAAACATTTCGTCACCATCATCATCATTTCTGCCTATTTATCTACTGTTGAACATAGGCTTCCCCCATAGATTGCCACAAAACACGGTCCTCAGCCGTGGTAGCTCAGGGGCTAGGCGCTCTCTTTAAATTTCATAGTACGCGAGTGACCTGTGTTCGATTCCCGGTGCCGGCACCACTAAAATAGTTAATTGCAATTTTTAAGTGCTGATTTACCACGTGCTTAGCGATGAAGGAAAACATCGTGAGGAAACCTGCGCATGTCTGAGAAATAAAAAAATGTTTCGAAGACATGTGTAGGCCAACCCGCATTGGAGCATCGTAGCGTATTCTTCCTGGCTCCAAAACCCTCTCAGAAATGGGAGGAGGCCTGTGCTTAGCAGTGGGACATTTATAGGCTGAAATTTTACTTTTATCTTTTACGGTCCTGAGACACCCGCATCCATTTCCCGCAAAACCGTGCAGGACATCGCTCTATCTAGGGGGAGGCGCTCTACACAGCGTTTCCCGGTACGAGGTTGCCACTCGAGAACCTTTCTTCAACGGTTATCGGTTCTACGAGCTATATGGCCGGCACATTGCCACTTCAGCTTGCTAGCTAACTTCTTATTCCGAAGGTACACCAATATTTTCATTTAAACCAAACATTTAGTTTACTTAAGAATAGTTGTAATTGCGAACAGTACCGTTTTAGTGCAAACGAAAAAAATGATATCGTACCATCAACATTTCCAGATTCGTAATAAATTCAACGCGATATTATAAGTCACGTCTATTAATAATGTACGTGTTCTATTCTATTCTATTCTATTCTATTCTATTCTATTCATATAGAATAGATATAGACCAATAAAATATTTCGCGTCTCGCATCGTTTAATGAAATTCACGAATTGTGTTGCGAAATTATAACACGAAGTCGTTATTTTAACCAATGAGAAATAAAGCGCGATTTTAATCTTCGGTTATTAATGAGTTGAAAACAGTGGCATCTATTGTGATCTTGCAATTAATTAGTTTTTCACTTGTTAATAATGCAAAATACTCGGTTCTCAGCAAGTTGCTTTTTGTATCTAATTGAAATATGCAATGTAAATTAAAAATACGTTATAATTATAGCTCTTTAATTTCCTCTATATTATAATGGCTATAATTATTCATAATTTTAACGTTATAATTTGAGCTATACATTATAATACCCATCTCTAGTATGGAAGTATGGATATCATTATCATTGTTATCATCAAATGTTATAATGTTCGTTAATGAAGCAGTTCCTATTAGTTAAATGTAATTTAAACATGATTTAACAATACTTTAAAGGATATCAGTAATGCTTGAGCAGACGTTTGTAAAGTGTATGTTGAAATCCACTACATTACAAATTCCTTTTGTCTAGTGACTCACCGTCATCACACAGCCTGACTGGCATAACTACAAAGAGCATCATAAAATAGGCATTCGGTTAGCTCTGACACGGTAGCACTGCATATTATGCCTTTTATACTATATTATGACAACTGGGTGACTTTTATTATAATAGAATTGACCACATAAATAAAGTAATGTTTTCTTTTATTTACGCGAATATTACACATTTAAATAAAGTTTTTACGGATTTTATCGCATTTAATTTATACTCGTAACTATTTTTAACACGACGTTTCGGGCGCTTTACAGCACCCATGGTCACGGGGGGACTGAGGTGACAGTTGTCCCGATGTCATAGTTAACCCGGAGTACCTTCAGCTTTTAATTATTATTTTTAGTCTGATCTACGCAGAAAGAGCTTACTGTGTCTTGAAGCCTTGCAGTGGTATGCTTGGTTTTTGATTTAATTTTATTAATAATAGGATCCCAAGCCGGTGGTAATACCCAACCATCTTCCCTGTTGAAATTAGGATGTTTTTTAATTTCAATAGCCTCGCGAATCATCCTTGGTAGGAATCGATGTTCTTTTGCAAGGATTTGTGGTCTAACAAATCTGATGTAATGGTTGGGATGATCCAGAACATGGTCACAGACTGCAGACTTCCTAGAGCGTCGATGCTTCACATCAGCTATATGTTCTTTAACGCGGGTTTTTATGGATCTTTTAGTTTGCCCTATGTAAAAGAGACCACATTCACAATCCAGCTTGTATACTCCTGCATCTTGTAGAGAGATGTTACACTTGACAGATAGTAAAAACTGACTTATCTTTATACTTTCACAATTTTACCATCGCATAAAGTAACTGCATTTCTAGACCACCTTAACTCCCTAAACTCTAAAATTCAATTTACAACGGAGTTAGAGGCAAATAACTCTTTAGCTTTTCTGGATGTGTTAGTAATTCGGAATCCTAATAACACCTTGTGTCACACTGTGTATAGAAAAAAGACCCATACAAATAGGTATTTAAATGGTGAATCTCACCACCATCCTTCACAGTTAGCTACCGTGGGTAAATCTTTGTTTCAGAGAGCACAAGGGATCTGTGACAGTAAACACCTGGCCGCCGAGCTTCAGCATGTCAAGCAAGTTTTGCAAGACAACAAGCTTCGGGTTCCGCGCCTTCGTCACAGTGACCGAGTGAAGCCGGCCACAGTCGAGCGTGTACCTGCTGTTCTTCCATATGTCAAAGGAGTCACGGACAAGATTGGCTATATCTTGAAGCGAGCTTCTATAAGAACATTTTTCAAGCCGCCGAAGAAGATAAGTCAGTTTTTACCATCTGTCAAGTGTAACATCCCTCTACAAAATGCAGGAGTATACAAGCTGGATTGTGAATGTGGTCTCTCTTACATAGGGCAAACTAAAAGATCCATAAAAACCCGCGTTAAAGAACATATAGCTGATGTGAAGCATCGACGCTCTAGGAAGTCTGCTGTCTGTGACCATGTTCTGGATCATCCCAACCATTACATCAGATTTGATAGACCACAAATCCTTCCAAAAAAACATCGATTCCTACCAAGGATGATTCGCGAGGCTATTGAAATTAAAAAACATCCTAATTTTAATAGGGAAGATGGTTGGGTATTACCACCGGCTTTGGATCCTATTATTAATAAAATTAAATCAAAAACCAAGCATACCACTGCAAGGCTTCAAGACACAGTAAGCTCTTTCTGCGTAGATCGGACTAAAAATAATAATTAAAAGCTGAAGGTACTCCGGGTTAACTATGACATCGGGACAACTGTCACCTCAGTCCCCCCGTGACCATGGGTGCTGTAAAGCGCCCGAAACGTCGGGTTAAAAATAGTTATAAATTAAACGCGATAAAATCCGTAAAAACTAGTTTTATTTAAACATAAATAAAGTGTTTGCGTTATTTTGCTGTATTTTCATTAAACAAATTCTTATTTTAAAAAAAAATCTAGCGGTCTATCGTATCGTTATTCTTGTGCAGGAATCCGTCTAGGTAAGTTATTTTGTAGTGAAGCAGTAGTGTGCAAATATTTCTGTGTTTCGGTCTGTAGCACAATGAGAGGAAGTATAATTACTGGGCATATAAAACTTAAGAAGTTGTCTTAGGTGGACGGGCGCAGTGTGGTGTTGCACAGAAATGTTGTGTGTAACACAACATTTGCAATGAGCGTAAGTTGAACTTACCATCAGATGAACGTTTTGCTCATCTTGTTACCTTCGCCTATAAGATAACAATTTAGAGAGTAGTATAAATGGCATAGGCGACATATATAAACTAGATTCCAAATAAATTTGGTTTTCACGCACACACACACACACACACAGAGAGAGAGAGAGAGAGAGAGAGAGAGAGAGAGAGAGAGAGAGAGAGAGCACATTTGCACTCTAATGTATAAAGATATGAATTATTTTCTTTTAAAGCGATACCCCACAGTAGAATTTCTCCTGTATCATGGGCGTGTTTTGCAGGCATATATTTCACATGCCCAACACAACCAGACCCGAAAACTAACAATTAGTGTTTTTGTGCAAATTTTTGCTCCGACTGAGATGCGATCCCAGGACGTAGAAGTCAGGTACTCTGACAACTAGGCCACGCGGTTGTTTTGTTTTTATTTAATAAGATAATTACATAAATACACCAAATAAAGCAAGAAAACAAACAAATCAGTGTTATAACATGTACAAGAGGCGATCTTATGGCTCAGAAAGCAATGTCTTCCAGAAAACCAATTGTGTTGAAAACAAAGGAAATTAAAATACAAGAAAGCAGCAGACGTAGGTATACGTACATTGAAATAAAATATTGAAAAAGCCATTCGTAAATAGAACGACTAAGCTTAATCTTAAGAATAAACTGGAAAAGTAAAATGATTTATTAAGTCTAAGGCGGAAGCGGCTGCAAGAAAGTTGGCAGTCTTTGCAAAAGTGCGGCGGTACTTTACTCCGTGACAGCTTCTGACTCGGTATAAAGCTGAGGTACAGTCGGCTGTAGAGTACTGCTGACACATATGGGCTGGAGCTCCTAAATATCAACTGGCAGCCTTGGACTCAGTGGAGAGAGGAGCTAAGCGGCTATTCGGTGACACTGACGAGGTTACCACCATTTTGTCGAGTCTCGATCACAGGTGTAGGGTGGCCAGTCTCTCGATGTTCAACAGGTTACATTTTGGAGAGTGTGGAAAGAAATTACACGAGTTAATTCCACCTTCCCCTTTCCATCATCGGGCAACAAGACGCACGGCGGGTTTTAATCCTTTTGATGCGGACACACCTTGCATTCTGACTAAGCGTTTTGCTTCGTCGTTCATAATGCGTACAGCAAAGGACTGAAATAATTTTGCCTGCATCAGTCTTCCCGTCCGATTACAATGTAGGTGTCTTCAAGAGAAGAGTGAATAGGCTTTTTCTAAGCTAGTGTGTTTGCCATAAAAAACTACATCGCCACTTACCATCAGGTGGGATCGTAGTAAAACGGTAACTTATAAATAAAAAAAAAGGAGAGGAATGAATTTAGAGTTCCAAGAAATGAGATTTTACTAAGATGATATTGCCAATAAAAAAGGGTAGCTTTCCGCCAGATCAGTTGGTTTAATCTGGGGAGGACGTCTCCTCCGACGAGTAATATTTAGATGTTGTATATATTATTACTTCACATATCAGAAAGCTTTCATAGCGCGATTATGGAATGTTGCGTGGCGACATAGATGTTCGCTACTTAACTCCCTCGCTGAGCCTGGAAGTTGGAGGTAAGCGTGGAGAACTTGTGATGTCAGGCGATGAGGTGCAGTCTTGCGTTGCGGTGAACCTTGTGTCCAGGTCTTCAGTGTGTCAGATGTATGGGGACAGTTTTGATGCCGCAGGAGTCAGCCTGAGGATAAAGGGCCGCCGTTGATGATCCTCAGTGGCTGAGTGTGAAGTACGCGTTGTGCCGACAGTAGTCTGGTGACTGCGATAGCTGCCGATAATGTTGTTTTTTTTTTGGTACGGAGAAGCTGGTTGTGATGTTCATACCGGGGTCACCATTTGGGCGGATGATATTGCTAACGAAAAGGCCGATCTGGCTACTACCCGCCAGATCGGTTGATCTGATCTGGAGAGGACGATTCCTCCGACTAGTACTATTTAGATGTTGTATATATTAGTTCACATCTCAGAACACTTTCATAGTGCGATAATGGAATGTATGAAATATTTTTGAGCTTCTCATGTGGAGACATATTTGCGCTACATGGACAACAATCAAAAACATCTTCGTAGCTTTAGTAGCGAAGTATTAAAACTAAGATTGTTTGCTGACAGAATACGCTTCAAAGGCCACTTTCATTAAAATGTGCATCGACGTCCACTTTCATTAAAATTCTCTTTGAAATTCTTAATAGTTAGTTTAGTATCAGAGCTAAGGAACGCAACAAAAGCAATTCGTCTTGAATTTTATGTTTTTCCAGCCCGAAGCTACGAGTATAATCGTTTTCAGTTTATTACAAATAAATAATATACGTGATATTAATTCACAAACTAAATGTGTCTATTTTTTTTTTTAAGATATTGATCAAATAATTTTTTATTGTTGAACAGTAAGTGCTTTGAATCTTGACAATGATCACATTCTGTAGTAAAATGTTGTTAAAATTATCAAAGCAGGTCCCAGATATATTTAAGGTAAGATTTTATACTCCGCACGCCATCATTATTGTCTTCAGATGTATAGTCTTGTCTTGCATAGCCGTGTGGTGGCGGCTCGTTAATACTACCACTCCATCTCATCCAATGGATCTCGTAAAAGGCGAGTAAGGAATTAAACTGCACTGTTCACCCAACAGCGCATGGTGGCGATGGGCTCACCACCTATCACACCAAGTGCATTATATTGTTTTGGTGAAACGTGGATTGTGGCAGTCATCTGTTGCTAGTGTTGTTGTTAGTGCCCAGTCTCTGACTACCCCATAAGGAATACAGTCGTTATCTTATGTATGTATGTATGTTGCATGTCAAATTGAATTAAATTCACAACAACATTTTTTTATTTTTATTTTGAACGCTATTTCATTATTCACAAATACGTCCTTAACTTGTTAGATATTCTTTTTCATCTGATTTAAAAAATGTAGCTTTAGCCGATGTTATGTCCGGTAGAGTAGAATAGCATCTTCCTCTTTCTTACCGAGGTTTTTTCTTATTGCATAAATTGACGAGACGAGCAAAACGTTCAGCATATGTTGTGTTACTCCGAGTATTTCTGCGCCCGTCACCTTGAGACATTACTTCTGAAGTCTTATATGCCCAGTGATTACGCTAGCTCACAGTGCCCTTCAAACAGAAACACAGTAATGTTTTCACACTACTGCTTCACGGCAGAATAACTGGCCCTGGGGTGGTACCTACCTAGACGGATTCCTGCATAGGAATCCTACCACCAGTCGAAAGATCTTGTACGGACAGCCTCTGTTATTGCTGAATAACACCATAACATGCAGTGCTGTCATTATAATGCTAGTGGGAACAATATTAGGAGTAAGAATTTTTTGACTCGTACCAAAATCTGGTCTTACCAGTCACGTCTCATTTCCCGCGAGGGAAAGAGTGGACTACGTGACCGACTCTTACCTATTCCTTATATGGGAAAAAGAAGGAACTCGTCAATTCGTTTGTATATATTTTTTATCTATGTTCGGGGATTATGAACTGATGAACTTCTTTGTTTACGAACTGATTTTGATGATTTTTACTGGAAAGGGAGTATCGTAACGATGGCCCCATATAAATTTGGTCAAGTTCTGATGATGGGATCTATGCATCATAAATGATGAAACTCTTAAATGCTGCGTGGAAGTCGGTTTTTTGATTAAATAATTACGGCGTGTCAGTTGCGAAATAAAAATATATCTAAGAAATATAGAGCCGTGGTAGCTCAGGGGCTAGGGGCTCGCTTTAAATTTCATAGTACGCGAGTGACCTGGGTTCGATTCCCGGTGCCGGTACCACTAAAATTGTTAATTGCAATTTTAAGTGCCGATTTACCACGTGCTCGGCGGTGAAGGAAAACATCGTGAGGAAACCTGCATGTCTGAGTATTAAAAAATATTTCGAAGACATGTGAAGTCCGCCAACCCGCATTGGAGCAGCGTGGCGGACTCTTCCTAGCTCCAAAACCCTCTCAGAAATGAGAGGAGGCCTGTGCTCAGTAGTGGGACATTTATAGGCTGAAACTTTACTTTTACTTTACTAAGAAATATATCGCCAATCCTGCACGTACGTTTCTTTTTCACGCAAAAAAAAATGCAAGACGTACGTGGCACGTGACGTTCTGTACGTGATAAAATCACGTTGTGGAATAAAATGCTTGTTATTCTGTGCGAAACTGTCGGTTGTACTGGGAAACTAATACGTTAGGTACCACTACTCGTTCTCTAGTATTGGGACAGGAGTCCATCTATGTGGATTCGGCAAGACCACGGCAGTGTCAGTTATTGTCGCCAAGCAGTAGTGAGTTAGTATCACTGTGTTTGTTCGATAATGACTTCTTATATGTACGCGAATATTACACATTTTTGTGGGACATTTTGTATGTGAAGATACTTCGGTTGTTATTCGGTTGAACCGAGAAACTACTACTCTGCTACTGATACTTTGCTGGCTGTGGGTTTTATACAGGATAACATAATACATTGGAAGCTGAATACACACATACAGACACGCTTTCTTCTCAGAAATAGGGTAGACAGAGACCACACCTGTAGCCAACTTTTCGTCTCCGCGGGAAAGGAGCCGTGACGAGTGGTGAACCACGTCACCGCTATTTTGGTACGAGATGAAAAATTCTTACTTTGCATTGTGTTCCCACGAGCAGTATTGTGGCAGCAGTACAATACCTTAGTCGCCTCTTGCGATATCTCAGCACACCTAACGACTGTCGCTGGTAAACTGAATACTGGTGTAAATATTTGATTTGTCAAACGAAAGATTTAACGTCTATTTGGCCAGTCCATCCTGAACGTCGTCAACTGAACGATTACTCAAAAATATATTATATCGTAACGTGGTAGCTCGAAACATCGGGCGCTGGCCTTTAATTTCATAGTAATAGAGTGATCTGGATTTGATCGCCGGTGCCAGCACCACTTCAGTTGAAAATGTATGAAGTATGTACTGCGATCAGTATTTAATGACATCATGAAGAAACCTGCTTGACATAGAAATAAAATATATTTCGAATACATTTGAGAAGGATTGTACTGGTGGTAGGATTCCTGTGCAGGAATCCGTCTAGGTAGCTACCACCCCAGGGCCAGTTATTCTGCCGTGAAACGGTAGTGTGCAAACATTACTATGTTTCGGTTTGAAGGGCACTGTGAGCTAGCGTAATCACAAGGCATATGAGACTTAAGAACTGATGTCTCAGGGTGATGGGCACAGTGAGGTGTCACACAGAAATGTTCTGGGTGACAGCATTTGTTATGGGCAGACGTTTCACTTACTATCAGGTGCACGTTTTGCTCGTATCATCACTTAATACAATGAAAACAAAAAAAAAAACGGGTGTGGTAGCTCAGGGGCCGGGCGCTTTAAAATTCATAGTACGCAAGATACTTGAGCGCGATCCCCGGTGCCTCTAAAATTGATGTGCAATATTAAGTACTGATTTATTACGTACCCAGAACGTGAAGGACAACATCAAGAGAAAAACTGCATGTCTGAGAAATAAAAATATTTCGACAACATGTGAGATCCGCAAACCCTTAACATTAGACGTAGATTTGACGTCCTTCAATCCGCAATGGAGCAGTTTTGCGGACCCTTTCCAACTTTGAAATCCTCTCAAACTTGAGAGGAGGCCTGTTCTCAGCAATGAAATATTTATAGGCTGTTACTTTATATCATTTCATATCGTCACTTGTACTAAATCCAAATAATTATTTATTTAACAAACCAGCTGGCCTAATCGGCATCGCCTTTTTAGGGATTATAAAGGTAATTAGATTTCTTGCAATGATTATAAATTTCCTTTAACGATACAGTTAAATCACCCTGTAAATAATATGATCTACGTTGATATCATATTATATAACTATCCATCTTTCCATTAACCTAGAAGCTACTGAAACTTATACGGTATGATTACTGATGTAGGTATATAATTATATCAAATGTATTTCGAGATATTTGCTGTCATCCAACTAATTAATTTGATTGATCAGGTTTTATCAGTATTGTACAACACTTCAACATAATAATATTTTCTAAGAACGAAGTGATTTAAATGATATACCATCATCATTATCATCACCATCATCGATATTAGGTCAATAGTCAACCGCTGGAAAGGTCACAAATCCAAGAAGGAGGGATTAATTGGATTGGTAAAAATCCTACTTTAAACGCTACTCGGATCTGTGTATTCAAGGTCCAGTATGTTAGAGACTGTATGACGTTTTCTGGAGTGTATTGAAATGATCAAAGTTTATCTTTTCTTTCCTTGGCTTTATATAATTTATGATCGCAATAGTAAATAGCCATAGCACCTCGCACAGGAGGATATGTTGCTCCTCATTCGTAATCCTCCTTCTTTTAGAACTAAAATTTTAGGAATATTTTTTTAATAAGGATCAGAATGCTGAAGTGGCAATGGACCGGACATATCTCGTAGAGCCGATAACCATTGGAGTAGAGAGGTTCTCAAGGTGTTACCTCATACCGGCAAACGCAGTGTGGGGCGACGCCCGACTAGATGGAGCAACGACATGTACAGTTTTGCGGGAAGTCAATGGATGCAGATGGCTCTAGGTCCCAATTCTACTATTTTATAAGAAAAACGATTACGATGCCATACCATTATCATGCCATTGTCGTTCATTCTATTACTATTGTTGCTATTTTCCTATGCTGCTAAATTTTCTAATGGCGTAACAATGACGTGATAATGGCTTCGTTTAATAGAAGGTAGGAATCTAAACAGTGTATCAAAAAAAATTCCATGACGTTGAAATTATTTTTATAATCATCATCATCATCATTTCAGCATATCACTAGTCCACTGCTGAACATAGATATAGACAGCCACAAAAAGTTTGTAGCTCTCATTTAAGGGGGATTTTGCCCTAGTTGCCACGCTAAGCAGGTGGTTTGGCAACTGCAGATTATTCGTTGAGACGCTCCAGGGAGATACTGCTGCCCATCCTCTGGTTTTCATTTTCCCACTATCGACTTTTACGACACTCACGGGATGAGATGGGGTGGTAGATTCTCTTAAGCCGCTACTACACGGCAAAGTTTTTAGAATTTTATGCAAATAATAATATCATACCAAGTGTGACCAAGGCTTCACAATTTTTACAATAGTCACCATTGCTGTGACAATGGCGACCATTGCATAATCCAAGCAGCAAGCATTGTCGAAGCATGTCATTGTCATTTTTAAGCGATAGGACTGTGTTTTGTGGCAATCTATGGACTCCTCCATATGCCTATGTGCAGTGGATTTGTGATGATGGTATTTACTAGCGGAAAAGCTTAAGAAATTATGCCGCGACATAAATTTTAATTTTTGATACGTAGTATTTCATTACGCAATGTTATGTGTCTTTAACGAAGCCCTTGCGGATACATTAAGCATTATCTGGTGTATTTATTTACCGTGGGTAGCTAGTGAGCTCGTTAGTGAGGCTTAACGAACCACCATACATTACAAAGTGCTTAATGAGCGGTCAAATAGTAAACAATCTTATGTAATTAGTCACAAATTAATCGTAGAATTAATAGATCATTTTAGTAATCGTCAGTAAATTAAAAAGCCACTGAACAGCACTCGCGGTCGTCTATACAATATACAGACGACAGCAATGCTCAGCAGTCAGCGTACTACTCGTAACATCTAACTGGTCCTCTGTTCGTATCCCGGTTGTAACCAATATTTGTTGAACACACAATCCGATACCGATTTTAAGGGTAAGATATATTGTGATTATGAGATTTACGACCCTACATCTGACACTTCCTTCAATTTTATTATGCATTACGAGATGTATAAGATATTTCAAGACGCTTAAAGATCACTCGTATTCGTAAGTCGCGGCGATCGATTACACCCCCGCGGGGCCCCCCTCGACTGATCTTAATAATGCGTTCGAAGTGACACCTTCCATAAACACACTCGAGCACGCTTACAGTCACTTGCAAGATACCACGTTGGCAGACAAAAGTTCACGGCCTACACAAGAATTGCTCGTGCACCCGGGCATTTTGTACTTCCTCCCCATTTTCTTAACTTTAAGTCAAGAAAATTCGATTGCTGGAATTATATCAAAAATCCATGAAGGAATAATTAATTTTGTTGACAAGCAAAACTTAATTACACGCTCTATCCTTTGAATTAACGGAACAATGTTAAATAAGACGACAATTTTGGTACAGTACAATTAATTAAAGGCAAGTTAGATGTACTATTTTGAAATAACAGACTACGCGTAGGATTACTTGAATATTATTTACAGGAATTTAACAAAAAAACCATTAATTATAATGATTTCTTCTATTTACGTACCTGTACTGTCAACCTGTGACCATAGGAGGTGTAAAGCGCTCGTAACGCTCGGAATAAACACTATATTAAACGCGATAAAGTCAGTAAATTTTGGTTTGTCATCAATTTATTCATTTTTTGACTTTGTATTAAGGACGAAACTACTATTTTCTATTAGAGAAAGTGATAAGACGAGCAAAACGTTCACCTGATAGTAAGTGGAATGTCTGCCCATAACAAATGCCGTGGCACCCACAATATTTGGGTGACACGGCATTTGTATGGCACTACACCGCGTCCGTCACCCTGAGACATCAGTTCTTAAGTCACGTGTACCCAGTGATTACACTTGCTCTCAGTGCCCTTCAGACCGAAACATTGTTTGCACACTACTACACTGCTTCACGTCAGAACAACTGGCCCTGCGGTGATACCTATCTACCACCAGTTGACTGAAATCCAGGTGGAGTGTGCATATGAAGCGTTGTTTACAAATAGGAAGGTATAAAATTATAGGAGATATACATTTTTATATTCGCTACATTAGCAAGTAATTATTTCCAGTAAATTGTCTGATTCCGGTTTCTTCTTATTACTTTAAATATATCATAGTAGAAGCGGTCAATGTTCTAAAAGGCAGCACACGAGATATTTCTCATCGTTTTCCAGGTTTTTTTTTGGATAGCAGAATATTATTTAAGGTCAAATTATACGTAAAGTTGATCAAGCCTAAAGTTTTTACTAATATAATTGTTATAAATTCATTCGATCAATTCATTATATTTTGTGCTAATAATTTACGAGCAAGTAAAATATGGTTGCGAAACTAAGAAGTTTCACGGTGATTTTTTTTTTCGTAATATTAGTTTAAAGTAACTCGAAAATTTATATCCAAATTTTGAAATTTCAGAATGACTCATCATTGATAGTTGTTTAACCCGATTTGATTGCGAATTTCAAGTTTACACTTTATCTAGTTTGCATGTAGTCCAAAATTAGTTTCAAGTTAGTAATTGAAAGAAAGATAAGAAAGAAACCTATTTATTTGACACGACATTAACAAGCATAACAAAAAATAGTGTAAAAACTATTTTAAGTGTGCTAATTATGCTACACAGATATGATTAAATATCTGTCAACTTTTTAATCTGTGCATTTATTAGAATTCTAATAGAGTATCCTGTAACTAATTTATTCTTTCATCTGTCGAAAGTTTAACAGATTAAAAATCCTAACAAGGATACGTAGGTTTATCAGAAAATGACCATATAGAAATAAACATTGTATTTTATAATAAGTTAATTTAAGATTGGAGAAAGTTTCTTCACATTTTATATGAAAATTAAAGTCATTTTTTTTTTCAAAGTTTATAAACATATAATTGCAGTATATATTTGCCTTTTTGTTCGGTGACTTTTTGCCATCTTGAAGGTAGTGACATGATGCCGTTGCGGTAGAAATTTTGGGACTTCAAAGGAAAAAAACGCGACAAGTAGTTTAGGCAGAACCTACCTAAATAATTCTGAAGAGATCGAAACAGGTCGAAATCTGAAGGTGCAAGGTCAGGGCTATACGGCGGGTGGCGGACCGCCAGTGTAGGTTTATAGTGTGTATGCAATCATTGGTTTCGATTTAAAGACACTGTAGCTAGTGAAATTACTACACGAAGAGTCTCGTGTAGTAATTTCACTAGCTACAGTGATGCCCAGAGTAACCACCGCGGTACAGTTTCACACAGTAATTGTTGCAGTTGATGTATGTATGCAGCTACGAACGTGAAATCCTAATGTGACGTCAAGTTTTTATTTTAGTAAAAATAATATAACTTTTTTTATTAAACATTTAAATGAAACTAATTTTACGGACTTTATCCCGTTAATTTTATTATTTATAACCTGACATTTTGAGTGCGTTACAGCACCCATGGTCACGGGGGTACTGAGGTGACAGATGTCCTGATGTCATTGTTAACCCGGAGTACCTTCAGCTTTTAATTATTATTTGTGGTCCGATCTACGCAGAAAGAGCTAACTGTGTCTGGAAGTCTTGCAGTGGTATGCTTGGTTTTTGACTTAATTTTATTAATTATAGAATTCCAAGCTAAAACCAAGTAATACCCAATCATCTTCTCTATTAAAATTAGGATGTTCTTTAATTTAAATAGCCTCGCGAATCATCCTTTGTAGGAATCGGTGTTCTTTTGCGAGGATTTGTGGTTTATCAAATCTGATGTAACGGTCGGGATGATCCAAAACATGGTCACAGACTGCAGACTTCCTGGAGCGGCGATGCTTCACATCAGCTATATGTTCTTTTACGCTGGTTTTTACTGATCTTTTTGTTTGCCCTATGTTATTAAAGTTTACGATTATGTTTTCCCATAAAAATAATTTTTAATCTCTTTTTATTGGAAAAAGTGACGAGACGGGCAAAACGTTTACTTGATCGTAAGTGTCTGCCCATAACAAATGATGTGTCACGCAGAACAATTCTGTGCGGCATTACACTGCGCTCATCACCCGGAGACATCCGGGACATCCGGTAGGATTCCTATGCAGGAATCCGTCTAGGTAGGTACAACCCTAGGGTCAGTTATTCTGCCGTGAAGCAGTAGTGTGCAAGCATTACTGTGTTTCAGTTTGAAGGGCACTGTGAGCTAGCATTGTAGGGTCACACAGAAATGTTATGGGTGACACAACATTCGTTGTGGGCGGACCTTGCACTTACCATCAGGTAAACGTTTTGCTCGTTTCGACACTTTATACAATAAAAAAAATCCTGTGGTTGCGGACCCGCCTGCCAAGCGTGGCAAATATTCGAAATAGCCCCAAAACGAGAGCTACAAAACTTTTGTGGCAATCTATGGAGGAGGCCTATGTTTAGCAGTGGACTAGTGATAGGCTGAAATGATGATGATGATTTTACAAAATTCGGTCATGTGTTGGGTAAAAATCGACGAAGTCATGTAATTGGGACATCAATTTCGGACGAAGTGCGACCGAGAATTTGCAATTCAAATTGATTCAATAGATCATTGTGATTAAATTACACAGTTCGTTAGCTTGTTATAATATACATATTTTGTATTTAATGCTGAAACTATTTTTAACTTTTCTTTTGTCGTAATAAATAAACCTAGCAAATCGAGAATTTATGGAAAATTATAAATGTGTGGCCTTCACACCGAAACTCAGTAATTTTTGCACAGTACTGATTCACGGCAGAAAAAATTACCCTGGAGTGGTACCCGCCTTGACGGACTCCTGCATAAGAATACTACCACCACTGTACTCGTATCACCAATCCTTCCACCAGCAGCAATCTTTCTAATATATTATTCCACATTAAATTTAAATGTATATTGCTTCCCTTACCAAATGCCATGTGGCGGCGGTTTAAGAGAATCTACCACCTCGTGGGTGTTGTCAAACTCGACAGACGGGAAATGAAAACCAGAAGATGGGCAGCAACCAGGAAACTGTCCGGAGCTTGACCCCTCTCAGTGACAGCACTCGCCGCAATATTAAAATGTTGCGGGGCCTTGGAGTGGCCTCTTTAGGCCATGTAGTCAGTTCCTTGGGTCCTGATTCTTCACACCGCCCAGCGCGGACGGGCCGGTCGGCTTAGACCTCTTTGGAGGAAGCCCAGCCAGCTTACCCGCGAGCGGGGCGATAACTAGAGAGGGGCCGTGATCAATACATTGTGGCCATTCGACACAATCCGGTATCAGTGGAGAAACATGATGAAAAATGTTTGTTATATGGGAAAAAGGCGTTAATTTAAGTACGTATGTATATATGAGACTTAAGAACTGATGTCTCAAGGTGATGAGTGAATATAGTGCCTGCCTGCCCGTGAAATAAATTTTAACATAGCATTTATTGCAGACTTTGCACTTATCATCATGACCGATTTGCTTATCTGGTCACTTTCTTACGTTAAACAAATATTAATCTAATTGACTCTCGAATCTAGATAAAACTATCGGCGATTAAATCAGAAGCGGATAAATGAGAATGGGGCTGTGTTGTTTTAAGGCTGCAACATATTTATGTAAAAAATCGAGACTCGTGTAAATTATAAAGTTCCACAGGCTCCGTAATATTATTTTGTCGAAATTCATAAGAAGCCATTATGACACAAACACTACACTTTCTTTATTATCTATTAATTAGCTAAGGCGCTGGTGTATCGAAGGATTGTTTAATAAAAATAAACGAAAACTTTTACAATAAAGGATAAAAAGCTAATTTAATTTTTTTTTATTGTATAAAGTGACGAAACGTGCAAAACGTTCACCTGATGCTAAGTGCAACGTCTGCCCACAACAAATGCTGTGTCATCCAGAACATTTCTGTGTGACACCACACTGCGCCCGTCACCCAGAGACATCAGTTCTTAAGCCTCAAATGCCCAGTGATTACGCTAGCTCACAGTGTCCTTTAAACCGAAACACCGTAATGCTTGCACACTGCTGTTTCACGGCAGAATAACTGGCCCTGGGGTGCTACCTACCTTGACGGAAATCCATTTTTCTCCGCAAAATATGTGTATTTTGAAGAGAAAAATATTTATTATAGTGAGTAATATAATGCTTGATCCTATTATAACACACACCCGTAGCCCCTTTTCTCTTTTACGGGAAATGAGAGGTGACGGGTGGCGAATCACGTCGCCGCCGTCTTGGTACGAGTCAAAAAATTATTACTCCCCATTGCGTGCCCACGAGCAGTATATTGACAGCATTGCAGATTATGTTATTATTCTGCACAAATAAAGGCTATCCGTGCAATACCTTAGTCGCCTCTTACGACACCTCCGTAGAATTGAGGTTATTCTACACTGCCGGATTCCTATCGGAAACTTTTACAGAAAAAATCTGCATTTTGTGTCATCGCATTCACAACAATTTAGTGTACATAATAGTATTGATTCATAATACACTGTTTAAGTACTACTACAATTTTTCATTATCATCATCACTTCAGCCTAACACTAGTCCACTGCTGAACATAGGCCTCCCCAATAGGTTGCCACAAAAGTTTATAGCACCCATTTTGGGGGATTTCGCCATAGTTGCCACACTTGGCAGGCGGCTTGCAAACCGCAGTTTATTTATTCAAATGTTCCATACTGCTGTACATTTTTTGTGTCATGTGATAAAGTGACAAAATAAGCAAAACGTTCACCCTTTGGTAAATGCAACGTCTGACCATAACAAATGTTGTGCCACCCATAACATTTCTGTGTGATCCCACGATGCGCCCGTCACCTCGAGACATCAGTTCTTAAGTCTCATGTTTACACACCACTGCTTCGCGGGAGAATAACAGCTCCTGGGGTGGTAGCTACCTAGACGGATTCCTGCATAGGACTCCTGCCACCAGTTATTCTGGATTTATTTTTCCCTCTGTCGAGTTTTAAGGCACCCACGGGATGAGATGGGGCGGTAGTCTCCGGCCGTAACCACCCGACACGTAATATTTTTTTTTTTTAATATTTCATAATGTTTGCCCCGTAATCTTTCATTCTTACTGATATTAATTTATAGTATACGTTTATGTTACAGTAAATAATACTAAAATACTTTGTCTTGACATTTTTCTCTGCCAGCATCCCGTAATAAATCTCTCTCTACACCGGATCTAATCTAGCGATATCGGTGACGCTTCCGCCCGCACATGCTCTAACTTCGAGTTACTTCATTACATGTTCATGTAGTCGTATTCCAAGGAACATATTTTAAATCTCTTTTGAGAAAAATCTTTACGTCTCCACTATTCCTGTTTAGGGGACGTAGTGATACGCATAAAATGTAGAGCAGATATTTACAACTACCAGTGCCCAGCGGATTTAACTGCGTAAACGCGATCCTCGCGTACTGCGGTCACGAGTCAGACGACTACTACACCCGGTCTGGAGACAGTCAGGGAAGTACCCCAGGACACACATTGTTTTTGCTGATGGTTAACGACTTGCCGGATGTCGTGAGTTCTGCTGGGTGCCTTATGTTTGCGGATGACCTCAAACTGTACTTGGGTGCGAGTAGTGTCGCCGACACCGAGAAACTGCAGCGGGACATCGACGCTGTGATTGAGTGGAGTAAAAACAATACAACAGTCTTCCTTTCAACTCCACCAAGTGCAAGGTGATAACTTTCTCACGCTCCCGATATCCTTTATGTGTTACATATAATTTACCTGACGCTCCACTGGAAAGAATTGATGAAATACGGTACTTAGGACTGACATTAGACAACAAACTTAACTTTCATACACATATGACGAAAATTTGTAAAAAAGCCAATAAAACCCTCGGCTTCATAATCAGAGTTGCATCACAGTTAAGCGATGTTAAGGTGGCCAGTCTTGTACAATGCCTATGTGCGTAGCAAACTCGAGTTCGGCGCTATCATTTGGGATCCATATGAAAGTGAATACTCCTTTATGTTCGAGAAGATACAGCGAAAGTTTGCGCGGTGGGCTTACGTGCGCTCATACGGGTATTATCCTTACCTGTATCCCTCGTTATTTGTATCGGGTATGGTCGGCTTAGATACGTTGGCACTAAGGCGAAAATTGCTCCTGGTAGTGCATTACTATATGCTGATGCACAATAAGATTGAGAACCAGACAGCTTTGGAGTAAATTAAGCTCAGTGTGCCGAGATGTAATGGATCAATTGGGACACGGCGGCCACGCAGGCTTCTTCAGCGGTACGCGCACACGCTGCGCCGGTAACGCGCCCACTTTACGTGCACGACTATTGCTCGGCGACATACTTGATCAGTGCCATGAAGTTGACATATTTGCTGATCAAATAGGTTTATTTATTGGAAACGCTTATATATATTTTAATGCAATATTTTGACTGACTTTTTGTTACATTTTATTTTATCTGACATAACCTTTAGTTTTTTCTGTTTTTCTTTTTCATTTTAAATTTTTGTGTCATTATATTATTTGACAAATCTATTCAAAGTAGTAATAGTGTAGTATTTTAACGTAGTGGTGTTTTGGAGCTTCCTCTATCAGCCACTATGTAAATGTTTTAAATAAATAAATAAATAAAATGCGCCTAATATTGTGCCGTACGGCATGGTACCTCGCTGAATTGAACTTAATTGACAAACAAAAGCTGATTGAAAAAAATACACTAATATACGTGACTTGTTGTATTCAATAACCACTGTAGAGGGCGCCCTTTTTGTCTTAGTATGGGTATAAACATATTGTGTAATACGCTTTTAGTCAGGCGGCTTTTACAGGCGCTAATTATAGACAGGACAGTCGGAATTCGCGAGCAGGAGGCCCGCAAGTAGAGTACAAGAACGCTACTGTATGATTCGGCGCTCAGGGTCGTGGCTCGATGATCCGTAGCTTATTGCTCCGCTGCGTTCTGATCCTTGATATGGAAGCCAAGGGCTAAGGAAGTTCGGAACTTCAGCTTAAATTGCTGCTGATATAGGACGACGATATTTGTGTGTTCATTGAATTGAACAGTGGTGGAATTTCTTTGCAGGAATCCGTCTATGGAGATACCGCCGTGTGGTAGCGGCTTAAGAGAATCTACCACCCCATCTAATCCCGTGGGTGTCGTAAAAGTGCATGTTTGTTTCTTTTAAAAAAATACTTAGTTGTTAATAATATGTAACTGCTCAGCTCAACAGAATAACAGCACTGTGGCAACACCGCCATAGCATTATGCGTACGTTTCTAAACGAAATACGGCGTATCTGATTGTTTACTTATGTTTTTAACTTCTTATGTATTGTGTTGTAGTAGTGAATAAAGTTTTTTTTCTTTTTTTTCTTTCTTTCTTTCTTTCTAATTAATTCAACCTTAAGAATATAATAGATGGAAATTTAAAAAGCATTTTAATTAATGCTTAATGAAGTGGCACTAATCTTATAATATCGTGAGCCTCTCCGCCTCTCAAGTGATGAATATTCATAGCCTTTTTTATTTGTGATCAAAGCCCTTCCATTAACGATCTGAATAAAAGATATTTAAGAAAGTAACAAAAGGGTTGATTCAACGAAGAACGACTGAGAATATTTCTGCCAGAGAAAATTCGTCAACAGGCTTTTTTGTAATTTTTGTTTTTGTTTTTTTTTTTAACTATTGGCGGAGGTGTGTAGTATATAAGAGGGTACTCTGTGTTAACCGGGCCAGTGTATTAAACGACATATTACCGAACGGCTGTTCTTTAATTGCTTGCTCCCAACAATAATACACTACAAATGGTATAAACTAGCTAAACAATATATATGAACAACATTTTTTTTTCATTTCATAAATATTGTAATGATTTAATAAAATACGCCTTTTAAGATTTGTTGAAGAAATCTTTACACTTCTGCAAGTAGTGTATTTTATTGTAAGTTATGTTTTAAGTTTGTTAACATTTGTCAAACTTCTGCATAGTTAATAAGTTTTAAGAATTGTAGTATTCATAGTGTTCAGTAAGACGTTTGCCATTGCTGTTTGTATAATGTTACGAAGAACTGTTGTTCTTGGTGGGCGGCATGTTTGCGTACGGTTTACCCAATTTGCCGCTAGATGGCGCTGTAACGTTCGACGCGATGTCTGCATCGCGAAGGCGTTTGGTCGACACAGATTTCTTAAGTAGGTTTTATTTTAAAATTTCAATATAAAAATTGTATGTTAAAATATACACTAATATACGCGACTTGTTGTTTTCAATAACCACTGTAGAGGGCGCCCTTTTTGTCTTGGTATGGGTACAAACATATTGTGTAATACGCTTTTAGTCAGGCGGCTTTTACAGGCGCTAATTATAGACAGGACAGTCGGAATTCGCGAGCAGGAGGCCCGCAAGTAGAGTACAAGAACGCTACTGTATGATTCGGCGCTCAGGGTCGTGGCTCGATGATCCGTAGCTTAATGCTCCGCTGCGTTCTGATCCTTGATATGGAAGCCAAGGGCTAAGGAAGTTCGGAACTTCAGCTTAAATTGCTGCTGATATAGGACGACGATATTTGAGTGTTTGTGCGATGTTCAGATGATTATTATTACGATTCTAAATGCGTTTAAAATTAACTTAATGATTAATCAATAAACAAAATTTGGTGATAAAAAGCAGCAACACATATATTTGTGCTTAAAACTAATAATAAGTGGTGGTAGGATTCCTATGCGGGAATCCGTCTGGGTGGGTATCACCCCAGTGCCAGTTATTCTGCCGTGAAGCAGAAGTGTGCGAACATTACTGTGTTTCGGTGCTAAGGGCACTGAGAGCTAGCGTAATCACTGAGCATATGAAATTCAAGAACTTATGTCTCAGGGTAATGCGCACAGTGCGGTGTCAGAAGAAATTTCCTGGGTGACACAGCATTTCTTATGGACAGACGTTGCACTTACCACCAGGTGAACGTTTTGCTCGTTCCTCTCCTCCTCTCTTCTTGAGAGAATCTGTAGCGACATGTCGCCACATGAGAAGCTCAAGAAATATTTCAAACATCCATCATCGCACTGTGAAAGTTTCTGAGATGCAATAGATCAGATTATCTGATCTGGAGGGTAGCTACTCTTCATTGGCACTTTTTGCCAAACTGGTGGCCCCGGCATGATCACGTCAGGGTCCCCTGTGGTATAAAGATATATTCCGTGAGCTTCTCATGTGGCGACATGGCCGTCGCTACAAAGCCTTTTTTGATTCTTTTGCAGAACTATTTGCTCGGGTTTAAATATTTCGTTTTAATTACATTTTAATAAAGGTTCGTTGTCAAGATTCATCCTACTCAAAGGGACAGACAAAAAAAATGTATAGTCAGTTCTGGTTTAATATTTTAAAGAGAAATGTAGACATTTGACAGATAGAAATCAATCACAGAGTTCGTTGAATTATTAACATTTATTTATCTAAATCGCTAGAACAATGAACACTCGAATAAATGATATCGCTGAATCATGTCGTTTGAATTAATTATCACAATTTAACTCCGGAAAATAAATGAATCAATCTCAGTTTATTAGGATGACTAAGCATAAAATTTTTCAACGGACAAATTTGCTAATGATCTCAAAGCGCACTTCGTAGATATTGCGCGGAAACTGAAATCGCTAATGAAATAATTTCTATCACAAAAACGTGCTTATCTAGTCTAATTAATGTTCACTGGTCGCGATCTGTTGTTATGTACACATCAAAGAGTATCTGATTTAGTGGGCGTGCCATTAGTGACTTTGTATCATTTAATAATAACTAATTTTACGGATTTTATCGCGTTTAATTTTTACTATTTATAACCCGACGTTTCGAGGGCTTCACAGTACCCATGATCACGGGAGGACTGTGGTGACAAATGTCCTGATGTCATAATTAATCCGGGGTACCTTCAGCTTTTTAATTATTAAATTTGCTCCATCTATGCAAAATGAGCTCTGTATCAGTTTCAGTTTATGTAGGTGTTTGCGTTTATGGTCTTCGTGCATATCTTATCTTACTCTTACATAAGAAATGGTCATGCAGTAAGCGACTACGTTAAGTCATATCTTAAGTAATATAAGCATGAACTGCCTATTTAAAATTTCACATAACACAGCTGCGGTGCCGTGCTGACGGCGCATCAACGTTCCGCGTTTCCAGTGTAATTCACGTGCCATCAGCATTATGCATATCCTTTGTTCAGGATCTACATTATTGTAATTGTATATTTCATTAAGCAGTATTGACTCATCTTTAACGTTGTAACATCCTTAATGAATAAATATTACATACTCGTACATACATACATAAGATCACGACTGTATCCCATAAGGGGTAGTCAGAGACTGGGCACTCACTGCAAAAACAGATGACTGCCTCAATCCACGTTTCACCAAAACAATATAATGCACTTGGTGTGATAGGTGGTGAGCCCATCGCCACCATGCGCTGTTGGGTGCCCAGTGCAGTTTAATTCCTTACTCGCCTTTTACGAGATCCATTGGATGAGATGAAGTGGTAGTATTCTTTTAACGAGCCGCCACCACACGGCTAAATATTATAGTTTTAAAAATGATTTTTCATCGCCCAGACTCCCTGCAACACTTATAAAAGCAGCAGAATTAAAAAGCAAAGTCGACAGCCATCCCTATGCACATAGAAATGACAAGAAAATTCAATATTTATTTTCGTAACAAGCGTGTATTGTCGGCTTAAGATAATCTACCATCCGAAGCGTGGCAGCTATGGCAACCCAAATTAGAGCTACAACCTTTTGTGGCAATGTATGGGGGATGCCTATGTTCAGCAGTGGACTAGTGATAGGCTGAAATGACGACGATGAAGAGTAACTTTGCGAATGGCGAATGATAATATAATATTTCTACTCAAGAGAACGCCAATACATCGTTTGTCATTGTTCAAATTGTTCGAGCGCTCCATAATTCTTCTTCGAGCCTTACGTAATGGCTATAAAGGAGACATTCGGGAACGACATTCAGCATCAATCACGGTACATGAGGTACGCCAGGCTGGGATTCGTATAAAAGTTAAAATGTGTTCCATTTTGAATGTATAACCTAATTATAATTTTTATTTTATTTATTTATTTTACGTATATATAAATAAAACTATTTTTTTACGGATTTTATCGCGTTTAATTTATAACTATTTTTAACCCGACGTTTCGGGCGCTTTACAGCACCCATGGTCACGGGGCGACTGAGGTGACAGTTGTCCCGATGTCATAGTTAACCCGTAGTACCTTCAGCTTTTAATTATTTTTAGTTCGATCTACGCAGAAAGAGCTTACTGTGTCTTGAAGCCTTGCAGTGGTATGCTTGGTTTTTGATTTAATTTTATTAATAATAGGATCCCAAGCCGGTGGTAATAACCAACCATCTTCCCTATTGAAATTAGGATGTTTTTTAATTTCAACTGCCTCGCGAATCATCCTTGGTAGGAATCGATGTTCTTTTGCAAGGATTTGTGGTCTATCAAATCCGATGTAATGGTTGGGATGATCCAGAACATGATCACAGTCTGCAGTCTGTAATAATTAAAGCTGAAGGTACTCCGGGTTAACTATGACATCGGGACAACTGTCACCTCAGTCCCCCCGTGACCATGGGTGCTGTAAATCGCCCGAAACGTCAGGTTAAAAATAGTTATAAATTAAACGCGAAGTAGAAGAAGAAGAAGAAGAAGTAGTTTTATTTAAATGTGTAATATTCGCGTAAATAAAAGAAAATATTTTTCATATAGTTAATAGAATCAGGCGTTACTTTGCAAAATGTAAAATGGTGTGTATTACATAGTTTTGAAGAGCACCGCCCGCGCGTGTGAACTCGGCGGCTGACTGTCGTACAGTCAATATCACTTGATAATGCCTCGTTTTGAGGCGAAACACGTGTCGTATTCTCGACTTCAGTGGTGTGTATTGCCTAGTGGAAGTTTGTAGTGGTGGAGGGTATCTGGTGGCGGCTCCCGGTGGCGGTATTGGTTTTCTTGTGGACGCTGTTGAGGGAGGGCGGTCGGTGCTCTTCAAAACTAAGTAATACACACCATTTTACATTTTGCATGCGGATCATAGCAAATTAACTTTCTCTACTTTACTAGTTATTTTTCTTTACCATACATTTTTTACGAAGATTGAAACGCCGGCCCCCACAATAGGCAAATGCCGGTCTTGTGGGAGAAGCAGATACGTTTTCCATTATAAATATGGCAGGTAAACAATAACTGAAACTAATAACAAAAACAGTCTGTAGGTCCTACCGAAGTATCGTAAGAGGCGACTAAGGTATTGTACGGACAGCCTCTAGTCAATCAAAATAACACCATAATATCCAATGCTATAACTACACTGCTCTTAGGAACGCAGTGGGGAGTAAAAAATTTTTGACTCGTACCAAAATGTCGGTGACGTGGTTCGCCACTCGTCCCGTCTCAAGAAAAGTGGGCTACGTGTGTGGCCTCTGCCCACTCCTTATATGGAAAAGAGGCGTGAGTGTATATATGTAAAAATATTTTAAAAAACAAAATCCATCTAGGTAGGTTCCACCTTTTTTTTAAAGATTAAAAGCTAGCGTTTAACTACAGTCCCACCTGATGGTAAGTGGCGATGTAGTTTTTGTTGGTAGGCACACTAGCTTAGAGAAAGCCTATTCACTCTTCTCTTGAAGACACCCACATTGTAATCGGACGGAAAGACTGATGCAGGCAAATTATTCTAGTCCTTTGCTGTACGCATTATGAACGACGAAGCAAAACGCTTCATCCGAATGCAGGGTATATCCACAACAAAAGGATGGAAACCCGCCGTGCGTCTTGTTGTCCGATGATGGAAAGGGGAAGGGGGAATTAACTCATGTAATTCCTTCGCACACTCTCCAAATGTAACTTGTAGAACACCGAGAGACTGGCCACCAGACGTCTGTGTTCGAGACTGGACAAATTGGTAGTAACCAAGTCAACGTTTGCACATTACTGCTTTTCGGCAGAATAACTAGCCCTGGGACTAGCATTACTTATAACATTAGCACCTAGCCGTGTGGTGGCGGCTCGTTAAAAGAATACTACCACTCCATCTCATCCAATGGATCTCGTAAAAGGCGGGTAAGGAATTAAACTGCACTGTGCACCCAACAGCGCATGGTGGCGATGGGCTCACCACCTATCACACCAACTGCATTATATTGTTTTGGTGAAACGTGGACTGTGGCAGTCATCTGTTTTTGCAGTGAGTGCCCAGTCTCTGACTACCCCTTATGGGATACAGTAGTGATCGTGTGTGTGTGTGTGTGTGTTAGCACCTAGATTTACTTCGACGCTTCATTTGGTGCTTTATTTCATTAAAAACACTTTAAACCAAATACCGCTTATATTTAAATTTTATAGTCGCCAAATAATTTATTCGCATAGCTTATTTGAATTGCAAAATGGTGTCATTATTAATTTATTGAAAGCGACGCTTGGTTGCATTTTAGGTATCCAAGCGTATTGTGGTTTAACCTCAAATGATTAGACAATGTTAGAATTTTTAATTGTCAAAATCTTTTTCTGAGAAGCACATGAAAAATTAAACTAGTTATAAAAATAATGGGGAAAAACTATTACACTTTATGACCACGCCGATAGGTGTCTGGCAGGGTATAGCATCTACCCCTTTCCTACCGAAGTGTCTTAAGAGGTGACTAAGGTATTGTACAGACAAACTCCACAATGCGATGCTGTCACTATCCTGCTCGTGGGAGCGCAAGATTTTTTTTTTACTTATACCAAAATGGCGACGAAGTTCACCACCTGTCACGTCTCATTTACCGCTGGAGCGAAAAGTGGGCTACGGGTGCGATCTCTGCCTACACTTTATATGGGAACAAAGCGTGACCGTATGTATATCGAGACTCATATGCCCAGTAATTACACAAGCTATCAGTACGGGGCGACAAGGGCGCACGTGTGTATGGTCTTTCCCTGCTCTGAAGGTGTACCTTAGATGGTAAAAAGTCGTGACTGTGTGTATGTGAACAAAATCGAGGGCACAAACACGGGAAGTGATTTTAAAGAAAAGGTCGCAAAGTATTTTTTATTATTAAATTCCTTCATGAAATTTTCATATTTATCTTTCTCCGTGAAGTTAGCTATTCAATGATGACAATATTTATCTTAATTTAAAGTTAATTTAAACGGTAAAATAATTGCATGAAATTTACATTGCGACATTCTAATTTAAATGTATTTACGAGTATATTATTTATTTTAGCCGTGGCAGGCGATCACCTTAAAATTCATATTACGCTAGTGACCTACGCGAAGTTCGATCCCTGATGCCGGCACCTCTAAGATTGTTATTTTAAGTGCTGATTTACCATGTGCGCAGCGGTGAAGAAAACGTGCAGGTCTGAGGAATAAAAATATTTCTAAAATGTGAAATCCGCCTACCGGCATTGGAACACGACGCGGCGACCTTTTTCCAGTTCCAAAGCACTCTCAAAAATGGGGCAGTGAGATATTAATAGGCTGTTACTTTACTTTTAATTTTACTGTTAATATGATGTAAATGCATCTTTTAAAGTAATACAGTTATAATACTTTCTCTACTTCCTTACCGATGATGGTGATGATGATAACTTAATTTTATTATGGATATTGATCCTGTTTCTCCTTATTACTTCTGAAAAATATTCTCTTCAAACAATTGTAAGATATAAAACGAATGTGTGACAGTGGAAATGAAAAGGAGTAGAGCATAGTTGTATGATAGTAACAGCGATTTGGTGACAATTGTTATGTGTGGCAGAATCAATAGTAATGGACACAGGCTGAACAAAATCTACATCGGTACATCATACATCCCACAGTAAAGTGTCCATTTCATCATGATCATCATCATTTCAGCTTAGTCGCCAGTCCACTGTAAAGTAAAGTAAAAAAAGTTTCAGCCTATAAATGTCCCACTGCTGAGCACAGGCCTCCTCTCATTTCTGAGAGGGTTTGGAGCTAGGAAGAATCCGTCACGCTGCTCCAATGCGGTTTGGCGGACTACACATGTCTTCGAAATATTTTTTATTCCTCAGACATGCAGGTTTCCTCACGATGTTTTCCTTCACCGCTAAGCACGTGGTAAATCAGCACTTAAAATTGTGGAACAATATTAGAGGTTGTCTTACTAATCACCCTTAACATGTTTTCTGCTCAACCCAAAGGTAGACTGGTAGAGAATGCCTCTAGGCATTAAGTCCGCCTTTTTGAACACATTTGTGCAAATAAAGTTCAAATAAATAAATCAATAGTAATGGACACAGGCTGAATCAAATCTACATCGGGACATCATACAGCCCACAGTAAGGTGTCCATTTCATCATGATCATCATCATTTCAGCTTCAAAGTCCACTGTAAAACAAGCATCTAATCTCAATCTAGTGATGAGTCGACCTACACTGCGCTTTCCGATACGTGGTGGCGGCTAGAGAACTTCTTTTCCTCAACAGTATCAGCGGCAATAGCCTAATGGTTTAGGATGCAAAACATGACGTCACAGAATCGAGCCTGCCATTCAATTATTGTCGTGAACCATCTCTTGGCAAAAGCTTTTAAGCTTCGTTGGAGTGGTCAACAGGAATATTAGCATTGCTAGTTTTTTTTTTATTTTGATAAAGTGATGAAACGAGCAAAATGTTCACCTGATTGTAAGTGTAACGTCTGCCCATAGCAAATGCTGAGTCACCCAGAACATTTCTGTGCGCCCATTACCCTGAGACATCAGTCCTTAAGTCTCGTATGTTTGTACACTACTGCTTTATGGCAGAATAACTGGCCCTGGGGTGGTACCTACCGATTCCTGCGTAGGAATCCTACCACTAGTAAAATTTAACTTCAGCTTGCTGGTCCTTAGGGTTGTGTCGGTTACTTAGGGATATATTAAGTGACTATTATTATCAACGTTAGCAAGAATAATACGCTAAAATAATTCTAAGATCGCAGCCACTTCAGTTCGTCCATCATTCATATTACATTCATTATGGCTCAGGGGCCAGGTGCTCGCCTTTAATTTCATAGTACGCGAGTAACCTGAGTTCGATCCCCGGTGCCTGCACCTCTAAAATTGTGCTACAATTTTAAGCGCTGGTTTGCCACGTGCTCGGCGGTGAAGGAAAACATCGTGAGGAAACCTGTATCGCCGAGGAATAGTAATATTTCGAGGACACGTGAAGTCCGCCCCGCATTGGAGCAGCGTGGCGGACTATTCCCCGCTCCGAAACGCTCTCAGAAATGAGAGGAGGCCTGTGCTCAGCAGTGGAACATTAACCTTATTTTTTGCAGGTTAAGGAAAATTCCAACAATCCAAATTATGTAGATTTCGCATAAGGCATAGACTATTTTTTTTATCTATTATCGATCTCGTGTCGAAGCTCAAATTTAGTAGCCCGCATCGTTGAAAACCGACACCGAGCAAAGACTATAAATCAGAGCAAACTTCAACGTAGATTTTATCGGTCTAATTCGAAGTGAATAATTAAGTGAATTCAAAAAGATTGTCTTCGTGTTTCGAATAACACAAGCTATGTGCAAAACTATGTGCATTAGTAATACTTTATATAAACAGAAATAACTAACTTTGACTAAAGAGATGACAATGGCGAAAACGAGATGCAAATTCTAAGGCTTTAAAATTTTTTATTCTTTCGGATTTGGGTTTTAGATTATATAATATTTGTTAATTGTTATGAGCCAGAGCCGTGGTAGCTCAGGGGCTAGGGGCTCGCTTTAAACTTAATAGTACGCGGGTGACCTGGGTTCGATTCCCGGTGCCGGCACCACTAAAATTGTTAATTGCAATTTTAAGTGCTGATTTACCGCGTGCTCGGCGGTGAAGGAAAACATCGTGAGGAAACCTGCATGTCTGAGGAATAAATAATATTTCGAAGACATGTGAAGTCCGCCAACCCGCATTGGAGCAGCGTGGCGGATTCTTCCTAGCTCCAAAACCCTCTCAGAAATGAGAGGAGGCCTGTGCTCAGTAGTGGGACATTTATAGGTTGAAACTTTACTTTTATTTTTATGAGTCATCACGTGACCATTCGACGCGGTATTGTAACAATGATTCATAAAAGTCATGGTCTGCTGATGTATGATGCGATGGCGAAACCCAAACAGGTCCCAACAGGTCAGATCCACTGGTGGTAAGATTCCTCACCGGTGGTAGGATTCCTCACTGGTGGTAGGATTCCTATGCAGAAATCCGTCTAGGTAGGTACCACCCCAGGGCCAGTTATTCTGCCGTGAAGCAGTAGTGTGCAAACATTACTGTCTTCGGTCAGACTTAAGAACTGATATCTCAGGGCGACGGGCGCTGTGTAGTGTCACACAGGAATGTTATGGGTGACATAGCATTTGTTATTATATTCTCATTAAACGTTGCACTTTACATCAGGGGAACGTTTTGCTAGTTGCGTCGCTATATCCAATAAAATGGTGATACACATCCTTATGTAGGCGGTGTTCAACGTCTAAAATTATTTTATAGCGCTTCTCTGTAGCAGTTTTCGATATCATGGTATGCTCTTATCATCGCAATGCACCTAAACCTTACACGCAATATCAAATTTAATACAGGTCGATAAAGCAATGTTTTTTTTTTGCCCCAGGTTGGAAATACCTTGATTATAAGGTATCGACTGTGTTACGGAGACTGCCCTAAAAAAGAGCGACTAATTCCGGAGTCTTTAAATAATACAACGGTTGAATTTTCTATAAAACTTAAAGTTTTTTTTTTTGTTTTTTTTCAATTACTCAATCAAACGCAAATCAACAATTTATGTTGCTATTGCGTATTACTATATTGTTCGTAACTTTATAGTAGAATATGGAAAAAAAATGTACCAGCTGTGCCCTGCAGTTTCACTGGCGTAAAGTAAGCCGAAACCGACAGCGCCGTACGACGTCCGACCCCGCTGACCTGAGCCTTTACAGTTCGACACTTCTCGGTAATGTTAATCACCGTGCGGTGCGTTTATAGCATAAATCTTTCTCAATAACCGGGCTATCGAATTCAAAAACATTTATTAAATCATCATCATCATCATTTCAGCCTTTCACTAGTCCACGTCTGAACACAGGCCTCCCCCATAGATTGCTACAAAATTTTGTAGCTCTCATTTTAGGGGGGATTTTGCCACAGTTGACACGCTTAGCAGGCGGATTGGTAACCGTTCAGTTTATTCGTTCAGATGCTCCAGGAAGATGCTGCTGCCAATCTTCTGGTTTTTATTTTCCCATTGTCGTGTTTTCGAATACCACGGGATGAGATGGGGTGGTACATTCATTTAAGCCGCTACCACACGGCACTTTTATTAAATCCTTATTAGTATTTCCTGACATTAACGCGTTCAAACATACAAAATCTTCAGATCTATTATTATAGTAAGATGATTGATGAATTTAACGGAGTAGAATAAAGTTAAAAGTTATCATTGTTGAAAATTAAGAAATGAGTCTACAATTATTACTGCATGAAATGGTACATTTTTTTTTATTGTATAAAGTGACGAAACGAGCAAAACGTTCACCTGATGGAAAGTGCAACGCCCGCCCACAACAAATGCTGTGTCACCCAGAATATTTCTGTGTGAAACCACACTGCGCACGTCACCCTGAGATATCAGTTCTTAAGTCTCAAATGCCCAGTGATTACGCTAGCTCATAGTGCCCTTCAAACCGAAACACAGCAATGCTTGCTCACTACTGCTTCACGGCAGAATAACTGGCCCTGGGGTGGTACCTACCTAGACGGATTCCTGCATAGGAATCCTACCACCATCATCATCATCATCATTTCAGCCTATCACTAGTCTACTGCTGAACAAAGCCCCCAAAAAAATACATTGCTACAAAAATTTGTCGCTCTCAATTTGATTTAGATGCTTCAGGAAGATGCCCATCTCCTGGTTTTAATTCTTCCCTCTGTCTACTTTTACGCCACCCACGTGATGTAATGGAGTGGTAGATTCTCTAAAACCGCCACTGGCTGCTATATTTATAAATTGCCTTTTTTGTAATTGTGTTTATCTGTAAAAGGGAAGGTCAAGGTGAACGAAATTCCAAATTCTTTGAATTCAGTGCCTTTGTGACAAATTTAACTCAAGATTTTTGTTTTACCAACAATATTTAATTAAGCTCTTCCTTTTAAACGAAAAATTAGTTTCATTTAAATGTGTAGTGTTCGCGTAAATATAAGAAATCATTAAGTTCTTCCTTCCTTTGACTCTACTAAGTAGCGTAAAATACTAGTAGGCCATAATAACGACAAGAGGATAAGTAAATCTAATTAAGTTCATGATAACAGAACAAACCTATATATGTATGTCTCTCACTATATCATAAATAATTTTTTTCCATAAGCATCCTAAGTAGCAAATGTCATCATCATAAATTCGGCCAATCACAAGGCCAATGCTAAATAGATCTTTCATATAGACTGACAAAAAGCACCAAAATTGAGCCAACAGGACCAATGAATTTATTATATTACGTTCATTGATTAATATACGTTCTTTAAAAAAGAGCGTACAATGCGCTCATTTTGATTAGCATCACGTCAGACGTGTCAACAACAACAAATTTATAAACACAGTGGCACAATAGATGATTTCATTCAAAAAGCTACTTTATGTTGTGGTCATAAGATTAATTTTATTTAATCCGAATTTGTGATCTCTGTCTTTTTTACGTTTTGATCGATAGAGAACGCTTTGTGAACTGTTTTTGGTATGGAACCGTGTAGCTTGGGTTTTTGTTTATCAATCATTAAATTTTTATTTTAATATATTTTATTTTACTACTCTCGAAAGTGACTGTTTCATTGAATAATAATTTATCTATTATTCGATGAACGTTAAAAGTTATTAAACTTATAAATTATATATATATCTTTCAAGAAATTTGTGAATGAATGTATCAAAATGGAATATATGTGAATAGGTTCAACAGCCCCGGCGAAGCTACACTTCCCTGTATGACATGTTTTTCGATGATAAACTAGTCTGTGTAAGCCCCTAAAATATATGCACTAAGATACATATTTTATAAGGAAACACTGGAAAGCTAAATTATCGACAAAATTAATGTAGGCGCAGTGTAAATTTACCGACATCGTAATAATGTAAAACGATTTATTTTTGTCACCTAACAAAAGCGCAATATGATCCCAAAGCTGACGAGGTATTAGGCAACTTTGTGATCTATTAAATATACTCCGTCAAAAGTAAAAAAGCACTTTCTATTCTAAATAAAATATTATTGTACAAGTTAGCTGAAAGAAAATTTTATGATGACTGTTATTTAATCTTATATTTAATTAAAGATTATTGAATTTTAGTTAAAGACACTACAAGTATTACCTATGAAATGAAATTAGAAAGTGACGAAACGAGCAAAACGTTCACCTGATGGTAAGTGCAACGTCCGCCCACAACAAATGCCTTATCACCCAGAATACTTCTGTGTGACACCGCATTGTGCCCGTCACCCTGAAACATCAGTTCATAAGTCTCAAATGCCCAGTGATTACGGTAGCTCACAGTGCCCTTCAAACCGAAACACAGCAATGCTTGCACAGTACTGCTTCACGGCAGAATAACTGGCCTAACTGGAATAACCTTAATCTGTGTTATTTTGTTACAAAAATATTTATTACGTTATTAGAAATTACACATTATTTACAACTTTTTTTTTCTTCACTGTCAGTTTTTTTTTTTAATATTGCTTTTACTGAGGCAAATCGTGAAACATAATTTCTTTTAATTACAGTGTCTGGATAATCAAGGTATGAAATATTGTTGTACTAATTGTATACAATTTTTTTTAATATCGTTATTACATATTTGAAGTGGTTGACCGGATGGTCTTCGACACAGGAGTCTTACTTACTTAGCCTAAATTCTGCAAAACATCCATACATTTGGATAGTGTCTTACTTTATCCAAATTAATCAAATGTATTGATTATTTATGAAATTTCGCATATTACTGCTGCCCTGTATGTACACCAGGGAATTGTGTATGTTTGTGGAACAGTATCCCCAATATTTTCAAAAACAATCTTTGGTTATTTCAAGGAAAGGGTCCACCCACATCATTTGTATCTTCCTCAAAGTAAGCTAGATATGTGTAAGAAGAATGTACGAGTATATGTCAATGCCGTCCAGGTGTACAATAAATTGCCAACTTTATTAAATGACCTCGCCCATGTTGTGCCATGCCCAACGAAAGTTAACCAATTGGCTTCTCGATAATTGTTTTTATGACATCAGAGAATTTACAGTATAGTCAGAATAGTAATTTTTTATAGAATGATGTCGTCATTATTTTATTATTTATTGTAATTTTTGGAGAAATGCAATTGAATTTTTAGAGATAGATTAAGTAAATGTACTGACACGGATATTAATTAATGTTGAATTGATTTAATATTGACATTTGTTTTAATTTTTTGACATATATTATTAAAATTTAATTATGTATTGTTAATGTTTTTAACACTTAATTATCCTTGATATTGATATAATTATTGTTAATTTCGTCTATTATATTTATACGCCATTAACTGTGGTAGAATGTTTAGAGCTACTTATATAAATTGAACATCACACTTTGTAATACATTCTTACAAATAAATTGCTTTACTGAATGCTTAGGCCAGGTCCGGGAATGCAGGACATTTAAGAGAGTGTTATATGAAAGGAAACTGCTTGATTGTTAATTCGTCTATAAGAAATACTACAAAGACAAAGACAAATAATTTTGTTTCACACTGTTTAACATTAACACGAAATGTCTTCAAACAAATGGATGATTGTATTTTGGTGTGTGTTAAGCCTTTGTCTGCTGAGTTCACTGTATAGTTAAAATAGAGTACTTCAATTTTGACTTTTACTTATACGTGGAACGATTTTAATTTAAATTAGCAATTTAACTGAACTGAAACGTTGGACAGAAATAGATTTACACTTATAGTGTTATAAATAAGCATACTGGTGATACGAGTAGGAGTCCTGTGTAGGAATACGTCTAGGCAGATACCACCGCTGGGTCAGTTATTTTTCTCTCAAGATTTTTGGTTGAAAGGGCACCGATAGCTAGTGTTACTACTGGGCGTATGAGACTTAAGAACTGGCAGGGGTACGGGCGAAGTGTGGTTACACACAGAAATGTTCTGGATGGCACAGCCATTCTTGTGGGCAGACGCTGCACTTACATTATCAGCTGAACGTTCTCCTCGTCTCGTAACTTTCTTCTATATGAAAAGCTACATTTTGTAATTACAATTCATAATCGTTACACAATTTTTTTTTTTTTTAAAAACAACCGCTTTTGGCCTTGCATTCAAATTTTCAAGTCACCCTAAAGCCGCTGTAAGGCAAAATCGGTAAGGGTTGTTAGATAGCATATATGATGGTACAATTTAAATTCTTATAATGTTGCAGTTCTGTGATGTGATGTTAAGTGATCTTTGTAGTAAATTATAAGTCAAAATACAAAGATATCTCGAATGGAGTTCAATTAGAAAATCTTAAATATTTAAAGATACTAAACTGACCAAACCTTAATAACACTGATAGCTTTTTTGTTTGTGTAGTACGCCGTTGGCCCGGTGTTTTTCACGGCTTCATTTTAGTAAATTTTAATATCAAATGGAGTTCAATGAGGCCACAAATCTTCTATATATCTATATCTTCTAAACCTAATAACGAAAACTCTGTTAGCTTTTTATATCTACGATTTACAATTATGTTGTAAATATAGAATAATCTAAACCCCTTGAATTACGCTTTGTCTAGAATTTCGAAGCGTACTTATTTAATTGGATAATGTGACGAAACGAGCAAAATGTTCACCTGGTACTAAGTGTAACGTCTGCCTATAACAAATGCTGCATCACCTAGAACATTTCTGTGTGGCATACACTGCTCCCGTTGCACTGAGACATCAGTTCTTAAGTTCCATATGCCCAGTGAATACATTAGCTCTCACTAGTAATGTTTGCACACCACTGCTACACGGGCGAATAACTGGTCCTGGGGTGGTAGCTACCAAGACGGATTTCTGCACAGGAATCCTACCTCCAGTAAACGCAGTGTATGCAAATGCAATTGCAAATGTATTTTATGCAACTACAGCGAATAAAACGAAGCGTATTAATCATGTCATTAGTTATTGTGTATTGCCACATGCAAAACTGAGGAAATACACATATATTCGGACCAGACTCCCGCCCAGGTTAAATATTTAAAGAAACTTAAAGAGGAGCTATCTCATAGGCAAGACAACGGAGAATTAGGCCTTACAATCAAATATATAAAGGGGGTACCTACTATTACCAAACAGATTTCAAAAAACTTAAGAATTTAAACAATTTGCAAAAAAATTGCATTGCCGATTGTTACAAACAAATTTCTTATTATTTAATAAATAATTATACGGATCTACCAATAAAGCGATCGTCGTTTAAAATATTCTACGCTAATGTAAGAAGTATTCGTAAGCACGGAAGTTTGATGAACTCAAATGTGTTGTAAAATCCATCAGTCATCCACTTCAGGTAATAATATTGACAGAAACATGGCTGAAATCCGAGTTTATAATAATAGAGTCTTCAATGTCAGACCATAAACAGGTTTACTTAGAACTAATAAACTACAAGCATCCTCCCAGACAGCGAGTACAATACGAAAGCATCGAGTACACTAAGTTATATAAAATCTTATCGGAAAACAAAATCTAAAACATTGACTATAACTACAGAATACTGGAAGACTACATAAAACATTATATAAAGAAAAGCAAAATATACAAGTATAATACACTAAATTTACCACAAGAGGACTGGATAAACAAAAAAATAATATGTGGCATAAATAAACGTAACATGCTATGGAAGAGATACAAAAAAAACACTCGTAATAAAGAAGTCGAGAAAGATTTTGTTTCGGAAAGAAAGAAAGTAAGACAGGAGATACAGTATACTAAAAAAATATATTATTATAAGGCGTTTGATAATTGTAAGAATAAACCCAAAAATATTTGGAAGCTTATCAATTCACTAGTAAACAATAAAAGTTATAACAATACTCGTGCGCCCCCTAAGCTTATAGTAAACTTGATGGACATAACCGATGGTAAGGAAATTTGTAATCACTTCAATCTATTTTTCTCCACTATTGGGAGTATTTTGGCAAATAAAAATATAGGGCAATTAAATGATAACACAAATAACATAATTTCTTTAAATACGTATCCATACAATAGAAATTTATCCAAATTGAAACGATGCACAGTAGAAGAAATTAATAAAATTATTAACAATTTAGACTCCAACACAAGTGTTGGTATTGACGGTATAAGTAAAAAATGTTTCAAGTGTATAAAGCCTCTGATTATCAAAAATTTAACAAACTGTATAAACAAATGTCTGTCACAGGGCATCTTCCCAGATACTCTTAAAGTCGCAAAAGTAACGCCAATCTATAAATCGAGCAGTAAAACCGACCCTAGTAACTACCGACCGATATCAGTGTTACCTGTGATATCCAAGATATTTGAAAGGATACTTTATAACCGCCTAAATGAATATTTAACTGAAATAAATTTTCTTTGTAAAGAACAATACGGTTTTAGACCTAAATCAAGCACACTGGCTGCGTGCGTTGATTTGGTGACAAAAATTAAAACTAACATTGATAATAAACACATAGCGCTCGGTATTTTCATAGATTTACAGAAAGCTTTTGACACCGTTAGCCATTCCATACTTATAAATAAACTAATTGAAATAGGTGTTACTGAAAAAGCTCTTCAAATTTACAAATCATATTTGACCGATAGATATCAAATAGTAAAAATAGGCGGTTATGAAAGTAGTCCTCAAAAAATTACTTTTGGTATTCCTCAGGGTTCGATTATCGGTCCATTACTGTTTTTAGTTTATATTAATAATATAACTAATATAGGACTTTCAGGAAACATTACACTGTACGCTGATGACACATGCCTTTTTTATTTTGGACACAAAATTCAAGAAATCATAACTCAAGCACAACAAGATCTTAACATTATTAGTGCATGGTTCCAGAAAAATCTTTTAACAATTAATATAAATAAAACATCATACATCATATTTGCCACCAAAAATAAAAAAAATACTGGCTACCCAATGCTAACAATTAACAATGTTATCAAATAAGAAATGCTATAATAAATGCATGCAATGCAATAAGAATGCAATAAGAAATGCAATGCTAACAAATAAGAAAATCTAAACAAGAAAAATACTTAGGTCTAATTTTGGATGATAAATTGACATGGAAAGCTCACATCGATTCTGTTAGAGCGAAAATTATACCACTTACTGGTGCATTACACAAAATAAACCACTGCATTCCCTATTAAATGCGTGCCGTGATCTATAATGCTTTAGTAAAATCAAATTTAGAATATCTCATCGAAATCTGGGGTTGTGCTGCAAAATCAAACCTCCAAAAGTTACAGACTACACAAAACAAACTTATAAAAATATTATATAATTATTACTATTTAACACCCACAAACATTGTGTACAGTAAAACAAACTTGTTTAACCTACCCCAACTTTATACATACAAAACATGCCTATTGGTAAGAATATTTAAAAAAAAAGATATACATATTGAAATCCCTCTAAATAAAAGAACATATAAACACAATTTACGCAATAAAAACAAAATAGAACTTTGCTGTCCAAGAACAACGTATGGCAAACGCAGCATACTTTACGAAGGAGCACAACTGTTTAATAACCTCCCAAATAATATAAAAGATAGTGACACTCTTGGAATGTTCAAGAAAAAGCTTATGTTACACTTGAAACACTGTCTTCTGAACTCTAGAACAAAAAAAAACCATTGAAAATTGAAAAATGTATTTTCTCTTTAAGAAAATTTTTATATTTGTATGAGAAAATAAAGATCTTTAAACCCAAACAGAAAAAATCTGAAGTCATGTTTTTAACGCAAAAATGTAATAAAAAGATGTGACGTAAAGTTTCCTTACGAAACTTTAGAAATTCATTTTCAATTATTAATAAGACCCGTTGAAGTTAGATAAATTTCGCGATACCTACAAGAGTTATTGCTTGTAATTAAAGTCACATATGTGTAACTTTCCCGAGGTTTGGGTAAAACTGTTAAATTATTCTGTCGTTGAGTGCTTAAAAAGTTTTGCCTCTGGAATTTTAAGCCCTGTGATGTTTGAGTTGGCAATTTTACGTCAAATAATAAATTTTACGGAAAGCCAACCATTTGGCGGTTAACTATTGTTGAGTATGCAAACCTGGTAATGCCTAGTCGAGCGAACGAAATACGACGGATTTCTGTGGAGTTTATTTTTCTGTAGCAAGTTTTTTAGGTACATTATTTATTATATCTCGTATTTGTGCAGTTTTGGAGATGGATTGAGATATAAGAAAATTGATAGAATGACATAAAGCTTACTCGTCACTTCATACATAAAATTTGAAAGTCACAAAAATAAAGAAAAAACCAGCATAATTAAGTCATACACAGACATACGTTAAAGAGATAAACATTATAAAAATGTAATAAATATTTGCCGCGTGCTTAAGAGAATCTACCACCCCATCTCATCCCGCGGATGCCGTAAAAGTCGACAGAGGGAAAATAAAAACCCGGAGATGGGTAGCAGCATCTTCCTGGAACATCTGTACAAATTAACTACGGTTGCCAACCCGCCTACCAAGCAACTATGACAAAATCCCCTCATAATGGGAGCTACAAACTTTCGTGGTATTCTATGGGGGAGGAGTATGTTCAGCGGTGGACTAATGATTGGCTGATGATGAATAGAAATTTATCCATGTTATAACACTAAAAATATAGTTACACTTAACGAAGCGACTTCTACAGTATGACGCAACGAAAGCATCTGTACTCAGTGTAAGTCGGTATGGACATTACTGTAATACTGAAGTATCACCACATTTAAGAGGTGTGCAGAGGACGCTTACGTAGCCCACTTTTCGCTCTCGCGGGAAACAAGATGTGACGGGTGGCGAACAACGTCGCCACCAACGTAACTTAATTGGCTTAATTTTTCGCTGTGAGTCTTTATTATATTTTTATCTGTTTGTTTTTGAATAATCAGTATATCTATGAATTCTAAATAAATAAACTGCGGTTGCCAACCCGCCCGCCAAGCGTGGCAACTATGGCACCCCCCCCCCCCGAATGAGAACTACAAACTTTTGTGGCAATCTATGGGGGGGGCTATTTTTCAGCAGTGGACTAGTCGATAGGATAAAATGATGATCATCATCCATTATTCAATATTTCAGATGATTATAGATTTGACTAGGAACAATTTATAGTTTCCCCACTTTGTGAAGAAAATGGTAAAGCTTAACAACGTTTATTATCCATCAAACTTTACTCCCACGGTGCCGTGCAATAAATCACTCCACAGCGAAACCAATCTAGCGATATCAAGCATACATCCGTCCGCACATTTTCTACCGCATAAACACAGTGATTTAGGTGGTGCGATCATTTATATTCGATGGTTCAATTAATAAAAGCCAGCCAAAATTTTAATATGTAAATGGAACGTTTTACTATTTTAAAAGCAGACGTGAAAGAAAAACGGTAGGTGATCCGGCACAGTAGAACAGCACCTACCTCTTTCCTACCGAGGAACGAAATGAAATGTAATTAAAATAATTTATTATTCAACGTAAGAAATATAAATTTCGTTTGTCAAACGTCATTTTTTTACAATCTACCACCGTTTCGTAATGAGGTTCCTCTGTCGAAGAAGAAACAGGCGAAAGAAACTTCGTAGGTATTCTCTATTTTGTTTATTTTTGTTATCTTTATAAAAGTGCACTATGAATAAATTTACAAAGAAGTCATAGAAAATCAAAGCACGCTCCATGACAAAATGTTATACAAGATTTAATAACAAATGAATAAATGCAGTGCAAACTCGAGCGGACCAGTCCTCCACTCACTGTAACTGTGTTGTGGTTCGTCCCTAAGAAATGTTCGACAAACCATGGTTGCGATTAATTATCTTTAAGGATTTTGATTTCGTAATTATGTGGTGTGCATTATTACGCCTAATTAAGCATTATTTACACTAGTTACTTAACATAAGAGCTAAATTACATATATTTTATGTATTATATGCTGTTATAATTTGTTATGCTCTTTGATATTTTAGATATCCATATTTTATTTCCTTTGGGATGTCTCCGTGGAAGTGTTGACTTTGTTGTGAAAGCACTTACTTTACAATATGTTGTACCCTTTGGGAAATATCTGAAAGAGCATATTTCTAACAGACTGTTCACTGATTGAGACAAAAGGAAGCGTTTTATTCAAATATAAAAATGATTCAAAAATATAATTTATTATTCTTTTAATTACGATTTCATAAAAATATACATTGTAATCATATCTATAAGCACTAATAATAATTACAGGAAAAGATAATACATAATGAAAAATACTGAATGGAAACAATTGTAATATAATTAAAGATAGTATAGCAACGTCAGGCCATACTGGATTTTTTCAGGCTACACTCCTCTGGAATGCCCTTCGTGATGCTATCAGGAATGCAACCAACAAAAACTCCTTCGAAAGGCTTGTTAGGGAACATTATTTGAAGGCAAACTGATCTGAATTTCACGTCTTATTTGGTTTATATGTATTATTTGTGTATTATTTTCATTATTTGTATGTATGTATGTTAATTCTGTGGATAAATAATATTATGTAATAGTATTTATATTTTCATACTACACTCCATATTTTATTTATTTGCACCTGCCATCAGTTTTCTTGTCTCCCAGGGGTGACTGGCAGAGAATGCCTCTTGGCATTAAGTCTGCCCATTGTATTCCTTAGATTAAGGTGTTACGATAAAGGTTAAATAAAAAAAAAGCTGAAAATTATAAATTAAAGAAGTCAGCTACGTCTTTGTTAATTCAACAAAATATTCTCCTAATTATACCACGTCTCCTAAATTAAAAAGAGAAGTGAGCATATAGACAGGTTTTATTATAGTTTAGAAAGATTCAACACTGAGGCCATATTTACCTTCCACTTTAACAAGTAGCTATAATACATACAAAATTAGTTATAATATATCTAAATGTGGCTTCCCACAGTGCTTGATACTGCGGACGATATCATGCAAGGGAAATATGACCACGGGCAGCTACGCCGTCTACGTCTACGTTGATTTGGAATCAAAGCCATTTTATTCCAAAATGCCAAGTAAAACAGAACGTATTGCTGCTACTGCAGCTTTTTTTGGTATTATTTAGTCTTTGTTTATATGGATGACCTCAGATCGTATCGCACGAGATCGTATCGCACGAGCTCCCACCGCACCATTGAAATTGCCGACTCACAGCGGATTGCTATGGACTTGCCTGCGCTTCCACAGATAACACTCTTCCCAATATACGCCGTTGCGGGCTGGCCCGCGTCTGTTCACAATTTGCACCGTGGGAAGCCACTTTTAGACCACAGAACAATTATTTGTGTGTTGAACTAATTAGGAATTAGGCTAGAATTTGAACCTGGACTTAACAAACCTGATTTGGCAGATTTATCTATTTATTGACAAACCACGTGACCGCATTTCAGTTGCAACTTCACATTACACGTGTACTAACTGAACGATTTAAATTTTCCTTCATTGAGATTCGATTCCCTTGACAAAAATTAAAACAAGTATAGAATAGCGAAGCATTAAAAAATCTTGGCGCTATCGAAAAAAACCGATCGTAACATTGCGCAATACCATAATAAATGACTTTATGACATAAATGATAGGTCATAATCGTGTTCAAAAAGTTAAATATTAAATTCATTAGCAATAACGGTACGTCAAAATTAAAATAAGTGGAAATAAAGCCGTGTGGTAGCGGCCTAAGAGAATCTACCACCCCATCTCATCCCGTGGGTGTCGTAAAAGTCGACAGAGGGAAAATGAAAACCAGGAGATGGGCAGCAGCATCTTGCTGGAACATCTGAATAAATAAACTGCGGTTGCCAACCAGTCTGCCAAGCGTGGCAACTATGCCAAAATCCCCCCAAAACGAGAGCTACAAACTTTTGTGGCAATCTATGAGGGAGGCCTATGTTCAGCAGTGGACTATTGATAGGCTGAAACGACGACGACGACGAAACATTTAATAATAAATTCTTTACTAGCTGAGCAAAGCCACAAATAGGCAACTTAATCTTGCGGCAGTTCGTAATTTGATTAAAGTTGGCAACTCAACCCACTGCCTAATTATGTCTGGCATTTAATTTCCCTTCGCGGTTTCGCATCACGCAAATGGCCGACAATATTTCACATCATTACCTTTTACCTAATATGTATGTGAATACAAATATAACTTGAAAACATAATGATATATAAGTAATACATAAATAGAAGAGCCGTGGTAGCTCAAGAGCCGGACCTGTGGCTTAAGTTCGATCTTAGTTCGGCAATTTCTATGGATAATCCATTAAAATGAAGGAAAGTAAGTTAATTTGCTAAGATCCGCATGCATAAGATAAATTGGTGTATATAACCTAGTTTTTTGAAGAGAACCGCCCGCAGTAGCGTGCACAAGCAACGCTACTATTGATTTAACCACATGCTGACACTAAAGTGAGGAAACCCGTATGTCGAAGTAATAAAAATATTCCGGGGAAATGTGCAGTCGGCGAATCGACATAGGACCAGTGCAGCGGACTTAGAATTCTTCTCAGCTCCAAACCACTCTCGAAAATCAGAAGATGCCTATGCATCGGTACATTCATACATACATACATACATACATAAGATCACGACTGTATCCCATAAGGGGTAGTCAGAGACTGGGCACACACTGCAAAAACAGATGACTTCCACAATCCACGTTTCACCAACACAATATAATGCACTTGGTGTGATAGGTGGTGAGCCCATCGCCACCATGCGCTATTGGGTGCACAGTGCAGTTTAATTCCTTACTCGCCTTTTACGAGATCCATTGGATGAGACGGAGTGGTAGTATTCTTTTATCGAGCCGCCACCACACGGCTAAGCCGCCACCACACGTTCATAGGCCGTTAATTTTACCCTAAATGAATCATCATCATCATAATTTCACTACAATATCACTAGTCCACTGCTGAACATAGGCCTCCCCCATAGATTGCCACAAAAGATTGTAGCTCTCATTGTGGGGGGATTTTGACATAGTTGTCCGGATTGGCAACCGCAGTTTATTTATTCAGATGGTCCAGGAAGATGTTGGTTACTGCACATCTTTTGGTTTTAACTTACCCACTATCGACTTTTACGACACCCATGGGATGAGATAAGATCAATACAGAGGTTATTTTTATTTTTACACTTCAGCACGAATCATTCTTTGTATTTTTCTGGCTGACAGTAAGATTTAACACAAGCTTCTAAAAAGGTAATACACTACAAAACTATTGTCAAAATGAACATTATCGGTTCCAAGAATATAATTTTGGAACAGAACGTTATTTATCCGGGTAGGTAATATACTATTTCATCAATTTTTTTTTTTAATTTGATAAAAGTGACGGAACGAGCAAAACGGTCACCTGATGGTAAGTGCAACGACTGCACATAACAAATGCTGTGTCACCCAGATCAGTGTGACACCACAATGCGCCCGTCATCCTGAGACATCAGTTCTTAAGTCTCATATGCCCAGTGATTACGCTAGCTCTCAAGTGCCCTTCAAACCAAAACACAGTAATGTTTGCACACTACTGCTTCACGGCAGAATAACTGGCCTGCGGTGGTACCTACCGAGATGGATTCCTGCATAGGAATCCTACCACCAGTAAATATACATTTTTCATGTGGGATTATCATTGTTTTATATGATTTACATGTATTTGAAGGGTTGTACATATCAATATTTATATATACAATAGTCAATTGATTATTTCGGGAATTATATAACATACATGTCTGAAACGTGGTTTTACCCGAAAATGGATGGGATCTTTTTTTTCATTAATTATCGAACATTGTAACAAAAAGCTGTCTGCACTGGTAGACGGCGGTAATTAATATAATAAAGAAGTTCAGTAATCTTATACAAAGTTTTAGGTAAATAGGGCAAGTCTAAAGGGTGTGAAAATACCTGTCAAATAACTTCTATAATATCAAATACGAATTCGCAACTATAATCACCCGTAGCATACAAAATTAAATACCTATTCTGTCAGAATATTTTTCGATCAAATAATTCAATAATGATCATTCTTTTAATACGCAAAAGCGTTATGCTGCAACAGAATTCTAGCTTAAGCACATAAACAGACCGACACAAATGAATACAAAAAAGTAGCGGTATAACGATGTTGCCTTACGAGTGATGGAAACCGGAGACCCAATTACTGATAACGATGCTATCCATCATCATCCTCAGGGGTGACAACGCATCATAGAATAATTCGATCGAGGAGGGATGAATGTGTCAATGACCCCACAGTGACAACCAACCGTCAGATAGACTGCGTGAGCTCGTTTGTCTTCCTTCGTTACATAGAAGAGCTCCCATTACGTAGAAACAACTGTAACTGAAAAATAATATTTTAAATTATATAAAAAACTGATTTTTGTTTCTATCAAATTGATCATGGATGCTGTCTTAATTATCTTTTTTTAATTAATTAAGGGAATGAAACGAGCAAAATTTCATGGATGGTAAGTGCACACTGCCCATAGCAAATGCTGTGTCACCCAGAACATTTCTGTTTCTAAAACATCAGTTCTTTAGTCTCACATGTCCAGTGATTACAGTAGATGTCAGTGCCCGTCAGACCGAACCACAGCAATGTTTGCACACTATTGCCACACGGCAGAATTAACTGGCCCTAGGAGTGGTACCTACCTAGATGTATACCTGGATAGGAATCACACCAGCATGCTAATTTATAGTATTTTAAATATTGTCTACATGTTAATAGATGTATATCATATGGTTACAGTCAATGTTATATTTTTTATATTGGAGACGTAGATAAACAAAAGACATAAGTAATGTTGTGAGATATGAAAGTAAACAAATAATCACAATTGTTTCCTTCAAGCTATCTCACTGAGAACGACATTAATTTTTGTGCACCACATCGCCAAAGTCATAATTCATCACCATATAGGATTACAACAACCTGCAAAACATACCACTTAACAGTTCTTAGCAGCTTTATGAAACAGAAAGAAGCATGTCACAATTTTTCATGTGATGCACATTAAAACGGTGCTTCGATACCGTTTATCTGTTATTCTCGATTCTTCACAACATTGAACATTGAAGAAGCCGTAGAAATTTCTATAAAAAAATCTTGTTACTTATCTGATACCCTTATACAGGCTTACGTTTCTATATTATCGTACAATGAGCTAAAATGCCAAATTTTAAATGATATATGGGCAGAACATGACTGTGTTTATTCGTTCTATGGATCGGATGAATCATCAGTTTTATAACAAAGCAATGGATACCATTATTGAGGCAGCGGAATAAACGACCCGTATTGCTTCCATAGGGAATAGTAAACCGTATTGAGATGAACGTTTGGATTGTGAAGAAAACGTTATAACGTCCTTTATCTCTTTTAAATCTCTATTGTTAAAAAAAATCTACTAAAACATTATGAAGATTACACTTCCTATTCAGTACAAATCCATGAAGTACAGTTTTGTGTTTTTGGTACATTGTCCATTATTATAATCTTTGCCGTAGAAATATCTGTGGATATAATTTTCTTCATTGCTCTTGCAATTTTTACAACAAACGTCTACAAAAAACAGACATATTTAGTTTCCCGATCAATGCTTATAAGCGAAATGTTAAGCAGGCTCTGCGGGACATTGTTTAGTTGATTTTAGCCTTTGAATTGATTTTAGCCTTGTGTAAGTTTTTTTTTTATTATTGTGTAAAGTGACGAAACGAGCAAAACGTTGAGTGCAACGTCCGCCCACAACAAATGCTGTGTCACCCAGAATATTTCCGTGTGACACCACACTGCGCCCGTCACCTTGAGACATCAGTTCTTAATTCTCAAATGCCCAGGGATTACGCTAGCTCACAGTGCCTTTCAAACCGAAACACAGTAATGCTTGGACACTACTGCTTCACGGCAGGATAACTGGCCCTGGGGTGGTACCTACCTAGACGGATTCCTGCACAGGAATCCTACCACCAGTTCCTACCACAAATTTTCTATTTCCTTTAATTTTGTTTTTTTTTTTTAAAGCTATATTTACGTGCACTGTGTGGTATGCTCCAATGAAAATCTGCTTTTTTCTTTCTTTATGTATTAGTAATTTAGTGGAAACTTAACTGATGTATATTTCTTTTACTATGAATTTATTATTTATGTATTATTAATATTGTTTCCCCGATAAATAAAATAAAATGCGAGTATTTAATAATGCGAGGTATTAAATAAAAATGTGTTATTACATTAATATTATTTATTTCAATTACATACATACAGCCATAAAAGGAGTAGGCAAAGGTCACTCACGTTGCCCACTTTTCGCCCTCGCGGGAAACGAGCCGAGACGGGTGGCGGACCACGTCTCCGCCATTTTTGTACGAATCAAAAAATTCTTAGTCCCCTTTGTGCTCCCATGAGCAGTATAGCGACAGCATTGCATATTATGGTGTTATTCTGCACGGATAACGGTGGTCCGTACAATACCTTAGTCGCCTCTTACGACACCTCGGTAGGAAAGAGGCAGGCGCTAGTCTACTCTGCCGGTTACGCACCGGCTAATCAATAATCAATTACAATGGTTTTGTAATATCTACTTGTTATAGCCAGTTGGACGATCGCGTGGCCTAGTAGTCAGAGGTGGGGGCAATGGATTCGAACGCTGAAACGAAGCCAACATTTGTGCTGAAACACATATCGCTGATTTTCGGAATAAATTGATGTGATGTGAGGAGGCCTGTGCTCAACAGTGGGACATTTTTGGGTTGTTACTTTATTATACTTTAGTCTCTTGGGCATACATTTTACACTGCTCGGCTTAATCAATACAATCCCTGAGCTGATTGTTAATATATTTGGAGCCCGCTATTCGCCAGGGCCTTCATATCCACCACGGCAAGCTCTATTACTGAATTTAGTTTTCATGCATTACGTAGCATATATTGGTATACATTGGACTTTCACGTCTGAATATACTGAATGTACATGAATATATATATACAGAGAAATAAAAAACAAGTTAAAATAAATAGGATACTATAAGACATATACTAAACATAATACTATACTATAACACATATAACCACTAAAACGTCCGGCTACTAGAGTGGTTTATAAATAAAAACAGTCAAACGTCCAGGCCACTAGAGTGGCTTCGCCAACTCGCTCGGCTATTTTCGTATTTTAAGTATTACAACTTTCGTAATGATACACGATGTTGCTACTAGATGGCTCTAAGATAAATTACCTTTGTTTGTGTGGATAAAACATTCTACTGCTACGTAATAAAATAATTAAGAAAAAAATGTTAAAGTCAGTGAAAGTGAGTGAGAGTGAATTTTAAGTGATTGTGCCGTTAAAACTGTGAGTATTGTTTTATTAATAACTAATTGTAACATGTTTTATATCAAAATGATCGGCAAGAGTATTATCTAATTATGTTTACAAATATCAAACGTGGAATGTGTTTTATTACGATAAAATGAACATGCAAACACATAGCCATTTTTTTTTTTATGAGGTTATAAATCTGACCTTATATATACTTTGATTTAAGCAAATAAGAGTTAAAGTAAGTTAATTTAAGTACATTAGTGTTTCAAGAAAATAAAACAATCGCAATACAATGAAAACAAAAGACATAAACATCTGTCGAGCGTTTGTTTACATTACGGTAGCCGTTCCGCTCGACCGGTTTTAACCTTGAGAGGCTTCAAGTGGGTGTATTGTTTACGTTTTGTGCTATAAATAAACTTCGGTAGTATTAACGTACTGGTATCATAAAAAAGGTTATATAATCTAGTTTTAGAATGAATAATATGATTTTGATATGCAGAAACAAAATGTTTCTTAAAATTAGGAAGAAAAAATATGTTACTCAGATTTCAACTGTAATTGTGATTTCTATATTTTTTTTATATACTTTACATTATTTACTGTTGTTTAGTGTTTACGTTTATTAATTCTATATCTAATTAGCTTTACCCACAATTTTTTTCAAGTTGTTTGCGTTAGTAACGAGGGAGATAATCGTTTTTTAATTAAGAAGGGTAGGGTGTTTTTTTTTTTTTTTTCGAAAAAAAGAAGGTGGACGGATAAGACAACTTTAGTTGTCAAACCACTCTAGCAGCCGGGACGTTTGAGTGGATAAGCTAAACCTCAACTAGACGGGAGCCCTCGGCAGGGGAGACCAAACGACCGAAGGTTAAGGGGAAAGGGAAAGAAAACGGCGGACGATGCGAGCCGTATTGAGAAGCACCACCTTCTGCATCCGAGCACGGAGTCCCAGTCGCCTCAGATGTCCCGAGAGGCTGACCGGGATTAATCCGTTTATAGACAAGACCACCGGAATAATTTCGGTCGGAATACCACTCCACATGTCGGTCGTTTCTTGAGCCGGGTCCAGATATTTTGTCTTTTACTAGGCCTCCCCAAAAGACTGCCACAAAAGTTTATAGCTATTATTTTGGGGGGATTTTGCAATAGTTGCCATGCTTGGCAGGAGCGTTGACAACCGCAGTTTATTTATTCAGATATCAGATAAGATAATCTACCACTCCATCTCTTCCCGTGGGTGTCGTAAAAGTCGACAGAGGGAAAATTAAAACCAGAAGATAGTCAGCAGCGTACAAAACGTGGCAACTCTAGAACCCCCCTCCCCCCCTCCAACTCAGCAGTATGATGATACGCTGAAATGATGATGATAAAACTTTAGGTGAATATTATCAACAATGAACTATAAAAATATATGTAATATCATATTTTCCCATTCTAAAAACATGACCATAAACCTCACTACGCTCGATCCCACGTGTTCAACTAATTGCGGGGAAAATAATCTCTTCCTCGGTTATTGGGTTAAACGCCCGTTTGTACGGAAGCCGTAATAATTTTCACGAGCGCCCCTCGCATTTCCACGTGTATGTTAGTAAGATGTCCGTGTTGATTAAATTAGGCCCGAGCTATAAATGTGAACTCACGTATAGACCTACATTCCCCTACCTAGCATCTTCGAAATGGGTATTCCTCAAAAATGTACTCTAGTTTCTAACTCACAGAGTCTTTTTTCTAAGCAAATCATGTGAACATTAATCTTTTGGTCGTATACTAACATGCTTAAGTACCTCAAATGGCGTTGTTTGTGGAGGGAACATATTGAACAGTAATATGTAATCTTCAAAGAAGAGTCTGTTCGCTAGCAGTTTAAAAGAGGATTGAGAAGATTTTGTGTTGGTTTTAGCAAAACAAACGTTTTTTACTTACAATAATTTCTGACATGACTGCCCTAATATAACTTTAGTTATATTTTTTTGTATAGCTGAAAATGACAAGACGAGCTAAACGTTCACATGGTGGCATATGATGACAGATGATACAAATAATTATTACTTATTTATGCAAGCCGTAGCAGCTCAGGGAGTCGGGCGCTTCTCTTAAGTTTCATAGTACTCGAGTGACCTGAGTTCGATCCCCGGTGCCAAGGACATCTGAAATTTTTATGCAATTCCAAGTACTGATTAGCCACATGCTCAGCGGTGAGGGAAAACTTCGTGAGGAAAACAAACATGTAAAGTCCGTCATTGAAGCAGCGTGGCGGCCTCTTTCCGGCTCCAAAACCCCTTTCAGAAATTAGTGGAGGCCTCTGCTCTGCAGTGGGACATTTACAGGCTGTTACTATACTACTTTATTTATATTTTTGTTACATATTGTATAAAAAATATTTTTCATTTTCTCACTATTAATATATTCTATTCGAGTAAAAAAATCTAAAATTGATTCCCAGTTATTATATCCAATAATGCGAATTGATTGGAGGCATTAGTTGAGTATAGTATGTCTGCAAAATTCAAGCCCAATCAATCATAAATAATCCTGTATTTATGTAGTCCATCACAATGGATCATTAATGAAGAAATAACAATGTCGTATTAATAATTTATTAAGTTATATACGATTGGTTTCTTCGGTTATTATAAAAACATTGAAAGGGATTCATATATTTTAAGAATGTTCCCTTTCTCAATAAGACGGTAAGTATAACCATTTACTAATAATTTATTAGATTCCATATTATATACAGATCTAACATATTTTTGGTTATTTATTTGATTAAGAATAGCTATGAATTCGTTAAAATAATAAAAGAGAACGTAAAGTGATTCAGCTTACCGGTTTATAATTCCTCGTAGCATTCCACAGGGATATATACTGGGACCGTTCTATTAGTCATAGACTAAATGAAATGAAGATGATGATAATACATTTCGGTTTATCTTCAAGATTGTGAAACAAATTGAAATATGTTAAGCAAGCCTGATTCTATGTGTAGAAACCAATTATGACTGAAGGTTTCAAATCCACGATTTTTATTTTATTCTAGAGACCAATAAATTAATTCAAAGACATGTTTTTTGAAAGTGAACCACTTAAACTGAAATGTAGAGATACCGTTCATGGATAACGTTTGCTTAGTACAATAGATGCTACGAGTAGATTAGCAGTGGCAAAATGCGTGTTCTCTATTCTGTTTTTCTTTACTTCCTCGTTGAATCATTTGATATTTTTGGTTCTACTATTTTTATTAATAACTAACTAGCTATAATAACTAACTAACTAGCTATGTCCACCCGGTTTCACCCGAGTGAAAAAAGCTGACTCCGATCCCTTTTTGAATCGGATTTTGGGGTTTAAGTTAGCTACTATAATATCAGCTATCTGTTAGTAAAAGTCCCGTCAAAATCGGTCCCGCCGTTTCGGAGATTAGCCAGAACAAACAGTTTTAAAATTTATAAAATTGCTCTTTTCGTATAAGTACGATTAATATTTTCATAAGCATTGACAAAAAGCTGTTATTTTGTTATAACAAACAGACACTTCGATTTTATTTATTTGTATAGTTGGTACTTACCTCGCATTGAAACTGCGTGCCGGTCACTTCCCGGCTGCAAAAGCTTTTCAGAAATGAGAGAAAACCTGCGCTCATAGCACATTTATAGGCAGTTATTTTACTTTTATGGTAAAAGGGCCGTTCGTAGTTTATATAGCTTAGTTCATGAGAATGATTCCCATGCAGATACCATTCCATGCAAGTTATCCTGCCGTGAAGCAGTTGTGTGCAAACATGCACTGAGAGCTAGTGTAATCACTACAAAGTGAGACTAAAGACTGATGTCTCAGGGTGACGGGCGCAGTCTGGTACCACACAGAATGATCTGGGTGATATAGCTTGGGCATAGTGCATGGGCATGGGCACACATAGTTTGGGGTAAACAGATGATCTGATGGTAATCAGGTTAATGTTTTTAATTATGTTAGAGGAGGCAAACGAGCAAGCGGCTCACATAATGGTAAGTGATTACCGCCGCCCATGAACATCTACAATACCAGAGGAATAGCAGATGCGTTGCCGGCCTTTGAGGAAGGAATAGGCTCTTTTCTTGAAGGTCCCTAAGTCGTATCGGTCCGGAAAAACCGCTGGCGGCAGCAGATTCCATAAGGTGCTTGTGCGGAGCAGAAAATTTCGCGAAAAACGCACTGTGCTGGAATGCCAACCGTCAAGGTGGTGACGATGGAATTTCGCGCTGTACCGCAATGTGCGATGGTGAAAATCAGCGGCTGGAATTAATCCGAACAATTCTTCGGAACACTTCCCATGGTAGATCTTATAAAAAATGCAAAGGGATGCACCATCTCTTCACAAAGCCATGGATCAAGCCGATCAGATAGAACATGGCCGTCGACGATTCGAGCCGCTCTCCGTTGAGGTTAATGTTTTGCTAGTCTTGTTGCATTATCCCATAAAAAAAATTGTACTTCGCAATTCTATTAGGCAATCACAAAGCGCGTAAGAGCCATGATAGCTCAAAGGCTAGACACTCGCTTTAAATTTTATAGTACGCGAGTGACCAGAGTTCGATTCTCGGTGTCGGCACCACAGAAATTTTTAATTGAAATCTTAAGTGTCGATTTACCAAGGACTCGGCGGAGAAGAAAACATCGTGAGGAAACCCACCATTGGATCGTGGCGGACTCTTCCCGGCTGCAAAACCCTCTCAGAAATGAAAGGAGGCCTGTGCTGTTACTTTACTTTACTTTTTAATCACAAAGTAACTATCTTATTGTTAAAAAGATATAATTCATATACACGAAAAGACTCGAGTCCAAAAGTTCTATCCGATCACTTGCAACAAAGCGACACCGCAAAGCAGCATTTCGCGGTATCTTGAATTCACCGCAATACGGTGTTGGAATGATGCGCCTTATGAGTATGTTACATAATTACATACATACTACAGTCACAACTTTTTCACATTGGGGTAGGCAGAGACCACATCTTTCCACTTGCTACGATCCTGACACACATCTTTAGCTTTTTTTACTTTCATTAGCGTTACATAACTAAAAAACCAAATTGTATCATCTCTAACATTTCTTTTTGAAGATTTTGAAAGCCTAAGCAACAACGTTTTCTTTTTACTGCTGGACTTTCGAAAACACTCACCAAAAAAAAAACCTTTAATGAGCTTTTCTTTGGTTGAAATAAATATGAAGTGAACCGTTTAACAGAGAAGTAAAATAAACGCAGTTGTTAAGTGGTGGCCGTTGGTTCTTTGGGTTGCCCATAACAAATGCTGTGTCTCCGAAGACATTTCTGTGTGACACCAGTCTCATATTCCTCACGCGCGCCACCAATTGTAAAAATATTTCTACTAATTACCGTGTAGTGGTCAAGAGAATCTACAACTCCACCTCATCCCGTGGCTGTCGTAAAAGTCGATAAAGGGAAAATTAAAACCTGCAGATGGTCAGCAACATCTTTTTGGAACACCTGAATAAATAAACAGCGGTTGCCAACCTGCCTACCTAGCGTGGCAACTATGGCAAAATGTCTCCTAAATGATGGCTACAAAATTTGTGACAATCTATGGGGGCAGGCCTCAGTAGATTGGACTAGTGAAAAGCTGAACAGAAAAAAAAATCATAAACATAACAATTCACAATAGTTTCAACGCAATGACATGAATGTTATAGGAACGCATACGGGACAAACAAACAAACATTCATTTTCATATCACTATATTTATAATTTAAATAAACTGCGGTTTGCCAACCCGCCTGCCAAGCGTGGCAACTACGGCAAAATCCCCCAAAATGAGAGCTACTAATTTTTGTTGCAATATTTGGGAGACCTATATTCAACAGTGGCTATAGAGGCTGAAATGGTATTTATACTATTAGGTATTTAATTATTTACTATACGTGGTGGCGGCTCGTTAAAAGAATACTACCACTCCATCTCATCCAATGGATCTCGTAAAAGGCGAGTATGGAATTAAACTGCACTGTGCACCCAACAGCGCATGGTGGCGATGGGCTCACCACCTATCACACCAAGTGCATTATATTGTTTTGGTGAAACGTAGATTGTGGCGGTTATCTGTTTTTGCAGTGAGGGCCCAGTCTCTGACTACCACTTATGGGATACAGTCGTGATCTTATTATTAATATAAAACTCCACATTTTATAATCGTATTATATAAGTAATATTTCATAACATTATTATCGGATAATAAATTCACGGTTCAGGCAGACAATTATGTTTGATTTTATGTGTTAGACGTCCGGCAGGGTAAAACAGCAGCTACCACTTTCCTACCGAGGTGTCGTAAGAGGCGACTAAGGTATTGTACGGACAGCCTTTATTCCTGCAGAATCATCATCATCATCATCATCATTTCAGCCCACACCAGTCCACTGCTGAACATTGGATTTCCCAATGATTGCCACAAAACACGGACCTGAGCCACCTGCATCTATCGGCAAATACCGTGCAGATCGTCGCTCCATCTAGTAAGACGTGGCCCCACACTGCGTTTCCGCTAAGAGGCTGACAGTCGAGAACGTTTCTGCAAAAATAATACCTTAATATGCAATGCTGTCACTATACTGATCGTGGAAACGTAATGGTTAGTCAGGTTTTTTTTGGCCAAACCGGCGGTGACGTGGTTCGCTACCCGTTACGCGAAAATTAGGCGACGGGTGTGGTCTCTGCCTACCGCTTACATGGTAAAAAGTCGTGACTTTATGTTTATCGGTTTCGCGCAAATAGATGTATATTAATATTCAGTACTCACTTATGAGACTTGACTAGATATTACATGAAGATTAAAATCGATTTCTTTTGAAGTTATTTTAATAAAGATATCGATTTACTAAATCATTGACATATTTCATAGTTAAATAGACAAGCTATCCTTAATATTACCTGGAAACTCGATTACGTTCGTAGATAAGGGTAATGGTCTATAAATTTTCCCGAAGCGTTGAGAAGTCATTTATAAGCGATTTAATGAAAATTATTATTATTCGATAATATCAATGTGTTAACTCAAGGATCGCGACTTCGCCTTAAATGTATAGTACGAGTACGAAAGTGACTGCGGTTCTATCCTCCTACGTCTAAAAGTTTCAGCCTATAAATGTCCCACTGCTGAGCACAGGCCTCCTCTCATTTCTGAGAGGGTTTTGGAGCTAGGAAGAATCCGCCACGCTGCTCCAATGCGGGTTGGCGGACTTCACATGTCCTCGAAATTTTTCTATTCCTCGGAAATGCAGGTTTCCTCACGATGTTTTCCTTCACCGCTAAGCACGTGGTAAATCAGCACTTAAAATTGTAAGAACAATATTAGAGGTGCTGACACCGGGGGTCGAACCCAGGTTACTCGCTTACTATGAAATTAAAGGCGAGCACCAGGCCCCTGAGCTACCACGGCTCTCTCCTACGTCTACTTTTACAATTTTAAATTCACGGTTCTGTTTAGCAAACATTCGGTTATGTTGGCTAAGTGACGATTCGATTCCTGCACGGGACAGATTGCTTTTTTTTTTTTTTTTTAATTTTTTTTTTAGGACTGATGGTCACTGTTAGCCCGAAGGCTTTTACAGCTTCGCCGGATTGAAAGGTGGCATAGCGCTGACGGCGCTTAGCCGACAGACAGACAGATTGCATTGTATTGTATACGTTCCCGGTTTTTGCTCATGTTTATATTGTGTGTGTCGAACCGATGATACAAGGGATCATACTGCGAGACAACGTTTTTTTTATATTAATGTTGATTTACTACCAGATTGGTAGTTAAGAAAAATATCACGAGGAACTCTTTCCGGCTTCAAAATATTCCGAAATTTGAGACAATACATATGCCCAGCGATGCGGCGTTTATAGGTTATCACTACGACAAGACAGTTGTGACGACCGACGATTTTCGAGTTCGGTTGAGTTGTGATGGTCCCGGTGTTTTTGACACTGCTTCCTAACCAACCTCCGATCTTTGCGCATAAACGTTGTACAGTGCGTAGATAAATTGGGACGAGTGAGTGCCTCTGTGTTTGCGCATACACTTGTTGCTTATAATATCTCCTTCGCAGTTGATAGTTTGTGACAGTATTCGGAAGTTATCGTCGTGATCGAACTTGAAATGAATGAATGAACAAATGAATTAGTGAAGGAGGACATCATATAATAGTAGTGTCATTGTCAACAATGGAACTAACTTTAGAAATTGTGTATCAAATTGACGCAAAATTTGTGTTTGTAGCAACGTTTTGAAGAGCAGAGAATCTTACAAATATAGTATTGTTTGCAGATGATACGTCACTGATATTTAAGGTCAATCGATAATCTCTGAGAACCTAAATGAAGTAAAAATAGTGCTCTGAATAATATTTTAGATTGGTTCCATGCAAACAATTTATCTCTAAATACCAAAAAAAAAAAACAAAATTCGTTCAATTTGCATTACCTCATATTACAAAGGTGCAAACTAATATCGTTTTGCAAAACTATAAATTAGAGTTGGTTGGTAGTACCGAATTTTGGGGATCACATTAGAGCGTAAACTTCAGTGGGTCCACATATAGATACCTTAGGTAATAAACTCAGTTCGGCTGCGTATGCTTTGGGAAAGATCCGACATATTACGGATATAGCTACTGCAAGATTAGTTTAGCTATTTTCACAGCTTTATGTCTTATGCTATTTTATTATGGGGACATCTTTTCTTTGCAGAAGAGAAGAGAAGAGCAGTCCGCGCAATTTATAATATGCGCTCTCGTGATTCGCTAAGGGAACTGTTTAAGGAAATTAATATTTTAAATTTTACATGCCAGTATATTTCCCATAATTTAATATAATGTAGACCCTAAACCAATAGCCTAATGGTTTAGGGTACGGACTGCGAAACATGACGTCGTTGGATCGAGCCCGCCATTCGACTATTGTCGTGAACCATCTCCTAGCAAAAGCTTTTACGCTTAGTTGGAGTGGTTAACAGGAATATTAGTAATGTTAATATAGCATTGCTAGTACTCTTTAAAAAAAAAAATAATGTCATAATTAAAAATTAAGAAATAATTATATACTAGATAATCTAAAATTTACATTGAATAAAGTAAAATAATATTTTATAGGTCGATGTACACGTATTTATAATAAAATTCCAGAAGATCTGACTGATCTAACAGTGCCTAATTTTAAAACTTAATAGATCGGGGAAAAAGTCTTTTCGCAAGAAAAAGTACTTGTATCTGGCTAGTTTTGATGACATTAAAAAGGGTACATTTTCAAAAAAAGAAACATATTTGTAAAATGTTGTTTCCAGCTGTTTTTTATTTGTTTTTCTTTCTGTTAAAATAAGTGAATCTAATGAAGAAATTCGATACATTTTATAATTTTGTTATAAAAAGGAAAAATACAACGAAAAAGTTAAAAAATTCAAAGCAAAAAGTCATCGAACAAAATGGGACATATATACTGTAATAAAATGTAAATAAACTGAAAAGAAACGTTTTGAGTTTTCATATAAAATGCTAAGAAACTTTTTCCTCAACCTAATATGTTAAAAAAGGAATGTGACGATACGAGCAAAACGTCTACTATCTCTCATTGCTCCTCAAACCGAAACCTGGTAATGTTTGCACACTACTTCTTTACGGGATAATAACTGACCCTGCGCCCCCTGCGATGCCTCCACTAAACTGAAATAAAGCTTTTAAAATCCAGATTTGGATATGCATTAGTGGGTATTAAACATTTACGATAAGCCATAACTCTTTTTACTACTATACTTAGAATTCCATCTATGGCTAGTTAGTTCCCCTTAGAGGACAGGGGAGTAATTATTCACAGTAGTTTATGACGCAAGCCGTTAGACGCTTGCAATAAAATCTCAGTTCCCGCTTTTAGCTGTAAAGCACTAAACTTGGTATTTGATTATTCTGTACAAATATTTATTTTCTTGATATATTTTTTATTAACCGTAAGTTAGATTTATATTACAGTAACTTCTGTTTGTTGTTGGCGATGGGCTCACCACCTATCACACCAAGTGCATTATATTGTTTTGGTTTGAATTGTGGCAATCATCTGCTTTTGCAGTGAGTGCCCAGTCTCTGACTACCCCTTGTGGGATACAGTCGTGATCTTATGTATGTATGTAACTTCTGTTTTCGAAATCGGGTCCGGCTACATTTCGAAAACTAAAGTTTGTGCAAAAACAAAAATTGTTACTTTTTGGGGTCTGGTTGATTTGTGTTGTGGGTCGAGACCAGGGATACTTGACCAATTTGCCCTGTCCGCCAAATACAGTATAGTACCGGGCAAGCGACCCCGGCCTCCCGAGCTACTGACTGCTGTCTCCTGTTCGTTACTAGACGACACGGACGTCTCAGCACTCCCTGACCACGATACGGTCAGTCACGATCCAGGCTACACTGTACACACAGTTAATAGCTTTAATATAACACGCACCACAACGCGCGACCGCCGTAGAGAGCGGCGCGTAGCAGTCGACAATCACACCGCGTACACACGATACACCCGTGTTCCAGTGCGGTTCTCACCGCCCAGAGTTACCGACACACAAGTCGACAGTCCGAATGGAGGCCCGCAGCCTCCCTCGGACGGTCATTAGATGACTTAAAATTACTTTTAGATATTCGAAATCGCGCAAGCACGCGGCGAACGCGACTGTCCGAATTTCGACAGTTTTTTGTAGGGATGTATTATGTATTTATGTTTGGGTCAAACCAAACCTGACACGCGGGGCCCCTGGCCCGTGAGCACAGTATCCGATGAATCTGTAAAAACCAAAGACGCTAACATCAATTACATCACCTAAATTATATATCCTGTTCGTTTTGAGATACATACATACAATCACGCCTTTCTCATATAAGTGCTTTTATATATATAGTGCAGTTTATAAAGAGCACCGTCCGCCCTCCCTCAAACAGCGTGCACAAGCAAACTAATACCGCCACCGGGAGCCGCCATCAGATAACCTCCACCACTAGACATTACATACAACTGAAGTCGAGAACAAGATTACTGGTGGTACGATTCCTATGCAGGAATCCGTCTAGGTAGGTACCATCCCAGGGCCAGTTATTCTGCCAAATTCTGAAACAGTAGTGTGCAAGCTTTACAGTGTTTCGGTTTCTTCTTGCATGGAAATCCTACCACCAGTAGGAGACCTCTGAGAATATTAAGAAATTAATCAATAAATATTATTACTTTCAACTGAAAAAGCGTTTGCACCAGTTATACCATATTTAGTTTTTATTATTGTATAAAGTGACGAATCGAGCAAAACGATCACCTGATGGTAGGTGCAACGTCCGCCTACAACAAATGCTGTGTCACCCAGAATACTTCTGTGTGACACCACACTGCGCCCGTTACCCTGAGACATCAGTTCTTAAGCCTCAAATGCCCAGTGATTACGCTAGCTCTCAGTGCCCTTCAAACCGAAACGCAGTAATGCTTGCACACTACTGCTTCACGGCAGAATAATTTAATATTTTTCATATTTTCGTTGATATATAACATAAAGGGCTTTTTTAATACATAAAAACGATGCCACGCAGTAGGATTTCTCCTTATCGTGGGTGGTTACAGATATACATTTTACAAGTCTTTCAATCAAAAAGTTTAAATTTTATATTAAACAAAGACTTCATAAAAAGGGTTATTATAATATTAAAGAATACATAGATGATGATAACCCCTGGGAATGAGGTGATCGCCGCCAAGCCATTTCTACATCTTTATAATACAGCTATTGTAATACAGTTATTGTACATTATTTTAAAAATGACTAAAAAAAAAAAAGCCCGCTGGGTTTCTTACTGGTTCTTCCCAGGACAGAGGCATTTTTGCGAACCAGTGTAGCTTAAAAAAAATGACTTTCAATAAGTACTATGTAAATAGTCTATATTGAATAAAAATTTATTCTATTCTATTCTATTCAAGCACAACCAAAACCGACCCGAAAACCAAAAATTTCTGTTTTTGAACAAATGTTGGCTCTTGCTGGTATTCGAAACCGCGACAGAAGTCAGTTACTCTGACCACTAGGCCACGCGGTATTTTGTTTCCATCAATATTTAATTTTGAAAATATATTGCTTAATTGTTAAGTTGACATTGATAAACATAAGCTTTTCCGCATTTCCTTTTTAGTGCAAAGTCATAACAATAAGCAGTCTTTGTTTCATTGAAGGAAAGTCCTTATTCAGGTCTCAGATTGTTTGCAAACTAGGAGGTGTATTCAAACAAGGTACAGGCAAAAGGAGGAGTCTCTAATCGTATTAACATGGGTTGTGACGTGGGATAGGGCAAAGCGGCAAACAATTAGACAACTCGAAAGAAACCCATTTAGGCTATCAAGGCTTTGTCCCAACCTTATTTGAGAGTCGAAACTTTCTAAGCTACTGATAACGATTTAAACAATGGAGGAACTAAATGGATTTTGAGTGCTTTTGAAACGAGCCCTTAATTTCAATTTAGATAAACGACTTGTGTGAACAACGAATCAGTGTATTGTTTTGTAATGTTTGAACATTTCTCTTACCGCTACGCCTGCGTGAAATTAGAAAAAGAATCTCGGTCATGCCTAGACCGATAGGCAGTATCAGTTATTCTGCCGTGAATCAATACTGTTCTTACATTACTATTTTTCGGAGTAAATGGCACTGACAGCTAATGTAATTACTGGGCATACGTGACTTAAGAACTGGTATGTCACAGGGTGACAAGCGCAGTGTGGTGCCACACAACTGTTCTGTGTGGCACAGCATTTCTTGTAGCAGACGTTTCATGTACCATCAGGTGGACAACTTGCTCGTCTCGTCACTTTCTACGAGTATCATAGAAAAAGAAAATGTAATGTATTTGTTGAATCGAAAATTATATGTTAATTTAAGGTTGTTTAAAAATCTATAAAATTTCAACGAAATCGGAAAAATAAGTTATATTAGTCAAAAACAGACAAGTGTGAGTTTTACTCGATTGTAAAGAGTTCTGTACATAGCAACAAATGTAAGTAGTGCTCACAAATATTGACAAACTTATTAAATTATTTCAAAGCTATAGACTTCATAAGTGTTCTTATGTAAAGAACAGTTCTCTGTATTTTTTAAAAATTTTAGTTGCAGTAGTTTTGGAAATAAGGCGAGGGGCAAAATGGTCCATTATTATACTATTTTATAAAATATCTTTAAAAATATTCATTTTAAATTATAATAAACTTCAACTTAATCGGTCGAGTAGATTTAGAGCACGTTGGCTGTAACAGACGGACAGACAGACAGACACGTGTGATCCTATAAGGGTTTCGTTTTTTTTCATTCGGAAGTACGGAACCCTAAAATTAATAATAATCTAATAAGTTAGTGTCGTATGGTAGTGATAGAGAATCTGCCTCCCCATTTCGCCCCTGTGAGTGTTGCAAAAGTCGACTAAGGGAAATGCCTGGAAAATCGCATGAGCCTCCGCGTTGATGGCGGAATAACCATCTGTATTGTGCCCGATCTTTTTTTTCATGGTGAAATGCCTAACGCGTACGCGCCCTCGCTAGGGCAAGGATGGGTTATGTCGGACTTGCACCGACTAAAGCCCCATGGTGATCCGCCTACGCCCCATGTTCGCAGGGCTACGGGAAAGCTTACGCACGCGTCTGCTGCCTCACAGGCGGCCCCTCCTTGGAAAAGGACAGCTCCTCCCCTCTCTTTTTCCCAGCAGGGCGTGCCGGAGTACACGACGAACTCCCCCGAGTCCGCCATGCAAAAGCCATGGGGCCAGGACAACAAGCACTAAGAAGCACCAGCCTTCCCGGCCCCAGCGGCAGATCTGGTCTGTGGCTCTGCCGCCGACCACATTCCTGACATGATCTGGGTGACACAACATATGAGCAGACGTTGCACTTACCATCAGTTGTCCGATTTGCTCGTCTACCAAAAAATCTAGTATCTAACTACATTATGACTCTGGCTATATGGTATGACCGTGAAAAAATTCCCACTGGCTCTTATAGTACTCGTATTAAATTAAGCCATTTTATAAATTCCGGGAAGGCTTAATAAAGAAAATTTCTAGAATAAGCAGAAACAATACACGTGAATACTTTGAGAAGTCTTTCATTTCGACTCCCGTCATATGAAATTGTTCTGCGGATTCTTAAGTTTAAAAATTTATTCATTATTTGCTACATATTTCAAAGTATTAAACTTAAATGTAAATATCATTGCAAGCCTCTTTGAAAATGTTAGATTTATTTTAGGCCTCATCATCATCATCATCATCACTTCAGCCTATCATTAGTCCACTGCTGAACATAGGCCTCCCCCAGAGATTGCCACAAATGTTTGTAGCACTCATTTTGGGAGGATTTTGCCATTGCCACGCTTGGCATGCGGGTTGGCAACCGCAGTTTTTTTATTCAGATGTTCCAGGAATATGCTGCTGCTCATCTCCTGCTTTTCATTTTCCCTCTGTCGACTTTTACGACACCCACGGGATGAGATTGGGTGGTAGATTCTCTTATCGTAATTCATAAAGCCTTTTTAATAAATTCCAATGCAAAGTCAATGTATATTGCGCTACCCATGATTGGCACCAGCTGGAATTCGAATGCAGAACCCGTGGCTTAATAGTTTTGTACTCTGGCAACTAGGCCACGCGGCAGTTATCGTATTACTAAATCAAAATATGTATATAACATCTGAATATTGTTGAGAGCTATCAACTGAGTAGGAAATATTATAGTGCTTCAAGTGTAACACAAAGGCATTCACTCGTCCCGACATGCTCGCTGCTGATGTAACGCTGATGCGATAAGATCGGAGGTGGACTAGGATGCAGTGTCAGAAACAGAGGGGTACACACAATAGAACCAACCCGAATAGCAACAATTTGTGTTTAAGCACAAATGTTGGTTCCGTACCCAGGACCCGCGTAAAAATCAGGTACTCTGACCGTACTGAGTAGGAAACGCGGTCGTCATAAACTATTAAGCACCCATCTAAAGAGACCTTACAGTGAAGGACATTTAATGAACGGTTTTCTAATTAATACATTTACTCCTTATGAATATAAACATGTTTCTATTCAATAATACTACTAATGAATAGGACATGTAACTATTAATTATTATAAACTATTATTCTTTATTAGTTTCGATCTATGGACACATTTTAATGTTTCATTACTCTGCTTGCGCATATGAATAGGAAAATTCAACCGAGAGGAGATTTGATTTTTTAAAATATGCGTCTGTCTTTCGCAGAAGTCAATACTCGATAATGTCTCGTTATGAACTGAAACATACGTCCTATTCTTCACGACTTCTCTTCACTTCAGTGTAGTTAGATTTCATCTGGTGGCGGTTCCCGAATATTAGTTTGATGCACGGGATTGTGGGAGGGCCGCCGACGTTCTTCAAAAACTAGGCAATACTAACCGTTTTTAATTTTATACGCGGATCTTGGCATACAACTTTGTATACTTTAATGTTTACGTACACATAAAAATCACAGTAGAAATTACATACTTGAAATGAAATTGATGAAATTTTTTCCAGCAGGCCTGTTTTTTTTTTATGGAATACGTGGCAAATGAGCAAGCGGCTCACCTGATGGTAAGTGATCACCGCCGCCTATGAACTTCTACAATACCAGAGGAATAGCAGATGCGTTGCCGGCCTCTGAAAAAGGAATAGGCTCTTGTCTTGAAGGTCTCTAAGTCGTATCGGTCCGGAAAAACCGCTGGAGGCAGCAGATTCCATAAAGTGCTTGTGCGTGGCAGAGAATTGCGCGAAAAATGCAGTGTGCTGGAATGCCAACCATCAGGGTGGTGACGATGGAATTTTGGGCTGTGCCGCAATGTGCGATGGTGAAAATCAGCGCCTGGAATTAATCCGAAAAATTCCTCGGAACACTCTCCATGGATAGATGATATAAAACATAGATCCTATAAAAAATGCAAAGGGATGCAACATCTCTTCGCAAAGCCAGTGGATCAAGCCGATCAGATAGAGCATGGTCGTCGACGATTCGAGCCGCTCTTCGCTGAATGCGGTCAAATGTAAGCAGACTCTGGGGCGCCCCCCCCCCCCCCCCCCCCCCAGAGATGAGAACAGTACTCCATGTGCGGCCGAACCTGCGCCTTATAAAGTTGCAAGCGTGGGGCCGGCATGAAGTACTGTCGCGCTCTACTGAGCACGCCTTCCCTTCCAGGTGACCGCGAAACTGAACGTCACTCGATATGTCGACGCCAAGAATACCGATACTGGCTGAGGCAACTGTTACTGGATATCCTTAAAAAGAAACCGACCTTATGTGCACTTTCAATAAAACAAAGAAAAAACAATGTATAACATAATCACTATATATTTATACATAAATATATATATATATATGTGTAAGTGTATATATATATTATACACTAATATATTCACATATATAAACATACATACATATATACTTCTGTCTTTTAAAGTAAGTGCCTATAAATTTAAGCGCAGTATATTTTAATAGTTTAGGGTACAGACTGCGAAACATGACGTCGCACTTTCAATTGAACTTCTCGTAACAGAAGCTAGTAATAAGCTTAGTTGGAGTGATTATGAGAATAATAGTAATATAGTTAATAGAATCAGGCGTTACTTTGCGGAAATCCATTATAATGAAGGAAAGTGAGTTACTTTGCTAAGATCCGCATGCAAAATATAAAAATGGTGTATATTACCTAGTTTTTTGAAGAGCACCGCCCGCCCTTACTCAGTAGCGTGCACAAGCAAACTAACACCGCCACCAGGAACCGCCACCAGGTACCCTCCACCAACCACTACAATACCACCACTAGATAATATACACCACTGAAGTCGAGAACACGACACGTGTTTCGCCCCAAAACGAGGCATTATCAAGCGTCATAGACTCTACGACAGACGGCCGTCTGATGTGATCTTAGCAAAGTAACTTACCTTCCTTCATATTAATAGTAATACTAAAATAAATACTATTATTATTTATAAAAATGTCGCACTACTGCGCATAGGCCTCCTATTATTTTTAAGGGGGTTATGGAGCTGAGAAATCTCTCCTTTACGTGTAAAACAACTTAACAAAAAACTTTCAGGCGAAAGATCGTTGCTATATGTACTGCAAATAATTTACTTAGGATACGGTATGAAACTCAGGAGTAAGCATCTGAGACAAATTATCCCTGTAAGCACGTCACACGACAAGCGACACTACTGAATTAGACATATAATGTTTCTTGTGGTTGTCGTTTAATGTCACCGAGTTGTTCACGATTTGATATGTACGGTTAATGTCGCCGCTTAACGCGTTGGCGTTATTTATACTGATTTATTGTTGTCGTAATTTACGTGTAGTCTTCAACTAAATATTCGTTAATAATATATTACACTTTACACTTTGAAACCAATGTAAAATCACTTTTTAGGCACAGCCACAACACCTCGAAAGTGTTCGAGTTTATTATAGATTCTGAATATTGACGATGATTTCAATTATTGAAGAAGACGATGTGTTTTCAAAAGACCGGAAGCACCGCCCTATTTGTCTGCCGAATATCAAACAAAAAATTATGTCCATGTGCTATTTAGTGCAATAATCGTTTTTTGTTACAAGGTATTATTTACAACGTTGTTTGTAAAAAGTTTCAGAATTAAAAGTCTGATAATTTTAATTAAGAGACCTCAAATTGTGTTAACATTGATATATAACATAATTATGTTTCTATTTTTTAAAATATAAACATGTGCCTTTTTATATGTTTTTGTTTTATTAACATGACAGTGTGTGTGGCCGTGTCCGTCATCCCGTGGGTGTCGTAAAAGTCGACAGAAAGAAAATGAAAATCTGGAGATGGGCAGCAGCATCTTCCTGGAACATTGTTTATTCAGATAAATAAACTGCGGTTGCCAAGCCATTGCCACATTTTCACGGTTCAACTGCTGAGCCGATGTTGACAGAACTCGGCACAGAGTTAGCTTGCATCCCGAAGACGTATATACTCGTAGGATACTTTTTATCCCGCAAAATGAAATAGTTCCCACGCGGTATTTAAATAAAACATATATTCACGCGGACATAGTCGCGGGCATCAACTAGTGCACTATAAAATAAGGTTATCTTCTAGGTCGTAAAACAAACTCAATATAAAAACGATTAAAACCATTTATTAACTGACACGATACTGCCTGCGGAGGACTGTTAAAACTCGACGATTGTATAACGAGCATTAATTTACAGAGCGAATAAAGCACGTCGTGCAAAAAGTTTTTTACTTTTTACAAAAACAGATACAGTAATTACGACAATGCTGCCAGATCGAATTCTACGAGAATGAACTATACGTACGTAGCCGAAAAATAGTAAAAAACCGCATAACTTAATTTATCTGTGAAATGATTGGTTAATATAAAGTTAATAAATTTAGCAACATCTTATCATTAAAGTCTAACAATTTTAGATATTTTTTTATTTAGATAAATCGACGAAACGAGCAAAACGTTCACCTGTTGATAAGTGCAACGTCTGCCTATAGAAAATACTGTTGTCGCTGTGTGTGTTGTTGTTGTTGTGCTGTGTCACCCAGAACATCACTGTTTTTTTCGGTGATGTAATTGCTGTTAGCCTTCTTGGCTTTTACAGCTTCATCGGATACTGTGCTCGCCGGCCAGTGGCCCGCGTGCCAGGTTTGGTTTGACCCAAACATAAATAAATAAATAAATACTCCTACAAAAACCTTGAAATTCGGACTGTGTCGCGTTCGCTGCGTGCTTTCGCGATTTCGAAAATTTTAAATATTTTAAGTCGTCTAATGACCGTCCGAGGGAGGCTCGATAACTCTGGGCGGTGAGAACCGCCCTGGAACGACATTTCTGTGTGACACCACATAGCGCCCGCCACCCTGAGACATCAGTTCTTAAGTCTCATACGCCCAGTGATTACGCTAGCTGTCAGTGCACTTTAAACCGAAACACAGTAGTGTTTGCACACTACTGCTTCACGGCAGAATAACTGTCCCTGGGGTGGTACCTACCTAGACGGGTTCCTGCACAGGAATCCGACGTTCACCAGAAATATTTTTAACATATTTATTAAACATTTTTTCTGTTATGTAAACAGCAGTATCAACAGCGTTGGGAGAGTACAGCGTCTGTTCGGTAATGTCAAGTCACGAATTTTCCTCCTCAGCATGAATTATTTAACACAATCTGAGCATGTGTCGTACCATGTAGTAACCCCGCTAACCGCTCCTCTGTGTACTTTATGGTTTGTCTAATAAAGAGATAAAAAGTTTGGACTCATCATCCGCAACGAAAGCTCACTGGGATGATTAATGGTACAATGCAAAGTAGAATGCCAACGTTCTCGCGTCCGATCACCCACAAGATGGACAGATCTCATTACATCGTCTACTAAGTGTTCCCTTACTGAATGAACACGCAGTGCCACGAATAGAGAGAGATGGAGAAGTATTGCAAAAGCCACAACCACCCTACCAGACGAGCCATGACCGCGACCACCAAGAGTGTACGGCTAAGAAGAAGGAGAAAAAAAGTTGGAAAATCGAAAAGTGCATGGCTCATGACGCTCATTTAAGTCTTAAGAAAGAAAATCGTATTGAGGTTCAAATATTTCGAGTCATTTAGATTTTAGATGAAAACAATAGAAAAGAAAAAAAATCTTAATAACTACAAGTGATAGACTTTTGATATGAAAAAGGAAACCAGTAGATAAAATTCTGGACACGATAAAAAAAAAACCCGGTCTCGATACTGTCTATTTTTTCGGGAGTTGTACTGGTGGTAGGATTCCTATGCAGGAATCCGTCTAGGTAGGTACCACCCCAGTGCCAGTTATTCTGCCGTGAAGCAGTAGTGTGCAAATATTACTGTGTTTCGGTTTGAAGGGCACTGTGAGCTAGCGTAATCACTGGGCATATGAGACTTAAGAACTTATGTCTCAGAGTGATGGGCACAGTGTGGTGTCCCACAGAAATGTTCTGGTTGACACAGCATTTGTTATGGGCAGACGTTGCACTTACCATCAGGTGAACGTTTTGCTCGTTTCATCACATTATCCAATAAAAAAAAAACCACATCCCTAAAAAAATCCGGACGTCCACGTCAATTTTTTTTAAACCTTTTCTTTTCAAAGTAGCAATATTAGATAATTTTTGTAAATAATTTAAATGAATTAATTAAAGTGTTTTCTTGTTATGAGTTTATTCAAATCAGAAGTGGTAGAGGCATTTGAGGACCGCCGAATCTTTTGACCTTGACATGTCGGGTAGGTATAGAGCACTATCTCACGTGGAAAATCTAAATCAGTAGGGAGTAGAGACCGTAGTTATATTAGTTGTATCGTCGTGCGAAACTTACTTACAAAAAGCTGACCAGTAAGACCGTGACCAGTTTTGTTTTGGTCATTGCGTGTGATTGCGGTAAATATACATTTTATAACTGCGGCGTCTGTTTTACTAGATAAAATGTATACGTTTGATGAAATACATAAAAGAGAATAAGTATGTACATAAAAGAGAAGAAATATTGAAAACTAGGTGGCGTTGCACATAGGAGTACTGGGTTCAATATTGGTGCATCTCTCAATACAGAGACTTTTTGATTATCTTTATATTCTGAATGAAATAAATATTTACGGATTTTATCGCGTTAAATTTATTTTATTTTCCAGATATTTTAAGGGATTCACCTTACTCATTAGCAGCCCTATTGCGGGGTGACTGAGGCGTTAGACGTCCGTACGTCATAAAAAAAATTCGTTCGAAAAAAGATTTTGCTGTATTTTTTCTCCTGCGTACCGCCTTAAAAAAGCCCGGGATCTCTCGAGCCTTAATTTTTTCTGACGCTCTTTAAGATTATACCCCGCTTTTCGTCGATTACTTCCGAGTCTCAGATCTTCGTTTAACACTCTTTTGACCGTAGTTCTGCTTAACCCCAATAAGGGACTCGCTTGATATGTTATAGTACGCGACTGACCTAGGTTCGATTCCCGGTGACGGCACTACTATATTGTTAATTGCAATTTTCAGTGCTGTAGTAAATAATTGTAAAAAAAATTGTAGTAAATGATTAACCACGTGCTCGGTGACATCGTGAGGAAGCCTGCACGTCTCACCACATGTCCGCTGCTAAACATGACCTCCCCCACAGATTGCCACAAAAGTTTGTATCTCTCATTTTGGGGGGATTTCGCCATAGTTGTCACGCTTGGCAGGCGAGTTGGCAACCGCAGTTTATTTTTACTGGTGGTAGGATTCCTATGCAGGAATTCGTCTAGGTAGGTACCACCCTAGGGCCAGTTATTCTGCCGTGAAGCATTAGTGTGCAAACATTACTCTGTTTCGGTCTGAAGGGTACTGAGAGCTAGCGTAATCATTGGGCATATGAGACTTAAGAACTTATGTCTCAGGGTGACGGGCGCAATGTGGTGCTACACAGAAATATTTTGAGTAACACAGCATCTGTTATGGGCAAACATTGCACTTACCATCAGGTGAACTCGCTTTGCTCGTCACGATACTCTATCAAATAAAAAAAAATATTCAAATATCTCGGAAGATACTGCTGCCTTTTATTAAGCCTTCGATTAGCCTGAAGGCTGGTTTTAATTTTCCCTCGGTCGGTAGGTTCCTTTTAACCGCCACCACACGGTCCTGCAAGTCTAAGAAACAAAATAAATTTTTTTTCGAGGACTTGTGAAGTCCGGCAACCCGCACTGGAACTGCATGGCGAATTTTTCTTGGCTCCAAAACCCTCCTAAAATGAAGAGGAGGCCTGTATTTAGCAGTGGGAGACTCTCACCTCAGTTACAACTCATTAGAAACTTGGCGAGCATATCAGCAAATCGTCATGGCGTGTTCGTGGCAATATGGACGCTACAGATCTGAGTGCCGAGCTGTGTTGAACACAAGTCGTGTAAGAAGGTCTATGAGCCAGCAGAATGAATAAGTAAAATAAATAAAATAATTATATTAAGTCGTTCAATTTAATAAGAGAAAGTCAGACTTTGCCATCTCCAATCGCATTCCTTACTGGTGGTAGGATTCCGCAGGAATCCAGGCCAGTAATCTGCTGTGAAGCAGTAGTGTGCAAACATTACTCCGTTTCGGTCTGAAGGTCACTGAGACCAGACGTTGCACTTACCATCAGGGAAACGTTTTGCTTGTCTCGTCACTTTATCCAATAAAAAAATCCTGGAAAAGTAAACACATTTACTGTATCTGTTACCTGTAAGATTTATCATTTTGATACCCGTATTTCTCATCGTCAAAAAAATATTTATAACTTATATTAACTTCATCTTAAGATAATGACGCGGATTAGAAATATATCTCTCGAAATATAACCCATTCTAAATTCAATTTCAATAAGCCTCTTAATCCTACCTTACGCAGCTTTGATCCTGAGCGTAGTGAAATAAATGAGTGCGGATGAAACGAAGTGTAATATACATTTATTAAAAAGATATTTGTTTTCCCCCAGAACTTATGAATTACTGAAAATGTTTCGCCTTGTAATTTGTTCATCATTTCAGCCTATCTTTGAACATAGGCCTCCCCCATAGATTGCCACAAAGCACGGTGCTGAGCCACCTGCATCCATCGTTACGGATTTTATCACGCAGAGAAACACCGAGCATAGCTCTTTCCATAGCTCGCTGAGCGACTCTGAGCTTCCTCAAGCGGCCCGCAGTGAAGGACCACATCTCGGTTCCGTGTGTCATCACTGGCAACACGCACTGGTTGTGTTGATTTACCACATGCTCAGAAGGAAGAAAAACATGGTGACAAAAACATGTCTGAGAAATTAAAATATTTCGACGACATGTGAAGTCCGCCAACCCGCATTGGAGCAGTATGGCGGAGATTCCCAACTCCAAATCAGACAGCAAAGCACAGCTAGTCTTTAATGTAGTGATAACTATATCATCATCATCATCATTTCAGCCTAACTCTAAGGCCTTCCCCATAGATTGCCATAAATAATGATGTCGCTAGGCTTGATCAAACTAGACTAATATTCGGAGCGTTTACATTCCTCAGTGACATTACACGTCAGCCGCAAGTGATATAGAGTATTTAATTTAGTGTTACCACATGACAAGTGACGCGTGAAGCAGTCATTTGTCACAAGTACCCGAGTTACTAATACAATGTTAAATTTTTCCCTTTCAGATTAAACACGGAGAATGTTATAAGCAAGCCATGTTACATCAATATCTTCATTTAAATTGACTCTTCATAAGATTATTATATTTTTTATTTATAGATTATGTACAGATACAGATTATTTATTTATAGATTTTATAATTGTAATCTTTATAAATTTTTTTTATTGGATAATGTGACGAAACGATCATAACGTTCACCTGATGGAAAGTGCGCGACGCCTGCCCATAACGAATGCTGTGTCACCCAGAACATTTCTGTGTGACACCATACTGCGCCCGTCACCTTGAAACATCAGTTTCTAAGTCTCATATACCCATTGATTACACTAGCTTCCAGTGCTCTTCAAACCTAAACACAGTAATGTTTGCAAACTACTGCTTCAGGGCAAAATAACTGGCCCTGGATTAGTAGACGGATTCCTGCATAGTACAATATGTTATAAATAAATATGTTAATTCCAGCCGCTGAGTTTCGCCATAGTACATTGCGGCACAATACAAAATCTCATCCACATCACATTGATGTTTGGCGTTCCACCACTATGCGCTTTACCTTGCACTTATCATCAGGTGAACGTTTTGCTCGTTTCATTGCTTTATCCAATAAAAAAATAAAAAAAAGACTAAGGAAGGGATGCTTGGATGGTTTGGACACGTAGAGGGGATGAATGAAAAGAGATTGACGAAACAGATTTATGAGGCGAGTGTGAATGGGAAAGCCGGTAAGGGTCGACCTAGGCGTAAGTATCACAATCAGATCGGTAAACTTTTGAGGAACGGTCACGTTAAAAGTACCCGCAACCGACGAGCGTGTATGAAAATGCTAATGAAAGTAAAAGAAGCTAAAGATGTGTGTCAGGTTCGCAGCAAGTGGAAAGATGTGGTCTCTGCCTACCCTAATGGGAAAGGGGCGTGTCTGTATGTATGTATGCCAAAAAAAGTACTCGTTACGAGGTACCAATTTAGAACTTTCCGTACACCTCAAAAATGTACTCGATTAATAATGTAGGTTATTGTAATTTAGAACTTCCAAATAACGTTAAACATTGCGTAAAGGCTTGTTATATTTGTCGTCGAATCAGGTGCTACTTTTCGGAAATCTATTACGATATATGTGAGAAACAAAGTTAATTTACTAAGTTTTATTGTATCATTTTTAATATAACATTGTCGAGTTATACTTCACACAATATCCTAGTAGTACAATTCCTATGCGGGTACCAGCGTAGGTGAGTACCACTGCAGTGTCAGTTATTCCGCCGTCAAGCAGTAGTGTGCAAACATCACTGTGTTTCGGTTTGAAGATCACTGTGATCTAGTGCAATCACTAGGCATATGAGACTAAAGAACTAATGTCTCAGGTTGACGAACGCTGTCACACAGAAATATTCCGAGTGCCACATTAGTTAGCATTTACCATTAGGTGAAGGAATACTCGTCCCGTCCCTTTCTTCCGTGAAAAATCAATCAACAGTTATCTATCTGAGTCAGTAAAGTCAACGTCAACTGTACTTCATGTACAACGTGCACATTATTACGAAAGGGCACCACGCCTATTAAATTATTAAATTAATTGGATCAGAAAATATCTTGCTTCCGACTAGTATCAAAATAACCATCAAATTCATCAAAATTAAATTATCCGTTCCCTTGGCAGACAAAGCGTCTTAGGTGCAAGGTGTTTTAATTAAGATTTACATCAAATAATAAACGAACTTAACCTCCGTCTAAAAAAAAAGTTTACGAGGTACAAATCTGTAACTTTCTATTGGTATTTTTCATGTTTTTTTTTCGTGGTTTCCTTTTACTTCATTAGTGATTATAAAAGTGAAATGCGCGTTCAAAACGTGAGCAAATGCCTGTAACTGCCGTTTTTCACGTGATGGAAAAAGAAATTATTACTATTTTGTGTTGTTTGCATTGTATATCGTACATTTATTTTCTAATATACATAATAGGCCTGGTGCTCGCCTTTAATTTCATAGTACGCGAGTAACCTGGGTTCGATCCCCGGTGCCAGCACCTCTAAATTTGTTCAATTTTAAGTGCTAATTTACCACGTTCTTAGCGGTGAAGGAAACCATCGTGAGGAAACCTGCATCTCCGAGGGATAGAAATATTTCGAGGATATGTGAAGTCCGCCAACCCGCATAGGAGCAGCGTGGCGGACTATCGCCAGCTCCAAAACCCTCTCAGAAATGAGAGGAGGCCTGTGCTCAGCAGTGGAACATTTATAGGCTGTTACTTTGCTGTACTACTTTACATGAAGTTGTGTTAAAATACTAACGTTTGAGATTAAGGTATGTTCCGATCCAAGTATGTTTGTTTCAGTGGACTTTCCACGTCATTGACGTGGCCGTACGTGTATAACCTAATTATGTAATCTTTTTATTATGAACTCCACCGCTCAACACAGGCCTATTCGCAATTCTGAGAGGACTTAGGAGGCTGGAACATAACAATGTAGCTCATAAATATTGGGGAATGCTGTTTGGTTTTCCACAACTGGAACTCCGGCTAAATCAAAATTGTGCCAATTTCTTCAGCAGGCCCGAAATGATCTTCGCTTTAAATTTCATAGTACGCGAGTGACCAGGGTTCGATTCTCGGTACCGGTACCACTAAAATTGTTAATTGCCATTTTACGTGCTGATTTACCACGTGCGCGGCGGTGAAGGAAAACATAGTGAGGAAACCTGCATGTCTGAGAAATGAAAAAAAATATTTCGAAGACATGTGCAGTCAGCAAACCCGCATAGGAGCAGCGTGGCGGGTTCATACTAGCTATAAAATCCTCTCACAAATGAGAGGAGGCCTGTGCTCAGCAGAGGGATTTACTTTACTTTACTTTTTCAAAACATCCCGCGGCGCAGAAGCTAAGGGCTTAGCCACTACGCCTACCGAGCCATTAAAATGATGATGATGATGATGATGATGATGACTGGTGGTAGGATTTCTAGGTGGGCACCACTGCAGTTCAAGTTGTTCTTCCGTCAAGCAGTAATCTTCAAACATAACTGTCTGAAGGACACTAATAGCTAGTATAACTACTGGGCATATGAAACTTAAAAACTGATGACGAGAGCAACGTGGCTCCACACAGAAATGTTCCGAGTGACACGGCATTTGTGAAGGACCAACGTTGCACTTACTAGCAATTTAAGAAGTTTTACAAGGTATGGAAAATATATCACTTGAACATATCCTTTACATGACAATTAATATAAGCAAGTTAGACAGCGAACTACACATGAAGGCTATTCGTAGAAGCAGCTCGAATTAGTGATTTAATAAAGCCACACCCTGTTCAATTTAGACGCAAGTTATGAATATTCATAAAGCTATTCCATTTGCAATGGAATCCCTTCCATTCAAGCATCTAGCGATAAATAATTCTAGTTTACTCTGTTAGATGAAAACAAAATATTTATAAATGAAACAAATGTATCAGCTGATTTATTTTTTTATTATTTCATATAATGTTAAACGTTTTGCTTGAACTTTGAAAAAAGCTACTTCAGTTGTCAGCCTCGAGTTTTTTTTATATCATAAGAGTGTTTTGTATTCGGGTCACATTTATACAACACAAAAGGTGCGAAAGAATTGTTTTGGACACATGCTTAAGCGTGTAATTTTATTTCGCTGGAAATAGTAAAGTATGCCTCGCCAAAGTGAATCTAAAACAGCAAGTTTGAGAAAAAAAGCAATGTCCGTCTATTAAGTAGCTGATGAAGATGGGGGAGAATATGATAAAATTATTTAAACATTTAAAGTTGCATTGAACCAGAAAGAAGCCTTTTCTAAATGTCAATATAGTTTATCTTTTAAAAAGTGTCTTTTGTTTAATAACATATGATGTATTAAATAACAAGGTGCTATAATAAAATTGTATATATTAGAGACGAGTGAAATTTTATAGTAAAGTACATGCGTAATTATATCAAGATGACTGTAAAATTAAAGAGAAGATAAATAAAGCGGCGTTTTCCATGCTATTTGCTCTCGTACGTTTATCACAACATTCTTAAGCCTAATGTTCTTTTGCCTTCATCACATCTTTTGTAAATGTCAATATGGTACAACAGGATGCTATTATAACTGCTGGTGCAATGCAACAATAAATACAATAAAAAAACAATGCAATTCAATAAAAAAACTTCATCATCAGCACCATCTTCATCAGTCAGTTAATAGTCCAATACTGGACATAGGTCTCTTTCGAGAAGGTAACATTTGCCGTTATCGCCACGCTTGGCGATCGAAGACGCAACTCCGGTCTTAGTTATGTTGGCCTGAAATTTTACGGGGTGGTTTTTCCGTCACGTGTCACAAACTATTTTTAAGGTTTTTCCTCAGTCTACTCCTACGATACCCACGGGTCGTAATAGGGTGTCAGATTCTCTAGCGCCATCACCACACAGCACATAAATGATCGCTCACCTAAGTCACTGTGTAAAAAGTTAATGCGGTAGAAAATGTGCGTATAATATGTATAACGTTATAACGTAATAATAACGTAATATGTATATACGTATAATATGTATAATATATTATGCGGTAGAAAGAGACACGGAATTGTGTGAGAAAAAGCTGATAGATAATAAACGTCGATAAGCTTTACAAATATATGATTATTATAAAATAGATACGGTTGACAACAAAGACTTAATTCTTCCTGATGATAAGTTGTTTCAATGATCCATAAAATATAGGTCTCACCTCTGAGGGCTCCTAAGTATTATCTTGTTCATGTAATTGGAAATCAAAAGTAGCACTACTTAAGTATTAGGCAAAACTTGCAATATAATAAAAATAGTATTTCGCCCCTCGTCACACCTAGTTTCCCACGGGGGCGAAAATTGTACCGCGGGTGAGATCTCTGCCTACCCTATACAGTAAAAAGACGATAATATATGGATATTAAAATGAATAGTGTTAAATGTGTAGTATTAAAACACTTGTGAACTAAGCAAGCTACTTTAAAATAATGTAATAAAAATATAAATTGTTTTGGTATTTTTGTCAGTATGAAATTTTTTCCCTAATACTGTATCAAAATTAATGTGTGATACGCCTTTTTGAAGATTATTTATTCCTCTTATGACGAAAAATATGTAAATGTCTTAAAATTAGTTATTAAAAAATTATAATTATAAATATTGAATTAATAAATTTATTTGTAAAAAGTGGCATATGTTGACAAACTGTTCAACTAACATGCACGAAAGCTGACGGTTGAGCTGAGTAGTTTACATACTTTGAAGAAGGTAGATAACGCCATCTGTTCATGATCACGATACTGTGCGAAATATTCGCACGGGTTAGGTAGTATTAATCAATTATCAAATAAATTAGTTGAAAGTACCTACAGCAGCAGTACAGTCCCAAACCACTTAACAAAGACGAAGAAAGCTTGATTAGAATTGCTAATACTGACGTTGTTAACCAATTTGAGAATTACGATGGCCTTTGTCTCTTAGTTGATAACGACAGACGCAACAAATAGACAATTATGTCTATTACCTGAAGATAGTTATTCTGCCATGAAGCAGTAATCTACAAACAATACTGTGTTTAGGTTTGGAAGGCACTGAAGGCTAATATAATTACTGGGCATGTGAACTTACGAACGGATGTCTAATGCAGCGTATAGAAATGTTCTGAGTCACACAGCATTTGTTATGGATAAACGCAGCACTTACAATCAGGTTAACGTTTTGCTCGTTACGTTACATTCTCTTATAAAAAAGGATCTTTAAAATGTTATATATGTCGTCCACGTAGTCTAGAAGTCAAGAGTACTTTATTTCTACGTTGCTGGTCCAAGACGCAAATCCAAGCCAGAGCCAAATTGTTCAATTATACATTTTGTAGGTTTTTGGATCTGACTGTGTTAACTCAGTGTAACTGCCAATGCAATCTAGCCTATCTCCGATTTTATTGTATGAGTGTACATCGGGCGTGAGTTTGCGCGTCCACTAATATCTCGTATCTCCTGCACAACTGTCAGCTTCCTACATTGTTCGGAAGTGGTCGCCGTAAAAATTGTGAAAGATTTATTCATTTTCTTTCATTTTGATTTAAGAATATATTATTAGTTTGTCAATATTATTAAGTTTTTCTTGAAATTATTTAAAAAACGTTACCCAACTAGGATTTCTCTAGTATCGTGTTAAATTTTCAGACATAAATTGTATATAATTATACGAACATCTTTAGCCAGTATTAACTGGAGGACATGTAATTGAAAAAAAATACTGGCATGAGGGAATCGAATACACGACCCATTGGGTAGAAGTTAATCGCTGAGCTACTACACCAACCGAATCGTATATGCGTTAGACAAATAATAGTGGTAGGATTCCTATGCAGGAGTCCGTCTAGGTAAGTACCACACCAGGGCCAATTATTCTGTCATGACGCAGTATTGTGCAAACATTACTGTGTTTGGGTTAGAAGGGCTCTGAGAGCTCAATCAAAAGCATAATCACTGGGCATAAGAGATTAAAGAACTGTTGTCCCAAGGTGAGGGGCGCAGTGTGGTATCACAGAAATGTTCTGGGAGACACAGCATTTGTTATGGGGAGACGGTGCACTTACCAGGAAATCTAGTAATACTCTTAAGAAATCTAAATTAAAAAATATGTAAAAAGAATTAGTATAAAAAGGAGAAATAAATAATTTCAATTAGAATTTACGGTCAAGTCAAACGACGTACAAACTCATATTAACAAGAGAATTAATAATGTTCCACGATTAAATTGCTGAATATTTGTTAGAACTAGTAGGACCCCCGTACGCTGTAGGTGGCGTGATAAATGATGTGACGATGAGTAGCCCCCGTATAGACCCCTGAAAATTAAAATACGGCAATGATGGATTACAGGGGTTAAAAAAAAGAAGTTAGGTGCTAGACGTGCTGTTAATTTGTATTAAAATATAATGCATTCTTGCGCCAACTTTCTATAGAAATTTCTGGCAAATAATTTAGCTCATAACCTTGTTTTTATTTATTGAAGAAAGTGATGAAACGAGCAAAATGTTCACCTGATGGAAAGTGCGACGTCTGCCCATAACAAATGCTGTGTCACCCAGAAAATTTCTGTGTGACACCACACTGTGCCCATCATCCTGAGACATAAGTTATTAAGTCTCATATGCCCAGTGATTACGCTAGCTCACAGTGCCCTTCAAACCGAAACACAGTAATGTTTGCACACTACTGCTTCTCGGCAGGATAACTGGCCCTGGGTAGGTACCTACCTAGACGGGTGTTATTTAAATAATAATTGATAAAAAGAACAAGCTAAAGTTTGAAGACTACATTGTTTAGAGATAAAATTATTACAATTTTAGGTTTCATTCATGAACTATTTCATAATAGACTCGAAGAAAATCATAACATATTTAACGTACTTTAACATATAGCTAGATCTCTAAACACATACGGCCCAATTCAAAGTTTGAGTGTTGGCCAACATTACAAACCAGAAGCTCAACGTTATTCAAGTGTCCTTTGCAATTGGAAAGCCATTGTCAACAGATTTCGAGCTCAAGCCTTGTTTGCAAAAGCACCTTCACAGAAGCGTCATTTTCATTTATTCCTTGTCATTTTAATAATTGTTAAGTGACCAACCCAATTGTTAAGTGTTGCCAACCCGCATGCCAAGAGAGGTCACGTGTTTTGTGAAAATCCATGGGGGAGGCCTATGTTCAGTTGTGGACTATAAAGCAAGTGATAGGCTGAAACGATGACGACGAACTAATTTAAATAATATTTACTAGTCGCCCAATGATTGAAATTCGATCATTATCCATTAACTTTTATTATATTGTGGTGAATGTATTTGAAACATATATTATGCATACATTTCAGTTTTCAGCACTCATCCATATGTCAAATCTCACACATATAGATGACAAATCCTCAAGCAAGAATAAGTTCTTTGAAGAATTTTTATTTTAATAAATTGCCTATAGACAGACAAGGTTTCGAAACAATATGGCTGTAGTGTTTTACATTATACTGCGCTACTTTTTTAGAGGACCTTTCTTTCTCAATAATTCATACTCTCATTTTGGGGGGATTTTGCCATAGTTGCTATGCATGGCTGGCGGGTTGGCAGCCGCAGATTATTATTCAGATGTTCCAGGAAGATGCTGCTGCCCATCTCCGGGTTTTAATTTTCCCTCTGTCGACTTTTTCGACACCCAGGTGTTGAGACGGGGTCATAGATTCTCTTCAATATATAATATAAATCCTCATAGTGCTTGTACCGACTACATTTCTTCTGGATCTAAAACTTTCTCGTAATCTAAATACACAAGATATAACAGCGAATTTTACGTTTCGGTCTTTTATACAATTATCCAGATTTCAAATATTTAGTACAACCGGCTTTCCGTGATCCGGCTTTTTCGGAAGACTGAAAATTGACGAATATGGCTAGATAATTAATAAAAGCTCGCTCGCTCGCCCAGACTGACGTCTGAAATATATACATGGCCGATATCTTCCGAGCCAATTTCAAACACGACTATATCATGTTGTGAACAACCAGATGTTGACATCTACGTACACATTTCATAGCCGCATTTACGCGATAATAGCAGTGTCGAAGATACAGGAAATTCACAACACAATCACATCCGAAAACCAATAATTTGTTGTATAATGAGCTACGCTAATAATGCTGGAAAAAAAAAGGTTTTTTTTCCAGCATTATTAGCCCGGAGGCTATTAAATTATTTGCTTTTAATTAATCAATTGCAATTATACGCGTGTGATCCGAGTCCGATCACCAGTGGCGATACCTGTAAAAATTTCAGCAATTTTGAGTACTAATTTACCATGCTGTAACGCTTGAGGTCTACTTTGGTTGCTGGTTTCAAATCCCAACTCTCTCCACTGCCCCGCAAGAACTCTCGTTACAAAAATAAACAATCGTTTTGGTTTTCAGTGTGTTTCATATTACTTAATGGTGGAGAAATAAGATGAGTTAATAGTAGTTACAACTTTTTTTAATTGTTCTTCACTGTGAAGATTATAAAGCATAATATCACCAACACACGTGGTTTATGAAAAAATAACAATAATCATAGTTTAGCTTAGTCGCAAGCGGGCAATAGGTTCTAATCTTAATCTTCACAATGTAAGGTTAATTCTTAAGCTATGTTATGCCACCATATTCTACTTTAACAATTTACTCTTTAATGTTTCTATTTGATAACAATCAATTATTGTTTCACTACACTACAAAATTAAAGGGTTTGCACCCACCTCACTCCGAAGAACTTCAACAAAGTGAGAAACTAGCAGAAATCCATGTCACATATCTCAATAACACTTTAAATTTATGTTGCCGTAGACCATGGTTCCTAAACTTACATCAAGATCTGGGTATCATTGTATCACTTTAATATATATCATATAATCTGTACCGATAACTATAATCGATCCATAACTATAATCGACCCATAACTACAACTGACCCATAATTTTAATCGACCCGCCCAGTCCATAGGACAACGACCATTTTTTTCTAATTAGCTGGCACTCCCTCTATCTAATTTCCTGTGGATTCGAACATCTCCACAAGAAATCACCAACAAGCATTGCGTGCAAGAATACCTGCTTATCGGCCTTGATGACCGACGATTACATCATTATGTCTCTTCTTGACCCGATGACTTCTTTGGAGCAAAGCGGTAAAGACCGATCGCTAAACTGTGAACGAATGTCTGAGGAAAAAAAATATTTGGAAGATATATGAAATCCGCTAACCCGCATTGGAGTAATGTGGCTGTCTCTTCCCGACTCCAAAATCCTCTCAGAAATTAGAGGAGTTCTGTTTTCAGCAGTGGGACATTTATAGTATTTTACTTTCATTTTTTCGTAGTTAACTCAGTATTTATTAAAGTAATATAATATCGGACTATTACAAACTTTGTTACTCGTATAAACCCAAGACACACAATATAACGGGAAGATTTGCTCAATGCAGGGCCAGGCGCTGATATGCATCTGTTTCAGCGTTCAGCTTCATTTTACATCGACTTATTTTCTGTTAGTTAAAACATAATAGAAAGCGTTGGTATCATATGATGCCTACAAAAACTTTAAACTTACGCCATGGATATCTTTATTAGTGCCTTTCATTCATACTGTCTACTGTAATACAATCATCTAAAAGTAAAAAAAAGAACAAATTAAAGTTAAAAAACTTAAAAAAAACACGCTTGATCAGCAACTACGTCATGATGATGGTAAGAATATAATCATTATCATCATTTCAGCCTATCACTAATCCACTGCTGAACATAAGCCTCCCATAGATGGTCACAAAAGTTTGTAGCTCTCATTTTGAGGGGATTTGGTCATAGTGGCCCCGCTTGGTGGGCGGGTTGGCAACCGCAGTGTATTTATTCAGATGTTCCAGGGGGATGCTGCTGCCCATCTCTGGTTTTATTTTCCCACTGTCGAATTTTACGACACCCACGGGATGATAGGGGAAAAAATACGCTTAATCAGAAAGGAGCTTATGATAATGGTGAGAATAGAGCTTAAAGTCAACATTTACTGTATTGTCATCGGTCCATAACACGTATAGAAATTTCAAATGGTTCGGACATCTGGAAGTAGGTGAACATTGAGTTGAGAGTTGAGATTTAATTATACACTAGATGCGCCCCGCAGTTTCACCCGAGTCCGGAATTAGCCCGGACAAACAGACAGACAGGCGGACGACAAATTTAGAAACATTTGGTTGAGTTTCGATATCCTGCGAATCACCAAATGATATTAAGAAATAGTATTTATAGTGAATTCACAGACAGACACTTAAATTTTATTTCTTTGTATAAATTGTTAGTTACATAAATACATAAAGGTTAATACTCGTATAAGCGTGTTATAAAGCATTAAGGGAAAAAAAATAAAAGGTTTTTTTTTTTCAATTTGTAGGAATGTGTATTTGCGTGAATTTGTCATGAGTAGGTGCCAGACCCGGTACGTCAGAATTGAGCCGAGGTAAATCCACAATTGCACGATAACGAATATTAAAGGTGTTTACGAAAAAATCCAATTTGTGTACATTAAAAGATGTCTCTCCGTTTGAATTTCCATATATGGTGATTGCATAGATATACAGAGTGTTTTTAGTTCTAAAATAAAAACCAAAGTTTAAGTTAAAAGTAATAACCTAATGGGCACAGGCTTACTCACATTTCTGAGAGGGTTTTTGGAGACTGGAAGAGTTCACCACGCTGCTCTAATGCTAGTCGCACTTCACATTTCCTGGAAATATTTATTACTTCTCAGGCAGGTTTCCTTCACCACCAAGTACGTGGTAAATCAGCACTCAAAATTGCAATAGACAATTATAGTTGCGCCGGCACCGGAAATCGAACTCAGGTCGCTCGCATATTATGAATTGTAAGGGTGCGCCTGGCCCTCAGGGCCATAATGAATCCCTCTGTTAGTCTGTGCATAAATAGACTAATGTCAGAATGAAGTCTTTTTATACACATTTTTATGCTTACAATCTGACCTTATGGACCTGGAGACATACTGCATAATTTCGAAACACAGTTTCGGTGGTGGTAGGATTACAGTCTGCAGGTTCCAGGTGCAGGAATCCGTCTAGGTAGGTACCACACCAGGGCCAGTTATTCTGTCGTCAACCAGTAGTGTGCAAACATTACTGTGTTTCGGTTTGAGGGGCACTGTGAGCTAGCGTAATCACTGAGTATATGAGACTTAAGAACTTATGTCGCAGGGTGATAGACACAGTGTGGTGTCACACAGAATTTTTCTGTGTGACACAGCATTTGTTATGGGCACACGTTGCACTTACCATCAGGTGAACGTTTTGATCGTTTCATCACTTTATCCAATAAAAAATGTCAAAATACTCACTCATATCTAAATTATAATTAATTCAAATCGTACACAATGATTATTGTTAACTATAATACCTATAAGTTAAAGAAAATATTGTTTTGGTAATATTCTAGTAGCTAAAATAAGATTCTTAAATATCAAATCCGATCGTTAATGGGAAACAAAATCGCGTAAAGTATTCTCAAAAACAGTCACAAATGTACTGGTTCAAATTTAAATTAAATTGGTTAATACTATTCTGTACCTCAGAAGTATACAGTTGTAACTCTCTATTGTGATAATTTGATTTTCATATCTCAACTCATCAGAGATCGTAAGAACCAGCTCTACTTGCGTAAATATTTTCAAAAACAGCTAATCTGGTACAAAATTATCTGCATAGACTGTAACGTACATAATATGGCACTTATGGATTTAAAACTGGCGTCGCGTGCCCTCAATGTATTTCTGCTTGTACCGTACCATTTACCTCTGAGGTACAGAATTTATGAATGGCATTGTGACGTGGCACTGAAAAAAAGACCCTGGGGTATTTTACCAGTTCTCTGAGGTCTTATTTTTCGTATTGCTGTAGAATTCGATGAAACTTTAAACAAGCCCCATCATTATCATCATGATTTCAGCCTATCATTTGTCCACTGCTGAACATAGGCCTCTCTCATAGATTGCTACAAAAGTTTGTAGCTCTCATTTTGGGGGGATTTCGACATAGATGCCGCGCTTGGCAGTTTATTTATTCACACAGAAATTTTCTGGGTGGCACAGCATTTGACAGACGTTGCACTTACCATCAGGTGTGGTAAAAAAAAAACACACATTTTCTTTTAATTTTATTTTATTTTTGTTTTAATTTTCCATCTGTCGATTTTTACGACACCCACGGGATGTAATGGGTTGGTAGATTCTCTTAAGCCGCCACCACACGGCTAAACAAGTCTTAATTGCATAAAATAATAGACTTTGACTCTAAGTAGTAAAATTATTGTTGGATCATGTTTCGAGAATAGGCCCACAGTAAATTCCATAGTATTGTTGATTATCTACTTGATTTGACTGTTATCAGTTAACAGTTATCAGTTTTGATTTGTTTAACCAGAGAATTAAGAAATAATTAAAATAACTATCAGCTGAAACAGCAGATTAATTGTTATTACAAATCCATATACTGGTATAGATAACAACTTTTTAAAGTGTGATTATAGTAATTTTGTTAATAACCAATCTTACTACTGCCTTATAAGCTTATCTCCTCGGTCTAGATCACTTAGCCATTATTTTAAAGTAAGATAGCATTTCAATTTTCCAAAGAAAGTAGCACGATATGTAAGTTGTGGAGGATAGCACGATATGCAAGGTAGGAGGCTGATCTGCTCGAGTTCTCAATTTACTTATATGTTGATTGAATTAATCTTGTCTAAGATTTTAACATGGAGCTTGCTTTGGTTTTCCTTGAGACTATTCTTTGTAAATTTAATTATAATGTGTTTTTGACAGAGAAAAAAAAGGATTTACGAAAAAGAGGATTTTCTACGGAATTTCTTTCGCCCGTTTCTTCTCCTATAGAGGAACCTCATTACGAAACGGTGGTAGATTGTAAAAATGACGTTTGACAAACGAAATTTATATTTCTTACGTCGATAAATAAAGAATTTTCATTTCATTTCATAGGGAGTATTTCCCGTAATCCACGGTGCACTTGATAATATTAACATTTTCATAAATCAAAATGGCGGAATTGGTTACGAGCCAATAAGATGGCGTGACAATAAAGATTTTCTCATAAGAATGACTTTTTATCGTAAACCAAAGTACCCATATGTTAAATAAGACTTATATACTAACTTATATTTACTATTGCCTTGTAAGAAATGACTTGTAGCTACTGTATTTATGGAAAATTGTATCAAATCTACGGTATATTTAATAACTACACACATACATACATAAGATCACGACTGTATCCCATAAGGGGTAGTCAGAGACTGGGCACTCACTGCAAAAACAGATGACTGCTACAATCCACGTTTTACCAAAACAATATAATTGCACTTGGTGTGATAGGTGGTGAGCCCATCGCCACCATGCGCTGTTGGGTGCACAGTGCACTTTAATTCCTTACTCGCCTTTTACTGAGATGCAGTGGATGAGATGGAGTGGTACCAATTATTAGTCATTGTTATTATAAAGTCTAAACGACCGCGTGGCCTAGTGGTCAGAGTACCTGACTTCTAAGCCGCGGGTCCTGGGTTCGAATCCCAGCCGGAGCCAACATTTGTGCTAAAACATAAATTGTTGGTTTTCGGGTCTGGTTGTGTTGTGATTGTCCACGTGTTTCTGACACTGCATCCTAGCCTACCTCCGATCTTATCGCATCAGCGTTACATCGGGCGCGGGTAGGTTGGGACAAGTGAGTGTCTCTGTGTTTGCGCGTACACTTGTGGCACTATAATATCTCCTGCGCAGTTGATGGCTCTCGACAGTAGACGGAAGTTGTCGCCGTGGTATCAAAGTCTATATAGAGAAAAAAAGTATCTGCCAGTTTGCACGTTTAGGAGTGAATGATCGTTAAATGTAATCATTTATTTATTATTTATAATTTGTATTTATTGTTAATATATTAATTAATTATTTATTTATTGCTTATAATATCCCATGTTGGGTGTTGCAATATCTTTAACTTAATAGTTAAAATTGTAATAGTTCTGCCTTTCTTAGTGTGTGACATACATACATACATACATACATAAAATCACGACTGTATCCCATAAGGGGTAGTCAGAGACTGGGCACTCACTGCAAAACAGATGACTGCCACAATCCATGTTTCACCAAGTTTAGTGTGTGACTATGTCGGAAAATGAATATGTATGTAAAAATTCCAGTTTTGGTCAAGAGACATCGTGAAGAGTCAGACGTAAACAGCTTATATATTATTTAATAACATCTCCAAATATTAAAATGATTATTATACATCTTAATCATTCTGTAAATAATGTAGCTATATTACGTAAAGAATCAATCTATATATAGCCGAGCCGTGGTAGCTCAGGGGCTAGGCGCTCGCTTTAAATTTCATAGTACGCGAGTGATCTGGGTTCGATTCCCGGTGCCGGCACCACTAAAATTGTTAATTGCAATTTTAAGTGCTGATTTACCACGTGCTCGGCGGTGAAGGAAAACATCGTGAGGAAACCTGCATGTCTGAGGAATAAAAAATATTTCGAAGACATTTGAAGTCCGCCAACCCGCATTGGAGCAGCGTGGCGGATTCTTCCTAGCTCCAAAACCCTCTCAGAAATGAGAGGAGGCCTGTGCTCAGTAGTGGGACATTTATAGGCTGAAACTTTACTTTTTTTTTTATTAGGTTTTCTTCTTAGTTTCTTTTCCTAGGATTAGATCGATAAAAAACGATCCGTTTTATCAATATGCTGAAATATTTACACCTATCAAATCGCCTACCCGAATTGGAAGAACGTGAGTTTTACGCAGCTCCACTTACAAAATCCTTTTCAAAAACTGAACCCAGATTTTTATAGGAGAAAGGGACGAGACCAGCAAAACGTTTACCTGATGGTACAACGTTTGCCCATAACAAATCCTATGGCACCTAGAAAATGTCTGTGTGGCTCCACAGTGCACCAGTCCCCGTGAGACATCAGTTCTTATATCTTACATGCCCAGTAATTACACTAGCTTTCAGTGCCCTTCTGACCGAAACACCGTAATGTTTTCACACTACTGCTTTACGGCAGAATAACTGGTCCTGCGGTGGTACCTACCTAGACGGATTTATGCATAGGAAATCATACGACCAGTGTTGGGCACCAGCTGTGGGATATTCGTAGACTGTTACTTTTCTATTCGTAAAATAACGTAGGATTATTACGGTACTATATTTAGTATAGTAACGGCTACTGCTATTTCATTTAACATTAAGTTAAAACTAGACGCTGTAACAAGCTTAACTACTTGAAAACTTATTTCAAGTTTAGTAACTGAGTACGATCCGCTATACAAAAAGTGTTTACAAGATAAGACACAAGTTTCCGGAGCTAGGGCAAAAGGGATTTACAGAAAATGGACGAGGAAATCATGGTTAGCGGCATGATTAACGATACGCGAATGATAAGTTGAAACTCAAACTATTTATAATCAGAAAGCGAAGACATTTTATCGAAAGAAAAATCATTAGAACAGTTTACACCATTGTTAGATTTATTATTAATTTATAATTTATTATAGCAGTGAGCTTATAATTTCAAATGTCAAAGTATACTTAATAAAATACCAAAACTAAATTTATTTAATATTGTATTGACATTAACTTTACGTCATTACAAGCGCGTGCTCAAGAATTAAACGGAAGTATATGAAAAGTAATAAAAAAGTAGCCAACCCGCATTGGAGCAGCGTGGCGGATTCTTCCTAGCTCCAAAACCCTCTCAGAAATGAGAGGAGGCCTGTGCTCAGTAGTGGGACATTTATAGGCTGAAACTTTACTTTACTTTTTTTTATATGAATAGTTAGGAACTTGCCGTGGGGTGGCGGCTTAAGGGAATCTACCACCTCATCTCACCCCTTGGATGTCGAAGAGTCGACAGAGAGAAAATTAAAACTAGAAGGTGGGCAGCAGCACCTTCTTGGAACATCTGCATAAATAAACTGCGGTTGCTAATCCGTCTGCCAAGCGTTGCAACTATGGCAAAATCCCCTCAAAATGAGAGCTACAAACGTTTGTGGCAATCTATGGGGGAGACCTATGTTCAGCATTGGACTAGTAATAGGTGGAAATGATTATGATGATGATTTGAAGTCAAAGACATAATTTCTTTTTTCAATTTAGGCTTACATAAAGCTCTTATGAACGTGAAAATAGGGTATTCGTTTCATTAAGTGCAGTATGAGTTATTTCCACACATCTTTTAATGTCGACATGAAAAGTTTTTTGAAATCTATGTCCAATTTTTGAGTTACACTTTGTGGAATTTTATAATTTTTAATATATAGATCTACTAAGAAAAGACTTTCTAGTTTTAACCAACTTAAACAATGGAACATCTTACGTGTCGCCTCGACCCATTCTACATGATACATTCACTTTTTTGTTAAATAAATTCATGTTTTCCGTACGTACATAATATTTTCAAAAATAAACGCCTACGGAGGTGTCAAAATATTAGTCTCCTTGAATCTCGTAGCGACTCGCGAGGTCCCAAGGTAAAATTGCCCGAAATGCTTATTTTTGCATAATAAATATTGTTTCCAATCCAGCTGAGGATCCCCATAGTAATATGCCATAGGACATAATACTGAGGAAGTATACCCAATATACTTATTTAGCTGTACCTTCATCGGTAAATTTTCAGCCTATAAATGTCCTACGGCTGAGCACAGGCCTCCTCTCATTTCTGAGAGGGTTTTGGAGCTTATGAATAATCCGCCACCCTGCTCCAATGCCGGTTGGCGGACTTCACATGTCTTTGATATATTTATTATTTCTCAGACATGAAACCTGCATGTCTGAGACGATGTTTTCCTTCACTGCATCATTCAATCATCACTTAAATTGCAATTAACAATTTTAGTGGTGCCGGCACCGGGGATCGAACCCAGGTTCCAGGACCTTCATCAGTAAGTCTAATTAAATCATCTGTCTACCTGAATAATCTGGGTCAATGATATAACAATCTTATTCATAAAAGTTTTAGCAGGTTTATAAGTTAACAAGAATAAAGAAATTGCCGCAACACTATTCATAGACGCTTGATATCGCCAAAACTCGGTATAAGAATTCAACAACGGCAATTCAAGTTACAAAGGTCAGGATTCAAGTCCTACTATAAATATCTACTAAAGAAAAACATGGCCGACTTCAGACGGCAGCTTTTACGGCGAATATATATTATGTTTTATATTAAAATGTAAATGCATTTGTAATTAATAATTGTACAATACATTAAATAACTGCTATTGATATGTCAAAATCTTTAGATTATTTAATAAAAATGTATGCATCGATGTAATTCTAAATCAAATTAGTCACTATTTTTTTTTTAAAACGATGCCCCACAGTATGATGTCTCCTGTATCGTGGGTGCGTTTTACATACATAAATTCCACATGCACAAACACCCAGACCCGGAACAACTATCTGTAGGTCATACAAATATTTGTCCCGTGCGGGAATCGAACCCGCGACGCGCGGCGCAGAAGTCAACCGCTTAACCACTGCGCCAACCGAGCCGACAATTAATAAAATGATTTCTCAACTAAACATGTACGCAGCAGCTTCCGTAAAGCTTCCAGATGGTAACTGATTTAATCGATCTGGTATTTGATTATAGATTGTCTTGCACATGGCATATTTATTTTTTTGAATCTGCATGCTCTTTGGAACTATGTCAAGAATTAGTTTATCTGCGTTTCTCTTATTTCCTTTCGTAACGTATTTTGCTTGCAGAAAAATATGCATATTTTCGTTCACAAATTTGCCATCTTCTAATATGTAAAGACAGGGATAGGGTAATATCTTCAAAGACCTAAAATAAGACTTGCAAGATATGTCAGGTGTTACATTATAAATGACCTTTTTAATTACTAATTTATTAATACTTTTTTTTTGGAGTCTGTGCCATTTCCCCAAATTATAAGAACGTATCTTATTATCGATTCCTCATACGCAACTTAAACAGTAACGGCTAGTTCTTTTACTTTATAATTTAGTTAGTTTGTATAACAAAAAGCTATATATTGCTGCTGCAAACCGTGTTTATACTGTTCTTTCCATTTGATATTTGAGTCAATTATTAAACCAAGAAATGTAGTACAAATAGCATTTAGGAAAGATTTAGCAAGAAAGCGGTTTTTATGTTTTAATAAAATACAATATTCATTTATAATATTCATTTATTTTCATACATATAAACAATAAATCCATCTAAAGCATTATGTGCCTTAAAATATTATCTTACATTTTTCAGCTGCTTATAAGTAACAATATTCAAGGCGAATACTGTAACGGCCAAAAATAAGAAATAATGTTGACGACATTGTGGCCAATTAATTAGAAAATGCATATCAGATTTTATTTTAACTACACAAATACCAGATTATAATGGTATGAATGATCTTGTTTGTAGTTGATAACTTAAAATTTTCTATAATTAATAGAATCAGGCGTTACTTTGCGGAAATCCATTATAATGAATGAAAGTAAGTTACTTTGCTAAGATCCGCATGCAAAATATAAAAATGGTGTATATTACCTAGTTTTTTGAAGAGCACCGCCCAATGGTGCTGGAGGGTACCTGGTGGCGTTTCCTGGTGGCGGTGTTAGTTTGCTTGTGCACGCTACTGAGGGAGGGCGGGCGGTGCTCTTCAAAAAACTAGGTAATTTACACCATTTTTATATTTTGCATGCGGATCTTAGCAAAGTAACTTACTTTCCTTCATTAAAATTTTCTTTTATATCGTAATTTTTGTAAATCAAAGCATTTGGGTTATAATTTCTTGAAACTGTAATCATAAATTCTATTATTTATGAATTTTAAACGCAAGATTTATATGATTTGTTTATTATTTTATTATAAAAGCATCCACTTGCTTTCAGTACTTATGATCATTTCATAAGTAATTCTTCATTGAATTATTTTTTAAGTTAAAATAAAACGGCAGATTGAGAATTCCTAAAGTTGGGAAGTTACGGCAGCAAAAAGAAAACCTATTTACATGCCGGCCGGCTGATTATTGTATACTCTTATTAACTAATAAGTCTTTATCAAATGGTCAGACACAAAGGGGTCGAAATCTTGTGGATTTTTTATTTTCTTCTTTTTATGTAGACGGCAGCTTTTGACCTTGTGGCCCGTCTCCGATTTATTATGAATCGGCTTATACTGCGCCGATACCGAAACACCTTTTTTGTTGTTGTTCAATATATTTTTTTGGCAGCTGTTCAATGTAGATGATTTAACAACTTCGTTCATTCCACTTTGTTTCTTTACGCTATGAATATCGTATTTGTACAAGAATGTTCTAGTGTCCTCTTTTATCGCATTATTTATTTTATATGCATCTGGCGATACTTCAAGCTTGCTGTGATGGAGGCAGGTTGACGTAACCTGAAACAAAATGATTCCTTACGCAACTTTGTTTCTGTAACTTTGGTTTCAAAAATGTGGATGCTTCGCATAAAATTCACATGCACAACAGAAACCGACCCGTGAACTAACGATTTGTGTTTTTTGACAGCTGTTGACCCCGGGTAGGATTAGGGGTCAGATATGTCAAAGTGCGTCTCTTATATTTTTGTTAAATATATTTATATACAGTCGTGTGAACAGAATCTAGCAACGATCTCATACCCGCAAAACTAATGAAGGAACGAATGAGCTATTAAAGTCTGTATCAATAAAATGGCTTGGAAAAATAATCATATCATACAATTTTTTTTATTGAATAAAGTGACGAGACCTGATCGTAAGTGCAGCGTCACCGCCCTGTAATAAATGCTGTTTTACCCAGAACATTTATGTATGGCACCACACTGTGCCAAGTCATCCAGAGACATCAGTTCTCAAGTCTCACATGCCCAGTGATTACACTAGCTATCAGTGCCCTTCAGACCGAAACACAGGAATGTTTGCAAACTACTGCTTCACGGTAGAAGTGCCCTGGAGTGGTACCTTCCTAGAGGGATTCCCACAGTAATCCCACCATCATTAAATTTCATCATCATCATCTACACTTTAGCCTATCACTAGTCCACTGCTGAACATAGGCCTCCCCCATAGGTTGCAACAAATGGTAGTAGCTCTCGTTTTGGGGGGATTTTGCCAAAGTTACCACGCTTGGCAGCCGGGTTGGCAACCGCAGTTTATTTGAACAGATGTTCCAGGAAGATGCTGCTGCCCATCTGGTTTTAATTTTTCCTCTGTCGACTTTTACGACACCCACGTGATGAAATGGGGTGGTAGATTCTCTTAAGCCGCTACCACACGCATTATGTTTACTATAGTCATATTAAGAAGTGAATAATTATTTTAGCGCTTACTAGTAACTAACCATTGGTGCGCGCGCGTACTTAGCTGCACGATCTGCCAGCTCGCTGCGCAGGCGCCACGCGCGCGCAACAGCCCAACGACGCGCCGTCGACGCGTCATCGCCCCGCGCACTGTGCCACCTTCCGACGAAAAAATAAATATCAAAATATAGTATGAAATTTCAGTTTCAAAATATTCCCAGTGATTACACTAGCTCTCAGTGCCCTTCAGACTGAAACACAGCAATGTTTTTTCTTTATTGGATAAAGTGATGAAACGAGCAAAACGTTCACCTGATGATAAGTGCAACGTCTGCCCATAGCAAATGCTGTGTCACCCAGAAGATTTTATGTGTGATACTACACTGTGCCCATCACCCTGAGATATAAGTTCTTAAGTCTCATATGCCCAGTGATTACGCTAGCTCACAGTGTCCTTCAAACAGAAACACAGTAATGTTTGCACACCACGGCTTCACGGCAGAATAACTGGCACTGGGGTGGTACCTACCTAGACTAACTGGTCCTAACTGGTCCTGGGGTGGTAACTACCTAGACAGATTCCTGCATAGGAATCCTACCACCAGTAAAAAATCTTAAGCGAATTTAAGACTTTCATGATTTTCTCATGGACCTATATATCAGAACTTGAACCGCGCATGGTGGCGATGGGCTCACCACCTATCACACCAAGTGCATTATATTGTTTTGGTGAAACGTGGAGTGTGGCAGTCATCTGTTTTTGCAGTGAATGCCCAGTCTCTGACTACCCCTTATGGGATACAGTCGTGATCTTATGTATGTATGTATGTATGTAAATTCCTCATTTCATTGATCCCCAGCTGATTATACTATAATGGTTGGTTTACACGGTGCCATGGAAGTAGGGAGACTCAGATACTACAGTACAGCTGTTCGTGCTAGTATGTTACTTATCAATCTTAATTAACGCATGTGAACTGAGGTGAACTGAGATCGAACGATTTTAAGTGCTGATCTACCACGTGCTCAGCGTTAAGAAAATGTCGTGGGGAAACCGGTCTGTGAATGTGATGTTCATAATGTGAATACCAGGAACAAGCACAAATTAATTATGCAAGTTACCCGACTTCACAGAGTCAGTAACTTTTTCATGGGGCAGTGTACACGTTTTTACAACAAAATCCGAGAAAGTGCACAAAGTCTTTCAATCAAAAAATTGAAACTATTTGTTAAACAAAGACTTTTTAAGCAGGGTTATTATAATATTAAGGAACACATTGATGATGTTAAACCCTGGGAAGGAGGTGATCGCTGCCAAGCTATTTCTACATCTTCATAATACTGCTGTAATTGTATATTTAAAATGACTATTACTGGTTCTGCCCAGGACGGAGGCATTTCTTTGCGAACCAGTGTAGCTTAAAAAAATGACGTTCAATGAGTATTATGTAAATGATCTATATTGAATAAAAATATTCTATTCTATTCTAAAGAAGCCTGCAAACCCGCACTAGAGCAGTGTGGCGGATTCCTCCCGGCTCCAAAACTCTACCAGAAATGGGAGGCTTGTACTCAGCGGTGGGACATTTATAGGCTGTTACTTTACTTTCCTCTACTAATTCATCATGCGAGTTACTGTGATAACCGTATCATACGTAAATGTGGTAGTAACTTGCATTTGGGTTTCTTTCTGTTGGACGGTCATTAAACGACTTAAAATCATTTTGAGACATTCGAAATCACGCAAGCACGCAGCGAACGCGACAGTCCGAATTTCGAGGTTTTAGTAGGAGTTTATTTATGTATTTATGTTAGGGTCAAACCAAACCTGGCACGCGGGCCCCTGGTCCTTGAGCACAGTATCCGATGAAGCTGTAAAAGCCAAAAAGGCTAACAACAATTACATCACCGAAATTATATATTTGTCAATGACACGAGGCGGGTTCTCTCTGTGATATATTACCTCTCATTGTGTAAACAGCCGAGGCGAGCCGAACTACTGACGAAGAACTACACAATCCTAGCAACTTTCTCTTGCCCTATTAGCAGCTCGCAACGTGTTAACCAACCACAATTGTGTTTTTTGTTAATCTACTTATTAAGTTGTATTATTAATAAGGAATCTTATGTACAGAAATACCTGTTAACAAGCTGCAGTATACGAGCCTGCTGCCCAACACTACGTAGTAGCAAACACGCTGAACGTAACGGTAGCAGCGTATTGTGTGACAACGTTGTGCCACTAATCGACAGTCGTATTGCTGACATGTAGTACTGAAGCGAAAGCGGCCACAGCCCTGTGAATCGGTTTTATTTTCAATATTGTTTGTAGTGAAACTTCTTTGGGACGCGAAATAAATAAACAAGAATTAACAATTAACAATTAATTCTTGTTTATTTATTTTTTATCGTTTTTTAAGTTTTAATCGATATTCTAATATATATTATACGTTTCACTTCTGTCACGTGTACTGAGTTTTTGTACTTTTTTCATAATTACTGTATATTCCAGCTTAAATTTCACAATGTCTATTTAGTAATTGAATGTTGATGCCAATATGATAGTCGCAGGAATGGTAACTTTTCAGAAGCCTTCGAAATATATTCAAAGAATCAGACGTTGTTTAATACTAAGTGTGAGCATTGCAAGCATCTAGGTATTGTAAGTTGAAGATAACGAATTAAATAAAATCTAGATTTAAATTATATACTAATTGATTTAGAAGTTGTCATTAATCACACGGCTGTTAATACAAACTGAAGCAGAGGCTATGCGGGTAACTAAACAGTAACATAAGATATACTAAATAATCTTTGAAATATAATAAATTGTTTGGCTACCGAAAATAATTAACGCATTTTCTTACCTCTTTCCTTCAACCAGTTACCATATAATTGATAATGTTCCCAATTCTTTGGTTCGAGGTCTAGCAACCTGTCAAGTATTCCTCTCTTCTCTTCTTGTGGAGTAACCAGCAACAGTTCCAAATACGCCTGGACGAACCTCGGCTCAAGCGATATACACCTCTCTAACATTTTTAATGATTCATTTATTTTGTTCCTTTTCCTAAATAAGAATTCGTTACAATGTTATCGATGTGATTTACAATCATCCAATGAAATATTCATATACTCTTTACGTACCTGTATAGTTTGGCGAGGTTATAATGGGCATTGACATGATCTCGATTATATTTCAGCGCTTGCAAGAAATGATGTTCAGCGCGACCTGATGCCAAGACTAGAGTTCCCAGATTGTTATGAGCACTTGCATAACTTGGCCATAATCTAAGTTGAAAAAACATATTAAACATATAGAAATATCTTTATTTCCATACAAATCCTTGTCTGCTGCTTCAGTTTTCACTGTGTTGCAGAAGGCAATGTCTTCACCACAATCATAACTTTCTTTATATATGATATTAGGATAATGTATATCATTTATTTATATAAAGATACATACATGAAATGCATGTGTGTGTGTGTGTGTGTATATGCTTTTTTTATTTCATAAAAGTGACGGAACGAGCAAAACGTTCACCTAATGGCAAATGCAACGCCTGCCCATAACAAATGCTGTGTCACCCAGAAAATAACTATGTGCCACCACACTGCGCCCTTCACCCTAAGACACCAGTTCTTAAGTCTCATATGACCAGTGATCACACTAGCTCTCAGTACCCTTCAAACCGAAACACAGTAATGTTTGCACACTACCGCTTCACGGCAGAATAACTGGCCTTGGGGTGGTACCTACCTAGACGGATTCCTGCATAGGAATCCTACCACCAACCACCACCTTGTGCGCCTTGTGCTTAATGTATACTTACAAAATAACATGGTCGATAAATTTAAAATGATTCAAAAACATTGAAATGAATACATTTGAAAACTTCATATATAGAGTATATGACGTAGAACAGTATTTATACTTCTTCAAGTTCAGCCTGTTAGTAATCCACTGCTGGACACAGGCTTCTCCCAAGAAAGGACGAATTGCCGTTATTACAATACAATAAGCTCGCTGTTAATCGATAAGGCCACGTATTATACAATTACTTTTATTTAACATATAAATGTATCTTTGTATTGTGTGCAACAAAGAGTATAAATAGATAAATAAATAAAATTATGTAGCACGTCCAAGTTTAAGGTCAAATTTTAATAATATTGATGTTCTCCTAGCCGATTTCGACCATGGCGACAACTTCCGACTACAGTCGAGAGCCATCAACTGCGCAGGAGATATTATAGTGCCACAAGTACACTTGTTGCGCAAACACAGAGGCACTCACTCGTCCCAACCTAGCTGCGCCCGATGTAACGCTGATGCGATAAGATCGGAGGTAGGCTAGGATGCAGTGTCAGAAACACGGGGACAATCACAACACAACCAGACCCGAAAACCAGCAATTTATTTTTTAGCACAAATGTTGGCTCCGGCTGGGATTCGAACCCAGGACCCGCGGCTTAGAAGTCAGGTACTCTGACCACTAGGCCACGCGGTCGTAAGTAGTAAGTAAGTACAAAGTTTATATGCCAGATTTTTAAGTATATAAAAAGTAAAGTTTCAGCCTATAAATGTTCCGCTGCTGAGCACAGGCCTCCTCACATTTCTGAGAGGGTTTTAGAGCTAGGAAGAATCCACCACGCTGCTCCAATGCGGGTTGGTGGACTGCACATGTCTTCGAAACATTTTTTTTTTATTTCTCAGACATGCAGGTTTCCTCACGATGTTTTCCTCCACCGCCGAGCAAGTGGTAAATCAGCACTTAAAATTGCAATTAACATTTTAGTGGTGCCGGCACCGGGAATCGAACCCAGGTCTCTCGCATACTATAAAATTTTAAGTAAGTTAATAAAATAAAATGTCAAAATATGAATATAAATAATCATTAAAATGTTCCCTTCTGTCGACTTTAACAACTCCACTGGGATGTGATGAGGCGGCAGATTATTATTATACGCCTAACTTAAATATTTTTTTACGTTATTTATCTATGTATATTTATATATAGTCAGTTATTGTTCCTTTAACACATTATTATTTGAGCGTCCATAGCCTTATGGTTTCGGGTACGGACTACGATACATGGTCACAGTCCGAGCGCGCCATTCGACTTTTGTCGTAAACCAGACTAGGATATACTTCTAGACTCATTTGGAATTAAAATGGAACTAGCGGTGTTAATAGAATTGCTGGTTATCTTTTAAAAAAATGGTAAGCATAGAGAAAAATGAGAAAAATAAAAACATCTTTAAAATATCATAAAAATTTCTGGTTACTTTTATGTCAATGTTGTTTTGTAAATGTATGTGTTGCACTTCAGCGGTCTTTGCTAAATAAACTTTTTCTTTCTTTCTTTCTATCCTTCTAAAAATCACAAGGAAAACTCTAGAAACTTAGTATCATCTCGTTTGACTGTTGTCTACACTTCGGAAACGGTTCACGATTCTGCAGTCTCCTTTTTTTTTGCATATTCTTGACATACTTTAGTAAGTCCTACTGAAAATTGGCAGCGGCTAAAGAAAATTTTGCTTAGCTGTATACATCGAGTTTCGAAAGTTGTAAAACTTACTTTAATGCTTCCTTGTAGTGTTTGATGGCACTTTCTTGTTGCTCGATGTCTTTCAAAAAATTTGCAAAGTTGTAATGTAGCTTCGCATTATGCGGTAGAACAGCCAAATCAGCTCTAAAATATAAAAACCACCAATTGTACCATTAGTACATCTATGATCTATCCCGTGTCTCGAGTTACATGGGCATCTCTGGTTCTAAAATTATGTTAGGCGATGTAAATCCCGAGCCATATGATCGGTGTCGGGTAAAGAAGAAGTAGATGTTTTCCTACCGAGGTATAATAGGAGGCGACTAAGATATTGTAGGAGCAATGTTTATAGATGCAGAATAATACTATAATATGGATATATATATACTCGTGGAAACGCAATAGTATATCTAATAGGGTATCTGCCTACCCCTTTTAAGGAAACAGGCCGACCACCGGAGGCAGAGCCGAAAAGTGTCCGCCACGCTGCTCCTATACAGGTTGGCGGACTTCGCATGTCCTCTATACCTCAGACGTGCAGCTTTTCCCAGCATTGGACCACACCTTTCGCTCAATTTCCTCTCGCGGGAAACGAGACGTGACGGATGGCAAACCACGTTCTTCTATCACGATCTTAGTGCCCATTGCTATCCCACAAGCAGTATCTATAGTGACAGCATTGCATATTATGGTATTATTCTGCACAAACAAAGGCTGTTTGTATAATGCTTTTGTCGCCTCTTATGACACCTCGGTGGAAAAAAGGTATACTTGCCTCGGGATTTTTTATCGCATAACATAATTTCAAAACCACAGATGCCCATGTGACTCTAGACTCAGTGAGATCAATACGACGTTATTGAGAGAGGTAGGCGTTATTCTACTCTTACACCTGTCGCTACCAACTACAATTGTTTTAAATTAATTATCAAAAGTAATATGAGAATTTAATACTACTTACCTAAGAAGGGACTCTCTGGTCCTCCAGTCATAATTCCGGAGTTGAGTCCTGGCCGCTCCACTAGCTACCAGCACTGCAACTCCCATCGCTAGCAATTGTCTACCACGCACAGTTCTACGCCACATTAATTGAATACCATATACCGTTATCAAAACCGATCCCACACTGTAAAAAAAATACTGATAAAAATGTTTCTTTGTGTAGTGAAAGACTTCTGAAAGGCAAATTTCAGTTACTCTTCTATTATGAACTTAAGATTCATCCGGAAAAGATGCTTGAGATATTTTTTTTAGTTTTTATGTAATAACACGAACGCTTATACAATTCTCTTACAACACGTGGTAGTGGTGGTAGGATTCCTATGCCGGAATCCGTCTAGGTAGGTACCACACCAGTGACAGTTATTCTGCCGTGAAGCAGTGGTGTGCAAACATTACTGTGTTTCGGTTTGAAGGGCACTGTGAGCTAGCGTAATCACTGGGCATATGAGACTTAGGAACTTATGTCTCAGAGTGATGGGCACAGTGTGGTGCCACACAGAAATTGGGGAATGGGCAGACGTTGCACTTAATATCAGGTGAATGTTTTGCTTTATCCAATAAAAAAAAAACACAAAAACGCCTCTTTAATTCAAGATATTTTTTACAATACTGGCTTATTTTACGCAGGTGAAACAGCGGATTTCACCTGCGTAAAATAAGCCGACAATTGCGCCACACGGCATGGTACCTCGCTGACTTGAGTATTAACAGTTCGGCCTTTCTTCGACTCTCAGCCTGCGGCTCCTTAAGGTCTTAGTATAAAATTTCATAGACTAAAACGTTCTTTAGTAAATGGGCTATCTAATGCAAAAATACTTATTTAAATCAAATTAGTATGTCTTGAGATAAGCGCGTGCAAACATTCAAACTCTCCAGCTTTATTACAGTAGATTAAAATCCGACTGTTTATGCATTAATGTGCATTTGTGAATTTGACCGCTAATTGGTAAAAAAAAACTATTTCGTTACTTTATTAAAAAGTAAGCGTTACAAAATATGTGTTCTTGTCTTGTATATTTTCGGTGATGTGATTGCTGTTAGCAACATTTTGCACAAATGTTGACTCCTGCTGGTATTTAAACCCAGGACCTGCGATATAGAAGTCAGGTACTATAACGACTAGGCCACGAGGTTGTGTCACCTAATAAAACCTATATACCTAATGTACGCTAAATATAGTTTTAATATAAAATGATATAAGAATAAACGAAATCTATAATCTGTAATCCAATCCATTGTCAATAAAAATGCTTACCTGGGTATGTACAGTACTCTCTCCGCAACCACAAAACCCACAGTGACTAACAAATTGGATGCGGGAAGGTATGGGAAAACCAACAACATCAGTCCGACGGCGGCCGGCGTGTGGCGTTGTATCTATAACATTTTAAATGATTTGGTTCGTTTTATATCTGGCCTCACAACAATAATTGCATAGTTTATGCGTAAAAGTTAGTCGCTCACCTCCATATCCACCAAACAGCAGTAAGATAAGGCTAACAGACCAAATAAAGCGACAACGGTAACCATATTTCGTGAATCCCATCCACTGGTTATGAGTGGAACAGATCCCATCTGCCAGTCGTGACTAAGTGTCCAAGGGCATAGTAATAACCACCAATTGAAAGCCGCAAGGTAACAAAATGTCATTAGCCTGCAAGAAAACAACAGTTTTGAAAATAAGGATATATATATCATAGTGGTGATAGATTTCCAGCTATACAGCAGTTGGTCCGACGGATACCTCTGTAGAGATGGATTCTACACAGATAATGAATTCCTGACATGCCTTATCGTCGACCAAATATATAAATTGTAATTATTATTACAAAATTATGACATCTGTATTATAAGTTTTACTCATTGTTACGACTTTATGCTTCATGTTTGTGCATTGTGTCACTAGTTTAATTATTTTTAAATCACTGTTTTAAATTTGTGTACTGTATTATTGGCATTGACAAATAATTTCATAATGATTTCTTATATTTACGCGAACACTACACATTTAAATGAAACTAATTTTACGGATTTTATCGCGTTTAATTTTTATTTACAACCCGACGTTTCGAGTGCTTTACAGCACCCATGGTCACGGGGGGACTGAGGTGACAGATGTACATACCACTGCAAGACTTCAAGACACAGTTAGCTGTTTCTGTCGTAGATCGGACCACAAATAATAATTAAAAGCTGAAGGTACTCCGGGTTAACTACAACATGAGGACATCTGTCACCTCAGTCCCCCCGCGTTATAAATAACAAAATTAAACGCGATAAAATCCGTAAAATTAGTTTCATTTAAATAATTTCATTATCATTTACTAGTCATTTCCATTATTTTAAATTTATATGTTAGCTGACTGTGAATTTTATCAGTGGTCCCGACAGACACTGCTGTAGCATCATGCTAAGTTGTTGCTGCCATCCAGTATTAACTGAAATCTATTTATTGTCTATTGTATTTACTATGTAGTGATTGGTATTAATTTTTAGCTACAAATAAAATTTGTTTCTTTCTTTCTTTAATTGAATTTAATGGAGATATATCTGGACGGATTCCTGCATAGGAATCCTATCAACAGCAGAAATCTTTACAATGACAAGTATACATTTCAGCAATCAGTAATGATATTATAATACCTGACGGTAAATGACGGATGGAACGCCGGCGGGTTATCTTGCGGCGAGAATGCCGGAAGCGAACCTTGCAGCATTGCTATCCTGAAGATTGCCAACAATGCAAGTGCTGCAAATCCACGCGCTACTCGACTATATACACTATCTCCTTTCCATCGGGATCTTGTAGGAGATGAGCTGAATTAAAAATTAAACATAATCACAACACATAGAAAAAATACCCTGTAATCGATATAAACGTTTTTTGAACGAAAGTATCCAAATACAATCAAACATCGAATAGTAAAAGAAATTAAATGTTAAGCAAATTTCTTGTTGATTTTCGAATATGGTGAGAACTTCCGAATTCAGTTTTGAAGCACTCACATGTAACGGTCATTTGATAAGATCACAGGCAGGCTAAAATGCATTGTTAGAGACATGAGGATAATTAGAACACAATCAGATCCGAAAACCAACAATATGCGTTTTTGCACTAATGTCGACTTTGGGATTGAGATCCAGGACCCAAAGTGTTTAGTATATATTATGTACTTATTTTAAATTATTTTTCCCCTTTATATTAACTTCCTAGAACAACTACCTCATTCTGTCTCTGCATTGCCCTTTGGTAGACTGGTAGAGAATGCCTCAGGCATTAAGTCCGCCTATGTACTTGAGTGTACATACATACATACATAAGATCACGACTGTATCCCATAAGGGGTAGTCAGAGACTGGGCACTCACTGCAAAAGCAGATGACTGCCACAATCCACGTTTCACCAAAACAATATAATTCACCTGGTGTGATAGGTGGTGAGCCCATCGCCACCATGCGCTAATGGGTGCACAGTGAAGTTTTATTCCTTACTCGCCTTTTACGAGATCCATTGGATGAGATGGAGTGGTAGTATTCTTTTAACGAGCCGCCGCCACACGGCACTACTTAACTTACTACTAACTATTTACGAACTACACTTCACTACATTTAACTTCATATACTTGAGTGTATATGAAGTTTTCGGAAGTGTTTCGGATGAGAAAATATTCTGAATGAAAGAAAGGAAGAAGGAAAAAAAAAGAAAGAAAAATGTTTTATACACGGTTCAAAATACAACACAATTATTAAAAAACAAATATTTAAAAAATATATAAAACAACAATACAGCTTAAAATTAAGTAAATTATGTTAAAAAATATATTTAACTTAAAACTTGGATAATGGCAGCTCCAATAGAGTAGTAATAGACTATACAGCGAAAGCTGAAAGTGCTGTTTTTATCTGTGCCGTGAAATGGTTGCAATGGCAATGGCCGCTTCTGTGCTATTATAGCCTCGGCGCTGATTTTCAGCGAGACCAACACGGACACTCCACTTTTCTTCTCCAGTTTTTAAATATATGTTGGCTTGACTTGTTAATGGTACGCTTTTGTTTTGTCAAAGCGGGACATTTTTGTGTATTTTGGAAACGTGACACACAGTATAAAAGCGGGACTTATAGTCACGTTAAGTATACTGCACAGTCAGTACACAGAGGTTAGTTTCAGTAACGATAATACGTTTTGTATCCTTGTTGATATGATAATTACCGTGTTATTGTTCCCCAGCAGCGGTACAAGTCAAAAACTATGTTAAAGAGCAATGCCGTTAATCCTGTTTCTTTCGCTAGCATGCTGAGTGCCGCCAGCACCACACTCGACCATACACGTTGCTTACCGGATGACCTATAAACATGTCCGTCTTTAACTTTTATAAAATGTATCTAAAAAAAAAGTAAAAGTAACAGCTTATAAACGTCCCACTCCTGAGAACAGGGGGTCTACTACGAATATCGAAATAAGAAGTTTCGGCTGACGGATCGCACGTTTCCTACTACGATATCACCCTTCACTAAACATGCATTCTATTGGTTGCCTATGGATCCGAAAGAAGGCCTTTCTTAGAAGTCGCATCCAAAGAAATTTGGTAGTAGGGTTTATGTTCGACATCCGTGTTTGCTTCGAATGAATCCGAAAGTTCCTACTTCGATTTTTGTTGCAGACCTTTCCGAGAAGGTTATCGAGTCGCAAAGAGTTACTCCAATGCAATTATTTTTTTTTCAAGTTTCCTCACGATGTTTTCCTTCACCGCTGAGAACGTGGGAAATCAGCACTTAAAATTACATAACAATTTTAAAGGTTCTACAAAAAAACGAATTTATATAAATATACACAAATTGTATAACCAGTTGTCAAATAATTAAGTGATTTAGTTCTATTTGTTTGAAGTCAACAAGTAGCTAACAATTAGAAATCAATTGGCGGCTCATTTCGACCAGCGGTTAAAAAAAATACTTAAGATCATTACTTGTTGGAAAATTTTCATTCATTTGTTCATGAGGTTATTTTGTTAATACACACAAATCATACATTTTCGTAATTAATTTAGTAATGTATATTTAAAATGACTGAAAAAAAATTCCGCTGGGTTTCTTACTGGTTCTTCCCAGGACAGAGGCATTTCTTTGCGAACCAGTGTAGTTAAAAAAACTGATGACGTTCAATAAGTATTATGTATATGATCTGTATTGAATAAAACATATTCTTTTCTATTCTATTCTGTTCTAATATAACATGGTAGGTCCACTGAAGATGTAGATAGTATTTTTAAAAATATAATATGAATAGACTTTGTGAATATCTTTCCAAAAACAACACTCCAACTCCGAACAATGTCAAACAACTTTCTAAGAACATTAACAAAGTATTGCCAAGTGTCCGAACGATCCCCTCTCTAACTGTTTCAAGAGACAAGCTTAAATATATCGCCAACATCGATTTTGTTATCTCTAGTACTAATATTAGGAACGTTCAGTTTGATCTACTTCCTTTGACCCACGTTTTCATTAACTGGCTTTCGTGTATGTCTGTTCGGGTCAAATTTAGACATTGATTTGACTTCCTGACGACCTAGAGACTTGAAACCTTAAGCATAGCTTAGAACCGGATGACAAGTCATAATTAACTCGTAATTAATTTATTGAAAATGAATATATTAGCCCGTAGTAGTAGCATTACCTTTTTAATAAAAAAATGTACATTCTGAAACTGTTAGTATATTATTTAGATACTTGTAGTTTTCCAGAAAAACTAAAAAGCATATTGTTCATGTTGAATTTGGATGTATGATAGATGGATGATAATGTGTCTAAAGGTTTTAATTGAAATTAACAGAACTTTCTTAGATAAAAACAGACTATATTTGTTTTGTCTTAATATCTATACCAAAACTAATGCGTTAGTTTATTTTTCGTTATTTCCACCTATCACTAGTCCACAGCTAAACATAGGCCTCCCCCATAGATTACCACAAAAGCTTGTAGCTCCCATTTTGAAGAGGTTTTGACATAGTGGCCACGTTTAGCAGGCTATTTATTCAGATGTTCCAGGAAGATTCTGCTGCCCATCTTCTGAATTTCATTTTCCCTCTGTCAACTTTTCCAACACCTACTGATGAAATGGGGTGGTGGATTCTCTTAAGCCGCCACCACACGGCAAAGTTATTCTTATTCTTTTTGAAGACGATGCCCCAGAGTAGGTTTTTTCCTGTATCGCAGGTGCGTTCAACAGATATAAATTTCACATGCAGAACACAATCAGATCCAAAAACCAACAATTTGGTTTTTTCGCACAAACTTAAAAGTCAGGTAATGTGACCAATTCTTCACAGGTTATATAAAATACTACACAGAATTACTGATATGTTGTTTATCTTATCCGCAAACTTACCCATGATAAAGTAGAAGCGATGAGAGAAACAGAACACAAGCCAATACGTCAGCTCGACCCACTATACCTGCCACCTGTAAATAAATGAGAGCTTCGTACTATTTTTATTGGATAAAGTGACGAAACGAGCAAAACGGTCACCTGATGGTAAGTGCAACGTCTGCCCATAACAAATGCTGTCACCCAGAAAATTTCTGTGTGCATAGTAATCCTACCACCAGCACTTACGAATAGTTACTAAAAGAGTCTTTGTTCGTATTTAGTTATTATAATACATTCATACACACCTTTTTTCCATAGAAGGAGTATGCAGATACCACACCCGTATCCGACTTTTCGCCCCCTTTGGGAAACGCGACGTGACGGGTGGCGAACCATGCCACCGCCATTTTGGCACGATTCAAAAAGGTCTTGCTCCCCAATGCGTTTCCCCGAGCAGTGTAATAATTGCCTCTTACGACATCTTGATAGGAAGAGGTAGGTGCTATTGTACTCTGCTAGACACCTATTGGCTAGTTTTTTTTTATTGGATTAAGTGTCGTAACGAGCAAAACAGTCACCTAATGATAAGATGCAACGTCTGCCCATAACAAATGCTGTGTAACCCTGAACACTTCTACGTGTCATACACTGCGCCCTGCTGTTAGGTTGCTAAGAACCAAAAAATGAAAAATATTAAATGTCGTATATAACCTAAATTTTGAAGAGCACTGCCCGCCCTTCCTCGGTAGCCAAGAGAACCGCCGCCTGATACCCTCCACCACTACAAAACTACCACTAGGCAATATACTCAACTGAAGTCGAGACCACGACACGTGTTTCACCTTAAAACGAGGCATTATCAAGTGATATTGACTCTACGACAGACAGCCAATGAGTGGCGGTGTTAGTTGCTCGTGCTCGCTACTGAGGTTGGGCGGGCGGTGCTCTGCAAAAACTAGGTAATATACACCATTTTATACTTTGTATCTTAACAAATTAACTTTATTTCCTTCATTTATGGTATATTACCTGATTTTAACAGCACCAACCCCTAAATCCAGCTTCCAAGCCTACATTTAATAATTTTCTATTTATCTGTCTTATGTACTTGAACTTGTACTTGTACTTGAGAAATAATATTTTTTTGACTGCGATATATTACGTTATGAGAAACATTTTTTTTTATTGTATAAAGTGATGAAACCAGCAAAACGTTCACCTGATGGTAAGTGCAACGTCCGCCCACGACAAATGCTGTGTCACCCAGAATATTTCTGTGTGACACCACACTGCGCCCGTCACCCTGAGACATCAGTTGCTAAGTCTCAAATGCCCAGTGATTACGCTAGCTCTCAGTGCCGTTCAAACCGAAACACAGTAATGCTTGCACACTACTGATTCACGGCAGATTAACTGGCCCTGGGGTGGTACCTACTTAGACGGATTCCTGCATAGGAATCCTACCACCAGTATAAACTTCGAGTACATTGATGAATTTGTAAATTTGTGTTTGAAAATTTGTAATATTGAATAGAAAATTCATACTCTTAAGTCCCCGTAGAAAAAATGATACCGCTTCTTTGTGTATCAATCATTGCAAGTTAATTTTGTAAAGTAGAGAGGTGTCCGGAAGAGTAGAATAGCACCTACCTCTTTCCTACCGAATTATCGTAAGAGGCGAAATCAGTATTGTACGGGCAACCTATATTCGTGCAGAATATTATGCAAAACTGACACTATACTACACTGACACTTCTCGTTTCCCGCGGGGACGAAAAGTGGTATCCGGGTGTGGTCTCTGCCTACCCCTCATATGTGAAAAAGGCGTGACTGTATGTATTTTATATAATAACTAATCTAATATCGGAATTCAATTATTATTTCCAAAAGTTATCTTCTGGCAATATCTGAAAATTAAGATTTTGGCTGAATGATGTTCTCCTGGCCGATTTTTGGCCACGGCGACATCCACCGAATATTGTCGGAAGTTATCAACGCAAACACAATATCACTCACTTGTCTCAACCTATCCGTAGCCGATGTAACGCTCATGCGATAAGATCGAAGATAGGCTAGGATGCAATATTAGAGGCACAAGGATAATTACAATACAACCAGATCCGAAAACTAACAATTTGTGTTTTGGACAAATGTTGGAATCCGGCTGAAATTCAGACTCAGGATCCGCAACATAGAAATCAGGTACCCTGACCACTAGGCCGCACGTTCGTCATTTAAACACTCTTTTTATGATGCGATATATTATATTTTCATTTAATATAAAGATGTCATGAAGGAAAGTAAGTTACTTTGCTAAGATACAAAATATAAAAACGGTGTATATTACCTAGTTTTTCGAAGAGCACCGCCCGCCCTCCCTCACTAGCGTGCACAAGCAAACTAACACCGCCACCAGGAACCGCCACCAGGTACCCTCCACCAACCACTACAATACTACCACTAGATAATATACACCACTGAAGTCGAGAACACGACACGTGTTTCGCCCCAAAACGAGGCATTATCAAGCGTCATAGACTCTACGACAAACGGCCGCCGATATTTTGCATGCGGATCTTAGCAAAGTAACTTACTTTCCTTCATTATAATGGATTTCCGCAAAGTAACGCCTGATTGTATTAACTATATAAAGATGTCACACAATGTTGGTTCACAACAGAGTTTTATTTCAAGAGCACGGCAAGTAGAGTTCCCATAAATTCGAATAAGAGTCCACGTAGTCTACGCTAACGTGATTACTTAAGTAGAGTGTAAACTTACAAGCGATCCCCGCACAATTTTACCGAACAAAGGCATAACTTGATCCCGATAAACTCTACTCTCGGTGGAAGTTATTCAGCGCTCACGTATTTTATTTAAGGTAGTTAAATGTCTACATATATTAGATTTAGAGCCGTGGTAGCTCAGGGGCGAGGCGCTCGCTTTTAATTTCATAGTACGCGAGTGACCTGGGTTCGATTCCCCGTGCCGGCACCACTGAAATTGTTAATTGCAATTTTAAGTGCTGACTTACCACGTGCTCGGCGGTGAAGGAAAACATCGTGAGTAAACCCGCATGTCTGAGAAATTAAAAATATTTCGAAGACATGTGAAGTCCGCCAACCCGTATTGGAGCAGCGTGGCGGATTCTTCCTAGCTCCAAAGCCATCTCAGAAATGAGAGGAGGCCTGTGCTCAGTAGTGGGATATTTATATGCTGAAACTTTACTTTTTTTACTTATATATTATTTCTCAAAGAAGTTTTTGTCGGTATGATATATCTCCGTTAATACTTTATCAACATTAATATTTGATACGCCAATTTTAAGATTATTATTCCCTCTAATGATGAAAAATAAGTTAATGTCTTAAAAAATGTTAAAATGTTAAAAGAATGATTTTTGTGTTTAATTAATTAAATTTAATTGTAGAAAGCACCTAATGTAACAATCTATTCAACCAACAAACACGACAGCTGTCGGTTAGAGTTGTTTAAATTCTTCAAAGAAGCCATCAGTTCATAATTACGAATAAAAGCTGTTCGCACAATACCATAATAGTCTTATGACACTTCAGTCGGAAAGAAGTAGGTGCTGTTTCACTCTGCCAGACACCTACCGCATGCAGATTCCCATCACCAGTAAAATATCTTGTGCAAGCACGCGTTATGGTCGCAGTGGCTATTTGAAACTGTTTTTAAGAAATTTGATTCATGAACAAAGTAATTTCAAGTCATAACAACATCATCAATCATCAACAGCCTATAAATTTTTTTTTTTTTTTTTTTTTTTTCTTTGTTAAAAAGAATGCTAGCAATGCTATTAACATTACTAATATTCCTGTTAACCACTCCAACTAAGCGTAAAAGCTTGTGCTAGGAGATGGTTCACGACAATAGTCGAATGACGGGCTCGATCCTGCGACGTCATGTTTCGCAGTCCGTACCCTAAACCATTAGGCTATTGCCGCTTAAATATACGATATAAATATACGAAGAAAATATGTTACTTTTCTGTTAATGTATAATCGAATCTTTCGATTTCTTGATTGAATTCTATGTCATCACGTACCCTATTCAATGTACCCTAAAATATTTTGGCTCGAGGCTTCAACATGAGTTCGTAATACAGGTATACAAACTTGGAAGCTCTACCAACTTTTAAGATGCTTACAAGGAATTCGCGCATTGAATAATTAATTTCACATTAACGCTTTGAAAATAATAAAATAACAGATTCTTTTAAATATATATTTTTAAATGAAACTAATATTACGGATTTTATCGCGTTTAATTTTTCTATTTATGATCCGACGTTTCGAGTGCTTTACAGCACCCATGGGCACGGGAGTCCTTCTAAAAATATAATGTATAGTGTTCACGTGATATAAGAAATCATTATATATTTTTAAGTTTCTGTGTGACAAAATTGTTTTGTTTCATAAGTTACAAATAATTTTTGAACGATTAAGCATGATAATTATATTTTATTATTTTTTTATATTATTTCTTCTATTATACGTGTATTATAAAATGTGTTTGTATATTGGCCAGGGAGTACTTCACCTAGTGGCTTTGTCCGGCAAATAAGGCAGAGTACCGAGAAAGCGTCCCGGCTTATGCATTTCGTACCTAATTATAAGTTGGCGTGAACGTATTTATGTTCGTATGTATTATAAAAAATACGATTGAACTGTGAATTGTTACTGTTTCATAAAAAAATCAAAAAAAATACTCGTTTTGCATATTTTACATTCATATTTACAAGGATTCTGCATTATTATTTGTTATATTGTATAAGTAAACACCTACAACTACAATCAGTTCTTAAGTTTCATGTGCTGAGTATTTACACTAACTCTCAGTGTCCTTCAGACCAAAACAGTAATGTTTGCACACCACTGCTCCACTGCCGAATAACCGAGCGGTAGTACCTATCTAGGCGGATTCCTGCATAGATATCCACCTGTAAATGTTTATTCATGTTTCCTAAAGAATCAATATATAAGTTAGCAACTGTGATGACTTTTTATAGAAGCGCGCGTAAAGAACCTAAATCGATACGTACAGTCTCGGCTAAGTGTGAAACCGTGTAGGTAGTGGAATTTTATGTTCGTATTTGAAAGTACGTAATACTTCTTTGAGTTTACTCCAATTCCTTTGGTATCTGAGTTCCATTTTATGGAACTTTCTGTTTTTTATGTAATACATAAGCCTTGGTAGCTGTGGTAGCTCAGCGGCTAGGAGCTCGCTATAAATTTCATACTACGCGAGTGACTAGGGTTCGATTCCCGGTGCCGGCACCACTGAAATTGTTAATTGCAATTTTAAGTGCTGATTTACCACGTGCGCGGCGGTGAAGGAAAACATCGTGATGAAAAACAGGAGGTTGGTTTCCTTATTTGATAGTTGTATATTACAGAAATATCAACATTAAAACGTCGCATGAAAAATAAAAACGTCGAGGCTTTTAAGATTTCAGTTATATTCATGAAATAACTTTAAAGATTAAAAAAAAAACCTCTTAATAAAATATTTTTAAGTAATCGTATCCAGCAAACAGTTTTGAAGCGAAAACTGTTTTGTGCGATACTTCACAATAGAATAAGTCGTAATTCTTTATAGTGCTCAGATCCTGTCACGTAAAAGTGGTACCGCAGCCATTTCTGGACTGACCATACCAAATATCAACTTTGTCTTAGATGTCACCTTTTTTAGACGTAACTTTAAAGTCAGTTTAAAGCTTATGTTTCGCACGATGGGGTAAAGTTTCAAGTCTATCGATGTTTTACAGGTTACATTTAGCCGATGGGTGTCCGGCAGAGTAGAATAGCACCTACCTCTTTCCTACCGAGGTGTCGTAAGAGGCGACTAAGATATTGCACGGGCAGCCTTTATTCGTGCAGAATAACACCATAATGTGAAAAGCTGCCACTATAGTGCTCGTAAGAACGCTCGTAAGAGTGCCGTGTGGTGGCGGCTCGATAAAAGAATACTACCACTACATCTCATCCAATGGATCTCGTAAAAGGCGAGTAAGGAATTAAACTGCACTGTGCACCCAACAGCGCATGATGGCGATGGGCTCACCACCTCTCACACCAAGTGCATTATATTGTTTTTGGTGAAACGTGATTTGTGGCAATCATCTGTTTTTGCAGTGAGTGCCCAGTCTCTCACTACCCCTTATGGGATACAGTCGTGATCTAATGTATGTATGTATGTAAGAACGCAGTGGGCAGAAATAATTTTTTATGTACTAAAAAAGCGGCGGCGAGGTTCGCCACCCGTCACGTCTGGTTTCCTACTGGGGAGAAAACCGGTCTACGCGACTGTATGGATGTATCGATATTGCAAACCGGGCCCACAGAAAAATTATTCTTCGATTTTTTTTTATTTGATAAAAGTGACGGAACGAGCAAAACGTTCACCTGATGGAAAGTGCAACGTCTGCCCATAACAAATGCTGTGTCACCCAGAACAGTGTGACACCACAATGCGCCCGTCACCTGTGACATTAGTTCTTAAGTCTCATATGCCCAGTGATTACGCTAGCTCTCAGTGCCCTTCAAACCGAAACACAGTAATGTTTGCACACTACTGCTTCACGGCAGAATAACTGGCCCTGGGGTGGTACCTACATAGACGGATTCCTGCATAGGATTCGATTCGTCCATACCTGTTTTACCATCGGCTAACTGGGCGTAAGGATAAATTCCCTCCAGATGTTGTCGAATTGTCTCATGTTTTCTTTCGACACGATAAAATGTAAAATTTTTTTTAGTGAATAGCCATTTTGTAAGATAACATTTCTCTTTCGTCTCATCTCGACACCGCTTAATATTGGGTGGGATTATAGACAAACGTTGGTTTTATGATGTATCATTGAGATATCTGAAAATGCTATGAAATGAAATTGAAACAACATGATAATGAAATTTGCTAATTACTTTCTTTCCTTCGTCGTCGTCGTCGTTTCAGCATAACACTAGTCCACTGCTGAACATAGTCCTCCCGCATAGATTGCTACAAAAGTTTATGGCTTTCGTTTTAGGGGTATTTTGCCATAGTTGCCACGCTTGGCAGGCGGGTTGGTAACCGCAGTTTATTTATTTGGATGTACCAGGAAGATGCTGCTGCCCATCTCCTGGTTTTAATTTTCCCTCTATCGACTTTCACGACACCCACGTAATGAGATGGTGTGCTAGATTCTCTTAAGCCGCCACCACACGGCATTCATTATAATGGAATCCCGCAAAGTCACGCCTAATTCTATTAACTATATCTGGAAATAATATTTTCCTTTTTTTATTGGTTAAAGTGATAAAACGAGCAAAACGTCAAAATAACTGACCCTCAAATGGTACTGGTAACTTGTACGGATTCCTGCATAGAAATCCTATCACCAGTAAACTCTGCTTATAAATATATTGTGTGTATATATTATACTTGGAAGAACTTTAATTAGAAGTCTGCTTCAGCACGTAATTAGGTGGGCTCAAGTAAAGTGGCCGTAAAACGCCACCTTTCATATGGCGGGTCACGAAAAGCGGCCCAATTACTGGAAAACATGCTCTCCATCATAAACGACCGGGTTAACAATGTGCCTATATCTTGACGATGGCGTGGCCTAGTGGTTGGCGTACGTCAACTACGCCGCGGGTTCTGGTTTCGAATCCCAACCGGAGCCAACATTTGTGTTTTTTTGTATTTGATAAAAGTGACGGAACGAGCAAAATAATTACCTGATGGTAAGCGCAACGTCTGCCCATAACAAATGCTGTGATAGTGTTATAATGGTTAAGGTTATGAATATGGTTGCGGTTCCCGGTGGCGGTGTTAGCTTGCTCGTGCACGCTACTGAGGGAGGGCGGGCGGTGGTCTTCAAAAATAGGTAATATACATCATTTTATATTTTGGATGCGGATGTTAACAAATTAACTTGATTTTCTTCAAAATATACTTCGTTCAATAATAATGTTTAGTATTTGTAGTAAGAATTAGTAGTTTAGTAGCAAATTGTATAAGTATTATTTACTATAAGTAAAAGAATAAGCAATCACAACATTTGAAATTTGTTTTTCATGTCAGCAACTGTGACAATATGTCGCATATAGCCGTCACATGTCGAATAATGGAGCTGAATTTAAAATACTTTTATGGGGCGTGTAATGTCGTCAAAGAATATATAAGCGAGCGTGTACATATATTGTTGTGTGGGAGCAATATTTTGTAAGTAGCTAAAATTTCAAATATATTATTAAAGCCGTCTAGGTAGGTACCACCCCAGGGTCAGTTATGCCGTGAAACAGTAGTGTGCAAGCAGTACTGTGTTTCGGTTTGAAGGGCACTGTGAGCTAGCGTAATCACTGGGTATTTGAGACTTAAGAACTAATGTCTCAGGGTGACAGTGGGATAGGGCGCAGTGTGGTGTCACACAGAAATATTCTGGGTGACACAGCCTTTGTTGTGGGTGGACGTTGCACTTACCATCAGGTGAACGTTTTACTCGTTTCGTCACTTTATACAATAAAAAAAAAACATTTTTTTTTAATTAGTAGCTGATGCCCGTGACTTCCCCCGCGGAAATGAAGGTTTTTTAAATATTCCGTGGGAGCTATTTGATTTTTCGGGATAAAAGTATCCTATGTCCGTCTCCAGGATACAAGCTATCTAACGTATATAACATATATCTTCCCATAATCCGCATTGCAGCCAAGCCAAAACTATAGGAACGCAATATGGAGCAATAACTTTTTGACTCGCATCAAAATGGCGGCGACGTGGTTCACCACCCGTCACGACTCGTTTCCCGCGGCGGCGAAAAGTTGGCTACGGATGTGGTTTCTGCCTAGACCTATGGGAAAAAGGCGTGACTGTATGTATGCAGCCAAGCTATTCTGCATCAGCTACTTGCATCCGTGAGCTTGTCACAAAACCGTGCAGGTGCGTGGTTGCTCCACAAGAAACTTTCTAGCCAACAATTAGCGGTTAAGAAGTGGTATTATATAGTATATATACATATAGTATATATTAGTATTGTTGTATATATTATATAATGATACTCGTACCTGTTAATTTGCATCTTAGCAAATTAATTAAGTTTCTCCCCTATACTGTAATATATTTTCGCAAAGTAACACATGAATCTGTTTTTATAAATTTGAATTAAATAATCATCATCATCATCATCATTTTAGCCTATCACAAGTCCACTGCTGAACATATTTCCTCCCCGATATTTTCTTTTATCTGGGGGGATTCGCCACGCTTGGCCACGCTTGGCAATCGTAGTTTATTTGTTTGGATATTTCAGGAAGATGCTGCCGCCCATCCTGGTTTTTATTTCTCCCTCTCTCGACTTTTACGACACCCATGTAATGAGATGTGGTGGTAGACTCTCTTACGCCGCTACCACATAAAAATAGATAAAAATCTTACCGCTTCAGTATGAATTGGATGCACAGCGAATAGTAAAGCCGCTAGAGCTGCGAACGGCCTCTGCAAACGCGCTACGACAGCGCCGGTGCGAGCGACCAGCGCACAGCAAGCGGCATGCAGCGCAACGTTGCTGGCGTGCCACCACCATATCGAAAGGCCGCATAGCATGTAGTTTAATCTGGAACAACAGTAAACGTACATTTTTAATAACGTTAAGGTTTTACTAAAGAAAATACACTACGAAATGGAGAAAATAATAAAGGTGCACACAATTTTACATACATACATACATAAGGTCACGATTGTATCCCATAAGGGGTAGTCAGAGACTCGGAACTTACTGCAAAAACAGATGATTGCCACAATCCACGTTTCACCAAAACAATATAATGCACTTGATGTGATAGGTGGTGAGCCCATCGGCACCATGCTCTGTTGGGTGCACAGTGCAATTTAATTCCTTACTCGCCTTTTACGAGGTCCATTGGATGAGATGGAGTGGTAGTATTCTTTTAACGAGCCGCCACCACACGGCACTCCATTTCCATTTTTATAGCTTAAAATCCAAAATGGAAGAGTTACAAGAACGCTTAAATTAAACTAAACTAGGTTACGCAAAACTTCAGTGTCGCGAACGTAGATATAATTGGAATCTTCTGATTTTCTGGCAAATATTTTTCCATACCGAACCCACACAAACTTGTATTTTAGTTCTTTCGCTCTGCGCCTAGTAGCAGCGTACAGTAGCTTATTTTCCGGGGTCAGATGTTCTGGTACATAAACTGCCTGTTTTTTATCTCCACCAATACCCAGGTGACTGGTGTTTAACTTATCTATCCCATTGTCTTTATTAAATTTTGTAACGCTGGCCAAAAAGTTGTCTCTGATTCTGGGGTTGCTAAGTCTCACCAAAATAGACCGAGGTCGAGGACCATTGGTATTCTTCTTTCTTGCTTAGACGGATTTCTAAGTTTAGTATTATTATATTATTTAGTAATTTTTTTTTTATTATATAGAAGTAATATAATATTGGAGAAATATAATATAAATAAGTATATATTGTTGCATGCCTGCGGTTGACTGGAAGAGAATGTTAAAATTCATGAAATCCGCCATTTGTAATTATTTTCGGTTAGGTGAAATCATTAAAGGATAGATAAATAAATAAATATAGAAATCATTATCAGGCTTAAACTGAAAATAATATGAAACATTTTTCAGGCAACCCTTCTCAAATATCCCATAGTACAAAAATTTGAAGAATCTTACATTTATTTAATTTAATATTCCAGCAACAGCAATAGCGAGATACTTTCCACGATGCTCAGAATACTTAAGATCGTATTCAACGGAAACGAGAAGCGTCTTAAATGTTTCCTACATTTTCGCTCGATACGTCGATAAGTTACGTAACTTACGTTAGGAAAATCGCATAAGGAGTGATATTAATCTCAAAATATTCCATGCATAAGCAACCAACTCTTGTATGGACACCTTATGAGTTTTTACAAGATTAAAAATACTTATAAATTGTATGAAGTACGCGTTATCGTTTTGATTATACTGGTGGTGGTCAATGGACATGTGAGACTTAAGAACTTATGTCCGACACACAAACACCGTACACAAATATTCTAGGTAACACGGCATGTGTTGTGAACAGATGTTGCATTTAGCATCAGGTGAACGTTTTGTTCGTCTCGTCACTTATAAAATAAAATAAAAACATTTACAGGAGTATTGTAGTTGTATGTAATGCTCACCGAAATATAGTTTTGAATAAATTTTTCTTTTTTCCCCTTTCTTATCAGTGGAATCAGATAGTTGATGCCTATTGTGTGTTAAGGATTCTTATGATATTTCTAAAGTCGTTTCTTATCTGCAAGTTATGTATAAATGGGTTCGGGCTTATTTGTACCACATGACATGTATGAGAAAAGATGTGATTATCATGCACATGCTTTTGCAAATTTAAAAGTTTTGTTTATTTTCTCATGAATCCCATGAGCACCGCAAAAGTACCCCCTTACCCTTACCCCGTACCTTGGAAAAAATAAATCATCGGTCTACGTTGTAAATAATTATTGCACAACATACATATAAAAAAAAGATGCCGTCGAATGAGAAACCCCCTCTTTTTTAAAGTCGGTTAAAATGATAACGAGACAGCGGGTAAACTTAATTTATTACTTGATTCACAATTCGAAACTTTTTAATTAGACACGTAATAATTTTAACGAAACTTTGGACTCACTCGTTAAAATACTTTTGATGAATATAAAGTAACAGCGAAACAAAAGTTCTGTATGGTCGCATTTTTATTTCGTTACTAATTCGGGAATCTCGTATTTCGTTCCAGAGCAGAAAATGGAGTCCAGCTTGACCTGCTTTTCCTAAAAATATTACTATTGTATATTTCATTAGAAATAGAATAAAATTTGTCATTTTTCAATTTTGATCCACCATACTTTTTTTATAGGGTAAAGTGATGAAACGAGAAAAACGTTCACTTGATGGTAAGTGAAGATTCCTATGCAGGAATCCGTCTAGGTAGGTACCACCCCAGGGCCAGTTATTCTGCCGTGAAGCAGTAGTGTGCAAGCATTACTGTGTTTCGGTTTGAAGGGCACTGTGAGCTAGCGTAATCACTGGGCATTTGAGACTTAAGAACTGTTTCCGATAGCAGCACCAGGTCGTCTGCAAATCGTAGGTGGCTTAAGTAATCGTTTTTCATCTTTATGCCATATATCCTCCAGTTGAGTTGATTAATAATTTATTTTAGTGTAGCTATAAATAGCTTTGAGGATAGAGGGTCTCCTTGCCTTACTTCTCTTTTGATGGTAAACCATGGACCGAATGTTTCTAGTTTAACTCTGCTCTTTCTGTTGTTATATACGCTTTTAAACACTTGTATGTATTCATCTTCTACCTTCTGAGTTTTTTAGAGCTTTTAGCATATGGGTATATGTTAACATGTGATATGGTGTCGAAGGCTTGCTATAAAAGCAATGAAGCGTGGTCTCCTCATCTCTTGATATTTCTCAATGAGAAGCTCTAGCATGTGTAAGTGGTCGAATCCTAGAAAAGCCTTTTCTAAAGCCTGCTTGTTCTATATGTTGTCTTGCGTCTAATGTAATCCTTATTCTTTGGTTTATAACTGATGGAGAAGAGCTTGTAAATAGATGGTAATAAACTTATTTGTTTGTAGTTCACATCATTCGGGTCAATTTTTTGGAAATTATGTCTCTCCAGTTTCTAAAATACGGTTAAACCATTTGTCAAGGGTAGAGCTGGCGTTGTGGAAGCTGATTTTAAGACTTTATTTGTTATATTATCTGATCCCGACTTTTGTAAGTTTTTAATTTTTTCATCGCTTTTCCATCGCTTTTCGTTGTTTTCCACCGCTCTTATGACTTCTCTTACTTCGATCTGAGCTATTTGCTTCTGATTGCTTTCACCTATCGCCCTTTTGTTTCTATTATCAGTATTCTGATGTTCTTTAGCGCCGTATAAGTTCTTGTTAAATTCAGATGCCACAGCGATGATCTTGTTGCGGTTGTGTAGCAATGGTAATAGTCTTTATTTGCTATTGAATAGGGTATTTCAGTGAAGTGATCAATACTGTACGGATCTCCTACATCAGCTATTTATTACCACATGCAAAATATTAGATAAATAACAAATAAAAAGTTATAAGAAAAAAAATTATTCTGAAAGCCACTTCAAATATGCCAAAACAATTAATTACCCAATATAGTTAAAATGTCAACATATGTCAATTTAAAGCTGCGCTAAGGTCCTCTATTATTTAAAAATAATTACAGAATATATATAAAAATAGTTTCAGACTAAAATATATTTTGAAGTAGCCACTGATATAGTTTTTTTTTTATAAATAGATGTGTTGGTAAATCTTGTATTGCCTGTGCTATTTTTTATTATAAATTGTTTTACTCATCCAGTAACAATTTTTCCTATAAACGCGCACTTTTTAGTATGTCACTAATTATTAATTTGTTTGGGTATCTGGTGTTTCTAGATACCACATCTTTATTTAATTTATACTTTTTAATTATATTTAGTAATTTACGAGTACGTTCAGTACTTCCATATTTTGAAATATATGTGGTAGGTTAGATAACACGAAGTCGATTTCATTTTTATGTTTCCAGTCTCGGGATATACAAGTCCATCGTTTTTTTTTTTGTTTTTTTCCTAAAAAATGGGTTTAAAATTGTGAGTTTTTTTTCGACAGGCGAAATCAATGTCTTTGACCTCTTTTTTTTATTTCGCCGTAGCCATTTGGTTTCATGACTGATAGATCTCCAATCAATATGCAATCTTTGTGTGTTGCTTGGATTGCGCTATTTGAGTGTCGTATAGAAGTCATTTCTTCCTCACTTGCTTTTTTCTGTGGGTGCATAGACTTGTATGATGGATATGACACCTTCAATTATTATGTTTAGTAATGCTAATCTTTCTGTGAGGCCAATAAGGCTTTCGATATTATTTTTATAGCATTTATTTATTTATTAAAAGCCAATACCGTACACTCCAGGTGTATGACCTGCATAGCAAAATATCAAATCATCGTATTCTTCTATTTTTTTTCCAGTTCGTCTCGTTTCGAATATACCTATTATGTCGTATTTTATTTCTTTAAGTGCTTTGTTTAGTTCAATTAGACGTTCTTAGGAAGAGAGTATTCTAACATTGTACGCCATTGCTTGTTTTTCCAGGAAATATAGTAGTTTTTCTTGAAATAGAATAGAATAGGTTTTACGGAGTGCATTCATGACTTCTTCCATGCTTTTTTATTATAAAGTTGTTTGTATTTATTGCCGTGTGGTGGCGGCTCGTTAAAAGAATACTACCACTCCATCTCATCCAATGGATCTCGTAAAAGGCGAGTAAGGAATAAAACTGCACTGTGCACCCAACAGCGCATGGTGGCGATGTGCTCACCACCTATCACACCAAGTGCATTATATTGTTTTGGTGAAACGTGGATTGTGGCAGTCATCTGCTTTTGCACTGAGTGCCCAGTCTCTGACTACCCCTTATGGGATACAGTCGTGATCTTATGTATGTATGTATGTATGTTATTTGTACCATAAGTTTATTTTATCACTTATGTTCTTTTAACATAGTATGTGTACTTGTTTTATTTTTAAACAACGATTATACACGGAGTCGATATAAACAGTGATACAGTGGCGCCCCTCTCTCTTAAACTCAAAGCACATATAATTATAAAAATACTTTGCTTGATATGCGAGAAATGGTGCACAATGATGTCTAAAAAGCAAATTTCTTTCTTAGGTATCTATATATTATACATTATAATAGATACATATAATATATAGACAGAAGTAAACTTACTGGGCCGCCATTTTTCAAGCGATAGATTTTATATGTAGCATAACTATTTAATATGATATGTGACAGGCCGAGATTAGAGTTTATAGTGCTTTCTTGAATACATAATTACCATTAAGTCCAAATCCAAATACAGGAAAAGTACAAAGATCCACACCCCAAAAATTAATCATTTGCGCGCGGTGCATATAAAAACCAGAATTCGAAGTTTCAAGCCCAGTAACCAAATCTTATTAGGCCGGATCGCTATCTGACTGTCGCACAAAATTAAACCAAATCATAGAAAAAATATATTTAACATGGCATTATCATGAACCCAAGTAAAAGTACGTTGTGTTGTTCACGAAAATTAATGTAGCGACTACACAAATCTCGTAGACGTTTTACCCAATTACGAAGGGATAGATTATTTTCCCTACAATTAGGTTTTTGCAAGGAATTAGACACAATACATTACGGGAAAGTGTAATCTGAATAATAAATTACAGATTTAGATCATTTTTGTTATTCTATTGCGTAATTTTATTTTATTTATTTTTATTTCTTTGGGAAGCTTATAGCAATACAAAAGTACTTATTTGTGATAAATTAAAAACAGAACAGAGCCGTGGTAGCTCAGGGGCCTGGTGCTCGCCTTTAATTTCATAGTAAGCGAGTAACCTGGGTTCGATCCCCGGTGCCAGCACCTCTAATATTGTTCTACAATTTTAAGTGCTGATTTACCACGTGCTTAGCGGTGAAGGAAAACATCGTGAGGAAACCTGCGTGTCCGAGGAATAGAAATATTTCGAGGACATGTGAAGTCCGCCAACCCGCATTGGAGCAGCGTGGCGGATTCTTCCCTAGCTCCAAAACCCTCTCAGAAATGAGAGGAGGCCTGTGCTCAGTAGTGGGACATTTATAGGCTGAAACTTTACTTTTTTTTTTAAAAAACAGAAAAGCTATTAAAAAGCTGCCACAATTATACAAAGACAAGGTAAAAAATGAACTTCAATTAGTTCACGAGCTCATAACCTAAAAGAATAAAAATTAGGCAGTAAATTGATTAATAAGGACAAGCCTAACGGAATTTACATTACTGGATATTAAATCAATTTGATTGTCTTTGCAAGCATCAATGAATAAACTGCATGCTCTTATAATAAAGCTATTGTTACGATAGTTGGTAACCGAGATGAATAAGAGGGAACTCTAATTAACAATTTTGGTAGTAAATCGATACAGTCTATGATTGCATTAGCTATTTTCATTACATGAATAATATCGGCTATGTTTCTCCTGACACGTAGGGGAAGTAGGTGTAATCTTATGCAACGTTGTTCATACGGTTCGTAACTTAAACCAAACTTAAAATACAGAAATCGTTGAACTTTTTTTGTATTCGTTCGATACCGTCAATATAAACGTTACAGCGCGGATTCCAAACTTCAGATGCATATTCTGGTATGAGGTATGAGGTGACTGCCGACATAAGCAAAATAGAGCACTTTGACCGATATCCTATTCGTGAAAGGATTGGATGACCTAATTACGAATCCAAGCGCTTTTACGGACTTTTTTACTATTTTCTGTAAACATATATAAACATCAAACGTTAATTGAAATATGATCATGAATAACGCCGAGGTCATGGCTTAGGGTTTCTCGTTGCAATAAATGGCGTTTAAAGTTTAGTAGTCATACCGTAATGGGTTTTGTTTGCGAGCGTACGTCATACAGAAACATTTCGAAATATTTACATCTAATTTATTTAATCTACAGTATTCATCGAGTCTTTATAGATCTTCTTGAAGTAGATTAGCATTTATCACAGTGTTAACAGTATTGAATACTTTCATATCATTTGGCTATAAAATAAATTCAGAATGCTTTAAACAATATTTTAATTAAATGAAACTAATTTTACGGATTTTATCGGGTTAACTATGACATAAGGACATCTGTCACCTCAGTCTTCCCGTGACCATGGGTGCTGTAAAGCACTCGAAACGTCGGGTTATAAATAGTCAAATAAAACGCGATAAAATTCGTGAAATTAGTTTCATTTAAATGTGTAGTGTTTGCGTAAATATGAGAAACAATATTTTATGTCATTTATAAATATTACAAATGAGAGAGGACCCAAAAGTGACACTTGTCCTGTGTCACTTTTGGGTCGTTATATATGTTATATTCCTGTTCATGTTATATGTTATATGTTATATTCCTGACGGAATATTGACACTGCAGGAACTATAGCCATTAAGTACAACAGCCTGCTTCCTATTATGAATGTAAGAAGAAAACCATCTGTAAAGATCCAATAATTTCTTTAACAACAAATTATGGTCGATGCGGTCAAAAGCTTTGCTATAATCTGTATAAATTACACGCACCTGACCCTTATTATCTAAGTACTCGGTGATATAATCATTAAATAGTAACAAATTGGAAGTAGTAGGCCTATTCTTTATAAACCCGTGTTGCTGGTTAATGCAGTCAGATTTAAAGACACGATACAACTATTTTGATAAGAAGACATAACTATGAGATCGGGCGATAATTTTCGACGTTGCTTTTGTCGCCCTTATTATGTATAGGTGATATTAAGGCGGCTTTCCATTTCAAAGGTATGATCTCTTCGCCTCAAAAGATCCCTTATCTTTTGAATAATATAGAAACCGGCATGGTTAACATTGCGACGCACTTGGATAGAAATATGGCAGGTATTTCATCGGAATTAGAGGATTTAGTGAGATCAATGTCGCGCAGTAGTAGATAAACTTCTTCTGGATTTATCTCGATTGATGCAATTTGACTCAAAGTAACCTGTTTATCGGATTCATCTTATATGCTAATAATGGAGTCAGAGTCATCTTTATTGAACTGCAGAAAGTTTGATCGAAAGTATGAAGAGAAAAGCTGACAGATATAGAGATATCTAGAGATATCTTGGCCCATATCACCAGATTTATCCGCACAAGTCATCTGCGAAGGAAAATTGGCACCACGTTGGCGTTTTAAAAAAGACCAAAATGATTTGGGAGATTTACAAATAGCATTTTCAACATTCGCAATGTATTATTTATAACATTCTATTTAAACAGATTTAGCTCTCTGATGCAGTAAAATATAACTATTATAATCATCGACATCGCCATAGGTATTAAACTTTCTTAAATATTTAACTTTCTCTCTAACAATTTTAACTAATGCACAGGAACTGGTATTCCTGTTCATTAGTTAAAATTGTTAGAGAGAAAGTGGTGGATTATTATTACTTCTGTAGTTCTTTTCACGCGAGGGAACACAATTTGCCCTTACTTCGTATAAAATTTCAAAGAAACGGTGAGTTGCATACTCAATATCCCCCTGGCGTACAATATTATTCCAGTCAATTTCAGCAAATGAAACTATTTATTTTCTCATGGTCTCCTCTACAATATGAAAATATCATCCTTTCACTAAGTGCGAGCAATTTCGGTTTTGAAAAGCATGGGTCACTGAGAGCTTTATGGTGGGGGATCTTCAGTTACTAGCGGGTCCAGACAAATTGTTACAGAGACAGGTATGTTGGAAAAAACCAGATCCAAAAGCCTAAGGTTGCAAAGACTTAAGGTATCAATAAAATTATCAATATGACTTGGCGTATAGGATGGTTCAAGACCATTATCAGATTATTATTAATAACATTAACTAGGCCATCTAAAAAGTTATACAGTTGCGTATTGAAACTACTACCAAAATTTTACGTTGCACAAATAAAGAGTAAATATATGCAACTTCGATGACGAATTGCGTAAAGTTACTGAAACCCAAAGATCTTCAGCGCTAAATTGCCACTGTTTGTTAGAACGTGCTAGGATATCCTTACGGATGGCTTTAGCAACACCTCCATGTGATTGTCCAGTTAAGGAATAATTCCTCTCCAAACGAGGTACCTCTCATCGAAAAGTTCCTCTTCAGCAATTTAATCCAGTAACTAACTTTCCGTCAGCGTTATTATTTCATATGAGTTCATGCTTATATTACGCAAAACGGACTATTGGTCTTAGTTCGCAGGTCTCGAACATTCTGATGATACACCATTAGATCTGCTTACATTTATTTACTGTGGAATGCAACGAAACTTAAATAGTCCGACCCGAATCAGTTGCTTATGATAATGCCTATGTGTGTGTTAAACAGATATAAGAAAAAAAATGTAATCTAATTCTTACACTTAATTTTTTATCGGAGTACTGAGCCGTAAATATTAAACATATTATTGTGTTATTACGGTTATGAGCTTCAAGAATTCTTTGATACAATAAAAAACAAAGATAGAAGTTAAATTAAAAAGCAAAAAAATAGATAATTATTTCCAAAACAGATAAAGTCTGTAAAAAATAAGTTAAACTCTTAATTCGATTAATTGTTAATTGCAATTTTAAGTGCTGATTTATCGCGTACTCGGCGGTGAAGGAAAACATCGTGAGGAAACCTGCATCTCTGAGAATTAAAAAATATTTCGAATACATGTGCAGTCCGCCAACCCGCATTGGAGCAGCGTGGCGGATTCTTCCTAGCTCCAAAACCCTCTCAGAAATGAGAGGAGGACTGTGCTCAGCAGTGGAACATTTATAGGCTGAAACTTTACTTCACATTACTAGCTGTGCTCTGCGGTTTCACCCGCGTAAAAAGCCGACCCCGATCGATGATACTTCCCTATTTAAGTCGGATTTTGGGGTTTGAATTTTTTTGCGCGGAATACTAATTCTCCCGTTAAAATCGGTCCAGCCGTTTCGGAGATTATTTATGTTTGTAATAAGGTGTGTAATTAAGACGTGAGATGTTACTTGTTTGATGTCTTTAAGTATACTCATATAATATTACAGGAACTCTAATATAAATATGTCGCATGGGCTACTACATGGAGATTAGCCGGAACAAACAGACAGACAGACCGACAGACAAACATTTTAAAATTTGTTTTTTTTTCTTTTAAGTACCGTATATCCTCATAATCATTAAGTAAAAAGCTGTAATTTTGTTGTTACAAACAGACACTTCAATTTTACGGATTTGTATAGATTAAAAATAGTGAAATCAGTAAATTTACTTTCAATATAACTCTTACAACAAATTCCTTTATAGATTTATGTAACGTTGAAGAAACAATAAACTTACAAAAGAAATTATATAAACCTGATTTACTTGTTAATTTGTGTTTACGAATTTTCAAAATTATCATCTACAGCTTAAATATTTCATTATATAAACATAAACATCAAAAGCTGTTTTCCGTTAATTGTAAGAGTTTGATATGCTAACTTCGTTTGAGCTTTGTTGTACAGAAATTTGAAATTCAAATTGGACGCTTAGTTAGCGGAATATTCATCAGTTGTCACAATTGGGAAGTTCATTAGCGGGTCTAATTACTATTTTTATAACTTTCTTAGAGCAATGTTTTTTTTTTATTGTTTAAGGTGACGAAACGAGCAAACCCTTCACCTGATGGTAAGTGCAACATCTGCCCACATCATGTGTGAGACCACACTGCACCCGTCTCCCAGAGACATCCGTTCTTAAGTCTCATATGCCCAGTGATAACGCTAGCTCTCAGTGCCCTTCAAACCGAAACACAGTAATGCATGCACACTACTGTTTCACGGCAGAATAACTGGCCCTGGGGTGGTACCTACCTAGACGGATTCCTTCTTAGGAATCCTATTACGAATGCGTTAAGTTTTATACTCTATCAAATGCTATAAAACTATACGCATTCGTTAATAAACGTAGTTGGTTCATTTATTTCTCTTAAATGTACTTTAACAATTTAATGATTATTTAATAGAATCAGGCGTTACTCTGCGGAAATCCATTACAATGAAGGAAAGGAAGTTATATTTCTCAGTTTCGAGGAAGCTATATTTCTCGTTTTGAGGTGAAACATGAATTGTGGTCTCGATGTCGAAGTGTAAATAATAAACCAAAAAAAGTTACCTTTACTTTAAATGGATCAAATGTTACCGATCAATAACTCGATTTGCTAACACTTGAACAAAATGAAAATACACTTGATTGAACTTCCTTACATTGCCCTTGTCACCATCCATCAACCTAAGATTGATGTCAAACTCTTAGAAATAAGCTCGGTATAAGAGATCGACTGAATACAAAGTAAAAAAGCTGATTAAGAAAAAAATTACATACATAACACAGTATATTGTTAAGAAGCTATTTTTGTAATTTTTTAAACTAAACATACAAATTATATATTAAATAAATAACAAAAACAACTATAGCAGAATAAAGTTATCACAAATAATTAGTACTTACAAACTAAATAAAGTTATTCTGCGGTGAAGCAGCAGTGCGCAAACATTACTGTGTGTTGGCTTGAACGGCACTGTGAGCTAGTGTAATCACTTGGCATATGAGATTCAAGAACTGATGTCTCAGGGTGATGGGCGCAGTGTGGTGTCACACAGAAATGTTCTGGGTGACACAAAATTTGTTATGGACAGACGTTGCACTTACCATCAGGTGAAGGTTTTGCTCATTTCGTCACATCTTCCAATAAAAAAAAGTTATTGGTTATCGCATATATCGTTATTGGTTATACCAATCACTGGGTATAAGAGACTTAAGAACTGATGTCTCAGGATGGTGTCACCACATCAGCGCCAAAAATCTCAACCAGTTCGGATTAGCTCATGACGAGGCTATAGCAGTTTTCAGAATTCGTCTTTTATACTAAGCAGGAGTTACAGAGGATTTCATTAATTTCATTTAATTGTACAACTTGTATACACGAACGATAAAACTATTATACAACGTTATTCATAATTAGTGTAACATCCCGGCACTTACCCATGCTACTTTGATGATCCCATGAACGCAACGGTGAAGCTTTAATGACAAAATTAAATACTAATAATGTCCATACAAAACTTTTAAATTATTTTTTACGTAAAACTTTACGCGACTCTAGCTCAGAAAGTCGTTGACTCGAACCGGACAAATTCAAAATACGTTTTCTTCTCCATTTAATTTATGTTAACCTACTAGGGCGTCATACTAACAGATTTACTTCGCAACAGACTTCCTTAAGCTTCATGTCATCCTAGTACTTGCGAGTTCCTTCGATGGCAGCTCAATGGAAAAACGCCTAATTAAATTTATGAGTTCATTGCCTCGATCAGCTGTCGCCCAGCCTGCCGGTATAGGACATGATGAGTATAGGATATGATGTATAGGACATTACGAATGACCCTGAATAAAAAACTATTTTTTTTTCTTATACGTGGACTATCAAAAGAAGTTCATTCCTTGCACTTGGTCTTTATTCTTCTTCATTTCAAATAAATGTGGTGGCGGCTTAAGAGAATCTACCACCCTATCTCATCCCGTGGGTGTCGTAAAAGTCGACAGAGGGAAAATAAAAACCAGAAGATGGGCAGCAGCATCTTCCTGGAACATCTGAATAAATTAACTGCGGTTGCCAACCCGCCTGCCAAGTGTGGCAACTATATCAAAATCCCCCGGAACGGGAGCTACAAACTTTTGTGGCAATCTGTCATCAGAGGCCTATCCTCAACAGTGGACTAGTAATAGGCTGAAATGATGATGACGATGATACTGTATTGAATGCGTTTGTAATTTAACAGAAAATGCTATAAAAAAATTACAACTTACCGAAATGAAAGCGTCGTAAGCGGCCGATAAGATTTGTGACTACTTGAGTCAGACATCGGTGTGCCCCAGAAGTCATTCTTGAACACTTTTAACACTGAGTTTACACCGTTCACATCGCCATTAGTCACAATTGCTGGGATATCGTCGTGAACAAATTCACCGTTTAGACTATTTGCATACGTTAGTGCACCTACGGAAGCAACAAGTGTGTACAGCGCCCACTCACTTTCGCAAACACTTCGCCACGTCTTTGGGTTTGACACTTCCTCCCGCACAGACGGCAGCGGTCTTCTACGCATAGTTAGCGTTGCGTCTCCAAGTTTCGAATACACAAATTGTATTTGAAAAACATTTCAAATAAACGTCCTTTAAAATGTAGCTAACAACTATCTTTGTAACCAATAACTAGCTTTCGTCCGAATTCCGTCGTTTGGATTCAATTCGAAAAATTCTGAGATTTAGAAATTTTCTTTCGAAATGTGCATGTCGGGGTATTCTAGTTCCAACATGATGAACCACTAGCGCCGAATAAGTCAACATCCCGCGTTAGCGTGGGCCACCGATGTCATATTCATGAGTCGGTACGGTTAGACGTTAATCCGGTTTATGGGTAACGGGCACTGAATTTTCTTCGTTATTTCACTTTTAAATTCTAATTTTGGTACAGTTATATATTTTTCTCATTTGACTTCTTTCTGTTATGCAATTCAACCAACCGCCTTCATATCCTGTAACAAAAGCAAAATGTATAAAAAAAGAAATGCATTTCCACCAGCCGTGCGGTGGCGGCTCGTTAAAAGACTACTACCACTCCATCTCATCCAATGGATCTCGTAAAAGGCGAGTAAGGAATTAAACTGCACTGTGCACCCAACAGCGCATGGTGGCGATGGGCTCACCACCTATCACACCAAGTGCATTATATTGTTTTGGTGAAACGTGGATTGTGGCAGTCATCTGTTTTTGCAGTGAGTGGCCAGTCTCTGACTACCACTTATGGGATACAGTCGTGATCTTATGTATGTATTTCCACCATTTACATTAAAGACTTTTTTTTTGGTTTGCGATGTTTTTAACCCCGCACATTCACCCGCATAAAAAAGCCAACCCCGATCGATGATATTATACATTTATACTTTTGCTATACTATTTGAATCTGATTTTGGGGTTTTCATTTTTTGCCCGGAACCCTAATTATTTTTCTAAAATTTAAGAGGCTTAAGTTACCCGCCATAATATCAGCTATTTGTTAGTGAAAGTCCCTTCAAAATCGGTCCAGCCGTTTCCGATATTAGCCGGAACAAACAGACAGACAGATTTTTTTAATAAGTACCGTATATATATTATCATAAGTATATTTCATAAGCATTGAGTAAAAAGCTGTTTTTTTTTTTGTTACAAACAGACACTTAAATTTTATTTATTTGTATAGATAGTGAAAATGACCATTGTTTGCAATAAATGTGCGTGTGACTTTAATAAATTTATAATAAGTTTATGTCCATATTTAAATTATTAAATTATAAATGACAGATAAAATAATTTAGTTATCACTTTTAATTAACAAGTCAAGGTAAAAATATAGATAAACCATTATAAAATAAAGAAAACCACGACAAATGTTGCAATAGTAATAACGAAATTTTCGCGTTTACATACATACATAAGATCACGACTGTATCCCATAAGGGGTAGTCAGAGACTGGGCACTCACTTCAAAAACAGATGACTGCCACAATCCACGTTTCACCAGAACAATACGAGTATAATGCACTTGGTGTGACAGGTGGTGAGCCCATCGCCACCATGCGCTGTTGGGTGCAGTGTAGTTTAATTCCTTACTCGCCTTTTACGAGATCCATTGGATGAGATGGAGTGGTAGTATTCTTTTAACGAGCCACCACCACACAGGCGCTTACAGAGCCAGTTTAATCTAAGTATGATTTAATATAATTATTCCGTCCGGAATTACAAACCGAGACCGACCATTAAACAAATATTGGATTATGTACGATTGATAAGGCTCAAGTTTTGCAAACGGCCAAGTACTGTTCAAGGAACAAAATTAGCATCATTTGTACAATCCGAGTGGGGGCGGCTTAAGAGAATCTACCACCCCATCTCATTCCTTGGGCGTCGTAAAATACAGAGAGAAAATAAAACCAGAAGATGGGCAGTAGCACCTTTCTTTAACATCAGAATAAATAACCTGCGGTTGGCCCGCTAAGCGTGGCAACTATGGCAACATCCCCCCAAAATGAGAGCTACAAACTTTTGTAGCAATCTATGGGGGAGGCCTATGTTCAGCGATGGACTAATGTTAGGCTGAAATGATGATGATGATACAATTAGAAAATGCAAATTGATGTCGTTTCCTTCATCTTCAATTTTTCATAAATATATATTTGACCTCGTGTTCATTTTTTACAGAGCCTGCTCTTTTCCTGTACTTATAGAGTGCCAGTCCGCCAACCCGCATTGGAGCAGCGTGGCGGACTATTCCCAGCTCCAAAACCCTCTCAGAAATGAGAGGAGGCCTGTGCTCAGCAGTGGGACATTTGTAGGCTGTTACTTTACTGTTTTTTATAGAATTTCATAGAGCCATGGTCCGCGGGATTACCCACGCCAAGATGCTGGCAGAGATTAGAAAGGTCTCAGTAGTCTTTTAATAGTTTCCAAGGAGCACCGCCCGTGAGATAGAGATACAGATACCCTTCACCATTACAACACTCTCACTAGGCAATATATACCACTGAAGTCTAGAAAACGACACGTCAAAACGAGGCATAATGTAATGATGACACGACAATACGACAAGTAGCAGCGAGACAGCGAGTGACTCGGCGAAACTCCGTGATATTAGGAAATTAACTTTCCTTTCTTTATTACAACGCAAAGTAACGGTTCATCATCATCATCATCATTTCAGCCTATCTTATTGTCGGTTACTTTAGTTCTGCTGCGGATATCATCGTTCCAGATTTTATCACGCAGATAAACTCCGAGCATAGCTCTTTCCATAGCTCGCTGAGGACTGAGGATCAGCAAGTAACGGTTGATTATAAATAAATAAAATAAAAATAAATAAAAATAAAATAAAATAAAAAAGCCCTTTAATTATTGCAGTGTTAATTACAACAATTTTTATCTAGTTAAATTATACTGTCTTCTTTTTAAATAAACAATCGTATTATAGTGTTAGTAGTTTATTTTATTTAAAATTAAAGTGTGTAGTATATGTTTATTACTAGTGAAAAATTATAAAATAAAAAGTATATATATATATATATATATATATACAATATACGTGGTATATGTGGTACGTTCACGATGTACCGTCGCAACATAGAAACCGCGAAAGTGGAATTTTGAAATCATTGCTAAGGATTCACTCCAACAAAACAATGTTTCACCTGGTGCGTGATGTATGTATTCAATATGAGCCTCTTATACTATTTACAATGACTCTTTATACCGCGATGTATTAAGATCACATTGCCATCTGTTGACGAATTCAAAAACCACATACATTCGACTTTTAAATAACGTAGTGACGTAAATGTTTTGAAATAAACAAAATACTAAAACAGACATTCGTCTTTTAAATAACATTGACATAAGAATTCAAAAACTTCATACATTCGATTTTTAAACAACATAGTGACGTCAATGTTTTGAAATAAACAAAATACTAAAACAGACATCCGTCTTTTAAAAAACATTGACATAAGAATTCAAAAACTACATAGATTCGAATTTTAAACAAATAAAATAAAACTCCTCTGCAGGTGAAGGCCTCCTCCAAAGATAGCCAATGTTCTCTACACCGAACTATTTGAAACCAATTAAGACCAGCTGTTTCATTTTTCATTTCGTCGTCCCACCTAGCATAGGGTCTACCTTTTTTACGATTGATTATGTTATAATAACTATATTATTCTGAGATATGACAGTACTTAACAAACAAAAACAACTCATTGGATTGCTAAAGCTTGCACTGGGGCGCCTTATAGAGCTGCGAATACTTTCTACTGAGTACGCCAAGCTGGCCTTCCCTTCTAAATGACCGCTAAGTGAAAATCACTCGATATATCGACGATAAAGGCAGTGTTTGAGAGGATTGAGACGAGGGGACACAACGAAGGGCTTATAACATTATACTTTGAGCGAGCCCATAAATATTTTTTTTTTTATTGTATAAAGTGACGAAACGAGCAAAACGTTCACCTGATGGTATGTGCAACATCCGCCCACAACAAATGCTGTGTCACCCAGAATATTTATGTGTGACACCACACTGCGCCGTCACCCTGAGACATCGTTTCTTAAGTCTCAAATGCCCAGTGATTACGCTAGCTTACAGTGCCCTTCAAACCGAAACACAGTAATGCTTGCACACTACTGCTTCACGGCAGGATAACTGGCCCTGGGGTGGTACCTACCTAGACGGATTCCTGCATAGGAATCCTACCACCAGTAAGCTATAAATATCTAAAACATCAATTTTTAAATTAAAAAATTCAACACTTATTTTATTGCATTATATTATTGCATTCATCATAACTTCAGCCTGTCACTTGTCCACTGCTTAACATAAGCCTGCCACATATATTGACATAAGAGAAAATTTCTATGACACAATGCGCTCGTCACCCAGAGACATCGATTCTAAAGGTTCTGCGTGACACCACACTGTGCCCATCACCCTGAGACATAAGTTCTTAAGTCTCACATGCCCAGTGATTACGCTTGCTCTCAGTGCCCTTCATACCGCAACTGTTTCACGGCAGAAGAACTGGCCCCTGGTGTGGTACCTACCTAGACGGATTTCTAAATGGGAATTCTACCACCACTAAATCTCTTCACATTATTCAATTTATGACAAAACTGAACAAATTGTATTTTAAACAAAAGAAAAGGAATTCCAGGCGATAACAGAAGCTTTAGAACAATACTAATTAAGATACATTGAAAATACAGAGAATATGCTTTACTAACGTAGCGTGATGTTGAGCGAGCGAATTAATTATTGCATCCGTTTGTGATGCGATTGTAGTTTCCAAGTAGGTCATAATTATGTTTTGCATTTGATTTCGTTACATTTGCGCGTGCTTTAGTAATTTATAGCTGTAATAGCATAAACGACTTCAAATTTAACTTTAAGTATTAGCCGCATGAATTGCATACATTTTTTGTTGTAATGTTGTCGTACTTTAAAAAATACTCGTTATGATATAATTGTTCTCTTTTCATATTTTAGAATACCTGACTGTTACTCCTAGGGTTCGAATCCCAAGCAGAGGATTTGTGCAAATATAGAAATTGTATTTAGTTAATAGAATCAGGCGTTCGTTTGCGGAAATCCATTATAATGAAGTAAAGGAAGTTAATTTGCTAAGATGCAAAATATAAAATGGTGTATATTACCTAGTTTTGAAGAGCACCGCCCATCCTTCCACAGAAGCGTGCACGAGCAAACTAACACCACCACCGGGAATCACCACCGCCACCAGATACTCTCCACCACTAAAACACCACTAGGCAATATACACAACTGAAGTCCGGACCACGACACGTGTTTCACCTCAAAACGAGGCATTATCAAGTGATATTGACTCTACGACAGTCCGTCGCCGAGTCTCGGAGGGTACCTGGTGGTGGTTCCCGGTGGCGGTGTTAGTTTGCTCGTGCACGCTACTGTGGGAGGGCGAGCGGTGCTCTTCAAAACTACACGAGAAATAAAACGCACGACTGTTAGATCTGTTGACGGTAGGCTAGGATAAGTTAGTGCCGCTGCGCTTGCGCGTACATTTAGCACTATATTATCTCCTGCTCAGTTGCTGGCGTCCGACATTCGGTCAAGGCCGTCCAAGGCGACAACTGCCGTTTTCGACAGTTGCCGCCGTGGTCGGAAATCGGCCAGAAGGACATCATTGTCATGGTAGAAGTCAGACTACCGGACTTCTACGCCGCGGATCCTGGGTTCGAATCCAAGCCATAGCCTTCGTTTTTCAGGTCTGGTTGTGTTGTGCATGTGAAATCTATGTCTGTAAAACGCACCCACGATAAAGGAGACGTCCTAGTGTGGGGCATTGTTTTTTTTTAAATATATTACAGTAAGTTAGGAGCTTGGCTATGTTGTGTACATAAAGTCGATTTAAGGCGATGTAATATTAATGTTAACTAAGATTATAAAAGAAATGAAGTATAAATTGTAAAAAAGATCTTTATTGTAGATAGCTAAATGTCAAATTCTGTCGCAAATTAATGAGAAGAGAGAAATACATTAATTTCAGTCAGGCTTCAACTGAGTACAAAAAATAATGTCGAGAGACATTTCTGGCGGAGCATCAATCATTTTGATAAGGAAACGCAGTTGTTCAGCTTAAGGTCTCTTCATAAATGTGGGTCATATGTTTGATCATGTTCGAGCAAATCCTGTGTTTTTTTTTTTTCAAGTCTTTATCTTTTAAGTGGTATACTTTTTGTGGATCAAAAGTTATTTATTATCAAGAGTATATTATAAACTATCTGATGCCAGCGACTTCGTCCGCGTTTAAGTTTTTTCTAAATATAAATATAAATATCCGTGTGGTGGCGGCTCGTTAAAAGAATACTACCACTCCATCTCATCCAATGGATCTCGTAAGCGTAAGCGTAAGTAAGTGGCGAGTAAGGAATTAAAATGCACTGTGCACCCAACAGCGCATGGTGGCGATGGGCTCACCACCTATCACACCGAGTGCATTATATTGTTTTGGTGAAACGTGGATTGTGGCAGTCATCTGTTTTTGCAGTGAGTGCCCAGTCTCTGACTACCCATTATAGGAAACAGTCGTGCTCTTATGTATGTATAAAAGTAAATAAAAAAATCGTCATCAGTATGCAAGTTATCTCTATGCCAAAATTCGTCTAGATCGGTTCAGCGGTAAAACCGGGAAAAAGTAACAAACATACAGAGAGAGTTGCTTTCGCATTTATGATATTAGTATGGATAGTATGGACGATGTATTCTATTGTGGATTTACGGAGGCCAAAACTAGGTTAAATCTATCTTTATTTTTTAATTTTGATAAAGTGACGAAACGAGCAAAACGTTCACTTGATGGTAAGTGCAACGTCTGCTCAGAACAAATGCTGTGTCTAGCTCAATCGGAATGTAGGTCTAAATGTACTAATGAGATTTGTACCGGAAAGACAACAAAAAGCAACTTAAATAAAAGCTTGTAAAAATGAACATTAAAATCACAAATGTTAAGAATTAAGTTATAAGTAATAAAGTATTAATGGTAGGATTCCTATGCAGGAATCCGTCTAGGTAGGTTCCACCCCAGACCAGTTATTCTGCCGTGAAGCAGTAGCGTGCAAGCATTACCGTGTTTCGGTTAGGAGCGCACTGAGAGCTAGCGTAATCACTGGGCATATGAGACTTAAGAACTTATGTCTCAGAGTGAAGGGCGCAGTGTGGTGTCACACAAAGAAACTGGATGACACACATTTTTTATGGGCAGATGTTGCACTCACGTGAACGTTTTGGCTCGTTTCGTCACACAATCCGATCCGAAAACCAAATGTTTTAACAAAGGTTGGCTCCGGCCGAGACTCAAACCTATGCGGCGTATGATCTGGTATTCTGACCACTTGGCCGTCGAAAATTCTAATACAGTTATTTGAAGTATTAGTTAACGAAATTACAGCAAAATTATCTCCATTATATTATGCCATTTAACAGATCGATTTGTGCTAATAGTTATAGGAAAACGTTTATTTAACGCGCGATTGGCCATTATGTCCGACTAATGTTTGGCAATACTTGATAAACGATGTTTTGCTTTTGTTCCACTGCGTACATAATTCATTAAACTATTTTCTCCTTTACACACACAATTCTGGCCATTACTAGAAAGGACTAGCATTATTTTTATAACTGATTCGTTAATATCTCTGTGTACGTCATTTTTTTAATTCAATGATAGTTAAAATCTGGTAGATGTATAATATAAAAGTTATCCTTTTAACATTCGATGGTGTCCGGCAGAGTAGAACAGCACCTACCTCTTTCCAACCGAGGTGTCGTAAAGGGCGACTAAGGACAACCTTTATTAGTGCAGAATAACACCATAATAAGTAATGCTGCAATGGAACGCAATGAGGAGTATTTTTTTTGACTCGTACTAGGGTCACGTCGCGTTTCACACATGTCCAAAAATTGGGCTACGTGTGTGGCCTCTGCCTACTCCTTATATGGCAAAAAGGCGTGACTGTATGTATTTAATAGGCGTGTGTATTTAATAGGTGTGGCGTCACCCGGTTACCACTGGCGAATTCTAATAGACCGCACTTAGCTTGACACTATTCGACATCGGGTACGTACCTAGGTTCATTCCTTCATGGGAATCCTACCAACACCGGAAATGCATCATTGTGCTACTATTTCATTTTTTCGAATATTTTACATTTACATTAATACATTAATGCGAGAATCATTTGTTTTTAAATAATTTAATTTATACGACGTCTATTTCATGTAATTAATTTCACTAAAACGAAATTAAATTACTACAGCTTACCATTTTTTTAAAATTTCATCAAAAAACGTTGTTCCGAAAAAATTAACGTGAGCGAGTCACGTCAATTAACCTCAATAGTAAGTCTGTTAGGTACCGTGCAATTAAAATTAGCAATAACTTCTGTTGTGACAAGTTGTAACCTGACCTCATTGAACTTGTAATTTATTATATTTTGTGTTAATTTTATCAAGAAGTGAATTAAGTCAAGTCGAATTTCAGTTACACTATCCTTGGTTTGCCGTGTGGTGGCGGCTCAAGAGAATTTAACACCCCGTCTCATCCCGTGGGTGTCTTAAAAGTCGACAGAGGGAAAATCAAAACCACAAGATGGGCAGCAGTATCGTCATAAAACATCTGAATAAATAAACTGCGGTTGCAAACCCGACTGCCAAGCGTGGCAACTATAGCAAAATCAGAGCTGAGCTGAGCCCCAAATTAGAGCTACCGATATTTGTGGCAATCTATGGGGGAGGCCTATGTTAAGCAGTGGACTAGTGGCAGGCTGAAGTGGTATCCTAGGTAAAAGTAATGAGGAGATCATAGTTCGTAGTTATTTACCACCGGTGCAGGCTTCATGAGGATTTTGGTGCAGGAAAGAGTACACCACAGTGTTGGGTTTTATAACAATATTCGCTTCGCCATAGGCGTGGCAAAGGCGAAATAATATAATTTAAGTTTTGGCGTGTGTTATGTGTGTGTGATATTGTGTGATGTTACGGCACATCACGTAGTGGCCGGCTTAAGAGTAAAAGCCGACAGAGGGAAAATGAAAACCAGATGTTAGGCCGCATCTTTCTGATTAAAAAGGCTACGGTTGCCAAACCGCCTGCCAAGCGTGGTACTATGGCACCCAATTATGAGAGCTAAAACTTTTGAAGCAATCTATGGTTTTAATTTTAAATGGATAAAAGTGACGGAACGAGCAAAACGTTCACCTGATGGTAAGTGCAACGTCTGCCCATAACAAATGCTGTGTCACCCAGAACATTTCTCTGTACGACCACATTGCGCCCATCACATATTACCCTGAGACAGATCTTAAGTCCCATATGCTCAGTGATTACACTAGCTCTGCCCTTCAGACCGAAAGACGGTATTGTTTGCAACCCACCGACTCAAAGCAGAATAACTGGTTACTTCTTAGGAATCTTACCACCAAAGTCTAAAATATAATGTACAATTGCGTGTCTTTAATAAAAGCAACACGCGTGAAGTGACATGAACAATTTTATAGTACAGACGCGGTTGGAAGGAACTCGTCGGGTTTATTGCATTTTCATGTCTTTAACCGACACTTTCGTCGGAAGAAATGGGTTAAATGTCTTACATAAGAACATTCCGTTGAAACAGATAATTTATTTTATTTTATGGTGATATATCATTATTCATTAGCCGTGTGGTAGTGTAGCCGTGTGGTGGCGGCTCGTTAAAAGAATACTACCACTCCATCTCATCCAATGGATCTCGTAAAAGGCGAGTAAGGAATTAAACTGCACTGTGCACCCAACAGCGCATGGTGGCGATGGGCTCACCACTTATCACACCAAGTGCATTATATTGTTTTGGTGAAACGTGGATTGTGGCAGTCATCTGTTTTTGCAGTGAGTGCACTGTCTCTGACTATCCCTTATGGGATACAGTCGTGATCTTATGTATGTATGTATCATTAAATCCTCACAGAAGATATTGATCACTAGAAAACATAATAACGTTGGATAATTATTCATCCGAACCTTAACACTACTGAAGGAAATAATGTTAATTTGCAGCTGGAAGCTACATTACCCATTGCCGGCAGCGCCACACACAGCTTGTGGTGCGGGGAGTTACATTAACTGCACCCAACGCCCTCACTAGGTGTCATGAATTTACGGCAACGATTGCATCTCTCTAGGCATTTTTAATAATCGAAAGTAGATGATTATTAGACTCGTCGCGTTCTGTTTTAAAAATAGTTTTCTGATTATACTTTATCAGACCCTTAATAGTCTACTAAAGGACAAAGGTCACCCCCAAGTTATGAGCTCGTTATCACCACGCTTAGCAGGTGGATTGGTGTTCGCAATATCAGACACTTCGCACCTTACGCCTGCTGCTCGTCACCGGTCCTTGCATCTTCGATAAATATTCACCTGTCGGAAGCCATGAGATTCCCCAGGCAGTTCCTTGTGTCGACTTTTACGATACCCACAGGATTAGATGGGGTAGCGGATTTTCTTACGCCACCACCACAGGGCATACTAAAGACTCAATAATGACTGAAAATTTCGAAACGATCATATGGCCACTCGGCTACCGTGGCTTTTGTATTTATTTTGTATATTATTTTTACGAGAGGTAAATTGCTATGTCAGATATAAAATATAATATCATTGTACTCATTTCCGGAGGCATCAGCAAATTTGGAAGACCCTATCAGTTACGATAAAATTTCCTTATTAATAATTTAGAGCTACAGAAAGGACAATATTTCTTTTGAATTACTTATAACTAAGTCACATTAGCAATCGAAATAGTTATGTTTTTTTTTAAATTTAGATGGGATTAAAATTTACTGGTGTATGGCTTTAAAGACCTTTTAACATCTCTGTCTGATTAAAATATGGCGATAGCCATAGGAAAAAATAATAGATCAAGTAGTTATCGTTGTTGTGTCATGAGGGGCTTCATTGTTCTTTGATGATGGATATATATGAAATACTAGCGACGCCCCGCGGTTTCACATGAGCAAAATAAGTAGACCAAATGATTGCGCCGTACGGCATGGTACCTCACTGGTTTGAGTATTCCAGTTCAGTCCTTCTTGGTAATGTTTGGTTCTCAGGGGGTGCTACTTAAGGCTGTAGCATAAAGTTACGGATTTCCTGAGATTAATGCCTTCAAACATTTTGTATGTTGCTCTCCAGATTTGTTATAGTAGTAACATAAGAAAGATTAGAAATTATTTACTGGTTGTAGGATTCCTATGCAGGAATTCGACTAGGTAGGTACCCCCAGGGCCAGTTATTCAGCCCTGAATCTGTAGTGTGCAAACAACCGTGTTTCTGTTTGAAGGGCTCTGAGAGCTAGAGTAATTTCTGGGATATGAGACTTAACAGCTGATGTATCAAGTAGTGCGGTGTGAGAAATGTTCTGTGTGACACATTTGTTATGGGCAGATGTTGCACTTACCATCAAGTGATGTTGATGTGGAGTAGGCAGAGACCACACTTCTTTCCACTTGCTACTATTTTGGCACAAATCTTTCGCTTCTTCTACTTTCATGTCCGCTTTCATACACTCTCTTCGGTTGCGGGCACTGACTCAATTAATTTAGCGTAAAACCATACGGTACAGAAATTTCACTAGCGATATCTCTTAAGTTTCACGCAATCACTTCATAAGTCATTTGTCTATATAAAATATCGTCGATGACATTACTCATTTTAGTAATAATCCCCGTTTCTAAAAAAAAATCCGCTTAACCGACCAATCAAAATGACAACTCTCGATACGATTACCGCTGGATTTTTTTAATCGATGCACCGTAGAATAAAGGTCACTCGCGTGCTTAGAAATGTAAAATGAACGCAGCCTCTGGCCTACCACTGCTCTGTATGAGTTATTATGAACTCTTTATATCAGATACTAACACAAAAAGATTTTTTCAGCACCATTGTACTGGTGCTGTACTGTACTTTGGAGGGATGTCTAGACCATACATCGCAGGACCAGCTATACTGCAATAGTGTGCAAGCATTGTGTTTCGATCTGAAGGACACCGAGAGTTATGGTATTTACTGGGTGTAAGAGACTTAAGAACTGATGTCACCAGGAGACGGGGCAAAACTGACAAATTCTGGAGAAATTTGTTATACAGACATTGCATTTAAAATCGGTTGAACGTTTTGCTCTGCTCGTTTCTTTCTCTTTCAAAAATACACTGTGTGCTTGTAGACACCATTACATAAATAAATCTCAAAAGAAAAAACTTACAAGAAAGCAAATAAAAGCGTGATCAAATAAATTGTGATGAGCTCTAACAAATCATACTCCGTAATACATTAATAAGACAACGGTCGATAGAGTCGAATAGGAAAGTTTTCCTAATCCCCGGCCCTCCATGACCGAGCCGAAGTAAATGGTGCGTAAATGCGCATCCTGATCAACCACTACGATAAAGTATGATTTGTTCCATTTCTTGTGCGTTGTATAGAAATACAAGCTTATAGATCTCCAGCTTATGCATTATATTATATTTATCATCGTCAACATCATATCAGCCTTTCACAAGTCCACTGCTGAACATAGCACTCCCCCATAAATTGCCACAAAAGTTAGTAGCTCTTATTTTGGGGGAATTTTACCACAGTTGCCACGCCTGGCAGGCGTTAGCCACCGCAGTTTATTTATTCACATGTTCCAGGAACAAACTGCTGCCCATCTATTTATATAATTACTATTTATCCATTTATTTACAGCAAAAGTTTAAGTACAACATTTTATACAAATGCAACAAGTTAGTTCCTATATATATATTTCTATAGATTTCAAGAAGGCGTTTGATTCAGTTCTACGAGATTTTGAATGGTATTAAGCTTAGTCAAGTCAAAATTTCTTTATTCAGTTTTGACTTGTATAAAGCTCCTATGAATGTCAAAATCTACGCCGGTTCAAAAAATAAGACCTCCGAGAAGAACCGGCAAGAAACTCTGAGGTCTTTCTTTTTTTCAATGCTATATTACGTAATGTAATTGATAAGTTACATAAACATTACATCATAAATTTAGTAGGCAGGGGGTTTGCAAGTGCAGAGTAAGAGTTATTTCCACACATCTCTGTCCTCTATGTAATGATCTATGTATAATACGGTTTTTCTAATAATGTCTTCTTGACAAGTTTGTTCAATTCTATGTGACTTTTAGGAACTCTGTTATAAAATTTTATAGATCTTAATTACGCAGCGAATATATGATATCCTCCGGGCCGATTTACGACCATGGCGATAACTACCTCATACTGACGGAATTCATAAACTGCGCAAAGATATTATAGTGCCGATACTTATTGGTGTATGTTATTTGTAAGAAAGAAAGAGACGGGACGTGCAAACTGTTAACCTGACTTACGACTCTTCACCGTCGCCACATATGTAACACTACGCTCGTCATCATGAGACATCAGTTCTTAAGTCAGTGTCCTGTAATTTCACAAGCTGTTACTACCCTTTGTATCGTGACACTGGTGTTCTCACACCACTGATTGACAGCAGAATAACTGGCACTGCGGCGGTGCTCACTTAGACAGCACTTTGCGTACGAACCCTATCGTTTTTGGAAACTTTTTTTGGAAATTATTATTAATTGATTTTAACAGTACAGCTCTGATAGTCCACTTCTACTAATAACCCCTATCGACTATTATCGACAACTGCGGGTCCTGAGTTCGAATGTGTTCGGAGGTAACACTTTTACAATAACACAAATTGTTGGTTTTCGAGTTTGACAGACAAATATTTCACATGCACAACACAACATGTGTTATATTTGTCTGTAAAACGCACCCACGTTACTGGACAATTTCTACTTTACTACATTTGTTTTTAAATAAAATAATATCAAGTCTATGCTAAAAATATCAAAACATTAAACTAGTTATTTTAAATTTCTGTTTATTAGTAAAGTTAATAAGTTGGTATTTTTCTCTGAAATGTAAAATCATGTTCACTAAAATCAAATTAACGGTAAAATAAGTTTAAGTTTTTTTCTCTTTCTTTTTCAACACATAAAGATATAATCTATTGAAGTTCTGAAGTAGTTAAACAACAGGATTACATGGTTTAAACGTATTCTTTCTACTTGTAAAAATATCAATACGTAATACGAATAAACCATACTAATTTGCGACCTTTGAACTTAAAACTAGTAGATTTGTTTTTTTTAATTGGGTCTAGTGGTGAAACGAGCAAAACGTTTACCTGATGGAAAGTGCAACGTCTGTCCATAGCATATGCTGTGTCACCCAGAAAATCTCTGTGTGACACTACAATGCGCTCATAACCCTGATACATCAGCTTAAGTCTCAAATGCCCAGTGATTACACTAGCTCACAGTGCCCTTCGGACCGAAACACAGTAATGTTTGCAATACTGCTTCACGGCAGAATAACTAATCTTGGGGTGGTACCTACCTCGACGAATTCCTGCACAGGAATCCTACCACCAGTAAAACTGACAGTTGCTTGTATGCTAGAGTTCAATTAAAAGGCACGATACTGGAGAAATCCTAGTGTGTATAATAAACAAGACTATTACTCATAGTTCCTAAAAATTTACAATTCAATTTAAGTATATAAACTTTCTTAAATAGATTGTAACTGTCATTCGGATTCCTTCAGACGGATTCCTGCATAGGAATCCTGACCCGAGGTCTGGGTCCTAAGTTCACATTTTGGTTTTTGAGCCTGCCATATCGGGTACAAACTTAGATGACCACAAATGAATTATTGCACTGAAATATTACTGACAACGAGGTCAACTTAAGTGGATAAGTATCTTTAAAATAATATTCAAATATTCTTACTATAAAAAGTAAAGTAAAGTTTCAGCCTATAAATGTCCCACTACTGAGCACAGGCCTCCTCTCATTTCTGAGAGGGTTTTAGAGCTAGGAAGAATCCGCCACGCTGCTCCAATGCGGGTTGGCGGACTACACATGTCTTCGACACATTTTTTTATTTCTCAGACGTGCAGGTTTCCTCACGATGTTTTCCTTCACCGCCGAGCACGTGGTAAATCAGCACTTAAAATTGCAATTAACAATTTTAGTGGTGCCGGCACCGGGAATCGAACCCAGGTCACTCGCGTACTATGAAATTTAAAGCGAGCGCCTAGCCCCTGAGCTACCACGGCTCGCTACTTTCTTACTATAAGTTCTCATATTTAACAATTTGTTCCTTTTTATGACTAATAAATGGTCACTTCAGCTAGTCCACTGCTGAACTTATACCTCAAAAAATTGCCACAAAAAATTGCAGCTCTCATTTTGGGGGATTTTGACATAGTTGCCATGCTTGGCAGGCGGGTTGGCAACCGCGGTTATTTTTCAGATGTTCCTGGAAGATGCTGCTGCCCATCTACTAGTTCCTATTTTTCCACTGTCGACTTTTACGACACCCACGGGATGAGATGGTGGTGGTAGATACTCTTAAGCCGCTCTTAAGAAAGTCGTAATAGAATAAAAAAAAACCAACTTATATGCCACCGCTGAGCACAAGCTTTCGAGACTATGGTTTTACTGCTCCAGCGTGGAAACTGTATTAAAGCTGGTGAGTTTGTATGTTCGAGCTCGCTAATCTTACAAAATACCAATCCATTAAAAAAAATATTTTGGCACAAGATAACACGCTTATTGAGTTATGCTATGCTGGAAACCGAACACTAGCGAGAAAGTCTGAACTGTGAATGCTCAGGTTATCGAGGTACCATGCCCTACGTATGATGTGTAATGCCATATATATAATATATATAATTTCGGTGATGTAATTGCTGTTAACCTTTTTGGCTTTTACAGCTTCATCGGACACTGTGCTCACGGGCCAGGGGCCCGCGTGCTAGGTTTGGTTTGACCCAAACATAAAAAAATAAATATACTCCTACAAAAACCTCGAAATTCGGACTGTGTCCCGTTCGCTGCGTGCTTTCGCGATTTCGAATATCTTAAATGTTTTGAGTCGTCTAATGACCGTCCGTCCGAATCGTGTGTACGCGGTGTGATTATTGACTATTGCGCGCCCCTCTCTACGTCGGTCGCGCGTCGACAGTGTGACCTGGGTTGTGACTGACCGTAACGTGGTCAGGAAGAGCTGAGACGTCCGTGTCGTCTAGCACGTTTCGCGGGCGACGTTTGCGTTCGGTCGCGTTTCTGTTTGGTCGGTAATTTGCTGCTTTAACCACCAGCGGGTTCGAATGAACCGCGGCCTTTTTCGAAAAACCGCCGTGATAATTCTCTGAAGTGTTCAGGGATTAAGGGCATTTCACAGTCGCTGTGAAGATCTACGTTGCTTTGATACCAACCGGCTCCGGTGGCAGTACGCTAGGATCGATTGTGAATGCCATATGTAATAATGTTATCGGCTCATTTTACGCGGTTGAATCCGCGAGGCACAGATAGTATTTTAAATTTCTATTAAGTACTTCATTATTAACAATTTTAGTGGTGTAGCAATCACTACCAATCAAGCAAACGTCACTGAGTAAGTAATAAAATAATGAAGCTGGTGGTAGGATTCCTGTGTAGGTATCTGTCAGCGTATTACCGCCAGTTATTCTGCCGTGAAGCAGTAGTGTGCAAACATATCTTTGTTTCGAACTGAAGGACACGCAGTGTAATCACTGGGCATATGAGATATAACAACTGATGTCTCAAGGTGACGGGCGCAGTGTTGGGCCACTCGGAAGTGTCCTGAGTGATACAGCATTTGCTATGGACGGACGTTGCGCTTACCATCGGGTGAACGTTTTGCACGTCACGTCAGTTTATTAAAAAAAAAAACGTTTTTATGCTCTGCTTAGCAACTAGGATTTCTGCTGTAATGTGAGTGCGTTTTAGCGAGAAATATTTTACATGACAATGGAACGCAAACCTGAAAACCTAAAATTTGTTTTAACACAAATGCTGGCTTTCGAGATTCAAACCCATTCCAACCACGAAGCTACGAGTTCGTATAAATATTGAAATACTTAATCAATAGACTTGTGTCCTATTAATTTTTCGATAGGCACCGTACAAAATTACCAGTGGTATTTAGCAACATTTGCCAATTTACACGCTTTTGCATTCGTTCAACCTAATGAGCGTCATAGCTCCATTTGTCAGTTGTACAGTACACGTAATGGTTTGTGTTCCAACGTGTTCCAAGTACACTTTGATGTATAGAAAGAATGTTAAAGTCAAGATAACTTTGTGCAGTAAAGGTAATTTGCAAAGATCCGCATTCAAAATTAAATATTTGGAAAATCCTCTCCATATATTTAATTTTGGAAAATCCCCTACTCTTAAGAAAAAAAAAACCTATTGAGGTTCAAATATTTTGAGACATTTCCATTTCAGATGAAAACAATAAGAAAAAAAATAGTTTTTCTTAATAACTACACGCGCTAGACTTTTGATATGAAATGGGAAACCAGTAGACAAAATTCTTGACACGATGAAAAAAACCCGGCGGCTGACTGTCGTTGAGTCCATGTCACTTTTACTACAAAGTAACGCCTGTTTTTATAAAGTAACTTTTGCAGGCTGAAGATGATGACACTAGTAAATGTCGAGTTCTAATGACCAGATCACTACACCGCGCGTTTTGAGTTCCATATTTCTGTAAAAGGCAAATTATTGGCTTTCTAGTTTTATTGTATTGTGATTGTTCCCATGCCTCTGATACTGAATCCTAACAACCTCCGCGTGAGTTTTGCCGAGAGATTCGGACGCATCAGTGCCTTCGTGTTATCGCTTACAGTTGTAACACCGTCTAATCTCCTGCGTAGTTGATCTCGATAGTTCTTTCAACAATCTTCGGAAGTTACTATTGGTAGGATTCCTATGCAGGAATCCGTCTAAGTAGGTACCACCTCAGGCCAGTTATACTGCCGTAAAGCTGTAGTGTGCAAACATTACTGAATTTCGGTCTGAATGACTTAAGCACTGATGTCTCAAGGTGTGGTTCCACATAACAATGTTCTGGGTGACACCGCATTTGTTATGGGCAAACGTTACACTTACCATCAGAGCATAACGTCAAAACAACATTTGAATAATACCTCGATACGTTGAATGTGCAACAATAGATTGTGCAAAAATAGATTCTATCCTAATACTGGTGGTAGGATTCCTATGCAGGAATCCGTCTAGGTAGGTACCACCCCAGGGCCAGTTATTCTGCCGTGAAGCAGTAGTGTGCAAACATTACTGTGTTTCGGTTTGAAGGGCGCTGTGAGCTAGTGTAATCACTGGGCATATGAGACTTAAGAACTGATGTCTCAGGGTGACGGGCGAAGTGTGGTGTCACACAGTAATTTTCTGGGTGCCACAGCATTTGTTATGGGCAGACGTTTAACTTACCATCAGGTGGAAAAAAAAAAAAAAAAAAAAAAACAATGGTGGTAAGAGTTCTATGCGGGAATCCGTCTAGGTAGGGGTCACCCCAGGGCCAGTCATACTGCCGTGAAGCAGTAATTAAAATTGCTGGGCATATGAGACTTAAGAACTGATGTCACTGGTTAACGGGCGCAGTGCGGTACCACACTAATCTTTTGACTGACACAAAATTTATTTTGAACTTTGCACTTCAGGTCAGGTGAACGTTTTACTCGTCTCAGCGTTACGGCCAGTGTTGAGACGAAAAATAATATCACCGCTAAATAAAATATGGAGATGCTTTATACATGTTGGGAAACGCTTATTAAGCGAAAGAACAGCTCAAAACGCGTTGTGGTTTTTAAAAACATCCACATGGCGAAATTCGTATTAAAGCACTTAGAAAACGTCTGTCACAGACACAAAATGACTACATAGCGAACTTCTTGTCGTTGCTTTCACGATATTCGACTACAACTCGTTGTGGCAATGAAGAAAGTCTATGATTCGTTCAGACGTCAGCTATTTAATTAAAATGCAATCATGATATGAAATCCGACGCACAAGGGTGTAAAATACTGGTTCGACTAGTCTTGGATATTTAATTTTCGTATTTTGTATGTAAGTAAAATGTATGGGAAGGAAAAATATCTAATTATTTTATTTCTACTTTTGCTTAAAAGTAATAAGGTGGTGAGTAAGTGCAACTGCGTTGCGGAAAGTGCAGTCCCTCTGCCCTTGCTTAACAAAACGGTGGGTGCCTGACCAACGTTCGCTTCCGTTGCCGACGCAGGCTTTACAAAAACCCTCTAAGGATAGGGCCAACCAGACTACCTGTATTCGGGTTTGGCCACTCGGTTTCCCTCACTCGGACTCACACTTTCCTCACTTACAGTTTCTTCTTTATTTTATAGTTTGAATATGGTCGCAATCACACACAAACACACGCACTCAATGATAAAATGTGAAAACAAAAAAATCATATTCATCATCATATCAGCCTATTTTAGTCCTCTTAGCCACCTGCATCCATCGACTTCCCGCAAATCCGTGCAGGTCGTCCATATGTACATATTACTAGTTTTTAATTGTTTAATGGTGTTGACAGTCTTCCCCCTTCTTAATGTTATATGGGATACAATTTTTAACAATAACAATTCCTAGAAAAAAAATATAACAGTTTTTCGGAAAACCAGCGATTGTGAATATTTACCAAAAGTTTCGAGACTAGTAGGACATATAGTACAAACCACTGTACGTCGTATTGCATGTATACATTTAAATAGCTAACGTTTCATTTATTGTCACTATGCGTTGTCGTCGAATATCACGAAAACCACGACAAGAATTTCGCTATGCGTTCGTCCTGTGTTTGACACAACGCGTCACGGGCGTTTTTGTAAATGATATAACATGAATTTCGCCACATACGCATCTACATTACAAAATTTAGTTAAGACTAACAAATGTCATTTAACTCTTTTAGGATGAGAGACTATTGCTAATCACGTATTATAATTCCAATGGTCTCTCTGGGACATTAAAGTTGAATCTATATTTGGATTATTGGTGATTTGAATAATTACTAAATTTAGTATCCGACCTAAATTATCTTATTACCAAATGTTCTTCGTTTTCGTCATCAGCCTGTTAAAAGTCCACTGTTGGACACTTTTGTTTTTTATTTAGGTCGTCTGTTGGTAAGTATAACGTCTGCCTATAACAAATGTCACCCAGATTTTTTCCGTGTGCAACCACACTGCACCCGTTCCCTTAATGCATCTGTTTTTAAGTCTTATATGCCCAGTAATTTCACTAGCTCTGTGTGCCCTTAGGACCGAAACACAGTAATGTTTGCACTCTTCTGATTCACTGTAGAATAACCGGTTCGGCGATGGCACCTACTTAGACGGATACCTGCATAGGAATCTTACCACCAGTAAATCATGAGAATTTCCCACCACGTTTTATTATTTTCTAAGCTAACGTTGAAATAATATAACGCTCAGCTACTCAATACAATATATTTGGGCGTATTACTAGCTCTGCGGTGGTATCTGCATAGATGGATTCCTTCATAGGAATCCTACCACCAGTAACATAGGCCTCTCTCTGGAAGCGGAATTTGCCGTAATCAACACGCTTGGTAGGCGGATGTAGGAACGCAGTACCAGACCAGACCCTGACACCTTAGACGCTGCTGTCCGTTACCGGTCTGTGTATTAGTCTGGCATTTTTCGTGAAGACTACTATGCCATCGGTCGGAAGCCACGAGTTTATTCTGGCATTTCTCTCAGTCGACTCTGACACTTACAGGAAGAGGTGGCGCGGTTTTTTTACCTACGCCGCCACCACACGGCAGTACCTAATACCAGTTATTATTATGGAAATAATATATAGACATATAAAAGAGCCATGGCAGTAGCGATGAAGGAAAACATCGTTAGGAAATCTGCATGTCTGAGAAGTAAAAGGACATGTGAAGTCCGCCAACCCGCATTGGAGCAGCGTGGCTGGCACTTCCCAGCCCTAAGATCTTTCCTTAAAAGTGGGTCATTTAGGAACTTTCTTAACACATACAGTCACGCCTCTTTACCGTTGGGGTAGCCAGTGAAAACATTTTTCGACTTGCTGCGATCCTGACACAAAACTTTCGCTTCTTCTACTTTCATGTGCGTTTTCATACAAGCTAGTCGGTTTCTGCTGCTGACGATCTTTTGACGTGGTCTATCCTTAAAACGTCTTCGATCTGAACGTGACACGTTCGCCTACGTCGATCCGCAAAGTAAATAAGTAAGGCTTACGCATGTTCAGCGTTCGGTTGGAGAACAGCGAATGCGCAAGTGCAATCATTAGTTCGTCATCATCCGTGTGGTGGCAGCTTAAGAGAATCTACCACCCCATCTCATTCCGTGGGTGACGTAAATGTCGACAGAGGGAAAATGAAATCCAGGAGATGGGCAGCAGCATCAACCTGAAACATCTGAATAAATAAACTGCGGTTGCCAACCCGCCTGCAAAGCGTGGCAACTATGGCAAAATCCCCCCAAAATGAGCAACAAAACTTTTGTAGCCATCTATGGGGGAGGCCTATGTTCAGCAGTGGACTTGTGGTAGACTGAAATGATGATGATGAATAATTAGTTATAAGTCAATGCAACGGCATGCACACAGCACATGCGCATGGCTCAACATAGCAGCAGTAATTTTTGGTGCTTCTCGAGCAACAACCGTTCCATTTGAATGTGACGCTGTCAGCAACTTATTGTGGAATTTAGTATTAGGTAAAGTAATAGCCTATAAATGTCCCACTGCTGAGCACAGTCCTCCTTTCGTTTGTGAGAGGATTTTTCAGCCGCAAGAGTCCGCCACGCTGCTCCAATGCGAGGATATGTTAAGTCCGACAATTTTTTAAATACGTAATAATTAAAAAGATAAACAGATTGTTTATGTGTTGACATGTTTTTACCATTACTGTTTGTGGTTCATGACAAAAAAAATATAGAAAATGTTTTTTGTAATAACGTCTAAAAAATTATTTTCATTGTATACGAAACACAAATAGATATGACAGATAATAAAAGAGAGTGTCTATGGAGTTTTTTTTTCATGTCTCTATATTTGCAATGATCGCAGATTTTTTAGACCACACAAAATTTGATGTTACATGTATGTTTAAGAGCAAAACTTAGGAATTTAATATCGTAAAGCTCGTGATGAAACCAGCACTAAAAATTGTAATGTTCAATACCGGCACTGTACAACGAATTCGAGTTATAAACAATCTATAAAATGTGTAAGAGCTTCTACGGTACTTTATAGCAAGCTTAAAAGAATAATAAAGTAAATACAATGTTTTACATATATGACTGTGAGTGTCATAAGATAAATTCTCCGCTAATATGACTAATTTAATTTTATAGTCGACATATATCAAATAATTAGTCAACTAAATTGGCAATAGGCCTATGCAATTCGCAGAGGCGACTAATTGGAAAAATTGAAAAATTGGTACTGGCTGATAAAACCAAAGTTAATTTGCTAAGATGACAAAATAAAACAAGATTTTTTATCTTTAACAGCACTGTTGCACAAAATGATGATATTAAAAAAATAGTTCAGGTTTTTTAAGATTTCGTGGAAACGTTTTTGATTTTCCTTGATAAAAAGTATCCTATGACCGTCTCTAGGATGCAAGCTATCTTTGTGTCTAATTTCATTAATTTGGGTTCAATAGTTGAGCTGTGTAAAGGTAACGAATAGACAGAGGGATCGAGCGAATTACTTTCTCATTCATAATATTAGAATAGATGAAAATATCGTGATAAATAAAACTAGATTTTACGTATCGTTTATCGCGTATAATTTATCATATTTAATTATTACAATATATATATTTACTATCAATAACCCGACTTTTCCAAATGTTTACAGCACCCATGGTCACGGGAGGACTGAGGTGACAGATGTCCTGATGTGACACATGTCCTGATGACATCAGGACATTTCATCTGACGCTCAAAACGTCGTGTTTCCAATACGTAAAATCTAATTTTATTTAAATGTGAAGTATACGGGTATTTATAAGACCCATTGATATCCTGATTTTTTTGATGTATTTTTTGTATTTAATTTATAAAACTAAAAAAATGGGATCGAAATATATCCAGCAGTTTTTGCATGATGCGCGTAAAACGGCCGACCTTTATAATTTTATTTATAAAAATTAAAAAATAACATTATAAAAGCTTGTTTTTTAATATAACTTTAAACGAGGATCTTGGCAATTTACCTTTGTTTTTCTTCGTTACTGTAATGGCAAAGTAATGCCTGATTCTGTTAAATGTATTAGGTTCTCGAGTGACAACGTCATACCGGCAAACGCTTTCTTAAAGTTACTGGTAATAAGATTCCCATACAGAAATCCGTCTAAGTAGGTACCACCGCAGGGCCAGATATTTTGTCGTGAAGCAGCGGTGTGCAAACATTATTGTGTGAACGGCTCTGAGAGCTAACTAAATTAATTCAAATTCACCGAGACTCAAGAACTGATGTCTCAGGGTGACGGGCGCTACTATGTGTTGTGGTGGTTCAGAAATGTTCTGAGTCACACTGAATTTGTTATGGGCAGACGTTTCACTTAACAACACACTCTGCTATATAAAAACAAGACAAAAAGTCACTCGATGGATTTTAATTTTGCAGAAAGTTGATGGATGCAAATTCTTCATAACCGTAATTTGTGGCAATTCTGTGAAAGAGTCTATATATGAAAATGATGACGAATTTATCGTCCGAAATATTACTTTCACATCAATGAATGTAAGTAAGAGAAATATGAAAACGAATAGAAACTTTCATGGCTTTGTGCAACGGAGACGTTTCCTAGAATATGTAATCTATTTACGCTACTTCATACAGAGCAATGAAAATGCTGAGTTACAAATATAGATAAATTGATTTGCCATTTTTTTTTTACTTTCTAGTGTATGTCGTGGGCATAATTTAAATGTATTGTTCTTAATTAATTACGACCACGTAGCCTAGTGGTCAGAGTACCTGACTTCTACGCCGCGGGCCTTGAGTTTTAATCACACCCGGAATACAAAACAAAACGAGGGAAGGCACTAACCAAGACCGGAAGAAATTAACATTGATGTTCTCAAACCTGAAAACGTTGTTGTAGTTGTTAACGTGTTTCCAACAGCAACAAAACGTGTTTACAACAACAACAAAGTTTATTGGATTTACGAATTTGGCGTTCTACTACAAAACTGGCTGATGTCTTTTTTGTTACTTTTCCCAAATGCTTTATATTTTCAAGACTACAACACAAAAAGTCTTGTTAGTCATGTATTAATGGCTTGTCTATCAATAATACATGACCGTGTAAAATCTAAATGTGACTACCAAACCAAAATTATTGTACTGGTACGGGTGAGAGGGAGGCACAATTTCCTTTAAAAGTATTACAAAAAAAATGCAGACTTGCATCAGAACGTATATTTTTGTTTTATAGACTATTAAAAAGCTTTTGACTGTGTTTAGAACTTATTAACCTTCTACAGGATATTAGACTGGATGGCAAGTATATACGTAAGGTTGCAAATCTATATTGGAACCAAATAGCAACTATGACATTAGGGCGTTGAAGACTCTGATTCGATGAGTCCCACTGGGATGCATTCTTTGACCTCTCTTGTTCAACCTCTACTCAGAAGCTATAATCAAGGAAGCCCTTGAACACACGTATTTTGGAGTTTTCATTAATGGTCAGCTTATTCTACGCTATGCCGAAGACAAGGTTTTAATCGCAACTACCGAGGAAGCTATTCAAGAAATAGTTTCCGGATAAGCACTAGGATCCAGTGGAGTAGGGTTGAGGATGAAATTCTCAGTTATGGTGATTGCTCTTGAGAAAGAAGCGCTACAATAAATGTAGACAACATCTTTCTGAAGAAAGTTCTTGGATAACAGAAACATGAGGATGAGCCAGACGGAGTTTCGTTTTCGCATTGAGATAGCATGGTCGTCTGTTTTAAGATTATTCAGTATTACATATGACCGCTTATTTTCCACGGTTGCGAAGCCTGGACTATGAAGGAAGACTTACGCAGATTCGTAGAGGCGCGAAATGTGGTCGTATCGTAGAATGTTAAGTATAAAAAGGACGGATAAAGTTGAAGTCCTCCGACGTATGTAGAAAAAATTGGGCTTGTCCGTATCTTTAAACATCCTGACTGAGAAACATCCGTGAGTGAACTGGCATCAAAAACATGGAACAACTGTTCAGGCTCGCTTTGGACAAAATAGTTTTAGGACGCTGACTGCTAACCTCCAGTAATTGGAGTGATACATGAAGAAGAACAAGAAGATTAATAACAATAATTAATTAATTGATTAATATTAATTAATAATAACAAAAACGTTGCACAAAACGCTGATGTCAAATTCGACATTGAAATTTTAATCCCGCGCTCAACGAAGTTTTACTTCCATCAATCAACCTGCATAAGAGGAGCGATGCGGGTTACGCTCCAATTATCATCATAAAGGGATCTCCCGGGAAGGGTAGATTCGTCGTAATCACCACCCTTGGAAGTCGGATTCTCAATCTGGTACTGACCAGACACATCGCACTTTAGATGTTACTTCTGGTCTTTCCATTTGCGGTGGCACGCTCCAATATCTATTCAAAATAAAATTATGCCCATAATTTAAGACATATATTTAATGTTTTAAATTTAGACGCAATGATTATTATACACATACAAACATACATAAGATCACGACTGTATCCCATAAGGGGTAGTCAGAGACTGAGCACTCACTGCAAAACAGATCACTGCCACAATCCATGTTTCACCAAAACAATATAATGCAGTTGGTGTGATAGGTGGTGAGCCCATCGCCACCATGCGCTGCTGGGTGCACAGTGCAATTTAATTCCTTACTCGCCTTTTACGAGATCCATTGGATGAGATGGAGTGGTAGTACTCTTTTAACGAGCCGCCACCACACGGATTATTATACACGTGAAGTATATTACAAAGAACCAAACCCGAAATAGCTATCTGTAGGCCATACAATTATTTTCAGGAGCGGAAATCGAATCCATGATCCTTAGAGCAGAAACCTAGTAAGTTACTACGCCAACCGCTACAACTATTGATTATTATTATTCATGTAAAACAATTATGCAATATTTTTAAGCAAAATTTACCAAATTTATTCTACAATTAACCTAACAGTCTAAATGAGTTGTTACAGCCAATTATGTTATCATAACCTTCTAATAATGGCTAGGAAACATGAAATTTATCGTCTAGATATTCTCAAACATTCACCTCTAGTGCTTTAAAATGTCTCAGAGGTGCCACATGAAATGGAAAACGAATACCAATGGTCTGTAAACTGATAATTATTACTGTAGTACTATGACCGTATTTAGATTAACGTATTTGATTAACCTCTCATCATCCTCATCATCATTTCAGCTTTCACTAGTCCACTGGTAAACATAGAATGCTAGAAAAATTTGTAGCTCTCATTTTGAGGTGATTTTTTCATAGTTTCCACAAAGATCATGGTCGGCTTTTCTAAACGGATGAAATCGCGGGGAGCAGCTGGTTTATAATATATTCCTGTACGAACAACATTATAATGCTATAATCTCAGCCGTGGTAGCTCACGGGCTAGGCGCTCGCTTTAAATATGTGCACGCGTGTGACCTGGGTTCGATTCCCGGTGCTGGCACCAATAAAATTGTTAATTGCAATTTTAAGTGCTGATTTACCACGTACTCGGCGGTGAAGGAAAACATCGTAAGGGAACCTGCCTGCTGAGAAATAAAAAATATTTCGTAGACATGTGCAGTCCGCCAACCCGCATTGGAGCAGCGTGGCGGATTCTTCCTAGCTCCTAAACCCTCTCAGAAATGAAAGGAGGCCTGTGCTCAGCATTGGGACATTTATAGGCTGAAACTTTACTTTTTTTTAATCTCAGGCGCCTTCTAAGCTACTATTGCAATATCCCATAAGAGACTGTATACAACAAAAAGTGTACATAGGACAGAATTAAAGTCTTTGGTTCTCCAAACACTTTCATTCAGTCCTATGTACATTTTTTTTAAATAAAAAATGTTCTTTCATTGTAAATATAAAAAAATATACCCGATTACCTGATTGTGATACCTGACCGTGTGGTGGCGGCCTAAGAAAATCTTGCACCCCATCATATCCCGTGGGTGGCGTAAAAGTCAACAGAGGGAAAATGAAAACCAGGCCCATCTGGGCAGCAGCATCTTCCTAGAACATTTGAATAAATAAACTGCGGTTGCCAACCCGCCCGCCAAGCGTGGCAACTATGGCATAATCCCTCTACATTGTGAGCTACAAACTTTTGTGGCTATCTATGGGAGAGGCCTATGTTCAGCAGTCGACTTGTGATAGCCTGAAACGACGATACCTGATTCCATATGTTCAATTAATACATATTTAAATTCTGCTATCTCATGTTATACACGGATGACTCATAGAACTGGAGTTTGTTGAGTTCGACCGTTATTTTGAACTTTCTTGTAGTTACCACGTACCGATGCCAATTGTGGAAGCAGGCAGTTCGTGAGAGCCTGCAAGCAGTGTGCCCTAATTTGCTACGTGACCTAACTTTAAGTCCGATGCTGGTTTTAGCCGAATGGAAATAAGACCTTATACGAACACTGAATACGAAATTGGTTATCATTGTGAATTTGGGAGAAATACATCAAAACGGATCAGATTTTGCACAGCGAAAACTATACCTAATATAATTAAATGCCATCGAATATTTTGCAAAAGGGATTTTGAATACTATTGACAAATATATCTATATGTATTTTCGTTTGTTTTCCGATGTATTCATAGTGCAAGGGGTACTTGACCTAGTTGCCTTGTCCTGCAAATACGGTAGAGTACCGGGCAAGCGACCCCGACCTCCCGAGCTACTGCTGTCTCCTGCCGCTCCTTCTAAGATAGTAGTATCCAACACCTTGTAGCTCCTTTCCAAACTTCCCGTTTCCTACCTCCAGTCCATTACCTAACAATCCTTTTCGCTTCCACTCTCCTAAGCCGGTGGTCGCCGTGCCGAAGGATGGTTATTCGTGGGTACGCAATGAGCAGCGAGAATTCCAACTCGCACCTAAACGGCGGCGACGTCTCGCTTCCTGCTCTGGCGAAATATAAGCTAAAGATGTGTTCTCTGCCTACCCCTTATAAAGGAAAATACGCGATTGTAGGTATTAATATTTTGAGAATATTTAGTGTCCTTCAAACCTCAGTGCGATTTGCATGCCACGGCTTGACCGCAAAAAATTGACATTGCGGTGGTACATGGGCGAAGTCCTGCATAGATAATCATACTTATGTAATATTTGTACAAATACATATTCATTGACATTTATGTTTTTCTCTTGTGGTTGTTTGTGTTGTGGTTTATTTTGTGCCAGTACGTGACCTCGCTAGCTAGTTATTTATTTATTTATTTATTAATGGAAACAGATATTAACTATTTTCCAGTGTCAAGTAACATATCCAAGTACACAATCTTCAAGCAACAATACTAAAATATTTTGATCGACAGTAAAATGATAGTTGACTTTTACTGAAGATTTGCTGGACTAATGGAGACCAACGAAAAAAACAATTTTGGTTTTCACTGTAGCACTTTCAGGAGCACTTCCTGCGTAATAAACTATCAATATCAAACAACAAAACTCCAAATATACACAGAAATTATAAAATTAAATAAAAACACTACTGCCACTTTTCGAGTTGGCGCCAAAAGTCCACTGGCTAGTTAAATATTATATATACATCTACATTTATTTTTGAAAGTTCAAAGCTTCACCGGGCAGTTACTTTTTAAACCATTACTGTTGTAGCAAATTATAAGTGTAATTTTATGCTCAGCGTTAGTAATTAGTGAAACGTTGCCCGTATTCTGAGAGGAATAAGCATCGATGTTTGTTACGTGCTGCAAAATTGGTAATTCTGTCGTGCTGACCACAACGAACAATCTTGGCAGGCAGAGAGACAGGCGAATAACAACGGAAGCTTGAATATTGCAATATTCATGAGAATCGTCGTTCGTCGTCGTCCGCTCAAGTATAAATTGAATTTCACAAAATTACTTAAAAAAAATACCTTTACTGGTGGTTGCATTTTTATGAAGTCCCGTGTGGTAGCGGCTTAAGAGAATCTACCACCCCGTCTCATCCCATGGGTATCGTAAAAGTCGACAGAGTCAAAGTAAACAAACTGCGGTTGCCAACCCGCCTGCCATGCGTGGCAACTATGGCAAATCCCCCCAAAATGAGAGTTGCAACACTGCAGGAAGTCGATGGATGCAGGTGGCTCAGGACCGTGTGTTGTGCCAATCTGTGGGGGAGGCCTATGTTCAACAGTGGACTATGATAGGTAGGATTCCTATGTAGGAATCCGTCTAGGTAGGTACAAACCCAGGGCCAGTTATTCTACCGAGAAGCAGTAGTGTGCAAACATTACTGTGTTTCGGTCTGAAGGACTAGCGTAATTACAGGGCATATGAGACTTAAGAACTGATGTCTCAGGGTGATGGGCACAGTGAGGTGTCACACAGAAATGTTCTGGGTGACACAGCATTCGTTATGGGCAAACTGTTGCACTTACCATCAGGTGAACGTTTTGCTCGTTTCATCACTTTATACAATAAAAAAAAAGCAGTAGCGTGCTCTGTGTCAAGCAGAAGCGTGCAAACATTACTGTGTATTGGTCTAAAATGCACTGATAGCTAATGTACTTACTAGGCATATGGGACTTTAGATCTGATATCTCAGGGTTACGCAGTGTCGACACAGCATTTGTAATGGGCAGACGTTTCACTCACCGACAGGTGAACGATTTGCCCGTCTCATCACTTTCTTCCATAAAAAATACATGACAGACGATATCAAAGGTTATATAATACGAAAGTGTAACAGTAGCGAAAATTATTACAGTATACTACTTACGTATAATACTATAAGTTCGCGTTTCTGTACATAAGAAAACTTCTGCGGGAAATTTCCTACTGACCGACCCATAACTTGCAAGTGTGCACTGCTTAGCAAGTGCGGTCGCGACAGTTTGCAATTTCCGCGAGCTGAAAGTGTCATAGATTGCAAGTTTAAACTTGGTTGCGTCGACTCTCTGCAGATTTTTTTAAAAGAATACTAGCAATACTATTAACATTACTAATATTCTTGTAAACCACTCCAACGAAGCTTAAAAGGCTTGTGCTAGGAGATGGTTCACGGCAATAATCGAAAGGCGGGCTCGATCCTGCGACGTCATGTTACGCAGTCCGTACCCTAAACCATTGCTGCGTATCGGAATAGTCTTTATTTAATTTTTATATTTTAAATGTAATTCAATTTTTTTTTAAAACCCACGTCAGCACCAGACTCTCACAAGGAAAGGTTTTAGGATTAAGCATATTCTTTTTCCTAGTAGTAGTAAGACTTTCACTGTGTGATTTAATAAATGTTTTTTTTTTATTATTTAATAATCATCATTCATCATCATCATCATCAATTCAGCCTATCACTAGTCCACTGCTGAACGTGGGACCCATTTTGCAGTGATTTTGCAATAGTTGCCACGCTTGGCAGGCGGGTTGGCAACCCCAGTTTATTTACTCAGATCTTCGAAAATGGTGCTGCTGCCCATCTTCTGATTTTAATTTTCCCTCTGTCGACGGGATGCGATTTTTACATAGTGCTAGTTGTTTAAAACTACACACACTGTGGAGGTACCTGCGCAGGAGATATTATAGTGGCCACAAGTGTACGCGCAAGCACAGGGGCACTCACCCATCCCAACCTACCCGTACCTGATGTAACGGTCATGCAATAAGATCGGAGGTTCGGCTAGAATGCAATATCAGAGACACAAGGACAATTAAAATACAATCAGACCCGAAAGCCAACAATTTGTGTTTTTGCACAAATGTTGACTCTTGCTGGGATTCGAACCCGCGGCGTTGTAGTCAGGTACTCTAACCACTTGTCGCCGTGATCAAAAATAGGACAAGAGAATATCATAACATTGTTTATTCAAATAAATAAAGAACTGGTGGTAGGATTCCTATGCAGGAATACGTCTACGTAGGTATCACCCCAGGCCCAGTTATTCTGCAGTGAAGCAGTAGTGTGCAAACATTAATGTGTTTCGGTTTGAAGGGCACTGTGAGCTAGTTTAATCACTGGGCATATGAGACTAAAGAACTGATGTCTCAGGGTGACGGGCGCAGTGTGGTGTCACACAGAAATGTTCTGGGTGACACAGCATTTGTTAAAGGTAGACGGTGGACTTCTCATGAGGTGAAAACTCTTGTTAAGTTGTTTCTATGTCACATCGTATGGAGATATTCTAATAATTATTTTTTTATAGCCTTACAACTTTCAAGCCATAAGCGGTCGTTTAGGGGAGTGCGGATAGGAAAACTTTGATATTAATGACCAGTCTCTCGTCAGCGATAAGTGCTAACGTTCCTTCACGTCATATCTTTTCTTAAGTAGCGGCTGTTAACTTTAAAAAAAATGCACTTATGATAGAAAGTATTAGCTCTGAAGTTTTTTTAACAAAAAAAAAACTTATCCTGCAACAGGATTTTTTCTGTATCGTGGTTGCGTTTTACAGACATAAATTTCACATGCCTTTTTTATCACAGGGCAATGCCATACTCGTCCCGCGGGAGCAAGGACGTGCTATGTCGGACTTGCAATGACCAAAACCCCATGGTGCTCCTCCCTCGCCCCATGTTCGCAGGGCCACGGAAACGCCTACGCACACATTCGCCGCCCCATCAGCGTTAGCCAGCAGCCATTTTCTCTGGAGGGGACAATTCCTCCTCACTCTCCGTCATGCCGTGTGGTGGCGGCTCGTTAAAAGAATACTACCACTCCATCTCATCCAATGGATCTCGTAAAAGGCGAGTAAGGAATTAAACTGCACTGTGCACCCAGCGCATGGTGGCGATGGGCTCACCACCTATCACACCAAGTGCATTATATTGTTTTGGTGAAACGTGGATTGTGGCAGTCATCTGTTTTTGCAGTGAGTGCCCAGTCTCTGACTTCCCCTTATGGGATACAGTCGTGATCTAATGTATGTATGTGTCTCCATCATCACATCGTTTCAACTTTGTTACATATTTTCTAAGACATTTAATAAATTTCTTACAGGTGAAGTCCGTTCAGTACTATAAAGTATATTTTTTCTTTTATTAAATCTCCTTCGATTAATTTAACTATCTGTAGATTTTACTCATATTTTGTCCAGCTGATTTATAAATACAAGTAGCTAAACAGTTAAATTGTAATGCGCAATTAGCTAAAGAAATACTCGGTATCGCTAAAGAAAGACTAAGTCTCTCTGTATTTTTAATACATTAATTAAATGCTTTTGAACTAGCATTTAACACAGTAATAAAGTAATCCAAAGAAGTAACAACTTAGCCTAATTGTAGACTACGCCGAAGACGTGTCGAATTCCCATTGCGTCGCTAACTTACGGAAATGTTAATTCTTTAGTAATATATGGCTTTTAAAACAATCTACGCTCGGCAAATAATACACTATAAAAGAGTAAAGGAAAGATAATAAAGGAAGGAGTAATTTAAAAAGTAGTTTTTTATAGAAGTCAGTGACAAGCAAAATGTTCACTTGATGGTAAGTGCAACGTTTGCCCATTACAAATGCTGTGCCATCCAGAACATTTTATTGTGGTTACGCAGAATGAAACACAGTAACTTTTGCACACTACTTCTTCACAGCAGAACAGCCGGCCCTGGGGTGGTTCCCGCCTAGAGGATTCCTGCATAGGAATCCTATCACCAGTTATTGACTTTCAATGCCTCTTTGGTTAAGTGTTTTTGAAATATAGTCCTGTAAATTCTAAAAGTGAAATTATATGGCGACAATCTCTACTCTGTGCGACAGTTTGACCACAGACTATTATGTGATTGGCATTCTCAGTTTAAAATTAAAAAAATAATGTTTTATTTAATTTAATTTAATGTATTTGTAGCACATACATACATACATAAGATCACGAGTGTATCCCATAAGGGGTAGTCAGAGACCGGGCACTCACTGCAAAAACAATCCACGTTTCACCAAAACAATATAATGCACTTGGTGTGATAGGTGGTGAGCCCATCGCCACCATGCGCTGTTGGATGCACAGCATGTACAACATTGTAACACATGTATAAATTTTAGCTTCCTCACTACAATTCAAAATTTTTATAGGTACAAATCACATTGTTGTTGGAGTAAATTTTCTTAAGATCCGTTTTTAGTTATAGGTGTCGGAAGTCGCTCAGCATGGTATGGAAAGGGAGTTCGGAGTTTCTTTGCGAGATAGAATCCGTAACGACGATATCCGTAGCAGAATTTTTTTTTTGTACGTGGGGTAATCCTGCATTGGATATCTGACTGGCCAGGGGGGGCAGCCGGGTTATGTCGGACTCTTACCGACTAAAACCCCACGGTGGTCTCCATCAGCGCTTAAGTCACTGGATCTCCGTTCGGAACTCAACCTGACGATCTCTCCATCGCTTCGCTAAAATTTTAGCCCGACCCGGGGGCAGTTCTCACTGCCCCCAGCACTCATCCGTAGCAGACCTAGAGTAACCGACGTAGCCCTAAGCATTAGCAAGCTGAAGTGGCAATGGGCGGGCCATATAACTCGTAGAACCGATAACCATTGGGGAAGAAAAGTTTCCGAGTGTCAACCTCGTACCGGCAAGCGCAGTGTAGGGCGAGCACCACTAGATATAGCCACGAGCTGCACAGTTTTGCGCGAAGTCGATGGTTGCAGGTGGCGGAGAACCGTGTTTTGTGGCAATCTATGGGGGAGGTCTTTGTACAGCAGTGGACTATGATAGGCTGAAATGATGATGATGATGACACTTTTATTGGTAATTGGATTAAGTGTTTCTGAAATACATTCCTGTAAGTTGCGGAAATAGAATATTTCAGAATTTCACCAGAAACATTACTGGTATACTAGGTTAAACAACGCTTCATAATTAATTCAAATCATTTTCACTTCGGACATAACTCTTATAATTTATGTTTAGCCTTTTCTAAAGCAGATGGTGGCTCTTCGGTACTTCTAAAATTTCAAAGGTCGGATAATGGGTCGGCTTTACTCGGACTCTAATTTCCTAAGCTATTTATGAGCGGTCGCCTTGCACTTAATAACATCGTCTTTTGAGACACAAACAAGAGAAAACAAAAAAAAATATTAACTAGCTGCGCCTTGCGGTTTCGTCCAGGTAAAATAAGCCGACCACATAATTGCGGCGTACAGCGTACTACATTTTTTCAAATTTTAATATCTAAATATTTTTTACTGGTGGTAGGATTAGGAAGGTACCACCCCAGGGAACAGTTTTTCTGCCGTGAATCAGTAGTGTGCAAACATTACTGTGTTTTAGTTTTAAGGGCACTGAGAGCTAGCATAATTAATGGGCAAGTGAGACTTAAGAACTGATGTCTCAGGGTGACGAGCGCGGTGTGGTGTCACACAAAGGTGTGCTGAGTGAGACGGCATTGGTTATGGGATGTTGCACTTGCCATCGGGTGAACGTTTTGGTCATTCGTCAATTTATCAAATAAATAAAAACAAAAAAAAATAGCAAAAACTGCTTTTATTTTAACAAATGTTTTGTACATCATGCATCTTCAAAACATGCCTTAAATAAAAGATACGAAACCAAATTTAACACAAAAGTAAAAACAAGAAAAAAGAAGAGGACGATCCATTACTACTAAATTTAGAACTAAGCTGAACGTGTGGGCATTATAAGTACGTCGCGAGGCATGCCAAATGGGTCATCACTCAGCATATTATCGCGCTAACAAGCTCAACGCCTGATTTTTAGTGATGACAGTAGTGGATACAGTCCCAAGACCAGTTAAATGATGAATTAAAATAACATTCATTTACCACTCCGTAACCGTACCGTATTCACCAATTTAGTTTTTTTTTGACTAAATGACGAAACGAGTGAAACGTTCACCTGAATGGTAAGTGCAACGTCTGCCCACTGCGCCCGTCACCCAGAGACATGAGCTCTTAAGTCTCATATGCACAGTGATTACGCTAGCTATCAGTGCTCTTCGAACCGATACACAGTAATGTTTGCACACTAATGCTTCACGGCAGAATAACCGGCCTTGGGGTGGTACCTATCTAGACGGATTCCTGCATAGGAGTCCTACCGCCAGTAAAAGTTCATTACTCTACAACTACAAATTGCTTACATTACTCTCTTAAAAAGTCTACCTGCAAATAGAAGTACAATCAAAATCAGTTCAGCCGTTTCGGAGCCCGGGCAAACAAACAGAACAGACAGACAGACAAAAAACAATAAACACGCTTGTTTGAGTGTTAGTATCCTCCAAATTACAATACGAGATGAAGACAAAATCTTTATTGCTAAATCACAGGCACTCCAATTTCATTTATTTGTATAGATAAGGCATTGTCAATATATATGAAAAAGTATTATTTGCCTTTAGTTAAAATCCAATGACATTAATTGGAATTCAAATTTAGAGAATACTCGCATTGGACAAACTTAATTTTGTCCGTTCACAAATGTTACAAAATTAATCCCCACACATGTATCCCTTGTGTTCGAATAACAAATAAGCTAGTTGCAACGTATGCGAGTTCAAATAACATTCAGTATATTTGTGGTTGGATACTGTGAATAATTTTGCTTTCAGAGGATAGAAATTCACATCGCATCGTGAAGTTGTCCATGACAAGTTAAACACTTGTTTTGAAACTTAATTTGAAATTCTACGAGTAACTATAAAATTGTATAATACTAAAAAACTATAATACTAAAGTGTATAATACTAAAATTGGAAGCTTTTTAATTTAATGATAGTTAATTTTTAACTTAATTTCGGCTCGGTTGGCGCAGTGGCTAAGCCCTCGGCTTCTGCGCCGCGGATCGCGGGCGCAATTCCCGCACGGGACAAATATTTGTATGGCCTACATATAGTTGTTCCGGGTCTGGGTGTTTCTGCATGTCGAATTTGTCTGTAAAACAAACCCACGACACAGGAGAAATCCTACTGTGAGGCATCGCTTTGTATCCCTTTTTGAGCATATTGAGCGCCAGAAGGAATCTGCGATTGGTATGTTGTATGCATAGTTAAAGTTTGTTTGGAATAGAAGCGAGAAAGTTAAAATTTATATGTAATATGTGTATTCAGTTTAGGCATGCATAAAGCTCTTTATACAGCTCTATTCTATTTTTTTTATTGTATAAAGTGATGAAACGAGCAAAACGTTCACCTGATGGTAAGTGCAACGTCTGCCCATAACAAATGCTGTGTCACCCAGAACATTTCTGTGTGACACCTCACTGTGCCCATCACCCTGAGACATCAGTTCTTAAGTCTCATATGCCCAGTGATTACGCTAGCTCACAGTGCTCTTCAAACTGAAACACAGTAATGTTTGCACACTACTGCTTCACGGCAGAATAACTGGCTATGGGGTGGTACCTACCTAGACGGATTCCTGCATAGGAATCCTACCACCAGTGAGTATTAATATAGCTTTATAAAATAGCTCTATTTATACTCGTATAATGTGTGTAATCGTTTGGTGTCCGGCAGAGTAGAATAGCACCTACCTTTTTCCTACCGAGGTGTCGTAAGAGGCGACTAAGGTGTTGTAAGGACAGCCTTTATTCGTGCAGAATAAAACATTATGTGCAATGCTGCCACTATACTGCACTTCATCAGCAATTATCAATTCAGCCTATCACTACCTGCTGCTTATGCTGAATCACCCAGAACATTGCTGTGAGACACCACATTGCGCCTCTCCACCCTGAGACATCAGTTCTCAAGTCTCATATGCCCAGTAATTACGCTAGCTCTCAGTGCCCTCCAAACCGGAACACAGTCATGTTTTCTCATTACTGCTTCACGGCAGAATAACTGGCCATGGGGCTGGTACCTACCTAGACGGGTTGATGTATAGGAATCCCACCACCAGAAACGCGATAGTTGCCACGTTTGGAAGGCAGGTCTGCAACCGCAGTTTATTTATTAAGATGTTCCAGGAAGGTGCTACTGCCTATCTCCTGGTTTTCAATTACCCTCTGACGAATTTTACGACACCCACGGAATAAGATAGGGTGGCAGATTATCTTCAGCCGCCAACGCACAGTATAGCTCGTGGGAATGTAATGGGGAGTAAGAATTTTATTCTTATATATTCTTCAGCCTATTACATCTTTTAGCCGCGTGGTAGCGGCTTAAGAGAATCTACCACCCCATCTCATCCCGTGGATGTCGTAAAAGTCGACAGAGGCAAAATGAAAACCAGGAGATGGGCAGCAGCATCTTGCTGGAACATCTGAAAAATTAAACTGCGGTTACCAACCCGTCTGCCAAGCGTGGCAACTATGGCGAAATCCCCCCAAAACGATAGCTACAAACTTTTGTGGCCTATGTTCAGCAGTGGACTATTGATAGGCTGAAACGACGTACGATATATTCTTCAGACGCTATTCAGTGTTAAATATACGAATTTAAGCAATGATAAGTTTCTGAAATGAATACTGACGTCTTTTAGAAAATATTACACAAACCGAATATTTTAATGCCGTCAAACCAACAAAAACACCTGATAAAGTCCTTTATGCGTCACACCGAGGGTCGGGGCATTATTAATGTGGTCCTTTGTCGGTTGAACGTTTAATTCAATTCGGGGCAACACCTGAAAAGTGTTTCAAAGATAATGAGACTAAAGGACAAAGTACGGCTTTAGCAAAAGCTTAAGACAGGTGTAGAATAAAAAGATTCAATACGGAATTACTAAAAAAAAAATTAATACGGTAAATTTGTTTTTTTTAATTCTTACAGAACTGATTGATGAGGATGACTGGAATGTATCGAAAATCTAACGTAAGTATTTTTGTAAACTTTTTGTGGGAAAACAATAATCTACTCCAGCCTCTTCTTTATTTATATTTTCTATTTTATTACAGTACGATATACCGTGTGGTAGCGGCTCAAGAGTATCTACCACCCCATCTCATCCCGTGGGTGTCGTAAAAGTCGACATAGGGGAAAATGAAAACCAGGAGATTGGCAGCAGCATCTTCCTGGAACATCTGAATAAATAAACGGCGGTTGCCAACCCTCCTGCCAAGCGTGGCAACTATGGCAAAATACCGCCAAAATGAGTGCTACGAACTTTTGTTGCAATCTATGGGGACGGCACAGCACTGGACTAGTGATAGGCTGAAACGATTAAAAATTACGATCATTAAGATATTGGTGTTGCGGATGTTCATAAGCGGCGGTGATCACTTAACATTAGGTAAGCCGTTGCCCCTCTTCTATAAAAAAAATATACCAACAGTACTGTTGCCTACATTATGCTTATACCGCTCGGACGTTCGCGGGGACAGAACGCGGGGCGGGCGAACCGGGTCAACGACCGATCAGCTGACAGCGGCGAAAAGGCACTGCGTCATTGTCCGCCGAATCGAACGCACTCTGTATCGCGCAATTTGTAACCGCTTTTATAACAATTATAATTTTTAGTGAAGTCGGCACGGCTGTTATTTAACACCAAGTTTAGGTTACCTAAGGAACCCCCAAGGGCCCTAGACTCCTTTCCATGGTCCTTCGAGCCGGATCATACCCGGACCCGGTTCGACCGCCCAGCGTTCTGTCCCCGCGAACGTCCGAGCAGTATAAGCTTAATGTCGGCAACAGTACACACATTCAAACATTTTTAATTAAAACACAGTAACCTTATATACATATGTGCACCCATAACAGGTATATACAGCATTTACAGACAGAAACGATTCACAGTTTGGGTATACATTAGGAAATGAATAAATAATTGCAGGATTTAATTACATTTAACTGGATGAAACAACAGTAAAATAACATTAATATGATTGATTAATTGATTTTATAAATTGACTCAGTACAAAAAATAAGATTGTACGTCCTCCACGCACGTAGACAACACACGTAGCCCACTTTTCGCCCCCACAGGGAAACGAGTATAGTGACGACCGCGTGGCCTAGTGGTCAGAGTACCTGACTTCTACGCTGCGGGTCCTCGGTTCGAATCCCAGCCGGAGCCAACATTTGTGCTAAAACACAAATAGTTGGTTTTCGGGTCTGGTTGTGTTGTGAATGTCCCCGTGTTTCTGACACTGCATCCTAGCCTACCTCCGATCTTATTGCATCAGGGTTACATCGAGCGCGGGTAGGTTGGGACGAGTGAGTGCCTCTGTGTTTGCACTAGGCACTAGGTATATTATTTCCTGTGCAGTTGATGATTCTCGACAGTAGTCGGAAGGTGTCGCTGTGGTCGAAATCGGTTAGGAGAACATCATCATATTTTTATCAGACTTCGAAAACGGATGATATTCTCCATTCGTGTGTATATATACTGGTGGTAGGATTCCTATGCAGGAATCCGTCTGGGTAGGTACCACCCCAGGGCCAATTATTCTGTATCCGTGAAGCAATAGAGTGCAAGCATTACTGTGTTTCGGTTTGAAGGGCACTGTGAGCTAGCGTAATCACTGGGAATTAGAGACTTAAGAACTGATGTCTCAAGGTGACGGGCGCAGTGTGGTGTTACACAGAAATGTTCTGGGTGACACAGCATTTGTTGTGGGCGCACGTTGCACTTACCATCAGGTGAACGTTTTGCTGGTTTCGTCACTATATACAATAAAAAAATAATATTATAATTTGTCTATATTGTGTGATAAGCGACAATTCTTTACTACGTGGGCCAATTTCGATGATACTTTTTTATTAGAAAAGAGATACCTTAGTAGTGGTCTCATGTAAATATGATCAAGTTCTGATGATGAGTTCCATGAGAAAATTATCCAAACCCATAATTAGGCATATTTGCACCTGTTGCGTGAAAATCGGTTTTTATTAAATAATTATGTGTCTTACTTACTCCAATTTAGAAGCAAATAGAAACATTTTCGAAGTAAATTTATTATTTAGCTATTTACGTAACATCTGTGATACGATGAATTTTTAAGAATGCAAGCTCTCGGACGTAACTCTTTCGGGCACAAAAAGTCATTACCCGGGTCTACCCTGAAGGGGTCGCGCGTTTCGGATAGCTTTAGGAAAATGGAAAGCGTTTCGGTGATACGGTACCTTTGGTACTCGTTCAATACAAGTAGAGTTAAAATTCTATAATCATAATCATAATCATTTATTTGCTTGAATAAGGTTACAAAACAGGTATTAAATATATAAAAAAGTCTCACTTATTCTGCCTATTGAAAATTGAAAAAATTAAGTATTACAAAGTTATTAGCTACAATTTAAAATCTTCAATTGTCTATATACCTTTAGTCAAAATTTTGTGTGTTACATTATTCCATTTTTAGTACTTCTTATATATATTATTTCATAAGAAAAAAAAACGACCGCGTGGCCTAGTGGTCAGAGTACCTGACTTCTAAGTCACGGGTCCTGGGTTCGAATCCCAGCCGGAGCCAACATTTGTGCTAAAACATAAACTGTTGGTTTTCGGGTCTGGTTGTGTTGTGATTGTCCCCGTGTTTCTGACATCCTAGCCTACCTCCGATCTTATCGCATCAGCGTTACATCGGGCGCGGGTAGGTTTGGGACGAGTGAGTGCCTCTGTGTTTGCGCGTACACTTGTGGCACTATAATATCTCCTGCGCAGTTGATGGCTTTCGACAGTAGCCGGCAGTTGTCGCCGTGTTCGAAATCGGCTAGGAGACCATCATCAAAAATGTCATAATACATACATACATATATACATATTTACTTTAACAATTCAAAGTTAGTAAAATCAGTACTATCATTATGTTATTAAAATATCGTATGGCATCGTGTTGATTCATAATGAGTAACAATTTTACGGATCTTTGACAAAATAGAATTCATGGCCGCTGTATCTTCTTACCTTATTAGTTCTTCAACAACTACTACTGGTGGTAGGATTCCTATGCAGGAATCCGTCTAGGTAGGTACCACCCCAGTGCCAGTTATTCTGCCGTGAAGCAGTAGTGTGCAAACATTACTGTGTTTCGGTTTGAACGGCACTAAAACTGACACTGAAAGCTAGCGTAATCACTGGGCATATGAGACTTAAGAACTGATGTCTCAGGGTGACGGGCGCATTGTGGTGTCACACTGTTCTGGGTGGTATAGCATTTGTTATGGACAGACGTTGCTCTTACCATCAGGTGAACGCTTTGCTCGTTCCGACACTTTTATTAAATAAAAAAAAAACTTTTTATTAGATTATATTGAATCCCCTGGCATACTATACGCTTTTAGATCAAAAATCGTAATATTTACAGATCGAATTCAAAACGTTCTCCTTCTTTGGAAGTCGCTTTAAAGGATGTAGCATGTGCTTAAAAATAATCAATTTAATTTTATTAATAAATAAAAGAGCCGTGGTAGCTCAGGGGCTAGGCGCTCGCTTTAAATTTTATAGTACTCGAGTGACCTGGGTTCGATTCCCGGTGCGGGCACCACTAAAATTGTTAATTGCAATTTTAAGTGCTGATTTACCACGTGCTCGGCGGTGAAGGAAAACATCGCGAGGAAACCTGCATGTCTGAGAAATAAAAAATTTCGAAGACATGTGAAGTCCGCCAACCCGCATTGGAGCAGCGTCGCGGACTATTTTCCGCTCCAAAACCCTCTCAGAAATGAGAGGAGGCCTGTGCTCAGCAGTGGGAGGGACATTTATAGGCTGAAACTTTACTTTCGTCGTCGTCGTCGTTTCAGCCTATCAAGTCCACTGCTGAACATAGGCCTCCCCCATAGATAGCCACAAAATTTTGTAGCTCTCATATTAGAGGGTAATTGCCATAGTTGCCACGCTTGGCAGGCGGGTTGGCAACCGCAGTTTGTTTATTCAGATGTTCCAGGAAGATGCTGCTGCCCATCTCCTGGTTTTAATTTCCCTCTGTCGACTTTTATGACACCCACGGGATGCGGTGGGGTGGTAAACTTTACTTTACTTTTTTTAATAAAAAAATTCTAATCTGAGGGCTCTTAACTATTTCAGTAGATTCATATAAGCTTCATCAGAATTATTCTTTCTCTTCTTTTCTCTTTTTCTTCTCTCTATTTTTTTTTAATTCACTGGATGAATTGTCTATGGCCGTATTTATAGTGTGTAGATCGGTACGTTTTTGCTGAATTACCGTCCTTAGCAACTTTTTACTTGCCTGGTTTAGGATCTTCGCGCTTCCTCGAATGTCCTTTTTGGCTGATATTTTGACACACGTAGGAATGAGATCATGGTCTCTGCATCTCTTCAGAAATTCAAAGATGTTAGGAATCTTGCGCGCTTGGTCTTGAGATCTTCTAAACCGGCGTATTTTATTTGCGATTTCCAGTCCGTACTGGTTCACATAATGTTTTCTTTTATTTACGCGAATATTACACATTTAAATAAAACTATTTTTACGGATTTTATCGCGTTTAATTTATAACTATTTTTAACCCGACGTTTCGGGCGCTTTACAGCACCCATGGTCACGGGGGGACTGAGGTGACAGTTGTCACGATGTCATAGTTAACCCGGAGTACCTTCAGCTTTTAATTATTATTTTTAGTCCGATCTACGCAGAAAGAGCTTACTGTGTCTTGAAGCCTTGCAGTGGTATGCTTGGTTTTTGATTTAATTTTATTAATAATAGGATCCCAAGCCGGTGGTAATACCCGTCGCAGTGACCGAGTGAAGCCGGCAACAGTCGAGCGTGTACCTGCAGTCCTACCATATGTCAGAGGAGTCACGGACAAGATTGGCTATATCTTGAAGCGAGCTTCTATAAGAACCTTTTTCAAGCCGCCGAAGAAGATAAGTCAGTTTTTACCATCTGTCAAGTGTAACATCCCTCTACAAGATGCAGGAGTATACAAGCTGGATTGTGAATATGGTCTCTCTTACATAGGGCAAACTAAAAGATCCATAAAAAACCCGCGTTAAAGAACATATAGCTGATGTGAACATCGACGCTCTAGGAAGTCTGCAGTCTGTGACCATGTTCTGGATCAGCCCAACCATTACATCAGATTGATAGACCACAAATACTTGCAAAAGAACATCGATTCCTACCAAGGATGATTCGCGAGGCTATTGAAATTAAAAAACATCCTAATTTCAATAGGGAAGATGGTTGGGTATTACCACCGGCTTAGGATCCTATTACTCGTTTTAATAAAATTAAATCAAAAACCAAGCATACCACTGCAAGGCTTCAAGACACAGTAAGCTCTTTCTGCGTAGATCGGACTAATAATAATAATTAAAAGCTGAAGGTACTCCGGGTTAACTATGACATCGGGACAACTGTCACCTCAGTCCCCCCGGACCATGGGTGCTGTAAAGCGCCCGAAACGTCGGATTAAAAATAGTTATATATTAAACGCGATAAAATCCGTAAAAATAGTTTTATTTAAATGTGTAATATTCGCGTAAATAAAAGAAAACATTAAAAAAAACTATCGCAGCGCCACCTACCGGGTCCAGTTCTGAATCTAAACAATCCAGGGAACCACACAAACACAAACAAAAATTCATCAACATCGAACCAGACGTCTAGGAGGAGTTCAGTGACGACACACGCACAGAAGAATTATATATATACGAGTATAAAGATAAGTAATAAATTAATTTTTGATTAATAATTTATAAGGAATATTGTTTTTTTTTATTTGATAAAAGTAACGGAGCGAGTTCACCTGATGGCAACGTCTGCCCATAACAAATGCTGTGTCACCCAGAAAATTTCTGTGTGACGCCACACTGTGCCCATCACCCTGAGACATAAGTTCTTAAGTCTCATATGTCCAATGATTACGCTAGCTCACAGTGCCCTTCAGACCGAAACACAGTAATGTTTGCACACTACTGCTTCACGGCAGAATAACTGGCCCTGGGGTGGGACCTATCTAGACGGATTCCTGCATAGGAATCCTACCACCAGTAAAGTAAATTAAAAAATAGGTTAGTCTACAAATCATTAACATTTTTAGGTATTGACATTTATTTTGTATCAAATTAAGTATAAATATTATACAATGCACATATAAGGGCAATTTACTCGTACATCTACATCTACATTGAAGTTGAACGACTAGCATTTTGCTAATGTAATCTGGTTAATTATTTTGATTGGCTCAGGACTATTATCTAAATAGATGATATATCAGTATTTAAAGATGAAACGGTTTTTGTACAATTATCAAGTCGTATAGCATTTCAATGGGTTGGTTTAATATTAAAATCGGCCCGAAAACGGTCACAGAGCAAACCCTTCTTGCAATTTTTAGGAGTGTATTAGGACCGTAGAGCGCTGTATTGTTTAATCAAAAAACTCAAAAATTTCAAATAAAGAAGTGGTTCTCAATTCGTCTGTCTATATTTTTTATGTATGTTCGGGCATAAATTATTTGTTCATAAACCGATATTAGTATATTTTTTTACTGAAAAGGAGGTACAGTAGGGGTCTCATGTAAATTTGTTTATGTTCTAATGATGGGATAGATTTCGTGTGGTAGCGGCTTAAGAGATTCTACCACCCCTACTTATCCCGTGGGTGTCGTAAACGTCGACAGATGACATCGGAATATCTGAATAAATAAACTGCGGTTACCAACCCGCCTGCCGAGCGTGGCAACTATGGCAAAATGCCCCGAAAATGAGAGCAACAAACTTTTGTGGCAGTCTATATATATATATAGTCAGTAGGCTAGTAATAGGCTTAAATTGTGATGATGATGATGATGGGTTGTATGAGAAATTCATGAAACACATAAATTCGCATAGGCATGTTTGGAGCTGCTGCATGGAAGTCGGTTATTTGGTTGAGAAATCTACCACAGTTTGCTTACAAGTACTGATGTACAAAAGCTAATAGAATAGAATAGAATGGAATATTTTAATTCAATATAGATCATTTACATAATACTCATTGAACGTCATTTTTTAAGCTACACTGGTTCGCGACGAAATGCCTCTGTCCTTGGAAGAACCAGCAAGAAAGCCAGCGAAATTTCATAATATACAATGACAGCAGTATTATAAAGGTTCTACACTTTACATATCATGGCAGCGATCACCTCATTTCCAGGGGTTATCATCATCCACGTATTCCTTAATATTATAATAACCATTCTTACAAAGTTTGTAATATAGTCAAAATCAAAGTCAAAATTTCTTTTATCGGTAAAGGCATTACGTGTGCGTTCGACGAATGTCGTAACCTACACCGGTTTAAAAACAAGATCTTCACAAAGAAGAACCAGCAAGAAACCCTGATGTAATTTTTTTGTCAATTTCATGTTCGTAGTCGTGTATAAAATACATTATTAACTTGCAATATCGCATGTTTGATAGCCGGGTAGTTTGCAAGTGCAGATTAAGAGTTATTTCTACACATCTTTGTCCTCTATGTTATGATCTATTTTATTTTAGTTATATATCCAGACATATACTCATTGGCAATAAACTGGTATCACATTGCTATAGAAAGAAGTCAAGCATTTTTTATAAGTCTATTATACACGGCAAAATAGAATAGCACCTATCGAGTGGTCGTAAGAGGCCACTACACTGTACTGCTTATGGCAACGCAATGAGGAGTAAGAAGTTTTGCAACCCGTCACCTCTCGTTTCCTGCGAGACCGAAAAGTGGCCTACGTAAAAAGACTGGCTACTCCTTATATGCAAAAAAGGCGTGATGTGTCTATGTAAAAAAATCTTGCGTTCCCACGAGCAGTATAGTGACAGCATTGCATATTATGGTGTTATTCCTCTCGAATAAAGGCTGTCCGTACAATAGCCAAGGTCTCCTCTTACGACACCTCAGTAAGAAAGAGATAAGTGCTATTGTACTCTGCCGGACACCTATCGGTATATTACACATATTGTATGCTTTTATTAAGAATTTAAGACGTTTGTATCATTGCGCTTTATCGTATACCTACTGCTGTAGATAGGTCTTCCCAATACAATTTTACTGGTTGTAGGATTCCTATGCAGAAATCTGTCTAGGTAGGTACCACCCCAGGGCCTGTTATTCTGCCGTTAAGCAGTAGTGTGCAAACATTACTGTATTTCAGGCTGAAGGGGTGCGAGCCACTCTCATCACTGGACATATGAGACGTAAGAACTGATGTCTCAGGGTGACGAGCGCAGTGTGGAGTCACACAGAAATGTTCTGGGTAACACAGCCTTTGTTGTGAGCGGACGTTACACTCACCATCAGGTGAACGTTTTGCTCGTTTCATCACTTTATAAAAAAAAAAACATTTATTTGTACTAAAAAGTTAGCTGTTGCAATAAAAATATTACCGACAAAATCAACTTCCATCACGCAACGTCGATTAAAAAGTAAAGCAAATCTAAACGTACTTCAATTAACTCATTACCATTTCATGAGTTTATTCGCATAGATTTAATGTTTATTTTTATCACGAAAGGTTAGTTATTTTTAATATGGATATAACTGAATGAACTTATAAATATTTTCGATTACCTAGTGCTTTGCCTTCGAAATGATCAAACTGTATAAGGCTTTGTTTTGTTATTTAGATGTATAAGTATTTATTATGTTTGAAATACTGAGCAATGACTAACTTGGAATTGTAGAGTCTTGTGTGGCAACGCGCTGCTGTCGTCACTTTGAGACGTCACTTATTTAGTATCCAATATCATAGAATATGTTTCAAACTGGAACACAGAATGCTTGCACACTACTTTGTGGCGACAGTAAAATTCACCGTTACTAATTCATAGACGACTGCATAGATGGTCCAACCACCAATAACATAATTCTTTTAGTAAAGTAACAGGCTATGTATGTCCCACTCGTCACAAAACCAAAAGGGTTTTGGAGCTAGGAAGAATCCGCCACGCTGCTCCAATGTGGGTTGGCGGACTTCACATGTCTACGAGATTATATTTCTCAGACATGCAGGTTTCCTCACTATGTTTTCCTTCACCGCCGAGCACGTGATAAATCAGCACTTAAAATTGCAATTAACGAATTTAGGGGTGCCGGCACCAGTAATGAAACCCAGGTTACTCGTGTGCTATGAAATTTAAAGCGAGCGCCTAGCCCTTGAGCTACCACGTTTACCTCCGAATATTATATAACTATGTACTACTATACGAGTATATTGAGTCGCTCACTTTCTTGATATGGTTGTCTGTATATCAATGACAATAACGTAGGTTATTAGACTTCAACTATTAAACATTAATACAAAAAAAATAGTACTTAATAAGAAAAAAAAAAATACTTGAACGTAGACTTGTTCGTAAATTATACGACTATCAAGATCAATATTGTAATTTTGTTGACGAATATTGTAATTTGGTTGCCATAAAAGTCCACCAAAGGGAAATTAAAGAAAAATCTCCTTACCTTTTTTATGGAAGTATGCGACGGGGCGAGCAAATCGTTCCAACGTCGGCTCATAACAAATGCAGTGTCACTCAGAACATTGAGACATAAGTTCTTAAGTCCTACATTTCCAGTAATTATATAAGCTACTCGAAACTGTGCGCTTCAGACCGAAACATTAAAGACATTTATTCCCACACTTCCATCTACACACATAATACACATAACGTAAGGTATACATAATACAAAGAAAAAATTAAAGGAAAAATAACAATGTAAAAAAAAAAAAGTGTTTGTGTGTGCGGTGATGAAGCGGCGGAAGGGATCGTCTCAGTATTAGCCGCGGTATCGCAGCTGATTTTCAGTCGGCCCCAAACTACAGTAAGGACGACAACCGTAAAGCGAGTAATTGTTTGTTATTTTCATTTTAAAGAGTAAGTTTAAAAAGTAAGTAACTTTAAGTAATTCAGTAAAACAAAAACGGTGCTAAATCATCATCGTTGCACATTACTGCTCGACGGCATGATTACAGGCCGTAGTGGTCGCATCTTCCTAGATTAATTTTTATATCTCTGTTTCTGTAGAAATCTTACCACTAGTAAATTTGGTAGAATTACGAGAATATCATTCATCTGATGATAAGTGCAACGTCGACACATAACAAATTCTCTATCACATAACAAAGGCTGTATCACATAACAAATTCTGTATCGCATAACAAATGCTGTACCACATAACAAATGCTGTATCACCCAGAAAAAATCTTTGTATCACTACACTAAGACATAAGTTCTTAAGTCCTATATGCCCAGTAATTACACTTAGAATAGAATAGAATAGAATAAATTTTTATTCAATATAGATTATTTACATAATACTTATTGAGAGTCATTTTTTTTAAACTACACTGGTTCGCAAAATGCCTCTGTCCTGGGAAGAACCAGTAAGAAAGCCCAGCGGGCTTTTTTTTAAGTCATTCTTACTAACCTTACCCTTCAGACAAAAACACAGTAATCTTTGCACACTACTGCTCAACGGTACTAAACGGTGATAAATAATACTCTCAAATAATTGTTACCAACGCGTTAATTGGTTGATCAAATGATGTTCGGAGAAAGGTTTTTTATAGATGCCATCTCCACATATAATAATCCTAACAAATTATAGTTTTTGTTATTAATATTTAACTCGTAAAATAAATAATTAAGATAGTTAATAGAATCAGGCGTTACTTTGCGGAAATCCATTATAGTAAAGGAAAGAAAGTTTATTTGCTAAGATCCGCATGCAAATTGTAAAATGGTGTGTATTACCTAGTTTTGAAGAGCACCGCCCGCCCTCCCTCAACAGCGTGCACAATAATATCAATACCGCCACCGGGAGCCGCCACCAGATACCCTCCACCACTACAACACTAACACCAGGCAATACACACCACTGAAGTCGAGAACACGACACGTGTTTCACCTCAAAACGAGGCATTATCAAGTGATATTGACTCTACGACTGTCAACCGTCTCGGCGGTTGACAGTCGTAGAGTAGCAAATTAACTTTCTTTCCTTTACAATAATTAAGATGTTAATTTAATAAGTCTAATTTTGAATTTTAGTTCATAAATGGCAAACAGAAAATGACTCCACGGATGTGCGCGAATTTCGGTCCCGATATAGGATAGACGATAACGGACCTTTCTTTATGATCGTGCCGCCACTTGGAGTCAGTCTTGCCTCATATGTCGAAGTGATAACTTAGTGATGTTTACCTTAATATTTAGTATCCGAATGGTTATCGAGTAATAGTGAAAGATTATAAAGAGTTGTTGATTGTAATAGTAGTTTCTGAATATCATCATCGTCATCATCATTTCAGCCTATCCACTGCTGAACAAAGGCCTCCCCCCATAGATTGCCACAAAAGTTTGTTGCTCTCATTTTGGGGGGATTTCGCCATAATTGCCACGCTAGGCAGGCGGGTTGGCAACCGCAGTTTATTTATTCAGATCTTCCAGGAAGATGCTGCTGCCAATCTCCTGGTTTTTATTTTCCCTCTGTCAACTTTTACGATACTCACGGGATGAGATGGGGTTCTGAATATAATGTGTAACTATTACCCACGTGTTTCTTTTAATCATCATCGTGTAAATATTAGAATAAGGAATTATTGAAATGATTTTGGTTAATATACCGCTGAGAGCATATTTGCGTTTGTAAAACAAAAGTGCTTTATTACAATTATAGGCGCTTCCTTGACGGATTTCTCTATCTCTGTTTCTGTATGTTTTTTTTTATGAAAGAGGGGGCAAACGAGCAAGCGGCTCACCTGATGGTTAGTGATCACCGCCGCCCACGAACATCTACAAAACCAATCTAGAATTCCTAAGCTTATTTCACTATCTGCCTCTAACAGGTCTATTTACCACCGTTTCTTATTAAGGTTCCTCTGTCCTTAGACGAAACAGTCGGGAGCAACTCTTTTTTTTATATTTTTCAATATTTTATATTATCTTGGTCGACGGTTGATAATTGCTAGAGATTAGTATTGACACTATATTAAAAGTTACTTGTATTGATAGGTACTTCAAACTCCTCACGGATTGTTACACTATTTACCTAACACCTTGAATATTAATGAGCCGTGTGGTGGCGGCTCGTTAAAAGAATACTACCACTCCATCTCATCCAATGGATCTCGTAAAAGGCGAGTAAGGAATTAAACTGCAATGTGCACCAAACAGCGCATGGTGGCGATGGGCTCACCACCTATCACACTAAGTGCATTATATTGTTTAGGTGAAACGTGGATTGTGGCAGTCATCTGTTTTTGGCAGTGAGTGCCCAGTCTCTGACTACCCCTTATGGGATACAGTCGTGATCTTATGTATGTATGTATGTATGAATATTAATAAATATACATACTGTGATTTGCATGTGTATGTATAAACGTATGTACAAATATTTGGCTATTTTCGATTTTAAAGAAATAAAGCTAATGAATGTATTGACAAGAACATAAAGTAAAAGATTATTGTATGTTATGTAGTTGTAAATATTACTTTTTAGTGTATGTATAAGTGTATATATGTTAGGTTATATGATATGAAATTTATTTTAGTGTTGTTTGTGTAATGTTTTTATTAATTTATAAATTTTGCAATTTGTGGACTAACTTTTCCAATATTTATTCATTCCCTGGATTGACTAGAAGAGAATGCGAAAAGGCATAAAGTCCTCTGCATGTAAAGTTTTTTTATTTTTTAGTAAGATGAATTACATTAAAGACTATATACAAAAAGGTACAAATTTATGTCTTAAAATAGAAATTTGTGGTCTCACCTTCAATGTGAAGTAGTGATACCAGAAGCCAGCGTTTGAAGTTACACTTAATGGTAATAGCGCGGATATTGATTGGTAGTTCGGTCTAAAGTCGTACTGCATTTGGGGTAAAATAAAGAGGAAGAAATACACGAAACCGGTTTGACGGACACGGACGAAAAGGGACATAAAGTGTTAAATTATCCGCAGAACGGAGACAAATGTTTTGGGAGTAACCCTGATACCGAAATTTGCATTTCAAATATTCAAGAACAAAGGGATCGTGTAAGACTGTAAATAACATGCAAAGTGTTCTTAATTATTGATGAAATTCTCCTGACCGATTTGCGACGCCACGCCACGCCACGGCGATAATTACCGAATTCTGTCGGAAGCCATCAGCTGGGCAGGATATAATATAGTGCCGCAAGTGTACGCAGAAACACAGAGGCACTCACTAGTTCCAACCTATCCTCACCCGATGTAATGCTCATGTGATAAGATCGGGGGTAGGCATGGAAACAGTGTGAGAAACAAGGACAATAACAACACAACCAGACCCGAACCAAAAATTTGTTTTTTGCACAAACGACGACTTCAGCTGGGATTCTAACTCATGAGCTGCGGTATAGAAGTCAGGTACTGTAATCACTAGCCGACACTGTCGCTCTAAATGACAACGATAGCAGAGACCTGGCTGGAGAATTGGCTACCATTTTAGGTGTGAACGTAAAGAAGGAATATGATCATATTTACATTAAGCAAAAATTAAACGTATACAATTTTCGTATAAAAGTGTCGCGGTAGCTGAAGTATATTGACTTTATAGTATCCAGTAGAAAACAATTGGGACAATGAACGTATACGTATACGTATTTTTTGCTGATCGACAAAACATTCGGGCGTCAACTAAGTGTAATTGGCTCAAGATTATTTTTATTAGATATAGTGCCAAAACCAGAAAAACGTTCACGTCATGGTAAGTGCAACGCCTGCCCCTAACAAATACTGTGTCACCCAGAACATTACTGTGTGACACCGCACTGCGCTCGTCACTCTGAAACATCAGTTCTTAACACATTTGTCTTGTGATTACGCTTGCTCTCAGTGCCCTTAAAATCGAACCAGATGTTCGACTTTTGTAGTTTACAGTAATTAATTTAGTGGATACTTTCTGATGTATGTTTTTGTATTATGAATATGTTATGTCTGTATCAAAAATATTGTTTCCCAAATAAAAAAAGCTCCAGAAGACTGTGAATTCCAAACTATCTTCGTTGAACGGCGGTGACTGTCAAGTAACTTTACTAGATTATTTGGTGCTCTAGTACTCGCGTAACATTTGTGCAGATACTCAAATAGCTGGTTTTCGAATCAAGTTGTATTGTTCAAGTGAAATTTACGTCAGTAAAACGCTCCTGCGATACAGGAGAAATAATTATCAAAAAAATAAAAAAAAATAACCGAAAAAGCTATAAAAATAAAAAAGTAAACGGCCCTGAAGATAAAGTTCCGTAAGATGAAAGATAAACCGTACGTAACGATTCCATAATCTTAGTCATTATTTGGAACAACTGTGCCCTTTGTGCTGCTGTCAAGATGATTGATGTTTTGCTCGACATGGCTCCATTAGACGATTTTTGGTAACGAGCGTAAGATTGAAGAAAATTTTTTTTATTAGTTCTGTTATTGGCTAGGCAACAGCATCTTCCTAAAATATCTGAATATATAAACTACGGTTGCCAACCTGCCTACCAAGCGTAGCAACTATGGCAGAATCCCCCTAAAATCGGAGCTACAAACTTTTGTGGAGGATCTATGGGCGAGACTATGTTCAGTAGTGGACTAGTGATAAGTTGAAATGATGATGATGATGAATAAAACTTAATTTTACGTATTTTATCCCATATAGTTAATAGAATCAGGCGTTACTTTGCGGAAATCCATTATAGTAAAGGAGAGAAAGTTAATTTGCTAAGATCCGCACGCAAAATGTAAAATGGTGTGTATTACTTAGTTTTGAAGAGCACCGCCCTCCCTCTCTCAACAGCGTGCACAAGAAAACGAATAACGCCACCGGGAGCCGCCACCAGATACCCTACACCACTGCAACACTACCACTAGGCAATACACACCACCGAAGTCGAGAACACGACACGTGTTTCACCTCAAAACGAGGCATTATCAATTGATATTGACTACGACGATCTACGACAGTCAACTCGGCGGTTGATATTTTATCCCGTTTATTACCGTTGCCGTCCATGGCAACTATTGCAAAATACCTCCAAAACCATAGTCACAAACTTTTGTGGTTATGTACGGGTAAGGCCTATGTTCAGCAATGGACTAATAGTAAGCAGTAGTGTGCAAGCATTACTGTGTTGTACAGCGCCCGTCACCCTGTGACATCAGTTCTTAAGTCTCATATGCCCAGTGATTACGCTAGCTCTCAGTATCCTTCAGACCGAAACACAGTAATATTTGCACTCTACGGCTTTACGGCAGAATAATTGGCCCTGAGGTGGGCCTAAACGGATTCCTGCGTATGAATTCTACCACTAGTAAATTTTTCAATTTTCACCAACCAACTAGAAACCCTGCGTGTAGTGTTTTTATGATTATTTTCGTTTTGTTGAACCATTTTAAAAAGTTCGATAGACATTATGAGATAGAAGTAGCGTGGCAGCGATCACCTCATTATCATGAGCTATTATAAGCCTTGTGTATTATTTAATATTAAAATAACCCTTTTTTATGGCTTTTTACTTATTATTTTATGGCGACCGCGCGGCCTAGTGGTCAGAGTACCTGACTTCTAAGCCGCGGGTCTTGGGTTCGAATCCCAGCCGAAGCCAACATTTGTGCTAAAACATAAATTGTTGGTTTTCAGGTCTGGTGGTGTTGTGATTGTCCCCGTGTTTCTGACACTGCATCCTAGCCTACCTCCGATCTTATCGCATCAGCGTTACATCGGGCGCGGGTAGGTTAGGACGAGTGAGTGCTTCTGTGTTTGCGCGTACAATTGTGGCACTATAATATCTCTTGCGCAGTTGATGGCTCTCGACTGTGGTGGAAGTTGTCGCCGTGGTCGAAATCGGCTAGGAGAACATCAACCCTTTTTATAAAGTCTCAGTTTAATAGAAACAATCTACTTTTTTATTAGGTATACTTTGTGCACTGTCTGGGTATTTTTTAGAACTAAGCAATGCACCTCATCTTTAAAATCGTAAACGACATTAACATATATTTTTAAATATTTAAAACCACTTCCAGCCTAGATATGTGTCCGGCAGAGTAGAATAGCATCTACTTCTTTCCTGCCGAGGTGTCGTAAGAGGCTAAAAAGATTTTGTACGGATGCCTTAATTCGTGCAGAATAATACCATATACAATACTGTCACTATACTGCTCGTGGGAACGCAATGGGGATTAATCAAAATGGCGGTGACGTGGTTCGCCATTCGACACGTCCCGTTTCCTGCGAGGGCGAAAAGTGGGTTACTGGTGTAGTCCGTGCCTACCGCTTTTATGGGAAAAAGGCGTGATTGTATGTATGTTAAACCACTTTCAATTTGAACCGTTGGCACTATCGTCGTTCGTCGTTTCAGCCTATCAATAGTCCACTGCTGAACGTAGGCCTCCCCCATAGATTGCCACAAATGTTTGTAGTTCTCGTTTTGAGGGGATTTTGCCAAAGTTGCCACGCATGGCAGACGGGTTGGCAACCGCGGTTTATTTATTCAGATGTTCCAGCTAGATGCTGCTGCCCATCTCCTGGTTTTCATTTTCCCTTTGTCGACTTTTACGACACCCACGTAATGAGATGGGGTGGTAGATTCTCTTAAGCCGCTACCACACGCACTACACACCACCTATCAATAGAATTAAATTTCGAAGCCGACTGTCAATATACTCAGGCTTTTGGCTTGATATACTAGTCTTAATGTTAGGAAGCTACATACAATTACGCAAATATATGATGTATAACAAACTCTACGAAATATTTTAGTGGTAATTACGAAAATGGAAGGGACTAAACTAAATTTACGGGTTGAGCTTTATTGAGTTTTGGTAGCATTAACGAACTTAATTAGCTAGTGAGCTCGATAAATTAGGCTTTATATAATATCATTACGTATGTAAGTTATTACTAAAAGTAAGTAAGCACTAAAAGTTGGTACAAAGACTTTGCTAAAACATATTGGTTCATAAAAAAGCTGGGGAACCAATTCACAACGAAACTGAAATACAAAACTATATTAAAAGTAAAAAGTTAAGTTTCAGCCTATAAATGTTCCACTGCTGAGCACAGGCCTCCTCTCATTTCTGAGAGGGTTTTGGAGCTAGGAAGAATCGGCCACGCTGCTCCAATGCGGGTTGGCGGACTTCACATGTCCTCGAAATATTCCTATTCCTTAGACATGCAGGTTTCCTCACGATGTTTTTCTTCACCGCTAAGCACGTGGTAAATCAGCACTTAAAATTGTAGAACAATATTAGAGGTGCTGGCACCGGGGATCGAACACAGGTTACTCGCTTACTATGAAATCAAAGGCGAGCACCAGGCCCCTGAGCTACCACGACTACATTAAACATTTCTTAAATAACATCTAGGTGGGGTTATTGGTGCTAGGATTCCTACGTAGGAATTCGCCTCGGCGGGTAGCACCAAGCACGAACACCTACGTGTTTTGATCTAAAGGGTATTGAAGATAAAGTAATTACATATTGATAGGAGAATTAATTACAGTGTAATGACAGTAGGTACCACCGCAGTGCTAGTCATTTTGCCGTGAAACAGTAGTTTGCTAACATTACTGTGTTTCGGTCTGAAGGGCGCTCTACAACACAAGTTACTGGTAATAGGATTTCTATGCAGGAATCCGTCTAGATAGGTACCACCGCAGGGCCAGTTATTCTGCCGTGAACCAGTAGTGTGCAAACATTACTGTGTTTCGGTTTGAAGAGCACTGTGAGCTAGCGTAATCACTGGGCATATGAGACTTAAGAACTGATGTCTCAGGGTGACGGGCGCAGTGCGGTGTCACACAGAAATGTTCAGAGTGTCACAGCATTTGTTATGGGCAGACGTTGCACTTACCATCAGGTGGAAATTCGCTCTATTCGTCAATTTATCAAAAAAGCATCCTATATCCGTCGCCAGGATACAAGCTATCTCAGTATCGAATTTTGTCAACATTGGTTCAATGGTTGAGCCGTGAAAAGCTAACAAGTCGACTGAGGCACATTGGGACAGAGAGAGTTACTTTCACATTTATATCATTACCAGCTGAGACCCGCTACTACGTCCGCTTGGAGTTTTTTTTTAAATATTGTGGAAATTATTTGATTTTACGGATTTTACGGACATGGATACTTCTTCCATGTCCGTCTCCAGGATGCAAGCCATCACTGTGACGAATTTGGTCAGGATTAAAAGTATCCTATGTTCGTTCCCAGGATGCAAGCTATTTCTAAAATCGAAGAAGTCCCACGGAATTTTTTAAGTAACCTAGATTCAGCTAGTAAATATATATAAATATGACGGAGTTAGCGATGGCTGAGCGATAGCGCCCGCCTACCTCTTGGTTAGGCGGTACAGGGTTCCTTGTGTAGATAGCGCAGACTAACAATTTCAAATCACCTTGTGTAATCATTTCACCTTACTACTCTTAACCACCAATAAACTAGGTAAACCTACAGATTCGTTTCGAAGGGGTGACAAGATCGGTGTCTCGAATTCAACCGCCCCTGCACAAACCGAACTCCCTAACAGTACTCCGTCCACGTGACGCTATTATAATAATAAGTGACGTCACGGTGTTCTCTACTTCCTCAGTACTGCAATATTCGAATGAGCAATTTACTATTTAACGATATCGTTTTCCGCGACATATATAAAGTTAAAATTTATTGCCACATTCGATAAAATAACGAAGTTAACTTATGTTATGTCGACCGCGTGGCGTAGTGGTTAGCGTACCTGACTTCTGCGCCACCGGTCCTGGGTTCGATTCCCAGCCGGAGGTAACATTTTGTGCAAAAACACAAATTGTTGCTTTTCGGGTCTGGTTGTGTTGTGCATGTGAAATTAATGTTTGCAAAACGCACCCACGATACAGGAGAAAATCCTAGTGTGGGGCTTCGTTTTTTTTAAAATAACAAAAAAATAACAAATAAATCTCTGCTAAAAGAAAACCAACATAAATTACCAGTGCCTACTGAAGCGCGGCACTGTGCATCCGGTGCACAGACGGTATTGTAACAAATTGTTATCTTTTTCATGCTGACACAGTTTTCGAATATTCTGTAGTCGAAAAGAAAATCGTGAAGATAGCGAATAATAAAACTAACTGCACTCGGCAAGAACCGAGCTTGTTCAACTTACTTGTTTCAATCGATTTGTTCTTTAAAAGAAATACGATGAAATATAAAATACACTAGAATGTATTTTTGGTAAATATTTCGCTCTGGCCGGGATGGAACCTATGACCCACGGTACTGAAATCAGTTATTCTGACCTATAAACCGCGCGGTCGTTTACAACAATTTGTTTAAAGAAGTGTTTTTGACAGAACTTATCTTAGGTACGTTTTAACTTGTAACTACAAGTTGTAGCCGTTTCAGGTTAAAAAAAAGGTTGCCATAGACACTTTTTTCAAGGTTCTTGTTTTAATACAAAATCCTGATATTTTAATTCTTTGATCGTTGAATCGTATTTAAATGGTCGTTGGAAGTTTTCACTGAATAAAACATCAAGCTGTGGCCCCATTGACTGGGCTCTCGTTAAAACTCTGTTAAGTCGTCTCCGTAGTGGCTGGGGTGCATTTTCGAACATTTTCAACTGTGCGAGAATTGTATTCTGTGGTCTGTACAATTCAGTTCTATTACGTACAAAAAAAACACTTCTACTATGCACGATATTTTAAAAATTCGAATTTTACTTTTTGTGTTGGTGAAAAAAATCTTTTTAGTTATAACTACACGAAAAATTGACAAGAGCTTTTTTTCAATTTCATCGCCAACAATGACATTTCTTACCTACCTCTACGTAGTATATAATAACCTTATGTCTTTTATATATTAATACGTGAAGAGAAAACTATGTACCCTTTTTAAAGAATATTGCGCATACGAACTGCGTGTGTGAACTGACATAGAATTCGCCGTATGGTAGCGGCCAAAGAGAATCTACCACCCCATCTCATCCCGTGTGTGTCGTAAAAGTCGACACAGGGAAAATGAAAACCAGGAGATGGACAGCAGCATCTTCCTAGAACATCTCAATGAATGAACTGCGGTCAAGCGTGGCAACTATGGCAAAATCTCCACAAAATGAGAGCTAAAAAATTTTGTGGCAATCTGTGGGTGAAGTCTATGTTCAGCAGTGGACTAGTAATAGGCTGAAATGGTGATGATCATGATGAATATATTAAATTGAATATAATAAAACATTTATTATTTAAGTTCATATCGACAATGTCAATCAAATAATTGTCGTTTGTTTACGTTCATACTGTCAATGTCCAACACACGGTACTAAATTTTTTGTTTTTACAAATTAACAAAAATTTTCAAACTAACACAAAATATTTTCTTAAAAAGAACAATGCCGCACACATATCCAGAACATGATCGCAGACTGCAGAATTCCTAGAGCTACGATGCTTATGTGACGCATCTTTGGGGTAGGCAGAGAGCACATCGTTCCACTTGCTACGATCCTGATACACATCTATCACTTCTTCTGCTTTCATGAGCGGTTTCATACTCTAGCTCGTTGCGTCTGTTGCGTACTTTTTACCAAGCCTTTCATTAATACGTCTCATACCGGCTAACAGGCAATAGTCTGTTTTGTCAATCTACTTTCATCCATCTTCCCTACGTGTCCAAACCATCTAAGCATCTCTTTCTCTATCTTTGTCACTACATCTTCTTCGACACCGCAACTTTAACATAGCACAAAACTTAGGGCCTAGAAAAAGAAGAATAATGCTTTATTAAATATTTACAAAAACCAGAACATAAAAGAATACAAATGAACAGATTAGGAGGGCGTTGCGCGATAACATAAGCCTCGTTAAATCCGCCCCAACACTGTATCCGGACAATCAGTCCTCGAGCCATGTAATCAGATCTTTACCCTTTCCCTGCGCGCCTGATACCCTCCAACGTCTAAAGATAAATGTTTTACCTATTATTTAATTATTGACATTCAGCGTAAATTTTTGATGTTTGCGCTTACGTCTGATTGAGCAAATAAGACTTTTTTATGTCTCAACTTCATTAAAACAATTTTTTATGACTGAACTTGGTCAACTTTACTCAATTATTTATGTAAGAAGAGCAAACGGTCAGTGCCGTGAAGCAGTAGTGTGAAAACATTACTGTGTTTCGCTCTGATAGGCATCAAGAACTAGCGTGATCACTGGGCATATGAGACTTAAGAACTGATGTCTAAGGGTGGCACACAGAAATTATCTGCGTTACTCACCATTTGTTATGGGAAGACGTTGGACTTACCATCAGGTGAACGTATGCTCGTTCCGTCACTTTTATGAAATAAAAAAAAATGATGTTTCAGGATGTCAGGCGCACGGTGGTGCCACACATGAAAGTTCTGGGTAACACAGCATTTGCTATGGGCTGACGTTGCCCTTACCATCAGGTGAACGTTTTGCTCGTCTCGTTACTATAACTAATAAAAAGAAAAAAACAATCAAAATCGCAGAGCGAATTGAAAACGACGTATCAAACATAACTACCGTTAAGTGACAATAATGATCAATAAAAAAATGTATAACTTAAGTGAAACTAATAATAAATAAGAAATTACTTACAATTATAAGGATTTTTTTTTGTCGAAATTAAATGTAAAAAAAATATTTTAAAAGTATTTATTATTTATTACATTACTTAGCCGTGTGGTGGCGGCTCTTTAAAATAATACTACCACTCCATCTCATCTAATGGATCTCGTAAAAGGCGAGTAAGGAATTGAACTGCACTGTGCACCCAACAGCGCATGGTGGCGATGGGCTCAACAACTATCACACCAAGTGCATTATATTGTTTTGGTGAAACGTGGCAGTCATCTGCTTTTGCAGTGAGTGCACAGTCTCTGACTACTCCTTATGGGATACAGTCGTGATCTTATGTATGTATGTATGTATGTATTACATTACTTGCCCATTTTCTGCTTCTACAAATTAAGCGTATTTGTAAATGTATCCTACTGATGGTAAGATTTCTGTAGTGTATTTTATTGGTCTCAACAGTCCATCTAGATGGATACCACCCCTTGCCAGTTATTATAACGTAAAGCAGTAGTGTGTAAACATTATTGTTTCAGACAGAAGAGCACGGGGAGCTAATGAAATTAATAACGTAAAAAAATAATTTTTTTTTATTTTTTGTTTGATAAAGTGACGAAACGAGCAAAACGTTCTCCTGATGATAAGTGCAACGTCTGCCCATAACAGATGCTGTGTCACCCAGAATATTTCTGTGTGACACCACACTGCGCTCGTCACCCTGAGACATGAGTTCTTAAGTCTCATATACCCAAGGATTACCCTAGCTCTCAGTGCCCTTCAAACCGAAACACTGTAATGTTTGCACACTACTGCTTCACGGCAGAATAACTGGCCCTGGGGTGGTACCTACCTAGACGGATTGCTGCATAGGAACCATATCACCAGTAAGTAAGCAGCCTCCGTGCGGCGGGCTCTAGTGCTAATACATGAGTGTCAAGAAAGCTTCTTTGAAAATTCATATATGTACATTTAACAGTCTGTAAAAATTGTTTTAATATTGTAATTAATGTTACATAATTGTGTATATAGGACGATTGGACTTTAGGTATACATATGTAAAGATCTGGTCGTCATGGGTACATTTGGAAAAATTGTTGTCGTCATTCAGCCCTTCGACAATAAAATAATATAAGCAAGGTGCTATTTCCAACGGTAAACGAGTAATTTCCCTTTCCTTCAGTTAATCCTGGATATTGTAGACCGAATTGGAGATTATTGAACAGACGTCAACACTAGTCGGCAGGGACAAATGAACATGACTATAAATGCCCAATATCCTACAAACCTTACAAATTGAAGCCCAATTACTTTACACTTTATGTATAACTCAAAGTGGAGGGAGCTCATAAATTTAGATTTACTTTAGTAAAGTTTCAGCCTATAAATGTCCCACTACTGAGCACAGGCCTCCTCTCATTTCTGAGATGGTTATGGAGCTAGGAAGAATCCGCCACGCTGCTCCAATGCGGGTTGGCGGTCTTCACATGTCTTCGAAATATTTTTAATTTCTCAGACATGCAGGTTTCGTCACGATGTTTTCCTTCACCGCCGAGCACGTGGTAAGTCAGCACTTAAAATTGCAATTAACAATTTTAGTGCTGCCGGCACCGGGAATCGAACCCAGGTCACTCTCGTACTATGAAATTAAAAGCGAGCGCCTAGCCCCTGAGCTACCACTGCTCTACATGCTCTAGATTCGATAAATTAGTAAAATTCACCCAGAACATTTCTATGTGGCACGACACTGTGCCCGTCACCTAGAGACATCAGTTCTTAAGTCTCACATGCCCAGTGATTACACTAGCTCTCAGTGCCCTTCAGACCGAAACACAGTAATGTTTGCATACTACTGCTCTACTGCAGAATAACAGGCCCTGCAGTGGTTCCCAACTAGACGAATTCTTGGAGCGGAGTGATACTACCAGTAAAGAACATACATACATACAGTCACGCCTCTTTACCATAGGGGTAGGCAGAGACCACATATTTCCACTTGCTACGATCCTGACACACTTCTTTAGCTTCTTCTACTTACATTAGTTCTCAGTGCCCTTCAGACCGAAACACAGTAATGTTTACACACTACTGTTTCAAGGCGAAAAATCAGGCTGGGACGGTACCTATTTAGATGGATTAATACATAGGAATCCTACCACCAGACAACACGACCTCTACCACGGAACACGAATGTTGGTATGTATTCATTTTATACGTATTTTGTGTTTTTTTATAAAATATTTTATATTTATTAATAGCTTGTAGGGTTCAACTAATTTATTTCTTTGAATTTTACACCTGTCACAATGTTTCACTACGCCCTGGGTCGACTGGCAGAGAATGCCAACTGGCATTAAGTCCGCCCATTGTATCCTTTTAGGCTAAACGATAAAGTTTAAATAAATAAAAAATAAGTGTGGTAGTATCGGGTATCGCATCTAGACAATACACGTACTGTGAGAATTAGGGCAAGCGCCCAGCCCCTGGTTATTAAAAAAACAATGCTTCAGTAATAAACCTTGATTAGAAGGTAACTTTGAAACCTTCAAAGTTTCCTTATACAAAGTTATAATGAAATAAATTTCGCGATAATTTCATACTTGTTTAATGAAGTTTTCCAAACTGTTAAATAAAAATAAGCTAAAATTTATCGTCCGATATAGCTTCTTTAATTAGATCAGAAGTGGGAAATATTTATCTCGGACCACTTTTAATGTGCGAAGCGGAGAAACAAACTTTTTCCATTTTCTTTTCTCACGCCGCCATTTCTCATTGGATGAGAAAGTCAGAAGAGAAGTTGTCCGTTCTAACGCAATTTGTTACGAGTATCTTCGATACAAATCAATTTCACATCCTTTTGAAATAAAAAAAAATAAATAAATCCAATTTAGCAAATGCCGAGCGTAAACGACGAACCTTGGGAAGCTACTTTTTATATTCGCAAAATAAAAGTAGGTTTTTTTTTACCTAATATTTTCTTTTCATTCGATTTAATGCTTAGTGTACATCAAGGAGGGTAAAATAGTAAATTCTATTGAAAAAACTCTTAGGCATTTATATGTATGTCAAGTGACTTAGTTACGAGTATTACACATATCTAGAATATTAAAACCAGTTAATGTCATGAAATTTTTAAATTTACAACATTTCTAAATAAAACTAATTTTACAGACTTCATCGCGTGGCAGCGGCTTAAGAGAATCTACCACCCCATCGCATCCCGTGGGTGTCGTAAAAGTCGACGGAGGGAAAATGAACACCAGGAGATGGGTAGCAGCATCTTCCTGGAACATCTGAATAAACAAACTGCGGTTGCCAATCCGTTTGTGTAGTGGCAACTAAGACAAAATCCGCCCAAAATGAGAGCTACAAACTTTTGTGGTAATCAATGCTGGGAGGCCTATATCCAGCAGTGGACTATTGATAGACTGAAATAATGATGATGATGATAATCGCGTTTAACTTTAACTATTTATAACCCGATGTTTCGATAGTCTTGATGGCATTGTTAACCCGGAGTACGCTTAGCTTTCAATTATTATTTTTGGTCCGATCTACGCAGAAAGAGCTAACTGTGCCTCGAAGTCTTGCAGGCTTGATTTCGTTTAATTAATTATAGGATCCCAAGGTGGTAGTAGTTAGCTCTTTTTGTGTGAGGACATCTGTCACCTCAGTCCTCTCGTGACCATGGGTGCTGTAAAGCACTCGAAATGTCGGGTTATAAAGAGTTAAATTAAACGCGATAAAATCCGTAAACTTATTTTTCTTTAAATGTAGTATTCGAGTAAATATATGAGATCATTATTGCAACATTTCTTTACTTTTAAAGCGAATGCGTTGACTGCTATTTTAAGGCTAATCCATACTAATATTATGAATACGAAAGTAACTCTCTCTCTCTCTCTGCCTCTCCGTCAATTTTACCTTTTCACGGTTCAACCGCTGAACCGATCTTGACGAAATTTCGCACAAACATAACATATCTTAGAGACGGACATAGGATAATTTTAATCCCGGAAAATCATACAGCTCGCACGGGATATTAAAAATAAAAAATAAAAAAACCTATTTCCACGTGGACGAAGTCGTGGCCATCAGCTAGTTTGTTGCATCAATGTTTTTGTTAGAGGCCTTTTAATTTAGTTTTATGTATACAGTACGAATGATAATATTGCATACAATGACGTATTAATAATAAAGAGCATATTTATAGAATTGGAAACTTGAATCTAATGTTTTCGACGTCGTCGTCGTTTCAGCCTGACACTAGTCCACTGCTGAACATAGGCCTCCCCCATACATTGCCACAAAAGTTTATAGCTCTCGTTTTGGGGGGATTTTGCCATAGTTGCCACGCTTGGCGGACGGGTCGGCAATCGCAGTTTATTTATTCGGATGTTCCAAGTAGATGCTGCTGCCCGTCTCCTGGTTTTCATTTTCCCTCTGTCGACTTTTACGACAACCACGGGATGAGATGGGGTGGTAGATTCTCTTAAGCCGCTACCACACGCACGCATATTCACACATATTCAAGAAATAAAAAAGATGTGAAAAATTAATTTAAACCAAACCCTGCAAGCAACAAACGATACTAGCCTTGGCTTTGGGCTTTAAGAGGTTTCTGTTTATGGTTTTAATATCTGTTTTTTTTTATTTCTTCCAGTGTATTTACTAAAAGTTGATAAGCGAAAGGCTTATAAGCTTACGGTTTATAGCCTTGTACAAAGAGATTACTCATTTTTGACAGAAGTTTGCAGCCAAACATACACAAATAAATAGATATTTCACCTATGTAGATATGAAATTTGATTAGGAAAACCACATAACCATGTTGAATTATCCCTTAGCGGAATTTTATAATAAGCTTAGTAGGCCTAATTAGCTTTATAATTATTCAGTATAAAAATCGATCATAATTTTAGACCCGTGGTAGCTCAGGGACTAGGCGCTCGCTTTAAATTTCATTAGTACGCGAGTGACCTGGGTTCGATTCCCGGTGCCGGCACCGCTAAAATTGTTGATTGCAATTTTAAGTGCTGATTTACCACGTGCTCGGCGGTGAAGGAAAACCTCGTGAGAGAACTTGCATGTCTGAGAAATTAAAAATATTTCGAAGACATGCGCAGTCCGCCAACCCGCATTGGAGCGGCGTAGCGGATTCTTCCTAGCTCCAAAACCGTCTCAGAAATGAGATTAGGCCTGTGCTCAGCAGTGGGACATTTATAGGCTGAAACTTTACATTCTTTTAAGTATTTTTTATATATAAGACCATTACAGTACACATGATCTCTTACTATAGCTGTAAAAAACAATATTGAATATAAAATGAGAATCTCTCCCTTTTTTGAATTCGGTTACTAAATAAGTAATGGAACGATCGATTTCCTTCAAAATTAATGTTCACTTTTGTTTGTACTAAAAGTTTAGTAACTAGGTTATTGAGCATATGTGCGTTATAACGATATAAAAACAGCACGCCGTGTGATGGTGGCGTTAGCAAATATTTTTTTGTAGGAGAAATAGACGTGACTAGCGAAAAGCTCACCTAATTGAAAGTGTAACATCTGTCCGTAACAAATGTTGTGTCATCCTGAACATTCCAGTGCGCACACTGCGCCCATCTCCGTGAGACATCAGTTCTTTAATCTCGTATGCCCAGCAATTACTTGCTCTCAGTGCCATTCAGACGTAAACACAATAGATAATAGTGAACATTATCTAGTATTTACCAAAAGCTGATTATACCATAGGAATCCTTTTTTGATTTACATGGGGAAATGCCTAAGGATACCCGTCCCTGTGGGAACATAGTCGGGTTGTATCGGAATTGCACTGACTAAAATTCCGTGGTGTTCTGCCTTCGCCGCATGTTGGCAGGGTCATGAGAACGCTTACACATACGTCCGCGGTCCCAGTCAAATAATTACAGTTTGCACACTACTGCTGCTTCACGGCAGAATTACTGGCCCTGTGATCCCTCCATAAGAATCCTACACCCATAATCTTCCCATTCAATTACAAATACAATTTGGTATCGCAAAAGTCGACTAAGGGAAAAGCCAAGAGGAAAAGTCAATCTACCTGCCTTGCGTGGCGATTATGAAAAATCCTTTAAACTGTGCGTGCTGTAGTAGCAGGAGCAAACCGCTCTTAAATTTTATAATACGAACTGATTTACCACGTGCGGTGAAAGAAAACATTATGAGGAACTCATGTGAAGTCCAACAAGCCGCAAAGGAGCGGCGCAGTCTTCGCGACTTCTTGGCTCCAAAACCTGAGAGTCTGTCCGCAACAGACTCTTTTTTTACTTTTTTTATTTCAAATTTGGAAGGGCTTATGCTATCAGTCGACTTTTTCCAGGTTGATAATGTGTAGTAAAATAATTTACCTTGCATTTTCTGTCATTAAAATTTAAAACATATGCACGGTCTATACTATGTCTGTACTATGTCTACGGTATTTTCGACGGTAAACGCTTTTCATAAAACTAAACATCAGAAACCAAGTGAGCAGAAGTTACCGTTGTGATATGACCGAAGTACCTATCGCGTCGTGTTATCTTTCAACTCATGTCTTGAAAAGGGTATTTTTTTCATGAGGCTTATATCCACGCATAAGTGATTTTTGGCACACAACGCAATGTTGGGAGTGGTCCGTTACACGTTTGCCAACTTAATACAATTTTTTTCATTCAAGGCCCTTAAAAGACTATGGTCGGCTGATTCTTTGAATAATTTAAAAGTTTGTGTTAGGTGTTTATAGTATTAAAAAAGTGTTTTTTTTTTTACAAAAATAAATGCCATTTTCAATTTAATACGTACCATGTTAAATGATGTTTATTTAAATTTACACTTAAGTCAATCTTTTTAATTAGAATATTTTTTTTTTATTACGAAGAAAACAAAAATTTGTAATTCAATATGAAATAAAAATCTTACCTTGGAGTTGGTTTATGACTGCAGATCGGGCGAATTAACGCAAGCACTGATGTCACTTACACACTTAAAGGTTCCGCACTAAACACTTAATACGACTCGAGCCATTTCAGCCGCTACAAAATACGCCTACTCTTACTGCTGTCTATAAGCGTACTGCAGAGTGTAAGGGCTCTGTATCCCATCCCGCATCAGTGACTGCGCGCAGGCGCGGAAACTGGCAACCCTAATGATACAGTCAGCTGATGAGCGGTACTTAAGGTCACTATGTCAGTGAGGAACCCTTACTTCGTAGAAAAGACCAAATCTGTTAAGAAATATGCCATAAGGCATTTCTTCTAAATATGTTTAGAAGAAATGCGTTCTCAGGGGCTAGGCGCTCGCTTTAAATTTCATAGTACGCGAGTGACCTCGGTTCGATTCCCGGTGCCGGCACCACTAAAATTGTTAATTGCAATTTTAAGTGCTGATTTACCACGTGCTCGGCGGTGAAGGAAAACATCGTGACGAAACCTGCATGTCTGAGGAATAAAAAATATTATGAAGACATGTGAAGTCTTTCAACCCGCATTGGAGCAGCGTGGCGGATTCATCCTAGCTCCAAAACCCTCTCAGAAATGATAGGATGCCTGTGCTCAGCAGTGGGACATTTATAGACTGAAACTTTACTTTACTTTTATGTTTAATATAATAGAACAACATGAAAAACGAACCAAGTATCAAATTATTTTCTTAATCAACAATTCTATAGTTTTCGTTATGGTTTTGGTGGTAGGGTTCCTACACAGGAACCCGACACAAGGACAATCATAACAGAACTAAACCCGTAAACCAACGATTGGTGTTTTTGCAGATGATGGCTCCGGCTAGGATTCAAACCTAAGCCCACGGTCCAGTAGTCAGGTACTGTCTACTCGTGGGCCACTTGACAAGGGCGGATTTCGGCTTAGGCCCGAAGCTCGAGCCTACTGCTTATAGCAAAATCATATAATTCTACTATAAATTTGATTTTCACGAAGTTTGGCATGAAGATTTCCATAGTTCCTGTGGGATTAAAATTTATCCGATTTTAATTAAATTCGGTGTTTGGGTGCGTGTGCGTTTACTGTATATATATAGTGTAAACTTTATATATAAAATAACGCTAAAAGGGCCCTAACTCAGATATTTGAAGAGTTACAAGGAGAAATAAAGCAGTATTTTTCAGTAAATACCTGATACATGTCATAAACACAAAAAATATTATTTCGTATACCATAGATGCTCTCTGGAGTTGCAGTTGTGCAAGTTGTGCGAAATTAAGATGCACCGTAATCATCACTCGGATGCCTACATGCCCTTTTGACTTTCCCTTCGAATTAAACACATACATACATAAGATCACGACCGTATCCCATAAGGGGTAGTCAGAGACTGGGCACACAGCAAAAACAGATGACTGCCACAATCCACGTTTCACCAAAACAATATAATGCACTTGGTGTGATAGGTGGTGAGCCCATCGCCATCATGCGCTGTTGGGCGCACAGTGCAGTTTAATTCCTCACTCGCCTTTTACGAGATCGATAGACGAGATGGAGTGGTAGTATTCTTTTATCGAGCCGCCACCACACGGCACAGCCGCCACCACACTGCAATACTGCATTTCCCTGCCCAAGACAATTTTGCGATTACTATTTGCAAAGCGCAATGACTAACATTGCAGGTACGAGTAGCAAGGTTGCATCTCGAAAAGCGTTGCCTTTTCCATCGCCATATATAGCATGTTCGTGTGTGTCAAATGTCAAAATTTGCAACATTGTATATAGTGGCGTCTTTATATAATGTTCTGTGCTGTGCCCAGGGTACATGCTGTATATATATATATATATATATATATATATATATATATATATATATAAGAGCGAGCCCGCGGGAATAACATATAGATATAATAACTGTATTTGTATTGTTTTCCATTTAGTGCAAGCATTATTTTTGTATTGAAACCAAACGCTCGGCATACTAAGTTATATAGAGTACGATCGTGACATCATGCTCTGCCGTTTTTGTCAACAGAGCACCAATCATGGACACAGAGGATTACACAGAGATAGTACTTCCAGTACCTCCCATGATTAAAAAATATTTTTTGTGAGCGAAGCCGCGGGTAAAAGCAAGTATGAATTATAAAAAAGTTTTCCCCTAGTGGCGACCTTTACTTTTCAAGGCAGGGTCAATATAAACTATCAGGTCAATGAAAACAAACATAATTCCACGGTGCTGTTGTTCCCCTCCTTTTCACCGCACATAAAACACATTAACTGTGGTGGACCAACTAACGAGTTAGTTGAAATATATAATATATATATTTGTTTGAGAACCGAATTTTGTAAGATTTTATATCTATAGCGGGTAATGGTTTTTTTATGGAAGAAACTTAGGAGACGAACAAATCGTTCACCTGTTGGTAAGTGCAACGTTTGCTCGTAACAAATGCTGTGTTGCCCAGAACATTTGCGTGACTCCACATTGCACCCGTCATCCAGAGACATCAGTTACTCAATGCCCAGTAATTCTATTTGCTATCAGTGCCCTTCAGACCCTAACACATTCATGCACACTACTACTTCACATCGTAACGCACTGCAGTGGTACTTAGATGGATTCCTGCATAGAAATCCCACCACCAGTGAAAAGTAGTGACTAGTACGATGGATGTAAATGACTGGTACTTAAATGTAGTAAACGGTTGAAAATGCAAATATACAGAAAGCAGGTGCAGAGCCGTGTGATGGCGGATCGTTAAAAGAATACTACCACTCCATATCATCCATTAGTTTTTTTTTGTTAGTGTTAAATATATTTAAAAATTTCCTTTAATTTGTCACAGAAAATCTGAAAATCAATAAACGAGTTCAATTAAAAAAAAAACTAAAGCATGTTTCTATAACCTAAAATAATATTTTGCCAGAAAATATTTAGGACATAATTTTAAAATAATGGTTAATATTTTCTAATCTATTACGTTTATTTCTATATACGTTCGACGTACAACTGTAGCCATCAATGCTTCTGTAATTTGTAACATCAATTATATACAGTTTTGACCGGTGTGGTGGCTTAACAGAATCTAGCACCCCATCTCATTCTGTGAGTGTCGGAAAAGTCGACAGTGGGAAAATAAAAACCAGGAGATGGGCAGCAGCATCTTCCTGGAACATCTGAATAAATAAGCTGCGGTTGCCAACCCGCCGGCCAAACGTGGAAACTACGGCAAAGTCCCCCCTAAATGGAGCCACAAACTATTGTGGCAATGTATGGGGGAGGCCTATGAACATAGGCAGCAGATTCATTGATGACATCAGCAGTGGGCTAGTAAAGTAAAAGTAAAGATTCTGCCAATAAATGTCCCCCTGCTGAGCACAGGCCTCCTCTCATTTCTGTGAGAGATTTGGAGCTACGTTGCTCCAATGCGGGTTGGCGGACTGCACAAGTTTTCGATTTTTTTTTATTTCTGAGACATGCAGGTTTCCTCACGGTGTTCACGGTTCCTTCACCGCCGAGCACGTGGTAAATCAGCACTTAAAATTTCAACTAACAATTTTAGTGGGAATCGAACCCAGGTCACTCGCGTACTATGAAATTTTTTGTTATCCTTTTTTATATCCTAGTCAAAAATATAATCAATATTTTACAAAGAATAGGATCTGGAATCTCCAACAACAACACAACCGAAGCACGCTACATGATGATTTTTGGTGGATGGCAATTACGGAACCTCCTTTACTGGAACCGGCTCACTCGTCTGTTCAGCGGTGGACTATTACCAAAATTCTGATGATAATTCTGTACTTTTTATCGGAGAAAGAGACTAGATGAGCAAACCGTTCACCTAATTGTAAATGCAACATCTGTCAATCAAATCGATTTCGACCACGGCGACTACTTCCGAATATTGTCGAGAGCTATCAACTGCGCAGGAAATATTATAGCGCCACAAGTGTACGAGCAAGCACAGAGGCACTCACTCATCCCAATCTCTACCCGCGCGATGTAATGCTAATGCGATAAGGTCGGAGGTAGGCCAGGATGCAGTGTCAGAAACACGGGGACAAACACAACACAACCATACCCGAAAACCAACAATTTATGTTTTAGCACAAATGTTGGCTCCGGTTGGAATTCGAACCCAGGACCTGCGGCGTAGAAGTCAGGTACTCTAACCATTAGACCACGCGGTCGTCAAACAAATGCTGCGTAACAGAGAACATTTCTGTGTGGTACCAGCACTGCGCCCATCATCCTGAAACGTCCGCTCTTAAGTCTCATGTGCCCAGTAATTACACTAGCTCTCAGTGTCGAAATACATTAATGTTTGCACCATACTGCTTCACGGCGGAATAACGAATAAGTTATGAAAATTCTATTAAAGAAACATTGGTTCGTAATATTTTATTTGACATCTTGTATTTAGTTGTGGAAAACACTAAAGAGAGAATTTTCTAAACGATTAAAGTCGTTTCTACGCGACGGAGATTGTTCCCGACCCCGCAGATATTGTTTAGAACAATTCCTGGTAGCACACGACGAACGTTATGAGATTTTTCATTAAGCTCAGTGTCAAATAGGACGCCACATTTCCCCAGCTTTAATATCGTTAGTATGTGCCCTCATTTGAACGTTCTCTTATCGCCTTTTACGACGATTTTCATGTAGAGAAATTTAATAACATTGCAATCTATTGAAATTTAGGTGTTAAAACATACCACTACAGTCAGTTTTATGTCATGCCTTTTACTTTAATCAAAATCTCAAACTTCAATAGATCGTCTAAAAAAGGTAGTTTTTTAAAATTTTATCGCATTTTATTTTTGGCTATTTGTGTCGCGACGTTTCGAGCGCTTAACATCGCCCATGTTCACGAGAGGACTGAGGTGACAGATGTCCTGATGTCATAGATAACCCGGGGTACATTCAGCTTTTAATTATTATTTTTGGTCCGATCTACGAAGCAAGAGCTAACTGTGTTTTGAAGTATTACAGTTGTATTTTTGGTTTTTGATTTAATTTTATGAATTATAGGATTACACTAGCTCTCAGTGCACTTGAGACCGAAACACAGTAATGTTTGCATACTACTGCTTCATGGCAGAATAACTGGCCTAGGGTGGTACGTACCTAGCCGGATTCCTGGATAGGAATGCTGCTCGAATCGGCACTTTCTTTCATAATTTTTTAACCTATTTAGGTGTACATGGCTGGCGGTGATTACTTACTATTACTCTATTACTCTATTCTATAAAAAAAATAGTGATCGTTCTGTGGTCGAATTTCAAACGTAATTCATAAAACTTGTCAAGTATGGCGACAATCTCTACCTTGTGCGACTGTTTGATCACAGACTGTTATGCGATTGACATTATCAGTATGAATGTAAATAGATTATGTTTTATTGTATTTAATTTAATTGTAATATATATTATTTATTTTATATTATTTTTCTCGTTTCTTTACCATACAAACTTGACACTTGATACTCGTACAGAATTGTACTGAATTAAACAAAAAGAGACCTATATATTAGAAAGGAAACAACGATCTATCCAGTTTTGTACTGGGTAGTCCATAGATGCAGGTGCCTCCGGACCGTGCTTTGTCGCTCTCTATGGAGGAGGCCTATGTTCAACAGCGACCTTGTGATGAGCTGTAATTATTATAATAATGACCCTCCAAGAAATTAGTGGTGATCTGTGCTCTGCTGTGAATCATTTATACACTATTAATAAGATACATCAGCTTAATTATGTGTCATATTTACGCGAGCAATAACACGAATACTGCAAATAAGTTGTTATAAAAAATATTGTGACTAAAACGTCAAGAAAATACTTAAAATTGACGTCCACCAACCAGCAATGGAACAGCGAAGATGCTATTTTGTGGCTACAAAACCCTCTGTGTACTCAATGGCATTTACAGACTACTACTTTTCAATATCTTTTTGAATGGAGAATATTTTATTTGTTCGTTTGGTGTCCAATATTTTATTCATAATAAATTAATTTATAATGATTTCTTATATTTACGCGAACACTACACATTTAAATGAACCTAATTTTACGGATTTCATCGCGTTTAATGTTTTTACTATTTATAACCCGACGTTTCGAGTGCTTTACAGCACCCATGGTCACGGGAGGACTGAGGTGACAGATGTCCTGATGTCGTAGTTAACCCAGGGTTCCTTCAGCTTTTTATTATTATATTTGGTCCGATCTACGCAGAAAGAGCTAACTGTGTCTTGAAGTCTTGCAGTGGTATGCTTGGTTTTTGATTAAATTTTATTTATTATTGGATACCAAGCTGGTGGTAATACCCAACCATCTTCTTAATGAAATTAGGATGTTTTTTGATTTCAATAGTCTCGCGAATCATCCTGGGTAGGAATCGGTGTTCTTTTGCAAGGAATTATTGAAAGGAAAAGGATTGTTGCATGTGAATAGAGACTGAACATCAAAACTGACCTTAGTTTCATTGTCAGTCAGGTGTAGGTATTTATCTCAGTGACAAAATGGTATGAATCATTCGTGTGTGCTCTAGTGTGTTCTCTGAGTGATGAGAGTACTTTAGTCACATGCTGAGCCAATCCTCAGTCCTCCCGTGAACATGGGTGCTGTAAAGCACTCGTAACGTCGGGTTATAAATAGTAAAAACATTAAACGCGATAAAATCCGTAAAATTAGTTTAATTTAAATTAATTTATGATGAATATTTATTTAATAACCTTCCCATTACAAAAGGAACAAATGAAATGAACCTGGGAGTTATAAAGAATAGAATACACAGTGATAAAACAATGGCCAAAAATAATTTTATTTTATTTTATTTGCCTTAGGGTTATGCTATTGTCTAATTTTTGCCTCGTTTGTTTTTTTTACTCCACTGGTGTTACTTTGTGATATTAAATACTTTCCCTTATTTTAACATAGTTAACCGTATTTTTCAGTTGATTAAGTATATACGAGTATTACTTACGTAATGGTTAGGACGTGGTAAATACGCAATTTTATTTAATATTCTCTGCACCCATAACTTCGTTCGCGTGGGCGTTGTTTGGAAAGCTTATTAAAAAAATCTGAGTATAAACATATACAATTATTAGAGAACTATATACATAAATTTTGCATGAAAAGTTTTCAAAAGTCGAGAATTTTGTTACTATACCATAGATGATATTCTGTATTTCATAACTTAACATAATATACTTTTAAAAACTGTGAAAGAAATTTTCAAATAGGTGCGGTGATTCCGCATATGCAGAAATTCGCAAAATTCGCACACTCGCTTTATAATATTGTAAATTTGTCGCTGTGATAGAAACTCGGCCAAGGAGACGTCATCATTAGTAAATTTAAAATAAAACATACAAAACAAAGTTACAATATCCAAATCAGACAAAAGAGAGTGCTCCATTACTTTAAATCAAATGAACATTCGTGCCGAAATTATACAAATTGGAAAAAAAGAAGCCTGAAGTGGACAAAGGCACGGACCGGGGAAAAGAAATTCAGATGAAATGGAAAATTCTATACTTTCCGCTATTGTCACTGTTTATTCAAGCTTTGAAATTCTTTTTGTTCCGGCATTTTACCCTTTTGTTGTTATTTAAATGTTGAACATCAGCGTTTTTATAATAAAGTACAACAGTTTAACTAATAATAAGTCGCCTGTAAGAAATGAAAGGAATTTGATAGTTCATGTTGGTCTCATATTTTAGTTATATATATAAACTTTTGCGTCTACTCGTATTACAGTCGATTTCTGACGTAGTGCCTTAATTACAATATTTTTGGTGGCTAACCAAAACGACGCGGGAGCGACAAGTTCTGCCAGAGGCCTGACAAGAGAAGTTTGCGGTGGTTGGAGCCGAGACTTGCAGATGTTGTTTCTGTGTCTTGTCAGATCCTGCGATCCTCTATTAGAAATTTTCTCAAATCGATCCACTTATCAGCGAGTTTCCCAATCAAGGTGATCAATTTTAAAAACGGCCATGTCTCGCTTAGTGCAGTCCTTAAAGCGACCAAACCACCAACGTCTCGTTTTGCTTTCCCTACCGCACCTGGTAAAGCACTTCGTAGTAATCGGGAGGACTCCTTCCCGTGCACGTGCCCTAGTCAACTCTGGCGCCTCTATTTGGTGAACTCTTTAGTAACCCTGTCATGTTATGCCCAAGATGGCGAATGGGCGGTAATAAACACCCTGGTCTTTTTGAATACCATGCATCCGATAGAGTTAAAAGAAGCGATCTCCCTAATGTGGCAGCATACAGTAGCCTGCAACGTGATACACCACATAAAACTGCGCAGATAAATCTTTTCAATCTCTTCCGTATGGGTCAAAAATATAAGAACGATAACTCTACTAATATGCTGAAAGATAAACCGACTTGATATTCAGTTCGTGTTCAAGTAAGTTACATATTGTTTAAGAACTAAAATTAACTCACTGGTAATTTTTTCTCTACACTCTAGACCAAGACCTAAAATTAAATGAGTTAGCTGTAACATATATTAATAAAAAAATAAATTGTATAGTGTTAAAAATTGTATTTGGAAGTGTCTGACAGTATTTGAAGAAAAAAGAGTAAAGTTTCAGCCTATCAGCAATGTCCCCACTGCTGAGAACAGGTCTCCTCTCATTTCTGAGAGGGTTTTGGAGCTAGGAAGAATCCGCCACGCTGCTCCAATGCGGGTTAGCGGACTGCACGTGTCTTTGAAAAAATTATTATTTCTCAGACGTGCAGGTTTCCTCACGATGTTTTCCTTCACCGCCGAGCACGTGGTAAATCTGGGGCTAGGCGCTCGCTTTAAGGTTCGAGCCCCGGTGACGGCACCACTAAAATTGTTAATTGCAATTTTAAGTATTGGAAAGTCGCCATCAAATCACGGCCAGCAGGACACTATCACTGAGCGAAATCAAATTCCGGAAGAATTGTGATTCAACTTCTGAGACACATTCCACTTCGGGGGTATCATTGGGATAAGCATATAAATATTTAAATTTTGTTACACGCACAAAGTGTCTCGTGAAAATCTCTCTGCTAAACAGAATGCAACATTGAATTCAAAATGAGGAACATATAAAACGTGATGTGTTCTACGCTGGAAACTAACTTTGATTTACTTTATTTTTGTCTGCACTCCAAGTTGTCCCGATGCCTATTGTTAACTGCCTAAATTGGACGTATTTGAATAGCTAGCCGGCTGCAGCAATATGGACTTAAGTTAATAACGTTGTTGCTAATGCTATAAATATTTTCTAACTGGCTTTTAAAAAGTATACCGAAATATAACGTCCTCCATTCTCGAATTTTTATTTGATAAAAGTGACGGAACGAGCAAAACATTCACCCGATGGCAAGTGCAACGTCTGCCCATAATGCTGTTTCACCCAGAACATTTCTGTGTGACACCACACTGCGCCCGTCAACTTGAGACGTCAGTTCTTAAGTCATATGCCCAGTTATTACGCTAGCTCTCAGTGCCCTTCAAACCGAAACAACAACAATATTTTTTTGTTTTCATAAAATTGTATCTACACAGTATACCTGAAGTGCATTACATATCTTCGTCAAAACATATTGGACCATACTATAAGTCGTTATAATATCGTTATGTATACTTATGCTATCTGCTTCTCGCACGAGACTCATATTTAAATGGCCTACATATAGTAACTTTATGTATGTATGTAGGTACTGATAGTAATTCTGGGTCTGGGTGTTTATGCACGTGGTAGTTACGTCTGTACGCACCCACGATAGCGAAGACATCTTAGAGCGAGGCGTGATTTTTTTTTTTAAAAAAAACATGTAAAGTAAAATCCTCACAATAAGTTAAAACCATTGGAGATATGAGGCAACATAATCAAACAATTATATCAAAGGAAGATATATAAACAGTCACGCCTTTTCCCATATGGGGTAGGCAGAGACCATACCAGTAACTCACTTTTCGCCACCGCAGGAAACGAGACGTGACAGGTGGCAAACCACATAGCCGCCATTTTGGCAGGAGTCAAGAAATTCTTACTCCTCATTGCGTTCCCACGGGCAGTATACTTCTCTGGTCTTACTCTGCACGTATAAAGGCTGTACGTACAATACGTAGGCGACTTACGCCTCCTACGCCACCTTGGTAGGTGCTATTCTACTCTGCCGGACATGTACAATGTATGTACGTCTATGTAAAGGAAGATCTTTTTTTTATTGCATAAAGTGATGAATCGAGCAAAACGTTCACCTGATGGTAAGTGCAACGTCTGCCCATAACAAATGCTGTGTCACCCAGAAAATTTCTGTGTGACACTACACTGTGCCCATCACCCTGAGACATAGGTTCTTAAGTCTCATATGCCCAGTGATTACGCTAGCTCACAGTGCCCTTCAAACCGAAACACAGTAATGTTTGCACACTACAGCTTCACGTTAGAATAACTGGCCCTGGGGTGGTAACTACCTACCTATGTATTTTCTCTTTTTCAGAATGTGTTTAGAAATGCAGGAATCTGCATAGGGAGGTAACGCCGCAATGCTAATTATTCTGGCATGAAGTAGAGATCTATTAACTCCACCACTGTGTTTCGGTTTCAATGGCAATGAAGCTAGTGCACTTACAGGGCATTTGAGACCTAAAAACCGATGTCTCATGGTGACGAGCACAATGCGGTGCAAAGACAATGTTTGTGGGTTACACAAAAACTGTTATGACAGGCCCTGCACTTACCATCAGGTGAACGACCTACTCGTCTCGTTGTTTACTTCCATAGATAAATAAAACAAGAACGACTGCTGTAGCTCAGGACCTGAGTTCGTTCCCCAGTGCATGCACCTTTTAAATTGTTCTGCAATTCTATGTGATGGTATTCCACGTGCTCAGTGGTGAATGAAAACATCGTGAGGAATGCATGTCTGAGGAATAAAAATATTTCGAAGGTAAAGTCCACCAACTCGCATTGGAGCAGTATTGCGCCTTTAAAACCCTCTCAGAAATGAGACTAGGCCTGCGCTCAGCAGTGAGACACTTTTAGGATGTTGCTTTACTTTTTACTTTTATGTGGGATTTAAATACCTTCCAGAATTTTCCAGTGTAAAAGTACGTAACACCATAATAAAATATGGATAGGCGTGGTCATCAGATGAATGAATTGCTCGCCTTGCTAGTTATATCCATACAAAAAAAAGAAAAAGTAATAAGTATTCTTTTATATATCGTCAGTGAGAATGAATTCGAATTCCTGCGCAGACAGCGTTTTATCTACAACTTTTATTTTCTCTGATTTTATACACTTTGACAGTTCAGTAGAATAGTTCAGGAATGAATTATAAAGTAAATTTTAAATTTACTTTAACTTTTCTGGTGTATAGTAAATAGGTTTTGTAGCCTTTAATGCGTTACGTGTGCAGTGTAATAATGCGCTAAGGATGTTGTTTGGGATGCCCCGATGCTGCAGTGCATCAGGTATGTTTGCTGAAGCCAGGATTGATGTCTCTTCTATGCGATCATCCGTAAGCGAACTACCTCAATGTTGCTGACGTTTTGGGGTAGTGCCAACGGCATCCTGGGTATCCTTGCGAACAAAATTGATGGACCTTTCGTTAGGCACTGGTTAGGGGTACATGTAGCCAGCGGGGCAATATCCAGTATATAAAAAAAAACAGATTAGATGTGTATTTACTAACACTGGTTTTTAATAACTTAGTTTGTCAGCTGCTAAGATCTGGATTGAATATAATATGGTCCGAAATAAAGATCAATTATTATTATAATAGAACCTTTCAAAAAGATGGTGAAACGACTGAATCGTATTATATATGAACATGTACTTCAATCCACAGTGCGTTATCCAATATAATCGTCAAATAAATTAGTTAAAATCCAAAATACAACCTTTTTTAACGTCCTTATTCAGTAATAAACTTAGCTTGTAATGTCATTAAAAATAATAATTAAACTCTTTAAGAATAAATAGCGCAACTTTTGATAGAAAAAGTTAGGGTCGTAAACACAATTAGAGTAGGTCGTTTCGGCTTGAAAAAAAAATTTCTTACGACTGTAGAGGATTATGTAGTGTGATTAATTAAAACAGATAATAAATGTTGATCTAATAAAATACTTTTTAATTTCCTCCTGAAAAAATTATGACAATGTAGCATTATATCTTTAGGTTTTGTAATTGTATTCTTCAATAAAGGAAAGAAAGTTAATTCGCAAAGATGCGAATGCAAAATTTAAAATGGTGTGTATTACCTAGAATATAAAAGAATAGCATACATTTTTATTCAATATAGATTATTTACATAATAATCATTGAAATTTTTTTTTTAAACTACACTGGATCGCAAAAATGCCTCTGTCCTGGGAAGAACCAGTAAGAAACCCAGCGGGATTTTTTTTAAATCATTTTTAAAATAATGTACAATAACGGCAGTATTATAAATATGTAGAAATAGCTTGGCGGCGATCACCTCATTCCCAGGGGTTATCATCATCTATGTATTCTTCAATATTATAATAACCCTTTTTATGAAATGTTTGTTTGATATAAAATTTGAACATTTTGATTTAAAGACTTTGTGCACTTTCTGGGATTTTGTTGTAAAAACGTATACATTGCCCCATAAAAGAGTTACTGACCCTGTGAAGTCGAGTAACTGGCATTATTAATTTATGCTTGTTCCTGGTATTTACATTATGAAAATCATTTTTTTTTTTAGTAAACTGATTTATGTTCTTGTGTACATACAAAATGTTTTCAAATATGTATTGAGAGGCCAAGGTTAAGATATTATAATTTCTTTATTTAGATTATAAAGAGCTCTTACGGCCCTCTTTTGCAAAACAAGAATCGTTTTTGAAGAGCACGCTAATACCTGCTCTTCAACCTGCTCTGCCGGAGAGACCATTTTTTAAATAGCGGTTGATATCTGTTATTCTAGAACGAAAAGCACATAGCGCGCGCGCGCATCTTGTTTTAGACGAGAGGTGCGCGATTTACTCGTATCGTCTCTTCAATAAAACGTGCATAAACCACTGACGTACAAAACTTGTGTAAACAAAAAAAAAAACAACCAAAAGGAGATTCAGTACACTACTGTCTTTCGTTCTGAAGGACACTAAGAGCTAGGCATATGAGACACAACAACTGATGACTTAGGGGGACAGGCGCAGTGTGGTGCCAAACAGAAAAGTTCCGTGTGATACAGTATTAGTTATGGGCAGACGTTGCACTTACCATCAGGTTAACATTTTGCTCGTTTCGTCACTTTCTCTAATAAAACAAAATTTGTTCAATTTCTTTAAACGCTCAACTACGAAGAATAGACCTCTTTATCTCTCGCTTGCCAGGAATTTCTGTAATTGCGACAATTACGGTAAATTTAGCGCTGATGCGCATAAACAGTCTGATTAATTTAGGTGAGGACATATCTAAAATGTTCAACTATCTGTCGAAAGCCACGAAATTTTCTGTCCTTTCTGGCAACAATGGAAAGAGATAGATGATAGCTTCTCATATGCTACTGTAACTATTTTCCTTTTACGTTATTATGATAAAAACTTGACCAGAAGAATTACTTGATCTTTCTTTGGATTCTTTCTAAACGCTTATTCATATAAGACCGTTTATAATAATATTTTTATTGCATGTCGTCGATCGTGTCTATCGTCTTACATAAGATCCTTTAATTTAGTAACTGGTTCTTTCAGATGCTTCACGGTAAGATGTGTATTCACTAGAGAATTCGTAAGTCATAGACAGTGCACGAATACTACCTTAATAACTAATCGTGTTTACGTCATACAAGTATACGGCTAAGTCCAATATTAAGAATGTAGCACGGTTTAAGCACACGTCGAATAATCACGATAACTCTATCCCAATAAATAAATAAAGCTATTCGTAGGCGCCACCTCATTGCCAGATCGCCGCATCTGCAGACGTTATGTGATTATTAAGTATCTTTGACATCAACATTAAATACAAAGTCAGCATAGCTGCTTGCCACAGGGCACGTCATGAGTCTACTTGCTCACCTCATGGGTATGGCGTCCAACTTTGTTCGGTTTTTACCTCAGCCTTGAGAGTCTTCTACCGCAAGCTACCATCCGCATGAGATAGACGTATTGTTGGTACTCCACCACCCATTGCAATGATATATAGCCTTTTTTATCATTAATAATCAGCCATCAGGTAGAGTTATAGAATAGTCATCAGATAAGGTTTGTGTAACTGACGTTGAGAATTGTGCATTTCAATAGAGTTAGTCTCACCGACCAACAAGTTTACATTCAGCATTCATAGGTGGGAAAGTTACTGATAGTATTATTTAATATTGTTATTATACAAAATATTGGAGGGCAGATAGTTTGTAGCCTCGCCATGAAGGGAGCCGACTTGGCCAAGCCTAATGAAACGTGAGCCAAACCAAAATGCAGGAAGAAACCATCGTGACCGCCGAAGTCCAAGCAACCGCCACAGAGACGCAATGCCACAGAATGCAACATGCACCAGTACGACTATCGCCAGACATACACCACCACAAGGGCCTCTATACAATTCCAGCAGACATCTACACCCCTACACCCATATAACCGTCAAGACACAACACCGCAAGTAGCAGTAAGCATTTATGTGAGTATCACACGTAGGCGCCTCCGCATAACACAACAATATGATTAATATCTACTTTGGTAATTATTCTTTACTAAAAAATCCACCAACGTATCGTAGCGGCAAGCCACTAAATCGCTGGCATTACGAAGTCCATGCATCATAGCGCTGACGTTCTAAGACATTGGGTGAGAAAGAGTATGCCTTAACACCAGTCTCATCAACCACACTCTTTCTGATTAGTAAGATAACCACCGTGTCATAGTGCAATACACTGAGACGCCGAACACAAACATCAAAGGCACAAAATAATTATATATTTATAATGCTTTAACATATTAGAGATCTTCTACAGAATTGCTTTCATATTATATAATTCACTATCATGGGATCTTTCTTTGAAACATTCGCGCAATGCAACTATATTTCGATACTGATCGCGATTGACTTTCATGCCCATGGTAGTTAAGCGGTTTGGTAGGCCAGGCTCGGTGCTCTGGTATATATGAGTTACTTAGTTACTTTCATTGACATGAAATTAAAAAAAGTAAAGTTTCAGCCTATAAATGTCCCACTGCTGAGCACAGGCATTTCATTTCTGAGAGGGTTTTTGGAGCTAGGAAGAATCCGCCACGCCGCTCCAATGCGGGTTGGCGGACTGCACATGTCTTCGAATTTTTTTTTTTATTTCTCAGACATGCAGGTTCCCTCACGATATTTTCCTTCACCGCCGAGCACGTGGTAAATCAGCACTTAAAATTCAATTAACAATTTCAGTGGTGCCGGCACCGGGAATCGAACCCAGGTCACTCGCGTACTATGAAATTTCAAGCGAGCGCCTAGCCCCAATGTAGCACTGCCTGAAATTATTATAATATTTTTGATTAACGTGTATTTAAATAAAGTCACACTACAATTACCTTGTGAATGCTTTTTAACTTTTTTTTATAATAATTGTGATTTTTCTAAAAATGGCAATGTATTATTTTTCAGATATATTTGAGTTTGTTAAAGAAAAGAAAGATAATTTACTGAGATCCACAAGCGAAATTCAAAGAGGTGTGTATTACCTAGTTTAAGTAGAGTTCCACTTGCAAAAAAAGAAGAATTGAAAAAAAAAGTAAAATGGCGCGTATTACTAGTAATTGATACCTGACTGGACCTGATTCTGTTAACTATTTGAAATGTGGCTGTTAACTATATGAAATGTGGTTTTGGTCAAAGAATCAAGGTAGAAGAAAATGCAATTTACAATCTCTACTACGTTCATTTTCATTTTTTTCTGAAACTTTTATCATTAAAACGAAATTTTTACACTACCGTGATTTTTTATAAATAAAACTATTTTTACGGATTTTATCGCGTTTAAATTAAAAGTTTTATTTAAATGTTTAGTATCCGCGTAAATACGAGTATAAGGAACCATGACGTGACATTTTTTTATTTGACACTAATGTGATGTTTGGAAAATGACTTTGTAATTATTCCAAATAAAAGGAGAAATATCTCGGTGTTTCGAACGAAATACAAAGCAGATTAATTGAATTGTCTGTCAGATGTCTGCACGTATGTGATATGCATTTTTAAGATATCTATTAATATCTGGACAGATGAAGCTCGACGGATGCAGGCATCCGTCTAGTTAGGTACCACCCCAGGGCCAGTTATTCTGCCGTGAAGCATTAGTGTGCAAACATTACTGTGTTTCGGTTTGAAGGTCACTGTGAGCTAGCGTAATCACTGGGCATTTGAGACTTAAGAACTCATTACACAGAGACACGACATTTGTTGTGGGCGGACGTTGCACTTACCATCAGGTTCTGCTCGTTTCGTCACTTAATACAATAAAAAAAAAACCCTACTAGTGGTTGGATTCCGATGTAGGAATCCGTCTAGTGTTACTGGTTTTCCAACATTCCTGGTATGCTTCTGCTTTAGGGACTGCTGGTATTTTGTATTTTTTGCAGCCTGTATCGTTGTTAAAGTTCCAGATCTGATTTCATTTAGGGCCTCCTATAAAGGGTCTAGGGTGTATTTTAATTTTAAGCCATGGTTTGCACTCCAGGCTTAGTCACTTTTGATTTCGTATCATTTTATCCACTTGTATATGATGATGATGTTCTCCTCGCCGATTTCGACCACGGCGACAATTTTCGAATATTGTCGAGAGCTATCAATTGCGCAGGAGATATTATAGTGCCACAAATGCACGCGCAAACACAGAGGCACTCAGTAGTCCCCACTTACCCGCGGCCGATGAAACGCTGATGTAATGGAGGTAGGCTAGGATGGAATGTCGAAACACAGGGACAATCACAACACGACCAGACTCGAAAACCATCAATTTGTGTTTTAGGCTTCGCCTGGGATTCGAACCCAGGACCCGCGTCGTAGAAGTCAGGTACTCTGACCACTATGGCATGCTGTCGTCAAGGAGGCGTGTCTGTATGTTTGTTATACATACATACAGTCACATTATTACCTATTGGGATAGGCAGGGATCATATCTTTCCAGTTGCTTCAACTTTCATTAGCGTTTCCATACAAACTCGACGGTTGTACTTTTGCCGTGGTCTTTCCTTAAAACGTTTTCGATCTGATTATGATATTTTCTCTTGCTACCTCAACCCTTACCGGCTTGCCCATTCACACTCACCGCATAAGTCGGTAACAAAACAGTAGAAATATATTAATTAAGAAGCTATGCGATCATACCATTTCACAATTATATATATTATATATTGCTATTTTTGTAAAGACAAGAAAACCAATACCGCCACCGAGAGCCGCCACCAGATACCCTCCATCTCCATCACTACAACACTACCAATAGACAATTGTATCTGGTGGCGGCTCCCGGTAGGTGTATTGGTTTTCTTCTGCACGCTGTTGAGGGAGGGCGGGCGGTGCTCTCCAAAAGTAGGTAAAACCATTTTACATTTTGCATGCGGATCTTAGCAAATTAACTTTCTCTCCTTTACTATAGTGTATTTCCGCCCATATCTATTAACTATTGCTATTTTTGGTCAAATCACGGAAAAACGGAATTACGAAATAATATGAAAAAAGATCAGTTGAATGTGTATTTCATCGTTAGAAGCCAAAACACGTTTGTTATATGTACCTTTTCTTTATTTAAAACCAATGTACAGCAAACACACTTTTCACTCGTTAAAACCCTCGAACGGAAACGCCGCGAAATTTTCAAAACTTATTCCACAGCCGTAAATTTTATGTTATAGTTGATAACTAGAATATTTCTTTCTTATATATCACTCAGTTATCAATATATTTGACTACAAGTCGTGGTAGCTCTAGGGCTATGCGCTCGCTTAAAATTTCATAGTACGCGAGTGACCTGTGTTCGATTACCGGTGCCGGCACCATTAAAATTGTTAATTGCAATTTCAAGTGCTGATTTACCACGTGCTCGGCGGTGAAGGAAAACATCGTGAGGAAACCTGCATGTCTGAGAAATAAAAAAATATTTCGTAGACATGTGCAGTCCGCCAACCCGCATTGGAGCAGCGTGACGGACTATTGCCCGCTCCAAAAACCCGCTCAGAAATGAGACACGGCCTGTGCTCAGCAGTGGGACATTTATAGGCTGAAAATTTACTTTACATTTACAAGTCTTTTGAGAAAAAAATATAATCTTCAAACAGGTCTTATTAAATATGTAGGTATAAATTTTAATAGTATTACATTACTTCATTTAAAAAATGCATTTTCATTTGTAAGGGAACTTATGGCCGGACTAGATATTATATTTATGATATAGTCACCATATTAGCTCAAGGGCCGGGTGCTCGCCTTTAATTTCATAGTACCCGAGTAACCTGGATTCGATCCCCAGTGCCAGCACCTCTAAAATTGTTCTACAATTTTAAGTGCTGATTTACCACGTGCTCAGCGGTGAAGGAAAACATGGCGGGGAAACCTGCATGTCCAAGGAATAGTAATATTACGAGGACATGTGAAGTCCGCCAACCCGCATTAGAGCAGCGCATTGGACTATTTTCCCCGCTCCAAAATTACGCTCAGAAATGAGGCACGGCCTGTGCTCAGCAGTGGGACATTTATATGCTGAAACTTTACTATACTTTTACAAGTCTTTTGAGAAAAAAGTATAATCTGCAAACAGGTCTTATTCAAAGCTATCAGGAAATACAAAGAAACCGAAAGTGACTGTAGGGCATTAAATTAAACATTTATTTAATATTTTTAGCAAAATGTATTTCATTCACTGAACGGAGTTTCTATACAAAGTAATCATCAGCAAAATCATCGTTTTATCTCATCACTAGTCTATTGCTGAACCAACATAGATCGCCTGAGTACACAGTCTTCTAGCATTCATTAAGCAGGTCATCGTCCCATCTAGTGAGCCGTCGCCCCACACTACATATGACGGTAGGTGGTTGCTCCACAAAAAACTTTCTTTCCCAAAGGTTATCGGTTATAAAATATAACTGTTGATGGTGAAATAAATGAAAACAACAATCATGGCAACAAGCAGGTTTTTTTTTAATGGAAAAATTATATTTCGTTAGTCTTATTTTATTTCTATCAATAGCTAAACAAAAAGGTCGCAAACAGAACGTAAATATTTTAAAGGCCGAATGAACAGTAATAAAACGGGAGGAGATAATTTTCCATTTTATCTGAATTTCGTTTCTCCCGGTCTGTGCCTTTGTCCACTACGAGCTTCTTTCGTCCAATTTGTTTAATTTGCGAACGAATTTTTATTTGATTTAAAGTAATAGAACGTTCTTTGTTTCTAATTTGAATCTAATCGAAAGTATTCTTTTATTTTGCTTTCCATAAATATATTTTTTTTGTTTTCTTTTTTGTAGAAGAGCAAGCGGCTTATTATAAGTGACAAGGAAACCTTTCTTTTCATGCGAGCGTTATTTTTCCTATCTACCTAGACGGATTCCAAGCAGGAATCCGTCTACGTAGGTACCACCACAGGGCCAGCTATTCCGCCATGTGTTTCGGTTTGAGTTCCCTGAGAGCTACCGTAATCTCTGGGCATATGAGTATTATCAACTGATGTCTCAGGGTGACGAGCGCAGTGTAGTTTAGCTCGCAGAAATATTCTGGGTGACACAGCATTTGTTATGTATGACAAACTAGTACAAGACGCATCCTGTCAAGATGGAGCGACCACCTTCGTGAGACGGCTGGACGCGTGACGCGCAACTAGATGCTTGAAGCCAAAGACCGGGCTAATTGGCGCCTGTTCACTCGTTGATCGTTAATATATATTATCGATAATGCGCTTTTTTGTAAACAAAATTTTATTAGGTTAAAAACATTTAAAACACTTGAAATATGAAAGAAAAAAGTTAACAATAGGCAAAGAAATAACCGTGAACTTTTTAAAAGCTTGTCGTGCTATTGTGACCAGTGAAGAACGCCATAGGTAAAGAAAACTTTTTATACTGCGTATTTCACCAGTCTTTTGTACCTTAACCTTTGAAAAGTCATTGTACTTTTGAGTGGCCTCTGTTAGTTACAAAAAAAACAAGTTGGAAATTTGAATTTGCATATACCGTGTTACTTTATATTGAAGGGGAATATGAAAGAAAATTTTTGGAAAAGTCTGAAAAAAAAAAGTAAAGTAAAGTTTCAGCCTATTAATGTCCCACTGCTAAGCACAGACCTCCTCTCATTTCTGAGAGGGTTAAGGAGCTAGGAAGAATCCGCCACGCTGCTCCAATGCGGGTTGGCGGACTTCACATGTCTTCGAAATATTTCTATTCATCGGACATGCAGATTTCCTCACGATGTTTTCCTTCACCGATAAGCACGTGGTAAATCAGCACTTAAAATTGTAGAACAATTTTAGAGGTGCTGCCACCGGGGATCGAACCCAGGTTACTCGCTTACTATGAAATTAAAGGCGAGCACCAGGCCCCTGAGCTACCACGGCTTTAAAAGGAAAAGGAAAAGTCTGAAATTCGAATGGTATTTTTGTATTCAAATCTCAATAAAAAAATGGACGTTCAGTTTGCCAGTTCTGTTGTCACTTGTTTTCATAACAATTCCTTTTTTGCTAAGTGCATTTCTTCATTAGTAAAGTACACCCGTGCGAAGCCGGGGCGGGCCACTAGATAGCAAATATTCAATATAAAAGTATTTATACTTTTCTTTATACCGTTTAAATTATTATTTTAGCACTTACGATGATATTCTCCTGGCCGATTTCGACCACGGCGACAACTTTCGAATATTGTCGAGAGCTGTGTAGGAATATTATAGTGCCACAAGTGTACGCGCAAACACAGAGGCACTCACTCGTCCCAACCTACCCGCGCCCGATGTAACGCTGATGCGATAATATCGGAGGTAGGCCAGGATGCCGTGTCAGAAACACGGGGACGATCACAGCACAACAAGACCCGAAAACCAACAATTTGTGTTTTAGCACAATTTTTGGCACCGGCAGGGATTCGAACCCAGGACTCGCGGCTTTGAAATCGGGTACTCTGACCACTGTGCCACGCGGTCATGGCATAGTGGTCTGAGCACTAAAGAAGTTTAGAAAAAAAACAAATATTAATTTTACATTAAGTAACATTGAACATGCGTCGCTAAGTAATGTTTTGTAGTTAGCTAACAAAAATATTTGCAAAAGTTCACAAATATCGTCCCTGCGGATAGTACACTTTAGTATGCCATGGTCATTTTAAATGTCTCGCGATTGCGGCGGCTCTGAGGGGCATTCCATCCATTTCCCTATAACATGATTTAGGACGGCTAGCTACGAGTACCATATACGTCGTCGCCCACGAAACATGCTAGACGACACGGACGTCTCAGCTCTTCCTGACCACGATACCGTCAGTCACGATCCAGGCTACACTTTACACACAGTCAATAGCTTTAATGTAATAAACACGCACCACGACGCGCGACCGCCGTAGAGAGCGGCGCGCAATACCCAATAATCACACCGCGTACACACGATTCACCGTGTTCCAGGGCGGTTCTCACCGCCCAGAGTTACCGACACACAAGTCGACAGTCCGAATGGACGCCCGCAGCCTCTCTCGGACGGTCATTAGATGACTTAAAATATTTAAGATTTTCGAAATCGCGAAAGCACGCAGCGAACGCGACACGGCTCCGAATTTTGAGGTTTTGTCGGAGTTTTATTTATTTATTTATGTTTGGGTCAAACCAAATCTGGCACGCGGGCCCCTGGCCCGCGAGCACAGTATCCGATCAAGCTGTAAAAGCCGAGAAGGCTAACAGCAATTACATCACCGAAAATATATATATATATATCGGACTTACGTTGTTTAGTACCTCAGTTTGCAGCGCACTTATGTATGAACTTTATCACGTAGCATGCTTCAATGAGCCGTGGCAGCTCAGGGGCTAGGTGCTCGCCTTTAATTTCATAGTACGCGAGTAACCTGGGTTCAATCCCCGGTGCCAGCACCTCTAAATTTGTTCTACAATTTTAAGTGCAGATTTACCACGTGCTCAGCGGTGAAGGAAAACATCGTGAGGAAACCTGCGTCTCCGAGGAATAGAAATATTTCGAGGATATGTGAAGTCCGCCAACCCGCATTGGAGCAGCGTGGCGGACTTTTCCCAGCTCCAAAACCCTCTCAGAAATAAGAGGAGGCCTGTGCTCAGCAGTGGGACATTCATAGGCTGTTACTTTACTTTTTTTTACTTTATATGGAAAGTACATATGGTAATTATTAGAAAATTTTTGTTTGTCTGTTTGCTCCGGCTAATCTCCGAAACGGCTGGACCGATTTTGACAGCACTTTCACTCATAGATAGCTGATATTATGGCGGGTAACTTAGTTTGCTTTAATTTTAGAAAAAATATTAGGGTTCTGCACAAAAAATTAAAACCGCAAAATCCGAATCAATACGGAAGTATATATGTATATCAACAATCGGGGTCGGCTTTCTTACGCGGGTGAAATGGGGGGTGCGGGGCATAGCTACTGTTTAATAAATAAGAAATATTTTTTTTTTAAATCCATACTGCGCTGTTGCAAGGTTATGTTAACTGTTTATATTTTTTATAGTTTTTTCCTACCTCCGATTTTATCGCGTTAGCGTTACGCCGGACGCGGGTAGGTCGGGACGAGTGAGTGCAGCTGTGTTTGCGCGTACACCTGTGGCACTATAATATCTCCCGCACAGTTGATAACTTCCCGCAGAATTGGGTAGTTGTCGCCGTGGTCGAAAATCGGCCAGGAGAACATTATTACTGAACATTCGAGATTTAAAAGTGATGTCACACAGGGACGGCTCGGTTGGCGCAGTGGCTAAGCCCTAGGCTTTTGCGCCGCGGGTCGCGGGTTCGATTCCCGCACGGGACAAATATTTGTACGACCTACAGATAGTTTTTCCGGGTCTGGGTGGTTTGTGCATGTGGAATTTATGTCTGTAAAACGTACCCACGACACGGAGAAATCCTACTGTGGGGCATCGGTTATTTAAGAAAAGAAAAAAAAAAGATTCTCGTTGATTCCTTTTTATGGGCCGACGTTCCACTTACCATCAGGTGGACAATTTCCTCGTCTAGTCACATTCTTTCATAAAAATCGACACAAGTCAATCGCTACAGTATCAATCACTTGTCAGGCCTCTAAGTAAATAAAATGTTTTAATGCCTCAAACGATGTAAATTGAGGCCTTTAGGCCTTTAGGCCGCATGACGAAGAAAGAAAGAAGAAAGAGAGAAACACATTTATTCACGGTCTAATTACAATAGATACAAAAACAAAACTAGAAAAAAATGGAATTACACAGAACATAAAATAGTATTGGCCCAAAATTAACAAAATTTAAAAAATTATATAAAATGAGTCTGTGTAGCAGCATAATACCGTGAAATGGACAGGACTCAGTAAAAATCGAGATACAGAGGCTTAAATTGCTCTGATCCCGACACTGGTTTTCAGTCCTGCCCGAACTCCGAGGCACAATAATACGATGCAATAACGGAACTTATATAATTTATGTTTTAACTTTTATTTATATAAGCAGTGGATATCATTAGTCTAATGAAGGTAAGTAAAAATTAAAATTAATGTTTTGCATCTAAAATCCATCTAAATGTCGCTCAGCGAGCCGTGGAAATGGCTATGCTAGTTTCTCTGCGAGATTGAATTCGTAGCGATGCTATCCTCAGCAGAACTTAAGTAACCGACATAGCCCTGGCGATCAGCAAGATGAAATGACAATGAGCCCGTCTATATAGGACGACACTCCACAAGATGGAGCGACGTACTGCTTGGATTTGCGGAAAGTGGAAGTATGAAAATAGCTAAGGAGCTTATGGCAATATGTGTGGGAGAATTATGCTCAGCAGTGGACTTGGGATGAACTGAAATGATGACGAAGATAATGATTACTAAACAAAAAGACGTACTTGTCGGTGATAACGATATCGTTAAATAATAAGTTGCTAATTTGATTATTGTAGTACTGGGGAGGTGGTAAACACCGTGACGTCACTTTAGCGGCACGTGCAAAGAGTCTTATTTAAGAGTTCGGATAGTGCAGGGGGCAGTTGAATTCGAGACACGGACCTTGACACTCCTTCGAAATGAAACTGTCGGTTTACCTAGTTAATTAGTGGTTAAGCGTAGTAATGTGAAATTATTACACAAGGTGCATTAGAAATTGCTATTTTACGCTATCTAGACATGGCACCCTGTACCGCCTAATCAAGAGGTAAGCGGCACTATCGCTCAGCCATCGCTGACTCCGACATACTTAATGTTTAAACAGTTAATAGAAAAGGTAAATTGCATTCACACTAAAATACAAACATTCCCAATTGAGTTTGCAAAACAACTTTTCACTTTACCATCTTCTTCGTTAACTTCAAATGTTATTTACAAACATTACGTATGCAAATCACTTTCCAACTGCAGCACCAGTCAAAGGAAAACTGCCGCGTGAAGCTCTAATATAATTTTAGCATCGACCGTCAACGACAGAATGTTTCACAAAATTGTTTTTATCATTTGACATTAAAATTTTTATATATCGCAAGTTTGATGTCATCTTATTTTTCATCATTTATCAATGTAACCAAAATATAACTAATATGGACATTTCACTCATCATATTGTTATATTTTATTAGTTATATTTAATTTATCTTGGTAGGTACCACCCCGGGGCCAGTTATTCTGCCGTGAAGCAGTAGTGTGCCAACATTACTGGGTTCTGGTTTGAAGGGCACCGAGAGCTGGCGTAATCACTGGGCATATGAGACTTAAGTACTGTTGTCTCAGGGTGACGGGCGCGGTGTGGTGTCACACAGTAATTTTCTGGGTGACACAGCATTTGTTATGGGCAGACGTTACACTTACCAACAGGTGAAAGTTTTGCTCGTTCCGTCACTTTTATGAAATAAAAAAAATTACCCAGAAGTCATGAAATAACCTAAATTTAAAATGATTATATTTATCTATTAAATCATCATCGTCATTTAAACAAAAGCCTCCGTAGGTACCTACACGCTTTTTTCCTATATTAAAGGTAGGCAGAGACAACACTGGTGGTAGGATTTCTATGCAGGAATCCGTCTAGGTACGTACCACCCCAGGGCCAGTTATTCTGCCGCGAAGCAGTAGTGTGCAAACATTACTGTGTTTCGGTTTGAAGGGCACTGTGAGCTAGCGTAATCACTGGGCATATGAGACTTAAGAACCTGTCTCTGGGTGATGGGCACACTGTAGTGTCACACAGAGGTTTTCTGGGTGACACGGCATTTGTTGTGGGCGGACGTTGCACTTACCACGAGGTGAACGTTTTGCTCGTTTCATCACTTTATGCAATAAAAAAAAACCAACAACATCCGCAGCCCACTTTTCGCCTCCGCGGGAATGAAGACGAAGAGAGCGAACCACGTCACCGCCACTTTCGTATGAGTGAAATAAAATTGTGACAGCGCTGCAAGGCTGACCGTGCAATATCTTAGTCGCCTCTTACGTAACCTCGGTAGGAAATAGGTAGATGCTATTCTAATCTGCCGGACACCATTTTATATAGATGCATGAAATACAATTTGAAACATACATCAACATATATTTTTGTCATATTTATGTCTTTAATAATAATAATTATGGAATGTAAAAGTGTTACGTTTAACTATATGTGATATTAATGTTATCGGACGCAGACGACCAACCAGTACCAGTAGTAACCAACATAGCCCAAAGGATCAATAAGCTAAACTGATACATAGATACAGTCACGCCTCTTTCCCATAGGGTTAGGCAGAGACCACATCTTTCAACTTGCTACGATCCTGACACACATCTTTAGCGTCTTCTACGTTCATTAGTGTTTTCATACAAGCTCGTCGGTTGCGGGTACTTTTGATGTGGCCTTTCCTTAAAACGATTTCTATCTGATCGTAATACGTTCGCCTACGTCGACCCTTACCGGGTTGCCCATTCACACTCGCCTCATAAATCTGTTTCGTGAATCTTCTTTCATCCATCCTCTCTACCCGTCCAAACCATCTAAGCATCCCTTTATCTATCTTTGTCACTACATCTTCTAACAAGAAAATAAAAGTTCGAAAGTGGATAAACCGCGACGAATCCGGAGTTGGTCGACGACCTATCTAATTTTCGTCTGCTACGTGGAATGCTTGTGACTGTAGACTGGCAATGAGTTGTAACGACGGTAAAAGCAGTAATAACAACCATTAAATGTCCCACTGCTGGAGCCGGGCACAGGCCTCCTCTCATTTCTGAGAGGGTTTTGGAGATGGGAAGAGTCCGTCACGCTGCTCCAATGCCGGTTGGTGGACTTCACATGTCGTAGAAATATTTTTATTTCTCAGACATGCAGGTTTCCTCGCGATGTTTTCCATCACCGCTGATCACGTGGCAAATCTGCACTTAGAATCGCGGAACAGTTTCAGCGGTTCCGGCACCGGAGTTCGAACCCAGTTCATTCGCGTACGATGAAATTTAAGGCGAGCGGCCGGCCTCTGAGCTAATGCTAAAGTATATTATGAATTCTCCTAGATGGAGCTTTGACCTGTAACTGCAATGGTAATCTATGACGACCACGTGGCCTACTGCTTACAGTACCTGACTACGACGCCACGGGTCCTGGATTCGAATCCCAGCTGGCGGCAACATTTGTACGAAACCCAACTTTCGGGTCTGCTTGTGATGTAATTGTTCTTGTGTCTTAGCCTAGATCTGATTTTATCGCATGAGCGTTACATGGAGCACGGGTAGGTGAAGAACAGTGAGTGCAGCTGCGTTTGCGCGTACACTTGTAGCACTATAATATCTCCTGCGCAGTTGAAAACATGCGAAATTTTTCGAGTAGTTGCTGTGATCTAAAACATCAATCTATGAAGATGCCTAGGCTAGGCAGTCACAGACTGTAATGATGATGCTATGACAATGAACAATGTTGTGACCAACATTAGATTTATTTACCCCACGATTTCACCCTCGAAGATTACGCCGACCACAAAATTGCGCCGTACGGCATACTGCATCCCTGATCTGAGCGTTCACAGTCTGGCCGTTCTTGGTTAGTATTCAGTTCTCAGTCTGCGGCTCCATAAGAACGTAGTAACTGTTAACTTTTCAAAATAAACGAGCTATGTAATTTAAAAAACTTTTAATATAAGTTGTAATTTTAAGATTAGCGCGTTCAAACTTACTAACTCCCCAGCTTTATTGTAGTTTTAAGATTATTATATTATAAACTAGCGATACGCCCTGGCTTCTCACGGTTAGATAGATATTAGAAAGATAAATTAGTACTTTATTTGGACAAATAGAACAACAACAATCCCTTCACTAACATTTTTTGTAGCGACTATGCTCATCCGCGACTCTGCAGCTGGTCAAGTGAGATTAAGTTACCAGAAGAATGATTTATTTATAGGAACATAAGCCATGAAAAAAGTCGTAAAAGTCGACAGAGGGAAATTAAAACCAGGAGATGGGCAGCAGCATCTTCCTGGAACATCTGAATAAATAAACTGCGGTTGCCAACCCGCCTGCCAAGCGTGGCAACTATGGCAAAATCCCTCCAATATGAGAGCTACAAAGTTGTGGCTATCTATGGGGCAGGCCTATGTTCAGCAGTGGACTTGTGATAGGCTGAAACGACGAAGCCATGAAAGTTCAGTGGCTCTAGAGCTTCCTTGTAAACAATATTTGATGTCGTGTTAGCAAAATAAAACGACCGATCTCGACCGCTGCGCAAAGGGAGCCCACCTCGATGATGCCCAAGTCGCATGAAACCGGGCGGCATGGCGTTCGAGACCGTGGCCGCTGTATTTATTATAGAGCGTAGAAGTTTCAAATTAAAACAAAATATAATTTAAATTACAAATAACTATTCAATTGATTCTATTTTACAAAAAATAAAATGATTAGGTAGGTAATTAATAGAACTTAGTCTAATCGCGCGTAGCTCGATCGAACTTATAGCTGGTCTCTCACACCGCAGCATTTTTCTTATTTTAGCATTTTTATACCGGTAGTAACCTCTAAAAGATAGGTCCGATTCGAATACTTTAAAGAAGAATTTACATGTACATAATCAACCTTGACTATTTAACTATTTAGTAGGATATGGATTAATATCGTGATGAAACGAGAAAAACCCTGATGATAAGTGCAACGTCTGCCCATAACAAATGCTGTGTCACCCAGAACATTTCTGTGTGACACCTCACTGTGCCCATCACCCTGAGACATCAGTTCTTAAGTCGCATATGCCCTGTGATTACGCTAGCTCACAGTGGCCTTCCGAAACACAGTAATGTTTGCACTCTACTGCTTCACAGCAGAATAACTGGCCCTTGGGTGGTACCTACCTAGACCGATTCCTACATAGGAATCCTACCATCAGTAAAAACTTAGTTATTCTTTATAACTAATATAACGTTATAGCAACGGTATAGCGTGTGGTAGCGGCTCGTTAAAAGAATACTACCACTCCATCTCATCCAATGGATCTGGTAAAAGGCGTGTAAGGAATAAAACTGCACTGTGCACCTAATAGCGCATGGTGGCGATGGGCTCACCACCTATCACACCAAGTGCATTATATTGTTTTGGTGAAACGTGGATTGTGGCAGTCATCTTCTTTTACAGTGAGTGCCCAGTCTCTGACTACCCCTTATGCGATACAGTCTTGATCTTATGTATGTATGTATAGCAACTTTGTTATTTATTAAGGAGATGATATATCGACTTAGAAACTTCTCTATTTCTTAACAAAGGCAACATTCTAGAATATCCGTAACAATATCAACTAAATTAAAATGAACTTTTTATGCGTTCATCAAGTGATATTTTAAAGTATCACGCATTTATAAGCAGGCAATTTATAAACGTTTCAGTAATGTCTGTGCTCGTATTTGCTTATTATGTCACTAAAGTTATATATGTGTATAGGTAAATATTTATTTATGTATATGTATTAATATTATTCATTTAATTCATTTAACTTTTAGTTCTTATTTATTAAATAATACACCTGCCACTGTTTTTTTTCACCACGCCATGGGTTGACTGGCAGAGAATGCCTATAGGCATTAAGTCCGCCCATTGTTACCTTTATTTTTAAGGTTAACAATAAAGTTTTTTAAATAAAAAATAAAAAAATAAAGTTACATAAACTGTCTAACTGTACGAATATAGCGCCAATTAAAGAAACAAATAACTGACACCGAGGCCGCGCTCTACGTAAGCTGAAACAAAAATAAATCGCTGTAAAAAATATTTACGTTTTCATTTTTAGAGTTCTGTTCAATTAACACAAAAGAATTGAAATAAGAAAAATTGTTAAAATAATTTTCATGAAAAGGCGATAGTAGGAATTCACAGAAGCAAAGCGAAAATCTTTGCTTCTATGAATCGTGAATTTGTATAGCTTTTAAAAAAAGAAAATTGTTTTAAAAGCTTCACAAAGAAATGCCATAGAGCTATATTTAGAGAAATATTAACAGAAATCATACAAGTGCTTAATTGTTTCTGCATAAAGCAAGAGTGTCACCAGCCAATGGGCCAGGGGGAACGGGAGGGGGGGGGGGGTGATTTTCGACCATCTTAACAATTACCGAATAATGTTGTAAGTTGGCTTGGCATTAGATAAACAAATCGAGTCGGATGGGGGGGCCTCCCAGCTGCAGAGATGTGTTCTCTGTAACCCGAAAAGTGGGTGTATAGCATGAGCTTTGAAGAGCTATATTATGAGTTTTGATCTGATATGTTATTTAATTTCATAAAGCGACGAAACGAGCAAAACGATCACCTGATGGTAAGTGCAACGTCTGCCCATAACAAATACTATATCAGCCAGAAAATTTCTGCGTAACACCATACTGCGGCCGTCATTCTGAGACGTCAGTTCTTTAGTCTCATATGCCCAGTGATTATACTATGTCTCATTGCCCTTCAGACCGAAACACAGTAATGTTTGCAAACAACTGCTTCACTGGCGCTGGGTACTGGCTGGTACCTTCCAACATGGATTAATGCAAAGGAATCCTACCACCTGTAAGTAATGATAACTTTATGATCGATGGAAAAACAGGTGAGTTCTTAGAAGTTACACGAAGATCTCTCTTCTGTTCTCTCGAACTTGTTTCAGAGTTAGTACTCTGAAACTAGCTATCTGAAATTCGCTAACCCTCTTTGTCAGTACTAACTGACAAAGAGGGTTAGCGAATTTCAGACGCAGTGAGCAGCCTTTGGAGCGTTAGTGATCCATGTATCCGTAAGGTATTATCAAAGAACTACTGCTACTATAAGAGCGGTGGAAGCTCAGTTACCGGGCGCTCAACTTAAAATTCTCTTTAAATGAAACTAATTTTACGGATTTTATCGCGTTTTATTTTATTATTTATAACCCGACGTTTCGAGTGCTTTACAGCACCCATGGTCACGGGCGGACTGAGGTGACAGATGTCCCGATCTCATAGTTAACCCGGAGTACCTTCAGCTTTTAATTATTATTCCTTGTCCGATCTACGCAGAAAGAGCTTACTGTGTCTTGAAGTCTTGCAGTGGTATGCTTGGTTTTTGATTTAATTTTATTAATTATAGGATCCCAAGCTGGTGGTAATACCCAACCATCTTCTCTATTAAAATTAGGATGTTTTTTAATTTCAATAGCCTCGCGAATCATCCTTGGTAGGAATCGGTGTTCTTTTGCGAGGATTTGTGGTTTATCAAATCTGATGTAATGGTTGGGATGATCCAGAACATGGTCACAGACTGCAGACTTCCTAGAGCGACGATGCTTCACGTCAGCTATATGTTCTTTTACGCGGGTTTTAACTGATCTTAATTGGTATTACCACCAGCTTGGGATCCTATAATTAATAAAATTAAATCAAAAACCAAGCATACCACTGCAAGACCTCAAGACACAGTAAGCTCTTTCTGCGTAGATCGGACAAGGAATAATAATTAAAAGCTGAAGGTACTCCGGGTTAACTATGAGATCGGGACATCTGTCACCTCAGTCCGCCCGTGACCATGGGTGCTGTAAAGCACTCGAAACGTCGGGTTATAAATAATAAAATAAAACGCGATAAAATCCGTAAAATTAGTTTCTTTTAAATGTGTAGTGTTCGCGTTAAAATTCTCTGTAATCGAGGGACCTGATCCTCAGTACATTTAATTGAATTTTAAGCGCTGATTTACCACGTACTCGGCGATGAAGCAAAACATCGTGTGAAAACCTACGTGTTTGAGGAATAAAACATTTCGTAGACACATGAAGTACGCCCACTCGCATTGGAACAGCGTGGCAGACTCTTACCGGCTCGAAAACCCTCTCAGAAATGAGAGGAGGCTTCCACCGCGTGCCGCTATTACAATAACAAGTGACGTTACAGTGTTTACCACTTCCTCAGTACTACAATATTCAAATGAGCAACATAATATTTAACGATATCGTTTTCCACCATATAACGTTAAATATAGACAAAAGGTAAGCCGTGGTAGCTCAGGGGCCTGGTGCTCGCCTTTGATTTCATAGTAAGCGAGTAACCTGGGTTCGATCCCCGGTGCCAGCATCTCTAATATTGTTCCACAATTTTAAGTGCTGATTTACCACGTGCTTAGCGGTGAAGGAAAACATCGTGAGGAAACCTGCGTGTCCGAGGAATTGAAATATTTGCGGACATGTGAAGTCCGCCAACCCGCATTGGAGCAGCGTGGCGGATTCTTCCTAGCTCCAAAATACCTCTCAGAAATGAGAGGAGGCCTGTGCTCAGCAGTGGGACATTTATAGGCTGAAACTTTACTTTTTTTTTAGACAAAAGGTTACCTAAAATTGATGTTTAAAATATTATATATTTTATTATAAATAGAAGCGTACTATTTATTTACTAAGAAGTACCATCTGTATTAGCCTAAACAAGACGTTCATTAAAACCAACCTTCAATTATTTACATTTCTACTTAAAATTTAGTAATTAATAATCATAAGGTCCTATTCCTTTTGGTACAGTGCCAAGAAGACGGACTTCATTACCTCGCTGAAATGGTTACTATATAGTATTATACTTTAGCTTTTAGAAGAAATTATAAGAAACTGTGTCCGTGTGTTTGTATTCGAAAATGATTAACAATGTTTTTTTCATCACTTTGATAGATATTTTTATTTAATTGCATAAAAGTGACGGAACGAGCAAAACGTTCACCTGATGGTAAGTGCAACGTCTGCCCATAACAAATGCTGTGTCACGCAGAGAATTTCTGTGTGGCACCACACTGTGCCCTTCACCCTGAGACATCAGTTCTTAAGGCCCATATGCCCAGTGATTACGCTAGCTCCCAGTGCCCTTGAAACCGAAACACAGTAATGTTTACACACTACTGCTTCACGTCAGAATAACTGGCCCTGTGGTGGTACCTACATAGACGGATTCCTGCATAGGAATCCTACCACAAGAAAAAAATGTATAATAAAAAATAAATGGATATCCTATTAGATCAAATTTAAAAGCTTGTCCTACTTGCAGATGAATACAGTTCGTTATAACAATATTTTCAATTTACGGCAGCGCCTCCTACGCGCAGATTTCACTGTCTATCATTCTTACAATAATTGCCCGAGATAAAATCGGTATTGTGCTCATTTTAAGTAATTTTATGACTGTCGTGAATAATTCATCAGGAGGAATATTAAACAAAGTCGCCGACCTAGTTTTATGTCGCTTTAATACCGGGATAAATACCCTTTATTAATAAACATTTTTTGTTTTTACTTTCTTTTTATTACTTAGTCGATCTGTAGAATGGCGACATGAGAAGCTCAAGTAATATTTCGTGCGTCAGCATCGCGCTTAAAGCCCCCCTCCCCCTCCCAGATCAGACCATGCGATATGGCGAGCTGGCCGTTTACCTTGACAATGTCATCCGTCACTAATTTTCTTATTTTTTTATGGCATAAAGTGATGAAACCGAGCAAAACGTTCACCTGATGGCAAGTGCAACGTCTGCCCATAACAAATGCTGTGTCACCCAGAAAATTTCTGTGTGACACCACACTGTGCCCATCACCCTGAGACATAGGTACTTAAGTCTCATATGCCCAGTGATTACGCTAGCTCACAGTGACCTTCAAACCGAAACACAGTAATGTTTGCACACTACTGCTTCACTGGCGGAATAACTGGCCCTGGGGTGGTACCTGCCTAGACGGACTCCTGCATAGGAACCCTACCTAATTTGTAGCGCAGCACACCTATTACTAGACTCTTACTACTGAATAAGTAATTACAAATGATGGTGGGCGGGCGTGCGCTGCGCTTCAATAGATAAAAGCCGTGCGCCACTATTTACGGCTCTAGTTATGATGCGATTAGCGCTAATAGATTATTCAGTGGTCTGTCTAGCAATCGATCCACCGATTGGGAAAACATCCATTAGTTCGTCGTAGTGTAAGTTGATACTTACCCACACAATGAACAAATAAATAGATGGGGAAGTAAGGAGTAGCATGGTTCAAAAATCATAAATTCCATACCTATATGTAGTAGACGTACCTACAAAGAACAACGGAGTTTTTGTTACACAATTTATATATTATATTTATGATATAATGCCGTCGTAGCTCAAGGGCCAGTTGCTCGCCTTTAATGTCATAGTACGCGAGTGACCTGGTTTGGTCCTCAGTGCCAGCACCTCTGAAATTGTCCTACAATTTTAAGTGCTGATTTACCACGTGCTCAGCGGTGAAGGAAAACATTCGCGAGGAAACCTGCGTATCCGAGGAATAGAAATATTTTGATTTCATGTGAAGTCCGCAAACCCGCATTGGAGCAGCGCGGCGGAAAACCCGCTCAGAAATGAGAGTCGGCCTGTTCTCAGCAGTGGGACATTTATAGGCTGTTACTTTACTTTACTTTTTTTACAGGAAGGAAAAACAAATGCAAGTTTGAAGAAAAGTAAGTTAATTTGCTAAGATCCGATCTTAGCAAATTAACTTACTTTTCTTCATTATAATGGATTTCCGCAAAGTAACGCCTGATTCTATTAACTAAATGCAAGTTTTGTTACTTTTAGTATAAATTAAAACTACTTACCTAAAATACAATTCAAAATATTTGAAGCTAAGGTCTGATAGGCAGGGGTGAGCCGTGGTAGCTCAGGGGCTAGGCGCTCGCTTTAAATTTCATAGTATGCGAGTGACCTGGGTTCGATTCCCGGTGCCGGCACCACTAAAATTGTTAATTGCAATTTTAAGTGCTGATTTACCACGTGCTCCGCGGTGAAGGAAAACATCGTGAGGAAACCTGCATGTCTGAGGAATAAAAAATATTTCGAAGACATGTGAAGTCCTGCCAACCCGCATTGGAGCAGCGTGGCGGATTCTTCCTAGCTCCAAAACCCTCTCAGAAATGAGAGGAGGCCTGTGCTCAGTAGTGGGACATTTATAGGCTGAAACTTTACTTTATTCCTTTTTTTAAGGTCTGATATGTACGAACACTGGAAAAACATTACTACGAGTATATAACGATTCTTGCATTGTATTAGTAAAGTTATTTACTAACAAGTCATTCTCTTTATTTATATAAACCTTGTTTCTCCGTGTTATTAGTAATAGTTACTAGGCCGTCACCAGTCAGAAATAACTTTGAATAAAGATATTAAAATAGATGCTCTGTGATACTCCTTTTTAGGCTGGTAATTTTTTATTCCTTACTAGCTGAAGCCTGCGAATACGTCTGCGTGGGTTTAAGTTTTTTAAACTCCTTGATTTTCTTGAATAAATTCCTATGCCCGTCTCCAGGATGAAAGCCATTCCTGTTCCGAATTTCGTCAAGATCTCTTCAATTAATGAGTCGTGAAAAGGAAACAAACAGACAGAGGAACAGAACGAATTGTTTTCACATTTATAATATTAGTGTCGATTCCTATGCAGGAATCCGTCTAGGTAGGTACCACCCCAGGGCCAGTTATTCTGCCGTGAAGCAGTAATGTGAAACATTACTGTGTTTCGGTTTGAAGGGCACTGAGAGCTAGCATAATCGCTGGGCATATGAGACTTAAGAACTGATGTCTCAGGGTGACGGGCGCAGTGGGGTGTCACAGAGAATTGTTCTGGGTGACACTACACTTGTTATGGGCACTTGCACTTACTATCAGGTAAACGTTCTGCTCGTTCCGTCACTTTTATCAAATAAAAAAAATATTTAAAAAATGTTACTTGAATGTAATCCCCAGTTAAGTGTCTATTCTAGAGAGGTTAATATTATAATCCGGAAGTATAAAACAAATTCTGGACGCCGCACTGATTGCACGTTCCCTTGGGAAGTTTAATATTCATATATTTCCATAAATGTCCTGGCATCATAAAAGCATGCCATACATTCATAACGCTTGTTCCCCCTACGTGATCTAATATTTATGGACATTCCCATATTGTTACGCGTTTTTATATTTTTATTACCACCATTTTTTGGACATTTTAACAGAGTGTGCATGTCAATTCAGATAGATGGTAATTTATAGTATTGAATATCAATATCCAAATAAAGTTACTATTAGTATATAACTAGTCTGCCCATAAATACTGTTACATAAAAACTTTTCTTTTTTTCAACTTTTAATAGTTTTGAATTTTGAACACGTATATTATTTTAAAAACTTCTTTCGATATTGCGCCATTTCAAATATTTTTTCGTGTTCATTATCAAATATGGAATGGGGTGTTAAAGAAAATAGAATTGCAGTGATCGCCTTGCGTAAAGTGGATATGGAGCCGTCGGTCATATTCCAGACACTTCAAAAGCTTGGTATAAGACGTATGTTCGTATATCGTACTATCAACAGATACAACAACACTTCCTCTGTCGAAGACCAGAAAAGATCGGGGTCGGCCGCGTCCTGTTAGAACTACAAAGGCTGTTAATGCTGTTAAAGCCAGAATTCGTCGGAAACCCCATTAGGAAGCAAAAAATCTTATCGCGAGAAATGAAAATTCCCGCTAGGACTCTGTCGCGTATTATAAAACAAGGCCTGAAGCACCGAGCTTATCGTCGGTATACAGGACATGCCCTAAATCAATCTTTACAATTAAAGAGAGTGGATCGATCAAAACGCCTTCTGTCGCGATACGCAGGTGAAAGGCACAGAAATATCCTCTTTACCGATGAAAAAAATTTTCACGATTGAAGAACACTACAATAAGCAAAATAATAAAGTGTACGCTCACAGTTCTAAAGAAGCTGCTCAAATGGTCGGAAAGGTACAACGTGGTCATCATCCTGCGTCAGTGATGGTTTGGTGGGGCGTGTCTTATCAAGGAGACACTAAACTACATTTTTTGAAAAAGGAGTGAAAACTTCAGCCAAAGTGTATCAAGGTACAGTCTTGGATCATGTTGTGAAATCTCTCAGCAATACACTTTTTAAAAATGTACCGTGGACTTTCCAGCCGGACTGCACCTGGTCACAAGGCACGAACTTTATAAAAGCTGAAGACTGGCCCTCATCTAGCCCAGACCTCAACTTTTAGACTTCAAATTATGGTCAGTTTTAGAGAACATGGCTTGCTCTAAACGACACGGCGACATTGAGTCTCTTTAAAAATCTTTGGATGAAGCAGTGGTGAAATTTCCTTTGGTAACAGTGCGTAAATCCATAGAGTCGTGGCCAAACAGATAAAAGGCCTTTAAAAAAGCAAAAGGATGGTCAATTCGAATAGAATATTTTTTTAATTTTTGCTGAGACTAATAAATATGTAGGTATAAATTGTAATAGTATTACATTACTTCATTAAAAAAAATGTATTTTCACTTGTAACAGAACTTAAGGCCGGACTAGGTATATAAATTAAAGGATGATCAACAGGACATGCAGCGTAACTTAAGAAAATAACATAATTCAAGCACCAAAAAAAATTATTTAAGATAGACACCATTTATGGAACACATACCTGGTGACAATTTTATATTTCTTAATTTAATTTATACTATTTGAAGCCTAAAAACCAAGGCAAGAAACTCTGGGGTATTTTAATGTCATTTGTTTGTTTATCTTTTCGCAGAATGAGACGAGCAAAACGTTCACTCAATGGTAAGTGCAACGTCTGCTCATAACAAGTGAAGTGTCACTGAGAACATTTATGTGTGGTACGACACTGCGCCCGTCCTCCTGACACAATAGTTTTTAAATCTCATATGGCCAACAATTATACTATCCGGCAGTGCCATTCAGGCAGAAACGTAGTAATGTTTGCACACTACTGCTTCACGGCAGAATAACTAGCCCTGGAATACCTATCTAGACAATTCCTGCATTCGGCATGCATGAAGGCAGAGCGCGGAGGGCGCTTAGCCGAAACCTTGGACCGTCATCCTGTTCGCGAGAGTAACTGACTCGAGGGTGCCCAAGGGGGCCGGCTTCGGCTCGGTTAGTTACTTCAATGGGGGGTCTTTTTTTCTTTATAAGGATTTTGAAATAAGTCGAATTTTTGCTTCAGACTTTTAGGAATTATACTGCAAAATTGCATAGATCTAGTAAGGAAAGACTTTCTAGTGTGTCGCTTTGAACCGTTCTATAGAACATACCGCCGCTTTTGTTATTGAATACATGTTTTTCCGTACGTTTATTATGTTTTTAAAAATAAACAACGACAACGCTAAAGAAGAAGTAAGGAAAAACATTGAAAATTTTTGAACATTGAAAAGAAGCGGCGTGAGATAGTGCTTTATACCCGACATGTCGCGGTCAAGCGATTCGGCGCTCTTCCAATGCCTCTATCACAATTATATTGCACTTATATGCTAATTTGAATAGACTCATATCAAGAAAACACTTTAATTAATTCATTAAAATTATTTTGAAAAATCATCTATATTGCTGTATTGAAAAAAACAGTTAAAAAAATTGACGTTTACGTCCGGATTTTTGGATGTGTTCGCGATCACTCCCGAAAAAATTTTTTCTTATTGTCTGAAATTTAAATGACACGAAATATTAGAATCATAATACGATATTTTTTCTTAAGAGCTAAATGAGCGTCGTTAGACGTGCACTTTTGGATTTTCCAAATTTTATTAATTTTGGTATTATCTCTAAATTTTATTACGGTATTGTGACACATCAAAGTCGCAAGTATTTGTGTGAAGATACATCGAAGTAGTTGCCGTGTGGTGGCGGCTTAAGAGAATCTACCACCCCATCTCATCCCGTGAGTGTCGTAAAAGTCGACAAAGGGAAAATTAAAACCAGAAGATGGGCAGCAGCACATTCTTGGAAGATCTGAATAAATGAAATGCAGTTGCCAACCCGCCTGCCATGCGTGGCAACTATGGCAAAATCCCCCAAAATTAGAGCTACAAACTTTTGTGGCTACCTATGGGGTAGTCCTATGTTCAGCAGTGGATTAGTATTAGGCTGAAACGATGATGATGAAAGTCGAAAGACATATTCAATGAAGCGGCCGTTGGAACGAAATACACTTTTACGTAAAAAGGTACAGTTAGGTTACATGCTCGAGCAAGAGGTGTCTGGAGTTTCTAAAATATTAAGCTTAAATTTAAGTACATGAACATTAAAGATAAACGCTCTCTTGAGGTTTCAAAGTTATCTATTTGAAAATGTGTTAGCCTCTGTTCGTAAGTTCGTAGCTTCTGCTTTACTTTAGCTATGTAAGCGAGACGTTTGTAAAACTCGCACTTTTTAACTATTTAAAAAGAATTCCATACTATTGTATAAAAACTAAGCTTCTAACTAACTAATAAAATAGTATCTTTTTAGTTTACTCGTAGATAAGCTTGAAATGTGTAGTTGCTTAAGACGAAGTAACCAATTTTCTAACATTTAGATACAATCAAATCATGGTATTTTATAAAACGCTGTTAGTTCCTTGTGTAATAATATTCTCAAAGCCTTGCCATTTTTTGATAAACTAGCGACCCGCCTCGACTTCGCATGAGTGCAATTTGCTAATGAAGAAAATAATAATTGCGCTTAGCAAAAAAATTGGCCTATAATTACTAACATCACACTTTTTTGGGAACCGTTACTATAATATTAACATATTTCCAGTCAGAAGAGAATTTGCAGCATTAATTTTTTTAATTGAATAAAATGACAAAACGCGCAAAACGTTGTCTTTATGCTAAGTGCAACGTCTGCCCGAAACATATGCTGTGTCACTAAGAACATTTCTGTGTGACACCACACTGCGCCCGTCACCGAGTGACATCAGTTGTTAAGTCTCACATGACCAGTAATTACACTAGCTCTCAGTATCCGTCAGACCGAAACACAGTCATGTCTGCACACTACTGCTTCACGGTAGAATAACTGACCAGGTGGTACCTACCTAGACGGTTTTCAGCATAGAAATCCTACCACCTGAAAACATATTTTATAAAAGTTATTGAACAGTATTGATGAAAATTCTCATAGATCACTCGAAGACTGCTTTATTTAGTTTAAATGTAAAGAAGGTAGTTAAATTCGCACGGACCGGACGACAGTTTCAAAAAACCAAAAAAATTTAAAATTTTATACATGTTTTTTTTTTTATTCTATAAAGTGACGAAACGAGCAAAACGTTCACCTGATGGTAAGTGCAACGTCCACCCACAAAAAATGCTGTGTCACCCAGAATAATTCTATGTGACACCACACTGCGCCCGTCACCCTGAGACATCAGATCCTAAGTCTCAAATGCCCAGTGATTACGCTATCTCACAGTGCCCTTCAAACCGAAACACAGTAATGCTTGCATACTACTGCTTCACGGCAGAATAACTGGCCCAGGGGTGGTACCTACCTAGACGGATTCCTGCATAGGAATCCTATCACCAGTGACGGAGCTTGCTGAGTCTAAGGCTAACTCATATGAGTTACCTCCCATACATTATTATGTAGTTACGTCCCCACCATCGGCGACAAGTCGATGCGGGTGATTTTGCTGAATCTGATTCCTAACAATGTAATATCCTGTGTTCTCAGGATATTAACAAACCAAAATTCTGAGCTAACAAATTGCACCTCACACGCACGGTGTTTCTTGGGATAGGAGCGGGCAATGCAGATTTTTTTTTTAAATTTTTAAAAGTGACGGAACGATCAAATCGTTCACCTGATGGTAAGTACAACGTCTGCCTATAACAAATGCTGTGTCACCCAGAACAGTGTGACACCACAATGCGCCCATCACCCTGAGACATCAGTTCTTAAGTCTCTTATGCCCAGTGATTACGCTAGCTCTCAGTGCCCTTCAAACCGAAACACAGTAATGTTAGCACACTACTGCTTCACGGCAGAATAACTGGCCCTGGGGTGGTACCTACCTAGACGGATTCCTGCATAGGAATCCTATCACCAGTAACGTAGGTGACGTAAGGTACGGGCCTGAATCACATTTAGTAACAAAACATATTGTGAAAATCCGTGGAGTAAAACAGAGAGCAAAGGAGTAAACAACTGATTTTATATACTCTAAAAAGGATACTGTAAACTGTTTAACTATGCAGCAAGTCGAAGTCAACTTTCACAAAAGTTAACGGTTGTCTGTCGTTGGTTCTATTACACTAGATAATGTGTTGTGTTGTGTGTGAACCCGTAGTAGAGTTTCCCAAAGGACCACATTCAATTTTGGTTTCGGATCTTAACTTCGGTCCTTTACTGGATACCCGAATGAATCGGGCATTTGCGAAAATCTATAACTTTATTTCTATTCAACAAGTTGAAATAAAACAGCCGTAGGGTCCGGCAGCGTAGAATAGCACTTACCTCTTTTCTGCCGAGGTATTATAAGAGGCGACTAAGGTATTGTACGGACAGCCTTTATTCGTCCAGAATAACACAACAATATGCAATGCTGTCACTAAACTGCTCGTGGGAACGAATTGTTTGACTTGCACCAAAATGGGGCGACGTGGTTCGTCACGTTCACGCGGGGGCGATGAGAGGGCTACGTTTGTGGGAAAAAGGTGTGACTGTATGTATGTGTAGTTTTTACCATACGAGCTGCTGTGTCTTCAAAAACTGGTTAGACGATCATACAATTTTACATCGTTATATATTGAAACCATTAATAATATTTCGTTGGCGGCACGAATCGCGTCTATACAACTCTTGTTAATATTTCAAATAAAATGCATAACGTATTCCGAAACGATGTCTATAACTTTTATCCGGTTCAGCAAAATAGTGACAAACTGGGCACATGGGAAATTTATTTTTTAAAGAACCGTTTTTGTGAGGAAACATTTTCGCATTGAGTTTAAAAATTGTGAACATGAAAAATTTTAGGTTGTCTAGTCACTCGTATGATTTATGTTTAATAAAATGACTGAATACATTAAAATACATATTATATTTGCTTAATAAATAACATACAAAAAATAGGATAAATTTTAAAACGTAAAGTAGTGTAGTTTGGTGGTAGGATTCCTATGCAGGAATCCGTCTAGGTAGGTACCACCCCAGGGCCAGTTATTCTGCCTTGAAGCAGTAATGTGAAACATTACTGTGTTTCGGTTTGAAGCGCACTGAGAGCACCCGCAAACCACATCGTCGTCCTTTGGTAGGAATCAAAAGAATCTTATTGCTTATTGAGTTCCCACGAGCGGTATAGTGACAGCATTCCATATCATGGTATTTTTTTTTATTTCATAAAAGTGATGGAACGAGCAAAACGTTCACCTGATGGTAAGTGTAACGTCTGCCCGTAACAAATGCTGTGGCACCCAGAAAATTACTGTGTGACACCACACTGCGCCCGTCACCCAGTGACATCAGTTCTTAAATCTCATATGCCCAGTGATTACGCTAGCTCTCAGTGCCCTCCAAACCGAAACACAGTAATGTTTGCACACTACTGCTTCACGACTTGGCCCTGGGGTGGTACCTACCTAGACGGATTTCTGCATAGGAATCCTACCATCAGTAATTTTATTCTCCACGTTATTCGCGGTTGTCCGTACAATACCTTAGCCACTTCTTACGACGTCTCGATAGGAAAGAGGTAGGTGGTATTCTACACTGCCGGACACCTATCAGCTAACTAAATTATAATGTTGAAAAACTAAACAACAATAAAAAGTTTTCTAATATTACTTGAGTTATGGCTATATGACGACCGCGTGGCCTAGTGGTCAGAGTACCTGACTTCTAAGCCGCGGTTCTTGAGTTCGAATCCCAGTCGGAGCCAACATTTGTGCTAAAACATAAATTGTTGGTTTTCGGGTCTGGTTGTGTTGTGATTGTCCCCGTCTGACACTGCATCCTATCCTACCTCCGATCTTATCGCATCAGCGTTACATCGGGCGCGGGTAGGTTGGGACGAGTGAGCGCCTCTTTGTTTGCGCGTACACTTGTGGCACTATAATATCTCCTGCGCAGTTGATGGCTCTCGACAGTAGTCGGCAGTTGCTCGCTGTGGTCGAAATCGACTAGGAGAACATCATTATGGCTATACGAGTATATCCACAACGAACTGATTCAGTGTAGTGATTCATACATCGTGGTCGATTATTACACAACAATAATAGCACAATAACGTACTGCCATTTTTGTGGTTTGTGTCAAATTGGTAAATAAATTGTTATAATACATATACATTTCGAATTATCAATGTTTTCATTTGATATCTAAATTATAATAATATACGAGTATATTAACCGTCTGGTAGCGGCTTACGAGAATCTACCGCGCCATTTCATCCCGTGGGTGTCGTAAAAGTCGACAGACGGAAAATTAAATCCAGAAGATGGGGAGCATGACCTTCCTGTAACATCTGAATAAATAAACTGCGGTTTCCAAGCCGCCTGCCAAGCGTGGCAACTATAGCAAAACCCCTTCAAAATGAGAACTACAAACTTTTGTTGCAATCTTTTGGGGGAGGCCTATGTTCAGCAGTGGACTAGTGATAGGCTGAAATGATGATGATGATTATTACTATTATAATATTGAAATATTTGTTTATATTAAATTATTATACTATATGTCACTCCCACATGAACCTAACGACACCTCATATGTTAAAACGTTTAAGCTACAGGCTGTGCCAAAGAAATAGTCATACATACACTCGAAAAATATTTTCTCCCTTTGTGGCAGTCTATGGGGAAGGTTAATTTGAATAGTGAACATGTGATCATCTGGAATAATGATGATGATTAAGGTGATAATGTATTAGAAGTTGCCATCTGCGATGAATATACGTTGGGGAAGATTATTTCACAATAACCAAAGCACTCGCTCGTTTCTATCTCGCTATATTTTATTATACCTATTGAAGTATGCGAGGCCCATGGGACAACCACTACTACTACTAGATCTGATCAGATGATTTATATGTTGAACATTGAATGAAATCGGCTGGGACTTGAAACGAAGAGCCATAACATGGCCGGCAGGTATGATAGTCAATAAGCTTAACGCAATCATTATAGTTAATAGAATCAGGCGTTACTTTGCGGAAATCCATTATAATGAAGGAAAGTAAGTTAATTTGCTAAGATCGCATCGCACGCAAAATATAAAAGTCCCTCAATAGCGTGAACTAGCAATCTTACACCGCCACCAGAAATCGCCACCAGGTACCCTCCACCAACCACTACAACACTACCACTAGATAATATACACCAGTGAAGTCGAAAACACGATCCGTGTTTCGCCCCAAAACGAGGCATTATCAAGTTTCATAGACTCTACGAGGCCGCCGAGTCGTCTCGGTAACAACAACAAGGTAATATACATCATTTTTATATTTTTCATGTGGATCTTAGCAAATTAACTTACTTGCATTCATTATAAACGACCGCATCGTTTATTAAGAATGCATTTAGTCCACTATAAAATATCAAAATATGATTTATAGGTTCTCGAGTGCCTATCTCGTACCGGCAAGCACAGGTTGATGAACTACTTGTGCCGGTAAGAAGCTGGCTTTGTGGAAAGTCGATGGATGCAGGTGGCTCAGGACAGTGTGACGTGATGACTTATATTTTGACCACAGACATATTTGTATGTTATGAGCCAATTCAGAAACTTTCAGTATTAATAAGTTACATACATTTAAACAGTCACACCTTTGGACACAAAACGTGTAGAAATAACTCATACTCTGCACTTGCAAACACACTGGCTACCAAATTTATGAAGTATAGTTTATGTTATGTGTGATTATGCAATATGGCATTGGAAAAAATAAAGAAGAAGTTTCTTGCCGGTTCCTCTCCGACAAGATCTTATTTTTCCAACCGGTCTAGATTCAGACGTTCTTAGGAGCTTTAAACAAGCCTAAATTGAATAAAGAAATTTTGACTTTAACTTTGACTTTTCCCATATAAGGGGTAGGCAGAGATTCACATCTGCAGACGTGACGGCTGACGAAACACGTCGTGGCGATTTTGGTAAGAGCCAAAAAAAATCTTAATCACCATTCCCACGAGCATCTAGGTAATATGGGTTAAATAAATTTTCTGCCAATTATTTTTAAAAGTTATCATATCAGCACCATCTTAGTCAACTGTTGTACAAAAGCCTCCTCCAAAGGGGGGGATTCGCCGTAATTGCCACACTTGGCAGGCGGTTTGGCAATCGCAGTTGTGTTATTAGGATGTTCCAGGAAGAAGCTGCAGCTCATCTTCTGGTTTAAATTTTCCCTCTGTCGACTTTTACGACACCCACGGGACGATATGGGGTGGTAGATTCTCTTACACCGCCACCGCAAAGTTATTATGTCTTAATATGTCCCCCGTTAGGACGAATTTGACAAAGCCAGGATAAAATTACACGTGAAAATTAAAAATAAGAGTGCGATACTGTCGTCGCATAACAGAGTTCTTACTCCTAAAGCGGAAAATGAAAATTGGCAGGATGAACTTAGACAGCGTCCTGACAGATACGATGCCATGGAGTTAAAAAAGTATAATTTCCTAATTATTATTCAAAATATTCAGCAGCATATTATTAAATTGAAATGAATATGCTTAAGTAATTACCTTTTTGTGTATTGTAGAAAGGGACGAGACATGCAAAACGTTCACCTGATGGTAAGTGCAACGTCCGCCCACAGCTATGCTGTGTCACACAGAATATTTCTGTGCGGCACCACACTGCCTCAGTCACCCTGAGACGTCAGTTCTTAAGTCACATATGCTCAGCAATGTTTGCACACTACTGCTGCACGACTTAATAACTAGCCCTGGAGGGTACCTACCTAGTCGGATTACTGCATAGGAATCCTAACACCAGTGAGCAGACGTTGCACGTACCATCAAGTGAACGTTTTGCTCGTCTCGTCATTTTATCAAATAACAAAAAACTTGTAAGAAATGTTCAAAATTAAAATATATTGGAAATCGGTTCATTTAATAGTGTAAACGTAAAATGATTGAATTAATGTTTTTTTTATTTTCATTACTTTTTTGAAGTGCTACTTTTTTGATGACGTTTTTTGTTCAAGTTTGACAAAATTCCATCAACGTAAAGAGGTAATGAAATCTAAATTTTGTGAGCATTAGAGATTTTTTCCTCTGTTATATCCTCGGAAAACCAACTTTCATTAAGTGTAAGTTCTAAATAATAAGCATTCTTTCGGTGTCATTAAAACACAATAATTAAAAACTTTAAGGACGAGTAGCGTAACTTTTGATGGAAAAAGTTAGACTCGGCCGTAAACACAATTAGGATGGGTCGTTCCCGCTCGATTGAGTGAAAACTTAAAAAAACCATTCCCGTCGGTTACAAGTTTGAGCGTTTAATTAATTTAAATCTAAATTAAACAGATCATTTAGCATTTTCGTAACGATAAGGAAGTTTTAGTATTTCTCATTTTGTTGTTTTCACAACGTTTCAACTGCTGTTGTAAAAGTTTTATTGCCCATATTTTCCTTTCAAACGTTGTCACTGTGGCATTCAGTCTGTCAGTAGTTCTCTGGAGGCTCCCCCCCCCCCACGGAAGGGAAGAATTTTTTTTATTGTATAAAGTGATGAAACGAGCAAAAGGTTAACCTGATGGTAAGTGGGACCTGTCCACCCTTTGGCTACGCATAGACAGCGACGACCACCCTCGTGTCTATGGGTGCCTCTATAGGTCCCACAGCGGTAATACCGAAACTGACCGACTCATCGACCACATCCAAATGGCTGCAGATTCTGTGGTACAGCAGATTCCACCCGCAGAGATCGTGATACTCGGTGACTTCAACGCCCACCACGCCGAATGGCTTGGATCGCGAACCACCGATCATGCGGGGAGATCTGTCTGTGACTTTGCCCTGGCATATGATCTGACACAACTGGTTACTTCGCCGACGCGGGTACCAGATGTGGAGGATCATACACCTTCCCTGCTGGATCTTCTGCTGACCTCTCATCCGGACGGCTATGTGATCTCCGTCGATGCCCCTCTGGGATCTTCGGACCACTGTCTGATCCGGAGTACAGTGCCTATCTTGTGCCCAATGCGATCGCGATCTGCAGGTTCGCGCCGTGTATGGCACTATAGGTCGGCGGATTGGGATGGGATGCGGTCTTTCTTTGCATCCTACCCATGGGGGCAGGTTTGCTTCTCGCTGGATGATCCCGACGTCGTTGCCGGGTCTGTCGCCGATGTGGTGCTTCAGGGAATGGAACTCTTCGTTCCATCCTCTGTGGTACCCGTCGGCGGTAGGTCCCAACCTTGGTTTGGTGGCACCTGCAGAATGGCATCTCGCCAAAAGCAGCAGTGTTACCGGGCCTGGGCTTATGCATCGGCGTCTCGGGATTTAAAAACCAGCGACTTTAAAAAGAAGTACAACTCTGCTTCCAGGTCCTTCAAAAGAGTAATTGCTAAAGCAAAGTCGGAGCACATTGGCAGAATTGGCGAGAGACTAGGTCGCCTTCCTTCGGGAACCCGTGCGTTCTGGTCTCTCGCCAAGGCTGTCCAAGGGAATTTCTGTCAGCCATCACTACCATCTCTGCACAGGGAGGACGATTCACTGGCCCATGACGCAAAGGAGAAAGCCGATCTTCTGGGCTCTCTTTTTGCGTCCAACTCGACTCTTGACGACAGGGGGAGCTCACCGCCGACCATCGCGCGGTGTGGGTGCTCTATGCCCGACATCAGGTTCTGGCAAAGCTCAGTGCGCAAAGCACTACTCTCCCTAGATATCAACAAGTCGAGTGGGCCTGATGGCATCCCACCTATTGTGCTGAGGATGTGTGCTCCAGAGTTGGCACCGGTTTTAACGCGTCTTTTCCGGTACTCCTACTCTGTAGGCGTCGTCCCGAAGTCATGGAAGACAGCTTTGGTGCACCCGATCCCTAAAAAAGGCGACCGCTCAGATCCGTCCAACTACAGACCGATTGCCATCACCTCCTTGCTCTCCAAAATTATGGAGTCCATTATGAACTGCCAGCTCTTGAGGTACTTAGAGGAGCACCAGCTGATTAGCGACCGCCAGTACGGTTTCCGTCGGGGTCGCTCGGCTGGTGATCTTCTAGTGTACCTCACTCATCGATGGGCGGAGGCAGTCGAGAGTAAGGGGGAGGCCCTGGCAGTTAGCTTGGACATAGCGAAGGCCTTTGATCGGGTCTGGCACAAAGCGCTTCTTTCGAAGCTGCCCTCTTACGGGCTCCCCGAGAAATTTTGTAATTGGGTCACCAGTTTTCTCACAGACCGGAGCATCAAGGTCGTAGTTGACGGTGCATGCTCGGACTCTAAGTCTGTGAATGCTGGTGTCCCACAAGGCTGTGTGCTATCACCAACCCTGTTTCTTCTGCATATCAATGATATGTTGCAAATTAGTAACATTCATTGCTATGCAGATGACAGCACTGGTGATGCCGTATACACCGGCCGTGCTAATATTTCTCGGGAACACGTTGACGAGTACCGGAACAAACTTGTGTCGGAAGTCGAGTTTTTGTTAGACAAAATCTCGAATTGGGGCCGACTAAATCTAGTCCAGTTCAACCCCAAGAAGACTCAGGTTTGCGCGTTTACCGCTAAAAAGAAACCCTTCGTCGTATCACCTAATTTTGAGAGCACTCCCCTCGTTGCCGCAGCCAGTATCGGTATTCTTGGCGTCGACATATCGAGTGACGTTCAGTTTCGCGGTCACCTGGAAGGGAAGGCCAAATTGGCTTCCAAAAAGCTTGGCGTCCTCAGTAGAGCGCGACAATACTTCATGCCGACCCAACGCTTGCAACTTTATAAGGCGCAGGTTCGGCCGCACATGGAGTACTGTTCTCATCTCTGGGCGGGGGCGCCCCAGTGTCAGCTACTTCCATTTGACCGCATTCAACGGAGAGCGGCTCGAATCGTCGACGACCATGTTCTATCAGATCGGCTTGATCCACTGGCTTTGCGAAGAGATGTTGCATCCCTTTGCATTTTTTATAAGATCTACCATGGGGAGTGTTCCGAAGAATTGTTCGGATTAATTCCAGCCGCTGATTTTCACCATCGCACATTGCGGCATAGCGCGAAATGTCATCGTCACCACCTTGATGGTTGGCATTCCAGCACAGTGCGTTTTTCGCGCAATTTTCTGCCCCGCACAAGCACCATATGGAATCTGCTGCCGCCAGCGGTTTTTCCGGACCGATACGACTTAGGGACCTTCAAGAAAAGAGCCTATTCCTTCCTCAAAGGCCGGCAACGCATCTGCTATTCCTCTGGTATTGTAGATGTTCATGGGCGGCGGTGATCACTTACCATCAGGTGAGCCGCTTGCTCGTTTGCCTCCTCTAACATAAAAATAAAAAAAAAAAAAAAAAAAAAAAAAAGTGCGACGTCTGCCCATAGCACATGCTGTGTCACCCAGAACATTTCTGTGTGACACCTCACTGTGCTCATCACCCTGAGACATCAGTTCTTAAATCTCATATGCACTGTGATTACGATAGCTCTCAGTGCCCTTCAAACCGAAACACAGTAATGTTTGCACACTACTGCTTCACGGCGGAATAACTGCACCTGGGGTGAACCTACCTAGAAGGATTTCTGCATGGGAATCCTACCACCAGATTGGGTGGCGATTAGTACCAGAGACCAATGTCGCAGCTACCCGTCACAGCTACGATCTATTTTCGCACTAGAAAATCTCGAAAAATCGAGGTGTAAATCATGGTGAATTTTGCCTTCAATTAGAAGCTATGAGATTTTCGGTGCATTGTAACATATGTACTCGTAACTTATCGCTATAACTGGGCACATTTGCAACATCTGTTCATCCACCCGTAATACGGTTTATAAAAAAATATATTTCACATTACTAATACGACAACAACAATGGTTTGTTACATTAAACACATTATACGCATACAGTAAATAAACCGATAATACATTTTTTTTTGTTTTATTTGGGATAACTAACAGTCAGTACACTATTGTAGTACGCAGTTAAATTACATTATTCCATTTTCGCCGTCTTATCTCAAAGATAAATTTCAGTATCCCTTCTCATCACATGACAGGGTTATTCGTTCTTCCTCCAATAATAAGATTTGTATACCCACACATTTCACCGGGTTCTATATTAACTCCTTCGCTGTTCAGGCTGCGCTTCTTTGGAACTCCTTGCCCGATGACATCAGTAAAGCGTCCAATAAATACTCCTTCAAAAAATTGGTACGTAATTATGTATTAAAGAATCATTACATGTTAAATTGTTAGTTGTCTGTCACCGATTTAATTTTGCATTATTTTGTGTATATTGTATGTTTATATTTACATATATGTAAATTTTATTATATATTTATATACATAATTATTATAATATTTTTTTATATTACATTTTTCGTCTTATATTGTTACACCTAGATCAAAATCTCACCACTCCATGGGTTGACTGGGAGTAAATGCCTAAAAGCATTAAGTCCGCCCTTCGTATCCTTTCTTTGTGAGTGAAACAATAAAGATTAATAAATAAAATAAATAAATAAATCAGTGTATGACCTACTACATTATCCAGAATTTATACTTACAATCTATCTTCTATATAAATAAAAATCAATCGCCGTTTGTATGCAAGATCATTACTTGAAAGCGTCTCGACCGATTTGGCAATTTTTTTTGTTTGTATAATAGATTTTTTTTGAAAAATGCACTGGAGAAGTTGGATATTTGGATCATATTTTTGTATTAAAATCTCAATATAAAATTGACGTTCAGTTTAACAGTTTTGCTGTCACACGTTTTCAGAACTTAGCATTTTTTTGCAAGCTCACTTCTCATTTTTTTCATTAGTAAATTGCACCCGTGCAAAGCCGGGGCGGGTCGATTGTTAATAATTAATGTAGGCTCGAGACAGAAGGTTTTTTTTTGTAAAGACAGCCTCTCAGATTTATTACAATTTTGACCATAAATTTAATACTTAAATGGTGCTACTATTCTCATTATCTTATTCCCCGTAAAATTATTATTTGGCCTGGTTGAGTGATCTTCATTTCCTAACCTTATTGATAAAGTGATTCTAGTGGGGCTTATAACCACCACCACCACCACCATTTCAGCCTACCATTAGTCCACTGCTGAACATAAGCCTCCCCCATAGAGTGCAACAAAAGTTTGTAGCTCTCATTTTGGGGGGATTTTGCCATAGTTGCCACGCTTGGCAGGCGGGTTGACAACCGCAGTTTATTTATTATGATGTTCCAGGAAGATGCTGCTGCCCATCTTCTGCTTTTAATTTTCCCTCTGTCGACTTTTACGACACCCACGGGACGAGATGGGGTGGTAGATTCTCTTAAGCCGCTACCACACGGTTTATAAATAACCTTTTAAATAGTTTACTAAGGTTTTATTCAAAACCTGCGAAAAGTGGTGGGTTTTAGCAGTTACATACTACACATTTGAATAAAACAATTTTTACGGATTTCATCCCGTTTAATTTAAACTTTTTTTACTATTTTACTGGTGGTAGGATTTCTGTGCATGAGTCCGTCTAGGTAGGTGCCACCCCAGGGCCAGTTATTCTGCCGAGAAGCAGTAGTGTGCAAACATTACTGTGTTTCGGTTTGAAGGGCACTGTAAAAAAGTTTCAGCCTATTAATGTCCCACTGCTGAGCACAGGCCTCCTCTCATTTAGGAGAAGGTTTTGGAGCTAAGAAGAATCCGCCACGCTGCTCTAATGCGGGTTGGCGGACTTCACATGTCTTCGAAATATTTTTTATTTCTCAGACATGCAGGTTTCCTCACGATGTTTTCCTTCACCACCGAGCACGCGGTAAATCAGCACTTAAAATTGCAATTAACAATTTTAGTGGTGCCGGCACCGGGAATCGAACCCAGGTCACTCGCGTACAATGAAATTTAAAGCGAGCGCCTAGCCCCTGAGCTACCACGGCTCTCAAGAAGGGCACTGTGAGCTAGCGTAATTACTGGGCATATGAGACTTAAGAACCTATGTCTATGGGTGATGGGCACATTGTAGTGTTACACAGAATTTTTCTGGGTGACACAGCATTTTTATGGGCAGTCGTTACACTTAACATCAGGTGAACATTTTGCTCGTCTCGTCACTTTATCTATAATCATCATCATCGTCTGCATTTGAGCCTATCACTGGTATACTGCTGAACAAAGGCCTCCCCCGTTTTGGGGCCACGCTTGGCAGACGGGTAGGCAACCGCAGTTTATTTATTTAGATGTTCCAGGAAAATGCTTCTGCCCATCTCCGGGTTTTAATTTTCCCTCTGTCGACTTTTACGACACCCACGGGATGAGATGGGGTGGTAGATTCTCTTAAGCCGCCACCACACCAATCAAAGAAATACATATTTGAGTAAAACTAGTTATTACGGATTTTATCGCTATTAATTTTGAACTATTTATAACCCGTTTCCTGCGCTTTACAGCAAGCACTGTGACGGGAAGACTGAGGTGACAGATGTCCTGATGTCATAGTTAACTTGGGTTACCTTCAGCTTAGCATAAAGAGCTAACTGCGTCTGGAAATCTTGCAATGGTATGCTTGGTTTTTGATTTAATTTTATTCATTATAGGATCCCAAGCCGGTGGTGTTACCCAACCATCTTCTCTATTGAAATTAGGATGTTTTTTAATTTTTATAGCCTCGCGAATCATCCTTGGTAGGAATCCGTGTTCTCTTGCAACGATTTGTGGTTTATCAAATCTGATGTAATAGTTGGAATAATTCAAAACATGGTCACAGACTGCAAACTTCCTAGAGCGACGATGCTTTACATCAGCTGTATGTACTTTTAGGCGTGTTTTTTTTTGTCTATTTGTTTGCCCTATATAAGAGAGACCACATTCACAATCTTGCATATATGCATCTTGTAGAAGGATGTTACACTTGACAGATGGTAAAAACTGACTGATCTACTTCTACGACTTGAAGAATGTTATATTATATACCTCTGAGGTATGTAATGGTTTTACACCCAGTTTCTATATTCAACTAACATATACTGGTAACAGCTAATATTTGGTTTTTGATATAAGTAACGTTTCGCAACTTTTTCACCTACCAGTTACTTTTGGCTTACTATTCGTTGATAGTATAACAAGCCGTAAGGAAAATGTCTCGTTTTGTGAATATAGGAACCGGGCGTAAGCCATTAAAAAGATTGCCCTGCTATTAGTTTAAATATAGTTTTATTTAGACGGTTTTGTATAATGTTACATACATAAAGTCACGCCTCTTTCCCATAGGGGTAGGCAGAGACCACATCTTTCCACTTGCTAAAAGCCTGACACACATCTTTAGCTTCCTCTACTTTCATTAGTGTTTTCATACAAGCCCGTCGGTTGCGGGTACTTTTGACGTGGCCTTTAGTTTTCAGTGGTGCACAAATTTCATAATTATTTAATCGAAAAACTTACTTCAACGCGACAGCTCAATCATGGATCCTATCATCAGGACTTGACCAAAATTATATGGCATCGCCCCTACGGTATCCCCTTTCAAGCAAAAAAAAAGGATTTAAAATAAATATATACAGATGAACATAGAACCGACCCGCCTCCTTTGTTGAAGCCGGTTAAAAATAATGCAAATATTGTAAGAAGCATTTTTAAGCCAATGAGCAGCTAATGTATAATTTGTCGACCGCGTGGCGTAGTGGTTAGCGTACCTGACTTCTGCGCCACCGGTCCTGGGTTCGATTCCCAGCCGGAGGCAACATTTGTGCAAAAACACAAATTGTTGCTTTTCGGGTCTGGTTGTGTTGTGCATATCAAATGCATGTTTGTAAAACGTGGGTGCGTTTTACAAACATACATTTGACATGCACGATACAGGAGAAAATCCTACTGTGGGGCTTCGTTTTAAAAAAAAATGATTTCTTGCGAATCTGAGTGATAGTTTTTTCTTCTGGATAGCCAGGTCACTATTTTTAATTATTTCTTATGATTATAGACAATGAAATTCCTATGCATTCGTACGACTGGTTGTAGGATTCCTATGCAAGAATCCGTCTAGGTAGGTACTACCCCAGTGCCAGTTATTCTGCCGTGAAGCAGTAGTGTGCAAGCATTACTGTGTTTCGGTTTGAAGGGCACCGTGAGCTAGCGTAATCACTGGGCGTTTGAGACTTAAAAACTGATGTCTCAGGGTGACGGGCGCAGTGTGGTGTCACACAGAAATATTCTGGGTGACACAGCATTTGTTGTGGGAGGACGTTGCACTTACCATCAGGTGACGTTGCACTTACCAGTAGGTTTCGTCACTTTATACACTAAAATAAAAAAATAAAAACGACCTATACAACATGGCGTACTTACAAGCGGAAATTATTCAACAGCTAAACAAGATGGATTTTAGTGCCGCCACAGCATCAATCACGTGTCAACCCAACTCAGCTCATGGACATATGGTGCCGTCCAATCTCTGTCCGCAAAAAATATCGTTTTCCCACATCACTGCCTAAAGATAGCTAAAACAAACTAAAATAGAAGTGGAGAGCAAGAACAGAGCCTTTAAAACAAACTAAAATAGAAGTGCAAGTGCAAGTGCAAGAACAGAGCTTTTTTATTATGATTTTAGTCAAAGCCGCGTGTCGGGCTAACCCAGATACGCATACTTTTATTGACAGTTGAGTTTTTTTTTTAATTGTATAAAGTGACGAAACGAGCAAAACGTTCACTTCATGGTAAGTGCAACGTTTGCCCATAACAAATGCTGTGTCACCCAGAACATTTCTGTGTGACAACTAACTGTGTCCATCACCTTGAGACATGAGTTCTTAAGTCTCATATGCCCAGTGATTACGCTAGCTCACAGTGCCCTTCGAACCGAAACACAGTAATGTTTGCACACTACTGCTTCACGGCAGAATAACTGGCCCTGGAGTGGTACCTACCTAGACGGAGACAGTTCAGTGACATTATTTAATTTTATTTTAGTCAGGGTGACGATGGAGTACCTACTTATCCATACTTATTTATACTGTATATTGTAAATGCGAAAGTAACTCTTTCTGTCCCTTAATCAGTTTGTTATCTTTTCACGGCTCAACTGTTGAACCGATCTTGACGAAATTTGGCACAGAGATAGCTTACATCCTTGTGAAAGACAAAAGATACTTTAATTCTGTAAAATCAAAGAGTTCCAACGTTATTTTAAAAAAATCTTAATCCACCCGGACGTAGTCGCGTGCTTCAGCTAGTTGTTTATATTATCGTGTTTCAAAAATAACTACATCCATAATCGATAAATAGTAAAAATGTAAGCAAGTTGTCACTTTTGTTATCCCCCTGTTTTCTTCATTAATTAAAGAGAAATAATATGTTTTGTAGCAATTTGTTCATCACGTCCCATAGAAAGTAAGTGACGTGATGAAGAAATAACTCACCTCCAACGTGATAGTTGTTGTTTTATTATTGATAAGATTACTATGCAGGAATCCAACTAGGTAGGCCGGTTATTCTGCCGTGAAGCAGCAGTGTGCAAATATTACTGAGTTTCGGTCTACAGGACACTCAGAGCTACTGTAAATACTAGGCAAATGACTTAAGAAGTGGGTGACACAGCAACAATAACAAATGTTATGGGCAGACATTGTATTTACCGTAAGATTAACTTTTTGCTTCTCTCGTCACCTCCCAAAAAATTATGGTAAGTGCCACTACGCCCGCACTGCCTGTCAAATCAAATGTAAAGGTCGGAGTGCCACTATAATTTGTCTTTTTAATTACATAATTTACAGTGCTCTTCATACCGGCTCTCTACTAGTTACGACAGAATTACTGTTTCGTGAACGGAATGAACTAAGCATATGCAGTGAAGAAGTCTTATCAATACTACTACTAATATTTCACGGTTCTGTCTGGTTATGCGAACCTCACATCACTTCGAAATATTAAATGTAATGTTTCCTATATATTCAGATTTCCTCATTATATTTTCTTCACATCCAAGCACTTTGTGAATTAGCCCTTGACATTACAATTAACAATTTTAGTGATGTCGATTGGAGGTCCTCGGCTTCTTGATCGATCCCAGTTCCCTTGCATATTAAAGTATCTACTCAAAGACTATCTTCATTTCGACTAGATACCCACCAACCATAAAATAACCAATTATAAAGGACACAGATAAATGAACAATAAGATAAGTGTATCATTACAAAACGTATAATTATGCTTCTATAAACTAAGAAAAGGGTCGCCGAATCAGAAACAAAGAGCTTAATAAAATCGTCCAAAAAGCCTTTAATTTCCGAACAGTTTCACATAATTAGTGGTAATCTTTTCATTTCCTAGAAAATTAATGGTCGTTTTGGATTTAGTAATGCGTGAATTCGAAAGCGAACGTGAAGTTCCGTTAATCTTTAAACACTACGGAGATATATCAAGGCAAGGTTTCGAAAAGTTCACGTACACGGTAATGTCCTCCGGGCTAATTTTAGACCACTGTCAACTGCGCAGCAGATATTCGATATTATAGGATTAGCTCTTCCTAGCCCTTTCGCGTCATATATATTACTAAACAATGTAAATAATATATTAACCTCGGAAATATAAGAAATGCCACAGCATTGGAACCCTGGACGGGTTTCCATTACGTCGTCAATAAACGAAAAAACATTCGTGTTACGGATAAGAAAAGGGTAACAAAAGGGTTAATTGAATTGTCCGTCAGGTGTCCGATTCCAGACGACGAGTATTTTGGAATACTATTTCAATATAGAGTATGATCCAATTTATTTATTTTTAGTTGAAGCTCTATATATTTGTTAATATTATTATCCTGACAAAGTCCATATTCAGATTGCCGGAGTACAGAATCGGGAGGTAGTGTTGCATTTTAGGTAGTGTTTTTACGCCTATCGATTGTCATCTTTTTGAATAGATCTACAATGACTAATAGGTGAACCAAGCATCAGCTGACCCACCTGCGTTGGGTGTGGGTGTGGAAGGTTGCGCAAGTGGTACAAAATAATAAAACATTAAGTAGTACGCCTGCTGATTTTTTTTTTTCATAAATAGTTGACATCATACTGAACTAAAACAATTGTCAGCTGCACGTATATAACATACTCCCCGTATGTTTTAGCTCTACGCATGGACTTGTTGCCACAAAACACGGTCCTGAGCCACCTGCATCCATAGACTTCCCGCAAAACCGTGCAGGTCGTCGTTCCATCTAGTGGGGGTCGCCCTACACTGCGTTTGCCGGTACGAGGTTGCCACTCGAGAACCTTTCTTCCCCAAAGGTTATCGGTTCTCCGAGCTATATGGCCGGCCCATTTTAAAACTCTTGCTAATCCTTCGGGCTCTGTCGGTTACTCTAGTTCTGCTGCGGATAACATCGTTACGGATTTTATCTCGCAGAGAAACTCAGAGCATGGCCCTTTCCTCAGCTCGCTGCGTGAAGCAGTAGTGTGCAAACATTACTGTTTCGGTTTGAAGGGCACTGTGAGCTAGCGTAATCACTGGGCATATGAGACTTAAGAACTGATGTCTCAGAGTGACGGGCGCAGTGTAGTGTCACACAGAAATGTTCCGGGTGACACAGCATTTGTTATGGGTTGACGTTGCACTTTACATCGGGTGAACGTTTTGCTCGTTTCGTCACTCTATCCAATTTTTTTTTTTTTTTTCAGTTTTAAAATTTTATTTCAGTTTTAAAAAACGAAGTCCCACAGTGGGATTTTCTCCTGTATCGTGGGTGCGTTTTACAGACATACCTTTCACATGCACAACACAACCAGACCCGAAAAGCTACAATTTGTGTTTTTGCACAAATGTTGCCTCCGGCTGGGAATCGAACCCAGGACCGGTGGCGCAGAAGCCAGGTACGCTCGCCACGCGGTCGACTTGAAATATACGAATTGAAATATACTTAAAATCCTTAACTACTTGTGTAATTATATTTATTTTGCTATGACAGAAGAAACATCCACCATCCCTTTATACGTTCAAGAGTACTACACGTTCAGGATAAATGTGGCTTGTTAGGTAAAAGAGAATAACGTTCTATTGCGTAAATATATGCAAATTTGGGGCCGCATCTTTCGAGTTTATAAGATTACTTTATAAAGTATTTTACCTTCTCAGACAACTCTACTGTTATTTAATTTATTGTTTTATCATATTTTGCCTTGGTACTCGTAGCTCAGGGGCTAGGCGGTTAAATTTCATGGTACGCGAGTGAATGGGTCGACTCTCGGTGCTGGCACCACTAAAATTGTTAATTGCAATTTTAAGTGCTACTTTACCATGTGCACGACGGTGAAGGAAAACATCGTGAGGAAACATACATGGCTGTGGTATAATAAGTATTTCGATGCATTGGAGAAGCATGGAGAACTGTATACCGCTCCAAAAACCTCTCAGAAATGAGAGTAGGCGTGTGCTCTGCAGTAAGTGCTCTGCAGTAAACAACCTATATATGTCCCATATATAGGCTGTTACTTTACTATTGCTGACTAAAGAGGTCGACATCAAAATTACTTTTTAAATTTAATTAATAAACAATTAATAAATGTTCTGCCATTAACCACGAAATTGACGACCACGTGTCCTTGTGGTCAGAGTACCTGTCTGCTTGCCGCGGGTCCTGGGTTCGAATTCCAGTCGGAACCGAAAGTCTGCAAAATCACAAACTGTTGGTGTTCGGTTCAGGTTGTATTGTGCATGTGAAATGTTTAAAAAAAAACTGTTATAGCTCAGATCAGCGTACTTGCTTCGTGAGTCGTAGTCCATTATCTCGGTTAGTAGAGCCAGGAAAAAGAACAACCCCTTTTTTTGAAAAACCACAAAATCTCTCAAAAGAACACCGATTCTCACCAAGATGATTCGTGAGCCTATTGAAATTTAAAAAAATATCCTTATTTCAGTAGAGAAGATGGTTGGGTACTACCACCGGCTGGAAATCACATAATTATTAAAATTAAAATGAAGCAGTAGTGTGCAAACATTACTGTGTTTCGGTTTGAAGGGCACTGTGAGCTAGCGTAATCACTGTGCATATGAGACTTAAGAACTTATGTCTCAGGGTGATGGGCACAGTGTGGTGTCACACATAATTTTCTGGGTGACACAGCAATTGTAATGGGCAGTCGTTGCACTTACCATCGGCTGAACGTTTTGCTCATTTCATCACTTAATCCAATAAAAAAAAGCTCTTTATGCGTAGATCAGATCAAAAATAATAATTAAAAGCTGAAGGTACCCCTGGCTAACTATGACATCAGGACATCTGTCACCTCAGTCCTCCCGTGACCATTGGTGCTGTAAAGCGCTCGAAACGGCGGATTATAAAAAATTTAAAAATTAAACGCGATAAAATCCGTCAAATTCGTTTTATTAAATGTGTTATATTCGCGTAAATAAAAGAAATCATTATGTGAACCATTGTTTCTTAACGAGAACATGTGGGTGTAAATATTCTTTCTGTGGCTTAAAAATGTTTTTACCGTAGCCAGCTTCAAGATATAGCCAATCCTATCCGTGACTCCTCTTACATATGGTAGAACAGCAGGTACGCGCTCGACTGTGGCTGGTTTCAATCGGTTCGGACGTAGCGCGGCTTGTCGTGAAAAACTTGCTTGACATGCTGAAGCTCGGTGGCCGTGGGTGCTGTAAAGCGCTCGAAACGTCAGTTTATATATAACTATTTAAAATTTGATAAAATTAGTCTCGAAGAATAACTTTAATCCGTAAGTATACTTCTAAACGTACATAAGATCACGACTGTATCCCATAAGGGGTAGTCAGAGACTGGGCACTCACTGCAAAAACAGATGACTGCCACAGTCCACATTTCACCAAAACAATATAATGCACTTGGTGTGATAGGTGGTGAGCCCATCGCCACCATGCGCTGTTGGGTGCACAGTGCAGTTTAATTCCTTACTCGCCTTTTACGAGATCCATTGGATGAGATGGAGTGGTAGTATTCTTTTAACGAGCCGGCACCACACGGCTAGCACACGGCTTCTAAACGTAGTTAAAACAAATTAATTAACATTATTGTATTCTGTTTACAAACCTCTACCAACGTTGTAATCCAAGTTTCTCATTCTTCACAACAGATTAATAAAAAGTTGAAGTGTTTCAAAAGGGTTTGCATTAATTACAGACGAGATCATTACGAACAGACATGTCGGTCGTGACAACTGCGTAATGTCTAGAACCTTTGAGAAGACAGTAAGTATATACATTTTATTTATCGGTTTTCGGCTATATATCTGTTAGTTATTTAAAAAGGACTACTTTTCTTTATTTATTTTTTCACTACTATTTTTTTAATATTACATATATACATAAGATCACGACTGTATCCCATAAGGGGTAGTCAGAGACTGGGCACACACTGCAAAAACAGATGACTGCCACAGTCCTCGTTTCACCAAAACAATATAATGCACTTGGTGTGATAGGTGGTGAGCCCATCGCCACCATGCGCTGTTGGGTGCACAGTGCAGTTTAATTACTTACTCGCCTTTTACAAGATCCATTGTATGAGATGGAGTGGTAGTATTCTGTTAACGAACCGCCACCACACGGAACGGTTTTTTAATATTTAAATAATATATTATGAGTTTTATTTTTAATATTCTTAATTAAAACCGTGGTATCTGTAAACACAAGCGTGCTCATGTATCGATAAATTTTCCTTTTTAATATATTTGTTAACAATGCATATATTGTATTGTAAATAACTAAAAGGTTAGAGCTGCAAGTGTAATTTACTACATTATCTGGCGACGAAGGCTATCTCGTGTCCCATATACCAGCCCGCCTTTGTAGCAACGGTCTTGCTGAAGATAAATGTGTCTCTAGGTTTTAGAACTCTAAAAGCTTTATATTCCTTTTCCTTTGTCCGTATGCTCCAAAGGGAGTAATTTTAAAGACGAAATAAATTTTTAAACGTTCGCGCGAGTCGCAGTTTGTTCATACATTAACTAGCGACTCGCCCCGGCTTTTTGCGGTTAAAATTTCGTTTTGACTGTGACATACTTAATAATTAAATCGGGAAATGAAAATAGGTAGGTACCACCCCAGGGCCAGTTATTCTGTCGTGAAGCAGTAGTGTGCAAATATTACTGTGTTTCGGTTTGAAGGGCACAGTGAGCTAGCGTAATCACTGGGCATATGGGACTTAAGAACTGATGTCTCAGGGTGATGGGCGCAGTGAGGTGTCACACAGAAATTTTCAGGGTGACACAGCATTTGTTATGGGCAGACGTTGCACTTACCATCAGTTGAACGTTATGCTCGTTTCATCACTTTATACAATAAAAAAAAAACAATATTTGATAGCATCGGCAAGACTAATAATACCGTTAATGCTCAGCTCCTGTAAGGGCATGGTATTTTTACACATAAATGTTGTATGTCTCACACTGAAGAGATCATAGCAGTGAAACACACATACATACAGTCACGCCTTTTTTCCCATGTAAGAGGTAGGCAGAGACTCCTCATGTAGCCCATCTTTCGCTCCCGCGGCGAAACACGTCGCCGCTATTTTGGTAAGAGTCAAAAAACTTCCCATTTATATATTTTATATATAGATATCGGTACTATTACTTGTTGTTAATCATCATCATCATCATCACATTGACGACCGCGTGACATAGTGGTCAGAGTACCTGACTTGACCGCGGATCCTGGGTTGGAATCCCAGCCGGAGCCAACATTTTATGCTCAAACACAAATTGTTGATTTTCGGGTCTGGTTGTATTTTGCATGGGTAATGTACGTCTCTAAAATGCACCCATAATACAGGAGAGATCCTACGGTGGGCTGTGGAGATTTGTTTTAAAGAAAAATTCATTCCGACACAAGTCCACTGCTGAAAGTAGGCCTCCCCCCTTATTATTGTTAATCATCATCGTCTGTCGATTGCCACTTATAAATAATTTCGGTAATGTAATTGCTGTTAGCCTTTTTGGCTTTTACAGCTTCATCGTAACAGGTTTGGTTCGACCCAAACATAAATAAATAAATAATACTCCTACAAAAACCTCGAAATCTGGACTGTCGCGTTCGCTGCGTGCTTGCGCGATTTCGAATATCTCAAACTAATTTTAAGTCGTCTAATGACCATCTGACCTATATTTGGTATGCTGCGGGTGGTGGCGGCTCGTTAAAAGAATACAACCACTCCATCTCATCCAATGGATCTCGTAAAAGGCGAGTAAGTAATTAAACTGCACTGTGCACCCAACAGCGCATGGTGGCGATGGGCTCACCACCTATCACACCAAGTGCATTATATTGTTTTGGTGAAACGTGGATTGTGGCAGTCATCTGTTTTTGCAGTGAGTGCCCAGTCTCTGACTACCTCTTATGGGATACAGTCGTGATCTTATGTATGTATGTATGTATATGCGGGACTCCATTTGGACTGTCGAAATTGCCACAAAACACGGTCCTGAGCGAGCTAAACAACATTTTGTGTCCATATTATTATTTGTTATATATACTTTGTTTATATAAAAAACACGTACCTCGGCAATTGTACAGCACAAACACACCGCTTCGTAGATATTTTTTTTCTAGTAAACTGATATCGGATCAGTACAAACTACGTAGGTAATATTATTTTACTTTTGCTGTGCGATTGCCAAATCACTATTTTTTTTTTATAAACATAGGTGTAGAATAATGATAGAGGCACAAAATATTGTTCATGTATAAAATATTATTTTAGTTTATAATAATATTTATTTATATATATATGTGTATGTGTATGTATGTATATATGTATATATATATATATATATATTATGTGTGTGTGTTTATGTTTGTATACGTGTAGGTATATTTAATAAGTATTATATATTATATCGTCCCTTTGTAACCGCCTTCGTCGTTTACTCACTACCCAAAGGTTGACTGGCAGAGAATGCTTTTAGCATTAAGTCCGCCTTTTGTTCCTGTAGTAAGGTTCAATAAAGAATAAATAAATAAATAAATAAATAAAATATGTACTTAATTGATTACAAAATTGTTGAATTGGCTATTGAATGTTAATAAAATTACTGACTTGACCCTACATGGGATCTCACAACTTTTTACTGCAATGCGAGGCTTGGCTTTTTGTTTTTACTTTTAAATGTCATTGATGGGATAGGTACTGTTTAAAAAAACTAACACTGTACGACTTACAAACTTACTTTTGCGGCTGATAAAATCATTTGCCAGGGCTTTGTAGGAAAAAGTAAGTTTACCAATCGCAATGAAAACCGAGCTGAAATTTCAGGATTTTTTGAATTTTTTCTTTCGTAAATTACTTACATACTACTACTACTACTACTACTACTACTTACATAGACAAAACAAGACATATTTGACATGAGATATATCGTAAACTATATTAGTTACAAACTTGTAACTTAGATATATAGAGTACTTTACGAAAATTTTAGACTTCTAACTTCACCCACAACGAAGATGCAGGGGAGTGAAAATTGCCGCGTGTTGCTTCGAGAAAAGTATGTTACGGCCGTGCCCGCGTCGTCGCTTTCTTTGTCTTAGTAGGGCAGTGCAGTATCTAGTACTGTAATTGTACATTCATTTTAAAATTACTAAAAATAAAAAAATACCCGCTGGGCTTCTTGCTGAGCTTGCTTGGCAAAGGCATTTGTTGCGAACCAGTGCAGCTCAGGGACTAGGCGCTCGCTTTAAATTTCATAGTACGCGAGTGACCTGGTTTCGAATCCCGGTGCCGGCACCACTAAAATTGTTACTTGCTATTTTTAGGGCGGTGAAGGAAAACATCGTAAGGAAACCTGCATGTCTGAGAAATAAAAAAAAAATTACGAAGACGTGTGCAGTCCAGCCAACCCGCATTGGAGCAGCGTGGCGGATTCTTCCTAGCTCCAAAACCCTCCAGAAATGACAGGAGCTCAGCAGTGGGACATTTATAGGCTGAAACTCAACTCTTTTTAGTGTAGTATAAAAAAATGACTTTCAATAAGTTTTAAGTAAATAATCTATGTAGAAAATAAAAATAATTCTATTCTATTAGAAATGTTAATAGCAATGTTGGCATTCATTAAAAATAAAATTAAAAAAAAGTCTCTATGATCGCTGACTACTGCGCCACAGGTCCAGGGTCTGATTAAGTTCGTTTTGAGATTGGCCTTGTATCTCTGACAATCTTAGCGCGTGAGGGTTACTTTAGGAGCGAGTAGGTCAGCACCAGAGATGTCTCACACAGTTTTACAATAAGCATTATTAACTAAACTTTTTTTATTACTTTTAGATTTTAAATTTCGAATAAACAAATTAGAGACTGAAGATTTTTTTATTGGATAAGTGACAATACGAGCAAATCGTTCACCTGGTAGTAAGGACAACGTCCGCCTATAACAAATGCTGTGTCACACAATACATTTCTGTAAACACCGCGCGGCGCCCGTCGGGCTGAGACATCAGTTCTAAAGTCTCATATTCCCAGTGATTACACCAGCTCTCAGTGCTATTCAAAGTAAAATTAACTATTGAAGAGAAAATGAACGTAACGAACTAAACGTAAAAGGTTAGTGATCATGTAGTCTGTTTTGCTCAATATTTGGTTTTCTTTAATTACAAATTGTTTGAATAGCTTTCAAATTCGATATTTCACAACTGCCTACACGTTCACATTTTTTTTGTAACAAACCATTTTGAAGGTGACGTACATTCTTTTTTCTTTAACTACTTTATTTTGAATAGTAATAATGTTGACTAGACGAATTTCAACCTTGACGATATCGTCTAGTGATCGATAAAATTTATATAAAAGTAAACATTATACGAGTATGTAGAAGTTATCTGCGTAAAATATATTACAATTTCTTCATAACCACTATACATTGTATAGGGAATTCATTATTATTATTTATTTATATGCAGAAATTTTATTTTAATTGCACTACAAACACCAGTATGTTTCGGTCCCAAGGACTCAGATAGCTTTAGTACTGATCTCTGAAACATGTGACTGCCGACAAGCGCAGTGCGACGCCACACAGAAATGTTCTGGGTGACACAGCATTTGTTATTGGCAAAAGGTATACGTTAGTTGAACGATTTGCTCGTTGATGCCAAGTTGCTAATAAGATTTAATATAGCTTTATTATTTGTGGTGGCGGCTTACAGAATCTACTATCTCATCCCGTGGGTGTCGTAAAAGTCGACAGAGGGAAAATTAAAACCAGGAGATGGGCATCAGTATATTCCTGTAACACCTGAATAAATGAACTGCGGTTGCGAAACCGCCCGCCAAGCGTGGCAACTATGGCAAAATTCCCAAAATGGGTGCTACAAACTTTTGTAGCATTCTATGGAGGAGGACTATATTCAGCAGTGGACTAGAGATGGGTTTAAATGATGATGGTGCTAATATAAGTGTCTTGCAAACTTAATCAGACCAGCTTCTACCAACGGCACCTGTTCACAAGTATGACTCATGTCGCAGCCATCGCCCTCCTCAACCATATTCAAGGGAATTGGACGACACGTTACGTGGCGGACTGCACTTTTTAATCACGGTTAATATTCTAAGTCGCCGTCGTCGTCGTCGTCGTCGTTTCAGCCTACCATAGTCCACTGTTGAACATAGGCCTCCCCCATAGATTGCCACAAAACACGGTCCTGAGCCACCTGCATCCATCGATTTCATGCAAAACCGTGTAGGTCGCCGCTCCATCTAGTGGGGGGTCGCCCTACACTGCGTTTACCGGTACGAGGTTGCCACTCGAGAACCTTTCTTCCCCAACGGTTATCGGTTCTCCGAGCTATATGGCCGGCCCATTGCCACTTCAGCTTGCTAATCCTAAGGGGTATGTCGGTTACTCTAGTTCTGCTGCGGATAACGTCGTTACGGATTTTATCTCGCAGAGAAACTCCGAGCACAGCCCTATATTCTAAGTAAATACTAGATATTCCAATTAAAGTTTAAAATTGTGATGTTCCAGTTAAAGTTGAAAATTAACAAACAAATAAAATGACTAAAAATAACCACACTACACAAAATTAACGAATTCCTATTGTTAGAACCAACAAGGGTTAACGCTTCGAAATTCACAAAATGAACAATACGGAACGAATGAAAGCGGCATAGCGGTATAGTGAAATAATACGTGTGACAGCTATATAATAAAGTGAAATAACTCCCGACGAAACTGAACTAACATTAAAAATTCACTCTACATTCCAACTGTCGAAATCTTTTTGTGTGTTTTAATAATCTCTATCACAGATGTAGTATACCATAACTGTACTTTATATGGATAATGTACTTGGGTATTTACCCAAGTACATTACTATTAACTCTATTCTATTTACCATCCGTCAAGTGTATCATTCATTTTTTTTATGTTAGAGGAGGCAAACGAGCAAGCGGCTCACCTGATGGTAAGTGATCACCGCCGCCCATGAACACCTACAATACCAGAGGAACAGCAGATGCGTTGCAGGCCTTTGAGGAAGGAATAGGCTCTTTTCTTGAAGGTCCCTAAGTCGTATCGGTCCGGAAAAACCGCTGGCGGCAGCAGATTCCATAAGGTGCTTGTGCGGGGCAGAAAATTACGCGAAAAACGCACTGTGCTGGAATGCCAACCATCAAGGTGGTGACGATGGAATTTCGTGCTGTGCCGCAATGTGCGATGGTCATGATGTCATCTACAAGATTCAGGAGTATACAAGCTGGATTGAAAATGTGGTCACTTCTACATAGGCCAAACAAAAATATCAATAAAAATCCGCATAAAAGAACATATAGCTGATGTGAAGCATCGACGCTCTAGGAAGTCTGCAGGCTGTGACAACGTTCTGGATCATCCCAACCATTACATCAGATTTGTAGGTCACAAATCCTTTCAAAAGAACACCGATTCCTACCAAGGATGATTCACGAGGCTATTGAATTAAAAAAATCATTATCATCATTATCATTTCAGTCTATCACTAGTCCACTACTGAACACCCCCACAGATTCCCACAAACGTTCGTAGCTTTCATTTTGATGGGATTTTGTCATAGTTGCCACGTTTGGCAGGCGGGTTGGCTAACGGCAGCTTATACAGACGTTACAGGAAGATGCTGCTGTCCATCTCCTGGTTTTCATTTACCCTCTGTCGACTTTTACGACACCCACGGGACGAGTTGGGGTGGTAGATTATCTTAAGCCGCCACCAGACGACCCCGGATTAACTTTGACATCAGGACGACAGTCCGCCCGTGCCCATGGGTGTTGTAAAGTGCTCGAAACGTCGGTATATAAATAGTTACAAATTAAACGCGATAAAAGCTCTAAAATTTGATTGATTAAATCTATTCTAATTTGTTAACATAGAAGTTATCGTCCTTGTATCTTTAAAACTTTCATAGGCGTTACATCTAATGCGCAGATATGAGATTTTCGCGCAGATATCTTCTTCTGATGGTCTAAGTGAAGATTTTATTGACGTAACCATAAAATATCAATATCATTTTCTTTGTAAGGCTATTAACAAATAACTAACAAACTATAACAACCGGAATTATTTTTTTTACTTAGTTGAAAGTTTTATCTCTAATTTGTTACTAGGATAATTGGCTTATTACATTGTGTGAATAACAACTATCTGATTATTATATCTTGCTTTTCGGCATTCTTTTGTTTAGATTAATGTACTCGTAAGGAAATACGTACGTTACTTGTGGCATTACCGAAATATAATGAGCTCGTTATTGGATGGCGCACGTATTTTCGTAACAAGGAATCATGTTTAAAGGAAACAGACTAACGCGTATAGATGAGAGAACCGCATTTTTTAATATACCACAAACATTATAGTTTTATAGAAAAATTATATGACTGAATAAATTAATTCGACAACACATGCAGAACATTGACTAAGAAATAAATAGGCATGCTGCGAATTAATAAAATAACAACATATAATAAACAAACACCAAAACAAAGAACCCAATCTAAGTAGCAATTAACAAAGTAATAGTTTGCAAGGTTATAAAAAACATGACAACTTGAAATAACGTAAGGAATGTTATACAACATGACGGGTAATAAAGTAAAAACAATTATCGAATAATGGGAATACAATTCTACGCTGAAAACTGTATTGTGTAATGTCAAAACGGTTCTTCTCCAAATCTTTCCCTCCGAACACCAGTACATTCATCCTCTTTCTTTAAGAAATACTTTATTGTTACCGCTGTGCGCTTGTGGAATTCCTAACCTCTACACATTCGACGTGCTTAGTCCTTTTTTTTCCATAAAAACCTACTAACCTTACTTGGAACTCTGATTTCATGCTTCTTCTACTTTTTTTCCATTTTATCCTTAATATAAAGCATATTACTTCTATGCAAATGCCTTCATCCTATGTTTTATTTTAATTTATGTACACAAACTTCTACTGTCTTCCTAATATAATTATCTGTTTCCAAGACAATTGGTTGTCTGGAAGAAATCGCTTCCTGAGCGGTTAGACCGCCTGTTGAACATATTATAACACTGTGTTTGTTTCTTTTTCATAAATTTTTCCAAGATTAATAGCCCTACTGGTTCTTAGTGCCGCCTCATACAACCCAAATGCGATTCTTTCATTTCACAACATACTCACACACGATCACACTCTCGATCATCATTCGCGATACCGCTTCCCCTTAGGCATGTTTTCTCTAACTGAAATTACGATTAGAAGCGTCGGTGGAGTTTCTTGCTTCCTTTCCAGCTTCAACGCATTCCGAATTGGTGGTTAATGTAAATGTTTTAAACGTGAACCCGATCGAAGCAACTGATCGAGCCGTGGTTCAGCCCCTCGAGTCAGTTACTTACGCACACAGGGTAACGGTCCAAGCTGAGGTTCCCCCTCGGGAGCCTTTGCACTGATTACCCATAATGAGAGTTTCAATCCGGGCAAAGCTGTAAAAGCCTGCGGGCTAACAGTGACCATCAGTCATATAAAAGAGCTCTGATATTTAGTCAAATCGGTTTAGAATAAAATGTTACTTGAAAAAAGTCAGTAAGAGTACTTCACTCGCCCTTGCATTACATTTCAATGCGGCGATATTTTTTCTTCGCTAGTATATATACTCGTACAATATAAAATATATATCATAAAACAAAAATCGTAAATATACCAACAAACCGAATTATTAATTTACGAATTCATGGAGAAAATATTCCAAAGTAAACTGTGTTAATACGCAATGTAACAAAATTATTAAGAAATACTATGCAATCAGTTTGGCGTAGAGACTCGACTATGTGGTGACCAGACGCGAAATGTTTGTACAGAGATATCTGCATGCACCTGGTCACTAATTTTAGTGACCCAAGAGCTGGGTCGTACGTACTTTGGCCATCGAAACAGACTCGCGATACAGCGTGCCAACTCGGCAAGCTTGCTGGGCTCGCTGCCCACAAACGGCAGCGATCTGACCAACATTTTTATATAGTTTCTTAAGCGTTTTTTTTTTAAATCATTAGTTAACAATAAAGTGTCGTGGTAGACCAGGAGCTGGACACTTGTCTTGAATTGCATAGTACGCGAGTGACCTTATTTCGATCCCAGATATCAATCCCTGAAATTGATAATTGCTAAAATAAATCTTTATATATTTTTTAAATGAATTCTCCCATTTACATTTCGCATACATGAAACTTCATCATAACTGGCATTTCACCACTGTGCGCTTTGCCAGAAATCGTCTGCCACGCGCGACCACTTCGTGTATACTACAACCGCCAGCGATTTTTTAGGAACGATACGACTTAGTCAATAGCCGGCAACGAGCCCGTAATTCCTCTGGTGTTTCGGATGTTCCTGGTGAGCCGCTTTGCTTCTGCTATAAAAATAGACATCGTTAAAAGCCTCTAATCTTCGTCATTTAATAAATTATTAATGTTTATAGCCTACACTTAATGTTGATGGTACGAAATAGGATGCATTTGCATTTGCAACGGTTAATATTGCATACTGCTTTTCCGTAATAAAACTTTTAATGAAACCTATATTAAAAGTTTTTACATACATACATCAACTAAATTAGTCTATCATATAACTCATAACTTATTTCCAACACGATTTATACTGGTATTGCACATTTACATTTAATTAAAACGTTAATGTTCCCAATATGAAAACTATGAAACTAGTTTAAAGTTATGTAAGAAATATGTGCGCTCGAATATCATCCTTACTTACAAAAAAATATTAAATACTAAATAAAAAATAGTATTCTGTATCACAAAAACATCGAAATAAATTTGCTCTTCCATTACCACATGGTATCATACATACATACATAGAGTCACGCCTCTTTCCCATAGGGGTAGGCAGAGACCACATCTTTCCACTTGCTACGATCCTGACTCACATCTTTAGCTTTCTCTACTTTCATTAGTGTTTTCATACAAGCTCGTAAAGGAACAAAAGGCGGACTAAATGCTGAAAGCATTCTCTGCCAGTCAACCTTTGGGCAGTGAGTTAACGACGAAGGCGGTTACAAAGAATTGTATAATACATAATACTTATTAAATATACCAACAAACATACCTACAAATATACACGTATACAAACATAAACACACACACATAATATAGACATATAAGTACCATATATATACCTATACACACACACATAAATATATATCGCCTACGTCAACTATTACCGGCTTGCCCATTCACACTCGCCTCATAAATCTGTTTCTATAATCTTATTTCATCCATCCTCTCTACATATCCAAACCATCTAAGCATACATTTCTATATTTTGTCACTACATCTTCCACCACACCGCAACTTTTTCTTACTCTTTTACTCCAGCTATACTTTACTATACTAACTACAGATTTTATAATGACTTCGTACCCCCGTCTTTACGCATACACCTGTAGCACTGTAGTATTTCCTGCGCAGTTGATAACCTCCAACAGTATTCGGTAGTTGTCGCTGTGGTAGAAAATCGGCCTAGAGGACATTTTAAGACTTATAGTTTTACCAATGACTTAACATCACCAACTATTCATCGTGGGTTGGCGGCGAGCTTGTAGAATATTCTACCACCTCATGTCATCCCGTAGGTTATATATGTATTTTTTTTATTTATGTGTATGTAATACTAACGGAAATTCCAAAAAAACACCTAGCACTCCGTTGGATGACGGAATAACTGTCTCAAATATGCCAGACCTTTTTTTTATGGGGAAACACCTAACGGATACTATACCCGCCCGGTACTAAATACCCGGGACAAGGACTAAAACCCCATGGTGTTCCCACGGGAACGCTTACGCACTTATCCGCGGCCCCACCGGCGCCGGCGGCTTTTGGCAACCCCTCTTCCGGAGAGGGAAATGCTTCCCGAAATAAGCTCGACCTAAACTATCCAAATAAAAATCAGAAATGGCGGATACTCCAGACGCCAAATTACCTGCCAAGCGTGCAATGGACTGAGTGAACCATCATGGTTTGGCAGATATTGTGCCTATGTTAATGGCTGCGCCAGTTCTGGTGGTCTGTGAATGTCTCCTACCAGTAATAGGAGATAGATTCTTTATATAATATTATTCGCGTCGATGAAACTTCTATAAAGGGATATTAATTCTAAATACAAAATATTTTAAGATTTTTTAAAAATAATTATTTTTTAAAAATAATAAATTTTTCTTTACAGTAATAATGCACCAGTAGAGGGAGCAAACCACTCCTTACAACAAGAGTATATTTCTCTTCTCAAAACATTAACATAGATCAAATAAAATTTATGTATACCATTCCGATTATGTAATATCAAACAATAACAATATTACAGTTTTAGTACTTGATCTTCAAAAGACAGCCAAATATGTTGCAGAGCATCTTCGGCCACTTGAAATTTGTTTCAAAGTGTTCGTGGAATCGACTTCAATATGCTAATGGAATATACAAACTGGAATTCATGAATATCTGGAAAAGAATTTATCACAAATTCACCAGTTCACAATTCCGATTCATCCGATTTAGTCTTTTTTACGAAAAATATATTTTATCGACAATTAATTTTTATATAATTATAATTTTCAGATGGCATATTTTTATGGGGACTAACACGTGAGTTCGAGATATCATTTCTACTCAATTTTCGCTACGTGCTACATGTGAGGCGAGCTAATATAACCGGTTTAAACCATTTTCGAACACAAGAATTTTTAATTTTGTCGATTAAAGCCAGTACCAGTCAACGTTATAGTTTTTTTTTTATCTGGGCGGTTTAAGCGGTTTTCATTTAAGCCCTTTTGTTTAAAAACTTTATGCCACGATACTTTATAGAATTTTCTACGTAAGTTGAAATGTTTGAAAAATTGAATGACAATATGGAATATATCTTATCGTTTTAAATAATAAAACTTTTGTAACATTTCCAAACCCACATCCACAGTTCATCAATCTTCCAAGTTTACAAATACACGGTGTATTTGTAAACTTGGAAGATGTAAACTTCCAAGTTTTTTCCAACTTGTAAACTAAGACCACGATTGTTCAGCCGTTGTCGCTCCAATAAACGAATATGATTGTCATTTCTTTTCGACTCTCTTCATCTACCGTACTTAAACGGCAACGTTCTTTTACGCTTCTGTTTTAAATTAATTTACTGTGGTATTTTATATTAGTATATTATGTCAAATTTAAAATATTTCGAAGTCATGTGCAGTCCGCCAACCCGCATTGGAGCAGCGTGCCGGATTCTTCCTAGCTCCATAACCCTCTCAGAAATGGCCTGTGCAGCAGTGGGACATTTATAGGCTGAAACTTTACTTTTTTACTTTTTTTATATCAAATTATATATTTCCGTATGGTGGCGGCATTAGTTAATCTACCACCCCAGTTTCATCTCATGGGTGTTATAACAGTAGACTAAGGCAATGCCTTGAAAATAACATGGCGGCGCTCTTTGATAATATGTAAGACACACATAATTAGACTGAAACTATAATATATATTAACATGTATAATATGTATTATGACGCCATCTACCCTCCGTAAAGAACGTAAACAACTTCAACCGAAAGCTGCCGTGCATATTAGAATATATTGTCAACAGTTGGGGAAAAATGATCTTCAAAATGGCATATTTAACATTTATTTTGATATAATATTAAGGAAGATATTTCATACCTTAAAAAAATTACCTTTGAGAAATAATATACATGGATTCTTAAATCGTCGTTCGTCGTTTCAGCCTATCACAAGTCCACTGCTGAACATAGGCCTCCTCCATAGATAGCCACAAAAGTTTGTAGCTCTCATATTGGACGGGTTTTGCCATAGTTGCCACGCTTGCCAGGCGGGTTGGCAACCGCAGTTTATTTATTCAGATGTTCCAGGAAGATGCTGCTGCCCATCTCTTGGTTATAATTTCCCTCTGTCGACTTTTACGACACCCACGGGATGGAATGGGGTGGTAGATTCTCTTAGGCCGCTACCACACGGCATTCTTAAATAAACAAGATTAATTTTATTCCACAGCATTTTTTCCACAAAAATTTGTAGTAAATAAGACAAAGTTGTTTGTATAATTTTGTACAATAAAACATATACTGATTATCTAGAAGATGACATCTATGATGTGGTTAATAAAAATGAGGACATACATAATAATATATATATATATATATATATATATATATATATTGCATAACCTGACGACACGAGCATAAAATGAAAGAAATTCTTACCTTAACCTTTCAATATATATTTGAAAACCTTTTTATGTACACAAGAACATAAAATAGTTTATTAAAAAAAGTGATCTTCATAATGTAAATACCAGGAACAAGCACAAATTAATAATGCCAGTTACTCGACTTTTAAGGATCAGTAGAAAGTGCACAAATTCTTTCAATAAGTAAGTTCATTTTTTTTATTTAACAAAGACTTAATAAGTTATTGTAATATTAAACTATACATCAATGATGATAACCCCTGGGAATGAGGTGATCTATTTCTACATCTTCATAATACTGTAAATTAACATTAATTTTAAAATGTAATTCATTCATTATGATGTAAATAATCTGTTGATTAAAATAACTTTACAATAAAATTATTCAATTAAATATTTCGAAGACATGTGAAGTCCGCCAACCCGCATTGGAGCAGCGTGGCGGATTTTTCAAAACCCTCTCAGAAATGAGAGGAGGCCTGTGCTCAGTAGTGGGACATTTATAGGCTGAAACTTTACTTTTTTTTAACTTAACAATTAATTTTAAAATGTAGTTCATTAATTATGATGTAAATAATCTGTTGATTAAAATAACTGTACAATAATATTATTCAATTAAATATTTCGAAAACATGTGAAGTCCGCCAACCCGCATTGGAGCAGCGTGGCGGATTTTTCAAAACCCTCTCAGAAATGAGAGGAGGCCTGTGCTCAGTAATGGGACATTTATAGGCTGAAACTTTACTTTTTTTTTAAATTAACAATTATTTAAAAAGTGCACGGTTACCTCACTAAACATTTAATGTTAAACACTTGTAAAAAAGTAACAAAATGACATTGGTTTCACGAAAATTATCGACTCTTAAACTGAAACAACACTAAAAGGAACACGGAGAGAATTTAATGAACGATGCCTAGAATTTTAAGTCAATAAAGGGATACTTCCGATTGAACGACGAAACCTTTTTCAGTTGATTGAGGCAAAAATTAGAAACGAGTGACAGGAATTCATTATGTGTACTATATATATTTTACTGGTGGTAGGATTCCTATGCAGGAGTCCGTCTAGATAGGTACCACCCCAGGGCCAGTTATTCTGCCGTGAAGCAGTAGTGTGCAAACATTACTGTGTTTCGGTTTGAAGGGCACTGTGAGCTAGCGTAATCACTGGGCATATGAGACTTAAGGACCTATGTCTCAGAGTGATGGGCACAGTGTAGTGTCACACAGAAATCTTCTGGGTGACACAGCATTTGTTATGGGCAGACGTTGCACTTACCATCAGGTGAACGTTTTGCTCGTTTCATCACTTTATGCAATAAAAAAAAATATATAACTATTTATTCATCTCTAATAAACAATTTATTGAATCTTAATAGAAACAGTAAAATTGACGCAGTTTTTTTTAAAATTTTGAAAATCGTTCCTAATAAAATAGTCTAAATGTGTTTAGTAATTTTGAAGAGATGTGGCGTTAATAAATATACAAATGTCGATGATGTCTGTTTCGTTTATCTTATGTTTTTTATGGAAGAGAGTGACGAGACGAGCAATGCCTTAAGCTTATGGTAAGTAACAAATGCTGTGTCAGTCAGAACATTTCCGTCTCCCACAACACTGCGCTCGTCACCCTGAGACGTCAGTTTTAAGTATCATATGCCCAGTAATTACTAGCGATCAGCGCCCTTCTAACCGAAACTTACTGTGTTTCGGTTGATAAACTACCGCTTCGATACGTCCGCTACTAGAAGAACTGCTGCTTGCAAATCCTAACACTAACGACATTATAACTATAAAGACTTACAATGTTCCGAAATGATAATTTATACAAGTAAGTAGGAACTTTTAAATTTAGTGCGTTTATAATTACACTTATAAAGTGTAAAACGGCTTGATACCAAGAAACTATTTGTAAAATTACAAAAGCACATTTATTTTTATTTTATTGGATAAAGTGATGAAACGAGCAAAACTTCACCTGATGGTAAGTGCAACGTCTGCCCATAACAAATGCTGTGTCACCCAGAAAATTTTTGTGTGACACCACACTGTGCCCATCACCCGGAGACATCAGTTCTTAAGTCTCATATGCCCAGTGATTACGCTAGCTCACAGTGCCCTTCAAACCGAAACACAGTAATGATTGCACACTACTTCCTTCACGGCAGAATAACTGGCCCTGGGGTGGGACCTATCTAGACGGATTCCTGCATAGGAATCCTACCACCAGTAAAAAAACATTAAGATAGTTAAATCAAATTCTCAAATGAATTCCAAAAAGCTGTTCCCTCAACGTCGGTAATACAAAAATATACACTAGAGAACAAGGTTGTAAATATTCCATTTAGTGAATGGGGAACAGTCGTAAAAATATATAACAAGACTTTGCGACACAAGGTCGGCTATGAAATAAGTCACTGAAAAACATCTAAGAGAATTCATGAGATCGTTTTTATTTCCCATCTTTGTTTTCTTTTTTAAAGGGTTAAAAAATAATCAGTACTACTTACGAAGAATAAGTGTATGTTCATACCACCAATGATTTCTAATCGGATCGCGATTTTGGTTTTCATATCATAATCATAATCCTAAGTCGATAGGTGTCCGTCCGCAAACTAGAATAGCACCTACCTCTTTCCTACCGAGGTGTCGTAAGACGCGACTAAGGTATTATACGAACAGCCTTCACTCGTGCAGAAAAACACTATTATATGTAATGCTGTCACTCTCGTGGGAGCGCAATGGAGAGTCTTTTTTTTTTCTTACCGAAATGGCTTCAACGTAGTTCGCCACCGGACACGACTCGTTCCCTGCGAGGTTGAAAATTGGGCTACGTGAGTCGACTCTACTTACCCCTTGTATATAAAATAAGCGTGAATGTATGTATGTATATAATCATAATCTTTGTTTTCAAGAATATTTATTGTACAGTTTAATTCTATAGCATCCAACACACTCGGCCTTAGAGGCATGCAAACATTACAAATAATTATTTATTATAATTATAATGGCTCGTTGAGTGATATAACCAAGGCTTACCGCTGAGTGCACATGCCCACCAAACATGCGACGCGGTCGGTGAGATAAGATTTAACAGCTCTAATCCCATCACTGTTACCCGGTGTAGAAACGGACGTGATAGCCGTGGTAGCTTAGGGGCCTGGTGCTCGCCTTTAATTCTATAGTGAGCGAGTAACCTGGGTTCGATCCCCGGTGCCAGCACCTCTAAATTGTTCTACGGTTTTAAGCGCTGATTTACCACGTACTTAGCGGTGAAGGAAAACATCGTGAGGAAACTTGCATGTCCGAGGAATAGAAATATTTCGGGGACATGGGAAGTCCGCCAATCCGCATTGGAGCAGCGTGGCGGATTCTTCCTAGCTAAAAAACCCTCTCAGAAAGTGTTAAAGAATTGATCCACAGAATGATAGCATTTAGTGATTAGAATATTTAATAATATTTTCTTAAATAAATTAAAACAAAAGGCGTCTACATAAGAGCAAAGATATCAGCCTTCGCAAGTAAACACGAGTACCTGTGTTAGTTCCTTAACGTCATTTTGTACACAATTGTAACACACTTTGGAATGTTTGGTGAAGTAATCTAGTTACGGAGTAGAAAAACTGTGGCTACAGGAAGCTGGTGGTAGGACTTATTTACTAGTTGTAGAATTCTTTACGAGAATCTGCCGTTCAACGGTAGTATGCAAACGTTACTGTGTTTTGGTTGAAAAGCACTGATACCTAGTGCTCAGCAGTAGGACATTTATAGGCTGAAACTTTACTATTACTTTTTTACTGATTTTGACAAAATCTAAAAAACTATAGAAATTATAGGCTATGCTGTGGATAAACGTGTTACGCGCGGCTTTCATTTGCAATTTGGGCATAATTTTTTTACTTCATGGCAGTTTAAATATCTCTCTTAATGTATACAAATAAATAAAATTAAGTAACAAGTAACATTAAACCTCGCAATGACGACCGCGTGGCCTAGTGGTCAGAGTACCTGACTTCTAAGCCGCGGGTCCTGGGTTCGAATCCCAGCCGGAGCCAACATTTGTGCTAAAATATAAATTGTTGGTTTTCGGGTCTGGTTGTGTTGTGATTGTCCCCGTGTTTCTGACACTGAACCCTAACCTAACTCCGATCTTATCGCATCGGCGTTACATCGGGCGCGGGTAGGTTGCGACGAGTGAGTGCCTCTGTGTTTGCGCTTACACTTGTGGCACTATAATATCTCCTGCGCAGTTGATGGCTCTCGACAGTAGTCGGAAGTTGTCGCCGTGGTCGAAATCGGCCACGAGAACATCACATCATAAACCTCGTACCAAAACTGTTTTCTATTGGTGGGCTTCGAATTATTCCCACATTATGAAATCCATGAATACGTTTGACGTTTAAGCTGAACTGTTTTATTTAACGTAAAAGTTAAAAAAAATCGTGTCGTATAAATTATCACCGCTGAAATAAATTCCCCAACCAAATCTTGCTTAGCTTACCGAGGCCGCTTCATTCTCCCTACCCTGTTGATAGACTCATATATCTGTGGGCATGAGCTCGGTTATTGCGAGCGTTAGGTAGACACGTGACTGATGGTGCGTTGTTTGTTTCGGATTCTGCTCCGTAAATGTAAATATAATTTATAGCCACGGCCCTGTCTCGCTTTTTTAAAATATAATATTATCTTTACAAAAACGTTGGTACACAGGGAGACAGAACCGTGGTAGCTAAGAGAAGATAAATATAAATGTAATGGGTAAGAAGTAGGTGTAATAAGTAATACATTAAACTTTCAATCACATCAATTATATATCACAATAGTTAATTATATTATTACCAACCATTAAACATTTTTTTTATTGTATAAAGTGACGAAACGAGCAAAACGTTCACCTGATGGTAAGTGCAACGTCTGCCCATAACAAATGCTATGTCACCCAGATTATTTCTGTGTGACACCACACTGCGCCCGTCACCCTGCGACATCAGTTCTTAAGCCTCAAATGCCCAGTGTTAAATCCAGAATACCACCCCCAAAACAACCAAAGAGAACTGCAAAATGCATTACTAGGAGAGTGGCAGAGCTTGTCTCAAGATACAATAGATAACATAATTCGCAGCATGCCCATAAGGATGGAAACCTTGGTTAGAGCACGAGGGGGAAACACACGTTATTAGTCTTTCATTTATTTAATGTTAAAATCTTAGTAATTTTTTTATTTTTTATTTTTAAAAAAACGAAGCCCCACAGTAGAATTTTCTCCTGTATCGTGGGTGCGTTTTACAAACATACATTTCACATGCACAACACAACCAGACCCGAAAAGCAACAATTTGTGTTTTTGCACCAATGTTACTTCCGGCTGGGAATCGAACACAGGACCGGTGGCGCAGAAGTCACCTACGCTAACCACTACGCCACACGGTTGTCGTTTTTAATTTACAACATTGTTTGTGTTCCCACAAAATAGAGAAAAACGTGTTTTTTTTTTTAATAAAATTTCATTATTTTGATTATTTTTAATAAAATTACATTAAAAACTTCAAAAAGTCGATGTAAAAAGATGTTTATCAGTTTGTTACTTCATGTCTGATTATTATTTGTTTTAACGTACACGTAATTTCTATACTCTGCCTTTATTTAACGTTCCGCTAATTGTGCCGGTGTGTATATTTTTTACAATACCGGAGGCACCTCAATACAAATTCCCCTCGATGTGTCGCATTTCGAATTCTGCTCTGTACAAAACTACCACTTGCAAACATCTATATAAATAAACTTAAAAATACTTATCAAAAAAATCGACAGCTAACAAATGATTGTTTGCTGAACGCTGCCGTTGATTCCCAGGTAATAAATCCCTTGATTGATGAACAGAAGTTTTCTGTTAAAAGATGCTGGCACTAGTTACGTCGCTCTGACGAAATTGATCCTATACTATGAAAACAGTGTAGTGGTTCTGTGAAAGCGGATGGTGTAATTGTTTGAGCGCTCATTTATCAATCAGTGAATTGCGTGTTGTAGTATTAACAGCGCCCAATACACTGGACTCTTTGTTGTGTAAGAACGAGATTTCGTCAACCTTAGCATTGAATATTATATAAGCTTTAAATATGTTAAAATAATCAGTTGTAAGCTACCAGCTGTACGCTCACTTAACTCATCATCATCATCATTTTAGCCTATCACTAGTCCACTGGTGAACATAGGCCTCCTTCATAGATTGCCACAAAGGTTTGTAGTTCTCATTTTGGGGGATTTTGCCATAGTTGCCACGCTTGGCAGGCGGATTGGCAACCGCAGTTTATTTATTCAGATGTTCCAGGAAGATGCTGCTGCCCGTCTTCTGGCTTTAATTTTCCCTGTGTCGACATTTACGACACCCACGGGGTGAGACGGGGTGGTAGATTCTCTTAAACCGCTACTACACGGCGGCTTAAGAGAATCAATTAACTCACTGTAGCATATATTTAACAGATTTTGGTTGTTTTGGTAAGTGCAACGTCTGCCCATAACAAATGTTGTGTCATCCAGAACATTACTGTGTAACACCACACTCGTCACTCTGAGACATCAGTTCTTAACCCTCTTATGCCTTGTAGTTACACTAGCTACACGTAGCAGTGCTCTTTAAATCGAAACAATAATTTTCGCACACTGCTGCTTGATGGCAGAATAACTGGCACTGCGGTGGTGCCCGACTAGATAGATTGCGGCGTAGGAGTCCGTCTACCACCTGTAGATAAAAAAAATGCAAAACTTCGTTCTAATTGTTTCACACTTTAGTGATACTTGTAGGATATAAATTTACTGTCGGTAGGATTCCTATGCAGGAATCCGTCTTGGTAGTTACTACAGGTTTTAATAAATTAATAATGTAGTATCTCTAAGACGAAATAATAGTATTCTTCGTTTCGTTTTAACTGGATCTGGATTTGTAGGAATTGTATATATCAATGTCACCACATGTCACCGCATTTCTGTACACATCTAAAGTCCGTCAGACATTTTTTTTGTCAGTATATTTTCAACTGCGATTGTTCGTATGTACTATGGTATTTAGAACTTTGATTTAAAAAAATTAAGTTGGCTATTTTATTAATTTCATAAACTTTAAAAACGCTTCGCCGCTTTTATATTCTCAGTGGACAGTTATATTGTAAACTCAACTAAATACTCATTTCAGATATCTTTTAAATGACTTTCATAGACTTTGTAATTGGCAGGAAGTAGTGCATTGTGGAGGATTTTCCTTAAAGGAATGTGTACTTGTTGGGAACTAATTTGCATACGTGCACTACAAAGGAAACGCGTATTAAGAAACGGTAATGGTTTTCTTGTGGGTGGGGTAATTTGCTTTAAAATATCTTAAACTTAATAATACGCGCAACACTTATTATACGAGTACCACTACAACATAAAAGTAAAAAAGTAAAGTAAAGTTTCATCCTATAAATGTCACACTGCTGAGCCCAGGCCTCCTCTCATTTCTGAGAGGGTTTGAAGCTAGGAAGAATCCGACGCGCTGCTCCAATGCGGGTTGGCGGACTGCATTTGTTTTCGAAATTTTACCTGATGTACTGAGTACCTGAATCCTACGCTGCGGGTCTGCGTTCGAATCCTAGCTGGAGTTAACATACGTAAAAACACAAATTGTTGGTTTTCGACTCATTTCAGTCTGTCACTAGTCCACTGTTGATTGCCACAAAAGCTTGTAGCTCTCATTTTGGGGGAGTTTTCCTATAGTTGCCAAGCTTGGCAGGCGCGTTGGAAAACGCAGTTTATTTATTCAGATGTTCCAGGAAGATGCTCCTGGTTTTATTATCCCTCTGCCGACTTTTACACCCACAGGATGAGATGGGATGGTAGATTCTCTAAACCGCCTCTATACGGTTAAAACCATAGAACAGAACTTGTTTTTGCTGTTCTATGGTAAAACACACTTACAATACAGGAGCAGTCCTGGTGTGGTGCATAATTTTTTTTTTTTTTTATTTATTAAAAGTGACGGAGCAAGCAAACTGTTCACCTGATTGTAAGTGTAACGTCTGCCCATAACAAATGCTGCGTCACCCAGAAAATGACTGTGTGACACCACACTTCGCCCGTCACACTGGGACATCAGTTCTTAAGTCTCATATGCCCAGTGATTACGCTAGCTCTCAAAGCCCTTCAAACCGAAACACAGTAATGTTTGCATACTACTGCTTCAAGCCGAGCCTTTGCTTTGAACTGCTTTGAGCCGTGGTAGCTCAGGGGCTAGGCGCTCGCTTTAAATTTCATAGTACGCGAGTGACCTGGGTTCGATTCCCGGTGCCGGCACCACTATAATTTTTAATTGCAATTTTAAGTGCTGATTTACCACGTGCTCGGCGGTGAAAGAAAACATCGTGAGGAAACCTGCATGTCTGAGGAATAAAAAATATTTCGAAGACATGTGAAGTCCGCCAACCCGCATTGGAGCATCGTGGCGGATTCTTCCTAGCTCCAAAACCCTCTCAGAAATGTGAGGAGGCCTGTGCTCAGTAGTGGGACATTTATAGGCTGAAACTTTACTTTTTTTTTACTTACTACTGCTTCACGGCTGAATAACTGTCCCTGGGGTGGTACCTACCTAGACGGAATCCTGCATAGGAATCTTACCACCAGTAGAAAGCTTACATGCTCTGAGAAGACCTGTTGAATTATTACAAAGTTACACAAATAGCAGTCACATCGTGCAGTTGGTTACTTGCAATGCTTCCTTAATATTGTAATACTGGTGGTAGGATTCCTATGCTGGAATCCGTCTAGGTAGGTACCACCCCAGGGCCAGTTATTCAGCCGTGAAGCAGTAGAGTGCAAACATTACTGTGTTTCGGTTTGTAGGGCACTGAGAGCTAGCGTAATCACTGGAGATGTGAGACCTAAGAACTTATGGCTCAGGGTGATGGACACACTGTGATCTCACACAGAAATTTTCTGGGTGAAACAGCATTTGCTATGGGCAGACGTGGCACTTACCATCAGGTGAACGTATTGCTCGTTTCATCACATTATCCAATAATATATATATATAATAAGCTTAAGGGCACATACATTTCTTAATATGTTTGCTATAAAGCTTATTTCAATAACGGTATAAATGTGGTCTCTGCCAACCCCTTATATGAGAAATAGGTGTGTTTGTATGCATATATGTAAGGACAACATACGTACCCTCACCATGGGCGCAAGGAATATGATAAATCATCTCTAGCAAGGCTATCACTGGACTATGTCGTCTTCGTAAACACATACTTTATTTTCGAGAAGTCTGTTACCTGTTTGTATTTACTGAGTTTGTCAAAAATTTAAAGGAAATCTGTCTAAGCTTTCCCTTAAGTTTTTGACAAGCTCGGTAAAATACCAATAAGTCTGAGAACTTTATTTGCAATTTTTTTTTAAGTGTATGTATTTTATAAATATATTCTTGTTACATCTGTATATTCTGTGTCCTAAGGATAAGCAAGCTGAAATGTCAATAGCCGGCCGCATAGCTCGTAGAACCGATAACCGTTGAGGAAGAAAGGTTCTAGAGTGGCAACCACGTACCGGCAACCGTGTAGGGCGACCTCCCACTAGTTATAGCGACGAACTGCACGGTTTTGCGGGAAGTCGATGGATGCAGGTGACTCAGGACCGTGTTTTGTGGCTATCTATGGGGGCCTATGTTCAACAGCGGACTAAGATAGGCTGAAATGATGACAATGATCCTGTTTAAAGCAGCGGTGCATTAATTTTTCATCGAGAGAGTTTAACTGCTTAAGATAATTTTTATTTTCTTTTTAATATCGGACACAATCCCGCTTATCCGTCGTATCTTCGTGATGGATTTACCTTTGTCCATTCCCCGAACTCCTTTTGCAGATCGCATATGAAAACCGTCTTAACATTTCCAGCCTTTAGAGGTAATTCCTACTCCCACTCTTCCTCTGTATAGGCAGTTAGACTTTAGAATGAACTTCCTCCTGTAATCCGCGAGGCTAAGTTTAGGATTTCTTTAAAAAACTTATTAAAGATTATTATTTCTTTCCATATTCCCACGATAAATAATTATTTGTATGAGAATGTTTTTATATCATATGTAGGTGTATTTGTTTGGCGTTGTTAGGAACCCAGATGCAGACATCGAACAAATGTGGCTATCGATGCGTATAAATGGGTATGACCTGGCGATAGGAACGGCCTACAGGCCACAGTGGGTAAACATTGACACATTTATTGATGCTTTGACTGAATCGGTTGCATACTTTTCGAAATACGATTACATTGTCTTGCTTGGTGACTTCAACATTGATTTACTAAATATCTCTAATAGTAACGTAATTAAATTTACATGTTTTCTCCAACATATGGACCTAAGCCAGATAGTTACGGAACCAACTCATTTCTCGGCTGATAATGAGACGCTTATTGATCTAGTGTGCACCAACGCAAATGTTAGGAATGTTGCTGTTAATAAAATAACGGCTTCTTTTGGTCATGCTATGATCAATGTTGAGCTGCAGTTGAAAAGGGTCAAACTGCACCCCATAACTGTCAGCTTAAGACCGATCAAAAATATCGACTTAAATGAGTTTGACAAAGAGCTAAACGCTATGGATTGGGAGTCAGTTTCCGGAACATCTGGTGTTGATAACATGGTTGATAGATTCAATTTTCTGCTATTAACTCTTTTTGACAAATTTGCTCCGATCAAAACTTTTAGAATAAATTATAAAAACGCACTTCCTTGGGTAACTGATATCTGTAAGCTCATGATAAACGAGCGCAACATCGCTTACGAGAAGTACAAAAAGTCTAATTCAGAAAGATGATGATAAAATATATTTTAAGGAACTCAAAAAATTGGTTGAAACTAGTATTGCCAGTGAAAAGAGAGCTTATTTTAATTGTCATTTAAATTCTCAAATCGACAATAGTAAATCATTTTGGAAAAATTTAAAGCAAAAAATTTTAGTAAATCCCGGTAAAAGTGATGTCCTCCCAGCTTGCTTTGATAACCCAAATATCATTAATGCTCATTTTTTAAATATTCCTTATGACCATAAAGTTACAATTTCACAGTTAATTTTTTATGAATTCTATAAATATAGTAATAACATTTTTCAGTTGAAAGTAGTCGATGAGCATGATGTATTAAAGTATATAACTTCCATAAAATCGAACTCTCTAGGATGTGATGGAGTTAGTAAGGATATGATTTTGCTTACACTTCCACGCACTTTAACAGCCATAACGGCTATTATAAACGAGTCTATTCGAACAGCTACTGTTCCATGCAAGTGGAAGGAAGCGCTGGTCACCCCATTACCTAAAAATGACATTCCTACCGAACTTAAAGACCTAAAGCCAATAAGCATCCTACCTTTTTTGTCTAAAGTATTAGAAAAGGCCGTCTATACCCAGTTAAGTAGTTATATGGAAGTTAACAATATCTTGCCCTTGTTTCAGTCCGGCTTTCGGAAGGGTCGCGGAACTATGACAACTCTGTTGGATATAGTCGATAATATTCTTGCTGAACAAGATGTAGGACGTGGGACAATTCTTACACTTCTTGACTTTTCTCGTGCATTCGATAGTATAAATACTAACCTCCTATTAGCTAAGTTATCTTACTATGGTCTGGATTGTCAGTCGGTTAAGTGGTTTGATAGCTATTTAAGCAATCGTTCTCAGTTGGTTAAGTTGCTGAGGGATAATGGCTCCAACTCTTTTTCTGATCCGCTAACAGTAGATCGCGGCGTACCACAAGGTTCTCTTCTAGGACCACTATTATTTATTATTTATGCAACAGATCTTGCAGAAGTGATTAGTCATTGCAAATTCCACTGCTACGCAGATGACGTTCAGCTATATATATCCGATGTCCCTAGCAACATCTGTCAGGCAGTGTCAAAAATGAATGAAGATCTGAACAGAATAGCGGAGTGGTCAGAGAGGAATTCACTTATGCTTAACCCCCTGAAATCTAAATATATAATAATAGGCACTAAAACTCAGATAGCAAAAATTTTAAACAATAATCCTGTCATGAAAATAATGGGTCAAGATATCCACCGTGTAGATGAAGCTAGGAATTTAGGTATTACATTTGACAGCTGTTTACGTTTCGAGACACATGTGATGAACTTGGTACGTTCTTGCTTTTATCGGCTCAAAATAATTTACAAAATACGATATCTCCTCTGTACTGAGGTTAGGATTGCACTATGCGAGTCGCTTATATTGTCTAGGCTCAATTATGGAGACGTTATCTTTGGTCCGCGCCTGCTTGAAAGAACAAGACGTATGATACAAAGGGTTCAGAATGCTTGTTATAGGTTTTGCTATGACATTCCCTCACGCAGTCACATTTCCCCACATTTAAACAAAGCCTCTTTTAAAACATTCGCATCTGTCATCTCCACCTACTTCCGGTTGAACAAGTTGCAAATTGGCGCTAGTAGGAGCGATTGTCAGTAAGAATTAGTCAATTGAGTAACTTATTGATTATTTCAACCGGAAATAATAAATCAAAAGTAATCGATCTCCCACACGGCCATTCTGACGAGCAGCATACCAACGCTCACGAAATCATAACTAAAGAACTTGTATTAATCATACAATTATCACTTACTTCAACATCTAAAGTCATAAATGATCAGAATGTAATTTTACTACAACTTTCATTAAAACAAACCAAATCACATGGCTTATCAAATAAAATTAACCAAATCACATGGCTTTTCAATTGAAACAAACGAAATCACATATTAGTTTAAACTAAGGTACGAGTACCTATACCAATAGAAATAACTTACGCCAAATCACATGGCATCTTAAAGTAAACCAAATCACATGGTTCAAGCCAAATCACATGGCATCTGAAAGTAAACCAAATCACATGGTTCAAGCCAAATCACATGGCATCTTAAAGTAAACCAAATCACATGGTTCAAGCCAAATCACATGGCACTGGTAACAACCAAATCACATGGTTGAGGTCAAGTCACATGACCGATATACTCACCAGCCAAATCACATGGCTACATTTTCGTAATTATCAAAAATACCAGTATGCACTGGCCAGGCGCCTTTTAGCATTCAAGACAATCAAGAAAATCCAAATTTTCACAATACATTCACTAATGGGCAGGTACGAGTATTTACTCCTACCTCTAAGGAATCAAAAAGTTCATTTCCCATCTCGGAGGACATTAATCGTACATTGTCATGAGAAACATACAATTCATTACCAGTATCATATACTTTTATAGTGTATCGATCGTTATCATGAACTTGCGTTATGACGCATGGACCTCGAAATTTGCTATCTGAAGCAGTTTGTTGATGTGTTTGTCTTAATATATATCGACGACGTAATTATTCATTCCGAAACAGTAGAACAAGGTCTTGAGTATTTAGAAAAAGTTTTCGACGCTTTGCAAAAAACTGGATTTTCTTTAAATATTAAAAAATGTAAATTCTTGCAAACAGATTGAATATTTAGGTAGGATTGTCTCCAACGGTCAAGTGAGGCCTAGTCCAGGTAAAGTCCATGCACTTCTTAACTCCCCTGTCCCCATAACCGTCAAGCAGGTTCGACAATTTTGCGGTTTGGCTGGATACTTTCGGAAATTTATTCCAAATTTCTCCCTTATCATGATACCTTTGTACAATTTGACGCGTAATAATTCTAAATGGGATTGGACTTCTGAGCATCATTCTGCTAGAAGTAAGATTCTTAATCATTTAGCTTCAGAACCGATTCTTACTTTGTCTGATGCATCAAAATTTTGTGAACTGTAGTTCACAAAATTTTTCTGAACACACAATTTTGTGAACTGTAGTTCACAAAATTTTTCAGTATGTATACTGATGCCAGTTCTGTAGGGTTAGGAGCTGTTCTCTTTCAGAGACACGAGCAAGCACTAAAGGTGATAGAATATTCACCACTCTGGTTTCTCTTCATCATCGTTCGCTGTCCAAGCCGCCCGACTATGGAATGCGCTGCCTGAAAATCTAAGACAACCCTCCAGCAAATACGCATTCAAAAAGAAACTCTTTGCTCATATTTCTTAATTTATAAATCTTATCCTAACAATGATCATCATCATCATCATTAGTATATAGTATCCTTGTTTAGAATAATATGTATTATTTATATTGTATTAGTAGTATCTATTCGTATATTGTCATATAGTATTTAGGTATGTTTATCTATGTATATGTATGTGTATATTCGTTTATTTAGTTAATAATATTATACTTATTTTAATAACCGCAATCGCTGTTTACTTACTGCCCTAAGGTTGACTGGCAGAGAATGCTTTTAGCATTAAGTCCGCCTTTTGTTCCTTTTTAATGGTTCAATAAAGAATAAATAAATAAATAAATAATATTTTAGCATGCGTACAACAGACACTGCAAGACGTTACCACTCTTACGAGTTGGAAACGTTAGCTGTGGTGCGGGCTATCAAACATTTTAGACACTATCTTCTTGGTAGGCAATTTAAAGTTATTACCGACTGTAATTCGTTGAAAGCGTCACGCAATAAAAAATAATTACTTCCCCGTGTGCACAGATGGTGGGCTTATTTACAGTCTTTTGATTTTGAGATAGAGTATAGAAAAGGTGAGCGTATCCCTTACGCCGATTTTTTTAGCCGTAACCCTACAACTCTAAACATAAATAACTTTGAAAACTATAACGATTGGCTAGAAGTGGAACAAAACAACGATCCTGAAACCAAAAATATAATTGAATCAATTAAAAATAACACTATAGATAAAAATTTAGTCTCTAGTTATGTCCTTCTGAATAACTTGTTGTATCGCATTTTTTGTACTAAATATAACAAAGAAAAAAAATGTCTGCCAAAATCTTATCGCTGGCACCTTATTCAACTATATCATGATTCACTTAAGCATTTCGGCTGGGAAAAAACTTTAAATAAAATTCGAGAACAATTTTGGTTTCCAAATATGTCCAAATGTGTCCGCAAATATGTAGATAATTGTATCACGTGTAAAATTAATAAGAGCCAATCTGGATCGAGGCAAATTTCTCTTCATCCAATTGATAAACACAGCGTTCTCTTCCATACTGTACACATGGACACGACAGGAAAATTAAGTGGTAATAAACCCACCAAACAATATGCTGTCGTCTTTATCGATGGTTTTTCTAAATTTTGTTTTATGAAACCTGTAAACAACCTCACGGCAAATTTCGAGGTCCATGCGTCATAACGCAAGTTCATGACGCATGGACCTCGAAATTTGCTATCCCATTTATTTATTGCTCGCGGATTCTGTTTCACTAAAACCACATCACCAGCTTTAAATGGAACTATTTTAGCTTTTGTCTTGTCAAATTGTTGTTTTAGAGCTAAAGCCTTTTCATTTATATTTCTTTTAGCTTCGTTACGACAAGTCTCAAGGTCCAAGCGCTCAATATCTTTCAGAATAGCTGTAATTGCCGGAGGTGACTGATTGCAACCTGTAAGAAGTTAGAAAGGTGTATGACCAGTAGTTTTGTTAAATGTACAATTCATGGCGAGCTGTACCTCACCAACAGCATCCCTCCAACCTCTCTTGGTCGTGTTCTCTACTATAGTAAAACAGTCTGTCAGAACCTTCATCACACGCTCCACCTGTCCATTTGCTCGACTCACACCACTAGCTATAAAATGCAACTCTATTGCCCAATGATCACAAAAAGCTGTAAACTCTTTACCTGTATAGGAAGCCGCCTGAACACAGACAATTCGCTTTGGAGTTCCAAAAACGTAAATAAAGTCCTTTAGGCAATTTACAGTAGCTATAGCCGTGAGGTTGTTTACAGGTTTCATAAAACAAAATTTAGAAAAACCATCGATAAAGACGACAGCATATTGTTTGGTGGGTTTATTACCACTTAATTTTCCTGTCGTGTCCATGTGTACAGTATGGAAGGGAACGCTGTGTTTATCAATTGGATGAAGAGAAATTTGCCTCGATCCAGATTGGCTCTTATTAATTTTACACTTGATACAATTATCTACATATTGCGGACACATTTGGACATATTTGGAAACCAAAATTGTTCTCGAATTTTATTTAAAGTTTTTTCCCAGCCGAAATGCTTAAGTGAATCATGATATAGTTGAATAAGGTGCCAGCGATAAGATTTTGGCAGACATTTTTTTTCTTTGTTATATTTAGTACAAAAAATGCGATACAACAAGTTATTCAGAAGGACATAACTAGAGACTAAATTTTTATCTATAGTGTTATTTTTAATTGATTCAATTATATTTTTGGTTTCAGAATCGTTGTTTTGTTCCACTTCTAGCCAATCGTTATAGTTTTCAAAGTTATTTATGTTTAGAGTTGTAGGGTTACGGCTAAAAAAATCGGCGTAAGGGATACGCTCACCTTTTCTATACTCTATCTCAAAATCAAAAGACTGTAAATAAGCCCACCATCTGTGCACACGGGGAAGTAATTATTTTTTATTGCGTGACGCTTTCAACGAATTACAGTCGGTAATAACTTTAAATTGCTTACCAAGAAGATAGCATCTAAAATGTTTGATAGCCCGCACCACAGCTAACGTTTCCAACTCGTAAGAGTGGTAACGTCTTTCAGTGCGTGTTGTACGCATGCTAAAATATTCTATCACCTTTAGTGCTTGCTCGTGTCTCTGAAAGAGAACAGCTCCTAACCCTACAGAACTGGCATCAGTATACATACTGAAAAATTTTGTGAACTACAGTTCACAAAATTTTGATGCATCAAACAAAGTAAGAATCGGTTCTGAAGCTAAATGATTAAGAATCTTACTTCTAGCAGAATGATGCTCAGAAGTCCAATCCCATTTAGAATTATTACGCGTCAAATTGTACAAAGGTATCATGATAAGGGAGAAATTTGGAATAAATTTCCGAAAGTATCCAGCCAAACCGCAAAATTGTCGAACCTGCTTGACGGTTGTGGGGACAGGGGAGTTAAGAAGTGCATGGACTTTACCTGGACTAGGCCTCACTTGACCGTTGGAGACAATCCAACCTAAATATTCAATCTGTTTGCAAGAATTTACATTTTTTAATATTTAAAGAAAATCCAGTTTTTTGCAAAGCGTCGAAAACTTTTTCTAAATACTCAAGACCTTGTTATACTGTTTCGGAATGAATAATTACGTCGTCGATATATATTAAGACAAACACATCAACAAACTGCTTCAGGGCTGCATTTATGGCCCTTTGAAATACTGAGGGTGCATTACAGAGGCCAAAAGGCATACGTAAAAATTCAAATTGCTCATCTGGTGTGACAAACGCAGTCTTTTCAATTGAATCTCTGGCTACAGAGATTTGATGGAAACCAGCAGCCATATCAAGCACAGTAAAGTAGTTCGCCTTCGATAGTTTACTGATGTGGTCGTCAATCAACGGCAGTGGGTGATGATCACGAATGGTGTTGCTATTTAATTATCTATAATGAACACACATACGGTCACTGCCATCCTTTTTACGTACCAACAAAATTGGACTTGCAAACGGGGACTGGCTATCCCTAATGATATTGTTATCTTTGAGATCTTTAATAAGCGATTTAACGTGCTCACGTTTGGCAGGAGCAAGGCGATAAGGTCGTCTTTGAACAATACGATCAGGGTTCTTCAATCGAATATGCAACTCACCAGTAGTAACCTGTGTAACAGCGTTACCAGAAGTAAACATGGCGGATCGTGAACTTAAAATGTTACGAAACTTGTTTTGGAATTCTGGGGATATTTCTTTATTAATGTCAACTGATTTCGGGTCATAATTTTGAATAGAGTTAATGCCATAAGAATTACGAGATACGATAATACTATCCTTCGAAAAGTTTACTTCTATTCCGGGAAGCTCAAAGAGGTTCTGACCTATTAGCATGTCATATTGAATAAAACCATCAGGAACCAGTCGGAATTCTAATTCTAAATACAAACTTTCTATACTGACAGTACATATTTTTTTTCGAGGTGAATAAAAAGAATTGTCCCCCACACCTCTAAGCAAGGTTGTTTCGTAATCAACTCTACCCCTAACTGAATCCCCAACGCTCTCGCGCATAAGAGAGCATTCTGCTATCTACTAAACATGCAAAAACACGACTATCAATGTGAACGGTATCACAATTATTACTGCCAACTAACAGAGTATTGACCTTAGCTGATTTTTCATCCTTAGACTTTTTATTTAAACGTTGGAAACAATTTACTGAAGTATGCCCTTGTTTTTTGCAAAAGGTACAAAAAATTTCTTTACGTTTGTTTTCTTTAGATGTAGAGGCAACTTCATCCTGGATATTCAAATTAACTGGACAATCTTTCTTTAAATGCCCTAGCTTCAGACACATGTGACAGCGTTTTGCCTTACTATCCAAAGGATTTGGCTTTAAACGTTTATTTGGAATACTGTGATCAGAATATTTCGTAGATATTTTTCTTTTATAGGAATTAAGACTTTGAATCAACTGAGGTAAGTTTTTAGGTGTGAGTCTCAACAAATCAGAACACATGCGGAAATCCGACATACCGAAAATAACAGCCTCCACCAAACGTTGCTCAGTCATCTCCACACCAATCACCTTCTTTGCTCGTTCCCACTTTCTAGTGGCGTATTCAGCGAGGTTCTTGGCTTGATCACTGGTCTACTCCATGAAAGCCACCAAGTCATCTTAGTACCGCGCCTCGTCTGCAAAAGTTTCAATAAGCATGCACTTGAGTTCTATCCATGTAGTTAATACAGTATAGTTCCAGCGAGCCCATTCAGAGGCCCGACCGCGTAAGTGTTTCCTTGATAAGTTTAAAGTTTCTTTATCAGAAAGTTCGAATTCAGTTTTTAAATCGTCAATATTTTTACACCAAGTTTGAATTGTGTCCGTTCGATCATCAGGATCAAAAGCTGGTACATAAATATGTTCTAGACTACGCATTTTGGGAACCGGTTTAACTGGCTGAGACTTATGCATTGCACTAGTAGTAGATTCAACTAACTGATCCATCATTTGTTTCATCATATATTTCACAACATCCATTGGAACGAAACCTGGCCTTGTATCCTGGACGCCGCTGGTGCTAGCAGACCCGGTGTCTTCATTATCCGTAGGCTGCACTGTTGGTTGAGACCTCAATGGCCGTCCAAGGATCGGTGAATCACTAACAGCAGCTCTCGGCAACGGTGGCGACATGGTTTCGTCAGGGACACGCTGTGCAGTACTCTCTTCCGCGTCCATGATATATTCCTGAAACTGACAACATATGGGCGTAGTTTTGCAACAACAGTTGTACGGATCCCACTTCTGATGTGGGAGAAAATAGGAATTAAACTCACATCAATTTGATTCAACAATAATAATTTAATAATATAACAATCATTTTATTAATTGTAAGCATAATGACCACAAAACCACTAAAAGCATGATTAAGTACAAGATTACACGTTTTTACATTACTAGTGAATATTAAGAACCAATTACATAACAATTATACGAAAACTATGTAATAAAAGCGATATTACCTGACGCCAAGGCAGTTCAGAGCACCAACGTGCCGTGTTCACCGTCGAACAACTTCTGATCCACCGAAACACTAACCGCGTGCTTTTAAAACATTCGCATCTGTCATCTCCACCTACTTCCGGTTGAACAAGTTGCAAATTGGCGCTAGTGGGAGCGATTGTCAGTAAGAATTAGTCAATTGAGTAACTTATTGATTATTTCAACCGGAAATAATAAATCAAAAGTAATCGATCTCCCACATACATTTATGTATAAAAATGTATGAATGTACGTGTCATGTCAAGTAATCCAGTGTCAGGCCTGCTGAAAGAAATTTCTAAATGAAATAAGCTTTGTACTAAATTTCTTCAAACTGTTTTCTTTGTAACCATTGTTTGTGTGTGTACGTACATAAATTATTTAATAAAAAATAAATAATATACGGCCAGCTTAAAAGCGAACCGGGATTAGCAAAATAAATAAACGCTGCAGAAAATGAATAGCACGTCCCGGCGCGGCGGTAGAAGCGCAGTCCACGAGTGCTAATCTCATAAATATGCAACTAACCACTGCGACTAAAAGCCGAGCCAGTGCATAATGTTTACACTACGGTATGAAACCGCAACTGCGATCGACTCATAACACTTGTTAACTTATTCTGTCATATACTGTGTAGAGTACAGCGTTTATTTATTATTTATTTCATAAAGGTGATGGAACGAACAAATCGTTCACCTGATGGTAAGTGTAACGTCTGCCCATAACAAATGCTGTGTCACCCAGAAAATTACTGTGTGATACCACACTGCGCCCGTCACCCTGAGACATCAGTTCTTAAGTCTCGTATGCCTAGTGATTACGCTAGCTCTCAGTGCCCTTCAAACCGAAACACAGTAATGTTTGCACACTACTGCTTCACGGCAGAATAACTGGCCCTGGGGTGGTACCTACCTAGACGGATTCCTGCATAGGAATCCCACCAGTGCGTTGCGAATTATTATTTGATTGATTAATATTTTTTTTATTGGACAGTGTGACGAAACAAGTACAACAAATGCCTATGTCACTGAGAACATTTCTGTGTGACACTTCTGCGCCCGTCACCCTGAGGCATCAGTTACAAAGTCTCATATGCCCTGTGATTACACTAGCTCTCAGAGCCCTTCAAACCGAAACACTAATTTCGCATACTACTGCTTCACCGCAGATTTTTTTTATTATTATTTAATAAAAGTGACGTAACGAGCAAAACGTTCACCTGATGGTAAGTGCAACGTCTACCCGAAGTGTGGCACCACCATGCGCCCGTCACCCATATCAATAACTGGACCGGGGGTGGTACCTACCTAGACGGATTCCTGCATAGGAATCCTACCACCAATAATATTATACAATTTATTTTTATTACATTGGCAGTTTTGAGGGTGTGGTTGTTTCGTTGTTGTATATTATGTATTGTAGGTAGAATTATTATAAAATTATTGTTATTATTGAAGAATTATTAAAACAGTCTTTGATCAAAATGGCGTTTTACTACATGTTGACAGCGGTCGGCAGAAAACGCACGGGTGGCTCGCACGATCGTTTTGTAAACTCGCCCTTTAAAATAGAATGAACGAATCGTTTTCGCCGTTGTGACCCATTCGTCCGTGCGGTTCTCGAGACCCAGCTCGTTAGATTCGTTTAATCGCAAACGACACATCTAATTTCCATAAAGCACGATGGTACAAGCACGACCACAGACCATCCACCATCAGACCAGTGACGGGTATCACTGGTGTGATATATTCAGGGTTATTCTGTCATCTGTTAGAAGCTTCTAGAATGAAGAAAAGTAAGTTACTTTGCTAAGATCCGCATGCAAAATATAAAAATGGTGTATATTACCTAGTTTTTTGAAGTGCACCACCCGCCCTCCCTCAGTAGCGTGCACAAGCAAACTAACACCGCCACCAGGAACCGCCACCAGGTACCCTCTACACTACAATACCACCACTAGATAATATACACCACTGAAGTCGAGAACACGACACGTGTTTCGCCCCAAAACGAGGCATTATCAAGCGTAATAGACTCTACGACAGACGGCCGCCGAGTGAGCGGCGCGGTCAAAGAGCTGCCTATTTATACTACAGGTGACGCAAACGGCCCCCACCTACGACATTGCGATTACAATATCGTGATAGCGACCGCTTGCTCACACAATCCACCACCCGAATTACATAAGCAGCCGTTTGCGACCGAATTGATAGCAAACGACTACTTAGAGTATATTTAAACTTTAAGTACTGGATTTAAAGATATTTAAAAGTGGTGAATTCGAGACGTTTGTTTGTTCATTCAGCAGTGCAATGTTATTATTTTTATTTTTAATTATTTCTAATTGTTCCAGCACACACAGCCGAAGCCCCTTGTCGCAAATATGTAGGACTTTAAATGTGTGGTCGCTAGTCAGGTTATGCCCAGTTTCCAAAAGATGTTTTGCGAAGTGTGATCTGTCGGGATTGCAATTTCTGTACGCGGCCAAATGCTCCTTGTATCGGGTATCGAAATTGCGACCAGTCTGACCCACGTAAACGGCGCTGCATTCACTGCAAACAAGTCTATAAACGCCGGATTTTTGGCGTTCATCAATTTTGTCTTTGACGTTACAAGCCCCACTCAGCGAATTGCTTGTCCTGAACGCAACGTAAATATCGTTACGCCTAAGAGTCCTTGCTATTCTCTCAGATACAGGACCCAAGTAGGTCAAACTGCTCACATATCGTCGAACACTTCGGGATGTAGCCGCGTACAGATCTTTGCGAACTATATGAATTTGTTTCTTTTTTATAATGGTGTTAATAATATTTTTTGAATAACCGTTAGAGACCGCAATCTGATAGATGATTTGGAGCTCCTTGGCATAATTATCCTTATTCAGAGGTAAGGGTCTAACGGTTATTCAAAAAATATTATTAACACCATTATAAAAAAGAAACAAATTCATATAGTTCGCAAAGATCTGTACGCGGCTACATCCCGAAGTGTTCGACGATATGTGAGCAGTTTGACCTACTTGGGTCCTGTATCTGAGAGAATAGCAAGGACTCTTAGGCGTAACGATATTTACGTTGCGTTCAGGACAAGCAATTCGCTGAGTGGGGCTTGTAACGTCAAAGACAAAATTGATGAACGCCAAAAATCCGGCGTTTATAGACTTGTTTGCAGTGAATGCAGCGCCGTTTACGTGGGTCAGACTGGTCGCAATTTCGATACCCGATACAAGGAGCATTTGGCCGCGTACAGAAATTGCAATCCCGACAGATCACACTTCGCAAAACATCTTTTGGAAACTGGGCATAACCTGACTAGCGACCACACATTTAAAGTCCTACATATTTGCGACAAGGGGCTTCGGCTGTGTGTGCTGGAACAATTAGAAATAATTAAAAATAAAAATAATAACATTGCACTGCTGAATGAACAAACAAACGTCTCGAATTCACCACTTTTAAATATCTTTAAATCCAGTACTTAAAGTTTAAATATACTCTAAGTAGTCGTTTGCTATCAATTCGGTCGCAAACGGCTGCTTATGTAATTCGGGTGGTGGATTGTGTGAGCAAGCGGTCGCTATCACGATATTGTAATCGCAATGTCGTAGGTGGGGGCCGTTTGCGTCACCTGTAGTATAAATAGGCAGCTCTTTGACCGCGCCGCTCACTCGGCGGCCGTCTGTCGTAGAGTCTATTACGCTTGATAATGCCTCGTTTTGGGGCGAAACACGTGTCGTGTTCTCGACTTCAGTGGTGTATATTATCTAGTGGTGGTATTGTAGTGTAGAGGGTACCTGGTGGCGGTTCCTGGTGGCGGTGTTAGTTTGCTTGTGCACGCTACTGAGGGAGGGCGGGTGGTGCACTTCAAAAAACTAGGTAATATACACCATTTTTATATTTTGCATGCGGATCTTAGCAAAGTAACTTACTTTTCTTCATTATAATGGATTTCCGCAAAGTAACGCCTGATTCTATTAACTAGAAGCTTCTAGAGTTTTCTGTGAAGCAGTAATGTACAAACATTACTGGGTTTTGGTCTGAAGGGTACTGAGAGCTAATGAAATCACTCCTTCCTAAGTCTCATACGCCCGTATGAGACTTAGGAACTGACATTTCAGGGTCACGGGCGCAGTGAGTGCCACATAGAAATTTTCGGGTGACACAGCATTGTGGACGTTGTAGTTAACTTCAGGTGAACGTTTTGCTCGTCTCGTTTATTTCTCCAAAAGAAAAAAATAGTAGTTGTTACACACGCAAGAATGTATAAGTATATATAAATATGTACTTATAATATATATTAAAATAATATTATTAAAATATATGGAGATAATTTGAAATTTCATAAATAATGACGTTGGCTAGAATACGACTTCAGAAACGACTCCTACTAGTAACCATATTGTTTTATTAATTTGATAATACCCAGCCAATATTTTTTTATCCATCGTCAAATAACATCACATTTTCCATTCATATCAGCGCCCTCTTTGCCCTGATTTTACTGTCCAACATTTTAACAATAATTGCCCGAGATAAAATCAGTGTTGTCCCCATTTCAAGTAATTTTACGGCAGCCATGAATAATTCATCAGGACGAAATCGGACAAAATCACCGACGAAGTTTTATGTAGCTTTATATTGACCTAAATATCAATCATATATCGTTAATTAATGAAATTAAGGAAAAAAAATAGCATTATTCATTTTTAAATAATTTTTTTAGTTTATTTTTGCGATCCGTTTTATGTCACGGAATTTGTTGTTTTTGATACAAAATGTGATTATCTGCGTATACAAAAAGTTGATCATGCAAAACAGGCATCATTTTCAGGTGAATATATTCGTAATTTCTAATAGATTTTAAAGTATTTTAACTTCTGAAAACTATTTGTAACGAAGTCCTATTTAATTACACACCCACACACACTGACACAAACACACACCCACCTATATTGTCTAGTTTATTTTTTATTTTATTTTTTTCTCTATAAATAGTAAACAGTTAATTGTCCGAACGACGAGCGCCTGGTAATCTGTAAGACAGGGCAACCTAGTACGGATAGCAGTCTCTCACAAAGTAATGTTTATATATTGTACCTTACATACTGTAATTTGATTATTTTTTTGTAACTTTGTGAAAGAGAAATAAATATTATTTTTATTATTATTTTTATAATTTACAATGACGAAAACAAAAAAAAAAACAAAGTTTATTTCCGCTTGGAAAATTAAACTGAACTTTGTCTGCCACTTAATTTTGAAATACTGGAAGACTTTGGAAAACTGTCAATAAAAATGTGCATAGCAGCTTTGTGAATACTAGAATAGAACTACTGCAAATTTTATAGCAAATCCACCTTTATGATATTTTTGAAATGATTTCTTTGAAGCCACTTTTATTGTGAAAAGCATGTTTTTAAAAAACGTTTATCATGTTTACTTTTTATGCATTGCCCTGCAAGATAACGGTGTCCGGTTTCTTCATACCATACATCCATTCACGCTTTTTTCCCGTTGCGGTAGGCAGAGACCGTAGTCTACTTTTCGCCCGACCACACGTTCGTTCGGTAAACGAAACGGGACGGATGGTGAACCACGTCGCCACCATTTCGGTACGAGTTTAAATTCTTGCTCCTCATTGCGGTCCCACGAGTAGTAAGGGAAGATGTCACCCAAAAGGTGCCCCGCATGCTTGGGTAAGGCTAAGGCAGAAAGATACGTAATATCTGTCAATTATATGATAACTTTACTAAGATTAAATTAAAACGTACTCGTACATTAAGAATATGCTGCTAAGCGAAACTATTGCTAAGTAATGGTACCAGAGGCTTGCGATTGCTCCATTAAATTAACCATATTTCGACTTCATCTCCAATTATGAAAACAATATTCTGAACTCGCAGAAACAACTGGTAGTCCGGAACTGTACATAATCACTACTATCGTACTTTTAATAGAGAATCGCTTTTCGCATTGTTACTATTTTCTTTTAAAACCGCTGAATGAAATGGAATGAAGCGTTTACTGCTGTATAGCTTAGTTCTTCGATAAGCTAAGCTGTATGTAAAATTTAATGCAATAAAATCGTAGAGTTCCAAATACTTCGGTTTTGGCTAAAGTTAAGCTTCAGTATATAAATACAGTAGTATGAATTCAAAACTAAATCCATGAACGTAATGATTTTTATCTCTTTAATAAAAAATCAAAATAATCAATTTAACTGTTGCTATTAATGTGAAGTGCGATAAAATGTTATAAGACCAACTAAAAAGATGTTTACGTAGAAATATTATTGAGTATTATAGAAATTGCTAGAAGCTTATATCATTAAACTGCATTTGATAAACTTAACGTCTTTAAAATTCTTTCAGCATTTCGTCCTCGCAAGAACTTTTGCCGCAAGTTCAAACATATTGCGATTCCCTTGAATTCGCTTGCTATGTAGTATGGAGAGGCATTACGCATGCAGATTAGTTTCCAACAAGAGGGAACATCTGAAGAAAATGTTCTGCAATACACTTTGAACTAATTACCGCGGAATTGAGACTGGAAATTTCTAACTTGCGTTCATTTAAATGGAATTAGCGTAGGCCGTGTGGCGGCGCTGAGAAAATACCCCCATCACATCCCGTGAATATCGTACTAAGGGTTGCTTGGTAAACCTTATAGGGCAAATCTTCTTATAGGTAGCGGAATTATCATTTGGAAAATTTCAGACAAAATTCACATACTGATAATGGACTCATTCAATTAGAAAGAAGAAAGAAAGAAAGAAATAATTTTTATTTGCTGCTTTAATCTGGTGGTAGGATTCCTATGCAGGAATCCGTCTAGGTAGGTACCACCCCAGGGCCAGTTATTCTGCCGTGAAGCAGTAGTGTGTAAACATTACTGTGGTTCGGTTTGAAGGGCACTGAGAGCTAGCGTCATCACTGGGCATATGAGACTTAAGAACTGATGTCTCAGGGTGACGGGCGCATTGTGGTGTCACACTGTTCTGGGTGACACAGCATTTGTTATGGGCAGACGTTGCACTTATCATCAGGTGAACGTTTTGCTCGTTCAGTCACTTTATTTAAATATATAGACTGTTTCTGAACATTGAAAAGCCATGTTTTATAATTATTTCTAAAATTGGCCTAGGTACGTACCACCCCAGGGCCAGTTTTTCTGCCGTGAAGCAGTAGTGTGCAAGCATTACTGTGTATATTTTACTTAAGAACTGATGTCTCAGGGTGACGGGTGCAGTGTGGTGTCATACAGAAATGTTCTGGGTGACTTAGCGTTTGTTATGGGCAGACGTTGTACTTACCAACAGGTGAACGTTTTGCTCGTTCCGTTACTTTTATCAAATAAAAAAATACATATATGTTTCTTGTATTTTCTAACACTTTCAACGTTTATAGTTGAACCTGGCATCATGTATTTTGTTTTGGTTGAATGAAATACTGTACGTATTACGCTCTGACCATGTAGCTATACGCTCAAGATCAGCATTGAGCTTTGAAATGGAGTCTTGAATGTTACCTGACCTAAATGAAACGTATAATTAATTGAGTGTCGTCGGCATAAACGTGATTTTAATTATGTTTAATTTATATGTATAATTAGGTGGGCACTATAAAGTATAAACAGCAATGGTCCCAATATTGACCCCCGAGGAACACCACTCACTATCTGCTTGCAATTTGATACCATTTTTATACCATCGTCGATTTGAACTTCTACGAACTGTTCACGATTGCTGACATAGCTAGTAAACCATTGTATTGCATGAAAGCTGAAACCAAAATGTGCATTTTTGATAAGAATGGTGTCAAACGCACGATAAAAACCCAGTAATACCGAAACAGTTACGTTACCAGCATCTTACGCAGTCAGTATATCATCAATAACCGTAGTAAGAGCTGTAGCAGCACCTCTGTGTTTTTGAAATCTTGATAGTAAGATCGGCAATAAGTTATTGGGTTCCATAAAATCTGTCAGTTGAGTGCAAACATTTTTTTCTACAAACCTTATATAGGCAAGATAAAATACTAATTGGTCTAAGATCACTTAGTTCAGCAGAGTTACTTTTTTGGGAATCGGTTTTACACAAGCAGTTTTCCGTTGATACGAAAACATACCAGTTTCTATGGAAGTGTAATAAGTTTCGTAATAGGAATAATGAGACCAGCTAATGTCATGAGCAACATGCGAAATTCCATCAACACCAACAGCATTAGACTGAAGGGACCTAATTACTTTAGACACCACTCCACAACCGATCTATGAAATTCGAAGTAAGTGAGATCAGAGATTTAACGTTACACTTGCCGGGAAAATTGAGGAAGAAGGAAGGGAAAATTAATAATATAAATAAATAATATTAAAATAACTTTATTTTCCAAGTAAATCGTTAAAACTGACTGAGGTAAAACAAAAAAATCAAGACTTACTGCATCTAGAAATTATTTGTTGTATAAATACATCAAAACAAATAAAATTGTGCATGTATGGGTTTCATACAAAAATTACTAATTAGGAATAAACTTAAAAGGACTTTATATAAAAAAACCCGAAGCTTACCGCGAGTAATATAGGAAAATTAAGTACAATAACGCATAACCAAAAAGTCTAACTTAATAGTAGTAATCATAGCATATTTGCATCCCAATCTTATTCGCCAAAATTACCCTTTCAAACTAGGTTGAAGGTAATGCACAAGTTACAGGAAAACTTCCGCAGTGCTGTCGAGTAATTGTAAAGTTCTTTCAAATATTCTAGCTACGTAAATTTTCATTTTAGAAGTTTTATAAATATACAGTTTCAAAAGCCACAAAATATGTACACGAACTATACCGTGATACAGCGTATAAAAAAAAGGAAAGTTTCAGCCTATGTCCCGCTGCTCCAATGCGGGTTCGCGGACTGCACATGTCTTCGAAAAATATTTTTTACTTCTCAGACATGCAGGTTTCCTAACGATGTTTACCTTTACCGACTAGCACGTGGTAAAAAAGGAAAATAAAGTAAAGTTTCAGCCTATAAATGTCCCACTGCTGAGAACAGGCCTCCTCTCATTTCTGAGAGGGTTTTGGAGCTAGGAAGAATCCGCCACGCTGCTCCAATGCGGGTTGGCGGACCGCACATGTCTTCGAAAAATCTTTTTTACTTCTCAGACATGCAGGTTTCCTCACGATGTTTTCCTTCACCGACTAGCACGTGGTAAATCAGCACTTAAAATTGGTTTTAGTGGTGCCGGCGCCGGGAATCGAACCCAGGTCACTCGTGTACCATGATATTTAAAGCGAGTGCCTAGCCCCTGCGCTACCACGGCGTATGCAAATACAGCGTATGCGCAAATTTTATATGATAAAATATTGTTATCATAAATAATATAATGATATGGTCTTATCGTTCCTATAGCATATGTATTCATCCGATTGCGACAAAGCTTGTAGCTTTTGTTTTTTTTTTTGGTACTTGAGTGAAATCAATGATCGTATAATCTAAATATTTTGTACTTGCTAATATGTCTGTTTTGCTTAAAGAAATGTATCTGCTATAGTTAATAGAATCAGGCGTTACTTTGCGGAAATCCATTATAATGAAGGAAAGTAAGTTACTTTGCTAAGATCCGCATGCAAAATATATACGACAGACGGCCGCCTGTCGTAGAGTCTATGACGCTTGGTAATGCCTCGTTTTGGGGCGAAACACGTGTCGTGTTCTCGACTTCAGTGGTGTATATTATCTAGTGGTAGTATTGTAGTGGTTGGTGGAGGGTACCTGGTGGCGGTTCCTGGTGGCGGTGTTAGTTTGCTTGTGCACGCTACTGAGGGAGGGCGGGCGGTGCTCTTCAAAAAACTAGGTAATATACACCATTTTTATATTTTGCATGCGGATCTTAGCAAAGTAACTTACTTTCCTTCATTAAAATGTATCTGCTGCAAACGAATTAATAAAATTAAAGAGGCAATGCGAGCCGAGTATTAGCTAGTAACTACTATTTACTGAATGAACGGTTAACTAAATTAGATACCAGGAGCCTTGTTGCATGATTTCAAGCGTGGCAACTATAGCAATTTCATAATGATTTCTTACATTTACGCGAACACTACACATTTAAATGAAACTAATTTTACGGATTTTATCGCGTTTATTTTGTTATATATATATATATATATATAACCAGACATTTCGAGTGCTTTACAGCACCCATGGTCACGGGGGGACTAAACTCCGACTAAAATCCGTAAAATTAGTTTCATTTAAATGTATAGCAATTTCACCCCAAAAATGAGAGCTACAAACTGTTGTAGCAATCTGTGGGGAGGCATATGTTCAGCAGTGGACTAGTGATAGGCTGAAATGATGAAATTAGTAGATAAGAATTCCGCATTGCTACAGATGTAACTGAAAGGTTGTTAATTAGCAACATAAATGCACATTTAAAAACATAACAAATTTGCTCTTTAACATATTTATATCAGAACGAAGAGTACGTAATGGTAATAAAATAGTTACACTCGTTAGACAGTTTGCGAAACAAGTTTCGAGTTTACCATATTCTACGTAAGTTGAAATGTTATTTACCAACATTACATATGTAAACCAGTTTATAACTGTTACACTAGTCAAAGAGAAATTTCCGTAAGACTGATACAACCATAAAATCTACAGCCACCCGATGAATTTTGTTCTACAAAATTTTGTTCTTTTACAAAAATAAATTAATCAGTCGAGTCAAATAACATTTAAGCGTTATTTCTAAATAAATTGGCCGATCGGTGTCCGGCAGAGTAGAGTAGCACCTACCCCTTTCCTCCTAGCGAGGTGTCGTAAGAGGCTGACTGAGGTATTGTACGGACAGCCTTTACTCGTGCAAAATAACACCCTAATATGCAATGACATCACTATATTGCTCGAGAAAGAGCTATGGGAAGTATTTTTTTTAACTCATACCAAATGGCGTTGACGTGGTTCGCCATCCGTCACGTCACGTTTCCTACGGGCGCGAAAAGTGGACTACATTTGTGGTGTCTGCCTACTCATTATATGGGCAAAAGGCGTGACTGTATTTATGTATTCTAGCTAAATTCGTATTAAAATGTTCATAAAATACAGGAGTCATCAATTTAATTTTCATGAGTATTTACTGCAGTGGTAGGTGTAGGTGGTGGTAGGTGGTAGTAGTAGGTAGGAAGTATTGGACGCTCGTCTTAAATAATAGAACGCGAGTAACCAGAGATTAATTTCTGGTGCCTTAACCTCTAAAATTTTTTGGCAATTTTAAGTGTTGATTTACCACGTGCTCAGCGGTGAACGAACATCGTAAAAACCTGCATGTCTGAGAAGTAAAAATATTTCAAGGATATGTGAAGTCCACTATCGCATTGGAACAGCGTGGCAGACTCTCCCTGCCACCAAAACCCTCTCAAAAGAGGAGACCTGTGCTCCACAGTTGGACAATTTTAGACTATTACTTTAGTACTACATAGCTGTGGCGATGTTAGAGAACCTGCCACTCATCTGCGCGCATGGGTGTCGTAAAGTCAATTAATTCCTGCATGAATCCGCCTAGGTAGGTACCACTCCAGGGCCAGTTATTCCGCCGTGAAGCAGTAGTGTGCAAATATTACGGTGTTTCGGTTTGAAGGGGACTGAGAGCTAGTGTAATCACTAGGCATATGAGACTTAAGAACTGATGTCTCAGGGTGTCGGGCGCAGTGTGGTGTCACACAGAAATACTCTGGGTGACACAGCATTTGTTGTGGGCGGACGTTGCACTTGCCATCAGGTGAACATTTTGCTCGTTTCGTCACTTTATATAATAAAAAAAAAATACAAAATTATCCATATGTTTATAGGTTTGATGTGGTTTTATTTATAAAAAATAAGGGTACATTGTTGGAAAAAGGCGTGTGAACCGTTAGTAGCCTTGTCACAGACAAGATTACGAGTATCACGAGTAACAAGCAACTTCGCTTCATGAGGGGCACTAATAAAGAAATATAAGAACCTTTACGATCTCCTTTAGCCCGAGAGGCACTTGAGAAAGAAGTGGATTTCTTTGTCCACCTAAGCAAATTTATTTATCCATTAATTACTTTTAAAACATCAGTACATAATATTATTTACTGTTTTAACAACCGCGTGGCCTAATGGTTAGAGTAGCAAGTCGCCGGTCCCCATCTACGAATCCCATTCGGAGGCAACTTGGGCAGAAACACAAATTGTTGGTTTTGTGGTCTAGTTGTGTTGTTTGTCCTTGTGACTCTGGACACTACATCTCAGCCTAACTCTGATCTTATCGCATGACCGTTACGTCGGGGGCTAGTAGGTTGAGACGAATGAGTGCATCTGTGTTTTCGCGTACACTTGTAGCACTATAATATCTCCTGCGGAGTTAATAACTTCGGACAGAATTCGGTAGTTATCGCCTCGGTCGAAAATCATCCAGTGTAATTTTACTAATATTTTAAACTAGCGATCCGCCCCGGATATTATAAGATAAATTGGTACTTTATTTGGACAAACATCTTTTCACTAACATTTTTTGTAGCGACTTGCTCATCGGCGGTCAGGTAAGATTAAGTTACTAAAATAATGTTTTATTTATGGGAACATAAGCCATGAAAGTTTAGTGGCTCAGAGCTTCCTTGTAAACAATATTTGATTTCGTGTTAGCAAAATAAACGCTAGAAAATAAAGAAAAAAAGAAAAAATTAAAAAATAAAGCTGGTGTTAGCAAAAGATCCGTCTAGGTAGGAACCACCCCAGGGCCAGTTATTCTGCCGTGAAGCAGTAGTGTGCAAACATTACTGTGTTTCGGTCTGAAGGGCACTCAGAGCTAGCGTAATCACTGGGCATATGAGACTTAAGAACTTATGTCTCAGGGTGACGGGCGCAGTGTGGTGCTACACAGAAATATTCTGAGTAAAACAGCATCTGTTATGGGAAAACGTTGCACTTACCATCAGGTGAACGTCTTGCTCGTCTCGAAACTTTATCAAATAAAAAAAAAATGAAACCGGGCAGCGCGCCGTTCGAGACCGGGGCCGCTGTATTTATTATAAAGCGTTAAAAATATATACTCGTAATTAAAATTACACACCAATGTTCAATTGTTTCGAGTTTACAAAAAATAAAATGAGCAGGTAGGTAATTACGATAAAAATTAAATTTTTTCTCCCTAAAATATTAGTATAGATAAGTAAGTATAGTTTTACTGGTGGTAGGGTTCCTATGCAGGAATCCGTCTAGGTAGGTACCACCGCAGGGTCAGTTAGTCTGCCGTGAAGCAGTAGTGTGCAAACATTAATTTGTTTCAGTTTGAAGGGCACTGTGAGCTGGCATAATCACAGTGTGTATGAGAATTAAGAACTTATGTCTCAGGGTGATGGACACAGTGTGGTGTCACACAGAAATATTCTGTGACACACCACATTTGTTATGGGCAGACGCTGCACTTATCATCAGGTAAGCGTTTGCTCGTTCCATCACTTATCCATTTTTTTTTTAAATCCCAATTATGATGTCTGTTAATATATATATACTTACTTATCGATGAATTCAAGTTTTTGAATAGAAAACTCGTCAACAACGACCCAGCTGCACTTAGCAATACTTGCAGACAAAGAGGATTCGTAAGTAACAAAAAGATTAAAACGACTAGTGTAATTTCCTACGCTATCTGTGGACGGAGGCTATCCCGTATCCGTTATACCAAGCCGCCTTTGTAGTGGTCTTGCTGGATATAAATGTGTCTCCAGTCTCTTCATATACAAATGTTTTCTTTTCTCTGTGGGCTTAAAGGGTGATTTTTTAATTTTTAACCATTTTTGTATATTTTTTATGTATATGTATTTAGTATCGTTATTAGTAAATTAATGATAAAAAAAAACTATAATTAAATGAGTTTCGGAGCCAGGAAGACTTCACCATGGTCTTCTTCTTGTGGGGTTCAGTCGTGGGGTGGCGGCGTGAGACAAACTTTTACTGGTCTAGGTAGGTACTGCCCCAGGTTAGTTATTCTGCGTGAAGCAGTACTGTGCAAACATTACTGTGTTTCGGTTTCAAGGCCACTGTGAGCTAGCGTAATCACTGGTCATATGATACTTAAGAAATGATGTCTCAGGGCAATGGGCGCAGTGAACCGTCACACAGAGATGTTCGTGACACAGCATTTTCTATGGGCAGACGTTGCATTTAGCACCAGGTGAACGTTTTGCTCGTTACATCACTTTATCCAATAATGCAGGTTTCCTCACGACGTTTTCCTTCACCGCTGAGCGCCGGTGAAATCAGCACTTTAGGTTACAGAACCACTTTAAAGATAATATAATATAAGCCAGTAACACGTATGTCGACCGCATGGCGTAGTGGTTAGCGTACCTGACTTCGAGCCGATCGGTCCTGAGTTCGATTCCCAGCCGGGCCCAACATTTTGTGCAAACACTTAAAATTGTTGCTTTTCGGGTCTGGTTGTGATGTGGACGTGAAATGTGTTTTTTTTTTAAAACGCATCCACGATACAGGAGAATATCCTACCGGGGGGCAGCGTTAATTAAACAAAAAAAAACAAAAATTTAAATAAACTTATGTAATATTTGTATTAAAATGACACGATAAGCCCCAGCAGCGCTTAATCCGTTGCTACACTGACACTTCAGCCAAATCTCCTTCAATCAAGGGAGATTAAATAAGTAAACAAGCGACTGAGTCTGTAAAATCCATCTGGCTGTGCTACATACAATGGTGGCAACAGAGCGTGATTGAAGCAAGAAATTGTATAAAATATTATTGTTAGGAAAAAAATACTTTGTGAGTCAATTTTTCTTAAAAGGAGCCTAAAGATTTACGTAATCGAAATTGAACACGAAGCATAAGTTTCATTTAGGAAAAAAGTTAATTACTAAGGAGGAAAGAGAGAGATAATGTACAGATATAGATAATTCCGCGGTCATGCTAGAATATTTTTTTTGTGTTTTGTAGACTCCTATTGTCTCGAGTCTCGACTTGACGTTGACTTTTCAGCCTGTACGTACAATAGGATGAAAGACAATTAATATATAGTTTTATTCGGCTTGTCTAAATTAAGAAAAATACATACATAAGATCACGACTGTATCCCATAAGGGGTAGTCAGAGACTGGGCACTCACTGCAAAAACATGACTGCCACAATCCACGTTTCATCAAAACTATATAATACACTTGGTGTGATAGGTGGTGAGCCCATCGCCACCATGCGCTGTTGGGTGCACAGTGCAGTTTAATTCCTTCCTTTACGAGATCCATTTGATGAGATGGACTGGCAGTATTCTTTTAACGAGCCGCCACCACACGGCTCTAAGAAAAATAATAAACGGTAAAGTAGAAAAAGTAATGAAAAGTAAAGTAATGCAGCCTGTAAATGTCCCGCTGCTTAACACGGGCATCCTCCCGTGTCTGAGAGGGTTTTGAGGGTCGAGAAGAACGCTGAAAGCCTCGCTGCCCCAATGCCGGTTTGCGGACTTCACACATGTGATCGAAATATTTTCATTCCTAAGACGTGTAGCTTTTCTCACGATGGTTTTTCTTAACCGCTGAGCACGTGGTAAATCGACACCATAAATTGCAGAATAAGCTTAGAAGTGTCACCGGAGATCGAACTCAGGCCACTCGAGTACTCTGAAATTTGAGCCAAGCGCCCGGCCCCGACTCTTTATAGTAATTAAAGGAAATATCTATAACTGGCTAGATTTGATGGAGAACATTATATGCGAAAATGACACTTAATCATGAATGTTGCAATCTTGTTGATTATTTGTTTTTCGTGCCTGTGTGGTGGCGGCCTAAGAGAATCTACTACCCTGTCACATGCCGTGGATGTCGTAAAAGTCGACAGAGAGAAAATGAAAACCAGGAGATGGGCAACAAAATTTTCCTAGAACATCTGAATTGCAGATGCCAATCCGTCTGCCGTGGGTCTATATGCGTGGCAACTATGGCAAAATCTCTCCAAAATGAGAGCTACAAACTTTTGTGGCTATCTATGAGGGAGGCCTATTTTCCGCAATGGACTTGTGATAGGTTGAAATGACGACGACTACGATTTGTTCTTTATTAATAACTTCTGGATATTGTGAATCAATCCATTTTTTTTTTTAATTTCTTTATACTGAGACAAACTTTATTAATGTTCGTGTGCATGATCTTTGTATATATAAGCGATTTACCACGTATTTCTCAAATCTACAAGCCTTATTGACATGAAATTTGTCACCCAACAATCTCGTCTTAATTTGTGTCTGTATCGGCAGAGGAATATATGCTAAATTTCAAAATATAGATATTGTAATACATTTAGATCATTTTAGTGCTTAATTTACGCTCGATAGACATAGACATGATGATAGGTGTCCGGCAGAGTAGAAGAGCACCTTCCTCTTTCCTAACCGAGGTGTCCTAAGAGGCGACTGAGGTATTGTACGGACAGCCTTTGTTCGTGCAAAATAACACAATAATATTGAACTACGAGATCTTCCGTCATTTTTCCTTATCGCCTTGTACGACGTCCACAGAACTTAAGGCCCTTACCACAAAGATTAGATAATCAGTCATGTAGTTCATCATCATCATCATTATAGCCCATCACTAGTTCACTGCTGAACATAGGCATCCCCCATAGATTGCCAAAAAAGTTTGTACCTCTTATTTTGGGGGATTTTGCCAGTTGCCACGCATGACAGGCAGGTGGGCCACCGCAGTTCATTTATTAAGATGTTCAAGGAAGATGCTGATGTCCATCTGGTTTACACTCATACCCTTTCGCATACCGTGTGGTAGCGGCTTCAGAGAATCTACCACCCCTTCTCACCCCGCGGGTGTGGTAAATTTCGACGTCGAAGTGGCACCTTATGGGGGAAGCCTATGTTCAGCGGTGGACTAGTGATAGGCTGAAATGATGATGATGATAATAATAATCATTTGGTTTTAATTTTACCTCTGTCGGGTGATGTATGATGGGGTGGTAGGTTCTCTTAAGCAGCCACCACATATTTAGTTACCTTTACCATAAAACAAATAAGATGGTCTTGTCTAGTGTGTTTCCACTGGTGGTAGGATTCCTATGCAGGAATCCGTCTAGGTAGGTACCACCCCAGGGCCAGTTATTCTGCCGTGAAGCAGTAGTGTGCAAGCATTACTGTGTTTCGGTTTGAAGGGCACTGTGAGCTAGCGTAATCACTGTGCATTTGAGACTTAAGAACTGATGTCTCAGGGTGGCGGGCGCGGTGTGGTGTCGCACAGAAAAGTTCTGGGTGACACAGCATTTGTTGTGGGCGGACGTTGCACTTACCATCAGGTGAACGTTTTGCTCGTTTCGTCCCTTTACACAATAAAAAAAAAAACTTATCCCGCGACTACGACCGCCAGGATTTAGGTTTTTTTAAAAATACCGTAGAAACTATTTGATCTTCCGGAATACAAAATATTTCATATCTATCTCCAGGATGCATGCTATCTCTGTGCCGAATTTCGTCGAGATCGGTTTAACGGTTGAGCTGTAAAAAGGTAATAAACAGACAGATGGACAAAGAGATTACTTTTGCATTTTTTTATTAGTATGAATTCTCATTAACGGTTATTGCTTGTTAGAACATTTAAATCAATAAATTTCATTCATCGTTTTCAATATCAGGTACTCGGCGTCTATCCACAGGTTTATGTCCTATGTTAAAATAGATATATTCTTAGAATTCATACAAAAGCCTTCGTGTAAAATTCGTTTCATAATAGCAGCCGAGAATGAGGGTTATCGAGTGTCAGATGCAGACAACAAACAGCCTTTGAATTCAACGGTTTGTGGGTTCTGTGTCGCCTTTATATGTGTATGTACGAGTACTATGGAAAGTTCCTGAATAGTTTTTACTTGGTTCTATTGAGTATTTTGGATACAAAATTTTATTACTTGAACATATTAACTAAAAAATATACAATTAAGGAGTTCATACATTTTCCTTCTACAGTTTTGTAAATGTAAACCGAAGGGTTCTCGTGGTTAAAGGATCTGCAGCATTCGCCAAGCATGACAAAATTTTATGTCTCGTTTTAGGTCTCGATTAATATTTTGGTATATTCCATCTATCGGAGGTCATGTAATATTTTGGGTATTTCCCTTAGTTTACTTTTACTATTATTGAACCTTGGGTTGATATCAGCCGATCCTACTAGGTAAGAGGCGACTAAGAGTATGGACAGCCATTATTCATGCAGAATAACACCATAATATGCAATGCTGCCACTATACTGCTCGTGGTAACGCAATTAGAAGTAATATTTTATTTGACTAGTACAATAATGGTGGCAATGTGGTTCGCATTTAATATAACTAGTTTTATAAATTTTGTCGCGTTTTATTTTACTATTTATAATCAGTTTTCAAGCGCCTTACATCACCTGTGGTCACCGAAGGACTGTGGTGACAGACGTCTTGATGTCATAGTTAATACCTTCAGCTTTAATTTTTTTTTGGTTATATCTACACAGAATGAGCTTTCTGTGTCTTGAATTCATGCTGTAATACTACCCAACCATCTTTTTTATTGAAATTAGGATATTTCTCAATTTTTTATAGCCTCGGGAATCATCCTTGGAAGGGATCGATGTTACACGTATGGATTTGTGGCCTATCAAATCTGATGTAATGGTTGTAATGATCCAGAACATGGTCTGCAGTCTATGAGCATGTTCTGGATCATGTCACAGCATGTAAAGCGGAGTATTATCAGCTTCATTAAAATTATTTAATGCCGTTTTATGCTGACTTACATAACACGACTAAGTATCGACCGTTACGTCTCTAAAATAATTTATAACAAAAACTATATGAATCTACCACCTCATCTGCTTCCGTGGGTATCGTAAAAGGCGACAGAAAGAAATAAAATCCAGGAGATGGGCAGCAGCGTCTTCCTGGATCATTTGAATAATAAACTGCGATTGGTAACCCTCCTGCCAAGCGTTGCAACTATCCAACTATTCCCCTAAAATGAGAACAACAAAGTTTTGTGGCAATCAATGGGGGAGGTCTATGTTCAGCAGTGGACTAGTGGTAAGCTGTAATGATGATGATGTTGACTAAATCAAAGTATATTTGCTACCTTTAAATCCAGTTTAGTCACATTTATTCCAAGCCGTGGCTGAAATTCGTTATTCCAGTATAATTCTAGAGAGTCTAGCAAATTTTCAGATATAGGTATCGAGTAAAAGTTCGGTGGTTATTTAAAAAAAAGAACAATAAATACTATTGTTTTGAAGTAAACTTCGAACAGTGTTTTTTTAATATTCGACACGAACTTCTTTTTATCTGTTGACTGATATCCTGTATTAGATTTCAACCAGCGTGACGTCTACTGATTAAAAATTGAGATCACCATCTACGCTGCATACACATTTTATAGGTATGGTTCAATGAGTATTCGCGCCAATAGAGGCACTGGCTTGAATTAACGCCTTTCCGAACGAAGTAAGAATGAACTAAGAACGAACAAACTCATATGGAACACCTCCGCCAGTTATTCGACAAACTTCAAGAATACGGACGGTTATAAACACATCCAAATGTGTCTTTGGAGCAAAGGAGGTAACATTTCTTGGTTACAAGGTATCATCAGATGGATTGATACCACTAGAAACAATGGTGCAAGCCATCCAAGATTTCTCAATACCAAAGACTGTGAAGGAACTTCGGCGATTTTTAGGGATATTAAATTTTTATCGCAAATTCATCCCCGGCGCGGCAGAAACACAAGCACCTCTTCATGTCTTGTTAACTGGACGAGTGAAAGGATCCCACCCGGTAAATATCTCTGACGCAACGAAAATAGCATTTGAAAATTGCAAACGAAGCTTATGCACAGCTAGTCTTTTAGCGCATCCAGACCCAGATTCAAGACTTGCATTAGTGACTGATGCATCAAATGCCGCCATAGGTGCAGTTTTGCAACAGCTGAAGAACGGATGTTGGCAACCGTTAGGTTTCTTTTCTCGGAAGCTAAGCCAAGCTCAAAACCAACACACACAATTCACCACGGATATCCAGCATGTATCAGGAAAAGATAATGTCGTGGCGGACGCTCTATCCAGAATCGAAGAGCTAGCACTACCTGTGGACTTAGTGGCACTTGCAAAGTCACAAATAAATGACCCTGAGCTAAAGCAAATCTTGGAAAACACAACATCGTTATGCTTACGTCAGGTCACAGTACCTGGAACACAGATACAACTCTACTGTGACGATAACAACAATTCGCTCAGGCCCTACGTGACCAAACCTTTTAGACGTCAGGTTTTCGAAAGCCTACACTCCTTAAGCCACACTGGCACTAACGCAACCGTTAAATTGGTAGCACAGCGCTACGTCTGGCCTGGAATAAGGAAAGACTGCCGACAGTGGACCAAAACCTGTCACCCATGTCAGCAAACGAAGATCACGCGGCATGTATCATCGCCACTTGGTACATTCAAACTACCGCGCACAAAATTTACGTGCGTACATATAGATCTCATAGGACCACTACCTATATCAAACGAATACCGGTACTTCCTAACCGCAGTAGATCGATTTACTAGATGGCCCGAAGCAATACCGATACAGGACATAAAGGCAGAGACAGTCGCCAAAGCTCTAACATCTGGATGGATAGCACGCTTTGGATGCCCCAGTGAAGTGATCACAGACAGAGGACGTCAATTCGACTCAGAACTTTTTAAGGCTCTTTCTAGAATGGTAGGATTCCAACATAAACAGACTACAGCATATCACCCAGCCTGTAACGGAATGGTTGAGAGATTCCATAGACAGCTTAAGGCAGCAATAATCTACCACGCCAACTCGAATTCGACCGAGGCGCTTCCTCTGGTACTACTTGGTATCCGCAGTGCTGTAAAGGAAGACCTACAAGCTTCTCCTGCCGAAGTCGTATATGGCGAGCCGCTTTGATTACCGGGAGAACTACTTCACCCAACTCCACAGAGAAGCACTGATGTTACGGATTTTATGACAAGATTACGTTCAATTTTCCAGAACATCCAACCAACGCCAGCTTCACGCCATTGTAAAAAAACAACCTTCGTGTTTAAAGACCTCGCCACAGCATCCCACGTCTACCTAAGAGATGACACTGTTAAAGGATACCTACAACCTGCATACTCGGGACCACACAAAGTGCTCGACAGAGATCACAAGGTCTATAAAATTCTTGCCAGAGGCAAACCAGTAACAGTTACCATAGACAGATTGAAACCAGCTTACCTACTCGCTGATAGCAATTCCGCTCCGTCGGAACTGGATCATCCTTCTCCTGAAAATGATGGAAATATTAAGCGCACACGTTCAGAACGAGTAGTACTGGCCCCAGATTATTATCGCCCGTAGGATGGTCTCTGGGGGGGAGTGATGTGGTGGACACTAATATATTATTTGTATTTAATTTTCCCTCTGTCGACTTTTATCTAATAACATAATAACTACATACATAAGTATAAACATTATTTAGAAGAAATATATAAAATATTAAATATGTATAATTTTCTAATATAATATAAAACACAATTATTAATTATGAGCCGTGGTAGCTCAGAGCCGTGGTAGCTCAGGGGCTAGGTGCTCGCTTTTAATTTTCATAGTACGCGAGTGACCTGGGTTCGATTCCCGGTGCCGGCACCACTAAAATTGTTAATTGCAATTTTAAGTGCTGACTTACCACGTGCTCAGCGGTGAAGGAAAACATCGTGAGGAAACCTGCATGTCTGAAAAATTGAAAATATTTCGAAGACATGTGAAGTCCGCCAACCCGCATTGGAGCAGCGTGGCGGATTCTTCCTAGCTCCAAAACCCTCTCAGAAATGAGAGGAGGCCTGTGCTCAGTAGTGGGACATTTATAGGCTGAAACTTTACTTTACTTTTTTTTTTACAATTATTATAACTAAAATATGTACACGATAAGTCGTTGACAAGTCGGCAGGCCGGCGACCTATAAATTGTTACGTTAAAATGTCTCGCCTTAGAAACATTAAAACAAGAGGAATAGCAGGCAGGGTACTTGCGCGTACGTCACCGGCCGCCCTACAGTTAACCGCTGGCTTTCTCACTGTATCCGCGTCCCTTGCTCTTATAATTGTTTACGTGTTCATTTCTATTGACTTTCTCGCTGTGATCTTCTGTGCTACTATCTGTGACTTTTGCTTCCGAACTTTTTGTGAACAGTATATGTGTGCCAATATTATAAACATTGTTGGAAAATTAAACGTTGGTGAAATATCGTGAGTGTTATAATTTCATTCTCCACAACACTACATTCCTTTTAACTTTCTACATATATATTTTTTACCGAGTAGTGGCGGCTTATCCTGATGCGACGGCTTAAGAGAATCTACTACCTTATCTCATCCCATGGGTGTGGTAAAAGTCGACATAGGGAAAATTAAAACCATAAGATCAGCAGAAGCGTCCTGGAAAATCTGAATAAATAAACTGCGGTTGCCAACCCCTGCCTGCCAAGCGTGGCAACTATGGCAATATCCTCCCAAAATAAGAGCTGCAACTTTGTGGAAATCTATGGGGGAGGCCTATTTCAGCAGTGGACTAGTGATAGGCTGAAATGATGATGATGATATATTTTTTTAAAGGAATTCTTGAAAAAGAAAGATTATGGAAATTTTACAACTATGTTTCCTTAATTGAACCTGCTTGAGTGTCGCCTGTCTAATGTTAACTGCATTGAGCTGAACTGGTTGGGATGAAGTTCTATTCCTTATCGAGCATGGCTATAACTTCAAAATACTGTCGGGTATTATTAACTACACAGGATATTTTATAGTACCCCAAGAGTATGCGCAAATACTGAGGCAATAACTCGTATTTGCGCGTACTCCAACCAACCCAAAGTAACGCTCATGCAATAAGATCGGAGGTAGGCTAGGATGCAGTGTCGGAACCACGGCAACATTCATAACACAACCAGACCCGAAGACCATCAATTTAGGTTTTAGCACAAATGGTGGCTTCGGCAGAGAATCAAACCCAGGAATTGCGGCATAGAAGTTAGATACTCTGATTTAATGTCGAATCCATTACTTAACTTTCATTTTACAACTACATAGATATTATGGCATTTTGGCATATTTTATGCAATCGCAGATTTTAGTACTAGGCTCAATAACCTCAATAAAGTTCCTGTAATGAGTCGGTCTTAAGTTCACCTTCAAAATAAATAGATCTTACTGGTGGTATGAGATTATTATGCTCATAGGTCACAGAAAAGCCATCTCATAGGCAGTGTGCAATATGAATAGTTTCCAAATTCAAGAAAGAAAGCAAATATATAATACATTTAGTAAAAGAGATGAGGTAGAAATTTATAACAAACAGGAGAAAGGAAAAAAGAAAACTTACTACGACAATGTAAGATAATGGTTCCAGAGCATGCGCTTAAAGTTAGCTCTGCTGGTGCTAGTGCGAATGCTGTTTGGCAATTCGTTCCAAATTCGTACGGCCTTTGTGGTAAAAGAATTAAACAAAAAATCGGTACGACAGAAAGGCACAAAAAGAGTAGAATTATCTGCTGAATGGAGACAACGTTCTTGGGAATCACCCTAATACTGAAATTTCAAGTTCAAATATTCAGAGACAAACGGATCGTGTAAGACAGAGAATTACATAACAAGTGTTCTGAAAGACCTACGATAGCGGTGAAGTAGACATTTCAGCTGAGAACGAAAAGAGGAAATATGGTCAAATTTACGTGAACCAAAAATGAAACATACAATAATCAAGAAGACGATCAAGTTTGTTTAGAAGTTCTTGAGAAGCATCGGTTTAGCAGACGTCTGTATAATCAACTAAAGACAATGTTTGTTCAATGGCTAATGTTTGTTTTAACATTGCCTTTGTCGCGATCGGTAAGAAGTTATTAAGGCAATATAAATAACACAAAGTGTTTGTCCTTACTAACCTTCTGAACATGCAGGTGCCAACTGAGTGTACTGTCAATAATAAGCTCAAGACCTTTGACTTTTGTATGGAACAGATGTAAGAAACAGTTATATTATTAAAAGTTATAGGAATAGCGAATTCCAATCCAGCTTCGTCAAACAGCGATGACTGCCAACTATAATGGCTTGACACTTTGATGGATTTACCTCAATACCAAACCGTTTCGACCAGTCAGATATATCAGATCACAATTGAGCTCATAATCATAATAACTTCACAGATTCGTGAGACTTCAGCCTGAGTATACATTTGTAAATCATCACCATACAGATGATACGAGCAGCGAATGTAGGACGTGACGAGATTTATTTATAAAGACCGAGAACAAAAGAGGAGAGTGAATACCGCCTTGAGGAACGCCAGCAGAAAATGAACACCCATCAGAAATTATCTGACTTGCACGAACTGCCCGCTGACGCCCACGAAGATAAGACGAAAACCGCTGGACTGGTTTGACTAATGAGGAAAAGCCTAAGTGAGATAGTACAACTAAGAGATACACACAGTCCGTTGAGATTTGTCCATTTTAGTACGCAAATCTTCCGTAACTTACAAAAGAGCTGTGGTAGTACTGTGCCTAGGCCTTAACCCTGCCTGATAGTTGCCTAAAAGCGTATATTTGAGAATGTAACTAGAGATAAATAATAATATAATAATAGTCTGACTAACACAGCATTTGTTATGAGCAGACGTGCATTTAGATCAGATGATTTTTTTTCTCGTCTCATCACATAAACCAATAAAAATAAAGCATCCGTCTGTATTCGGAAGTTGTTGTCGTCGATAATCGGCCAGAAGAACGTCATCACTGTTATAATAAAATCTGATTGGATTCTACTATTCTCTTTACTCTGATGAATAAATTATAAACTATCAAAAGATGCTCACTAAGTCTAACGGAAACACGTGTATAAATTAATGTTTATGTAAATGATGTGATGAGCCTTATAGCGGCTGATCCCGTGCGACACCGACACTTCAAGACTAATCTCCATCAATCAATAGGGATTAAGTTACTAAGTGAATTCCTTAATTCCGCTGGATTACGCTATATCAGTGACTCCAAATTTTAGTTATGGAAATCATTTTGTGGCTGCTGTTATATATTCACCGTTTAGTATTAGTATTTTAGTATTCATAACAGATATGGTTATTTCGTAGAGTGGCAGATTCTCTAATGCCGCCACCACACGGCAAATCTGTTGTACGGGCCTTTTTAAAAAAAGATTTTATAGTTTCCATTATAATGAAGGAAAGTAAGTTACTTTGCTAAGATCCGCATTCAAAATATAAAAATGGTGTATATTACCTAGTTTTTTGAAGAGCACCGCCCGCCCTCCCTCTGTAACGTGCACAAGCAAACCAACACCGCCACCAGGTAACCTCCACCAACCACTACAATACTACCACTAGATAATATACACCACTGAAGTCAAGAACACGAACGTGTTTCGCCCCAAAACGAGGCATTATCAAGCGTCATAGACTCTACGACAGACGGCCACCGAGTGAGCGGCGCGGTCAAAGAGCTGCCTATTTATATTAAAGGTGACGCAAACGGCCCCCACCAACGACATTGCGATTACAATATAGTGATAGCGACCGTTTGCGACCGAATTGATAGCAAACGACTACTTCGAGAATATTTAAACTTTAAGTGTTGGATTTAAAGATATTTAAAAGTGGTGAATTCGAGAAGTTTGTTTGTTCATTCAGCAGTGCAATGTTATTATTTTTATTTTTTATGCATGTGGAATTTATGTTTGAAAAAGTCATCGACTCGAGAAATCTTAGTATAGGGCTACGTTTATTTTTAAGAAAGATGTTGGAAAATGGACAGTCAAGTAAAAACATAGCAAATTATAAAGTTCAGCTTGAATGGCCTCCAGAATAAGTTTTTCATAATTTTCATAATGTATAATATATTTTACTAACTATAAATGGTATATGTATATTTACTTTTATATACTGTTTTTCTTAAAAAGCCCATTCATTCCCATAAAATAATTAAACGTAATCTTTTTCGACATACCGTTGCCAGAAACTTTATTTGTTTCGCCCTAATCTGCAAATACATGAGATTAGGTTTATAATAGCCAGGTAAACCCAGGATTGTATCGGGCACGTGCAGGATTAGAACTAAAATGTATTCGTGTTACATTTTTTTCTTTTTTTTTTTCTTTTTACAAAACGAAGCCCCACAGTAGGATTTTCTCCTGTATCGTGGGTGCGTTTTACAAACATACATTTCACATGCACCACACAACCAGACCCGAAAAGCAACAATTTGTGTTTTTGCACAAATGTTACCTCCGGCTGGGAATCGAACCCAGGACCGGTGGCGCAGAAGTCAGGTACGCTAACCACTACGCCACGCGGTCGACATTATTATTATTTTATCAATATTTACTGGTGGTATATGCGTGTGGTAGTGATTCTACCTTAAGAGATTCTACCACCCCATCTCATCCCGTGGGTGTCGTAAAAGTCGACAGAGGGAAAATTAAACTCAGAAGATGGGCAGCAGCACGTTCCTGGAACATGAGAATTAATAAACTGCGGTTGCCAACCCACCAGCTAAGCGTGGCAACTATGGCAAAATTGCCCCCAAAATGAGAGCTACAAACTTTTGTAGCAATCTTTGGGGGAGGCCTATGTTCAGCAGTGGACTAGTGATAGGCTGAAATGATGATAATGATGACTGATGGTAGGATTACTATGGAGGAATTCAAAGGCCAGTAATTCTGTTGTGAAGCAGTAGTGTTAAAACATTGCTGTGTTCTGTGTTCATCTGAAAGGCACTGAGAGTGTAATCACTGGGCATATGAGACTTAAGAACTGATGTCACAGGGGAACGGGCGCAGTGTGGTGCCACACAATGTTCTGGATGACATACAATTTGTTGTGGGCCGACGTCGCACTTGCATCAGGTGAACAATTCGCTCGTCTTGTCACTTTCTCCTATAAAAAACCCATGTTATCTAGTTTTGGTAAAATCAAGTTTTACTTTATTTCTTTACTAGCTGATGCTCCCGACTTTGTTCGCGTGGATATATATTGTTTTTTAAATATCCCGTGGGAACTGTTTATTATTTCAGAATAAAAAGTATCCTAGGTCCGTCTCCAGGAAGCAAGCTATCTCTGTGCCAAATTTCGTCAAGATCGATTCAGCGGCTGAACCGTGAAAAGGTAACAAACAGACATAGGGACAGAGAGAGTTACTTTCGCATTTATAATATTAGTAAATAGCTTTTTCTTTATTTTTGACACCTTAAACTAAGGTCTAGAATGGGCGAATTTAATACCTCGTGGCATTCTCTGCCCGTCAACTCCTTGTAGTCTTCCGAAATTCGTCAATGAAAGGTAAGGTCTTGAAATGAAACCGCGAGCATTTCAATACTCGTATATGTAGTCATCAACAGCTCGAATCGGTGCTAAAACCAAAAAAAAAAGTATTATACACACCAATAAAAAATATGCTTAGTATTTAAATTAATTATGTTCTATTCTATTTGTTTAATATAAATACATACAGTCACGCCTTTTTCGTATAGGGTTAGACAGAGATCTCGTCCGTAACCCGCTTTTAGCCTCAGCTGGATACGTGACGCGACGGAAGGCGAAAAACGTCGCCGCCATTTTGGTGAGAGTCAAAAAATTCTTGCTTCCTGTTGCGTTCCCACGAGCATCTAGGGCAGATGTTGTCCACCCAAACAGTTCCTTGAATGGCTTAGCTTGCCTTCTGGGTCCCAGAGCAGATCGGCACGCTAACGACTAGGCCCCTAGCCTCGTATCCAGCGGCACGGCTTCTATGGCTTGACGGAGATGAAGGGAAAAGGATTAGTAAGAAAATGGACTTGGGGTAGGGAATATGGAAGTTGGGAAAGAAACTATAAGGTGTAGGGTACTACTAGGAGCAGGGGCAGACAACAGTGTCTCGGGCGGCCGGGGTCGCTGACCCGGTACTCTACTGTATTTGCCCGACAAAACAACTAGGTCAAGTATCCCTGGCACTTTTAATACATAGAAATAAAAACGAAAATGCATATAGATATTATATGTCTGTCAATAGTATTCGCAATCTCTTTACAAAATATTAGATAGCATTTAATTATATTACGTTTAGTTTTAACTATACAAAATCTAAATAAAACTACTTTTTAAGGATTTTATCGCGTTTAATTAAAAACTATTTAATTTTTTTACTGGTGGTAGGATACGTTTGCAGGAATCCGTCTAGGTAGGTGCCACCCCAGGGCCAGTTATTCTGTCGTGAAACAGTAGTGTGCAAACATTACTGTGTTTCGGTTTGAAGGGCACTGAGAGCTAGCGTAATCACTAGGCATATGCGACTTAAGAACTGATGTCTCAGGGTGACGGGCGCATTGTGGTGTCACACTGTTCCGGGTGACATAGCATTTGTTATGGGCAGACGTTGCACTTACAATTAGGTGAACGCTTTGCTCGTTCCGTCACTTTTATTAAATAAAAAAAAAATTCTAAGGTCATATTCTCATTCGACTAAAAGCAGCATCGGACTTAAAGTTAGGTCACGTAGCAAATTAGGGCACACTGCTTGCAGGCTCTCACGAACTGCCTGCTTCCACATTTGGCACCGCTGCGCTGTTACTTAACCTTAAAAACAACGGTTGAATTCAGCAAACTCCCGTTCTGTGTTATAAAAACTCCATATATAATATATAGACAAAAGAACGATTATATGGATAAAATTCATTAAATGTTAAGTCATGTGCAGTCCGCCAACCCGCATTGGAGCAGCGCGGCGGACTCTTCTCGGCTCCAAAACCCTCTCTGAAATGAGAGGAGTTCTGTGCTCAGCAGTGGTACATTCATAGGCTGTTACTTTACTTTTTAGTGTTAGACATAAACTAACGGCGTTGTAACAAACACACATAAACTAACAGAGCCAAAATAGGTTTATGAAACTGTAATAAAAAAATATAATACATTAAATCTCCTTCAAAGTTGTAAATAAATATTCCATTTCCAGAAAGGACAGACGCCATTAAAGTTCTTATCAAATTTTTCCAAATCAAAATCGACGAAAGCAGGCAACTAAAATATTCCAGGGGAATTCTAAGAGACTGTATTTTTATATTATTTGTACCACTTTTTAAGTGTTGCATTATAAATCATTTAGAAAACTTGACCTTTAACGACACTTTCGCGCCCCGAATTCCCGGAAGATGGGGGAGGAGTTATCATCTCCCGATGATAGGTCGCCGGCCGGTGGGCAGCCGTTCCTAGTGGGGACGTGTGATTGAGCATTATGCAGCGATAGCGGAACACCACTGGTTCTTATTCGGTTGTTTATTTTTTAAACCAAATAAGCCGCGCTTTGTTCGGCTTCTTAAATATGAATACCAGTTTGTCATCATTTTGTTTAACTTTATGCTTAGCTTAGGCACTAATAGCCTAATGGCTTAAGATACGGACTGCAAAACGTGAAATCGAAGGTTCGAGTCCGCCATTCGACTATTGTTGTAAACCATCACCTAGCACAAGGTTATGTCATATTAGTGTAATGTTATTAGCACTGCTGGTATTTTTTATTAAATTAAATCTACCAACTACCGATAAACTAGCCAGCTGGTCCGGCAGACGTTGTCCTGCCCGTTCCGGTATGTGACGCGATAAGTTGGATTTCTGAATTACATTTAAGTATGAAATTTTAAAAGCCGTGGTAGCTCAAGGGCCTGGTGCTCGCCTTTAATTTCATAGTAAGCGAGTAACCTGGGTTCGATCCCCGGTGCCAGCACCTCTAAAATTGTTCTTCAATTTTAAGTGCTGATTTACCACGTGCTTAGAGGTGAAGGAAAACGTCGTGGGGAAACCTGCATGTCCGAGGAATAGAAATATTACGAGGACATGTGAAGTCCGCCAACCCGCATTGGAGCAGCGTGGCGGATTCTTCCTAGATCTAAAACCCTCTCAGAAATGAGAGGAGGCCTGTGCTCAGCAGTGGGACATTTATAGGCTGAAACTTTACTTTTACTTTTATGAAAATTTACAGCCACACGATTGCAGCGCCACCTAGCAGTTTTTTTATTGTTTTGTTTTTCGGCTTAAATTTTAGTTAACGCTGTGCTAGCAGTTAACGATTCTCTACAGTTATATGGACTACATTAGATAACCATATTTGCCAGTGATAGTCTCCGCAATCAAATTTCGTGGATAACGCTTGGAACACTTACCGTTGACCATACACGGTGATAAGGGTAGAACTACCAGAACTGGTGCCAAACTATGCAGGAATCCGTCTAGATAGGTACCACCCCAGGGCCAGTTATTCTGCCGTGAAGCAGTAGTGTGCAAGCATTACTGTGTTTCGGTTTGAAGGGCACTGTGAGCTAGCGTAATCACTGGACATTTGAGACTAATGAACTGATGTCTCCAGGTGACGGGCGCAGTGTGGAGTCACAAAGAAATATTCTGGGTGACACAACATTTGTTGTGGTCGGACGTTGCACTTACAATCAGGTGAACGTTCTGCTCGTTTCGTCACTTTATACAATAAAATTTTTTTACACAATTATATTATACAATTATAATTCTTTATACAATTATACAAAAATACATTGAAGGCGCATTGCAACATGGAGTATAGTAATTTTCAGCAGTGGATTGGTTCTCAATGTTGCGAAGTCTAATTTCATTACTGCTTCGATGTGAAAGATTAGATCTTCTGGCTCGTTCGAAAAAAATGCTGATAAACAGCAGCGCTCGTATCGCCATCGCATAACCAGCTCATTGGTATGAAATTAAAGGACCACTCAGTTGAATCAGCTGAAAGAGGATAATAAAAGAAGACAGCAAGAAAAAAAAAGGATTTATTGTCACAGAATTGTCAACAACCAAATAATATAAGTTTTGTTCTGTCATGTGTGTCTTGGCGTTGTTACAGATGGCGTTGCATACGGAAAAGCTATGAGATAATGAATTTTTTTCATGAATTTTTTTTTTCGTAATATTATATCGATGTTTTAATAGTTGTTCTGCGCTTCGGGACTGAGACAAATCCAACATCATGAAAATCGATACTGCCGTTCTTGACTTAAAAATGGTATAACTAACCCGACTGTTGATATAGATGACAATCTATATATATATACAAAAAAATCGGTAAAGGTTTTTGTTAGTAAAAGTAATGAAACTAACATTTCCAACACGAATATATTGAAATAAACAAACAAACTGTATAATGCTTTATAAGTTTAGTGTATAGAAGCCCAAAGTTTGTGGATAAGAAAATCTGTTAGTTCGCTAGGACCCGCATGCAAAATATAGTTTATTACCTAGTTTTTAACTTTCTTTCCTTATTATAATTTATTTTCGCAAATTAATGTAAACTATAAATAAATCAGCAAACAAACGTAATCATTGTAGTCATCGTTTGTAATAAATCACTAGTTCACCTATTTCTAGTCGACATATTTAAACATGTGTAGTCTGCGAAAAGTAGACTACGGGTGTGTGTGGTCTCTAAGTATGGGGAAAAGGCGTGACTCTATGTATATGTAGTCTGCCAACTTGTATTCTTCTTGTCTTCAGAAATCCTTTCAGAACAGAGGCATGTACCCTGCATAGAGATTTATAGGCTCTGTCTGAAATCTTCCATAGAATGTTCTTTTGTTTTTCTCTAAGCCATATTTTGGTTTCAGATATCATATATTTTTAATAATTACCTTTATTATCTAGTGGAAGTGGGAGTCACCTTACACTGCGTTTGCCGATCGAGGTTGTCACTTTAGAATCTTTCTTCGCAACAGTTATCGGTTCTACGAGTGACGACCTGCACGGTTTTGTGGAAGAAAATGGTCGCAGGTTGCTCAGGACCGTGTTTTGTGGCAATCTATGGGAGCGGCCTATGGGTAGTAGTGGACTAGTGATAGGATGAAATGATGATGATGACTTTTAATCAAGGAGAGTATTGAAAGAGTCCGAATTCATCGGTTTATGTTAATTTGCATGTAAGTTTTGTATATTTATTTTTAACTCACTACTATATATTTTTTATGTCTTGCCCAACCTAGGATTTCTTCTATAGTTACATACTGTCGGCCGTCGAAATATTTGTCCCTTGCAGGAATTGAACCCGCAACGCGTAGCGCAGAAGACAATCGCTGATACACTGCGCTAACCGACCTCCTTTGTCCTGCACAGAATCACATTTCCATGTCACATATATACACTGTAGATGTATAGTTATACTCGTACTTTAAATATGAAACATTTCGTATGTTAACCCCCAACCATTTTATTGAAATAAACGTGCCGTGACTGTGTCCTGACTGGAAACTGACGTCCGTATATTCCTTTAAAAGAGTGGTTTTTGACCACTGTTTTTCTTTATTCAGTGAGTAAATTTCTTAAATACACACTACAGTACATGACATGCTTTTGATGTTTTATATGAAACGTTTATCTTGAATAAATATATATGTATAAATGTTCATGTGAGTATAATAAATAAAAAACGTTTATTTCTCCTCACAAAAATTACAAAAAAAAACGTAAGGTATTTCCGGTAAGTAATGTGAGGAGCTGGTGTCTATGGAAGGCCGTAGACCTGTAGTACAGATCACCAGGTCCTCACCCCTCGAGACCAGTGCAGCTATTTACCTATTAAATACAATACATTCAGTATAGAAATAACGTGTGTGTGAGTGCGTGTGTGAGTGCGTGTGTGAATGTGTGTGTATGTGTGTGCATGTGTGTGTGTGTATGTGTGTGTTTGCCAATGTGTTCGTTTGCGGGTGTAAGAGCCGAAATGTTTACTTTTTATGCGGTACATTGTTAAATTAATACTCTTCAAATACAATCCTTGATTTTTTTTCTTTATAATTATAGTAGGTTCTCCGTAAAAGTATAATTTTGTTTCTGCAACCATTCACTAACGACCAACTTACAAGCGGATTTTGACAAACAATAAATTGATAATATTTTATTTATTTTATTATAAAGATTACAGCCTTGGAAACAAAAGAAACGATGTGAGAACTTAGTATTGAGTGAAGGAATAGTATATGTATATATACTCACATGAACATGTTTGTATGTATATTTTTATGTGTATGTATTAGAGGCCGTGTGGTGGCGGCTCGTTAAAAGAATACTACCACTCCATCTCATCCAATGGATCTTGTAAAAGGCGAGTAAGGAATTAAACTGCACTGTGCACCCAACAGCGCATGGTGGCGATGGGCTCACCACCTATCACACCAAGTGCATTATATTGTTTTGGTGAAACGTGGATTGTAGCAGTCATCTGTTTTTGCAGTGAGTGCCCAGTCTCTGACTACCCCTTATGGGATACAGTCGTGATCTTATGTATGTATGTATGTATACATCGTGAAACTCGGAAAAGTTACTCGTAACTTTTCCTTGCCAAGTAACGTTAACTAGCAAGCAACTAACTGCGACTTTACTTGAAGATCGTGAAATAGGCTCTTAAGGCTTGTTTTACAATTGTCGGATAGGTCTTATTTTTGATATAATTATGTCAGTTTGATTGGGATTGTCAATTGTGTTGTGATTTTCTTTATAGGAACTGTCAAACAGCCATTTTTAACGAAGATACTCGTAACTATAGTGGAAGAGACCGTTAAAGAATTAGTTCTACTTAAAGAAGTATGGTATAGCTTATAATCGTAAATTGTGAGATTAGGCTGACAAATTAATGAACAAATAAAACATTTAGAGACATTCAGTTCAAGTTTGTTGCTCGCGCAATAAGTTTTAGTTATGGCCATATTTGTTTTAATTCAATGTCTTAAAGAGAAGGTAAACAACAGCCTATAAATGTCCCACTGCTGAGCACAGGCCTCTTCTCATTTCTGAGAGGGTTTTGGAGCTAGGAAGAATCCACCACGCTGCTCCAATGCCGGTTGGCGGACTTCACATGTCTTAGAATTTTTTTTTTATATCTCCGACATACAGGTTTCCTCACGATGTGTTCCTTCACCGCTGAGCACGTGATAAATCAGCACTTAAAATTGCAATTAACAATTTTAGTGGTGCCGGCACCGGGATCGAAGCCAGGTCACTGGCGTACTATGAAATTTGAAGCGAGCGCCTAGCCCCTGAGCTATCACGGTTAATATATCACTACGTTGTATATATTTTCCATTACAAATGCTGTGTAACCCAAAACATTTCTGTGTAGCACCACATTGCGTTCGGCGCACTAAGACAACAGTTCGTACGTCTCATATGCCCATTAATTACACTAGCTATCAGTGCCCTTCAAACTGAAACACAGTAATGTTTATATCACTGTGTTTCAGTTTGAAGTCAATAACTTTTTCATATGCCATCTTTCTTCCATCCATCAACTTCGCATACCCTGATCAACATACATATACATTTTCTCATTGAAAAATAAGGTCATCAATTACGTAATCCTCATAATTTCATTAATTTTCTCCCTATTAGAGAAAATAACAAAATTAAATCAACCTAAATTATGCCAAATCATGAAAGTTTGACAAATTGACTCCTTTTAGAGAAGCCTAACTTTTGATAGAAAAAGTTGTCGGTCTGTAAACACAATTAGGATCGTTTGTTTCCCTTGATTTAGCGAAAATTTAATTTTTTTCTAGAACTCCTGTAACTACTAAATAAATTAGAAATTATTTTATGGACGCAATTTGTACCTTCTCCGTTTACAGCCAAACGAAAATAAGTTATAAAAAATCAGGTGTACTTGCTGTAAGTTTCAAAAAAATAACCTTTTTTTTCATGTCTGCTTTTGTAAATTGATTTCAGAAAAATAACCTGTTAAGTTATACTTAGGGCGTTCTTTAATATATTCGGCGGATACAGTGATTCTGATTGAGAAATCCAAGAAAATACTTAAGATTTAATCTTGATAAAATGTGATGCATATATCCATAGATTAATTGTCATCATCATTTCAGGCTATCACTAGTGAACTGTTAGACATATACCTCTCCCATATATTGCCACAAACCACGATCTTGAACCACCTGCATCCATCGACATCCTGAAAAACTGTTCAGGTCGTCACTCCGTCTAATGGGGGGTCGGCCTCGTACAGGCAAACGCAGAGTACTGCGATTGCCGGTACGAGGTTGCCACTCTGTTACCGGTTTTACAAGCTAGATAGCCGGCCCATTGTCACTTCAGCTTACTAATCCTTAAAGCTATGTCATTTACTCTAGTTCTTTCGGAGATATGATCGTTACGGATAATATCTCGCAGAGAAACACTAATCATAGCTCTTTCCATACCTGGCTGCGACTTTAAGCTTCAATAATTAATCCTACAAGAAGAATTCTGTACTTCCTATACTTTTATATTAAAGAAGAAAGTGACTAATCGAACAAATCGTTCTCCGGATGGTAAATGCAACGTGTTGTACCTACATAGACGGATTTCTGCATTGGAATCCTACGACCATTTAAATCAAAGTAAGTAAATCGAGTTTGACGCCGCGAATACAAAAACATATATCTATGTTTAAATAAATACAGCAGTGATAAGATCCACACACACATTTTATTTAAAAATAAAGGCAATCGCTACTTATAATATGAATAATATCGCATCACAATGGTCATTTTTCATAAAAATTAGAAAGACGGCCTTGGAGAATTTTTCTGGAAGATCCTTAAGTCGTGTCGGTCAGGAGAAACCGCTGGCGGCAGCGGTCACCATAAAATGGTCGGGCGAGACAGGAAAATTGGACAAAATTGCATTGTAGTAGAATGCGCCAATCATCAATGTGATGATGAAGATTTGAGTTGTGTATATACGAGTATTAACCCTTGAATGCATTATTTTTAATAATGCTGGGAAAAATAAATAAAGTTGACAGTCAAAGATAAAACCAAACAGTATTAATACTAAACAAAACGTATTACCCAGTTTGTGCTAAATACAACAAAATGCATTGAGCACATATATATTTATTTTTATAGTCGATTGATTGTACTCGTATGTTGCAGTTTTACAACAACATGCATTAAAGGGTTAAATGAATATAAAAATCGACATTATAAAAAGTAAAAAATAATAGTCATATATTAATATAACTGGGAATTGCAAATGTATTATCTAAAAGCAAGACGAAAAATGGACACAGTTAATTAATGAATAGTTCAGATGTATGTGGGAGTTCAGTGAACAGTCCCAGCGGTTGAATGCAATGAGATTAGTATTAGTGAACCGCGATTCCAACGGCGGAGAGTGCTGCTCGTTAACCGCATTGTTGACTTGTTTTAATACTGCAATCGATATATAATAAAGTATTATAGATTAAATTAAATGAAACTGCTCATTTATTCTTCATTTCATTAAAATTAATTCCATTTATTTGAAAGAAAGAAACGGTGTTAACACTAAATTTAACAGGTTTTCAATTTTATCGTTTAATTCCTGAACAAATAATTATTATGCTATGGCGATTAGTTATAGGCGATAGTGTTTCAGTTTGGAGGGCACTGAGAGCTAGCGTAATCACTGGGCACATGAGACTCAAGAACTCATGTCTCAGGGTGATGGGTGCAGTGTGGTGTCACACAGAACTGTTCAGTGCAGACATTGCCCTTACCATCAGGTGAACGTTTTGCTAGTTTCGTCAATTCATCAAATAAAAAAAAATTACAACAAGTTTATAGCTCTCATTTTGGGGAGATTTTGCCATAATTGCCACGCCTGGCTAGCGGGTTGGCAACCGCAGTTTATTTATTCAGATGTTCCAGGAAGATGCTGCTGCCCATCTTCTGGTTTTTATTTTCCCTCTGTCGAAGTAAGTATTTACTCTTATTAAAAATACCTTTCGCTTGTAACTTAGTCCACATGTTATTCGTATTTTCTTAATAGAATTAGTCACTTACATTTTTTCTAAATAAAATCTCAATTCAATAGACTATTGTATTATAGAGATATTAAGCTTTACTTTGGACACCTCATTAGATTATTTGTGGTTCCAACGTAAACATAATGCACAATCCTTACTGCACATAAAAAACCTTCAATAATTTAGCTGCCGTTTTAGCGGCTCTTATAATTTCGTCATAAATAATTTATATGAGATATGCGCTTCCAAAGTCCAAAAAAGTGCACTCACCCTCGCCCTCCTCTAACTTGTCAACTATGCGGTGAAAAAATCTGACAAAATATTAAGGTGAAAACGCCTAAAAATATTCAACGGAAATTGGTTTGAATAAAATAGTTTTGGAGATATAGGATATTTTCAGTTAAAAGCTATTTTTGGAGCTTAGCAACAGCAGAAACATATAACTGTATTCGCCAGTACGAAATCCTTCACTGTGCGTAGTCCGACACGCACTTGGATTATTTTTTATGCTTTTGGCTTGTGTCGTAAGCTCATTTACATTATTTTTATCTTTCGATTCCAATTGAAATGCTTACACATCATTTGAAACCGGTATATTTACACTAGAAGCTATATAAAGTCATTTAACACTGACACTGGTTCCAGCAAACTAGAATTTTCGGATGTACAACGGAAAAGTCTTTCAAGGCACGACAGTGCAGTCGAGGAACGGACTGTTCGATCGACATTTCCATTAAGTCCACCGTCTATTGTTCATTCTATGTGTTTTGTTGCTCATTGAGCGAGATCGCAACGTTTATTTTGTATTTCCACTGCAGTACTATTTTATGCGGAGTTTCGCTCTCATATTTTGTTCGTTGTAACAATTACAAAATTGTTACAAGAACGTTATTCGGTTTTCACTCTGCAGTGCATGAATCAATTATTTCATTTCACTTCACTGTTTATAATTATACGGCAATGAATAATAAATAGCGCTCATACTTTATTTAATTAAAAGCATGAGAGTCCTTTAATTTTTCGCTTTAATTTCTTGCCTAATTAGTGAACCAACATGAACACCAACGCGGCTTTAACAGGAGCGTGACGTAATGAATAACCGCATTTATAAGTTCCACTTCACAGCTCTTATCCAAACTGAACATAAGTAATAATTAATGTATTTTAAATCACTAAGGATGAGTTGGGAATATACATACATACATACATAAGATCACGACTGTATCCCATAAGGGGTAGTCAGAGACTGGGCACTCACTGCAAAAACAGATGACTGCCGAAATCCACGTTTCACCAAAACAATATAACGCACTTGATGTGATAGAGTGGTGAGCCCATCGCCACCATGCGCTGTTGGGTGCACAGTGCAGTTTAATTCCTTACTCGCCTTTTACGAGATCCATTGGATGAGATGGAGTGGTAGTATTCTTTTAACGAGCCGCCACCACACGGCTATATAATACTATCTAATACTATAGTAATATATAACAAAATAAAACTATCTGGTGATCCGTAAATAGATAGGTAAACACAGAGCTATGACAAAAATTAGTATAGAGTAAATAGGATCACCGATAAGATTATTTGATTGCTTTAAACAGTTATTGTAAACATAAAAATACTAATAGTTAACGAAATAGGGCTAGTTATTCTGCAGTGAATCAGTAGTGTGCAAACATTACTGTGTTTCGGTTTGAAGGACACTAAGGGCTAGTGTAGTCACTGGGCATTTGAGATTTAAGAACTATGTCTCGGGGTGACGAGCAGTTTGACGTCACACAGAAATGTTATGGGTGACATAGAATTGGTTATGGGCAGACGTTGCACTTACCATCAGGTAAAAGTTTTGCTCGTTTTATCACTCTATACAATAAAAGAGACTCACTCCGATGTATATCGGTTACCAGTTCTTACATAAATCTTTTCAGATTCTATCTCCCATAGGAACTCCGAGCGCAGCCCTATCTATGGCTCTTTGAAAAATTATGAGAAAAATACTAAGAAATTGATATTAAATCCTTTTAACTTATCTACTTATGTTTTTCAAAATACTTTTAATTGGAACCACAGTTTAATATTTCGATTGCTGTCTAATATAATACTCCCTCCACAAAATCGATAATCGAGTAGTGATAGTGTTGCCAGTGTCACAATTTGCGCGGGACATCTCGATTTTCAGGGGTCTGGTCACACGTCTTAATTCACCCCGGATCGAGACGCCAAATATCCCGATTTTTCTGTATCCTCTAAATGTATCTTGTTTGTTTCAGTTTTAATTGTTTTGTTTCTTGTGCTAGCTGTGTATGTTACCATACATACTATTTAAAAAAACCTGACCGTTCGATAAAAAGAAATGATGATTGAAAAACCTGTTTGTTTGAAATCATTGTAGCTGTCCAGATTTGAAAACAATCTCTAGATTGTTTTTACATCCCGTCCCGAAATTTGACGCACAGGACTTGGCAAAATATACTAGTGATTAATTATTTACTAAAGAACTGTTGCTTCTAAGATGATTGTTCACTAATGCTACTCGATACTTGGAAGACTCTCGAGACACGCTTGATTGATGAACAGTCCCTTCTTAAGATGTTTTACGTCTGAAGCATAAACTTATAAATTACAGAATTTCAACATGATTACATTAGCATTTGGCCTAGGTCCCACCGCGAAGTATAGATTGCAGATCGATCGTTGTTCGCCAGGGTACAGCCTTGCGAACAACGATCAGGGGTTATCAGGCTTTCATTCATAGCTGGCCATGAAATAAAAGTGAAATAAAATTATACGTTTTAAATTTTTTGTATTATAGGCGGGATACTAACCAGTTATAATCGTGTTAATGTACTAGAACAATTAAGGCTTTAGTTATGAAGATACTGAAGTACAAGAAACGTATTAAGAATAATAAAAAAAATCAAATGAAAAATATTTTTGTTAATGCAATCAAATTGAAATGTTAGTTGAATACGACGCAATTTGTTAGTATTTCTTTAATATAGGTACTGTTTCCTAAAGGGAAAGCCTCTAAAAATTAAAGTATTTTGATGAGTCGAATAAAATCAATCTAACCAAATAATTTACATGCGCTAGAAATAACTACAATGAGGTCATTTATCTCACTATCTCGTCTTGTGAAAGGCGACTTAAAGAATAAAGAAACCAGAGGACAGGAATAGTATCCACTAACGGACATTTTAGATCATTTTATGCAATCTATTATACTTCGGATAGCCAACTCGCCTGTTAGACGTAACGACTATAGAAAAATCGAAAGATTGGGTAATATTCCGCAGTATAGTATTAGAGACTGGAATAATAAAATGAAAAGATTGCCTATCACAGCCTAGCCGTAAGTATTTGTACAGTTGCAACAAACAAAAGATATTATTTATTATTAAAATTAATTTTAGAATTGAAACTTCTTTGGGCACAACAACAGTAAAATTTGACGTCTATAAAAGTTTCTGACGTTATAAGGACGGAAAATAAGTACATGTCAGAGAGAAAAAAAGAGACTACTATGCTATATACGTTACTAGGGTTTTTATTGTTCTTAAATTAATACATATTGATTTAATCATATATTGATTGAATCAGTATGCACTATTTGTGTTAAGACATGTTTATTCATATTTATTTTTAACAAAATATCTAAGTATAAAAAGTAAGTAAGTAAGTATAATAAGTTTCACTTCTGTGACTTTTTTTTTTGTTTTAACTGCTGAGTTGAAGGCGATCTTTTTTATCTGTTTTTATCCGGACAGAGGAAACTTTGTATGAAACATCTATTTGCTTTTCTATTCTTGAAATTAAATTATGTTAATTAAAAAAATATGTTTGTGTAAAATTGGAGTCCACTTAAAATAAACCACTCGTTGCGTGCTGCTCAGTCACTTTATTTTAATTTTTAGGGACAATAATGTAATAATTAGACGTCTTGTTGCAAATGGCGTTGGTAGAAGAAGACAGAGTTACCAACGTAGAAAAATATGAGTAATAATAATAAATTAGTGGCGATGTTGCCCTAAGACGGTTCTAAGTCGTTGCCGTGTAGTGGCAGATGAAGAGTATCTATTACATCTACTCATCCCGTGCGTGTCGTAAAAGTCAACAAATGGAAAATGAAAACCAGGAAATGGGCAGCTGCATCTACCTGCTAACTGCTTAATAAATAAAGTGTAGCTGTCAACCTGCCTGCCAAGCTCGGCAACCATGGCTAAATAATGGAAGCTACAAACTTTTGTGGAAATCTATAGGGGAGGCCTATGTTCAGCAGTGGACTAGTGATAGACTGAAATGATGATGACGATGGTGATGAAGATGAAAAGCCCTAAAGGTTAGCTGTTAGTCAATTCTCTAAAAACACTTTTTTTTTTATTGGATAAAGTGATGAAACGAGCAAAACGTTCACCTGATGGTAAGTGCAACGTCTGCCCATAACAAATGCAATATTACCCAGGAAATTTCTGTGTAACACCACACTGTGCCCATCACCCTGAGACATAAGGTCTTAAGTCTCATATGCCCAGTGATTACGCTAGCTCACAGTGCCCTTCAAACCGAAACACAGTAATGTTTCCACACTACTGCTTCACAGCAGAATAACTGGCCCTGGGGTGGTACCTACTTAGACGGATTCCTGCATAGGAATCCTACCCCCAGTATTATATACAAAACATCAAAAATAATATAATGTTTATATTATTGGCAGCAACTGGAAACATGAAACCGAAGATCCAGATAAGTGCAGTAGTGTAAGTGAAGTGTAATAACACTAAGGTAGAGGGCTAAGATGATTATGATGATGATAAGACCGAAAATGTTTTTCATTGACGAAGAATATTTGGTAGTCCATTAATTCTAATTTGCAATCGGGAATCGAACACAAGTCACTGCGTTCAAAGAAATTTAAGGCCGAAGTGAATTTTAATTTGTTATTTCAAGATTTAAATAGTCCGCTGTTGTGTATATTTTATACTTAAACTTTCTTCCATTATTTTTAAATAAACTACGTAAATTGACTCGCTGAACATAAAGAGTTATTTAACGTACAAAGGCTTCTATGAAAAGTACGATTTACAATAGACCCCGTGGACGAGGACCGTCTCCTGTCAGACGCAGCTGCCTTTGAATCTAGTGGTTCATGTACCGCTTCAGTGCGTCTTTAAATAAGCTTTGTTTTTCGAACATCATAGTCTATCCTCTCACCGCGAGTGTTTAATATGATATACGAGAACATATTTCAGTACTATTTATGCGATAGCGTAGTGTCATGAGGATTCTTTCTAAGAAAGTGAAGGTCAGGGTTCGCACAGGTATTAGAAACAATCACAACTTCATAATGCACAACAAATATATTAAGAGAGAAAAAGTTCAGTGAAGTCAATAAGCCAACTAAGGCAATTCACCTTGATTTACAGTGTAAATAAATGATTATTGCTACATAACAAAACATAAACACTTATTTTTAGTCAAAACAAGATAAACAAAATATTTTATATGACTATTGCCATGACAAGAAAAATCTAAAGCCGTAAATAAACAAAATGACAAAAAAACAAAAGGCTAGACAGAAGGAGTAAATACACAACTATAAACAATATATTTATGTAACGAAACAAATTATTAAAATAAGAAAACAAAATAAAAATCTTAAATTAAAAGCTACAAAAAGTATTTCCTGTGTAGAGATTTGAACCATGAGTTCGAAACACAACCCATCAAATTAATATGTCGCTGACACCACTAGACCAGATTAGCTCTTGTTAGTCGTGACGAAATATGACATCCATATTCGAGTACGAGCTCGGCGTTTCGTTAATTACTAATATTGATTATATTTTTCACTGAGATTATTCTTCAGAGAAGAAGGAAGGCGTTATCAAATCACCTTAAAAGGGCGTTACCACAAACTGAAATAAATGAAACATTCTCAGTTTGCAATTTAATACACTCATCCTTACTAACAACAGCATACGATTAAATTACTCACCCCGTTTCACTTTCAGTTAACACAACAGAAATCAAACACATTTGTCAACAATTCACATAACTGCACCTTAATTTGATTTTTAGACAATCTTTAATGTAATTAGTGATCCGCCTTTTCTTATGTGTCACTTTCGACGATTCTGTCCCAAATACCCTCCAATATTTTATTTTTATTTTCTATTAATTTCGGATATGTCAGTTCAAACCATTACAGTAGCCTAGTGATTTTTGCGCCGCAGGTCCTGGGTTATAATCCCATCTGTAGCCAACATTTGTACAAAAACACAAATTGTTAGTTTTCGAGTCTGGTTGTGTTGTGATAGTCCCTGTGTTTCTGATACTGCATCGGGTGTGGGTGGGCTAGGACGAGTGAGTGCCTCTGTGTTTACGAGTATACTTGTGGCACTATAATATCTCTAAAATTAAGGGGTCCGATATATAACCAGATTTAAATAAAGGTATGATTTTACTATATTTCATCAAATCAGGAATATAGTGAAATGCTACTGGAGTGGCTCAGGGCGTAAGCGATTGGGTTTCAAAATTTTTATAATAGGTTCGTTTCCCGCACCAAACTAATATTTATTTATTTATTTATTTAGATTGCTTTAGATGAAATTAAATTATGAAATTCATGTACTCTGTCGGGGTTCGTATGACCGTACAGATATTTGTATCGGATCAAGGTGATCTAGAAAAATAAAATTTAAGAAATGACGGAATATATTTTTGTGCACACAAAAAGGAACCAACCCTTTATTCGTCTGAAAACTACAATAATGATATGATCAAAAAACCACATTTAACGCATCAGCTCCTAACAGAGTTTTATGTTTTCTCTTGGATCTGATCCCATTAGAACTTGACCGAAATTGTATGATCACCCTTACGATATTCCCTTTGTAATAAATGAATTAATAAATAATCAATAAAATCGGTTCATACACATAGAAGTTATTCCCGAACACTTAAAAAATTATGCAGTCGAATTGAAAACCTCCTCCTTTTTTGTAGTCTTTTTTGAACAATTTATTTTAATACTATATTATTTGAAAATATTATAACAATTTTTAATAGCTGTTAATTTTGTTATAACAGTTTGACTAAACCGTTTGATCTGCCTATTATTTTGTGGTGTGGTGTGTGGTGTTTCCGGTAATTGAATACATTGAAAAAAACTATAATGTTATGCTGCATGCGAGTGAATTACTACTACAATTATTTTTCACTTTATATTTTGATCAAATCAGCGTTGGAGCTGATACTTAAGGTTTTCTTGGTTAGTTTTAACATCAAAACAGTCTTATGCACACTAAACACAAAGTAAGGCCATTGATCGACGAAGATTGATGTATATAGATCATTATAATATATTTTTTATAAGAAATACCGTAGGTTGTAGGATTTCTCTTGTGTTTTATAGACATAAATTTCACATGTGCAACATAATCAGACCACAAAATTTTCTCTTTTTAGCTACTGCACCTAATCCTTCTCATTACTTAACCTTACCTCATGAGCGTTGCATCAGGTAACTACTTCTGTGACAAAACCGAATACAGTCATCATGATACCTAATGTCAGTGTATAATGCATAAGAGGTAAATTGTTTTAATTTAAGTATCATCATTTTAAGTGAACCTATGTTCTTATGAGAAATAAAAATTCTTTAAACCTATGATTGATATCAGCCAGGAGAGCATTTTTTCCTGATTTGTACTATCCTAAATAGATTTTAGTTTCTATGAGGTGGATCAGTTCAATAAAAAAGTTATTTGTATAGTCATATATTTGAATTTATACACACAACATTTTTCAATGCTGTGACAACCGTTTGTCCATGGTCATGGTCCTTCGAGCCAGATTTCTTTTAAATATATCTAAGTCCCTTGTATATATATATATATATATATATAGTAAACTACTTCGGTAACCTTAACTAATATTAAATACCGTGTAGTGATTGCGCTTTATGTGCTTCAATAAGTCATAAAACACAAGGGGAGGAAAATGGATTTTATTGTTTTACTTTTATTTCATTTCTCTTCAATTCCGTCCTTTTAGATATCCATATAGATTTAATCCACGCCCAAAAACCACGCCTTATTACTAGTAACAGCTCAAGCATGGAAAGTACACTGCAGCCGAAAAACACGTTGAAAACTCCACCCAACTGTGCTATAAAATATCAATTCAAAACAAAATTAAATCAGTATCAATAGTAACAAAAAAAAAGAAAATGTCTGAATGCTTAGCACAGGCCTCCTCCACACCACAGCCCCGATGCGGGTTAGCGGACTTCACATCCTCGGAATACACCAACCTCGAGGAATAGCCCAGACAAGCAGCATCCTCATGATGTTTTCTCCCACCGCCGACCACGTGGTAAGTCAGCACTTAAAATTGCAATTCACAATTTTAGTGGTACCAACGTCACTCACGTGAAATAAAATTTAAAGCTAGCAACTTTATTTTTTAAAATATGTATTAATTAAAATAATTAATATATTAAGAGTTTAATTAAGTACTCAATGTGGCCCATAACTATTTAAATAAATCTTCGATAAAGGATGAAATGTAAAGAATCAACGTATAATGTTTATTAAACGAATAAACATGTTAATGGGGGCGACGTGGTTTACCATCCGTCACGTCTAGTTTCCTGTTGCGGCGAAAAGTAGGCTAGGAATATGTTCTCTGGCCTACTATAACCTACTCCTTATATGGCATATGGTATAAAAGGCGTATAAAAGGCTATATGGTATAAAAGGCGTTAAAATATGTCTGTTTACAATAAAAAATAATAAAGATTAAATTATAATTACAAATATATCTCTCTTTAAGTTCTTAAGTGATCAAGAAAGCATATTATTGATCTTATGTTACCTTCCTAATATGATTCTCGCATTATCGTACCATAAGTGAAATATTTTTACAAGTTGATATTTACAAAGAAAAGTTTGCTTTACATACTTGGTATATATACCCTGTTCTCTTATTACCATCATTGTTTGCCCCCGCGGGAATCGAGACATGATGGGCGAACCACGTCGCTGCCATTTTGATACGAGTTATAAAATTTTCACTCCCCATTGCGTTCCAATGAGCAGTATAGTGACAGCATTGCATAAAAAAAGTAAAGTTTCAGCCTATAAATGTCCCACTACTGAGCACAGGCCTCCTCTCATTTCTGAGAGGGTTATGGAGCTAGGAAGAATCCGCCACGCTGCTCCAATGCGGAGTTGGCGGACTTCACATGTCTTCGAAATATTTTTTATTTCTCAGACATGCAGGTTTCCTCACGATGTTTTCCTTCACCGCCGAGCACGTGGTAAGTCAGCACTTAAAATTGCAATTAACAATTTTAGTGGTGCCGGCACCGGGAATCGGACCCAGGTCACTCGCGTACTATGAAATTAAAAGCGAGCGCCTAGCCCCCGAGCTACCACGGCATTGCATATTATGGTATTATTCCCCACGAATGAAGTCTGTCCGTACATTATCATAGCCGCCTCTTCCACCTCGCTAGGAAAGCTGCTATTCTTGTCTGCAGGACACCTAACGACTTAAGTTTAATAATACTTACCAAACAAATCAAATCTAGTAAAGTATGGTCTTCGGGAAAATATCTTCGTATTGCGGTTCAATACATATACTCTAACTATGCTGACCTTGTTGAAGTCCAAGTCATTGCTGTTGACAAAACACATTATGATCTAAAGATCCTTTAAATTAAAACATTTGAAGCTAATAATAATAAAATAAGTAAAATGTACATACTAAAAACTGTCATATGGAGAAGAATTTGGGTCGAGATCGTAAGTTGCGACCGAAACATCGTCTATTTCTGAATCGCACGCTACTGGACAATCGTAATCCGTTTTGGTAAATGATACTAAAAAAAATACAAAACACAAATAATCACGCGTTATCGTTTTTTAAAAATTAAAATCTCAATAGAAAATCAAAATCTTCCATAATTAGTTTAGAGCTTTAAACTTATTCCGATCAGGCGTTTATTTATTTAAATTTATTACAGATAAGGTGACCATAAAGTTATAACCTATATTTCCTAACTAACCTAGGTAGACCTAACCTAACAGGTGAATAGAATATGAGGTTACATGTTAGAGGTAGATTTAATTTTAATTGAACTAAAAAGCGTTGCATCGCAGCAAAAAATCGTAGCAATGAAAGCTTGCCAGCTTTCATTTTATATTTCCTACATTACTATTTCTATTTTTAATTTCCAATAAATTTCAAGATAACAGCTGGTTGAACTCTGCAGAAAAAAGCGTCTGAAAAAGCAAAACGTCTTATCTACGTTTTCTCATAACACTGCGCACGTCAATGTAAGACTTAAATTCTTGAATTCTTTTATTATCGTCCTTTAATTATAGGAATCAATAATAAGAAAATACGCTAAACTAGAACAAGACGCAACTACAAATAATATTTCGTATGGTATCTTAGATTACACGGTGGTGTGTGCTTTATCAATGAATATGCACGAAATGACATAACAGCTCTAAGTTCAAATATAAACGCGGAATATTGTGAATTACACGTCACTGACGTCATGCAATGTTGACAAGAGTATTTAACTGTCGCATTAATATTTTAAGCGAAAATAGACCTCGTAGTTTTGTCATGTACAAACGACGTTCAACCTAAGGGTGGTAAAGTAATTTCATTGTTGAATATACCATCAACGTAAATATCAGTTTTATATGCTTTTCTAAACAAGCAGTAACATAATAACATTCTAACGCTTAATTTGAAAATTTTCATACTTTTCTTTATGAGGATCATTACTGGTAGTAGGATTTCTATGCATGAATCTGTCTTCATAGGTACCAGCACAGTGGCAGTTATTCTACCTTGAAGTAGCAGTGTGCAAGCCTTGCTATTTCGATTTTAAGGGCACTGATAGCTTATCGTCATCAATAACATGACTAGACTTGCAATGAGCAGTTTGTACGAGTATAACTACTTTGATATTATTCTGTATAACTAGTTATTAAATCTTCGTTAAATAAATAAATAAATACAGTGTAATTAACGATTAAATGTTTCCATAAGACGAGTATCACAGAAAAATCACATTCGAGTTCAGTGTCTGTTCTTTAGACACTACGATATACTCGTAGTGACAAAAGAACAGACACTGTGATGCTTCGCGAACAAAGGCAAAATTGCATTGAGCCATGACTAGTTTGAATTTCACTTGAGATGTCCAGCAGTGTACTTGAGAAAACTAAGAGCCTTGGTAACACAGGGGCTACGCGCTGGCTTCAAATTTCATACTACTGGAGTGACCTAGGTTCGATTCCCGGTGCCGGAACCACTTAAATTGTTGATTGCAATTTTAAGCGCTGATTTACCACGTGCTCGGCGGTGAAGAAAAACATCGCGAGAAAACCTGCACGTCTGAGAAATATACATTATTTCGAAGATATGTGACATCCGCCAATCCGCATTGGAGCAGCGCGGCGGATTCTCCCCAGCTATAAAACCCTCTCGAAAATGAGAGGAGGCCCGTGCTTAGCAGTAGGACGTTAATAGGCTGTTTTTTTACTTTTTTTCGTGGTACTCAGAATAATACAATGTAAAAGTTATGTGTCAAAATGTTGTGACATGCGCGACTGTGTGTAATAATCAAGATTGCGATAAAGACTATGTTCGCTTAATATTGCTTCGAATACTACGAACCCTTTGAAAAAAGTCAAGTATATAAAGAATGAATTATTAATATCCCACTTCAGTACTCGACAGGTCTTAAGGACTGTAGATTGGTTAATGATACCTGTAGTACGTCTAGCGCATTGTAAATTTTGAGCGCGGCAAACAGGAACACCGGATAATCGCGGATGCCCAATCTTTAAACATCCACAAAGCTCGATTGTCCTATCCATTTCTCGTTCCATAAGGCAGTACATTCTATGTGGCATAAAGAATTTTTGTGATTTACTAAAAGTTTTGAATAAAGTCTAAACTGAAAATGGAATTAACTTCATAGTAAGATGAAATACAGTCGATTATACAAAACGTCCAAGTGGGTGTCGAGCCATGCACAGTGAAATAAAGGTTCCGTAGTGGGGAATAGCCTGTAACCAAAAATATCCTCCATCTCAAAAACCACACGACCTTATTAAGCCAATTTTCGATCTTAATTTTCAGAATTTTCCACCGCATAGTTGAAAGTTAGACGGGGGAGGACACACTATTTACGACTTTGGAAGCATGATCTTACTAACTATTGTTCGTAATATAACTACACCATTGTATAGCGGTTTATAAAAACACATTACTTCCAAGCTTCCTTTAAAATTTCATCTGTATAGTGCCAATAGTCTCCAAGTAAAACGGCAGTGACGGATTTGTCCGCCACGCGGCTCCAATGCGGGTTAGCGGACTTCGTGTTCTCCACATATTTTTATTCTTCAGATATGCAGAATTCCTCACGAGAACAATTACAGGTACTAGAGGTACCGGCATCGGGGGTGGAAGTCAGATCACTCGCATAAATCAAATTTAAGTCGAGCGATTTACATAAATATTCATGCACAAATTATAAAACATAATGTGAATTTTAATACTTCAAGACAATTTCATCATCATCAGCTTTTAAACATTGCTAAAATTTAGAGAAATCATTAGTAAAAAGCCTTTTTTTTCTGCAAATTTATCATATTTTCCAAGCTTGTTAGGAATTTACGCGATTATAAAACACAAGCTTAACATTCCTCTGAAAAAATTAAAAGGCTTCTATTTTATTTTAGCCGACTGACAGAAGTCAAAAGATTGTCATGAGATTTCTCTCGGATGAAATGTGGTGATTGTTTTACATTGTTGTCACAGAGTGAAATGCTTAAGGGTTGGTATTTCTTACACTTTAGTAAACCTGAAAGGCTGTATTACACAAAACATATTTGCTAATGCGCATGCACATATGGAAAAATTAATATTATTTTTACAAAAATAATAACGATGGGTACAAAAAGCATAATCTTTGATAAAAGAAACATATCATAAGTGAAACGTGCAACAGAGTGCTCTGCGTTGAAAACTTTGTATGTATACTCATGATAAACAGGAAAATATTTCAAAGCATCGTAGCTCATCCGGCAACGTCGCAGATTCTTGTTCAAGTTGACTGCCTCTTCATCCACTTGCAGGCCAGTAGTTCTGTATCCAGCGAACAATTCAGTTCCGGGAGTGATTGGTGTTCCATTCACCGATAAGTGTACATACCGCTGACCCCCGTGTAATGACAACTAAACATTTTAAATAAGGAATTAAGCTTAAAAAAATTAAATCTTATTTAAAAGTCATTAAGGTAAGAAGCGTGGTAGCTCAGGGGCTAGGCGCTCGCTTTTAATTTCATAGTACGCGAGTGACCTTAGTTTGATTCCCGATGCCGGCACCACTAAAATTGTTAATTGCAATTTTAAGTGCTGATTTACCACGTGCTCGGCGGTGAAGGAAAACATCGTGAGGAAACCTGCATGGCTGAGAAATTAAATATATTTCGAGGACATGTGAAGTCCGCCAACCCGCATTGGAGCAGCGTGGCGGATTCTTCCTAGCTCCAAAACCCTCTCAGAAATGAGAGGAGGCCTGTGCTCAGTAGTGGGACATTTATAGGCTGAAACTTTACTTTTTTTTTAAGGTAAGAAACAATAATTGAATAATAATATATCAAAATCTCATGAAATAAGGTGAATAGGAATACAAACTCCTTGGTTAACGATATAATCAATAAAAGGAAATTCTTCGATTTCGACCGCATCTTCTAAATCGTAGATAGTGTTTGATATATTAAAAATAATATGTTTTTCTTTTTAGTGATTTTTAAAATTATATTCAATCACAGCAGTATTATAAAGATGTAGAAATAACTTAGCAGCGATCACCTCAAACCCAGGGGTTATCATCATCCTTGTAGTCTTTAATATTATATAACTCTTTTTATGAAGTCTTTATTTTAAAAATAATGACCATTTAATCGAAAGACATTGTGACATTTGATTTTGTTATAAAAACGTATCATCATCATCATCATTTCAGCATACCTTAGTCTACTGTTGAACATAGGCCTCCCCATAGATTGCATCAAAACACGTTCATGAAGAAGTCGATGGATGCAGGCCACCTGCACTTCCCCTTTCACCTTCTTCCCCTTTACTTTTGAAACTTTCTTCCCCAACGCTTATCGGTTCTATGGGCTATATGGCTGGCCCATTGCCACTTCAGCTTGCTAATCCTAAGGATTAGCAAGCTGAAGTGGTTAGGCTAGTAGGTTAGGCTATGTCGGTTACTTTAGTTCTGCTGCGGATATCATCGTTACGGATTGTATCACGCAGAGAAACTCCGAGCAAAGCCCTTTCCATAGCTCGCTGAGCGACTCTGAGCTTCCTAAAGCGGCCCACAGTGATGGACCATGCCTCTGTTTCGTATGTCATCACTGGAAACACGCACTGGTTTCAATGACGTGTGATATTGACGTATACTCGACAAGAAGATGTGACGTAATTTCCCGAACGCTGCCCAGCCGAGTTGGATCCGTCGATTGACCTCTTGATCAAAGTTGGACCTACCTACGCGGACAATCTGTCCTAGATACATATTTGTCAAACAACTTCGAGCGATATACCATCTATACCAGTTACACCTATATATATATATATATATTACACCTATACCATTGTACCAATGTTGTTGTTGGGAATACTACCAACAACAACTGGTATAGGTGTACATGGACTTTAGACATGATCTTCGTCTTGTCCATGTTCATCTTAAGACCCATTGGGAGACACCATCGAGGTCATTGAGCATTGTGCGAAGCTCCTCCAGTGATTCTGCCATTATGACTATGTCGACGGCAAATTAAAGGTGAGTGATGTATTCGCCATTGATGTTACTGTCCTGTCTTACACCTTCTGCAATCGGATCGGTGTCGCCTTATTGTACAAACACTGCAGCACTTCGATATACAGACAGTCAATTCAGCACCACTGAAGAACACCACCCATCGAAAACAGCACATAGACGTGGCTCAGAAGCGATATCGGTCTATAGATCTTCAAGAGGGCATTATCGCCCTTCTTAAAGAACAGGACACTCTTCTGCTCCACGCTTCCGGGGTTGCGCCGCCGTGGATGGTGGAATTAAATAGGCCTCGAGGGACTAAAAGTACTGGTTTCCTATTGCTTTCAGAAGCTCCGCTGTAGTTCCGTCCTCACCCGGCGCTTTGCCATTCTTGAGCTGTCTGAGAGCCACACTAATTTCGCTCAGACTAACGTCCGGGATATCATCGGATTAGTGTCGGACGAGTTTGGCTCTTGGGTCGTAACTGACACTAGTATATGGCTCCAACGACGATGTGTACAGCTGTCCATAGAATCTCTCGATCTCACTCAAAATCTCTGGTTCAGCGGAAATACCGCTACCGCTCTCGATTCTCAACTAAGTCAGTTGGCTCTTCCCGGCAGACAGATCCCTGGCAAAGACCTAAGAGCCTTGGCTTCTATCGTTTTTTCAATACGAGCTGTATTGAAAATATGTAGGTATCGCCGCATACATTGGGAGATCTGTCTGTTTAATCATTTCACGCATAGCCTCCATGAGGACGGAGCGTAGACTTTAGTAGCAAGATCTCCTACTCCGGATATTTTTTGCACTCTCTGCCCCGCCGTTATCGTGACTGCTACCGTAGCCAGGACTAGCGGCGCCGCCGGAGACTAGGGCCGTTCATTTGTAGTTCTCATTGGTCGCGATTTTTCCATAGTTGCCGCGCTTGGCAGGTGGGTTGGCAGGTGGGTTGGCAACCGCAGTTTATTTGTTTTGATCTTCCAGGAAGACGCTCCGACGCATCTCCTGGTTTTCATTTTCCCTTTGTCGACTTTTCTGACACCCCCGGGATGAGATCGGGTGGTAGGTTCTCTTATGCCGCTACCATACGGCCATATACATGGTCCTATATCCTATAAAGGAGTATCTGTCTCTGTGATGTCGAGTAACTGGCATTATTAATTGTTATGGCTAGGATTAAGTGCTTGTTCTCGGTATTTGCATTACATCTCTTTTTTTTAGTAAACTGTTATGTTCTTGTGGACATACAAAACGTTTGCATATACATATTGAGAGGCCTATAGTTTATATGTGTATATATATTTATGTATTAACAAACGAAGGTAATGAATCTTCCAAATAAATTTTCACCTAGTATCAGATGTCCGAATTATTTAAAAATCAGCGCACATTACAATAATTTCTTGGTAATGACCTGGTATTCTCTCCAGGATCATCAACCATATATTTTATTAATATTTATACTAACATTGTCAACGAGCATAATTAAGCAGAGCAGAATATAATTTCCATACTTTACATGTTATTCGAGAGATTCAAAATGATTTCTCTGTTTAATATTTTGTCGTAATTTTTTTTTTAATTATGTTGCGTAAGCGCATAATATACTGCAATTATATGTAATATAATATCCTACAACTGTGATATATTTGAGTATGAGGTTTATATATTTTTTTCTGAGTTTAAACAATATTTATTAAATTTATATGCATTAATTTAAGTAACGCAATTTAAACAACACAATATTTACCCATTTATACGAAAGATCGACATCGAATGGCGTCGATTGGCTTTGGTTGATGACTAACATGAGAGCATTGGTAATACCGGTATCTCCGTGCCATCTCTGCAAATGTGCTTTACGTTGCAAATGAAGGTCCTCTGCGTTTCTGCAATTTAAATACCAGACAAAATAAAATCTAAACTTGTTGAGGTGTTTATTTTTAAATTACAACTACATACATACATAAGATCACGACTGTATCCCATAAGGGGTAGTCAGAGACTGGGCACTCACTGCAAAAGAGATGACTGCCACAATCCACGTTTCACCAAAACAATATAATGCACTTGCTGTGATAGGTGGTGAGCCCATCGCCTACCATGCGCTGTTGGGTGCACAGTGCAATTAATTCCTTACTTGCCTTTTACGAGATCCATTGGATGAAATGGAGTGGCAGTATTCTTTTAACGAGCCGCCACCACACCACACAACTAAAAAGCCTTTAATATATGTTTGCGGTTTAAATTATCGTGTTTTCTACGTATACTATTTTGTTCGGACGGCATAGTGAATCCTTTCAATTTTTTTTTAATCATTAATTTTGAGACATTTACTTATTTTCGTCATTCGAGGGGAAAATAATCTTCTGAATGGCGTATCAAATATAAATTTTGATACAGTATTGAGGAAGATATTCCATAACCGACAAAAAACACCTTTGAGAAATTATATACATTTATAGATTGTCCGTTAGCAAAATCCCAAAATTCGAGCTGCAAACTTACGTATATTGTGGCAATCCATGGGGGGAGGCCTATGTTTAGCAGTGGACTAGTGAAAGGCTGTAATGATGATGATAATGAATGTCCGTGCGGATGCTGTGTCCGTGTGATGATGGCTTAAGATAATCTAACAACCCATCTTATCCCGTGGATGTCGTAAAAGTCGGCAGAGGGAAAATAAAAACCAGGAGATGGACAGCAGCATCTTCCTGGAGCATCAAATCCTTGATTCTGGAAAGGAAAAGTCCCCCAAAATATGAGATACAAACTTTTGTAACAATCTATCCTATGGCCTATGTTCTTCAGCAGTGGACTAGTGAAAGGTTAAAAAGATGATGATGATGATTTTTTGTATGAACATTCAGATACTAAGTACCATAACTATGGCGGCATAGTAATAGTCACCTAAGAACTAAAACTATTAAATATGTCTATGACATAAACACAGCCTCAAAGATTAAGACCAGTGCGGCCGGTATTAGTCTTAATCTTCGAGCCTGTATTTATCAAGACAAAAAACGAACCTTTTCAAAGAAACTCCGTTAAAGATACAGCAAAATCCGTATGCAGTTAGTTCCATTTCGAAAATAGTCTTACAATTTATAAGTCTTCCACGCCAGCGACATCTGCAGAAGGTGATAGAGAAAATTAATGTACAATCATTTCAGCCAAGCAGCAGCTGATATTTAACCAATCAGTCTTAAAACTATTAGCGGCTTAAAGTACATATCTTGTATTTAAATCCTAACCTAGATAAGAGCTGTTTTTTATTTAAAATTGTAAGTCTTGGAATTGATTCATGTAAATAAAACTGATATGTAGTCAAAATGTATATAAACTAGCAGAACCCAAATTATTAAGTTACAGTTTTATAGAATAGATTATAAATATATTATTATATTGCAGACATATGGCGGACTTAACGCCAAAAGGCATTCTCCTACAGTCAACCATAAGGCTAAGCAGAAATAAACATAATAAGATAGGCGGTGCAACCAACAATAAGAGAACAAAAAAAATTATTATGAGCGAATATATAATTTATCCATACACAATCAAAAAATATACACAGATATATACATGCCATACATTAATACATTTACACATAATTACAAATATATAAAAAAAACACACGAATACAATCATTAGAATGTCTCAGCACATGTACCGTTTCGTATAGTAAAATGATGCACAGTATTCTGAGGATTTTTTTATTTTTTTATTTGAGGATTCCTATACAGGAATCCGTTTAGGTGGGTCCACCCCAGGGCCAGTTATTCTGCCGTGATACAGTAGTGTGCAACATTACTGTGTTTTGGTCTGAAGGGTACTGTGAGCTAGCGTAATCACTGGGCATATGAGACTTAAGAACTTATGTCTCAGGGTGACGGCGGCAGTGTGGTGCTACACAGAAATATTCTGAGTAACACGACATCTGTTATGGTCAAACTTTGCACTTACCATCAGGTGAACGTTTTGCTCGTCTCGACACTTTATCATATGAAAAAAAAATAAAACGAAAACATCCTTAAAATAACCAAACCTTGTAACTGTCTCTTCACATGATTCGGTTAGGTTTCGCCCAGAACTTTCTATGTCTATGTCATTGTAAGAGAGGATATTTTGTATGTTTCTCAAATCCACCAATTTGTATGTCACATCGGGTGAGAAAAATGCTGCTAACTGTCGTATCACCTTCCTCGTATAAGTTTCATTTAGACCCGCAGGATATTTGCTGAAATGTAATCAGAGCATGACATTTTTTAACATTTTTAAATTTATGTTAACCGAGGATAACTTTTAGCTCAACCATATCGTAGAAGTACCGCATTGTAGGGCTAAGTCTGGTGGGGAACGTTCACGACTTGTAACCTCGTACAGGCAATATACGGGCGCCTAGATATAAGTTGTAGGCGGATACCACACCCGTAGCCCACTTTTCGTCCCCGCGAGAAACGAAACGGGATGGGTCAAACCACGCCACCGCCATTTTGGTACGAGTCACAAAATTGTTACTCCCCATTACATTCCCACGAGCAGTATAGTGACAGCATTATTTTTATTTTTTTATTTTTATTGGATTAAGTGAAACGAGCAAAACGATCACCTGATGGTAAGTGCAACGTCTGCTCATAGCAAATGCTGTGTTACCCAGAACATTTCTGTTTGGCCCTACACTGCGCCCATCAACCTGAGACATCAGTTCTTAAGTCTCAAATGCCCAGTGATTACGCTAGCTCACAGTGCCCTTCAGATCGAACCACAGTAATGTTGCACACTACTGCATCATGGCAGAATAACTGGCCCTGGGGTGGTACCCTCCTAGACGGATTCCTGCATAGGAATCCGTCTATTCTGCACGAATGGCTGTGTATACAATACCTTAATCGTCTCTTACGACAACTGTGTAGGAAACAGATAGGTGCTATTCTACTTTGCCAGCTATGAATAAAAATCAACAACAAAAAATTATAAAGTATCCTTCCTTAATCAAGAAGTTATAAAATACAATCTTACAGTTTCTTTAAGAACTCTTCAATTCTGTTATTCGGAAATGTGACTTCCGGACATATTACTACAGCAGGAAACGGTTTATCTATTTTCGTTGTTTCCACTTTCACAATGAACGTAGGATTTTCAATATACCTTTTTATGGATATCCAGAAAACAATGTTGGAACATACCGTAAGAATGAGCAAAATCAATGTCCATTGCCATCTACAACATAAACTATCTGGATTATTTATGAAATATTCATTAGAATAATATTTTTAAATCTGAAAAAAAATCCTATGATATATTCACTTATGATTTGAAGTTGTAGCTCTGTTCACACCATGAATTTGCGATTGTTGTAGTAATTCCATGGAATTCATTGTAGAAATGGTACATTTTAGCGCAACACGCAAAGCGAATGCTTCTTGTTGAAGCTCCGAGCCTTTAAATACGAATAGCTGAAATATAATTATATCTATGAATGTAAATGTTAACATTTAGTATTTATATTAAATCAATCATTTGGACAGTAAATTATTCAGATAAAATCTCTTCAGTTCGTGTGAAAGAACCTTGAGCGATGATCACGCTGAACACTAAATGATAAATAAACTTGATTGATAGACACAGCGATATGAATAATAAATAAATATATTTATTGTCTCAAACTAACTGTTTGTCTGTACTAAATTAGATAAAAAATTAGATAAAAAAGGAAAGTTACAGTCTATAAATGTCCCACTGCTGAGCATAGGCCTTCTCTAATTTTTGAAAGGTTTTTGGAGCCAGGAAAATTCCGCCAAGCTGCTCCATTGTGGGTTCGTATATCTTCTATGTTCGTGGTAAATCAGCACTTAATATCACAATTTTTTTGAGGTGCCGGCACCAGGGATCGAATTCAGGTCACTATAAAATTAAGGGCAAGCGCCTGATTCCTAACTTACCAAGGCTGAATGAGTTAAATTACATATTTAGCTAAAATTTATTACTATTAACTATATGCCAAGACAATTATTGATGGAGTTACGCATAATTAGTATGAAACAAAAAATGTTTTCGTTAATTTTGCAAATTTTTTTTCAAGTCGTATCGTCGTAAACATGTCAATATTTTTCCTCTCCTCAAATCTGAATAAAATTTCGACATCGACGAAATGACAGTAAACATCCATTATGAAATCCTCGCGATTTGATTTTTTTAATGTTTTCTATATCATCATCATCATCATTTCAGCCTATCACTAGTCCACTGCTGAAAATAGGTCTCCCCCATTAGAGTGCCGCAAAATTTTGTAGCTCTCATTTTAGGAGGGATTTTGCCATTGTTGCCACGCTTGGCAGGCGGGTCGGCCGACCGCAATTTACTTATACAGATGTTCTAGGAAGATGAATTACTCCAGACTAACAATAGTTTTGACAATATAGTATTTTATATGTTAGTGTATTTCGAAGGATTATTACATTACGACCGCGTGGCCAAGTGGTCAGAGTACCTGACTTCTAAGTCGCGGGTCCTGGGTTCGAATCCCAGCCGGAGCCAACATTTGTGCTAAAACATAAATTGTTGGTTTTCGGGTCTGGTTGTGTTGTGTTTGTCCCCGTGTTTCTGACACTGCATCCTAGCCTATCTCCGATCTTATCGCATCAGCGCTACATCGGGCGCAGGTAGGTTGGGTCGAGTGAGCGCCTCTGTGTTTGCGCGTACACTTGTGGCACTATAATATCTCCTGCGCAGTTGATGGCTCTCGACAGTAGTCGGAAGTTGTCGCCGTGGTCGAAATCGGCTAGGAAGAACATCATCATCACATTGCTGTGTTTCGATCTGAAGGGCGCTGAGATTTAGTTGAGTCACTGGACGTATGTGACTTAATATAATAAACTATGTGACGAAATGATGTCTCAAGGTGACGGACGCATTGTGGTACCAACACATAATTTTCCTGGACACAGCATTTGTTATGGGCAGTCGTATCACCAACCAGTAACCATAAAAATGTATCATTTAAAAATCTAGACCTCGTATTTAATACAACTTTTCACAAATCACAGCGTTTTTTTGTATTTAAAGTGTATTTAGAGAAACTGTCACTTTTCTCGCACTGCATACTACGATATATGTTGTATATATATTTATAGACATCTAATTCTCCTTATTCCCTAGATTACTAATCCAATGCAATGTTGCACTGAATTAATAATCATTTACTAATTGCTACGTAATTTGGTTACCGCATCGAGACATGATTAAGACATGCAGACATGCAAGTAACCTCACATTGTTCGTAACGGGCAGTGTTCTGAGGAATTGTTCGGATTAATTCCAGCCGCTTGTTTTCATCATCGCATTTTGCGGCTGAACTTAAAAATCAATCGTCATCAGTCTTGATGGTCGGCACTTCACCACAGTGCGTTTTCCGCGGAATATCCTGCCACCACTTTATGGAATGAGCTGCCGACAGCGGTTTTTTTGGATCGATACGACTGAGGGAACCTCAAGAAAAGAGCCCATTTTCTTTTCTCAAAGACCGGCAACGCACCCGCTAATCCTCTGGTATTACGGATTTTCATGAGTGGCGATCACTTACCATCACGTGAGTCACTTGCACGTGCGCTCCCTCTCCTTTAACATATATATATATATATGAGACTGGCGGATCGCTTTGATTATTGGTATCACTTTTTTTAGACTTCTTTCATAATAACTTATTCTTTGGCTATCTTTCGTTTTATGAAAATATATTGTTTACTTATCGCTCGAGTCGAATCTTGTAAATTAAAAGAATGTATATGAAAACTGCTTTAAAACTTTCAGCGGTGAGTTACTCCAAACATGGCGCACTGAAAACCAGCGTCTTGGATAACACCATCGACATTATGCTGAGTGCGTCCTTTTATGTCAAACCTGCACACAAGCAAATTATATTTGTTCTGTATTGTGTTGTTTTGTAATTATCTGTATAGATATGTTTCTATAACTCTGTTAGCAAGTAGTATATTTTTATGATATTGTAAGTTAAGGTTTCATGTAGCTTATTAATTTGATCAATATGTGTGTTAGACATATTGTTCGTTTTGTTCTTATAAATTATTTTTATTTCTTACTTTCTAAGAAACTGTGTCTTGTTATGTATTTGCCGATCTAGCCCTAAAATAAAGTCTGGAGACCTGAAGGGAACTGAGAGATAGTATAATCACTAGGTATATGAGACTTATGAACTGATGTCTCTGGGTCACGGGCGCAGTTTGGTGCTACACAGAAATATGCTGTGTGACACAGATTCTGTTACGGGCAGACGTTCCACTTACATACATACATAATATCACGACTGTATCCCATAAGGGATAGTCAGAGACTGGGTACTCACTGCAAAAAACAGATGAGGCAGCAGCGCGGTCCACGAGCGTTAATCTCATAAATATGCAACTAACCACTGCGACTAAAAGCCGAGCCAGTGCATAATGTTTACACTATACGGTATGAAACCGCAGCAGAAAGCGGTTCATAAAATGTATTATAATATTGCTTTTCTTACTTAAGCAAACCTTCTAAGAAATGTAAGGAGTCCTGCGCTCAGCAATGAGACATTTATAGGCTACTAACTCGTACTAGCTGAAGCGACTACGTCCGCGTAATGAAAATACCGTGGGAATTCTTTGATTTTCATGAAAATTATCCCGTTTCCGTCTCCAGGATACAAGCTATCTCTGTGCCGAATTTCGTCGAGATTGTTTCAACTTTTGAGCCGTGAAAAAACAACGAAGATACAGAAATAGTTACTTATTCATTAATAATATTAGTATTGATTACTCATTTTATTTTACTTTAGCATAATCTGTGTGGACATTCTGTTTTTTTTATTGCTCCTGGACTGACAGAATAATTTTGGGATGATAATATTTTCTTATATTATTAGACACTAGTTGATACACCCTACTACGTCTGCATAAAAGTAAAAAAAAGTAAAGTAAAGTTTCAGCCTATAAATGTCCCACTGCTGAGCACAGGCCTCCTCTCATTTACGCCTACGTCTGCATAATCATAAGTTTTTTAAATATCCCGTGGAAAATATTTGAGTTACTATGTCTGTCTCCAGCATGCAAGCTATCTCTGTGCCAAATTTCGTCAAGATGGGTTCAGCGGTTTAGCCATGACATTTCGTATATATAATATTACTACGGATGGTAGCTCAGGAGCTAGGCCCTCGCTTTTAAATTCACAGTACGCGAGTGACTTGGGTTCGATTCCCGGTGCCGGCACCACTAAAATTGTTAATTGCAAATTTTAAGCGCTGATTTACCACGTGCTCGGCGGTGAAGGAAAACATCGTGAGGAAACCTGCATGTCTGAGGAATAAAAAATATTGGAATGGAAATGTATAGTTTACACTATACAAACCCTTCAACAAGCATTTTAATTTGCTTCACCGCCCATTTTTTACCGACTTCAAAAAAGAAGAACATTCTCATTTCGTCTATAATTTTTAGTGTATGTTCGGGGACTTATTTGTTTATGAACCGTATTTAATGATTGATTTTTTTTATAATAAAGTGGATATCGTAACGGTGGTCCCATTTGGTCGGTTTTGATCAATGACAAAATCTTGAGACTGTTAGGAGCGATTGTGCTTCGGTTTTTTCAATTAATATATATTTCAGCATAGACGCGAATGTTAGACATTTACTTTAAATTTTTCAAATAAAAAGCGTAACATATTCGGATACGGTGTCTGTAACTTTTATTCGGTTCAACGATATAGTGACTGCATCGCGGTTAACTGAGCTCACTGGATATTTATTTTTCAAAGAACCGTTTTTAGTTCGTGGAAAATTTCTCACTTTAAATTAAAATAAAATAAAATAGGAAAAGTTTAAAGCAAAATAAAATAACATCGGACCAAAGCATGTATTGTGCGGTGGCGGCTTAAGAGAATCTACCATCGCATCTCATCTCGCGGGTGTCGTAAGAGTCGACAGAAGGATATTAAAATCCAGGAGATGGGTAGCGGCATCTACCTAGAACATCTGAACAAATAAACTGCGGTTGCTAAACGAGGCAACTGTGGCAGCTACTAAATTTTGTGTCAATCTATGGGGGAGACCTGTTCAGATAAAAAGTTGCGGCACAATTCATACACAAATCAATGAAATCATGACGACCGCGTGACATACCTGAAGAACTGGGAATTGATCAAACACTGTTGGTAGGATTCCTATGCAGGAATCCATCTAGGTAGGTACCACCCCGGGGCCAGTTATTCTGCCGTGAAGCAGTAGTGTGCAAGCATTACTGTGTTTCGGTTTGAAGGGCACTGTGAGCTAGCGTAATCACTGGGCATTTGAGACTTAAAAACAGATGTCTCAAGGTGACGGGCGCAGTGTGTTGTCACGCAGAAATATTCTGGGTGACACGACATTGGTTGTGGGCGGACGTTGCACTTACCATCAGGTGAACGTTTTGCTCGTTTCGCCACTTTATTCAATAAAAAAAAAACAGTTTCGACCCATTTGAACAAAGCTGGGTACACAAAAAAGCTCGATACTTGGGTTTCACATGAGATCACTGATAGAAATCTAATGAACCGTGTAATCATTTGCGATTCTTTATTGAGACGTAACGAAACCGAACCGTTTTTGAAGAGATTGATAACTGGTGATAAAAAGTGGATCACGTACGACAAGAACGTGCAAAAAAGGTCGTGGTCAAAGGTCGGTCAGGCTGCATAGACTGTGCCAAAACCCAAAGGGTTAACTCGCAATAAGCTGATGTTGTGTGTATGGTGGGATTGGAAGGGCGTTGTTCATTATGAGCTTTTACCGTCGGGCAGAACCATCGATTCGGATCTTTACTGCCAACCACTGATGAGAATAAAGCAAAATGTTGAGAAAACGGCCGGAAATGACCAACGGAAAGGGTGTGGTCTTTCATCACGACAACGACAGACCACACACATCTTTAGCCACTCAGGAAAAATTAAGAATTTGGCTGGGAGGAGTTAATGCATCCGCCATGTAGCTCTGACCTTGCCCCTTCAGATTTCTACCTGTTTCGGTCTCTTCAGAATTATTTAGGTAGTGTCAGGTTAACATCAAGAGAGAATTACCAAAACTACTTGTCGCTTTTTTTGCACAGAATTCGTATCATCAACGATATCGAGACGGCAAAAGGTCATGGAACAAAATGGCACATGTATACTGTAATTAAATGAAAATAAACTTTGAAAAAAAAAGTCTTGAGTTTTCACATAAAATGCGAAGAAATTTTTACCCAACCTATTATGTGGAATATGTGTTACAAATACATTAAATAGAATAAAATTAATCATTAATTATTTACAATAATACTGACAATTTCAATCATATAATAGTCTGTCGTTTCTTCATATTCATATTGCTAATGTCAAACACATAATAGTCTATGGTCAAAAAGTCGACCGGAGTAGAGATTGTCGCCATAGAGTTTAAAAATGTTGCCATTACATTACTCTAACCACAATAATGTTCAAACTTAAAAAATTAAAGTGGTCGAATATTGCCCGCGTAAAATAAGTCGACCACATGATTGCGCCGTATGGCACGGTACCTCGCTTATCTGAACATTAACAGTTCAGCCCTTCGGAAATGTTCGGTTCGCAGCGTGCGGTTCATTTTTTTGCGCGGAGCTTAACTTTTTCGAAAATAAAATCCGGCCTAACTTACTCCTTTAACATCAGCTATCTGCCGGTGAAGCCGTTTCGGAGATTAGCCGGTACAAACAGACAAAATTTCCAAAATATGTTTCATTACATGTTTTCTTTTATTTACGCGAATACTACATTCAACACATACACATTTAAATAAAAATATTTTTTACGGATTTTATCGCGTTTAATTTAAACTATTTATAACCCGACTCTTTACAGCACCCATGGTCACGGGCGGACTGAGGTGACAGATGTCCTGATGTCATAGTTAACTCAGAGTACCTTCAGCTATTAATTACGAGTATTACTTTTAGTCCGATCTACGCAGAAAGAGCTTACTGTGTCTTGAAGCCTTAATTTTGTTAATTATAGGATTCCAAGCTGGTGGTAGTACCCAACCATCTTCCCTATTGAAATTGGCATGTTTTTTAATTTCAATAGCTTCGCGAATCATCCTTGGTAGGAATCGGTGTTCTTTTGCGAGGATTTGTGGTTTATCAAATCTGATGTAATGGTTGGGATGATCCAGAACATGGTCACAGACTGCAGACTTCCTGGGGCGGCGATGCTTCACATCAGCTATATGTTCTTTTACGCGGGTTTTTACTGATCTTTTTGTTTGCCCTATGTAAGAGAGACCACATTCACAATCCAGCTTGTATACTCCTGCATCTTGTAGAGGGATGTTACACTTGAAAGATGGTAAAAATTTACTTATCTTCTTCGGCGGCTTGAAAAATGTTTTTATGGAAGCCCGCTTCAAGATATAGCCAATCTTGTCCGTGACTCCTCTGACATATGGTAGGACTGCAGGTACACGCTCGACTGTGGCCGGCTTCACTCGGTCACTGCGACGAAGGCGCGGAACCCGAAGCTTGTTGTCTTGCAAAACTTGCTTGACATGCTGAAGCTCGGCGGCCAGGTGTTTATTGTCACAGATCCCTTGTGCTCTCTGAAACAAAGATTTACCCACGGTAGCTAACTATGAAGGATGGTGGTGAGATTCACCATTTAAATACCTATTAGTATGGAAAATATTTCTATACACAGTGTGACTCAAGATGTTATTAGGATTCCAAATTACCTACTAAAACATGCAGAAAAGCTAAAGAGTTATTTGTTTCTAACTCCATTGTAAATTAAATTTTAGAGTTTAGGGAGTTATGGTGTTCTAGAAATGCAGTTACTTTATGTGATGGTAAAATTATGAAAGTATCATCTACGTACCGCTTGTAGAATCTTGGATTTGATTCATTTCTTATAAATGTCGTATTTATTGGTGGTAGAATTTATATGCAGGAGTTCGTCTAGGTAGGTACCACCCCAGTAGGTAGGGGTCAGTTATTCTGCCGTGAAGCAGTAGTGTGCAAACGGTGTTCGGTTTGACGGACACTGAGAGCTAGTGTAATCACTGGGCATATGAGACTTAAGAGCTGATGTCTCAGGATGACGGACGCAGTGTTGTATCACAAATAAATATTCTGGGTGACATAGCATTTGTTATGCGCAGACTTTGCACTTTCCATAAGGGGAACGTTTTGCTCGTTTCGTCACATCATAAAATAAAAAAATAATAAATATATGTATACTTTTATATACGTTTAGTACAACGGTGTTATTTTGACATTACAAACAGAGTCTTCAATTTTTTTTATTTGTCCTAAGTTGTGTTGTGATTAATAGATTACGATAGTATTCGAAATGTTATGAGTCTTTATTAAAAGACCTTTTTAAAAAATAAACTTTTATTTTACACTTAATTACAATTTAGTAAAAAGGATTAAGATATATAATAGATGGTTTCAAGTTGGTCTGACTTGGACCGTGTCTGGATCTGAACTGAACTTAAGTCTAATTAATCTAATGAAGTACGGAATGATGACATAGCCCCTTTGAAGGGAAGGTAGGGTGTGTCAGCTATATGTATTACAGTTAATATATATAACACCTCCCCCCTATGAGAGTAAACTTCGGGGTAAAAACGAAGTTTACTAATACGTTTCTAAACAATATTTTAAGGTATTTAAATTTAAAACAATAGAAAGAAATAATTTGAATTAAGGCAAAATAAAATAATACAAATAAACAAAGGATAAAATTTGAAGTTACAGAACAACACAATTATCTTATCAAATAATCAATTAAAAAATAAAAGAAATTAATAATAATTACAAATTAACTCTTATACGCGGGAGTGGAATATCATCGGTGGTATTTTCCACTTCTGTTTCGACATTACAATTTGATTCTTTAACATTGTATTTTCTAATGCTTTGTAAGAAACTTCCAATTTTACAGTAATTATATAATATTATGAAAGTAACAAGACTTAAAACTATTACGATTACAAAAACAGATGTACTATAATAGTTACCGTATTTCACAATATGTGGATCATTTATAATTTTGTCAAGATTACTGACCAGTTTTTTATTTATTTCATTATTTGACTTCAACGATACTAAGTCTATGTTACTTATATTCGTGGGCAGTAACCTTGATCTGACATTTTCAATTTTATTACTATTACAACAAGAATCTTTTATAATATTAAATTGGGGTTGCACAATATTAAAACGTATTTTTGTATATAATTTAGGAATGAATTTAATATCATTATTATAGCCTACACAAGTTATTGGCAAGGTTAGTATTCCAGTGCCAACAATATTTGTTTCATACAGATTCGAATTTATGCAATCTATTGATAGTTTAGTTAATTCGGATTGTACGAAAATCCAAGAATTATTATACAATATTTGCCAAATATTTACTTTTCCGTATATAAATTTATATTCACATGTTTTGGGAATGTTATTTATTACTTTTGTTATCAAATCTGTTTCGCAACTGGGGTTATTGGTTACAGACTGAGTGTTTATTGATTCGCAGATATAATAGTTTTTTGAAATTGTTTTACAGTAATTAAAGTTGTCTAATTTGCAGTATAATAATTTATCTTTTGTTATTCCCAAATAATTAGAGTTTGGTATTATTGTGGCGTATGAGATAGCATTGTCTAAGTCATGAACAATCGGCAACGGGATATTATAGTATATGTTAAATAGTTCGGAACTCACAAGTGGAACTTTTATGACAAAGACAATATTATTTCTTGAAAAGTAGCAAATTATTGAAGAAACATTCATTAATACGTTTATATGATCCAATTCTAATGATATGGGGAGTTCTCTGGAACTAGGTAAATAATGATGGTTTGAAGTAAGCTCGTCATATAGTTGCTTTGGAGTGATAATTGAAGGATGAAGAATGTTGTTTTTGCTAAACATTATTGAATTTAATAAATCTTCTAGTTTGAATGATAAATTTAGAATGGCACCCTCCAGAATGTTCAAGATGAAATTTAATTTAGTTTTTAAAGTTACTTCGTCATTTAAGCTGTTTAATTCTTTTGATAGTTTATCGATAGCTTCATTTAATAAGGCTTCATTTATGTTAATTTTTTGTATAGTGCTATTGAAATGTTCGATGACAGAGTTAGTGATTAAAATGTTTTCTTTGACTAATGAGGCTAGACTCTTTTGGTTACTTTGTAAAGTTGTAATAGCGTTATTGTATATTTCTGCATCATTCTCGTCTAGTGTACCGAATATATGTTTGAAAACAGTGCCTACTGCACTGAACCAAGCAGAACGTTTATTAAGGTGATGATTCGAAATGAGATGAGACAAAGCCATATAATCTCTTTTAATATCTTCAAAACGAGCGGATAAGGGCTCTATCATGTTTTGGCAATCTGCTGTATTAACTATGTTACTTTGTTTACAAAGATATTTACATGTTACTATTATGCTTTCTAAATTATCAATATGAGGCTTATTTCGATTTTCCTATACTTAAGAGAGCTTTTTCACGACTATGTTTGAGACGATGTTGTAGCATTTGGACGTACTCAGGATAAGTAGTATCCAAATTCGATTCATAGACTGAATTTGGGATGTATGGTTTGTGGCCGAAAAGTAGTTCGTATGGGCTATAGTTTGTAGTGGAGTGTACAGTGGTATTATAGGTTAAGATTGCAGTGTACACGAATTTAGGCCAATTGTCCTGATTCTGGTTTGTGTAAGATTTTAGGTATTCTTTCAAGGTCGAGTGGCTTCTTTCGAGTGCACCCTGCGTTTGGGGATGGTAAGGAGAGGACCATAGCTGTTTGATCTTCAGGAAGTCACATGTTTTCTTAAACAAGTCGGCGGTAAAGTTAGTCCCTTGGTCGGTGAGTATACTTTTTGGTATTCCAAATAATGATATAAAGTGGATTAGGCATTCGCTTGTTTCTTCTGCGGTAGTACTACGGATGGGATATGCTAAAGAGTATTTTGTTAGATCGTCTTGTAAGGTAAGTATGAATTTTAATTTTGCATGTCCAGATTCTGGTAGTGGTCCTACAATATCTAAGGATATGCGTTGGAATGGAGTTGTAGATGTCGAAGTTATCTGCATAGGTGCACGATTTACTTTACGAAGAGCTTTGTTGGTTTGGCAAGAGGTACAGTTTTTGATATAATTTTCAATATCACCCCTCATGTTTTTCCAACAATATTGTTCTCGTACTCTATTAAACATTCTAGCGATTCCTAAATGTCCTGCTACGGGAATATCGTGATTTTCCTTTAATATTTTTGGAATTTCGCTTAATGTTGGATATATTATGTTATTGTGATATATGTGTACATCTATATTCGTATTGTTGAATAGATGTGCAATTATATTATAGATTTTGACAAATGAATGTTTGTCAAAAGGGTTTTTAAAGTCAGTCATACTAACAGGGTTTCCCTCATGACATATTAATAGTTGGTTTCTGAGAGATTGTACTGATTTAAAAATATCGGTATATGAGGAATCGTCAAAGTGATGTACTTTAATAAATAAGAAATAGTAAGTTTTGTCATTATGTGCTATTGCTAGGTATGAGTGTAGGGTTCTTTCGACTTGTATAATGTTATGCGAATTAGGGATGTTATTTAGTATGTCGTGTACGAAAGGAATAGATTCGTCTAGGTCTAGTGATGTAGGTATAATTATAATTTTCTGTTCACATTTCAGGATGTTGTCGTTGTGTTCGACTATGACGGTGTTATAGCTGTTAGGTGATTTACAAGATTGCAAGAACTCAGAGTAAGTATCTTCCTTGTTTAAGATTTCGATAGGATCATTTGTTTCTGTATTTGGTTTTTCAGGAATAGTTTCAGGACGAGGATCAACGAAATTTAAGGAAAGGTCGTTAGGATTTAGACTAGGAATTATTGAGGTATATTCGTCAGGAGAATCAATATTTTCGGGTAAGTATGAGGATAAGTCGGATTCGAGGATGTTTTCTAATAAGTTAGGGTCATTTATATTTTCTTGATTTTTATAGGTATTAGGATTCGAGGGATTGGTATGTATTGGGTTTACAGGATATCGAGAAAGTGCATCAGCAGCGGAGTTTAACCTGCCTTTACGATATACAATTTGATATTCATACTCCTCGAGCTTTAGCCTCCAGCGTTGTAACTTACTGCTGGGGTCGGTATGGTTAAAAAGCCATCTTAACGGACGATGATCAGTAATAATGTTGAATTTTCTTCCGAAAAGGTAGGGTCTGAAATACTTACAGCCGAAAACAATGGCTAACAGTTCCTTTTCGGTTGTACTGTAATTGCATTCGGCTTTATTTAAAGTTCTAGACGCAAAGGCGATTGGTTGGTCGCCTCCTATTTCACCTTGGGATAGGATAGCTGAAATTGCATAGTTAGAGGCATCGCAGGTTAGAATAAAGGATTTGGAGAAGTCTGGATAAATTAAAACAGGAGCGGTAGTTAGTTTTTCTTTCAATATTTCGAAAGCAAGCTGGTGTTCGTTACACCAATTAAAAGGAGTTCCTTTCTTTAAAAGGTCTGATAAAGGTTTGGATGTTTTCGAGCAATCGGGAATAAAACGCCGATAGTATGAGACGAGACCAAGGAAGGATTTAACATCTTTAGGACATTTTGGAGTAGGAAAATTCTGGACGGCTGTTAGTTTTTCTGGGTTTGGTTTTACTCCTTTGTCACCTATGATATGACCGAGGTAAGCTACTTCTTTGTGAAGGAACTCACACTTGTCCGATTGGAGTTTTAGGTTGCATTTTCGTAGCCTAGCAAACACATTAGACAGTTTCTGAATGTGTGAGGAAAGATCGTGTGAGTAAATGACTATGTCGTCAAGGTAAACGAAACAATGTGTACCTTGCAGACCAGAAAGGGCGGAGTTCATGAGCCTCTGGAAGGTTGCAGGGGCATTTTTGAGGCCAAACGGCATCCTCTTGAATTCAAAATGTCCTTCTGGGACACTAAAAGCAGTCTTAGATGCATCATCAGGTGACATTTGAATCTGGTGAAAGCCGGACGAAAGATCGAGAGTCGAAAAGTATTTGGATTTTCCTAATTGGTCCAGTATTTCGGTGATATTAGGGATTGGATACGTATCGCCAATTGTAATGTCATTTAGCTTGCGGTAATCTATGACTACACGCCATTTGCGTTGGCCTGACGCGTCTAATTTCTTCGGAACAATCCAAATAGGAGCGGACCAGGGAGATGTAGAAGGGGTAACGATACCTTCATCTAACATTTTATTAATTTGTTTATGTACTTCGTGTCTGTGTACTTCAGGGAATCTATAGGATTTAACGTGAATAGGATTTTGCGAGGTTGTTTTAATTTCATGTTCTAGGATTGGAGTATATGTTAATTTTTCACCAGGGAGATGGAAAATGTCGGAGTACGCGGAACATATAGCGTAAAGTTCTGATTTTTCCTCATCGTTTAGGTGTGACACTCTTAATTGGTTTAAAACAACATTAGTTCGATCAAAACAATTGTTATTTTTTATATTGTTTATCGAATTATTCCGTTGAGAACCATTGGTTACATCATTGATAGGTATAATTTTTAAGAATAAGTTCGAATTTAATTTTACAGGCTCTTCAGAAATGTTGACCACTGTAATGTTTACGCGATTATTCTCTTTAACGCGAACAATACAATTTGCTAATAAGATAGAGTCGGATATAGTTTGATCTACGATCACCCCTTCTTTATCTTGAGGATTTTGGACAGTACTTTCGATGACGATTTACCAATTAAAAGGAGACCTGATCTTGCAGGTATGGTATATATAGGTTGGTTGTATTTTAATTCTAAAGAAGCTGATTTTATTTTTATAATATTATGGCGGTAGTCAACGTTGCATTCTAAATCGTTAAGAAGGTCATTGCCTAAAATTCCATCGTAATTTAAGTCTATGTCGTCTACTACGTGAAATTGATAAGATATTAGAGGGTTGGAGCTTGGAAAAAGTTGCAAATTAAAGTGGCCTAAAGTAGGAGTTGATAAATTACCTTTATCGATGCCTTTTAGTTGGATTATTTCGTCCTTTAAATTTGGTAAGTATTTTATGGAAGCGCGTTTTATAAGGCTAACACAAGAACCGGTATCAATTAAAAATAAAAGTGGGCGATTGGAGTTTATGTCAGGCAAATTTAGAGAAATGTGTGGTAAACAACGATGCGAGCTATTAGACGTGATTTCGTAAACAGTTTGTTTAGTAGTGCAAGAATTTGAAGGGTGAGATTTTTCACATTTATTTTGGATTTTGTTTGCGGAAGTATGCATGCTTGTTTGGGGCTGGTTACCCGTGTGGTTTTTAGATATGGTGGTATGGACGCTTGCTTGGGGCTGGTTACCCGTGTGGTCCTTGGATTTGGAAGTATGGACGCTTGCTTGGGGCTGGTTACCCGTGTGGTCCTTGGATTTGGAAGTATGGACGCTTGCTTGGGGCTGGTTACCCTTGTGGTCCTTGGATATGGAAGTATGGACGCTTGCTTGGGGCTGGTTACCCTTGTGGTCCTTGGATATGGAAGTATGGACGCTTGCTTGGGGCTGGTTACCCTTGTGGTCCTTGGATATGGAAGTATGGACGCTTGCTTGGGGCTGGTTACCCGTGTGGTCCTTTAATGGATAGCGTGAACCTCCGATTCGGGGCTGGTTACCCTGTTGTGTGGTTTTGGATTCTAATTTGGATAGGGATATTTCATTAGTTATGATATTATTAGTGTTGGTTTTGTGTGCAAACGGGCCCGGACAACACCTACGCGAGCCTTTATTCAGTTTAAATTATTATTCTCCATTTCGTCCCTATTTTCATTGCAATAATAGTACTGGGCAGAGTTACTAGACGTGCAAGGTTGAGGCTCGGGAAGGTTGTAGTCATTGTCGTAGTTCACGAAATTTACTCGCACCGGTTGTGATCTCGAAAATCTTTGGTTATTACTCGTATTATTTCTATTATTAAAAGGACGCTGAGGCTGAGGTTGAGAAGAGGATTGTGGCGAATTATAACGGCTATTATTGTATTCACGTTTTCTACATACTTCTATCGTATGGCCTTGAGTCTTACAATAGCGGCAAAAGGCGGAATTTTGGTTGTATATCGGAGGTCTAGCATTGACATTGTGTATTGCTGGCCTAAAGGAATGATCAGGCGTATGACGAGGTAACACTGGAGCATGATTTGGTAGACTACGTTTATAAAGCAATTTTTGTATTTTCTCTTCCGATATTGCTGAGTTAATAGCTTCATTTAGGTGGTTAGGATTTTTACCACGGACTAGGTTAGAAATGTTAGGCTTAAGGCCCAGTAAAAATGTATGGAGAGCAAGGTCTTCCATTGAGGCTATTCGGCCTTGTAATTCTGCTTTTCTTTTATTTGATAAAGTAACTTCTGTTAATAATTTGGATAGGCATGTTTCTAAGCGTAGTGCGTATTGGTTAACTGGTTCGTTTGGTAATTGGCGACACTCTTGTAAGTCGGTTAATAAGTGTGCGTAGTGTTTTCGTTCACCAAACTGTGTTTGGAGGAATTCGCTAAGTTGAGCCCATGTGTCAAATTCTTTAATTGCGACGGCAGATTCAGCCTTTCCCTCTAATTGAGATAGTATGAATTTAAATAATATAGATTTTTGCGACTCACAAGCTAAACTAATCGCATTATCGCAGTTTGTTATAAAAGAATTTAATTTTTCGCGACAGCCATCAAAAGGCTTAATAAACTTAAATAATACTCCAATTTGGATTGGCTCCCCCTTTTCATATTTAGTAGAAGATTCTTTGTTTGCCATTTTACAATAATAAAATAATTACGATTTCAAACTTGTTATAAAACAATACGGTGTAATAGACGGCCAACGAAGTAACTTAATACGAGTTACTGTATGGTTAGTGATAAGCGCAGGTGCAATGATTGAGAAGCTCTTACTTAGAAATTAAATGAATAATATTATTCCAACAAAGAGAATTGTAATATAGAAGTAATGTTTCGATGATATTTTTTTTTTTTTTTTATTCGATATACCTTATGCACTCACTGATATTTGTAATATGGTCTTGCACTATCACTGCAATCTAGATATAGTATGTTAACACTTACAGGAGCACGATGAGAACCAGCGACATCTTACAGGTATGATCTTACAGGATCGCAGCGGCAATGGTGACCGGCAGCAGCAGTGGCAGCGGCACCAGCAGGAAGTAGTTACAGGGTATGGTAGCGGCGAGAGACGGCGAGAGATGACCAGGAACAGCGTTTCAATGGTAAGTACGACGAGCTCGTTGGATACAGCGGGAACGGTGAGTAGATAGAGTTCAGCACGGCCAAGTTTTATTCACCGAGTTCCGAGATTTGAAAATGTCACTTTTCACAGGATATAGTTTATTTTTATTTTAACGAAACCGAGACGACCGAGGATTCGAACTTGAATCCCACCGCTGCCACCAATTTGTTATGAGTCTTTATTAAAAGACCTTTTTAAAAAATAAACTTTTATTTTACACTTAATTACAATTTAGTAAAAAGGATTAAGATATATAATAGATGGTTTCAAGTTGGTCTGACTTGGACCGTGTCTGGATCTGAACTGAACTTAAGTCTAATTAATCTAATGAAGTACGGAATGATGACATAGCCCCTTTGAAGGGAAGGTAGGGTGTGTCAGCTATATGTATTACAGTTAATATATATAACAGAAAGTTCACCAGAATCGTAAATTGGCGAGAAAGACGTCATCATCTCATATTTGATAAAAAATCAAAGTAGCTGCCTATAACTGCTGAGCATAGCCTACACTCATTTCTGAGGTTTAAGTGCCGGGAAGGATCTGCAATGCTGCTCTAATGCGGTTCACCGATCTTCAAATTTCGTCGATATAGTTTTATTTATTAGACATGCAGGTTTTGCCGCAATATTATCGGCGAGCACTTAGTAAATGAACATCTTATATCGTATTAAACAATTTTAAAGTTCCCGGCTGTGGCCGTGTGGTAGCGCCCTAAGAGAATCTACCACCCCATCTCATCCCTTGGGTGTCGTAAAAGTCGACAGAGGGAAAATGAAACCCAGGAGATGGGCAGCAGCATCTTGCTCGAACATCTAAATAAATAAACTGCGGTTGCCAACCCGTCTGCCAAGCGTGGCAACTATGGCCAAATCCCCCCAAAACAAGAGCTACAAACTTTTGTGGCAATCTATGGGGGAGGCCTATGTTCAGCACTGGACTATTGATAGGCTGAAACGACGACGATATATACTGGTAATACTGGTGGTAGGATTGCTATGCAGGAATCCGTCTAGGTAGGTACCATCCTAGGGCCAGTTATTCTGCCGTGAAGCAGTAGTGTGCAAACATTGCTGTGTTTCGGTTTGAAGGGCACTGTGAGATAGCGTAATCACTGGGCATATGAGACTTAAGAACTGATGTCTCAGGGTGATGGGCACTGTGTGGTGTCACACAGAAATTTTCTGGGTGACACAGCATTTGTTATGGGCAGACGTTGCACTTACCACCAGGTGAACGTTTTGCTCGTTTCATCACTTTATGCAATAAAAAAATGTTTGTCTCAAACGCGAAATTGAAAAAGATTTTGATACAATTTTTATAAAAATCGGTAAATCAAAAAACGAACGATGAATGTGTTGTGATTATCCCCATGTATCTGGCACTGCATTCTAGTCTACCTCCGATCTTGGCGCAGGAGCGTTACGTCGGCGTATATTAGGATACGAGTACACTTGCGGCACTGTAATATCTCCACCGCAGTTGTCAGCTTTCGACAGTATTCAGGAGTTGTCACCGTTGAAAATCGGCCAGGAGGACATCGTCATCATTCAGCAAACGAAGAGTAATGTGCAGTGTCTATGGACCACAGAGTCTGCCCGTATCACATTTTATACCACCTATAACATTTCTGGGTGGCACTGTACTCTTGACGTCAGTTGTTAAGTCTCATATGGCCAGTAATTACAGTATCGAATAGTGAAGGAAAGTAAGTTAAATTGCTTAGATCCGCATGCAAAATATAAAAATGGTGTATATTACCCAGTAACTAATAATTAAGTAGTAACCGCCACCAGGTACCCTCCACCAACCACTACAATACTACCACTAGATAATATACACCACTGAAGCCGAGAACACGACACGTGTTTCGCCCCAAAACGAGGCATTATCAAGTGCCATGACTCTACGACAGACGGCCGCCGAGGGAGGGCGGGCAGTGCTCTTCAAAAAACTGGGTAATATACAACATTTTTATATTTTGCATGCGGATCTTAGCAAATTAACTTACTTTCCCTCGGTATAATGGATTTCCGCAAAGTAACGCCTGATTCTATTAACTATATTATCAAATAGTGTCCTTGAAACCGCAGACAGTAATGCTTATACAACAACTGCTTGACGGCAATTTTTCAAAATTTCTGGGACTACTCATCGCTCAAAAGAGCGTAACGTACACGTCTACATTGTTTCGATTCCAAAAATTCATAAAAATTGATACATATACATATACATAATACATATATTGAAATTTTTACTACTTCACTATAGTAGAACCGCAAAGTATTTTGGCGCAAGTTTAATCATATTGCGATTCATTTACACTCGTTTCCTTTGTTGTGCAGAATCATTACGCATGCAGATTAGTTTCGAACAAGAAAACAACTAAAGAAAATATTCCGCAATACGCTTCCACCGCAGAACAAATTTAAAAGACCGGAAATTTTGAACATACATTTATTTTAATATGTTTAGTTTAGTGATATTTTAAGTTATTTTAAAGAAAACGTGTTTCATTCTACAACCCATAATGATGGTATGTGGTGGCGGATTAAGAGAATCTATCAGCCCATCTCATCCCGTAGGTGTCGTTGACAGAGATGAAAAATAAAAAGCAATAGATGAGCAGTAGCATCTTCTTAAAACATCTGAATAAATAAACTGCGGTTGCCAACACACCTGCAAGCGTAGCAACTATGGCAAGATCACCCTAAAATGAGAGCTCCAATTTTTTGTGGCAAGCTATGGAGAAGGTTTATGTTCGGCAGTCGACTAGTGATAGCCTGAAATGATAATGAAGATATATTTAAATGAAACTAATTTTACGGATTTTATCTTGTTTAATTTTATTATTTATAACCCGACGTTTCGAGTGCTTTACAGCACACATGGTCACGGGCGGACTGAGGCGACAGATGTCCCGATGTCATAGTTAACCCGGAGTACCTTCAGCTTTTAATTATTATTCTTGGTCCGATCTACGCAGAAAGAGCTTACTGTGTATTTTAGTCTTACAGTGGTATGCTTGGTTTTTGATTTAATTTTATTAATTATAGGATCCCAAGCTGGTGTTAATACCCAACCATCTTCTCTATTAAAATTAGGATGTTTTTTAATTTCAATAGCGTCGCGAATCATCCTTGGTAGGAATCGGTGTTCTTTTGCGAGGATTTGTGGTTTATCATATCTGATGTAATGGTTGGGATGATCCAGAACATGGTCACTGACTGCAGGTTTGCTGGAGCGACGATGTTTCACATCAGCTATATGTTCTTTTACGCGGGTTTTAACTGATTTTTTTGTTTGCCCTATGTAAGAGAGACCACATTCACAATCCAGCTTGTATACTCCTGCATCTTATAGAGGGATGTTACACTTGACAGATGGTAAAAACTGATCTGAATGTGAATCTGATCTGATGGTGAAACTTATCTTCTTCGGCGGCTTGAAAAATGTTCTTATGGAAGCCCTCTTCAAGATATAGCCAATCTTGTCCGTGACTCCTCTGACATATGGTACGACTGCAGGTACACGCTCGACTGTGGCCGGCTTCACTCGGTCACTGCGACGAAGGCGCGGAACCCGAAGCTTGTTGTCTTGCAAAACTTGCTTGACATGCTGAAGCTCGGCGGCCAGGTGTTTACTATCACAGATCCCTTGTGCTCTCTGAAACAAAGATTTGCCCATGGTAGCTAGCTGTAAAGGATGGTGGTGAGATTCACGTTTTACAAGAAAGAGCGGTGGACTATTTACCAGCATATGATAAAGTTGTTAGAGTAAAGTGAGCCTTATTCGTAATAAATGTAGCGAAATATTGTATATGCATATATCCGTTGCACGGCGTACCTTATTCTAAAGATATTAAGGTCCCTGATGATATTCGTCTGGCCGATTTCGACCACGGCGACAACTTTTGAATCCAACCTTCGTTCCAACCTACCCGCGCCCGATGTAACGCTGATGCGATAAGATCGAAAGTAGGATGCAGTGTCAGAAACACGGGGACAATCACAACACAACCAACAATTTGTGTTTTAGTACAAATTTTGGCTCCAGCTGGGATTCAAACCCTGCATCCGCGACGTAGAAGTCAGGTACTCTGACCACTGGTCCATATACACTACGTCGTGAATAAGCCTGAAAATAAGTATACTGAAGTTCGAAAAATGACACTGATAGCTAGTGTAATCACTAGGGCGCATTCCGGTGCCAGACAGAGATTCTGGGTGACACAGCATTTGTTATGAACAGATTTGCTCGTCTCGTCACTTTATCCTATAAAAAAAGATTAGCTTCGAATGACAAATGAACCACCAATGATAAAATGTACCACCAACGACAAACAGAATTTATACGTTTTTAGCGAATATTTTTCTTCAAGCATTCGCCTCCAATCTTATTCGCCGGAATTACACTTTCAAATTAGTTTGTAAGTAGTGCCGAAGTTAAAGAAAAAGTTTCCTTAGTGCTGACGAGTAATTTTAAAGTTTTTTTTAGCAAATATTCTGTGCATGTGAAGGTTTATTTTGAAAATTAAAAAAAATTAAAAGATTTGTGAGAGATACATGATATGGAATATCTCTTAGAAATGGGGGGAGGCCTTTGCTCAACAGAGGGACATTTGTAGGCGTTAACTTTACTTATATTATGATATGGATATTTATTCTAGAGAAAATAAAAAAACGTCATACTTTCCGACTTTCGACCACGGATACAACGGTATCAATCAAGCTATCAACTGCGCAGGAGATATTATAGTTTATTGGATATAGTGATGAAACGAGCTAAACGTTCACCTGATGGTAAGTGCAACGTCTGCCCATAACAAATGATGTGTCACCCAAAGACATTCTGTGTGTCATCACTCTGAGACATAAGAACTCTCAGTGCCCTTCAGACTGTAACACAGTAATGTTTGCACACTACTGCTTCACGGTAGAATAACTGTCCCTGGGGTGGTATCAACCTAGACGGATTCCTGCATAGGAATCCTGCCACCAGGATGTGTAAGTGTAGGCGCAAAGACTGAGGCACTCACTCGTACTGTTCGGCCCCCGCCCGTTTAAGCGATCATGCAATAAGATTAGAAGTTTCACAAATATTGGCTCCGATTGGGATGCGAAGCCAAGACTTGCGGCACTGAAGTCAAATATATAAAAATTCATCATAGTTTCTGGGTATATATTACGATGGCCTTAAGTGCATGTTGCGGTAAAGGAATATAAGCCTCCATTAGTAATAACGTCATCAAATGTTATTAGCAATTATATGTATATTACTGAATCCACATCGACTAATTAGGGAATTAGTTTTGCGGATTAAGCAGAAAACTGTAAAAGAATCTTGACAAATAAATCGAAAGATAAAACAATTTTTGCTAGGTTTTACAGCAAAAATTATGTATTTTTTTTAGCATAATAAATAGTGCCTGCTTGATAATAGTTACCCTGATAGTAGCCAGTAGTAAATAATTAGTTAGCCTAATGCTTTAGGATACGGACCGCGATACATGACGTCGCAGGTTTCACTTATATCGTGAATCATCTCCTAACACATGCGTTTAAGCTCAGTTGGTTAACAGGAAATTTAGTAATATTTATAGCATTGCTAGTATTCTTTTGCAGAAAACTGCAGAAAGGTGTAAGACAGGGTGATGTTATATCCCCGAAACTCTTCACCGCTGCATTGGAAGATGTCTTCAAGCTACTGAACTGGAAAGGATACGGTATCAACGTCAATGGCGAATACATCACTCACCTTCGATTTGCCGACGACATAGTCATAATGGCAGAATCGCTGGAGGACCTCAGCGCTATGCTCAATGACCTCAATAGTGTCTCCCAACAGGTGGGTCTTAAGATGAACATGGACAAGACGAAGATCATGTCTAACGTCCATGTCACACCTATACCGGTTGTTGTTGGGAACACTACGATCGAAGTTGTCGACGAATATTTATACCTAGGACAGATTGTCCGACTAGGTAGGTCCAACTTCGACCAAGAGGTCAATCGACGGATCCAACTCGGCTGGGCAGCGTTCGGGAAACTACGTCACATCTTCTCGTCGAATATACCTCAATGCCTGAAAACAAAAGTATACAACCAGTGCGTGTTACCAGTGATGACTTGCGGAACCGAAACGTGGTCCTTCACTGCAGGCCGCATGAGAAAGCTCAGAGTCGCGCAGCGAGCTATGGAAAGGGCTATGCTCGGAGTTTCTCTGCGAGATAAAATCCGCAACGATGTTATCCGCAGCAGAACTAAAGTAATCGACGTAGCCCTAAGGATTAGCAAGCTAAAGTGGCAATGGGCCGGCCATATAGCCCGTAGAACCGACAACCGTTGGGGAAGAAAGGTTCTAGAGTGGCAACCTCGTACCGGCAAACGCAGTGTAGGGCGCCCCCCCACTAGATGGAGCGACGACCTGCACGGTTTTGCGGGAAGTCGATGGATGCAGGTGGCTCAAGACCATGTTTTGTGGCAATCTATGGGGGAGGCCTATGTTCAACAGTGGACTGTAATAGGCTGAAATGATGATGATGATGATGATAGTATTATTTAAAAAAATTGTTCCCTGCCCTATTCCGCATGAGTAATAAATCTCATGACCACTGTCTAAATTAGGAAGGTTAGGTCCAGATGTAAACAGTAAAACTAAACCAGCCATAAATGTAAACCAGCCAGAAGCGCGAATGTAGTGACTCAGTTATGTCCGAAGTAGGCGGAATGAGCAATGTACTCGTAATTCAGGGAAGAATATATATTATAAATAACAAATTGATAAAGAAGAAGAAAGCACTGCTAGAAGAGCAATATTATTTTTTGTGTAAATGTGACCAATGAGCTCACAGTTCGCGTTATAATAATAAGACCGTTGTGGTCAATAGACAGTCACTCGGTGTAGAATCAAGAAGTAAATTTTACAGGTGATAGGATTTCCATGCACGAATTCGCCTAAATGGGTACCACCGTAGTGCCAGTTATTCTGCTGTCAGCAGTAGTGTGCAATTACTGTGTTTCGGTCTGAAGGGTACTGATAGCTAGTGTAATTAGTGGGAGATTGAGAGAGAACCACATTGCTATATACACCGTAATTTTTACATCGTTCTGGAAACGAAGAAAATTAGTACAGTTTCAGTTACAGAAACGATTGGTAGTATCAGTTTTTAGATTTTAATATTTACTTTTTTTTGGTAAATTAAAATTAATCACGTGTTTTTAAAAGAACCGGCAACTTGCGGTAGCTCCCGTCTATAGGTAATTACGATCACAGTCGATAGGTCAATGTCCTTACGAACGCATAAGCGACGAAGTAAAGGCTATCGGAGAAAAAAAGCGTTGAAGATCGTGAATTTTCGGACATTTTTCGACATGGTTAATCCGCCATCTGGCCGGACGTCCAAGATTTTTCAATATTTCCCTTGGATGACACTTACCATACCTACCAAATGAGACTGGGTGGCAGATTTTCATACGCCGTTTCGTACTTTATAAAATTATTACAATAAAGGCCCCATGGGTTTTATTCTGCCACATAAAACTGAAGAAGTTTGCGAACCACTTCAATTTAAAAAAATACGTTTAATAAGTACTACGTCAATAATCTACACTGAATAAAAATACTCTATTCGTACCTGGGATAGCCTCTGCCGGACGATACTCATGGCATAACATTATTTACGAAGTTACAAAATAATCTGCGAAATACAGTTCATTTTGCACGACACACACGTACACGGCTTATTAAACTGGCTTCTGGATTTTTATCAGTTTTAAACACATTCACGATCATAATGCGTAACACTACGAATTTATTGTTCATGAGAATAAACCTACAGTCAAATGGTTCTTGTAAGCAACATCGTATACCTGTACCATTGTTAGATATTGTGACGTTAGATAGAATACACTTTACGACTTCTTTTCTTCGCGATAATTCAACAACAGAAGCGCGACCAAATGACCTTAGACTATAGGTGACGACCGACCACATAGACCAACCAACTACAAACCAACTAAAGCACTGTCACTCTCGCCAACACATGAATTTTTTTACCCTTAAAGACATTAAAAACTCCCTAAACTAAACATTTGAAAAACATAAACTAAGTGTATGTCGGCAGTGTACTAAATAGTAGACAAACGTCTGTCTACTATTTAGTTTTTGTATGCCAGTTTTTAAATTAAACAAAAAAGTTGTCGATAGAGCATAACAGTAAAAGTAGTATCAAAATATTCATCAATGGTTATTATTACAATAGAATTACTTAGTATTAAATAATAAATAATTCCATTAGTATAAATCCTAGAAAACAATAATAAAAAAAAATGTAATAAGAATAATAATCATATCACTGATTGTCATTAAAAATTAAATGTACATTGTGTGTGTGTTAATAATATTTCTTCCATTACAATAGAATCCTTCTCAGCCTCGCTGTATTTTTTTAAATCATACATTTTATTAACATTTCACATTACATTTATAAAACCATATTTTCTTCCCCATCTGGAAGGAAAACCCCTAAGTTGGCAACACTGAGAACTGCGACGTATAGCGCTGTTGTATATCCCCTCCCGGCCGCCAAGTCGAAACGTCGAAATTTCGAAACGTCACAGCCCTAGGGCTGTGTCGTTTCGAAATTTAATTAAACATGACAAAACATTAAACGAAAACGGTTTTGTGCATCTACGTTAGCTCGAGCGAAAAAGATTTTTTTAGGACGAGCTAACGTAAGCGTAGATGCAGTGCAATAATTGCAACTGCACATTGGGTGGCTCGCTTTACCTAAATATTTCACGAACATTATCGTATCCGCGTTTTTCAATTATCGTAACGGAAATATGAGTCGAAAGTAAATGTATTCCAACGTAAGGAGAAACTAGCAATTGTATATGATAATTCGGGCCATGCAGTTGTACGTTTATTCTTATGAATATAAAAGTAGTCAGAAGATAAGCAATATGATAATGGACGTTTTCAAAATTTAAAAAAAATGTCATCATCATCATCATATCAGCCTATCACTAGTCCACTGTTGAACATAGGCCTCCCCCTCAGATTGCCACAAGTTTGTAGCTCTCATTTTGGAAGGATTTTGCTATAGTTGCCACGCTTGGTAGGTGGGATGGCAACCGCAGTTTATTTATTCAGATGATTCGAAAAAAATATATGGGACGTTAAAGAGATCAAAATAAACTATGAATTTTTTATGTTCGGTCACAGCTTTTACTTTAATATACCCGATCCAATGAATCTTTTGGCAATATTAAAAATAAATTCAGATTAATAAAAGCAGCAGTGATAAAAATTATTATAATAATTAAAAATCTTTTTTGAAACAGCCCTGTTTAAAACATTTTCGTTTCACGCGTTGTCCACGATGCTATTGGAGGCGAAGTCACTCCCCGCCACCTTTAACGTAAAACAGCAAAATGCAAAAAATAGGTAAATAAGTGACTTAGTCACGTGTGAGCTCTGAACTTTTTAATGCACAGTTAGTGCTTATGTTAATTATTTCTTTTTATTAATCGTATTTGTTCTTCGATGCACTTTTATTTGTGATAATACTTAAATAAAAATAAAAATACTTGTGTATACGGAAGAAGCGCGGAATTTAGTCAGTTAAACGGCATATTGTGGATGCTAAAAGTGATAAAAGGTGATGTGATACTGTGAGTGTGAATAAATCATTTGAAAGAAACCTTGCGAAAACGTGCTCGTTTATGTTTACAACCAAACAGAAAGCAGTTTGCACAGTTATTACAATTCAGGTATGCACTTAACTAAATATTTATTTTGTTAATTTCAATTCCAATCAGTTGTATAAATAGTGTAAATGGTTTATTACAATTTTTATTTACGCATAAAATAATTAACCGATATTATTACTAAAATTCTACCTAACGTTTTTACCAAAAACCACTGTTTCGATAGCTAGAATAATTTTATTTGATAAAAATAAAATAATGAAATAATCTTTTATTATTAAAATTATCTGAATATTTGTTTTATTTTTGGAGTTTACTCCATAGGAATCGATTTCATTTAAAGTGAAATGAATACGCTTATAACGAAAAGATAATTAACGTAAGCGCCATCTTAGCAAACTATTTCAAAACTTTTCGTAACATAATAATATACGTATCTGACAAGATTCAATGTAGAATGAATATACATGTAGAGGAGCCAATATTTTTTGTATGGGCATTGAGCTCACTGTAAACTTAAACAGAAGTATGTTGTCTAGACCTAACTAGTGGCATAAATAGTTATATTTAGTCCAACCAGAATGTTGCAATATACTGCATCAGTGCCATCTACAAGCGGCTCCGTGAACAGTCAAATAACTATAATATATTTTATAAACATTGTAAATTTGCAATTTTATAACTTAATAGTTTGTTAAAATATTGTTCTTTTGTTAATGATATCATGAATGTTTTATTATTAATAAACAAAGGAATATCTGTTTTACTTTTCATGGATAATTAAACAAAAATAATGTTTTAATAATTCGCCATTTTATTTTATTTAGTGCAGTTTTGAAAGTAAGTTTTCTGATTATTTAGAACGAGTAAATGCGTAAATGACATTATTGGTACAGGCAGTGAAAACTTTATTGTAAAAATAATAATTTAATTTGTATTACGATCAATTAATAGGACTAATTGCTCTCAACACACTCTTAAACACTCGCGGGGCTTGTCGTCAGACTAGGCCGGTATAAACCGGTTTGTTTCTTCTCATGTAAAATCGCAATTTAAAATGATTAACAAAGAATAGTTGAAATGTTCTTCTTTAATTTAGAAACCAATTTCAATATTGAAGGTAGACGAGCGTATAGATTACTGATCTTGCTAAAAGCAATTTTTTTATTATGACTTCTCTGTTTTAAGATACGATTCTTTTTGAAATAAAAACTGATCTAATTTTTTTTAAATATTTAAAGTTTATAGTTTATCTTCGCTTTCAGAACAATAAAGAAAGCACGGGATTTATTTTCGCGTGGCCTAGTGGTTAGCGTACCTGACTTCTACGCCGCGGGTCCTGGGTTCGAATCCCAGCGGGTAGCAACATTTGTGCAAAACACAAATTGTTGGTTTTCGGGCATGGTTGTATTGTGTACAAATTTCGAAAGTTTGTTAAATGAAATTATTTGTACCAGATAAATATTTATAGTACGTAGATATTTTATTTATTTTTTAATTTAAAAAAAGTGTTTCTCCAAGGTACCTATAGTTTAAATTTTGTTACACCTTTTATAAAAAAAAACTACGGTAGATTTGAAATGCCATAGATCTAATTATTTTTACAAAGTGTTGAATAACGTAGCACAGTAAGTCGCAGATCAAGATTCCAGAGGCACTTTACCATTAGTGTTTTACAGACGAGGCCAATATGGATTGTAAAATATGCTTACCTTTTTTGAGAATACGTAATATTATTCTTAAAATTTGATTTAACTTTTTATTTCACATTGATTATTTAACATATTCGTATGTTTCTTGCCCGCTGGTCTCGTGACGTTCGGATTTGTTACATAGTTCTTTCTTTTTCTCTTTCTGTCTAAGTACATATTTTGCGTACTTTTCGCGTCATATTAAACGTCTCGTCGAACTCGTTTCTCACATTCAAAACGTCGCACTGAATTTGACCTTGGATGTTCAGCATGTTGTCGCTCTTTTGTTACGGAATTTTCGTAAAGAAAATAAGTCTGTAGTAAGTGTATTCAAGTAGGAGAACTAATGTTACAAATTTAGGCTGTTACATGTAATATGAAAGTAAAAACTTACACAAAATGTAAAAGATAATGTAATAAACACTTTTGTATATCGAGTAAGGTTGACATAATTGAAGCAATTGCTCCGATACAGGGTAGTGTAAATTATTTGGCAAATAACCTTGTGAAAAATGAAACTGTTAGGTTTTCCAAACAGTTCCATTTTTTTGGGCGGTTATGTGGACGCCGAGGATAAATGATTGGCTTATGGGTTGCGGGTTCGATTCCCGCACGAGACAAATATTTGTATTGCTTACAGATAATTGTACTGGGTATGGGTGTTTGTGCCTGATATAAGAGAAATCCTAGAGTATATCATAGTTTTTAAAAAAAAAAACAGAATACTAAAAAGTGCACTTGACACTGTCAGTTTATCCTACTCGTATGTTCTTTTGTCACGAAAGTAGCTATCTCAGAAAACACAAAATAAAGTATTTCCGACGATCCTGAATGTGTAAGCAAGAAGAGAAAATTGGAGTAAATACTCAGTTACGTGACGACTGCGTTGTCTAGTGGAACACGTTCTACTGCGAATACTATGACGCGGACCCTTGGTTTAAATCCCAGCCGGAGCCAACGTTTTTGTAAAGACATAAATTTTGAATTTTCGGTTCTGGAAATTTTCTGTAAACGCACTCACGACTTCGAAATATTCCTAGTCTGACGCATCTTTTAATAATCAAACAAATCCAAATGTATTTAATTATTAAAAACTTACCAATTTAGTTCTCAATAAATATTTATGATAAAACGTACGCAGAAAGGTATATCGTGTCCGACCCGAGCGTTGTGTTAGTGTAGATATCAGCTGATTCGCACGGGCTATTGAACTCGGCCGGTGCGTGTGCGGTCCCACTATAACACTGCGACAGTACTAAGCTTATATTCGAAAAACTGTAGGTCAACTTTTATTTTTTATCCATGTAATTAAACACAGTTATATTCATTTTCAGTAAGATTAAACTCCAGTAATCGATTCTACTATTGATTCTGTCTCGGTATTTTCTTCTTCCGGAACGGCTTAAAAATTACGGTGTATACTTAAAAAAACGCCAACGAGATTGTCCTTAGAAGTATAGTAAGAATCAATGCTTTAAAACTAAAGAATAAGTATAGGTAAGTTCTAGAAAATTTCAAACACGAACGAAATAAAAAATCTTTATAAGTATAATAATAGTACAGGCAGTACAGGCATGAACTCTTAAGGAGCTCGCCTAACGAGTCACTCTTAACCCTGCGACAGTCATATCTTCGTGTCATGTTAAGATATGCTTAGGAGTTGAAAACCTCCTTATGTAACCGTAGCTGTTAAGCACATATTTATGTGAAAATATATATATAAATGTTTAACGGAAACATTAATTTTGTGACTTTTACTTATTTTCGTCATTAGAGGAAAAAATAATCTTCAAAATGGCGTAAAAAAACTTTAATTATTACAGTATTAAGGGCGATATTTCAAACCGGTAAAAAAAACATATTTGAGAAATAATGTACTCGTATATAGATTATACCAACCAAATTATTAGAAATTGATATGGAATTATAATTTTAGTGTTAATATTTGCATGTTTATATAGCTAAGCAGGTTAGTTTAATGTAGCTTAATTATCATTTATGAACACTGGCATTTATTGTACCCTATCTAAAAGACAAAACAGGTAATAGTAATTCTAAATAAATAATATCAAAATCGGACGAATGCCCTCGGCAGCCAAACGGACGAATTATCGTTATTACTTTGTGAGACTATTAATACTGCTGTGGCCAACTTTCCTGCCAATTGTAGCAACTACAATTCTCGACGGCTATTTACCTCGTCTTAAACGGTGACGTAACTGCAATCGCTAAAATATATTGAGTCGGCTAGTAGCCTGACTATATCTAACCAGAATTAGAGGATAATGTCAGCACGAAAATTCATAACTCATTTACCACTAGATTTACGGGCATTGACGGACGGGACGGTAGGGTATATTACGAATAGGTAGACAACATCTAGATATGATAAAAGATAGGTGTTCCAGATAAAAATACTAGATATATATATATATATATATTCGCTGAATAATATCATTAAAAACCAATATGTAATGGCTAAAGAATAATATTTGTTTAATGATTTCTTATATTTACGCGAACACTACTCATTTAAATGAAACTAATTATATTTTTAGCTAGACACAGTAAGCTCTTTCTGCGTAGATCGGACTAAAAATAAAAATTAAAAGCTGAAGGTACTCCGGGTTAACTATGACATCGGGACAACTGTCACCTCAGTCCCCCCGTGACCATGGGAGCTGTAAAGCGCCCGAAACGTCGGGTTATAAATAGTAAAACATTAAACGCGATAAAATACGTAAAATTAGTTTCATTTAAATAATATTTGTTTGTTCAGAATTTAAATCATAAAATTGAAAGCCCGGTTAAATTGACGGATTTCGTAGATCTAGTGTTAAATTATTAATTATAATTAAATAAATAATTATTTAATCAAAGTTCCAAACATGCTTATGTGAATTTACAGTATCATAATTTTCTCGCCATCATCAAAACTTGACCAAATTTATATGGGACCACCCCTAAGCTATCCTTTTTCTAATAAAAAAAAGAATCATCCAGATCGAAATAGCTAAAAAAAAAAAATTCCTAAAAAAGATTCCTGTGACTGAAGCACCTCCTTCTTTTTTGAAGTCTGTTAAAAAGAGAAATTGTAAATAATGTATTGCGACAAATGTTTATTAGATAGATAGCTATTTTACATATAGTAATAACTAATAACACATATTTTTCGCTTCCAAGTAATCAGTCCGATGCGATTATAATGAGTTAAAAAAAAATGATAAAAGGGGCTTTGTTTTTTGTTCGAAAATTAGTACCAGTTCGTTTATTCACTTTCAGTTAGCTATCGAATTAATGTATTGACACATAAAATTAATGAACACCTATTTTGATGTCAATTTAAAATACTACTGAATCTGTTTAAGTGCAATATGCATATGTCATGTTGTTCGATAGCTTAGTAAATTAATTATAGTAAGCTAAACTGTAGAATGTTTAAATTATAAGAGGACTATTAATTCGGCCAGTGAGCAATAGTGCTGTGACGCAGTAGTGTGCAAACGTTACTGTGTTTCGGTCTAAAGGCCACTGAGAGCTAGTGTAATCACTGGGCATGTGAGACTTAAGAACTGATGTCCAAGGGTGACGGGAACAGTTTAGTGCCACAAAGATATGTTGTGGGTGACACAGCATTTGCTACGGGCAATGCATTTACCATCAGGTGAACGTTTTGCCGTGTGGTAGCGGCCTAAGAGAATCTACCACCCCATCACATCCCGTGGGTGTCGTAAAAGTCGACAGAGGGAAATTAAAACCAGTAGATGGGCAGCAGCATCTACCTGGAACATCTGAATAAATAAACTGCGGTTGCCAACCCGCCTGCCAAGCGTGGCAACTATGGCAAAATCCCTCCAATAAGAGAGCTACAAACTTTTGTGGCTATCTATGGGGGAGGCCTATGTTCAGCAGTGGACTAGTGATAGGCTGAAAAGAAGAAGAAGAAGAACGTTTTGCTCGTCTCGTCACATTATCCAATAAAAAAAGTCTTTACTAGTATCTTAAATACTTCTGGATTAACATAAATTATCCATCCGTGTGACGTTGCGGTCTCAGCACGTACATAATTAAGCAGATCGTAAATTATGTAGAGTATGACTGACAGGGAGCGCAACATACACAGCAGATTCCGTCACGTGTCAGCCCAACTCAACGCCTAAGCTCCAGATACCGTATTCCCTTTGTGGATTGTTATCAAACCTCAGGAACGATGATATCTGCATAACAAGAATTACATAATGCTATAATAACAAAGGCTGAATATAGGAGCTGAATATAGAGCATGGCTTGTTACGTACTAGCGACCCGGCCCGGCTTCGCCCGGTTAAAATTTTGTCTTTACTTAATATTCGAACTGGGAAAGGAATATAATAATACATCATAAAATTTACTGGTGGTAGGATTCCTATGCAGGAATCCGTCTAGGTAGGTACCACCCCAGGGCCAGTTATTTTTCCGAGAAGCAGTAGTGTGCAAGCATTACTGTGTTTCGGTTTGAAGGGCACTGTGAGCTAGCGTAATCACTGAGCATTTGAGACTTAAGAACTGATGTGTCGGGGTGAAGGGCGCAGTGTGGTGTCACACAGAAATATTCTGGGTGACACAGCATTTGTTGTGGGCGGACGTTGCACTTGCCATCAGGTGAACGTTTTGCTCGTTTTGTCACTTTATACAATAATTTTTTTTCCTTTTATATTATGTATAGATTTATCACACTGATATGTTAACTATACGTTTAATCGAAAAGCTTGTTCATCATCATCATCATCATTTCAGCTTAACACTAGTCCACAAAAGATTGTAGCTCTCATTTTGAGAGGATTTTGCCACAGTTGGCATGCTTGGCAGGCGAGTTGGCAACCGTGCCGAGTGGTGGCGGCTTAGAAGAATCTACTACCCCATATCAACTCGTGGGTGTCGCAAAAATCGACCGAGGGAAAAAAAACCAGAAGACGGGCAGCAACATCTTTCTGGAACAACTGAATGAAAAAGTAGCTTGTTAATTTTTAATGAAAATTTACGTTAATCTGAGGTAATCTCTCAACATCTAAACCCTTGGAAAATAAGTATTCATGATGATGATGTTCTTATGATGACCAATCTTCGGTCACTGCGTCGACTTCTTATTTCTTAATTAATTGCGATTAATATTTATTGTCTTTTATCATCTTTTTATCGTTTTATATATTAATTCTAGAATTTTATTGTTCTCTACTCTATATTAAATGATCCTACTACCCCCTCGTATCTTAAAGATAAATTTCAGTACCTTTCTTTTACCCATGATAGGGATATTCGTTCCTCATCTCACCTTAAGATTAGTATTCCACAACACTTCACCGATTTCTTTGGTGACTCGTTTGTAATACAGGCTACATTTCTCTGGAACTCCTTACCCGAAGACATTAGGAAGGTTTCTGATAAGCTGACATTTAAAAGATTAATACGAGAACATTTTTTAAAATCATCTTTGTATGTTGATACCAACAATGCTATCATCGGTCATTCTGTTATATGTATGTATATCAGTTTTACTTGTATGTATATTTAAGTGTCTTAGTCTATGTATATATGTAAGTGTAATATGATTTTAAATATAATTATTATTAATTAGATATATTTTAGTCCAATTAGTGTGTAAAGCACCTATAACAATATCTCTCTATGCCTTGGCAAGGCATTAAGGCATTAAGTCCGCCCTTTGTAATCTTTTTTTTTAAAGGTGAGTACAATAAAGAATTAATAAATAAATAAATAAATACTTTTGTTTTTAGGATTAATTTGCATGTTGTGTTTACCTATAAGTAATGGTTGCACTAATTTTTAATAATTTTTACAATATCAAAATACAATTATTCGATATACGATTTTACGATTTCCTCTTTTAGCAAAATAATGTAAAATATTTTTTAACGGAAATTTTTCGTTGCTCGGACACTAAACTTCAAAGAGCAAAAGCAACGAACTTGTGACAAGCTGCTTAATGGAGCCGTTCGTCAGGCTTCCGGTTCTCTGACATTTTCCCCGTGCAAAAGGAAAATTGAGTGTCTTTTTATCGACGTCTGAAATTTACATGCACAGGAAATATAAAACAGTGGGATGTATGCACAGAACCGATTAAAAATGTTATGGAAATACCGACTGTTAGTTCGTTTGATTTGCATGTGAAGTCATCATTTTCAAGATTATCGATTTCTCAAAACTTCAATGTCTCAAAACTAAAGTCTTCAAGCAGCGCGTGTTGCCAGTGCTGACATACTAAAACGAGACGTGGTCCTTCACCGCAGGCCGCATGAGGAAACCCAAAATCGCTTAGAGAGCTATGGAAAGAGCTATGCTCGGTGTTTCTCTGCGAGATTGATTTCGCAACCATGATATCCGCAGCAACTATAGCACGCCCTGCCCTAAGCATTGTTAAGCTCAAAGGGCAATAGGCCGGCCATGTGGCTCGTAGAACCGATAACCGTTAGGGAAGAAAGTTTCTTGAGTAGAAACCTCGTATCGACAAATCCATTGCCGAGGTACCCTCAACTAGATGGTTCGTCGACCTGCACGGTTTTGCGGGAAGTCGATAGATGCAGGTGGCTCATGACCGTGTTTTGTGGCAATCCATGGGGTAGGCCTAGGTTCAGTAGTGGTAGTGATAGGTTCAAATGATTATGATGATCATCATCATCATTTCAGAGCATATTTATTACTTTTATTTTATATTTTGGCTCTAGGTGGCAATCTATGTGAGACAGTTAATTGTGTAGTGGGTCGAAATAACGGTCACGAATTAGACGAAATTATTATCCATACTAATACTATACAAATAGAGTTACTTGCGCGCTTGCTCTATTTGACCCTCTGTCTATTTGTTACATTTTCACGGCTCAACCGCTTTACTGATCTTGACGAAATTTGGCACCCAAATAGCTTGCGAGACGGACCTTGGCTTTTTTTTGTCCTGGAAAATGTAATAGTTCCCATGGGATATTTAAATACCTATGTATGTCGAAACCGACGAAGTCGCGGACATCAGCTAGTGTTTTATTAATATCAAAGAAAAGCTCCAATAGAACCGATATTTTCATATACAAGTGTAAACCATTTTATGATTCTCGAAGCGCGTTTTACTAATGCTGCCCTCATAAATATGCAACTAAGCACTGCCGCTAAATACCGTGCTAACGAACAGTATCGAGAAAATTTGATACGAAGCTTTGTACACAGACAATTGTACTGATTTTCTTTTGTTTAATTTTTCGAGCGCTTGGCCTACTGATCTGAGTATCTGGCTGCTACGCCCCGGGTCCTGGGTTCGAATCCCAGCCAACCTCCGACCACAACGCATTAGCTTACATCGTACGCTGGCATGTGAGGACAAGTGAGTGCCTATGTGTTTACGAGTACACTTCTAGCATAATAATTTCTCCTGCGTAGTTCTACGAGTAACATCTCTACGTACAAATAAAAAGATGTCTTCCCTGTCTGTCTGAATGAATCAAGTTTACACCACTATTGACGTGATTACACAGATCACTGGTGGCAAGATTTCTGTACAGATATCCGTCCAGGTAGGTACCAAGGTAGTGTCAGTTATTATCTTAGAAGAGGTTTTAAACCCCGACCCTTGACTCAACACTTGTCTCTGAAAGAAAATACGTAACGTCAGCTGACATATCCATTACAGGAACACAACCTTAATTTTTAGGCCTTCTTTGGTAGAATATTAAAACAATTAATACTTAGAAATACAAAGAGTAAACAGTCATAGTGGTTCAGTGGATCAGGTCATCATCATCATCATTTCAGCCTATCACTAGTCCACTGCTGAACAAAGGCCTCCCCCATACACTGCCACAAAAGTTAGTAGCTCTCATTTTACAGGGATTTTGCCATAGTTGGCAGGCTTGGCAGGCGGCTTGGCAACCGCAGTTTATTTATTCAGATTTTAAGACGCGGCTGCCCATCTCCTGGTTTTTATTTTCCATCTGTCGACTTTTACGACGCTCACGAGATGAGATGGAGTGGTAGATTCTCTTAAGCCACCACTCTCTTAAGTCTTAAATTTAGTATTACGCGAGTGGCCTGGATACTATCTCCAGTGCCGGTAAAACTAAAATTGTCGTTTGCAATTTTAAGTGATGATATCACACATAGCGACTTTCACACATCGTGAGTGATGGCTCACGGCTATCATAATTCATACACCCCGCTTGGCAGGTTGTTCTACGAAGATATTGCTGCCGATCTACTGCTTTTTATTATCCCTCTGTCGACTTTTACGACACCCGTGGGATTAGACGGGGTGGTAGATTCTCTTAAGCCGCCACCACACTTTGCTTTATACAGGAACAAATCAACTTTAATAGTTACTGGTTACTTTACTGGTGGTAGGATTCCTATGCAGAAATTAATATTACCGTGTTTCGGTCTGAAGGGCACTGAGAGCTAGTGTAATAACTGGGCATATGAGACTTAAGAACTGATGTCACAAACTGACGGGCGCAGTGTGCCACCAAGAAGTTTTCTGGGTGACAGCAATTGTTATGGGCAGACGTAGCACTTACCATCAGGTGATCGTTTTACTCGTCTCGTCACTTTATCCAACAAAAAGAAAGATATAAATATTTAAAAAGAAAGATATAAACATAGTGCAAGAAAAAGAGAAGCTGTGAAATGCAATGTATTCCCATAACCGCTCTAGATTACATTACATAAATACCAGCAACACTAACACCGTAATCAAGTTGTATGACACCCATGGGATAAAGTGTCGCGTAATCTGAATGTAATTATTCTAACGATTTTCTTAAGCCACTTACAACGTGCCTTGGTGATTTTTTTTTAAATAAAACAAGGCACAATAATGCTACATTATTACATAAATATTTTCGTATATATTTCTAATCTAATTTATTGGGCTTATGTTGATATAGCTTTAACATATCATTTACTTTTTCTTATTTAAATAAATTTTTAAGATAGAATGAAACGTAGTGTGACTCGTCACTCTGGCGCTACCGATTGGTGTCTTAGGTACGAGATGTCTAATGCAATCGCCAACCCACCTGCTAAGCATGATTGCGATAAATCCTGTTCTACTACTGTCCTGGTGTTCATTGTCCTACTGTGGACCGTCCTGTTGTGGACTGTCCTGCTGTGGGCCATCCTGCTATGGACCGTTCTGCTGTTGACTGTCCTAGCAGTGTATATATAATATACCCAATAAACTTAATTTGTATATAAGCCCATGACACACATATATCATCGATACAGCACTAACGAAATAGAGATATACATTCTTATTCCTTTGTCAGTATTTACACACAATATTGTCTGTCAAACTGCAGAACAGTTTCTCTAGCGAAAAAGCTTTCGTTTTTACATTACTAGCCGATGCCCGCGGCTTTGTTCGCGTGGATACATGTTTTTGGAATTTTCTGACTCGTACCAAAATGGCGGTGACGTGGTTCGCCACCCGTAACGCATTGGTTACCGCGTGGGCGAAAAGTGGGCTACGAGCGTGGCCTCTGCCTACCCCTTACATGCCAAAATGCACAACACAACCAGACCTGAAAATCAAGTATTTGTGTTTTTGCAATTAAATTTCGGCTTCGGCTGGGATTTGAACCCCAGAAACCAGAATAGCTGGCATACCCAGAATAGTGGATAAATCCTACTGTTCATTATCGTTTTTTTAAAAAAGAAGAAAAAATAAAATCCAATACAAGAATTCGTCTAGGTAGGTACCACCGTAGGGCCTGTTATTCTGCCGTGAAGCAGTTGTGTGCAAACATTATTGCTCCGGTTTGAAGAGCACTGAGAGCTTGCGTAATCACAAAAGCATATAAGACTTAAGAACTGATATCTCATGGTGACGGGCGCAGTGTGGTGTCACACAGAAATGTTCCGAGTGACACAGCATTTGTTAATGGCAGACTTTGCACTTACCATTAGGTGAATGTTTCGCTCATTTCGCCACTTTATCCGTTAAAAAAATATAAACCACTTTTTGTAATTGAACCTGCGACCCGTAGCTTGCCTTGCTTAGCTAGTTTTTTTAGATATAAATAACCCCCTATAACATTAGCGTCGCGTTTTTTCGTTTGGTAATTCAACATGTGTTCATATATTTCCATGACTGTCCCACTAAGGTAAGAGCCCGCTATTTATCTTTATAACGCCCGCCATCTAATCTAGTATTTATTAAGGACGCACTTGTATATTATCGAGTATTTATTTTATCAATGAAAAAGAAAAATAAACGCTTGGTTTAGAAATACTTTTACGCACTTAATACGTTTACTAGTGGTCAAACTAACCTACAGTGCTAAAATATGTACAAATGGTCTGGTAGTATTGTGATTGTCGCCGTGTTTCTGACACTGCATCCTAACCTACCTCCGATATTTTGGTATCAGCGTTACATCGGGCGCGAGTAAGTTAGGATGAGTGGGTGCTTCTGTGTTTGCGCGTACACTTGTGGCACTATAATATCTCCGGCGCAGTTGATAACTTCCGACTGTTCGGTAGTTGTGGGCGTGGTCGAAATCGGCCAGGACATCAAGAAAAGAAAGGTGGCGGTTTAAGAGAATCTACGACAACATGTCGTCCCGTGGGTGTCGTAAAAGTCGTCAGAGGGAAAATAGAAACCAGGAGATGGACAGCAGCGTCTTTCTGGAACATCTGATTAAGTAAACTGCGGTTGTCAACCCGCCTGCCATGCGTGGCAACTATGGCAAAATCCCTCCTAATAGAGAGTTTCAAAATTTTATGTGATGATGATGATGTTTAAAAAAACCTATGTCTCACTGTAGGTCTTCTCCTGTCACATGCACAACACAACCAGACCGACAATTTGTGATTCGCACAAATGTCGTTTCCGGCTGCGATTCGAACCCAGGGGGCCTGCTATGAAATTCAAAGTACTAAGTTTCGGATCGATTCGAAGTAACGACGCACGTCAAACATTAACCGTACTACCGGATGCTACTTCTACCGACGGCCTTCTTTTGGATGTATAGGCAATCAATATAGATGTTTATTGAAGGGTTATATCGTTGTCGAAAACGTGCGAATAGTCAGCCGAAACTTCTTATTTAGATTTTCGTAGTAGACCCCTGGATGAGTAGGTCACACAGTTGTCATTTAAAGATTAGTTCGAAAATTCACTATACACCTGCGAAGATTTAATAACGTTTTTAGGTAACTAGTGCGTTTGGTTTTGGTCATGACCCAAAACGACCGCGACGAGCCATCAGTATCCGGCACAAATATTCTTTTTTTTTCGTTTCTATGCAGGAAACCGTTTGCTCGTTTCGTCACCTTATCCAATAAAAATAAACTTCCATTGAATTTCAGGCCGTGGGTGTCGTTAAAGTCGACGTTAAAGGAAAATGCGAGAAAATCTCATGGCCGCCGTTTGAAGGAGGAATAACCATCAGAACTTGAGACTTGAGACTTTGAGACGAATAAAAGCTGTCCGTACATTCTACTCTGCCGTACACATATCGGCTGAAGCAGTAGTGTGCAAACATTACTGTGTTTCGGTCTAAAGGGCACCAAGAGCTGGTTTAATTGCTGGGCATATGAGACTTAAGAACTAATGGCTCCGGGGGACGTGCGCAGTGTCATGCCACAGAAATGTTCTGGGTGACACAGCATTGCTTAATGTAACATTTACCATCAGGTCAACGTTTCTTTCGTCTCGTAGCGACGCCCTGGATGACAGAATTAAAGAATATACTAGTACCGGTTTTCCAACCGCTTTCATAAGCTCTACTGTGATTCCATCCTCACCCGGCGCTTTGCCATTCTTAAGCTGTTTGAGAGTCATAGTAATCTGACTCAGACTGACGTCCGGAATATCATCGGAATAGTGTCGGACGAGATTTGCTCTTGGGTCGTTACTCACACATTCATGTTGGTACATCATCATCATCATCATCATCAATTTAGCATATCACTAGTCCACTGCTGAACATAGGCCTCCCCCATAGATTGCCACAAAAGTTTGTAGCTCTCATTTTGAGGGGATTTCGCCATAGTTGCCACGCTTGGCAGGCGGGTTGGCAACCGCAGTTTATTTATTCTTATGTTCCAGGAAGATGCTGCTGCCCATCTTCTGGTTTTAATTTTCCCTCTGTCGACTTTTACGACACGATGAGATGGGGTGGTACATTCTTAAGCCGCTACCACACGGCTACAACGACAATGTAAATAGCTGTCCCTAAAACCTCTCGATCTCACTCAAAATCTCTCGTCCAGCGGATATGAAGCCACTGTTCTCGGTCCTCAACTAAGTCATTTGGCTCTTTCCGGCAGACAGATCCCTGGCAAAGACCTTGGAGCCTTGGTTGCGCTCTATCTCTTCCTCAATTATTTAATATAATATTGTTACGCAAGAGCATAACAATATTTTTTAACACCATAACAAAATTTTTCAACTTAAACGGTCACATAAATGAAGCAATTGTTTGAAAATGATTTTGAAATTTTTATTTAATACGATACAATAGAATAGAGGAGGAAGGCGATTCAGGCAGATGGTGAAATTTTGCATATTTATGAGATTAACGCTCGGGCGCTCCGTTGCCGCCGCGCCGATGGCAGCCGATGTTCCCTTGCGTTAATTTTTTGTGTGAAATTCTGATCCGGTTTTGATAAAGGATTTATTTCTGAGAAACAATGTTTAATTTTTATCGTATTGTTTCACTCTTTTTAATTATTTATTTTATTTTACACTCTTCATGCTAGTGGTCTTTCGCTGTTTTTATTGTTGATTTATATATGTTTTAAAAGCTTTTGAGGTGAAACTTTTAAGGCGGCGATTCGATAATTGGACTAGAATTGAGTAAAATTTCAAGGACGCGTCACGTTTAGGCACATTTCGTTACATGAGAGAGAAGAACGATATAACGCAGACAGGAGAAAGAGAGCTGTGCACTGTATATCTATTACACGGTTTTTTTTTTAATTTTTTGTATTTCTTTATTTTTATTAAATTTCTAATATACAAGTTTCACTCCTCTCACTTGTACTGAGTTGCACGAATGCTTTTTATTTAACTTGCTTTCCTTGTTTGTCTTTCCAGTTCAAATCTTGTTAGTCAATTTTCACCTAATTTTCGATGTCCTGATTGAGTTAAATATAACATACCTGTGTAACTTCGGTTAAATGAAATAATAAAATATGATACCATGGTGCTGGTCTGATAATGGATGCGGGAAGTTGGCCATAGGAACTCCTCAACTAAGTAAGATAGCTCCTACATGTTTGGGGTCGTTGGATTTGTTTCGACAAGAACTATAACCCTAGCAACATTTGAACTCCACATGATTTTTAAACTTATTTCTTCTTCCTTTACAATGACTATTTCATCTGACCGCGTTGCATTACAATGCATAAAGCCTATACATAACGATATCTAATATATATATATATATATATATATAATAACTATACATATACTCATAATTTTTAAAAAAATCCAATTGTTGAGCCTGCACAATTGGATCTTTTTAGACTTTTACGTTTCTTAGTTTTTTCCACAAATTTTAACTATCTTCTCGCTTTTGTCCCATATACGTTTATATTTTTGGAATAAATACATACATACATACATAAGATCACTACTGTATCCCATAAGGGGTAGTCAGAGACTGGGCACTCACTGCGAAAACAAATGACTGCCACAATCCACGTTTCACCAAAACAATATAATGCACTTGGTGTGATAGGTGGCGAGCCCATCGCCACCATGCGCTGTTGGGTGCCCAGTGCAGTTTAATTCCTTACTCGCCTTTTACGAGATCCATTGGATGAGATGGAGTGGTAGTATTCTTTTAACGTGCCGCCACCTCCACTCCTATCTAATGCGTAAAATCATACAGTACTCGATCGTTGAAGAAAGGTTGGGGCATTTTATATGAAAGCGCAGGACATTTTTTTTTCAAAGTTTATTTACATTTAATCACAGTATTTATGTGTCATTGTTCAATTATTTTTGCCATCTTGAAGGTAGTGACATGATCCCGTTGCTGTTGAAATTTTGGGACTTCTGAGCAAAAAAACGCGACAAGTAGTTTTGGCAGTCCTCTCTTGATGTTAACCTGACACCACCTAAATAATTCTGAAGAGACCGAAACAGGTAGAAATGAAGGTGCAAGGTCAGAGCTACATGGCGGATGCATTAACACCTCCCAGCCAAACCCTCTTAATTTTTGATGAGTCGCTAAACATGTGCGTGGTCTATCGTTGCCGTGTTGAAAGACCACACCCTTTCTATTGATTAATTCCGGCCGCTTTCTCTCAACTTCTTGCTTTATTCTTATCAGTTGTTGGCAGTGGAGATCTGAATCGATGGTTCTGTCCGGCGGTTAAAGGTCATAATGACACAGCATAATAATCTAATTGCGTGTCAACTCAGGTTTTGGCACAGTCTGTGAAACTGACCAACCTTTGACCACAACGTTTTTCCGATCTTGCTCCACTTTTTCACAAATAATAAGATAAAATGGACGCCATTTTATCCGTAACAGGGCGACCAGAGCGAGGTGCATATTTGATATCAAAATTCCGGGATGGAAAACGCTTAGACCAACTTGTTGTGCTTCTCTTACCTACACTGCATTAGCTTTATAAAAGACACAAACTTTTTTTTGTAAGTTTTTGTTGTAAGTGCTCACGAACCAATATTTTGAAAGAGTTCTTACTGGTTGCATTTCTGACGTTATCGGGACTTTACAAGGACTTAGGTTACAAGGACTTTTTTTATTGTATTAAGTGACGAAACGAGCAAAACGTTCACCTGATGGTAAGTGCAACGTCCGCCCACAACAAATGCTGTGTCACCCAGAATATTTCTCTGTGACACCACACTGCACCCGTCACCCTGAGACATCAGTTCTTGAGTCTCAAATGCCCAGTGATTACGCTAGCTCACAGTGCCCTTCGAACCGAAACACAGTAATGCTTGTATACTACTGCTTCACGGCAGAATAACTGGCCCTTGGATGGTACCTACTTAGACGGATTCCTGCATAGGAATCCTACCACCAGGTACTTACGATCAGGTGAACGGTTTGCTCGTCTCGTCTGAAGGATGAATAACAGCTTCGCTAGTCTCCGTTACATCATTATCAGGTGTTGCCAAAAAAACCGACAGAAGGCGCACAAAGTTCCACGGTTGGGAAAATTGAGCGAAATACGTGCAACCGCCCCGCGCAGTGGAAACTTAAAACGTTATTACGTAAAAACTTTTGCGGAACGTCTGCAGTACGGAGTTTCCTAATGGAGTGTAAAACACGGACGTGTCGCTGAACTAACTTGCTTTAAAAGCGCAAACACGTTTCGCTGAGTGATCAGCAAACAATTGGAACGGGATGTGTTTTTCCTGTCTTCTGTACTTTATAAAATAAATAATCTTTCTTGTTTCGCCCGTGATTATAAATGATTTATACATTTTATGTTTAGAAATGTTTGTTACATACATACATACAAAATCACACCTTGTTCCCAAATAAGGGGTAGGCACAGGCCACACATATATCCCACTTTTCGCCCCCGTGGGAAAGGAGACAGGACGGGTAGCGAACCACGTCGCCGCCATTTTGGTACAAGTAAGTTTTTGGTTCAATTTATCAATATAAAGTAGTGCCCTAAATTGTTTTTTTTATTGCATAAAAAAAATATACGTTCACCTGATGGTAAGTGCAACGTCTGCCCATAACAAATGCTGTGTCATCTTCTGTGCCCCACACTGCGCTCGTCCCCCTTAGATATCAGTTCTTAAGTCTCATGTGCCCAGTGATTACGCTAGCTCTCAGTGCCCTTCAAACTGATACACAGTAATGTTTGTGCACTACTGCTTCACGGCAGAATAACTGGTCCTAGAGGGGTACCTAGACGGATTCCTGCATAGGAATCCTACCACCAGTTAAATTAAATAAATATAAAATAAGATAAAATTTCTTCCACCACTACTGGATTTGTGGCACAATTTTTTATAAAATGTTTTATAAAGGTTTTAATTATGATTGTAAAATACACCCACTATACAGGAGTAATAACCTAACCGGCTAATAACCGGTACCTATAAAATTGTTCGACAATTTTGAGTGCTGAATTTACCACGTGCTCAGCGGTAGAAATAAATAAAATCCAGGATATGTGAAGTCCGCCAACCTGCATTGGAGCCCCTCTCAGAAACGAGGGGAGGCCAGTACTCAGCAGTGGGACATTTAAAGGATGTTACTTTATATAACAATGGCGATTATCACCTTCGTACAGCTACTTGTATGTAGGTATATTGAATATTTGTGAAAAAGAGATATAGATTTCCATAAATAAATAATACTTAATGGATATCTATATTATGATCAATTGATTACTCGAGACTCTTTCTTTTACAAAACGAACTTCCGCAGTAGGATTTCTACTGTATAGTGGGTGCATTTTACAGACACTAATTTCACATGCACAACACAACCCGACCCGAAAACCAAGAAATTTTGTTTTAGCACAGATATTGGCTCTGGCTGGGATTCGAACCTGGGACCTGCGACGTAGAAGTCCAGTACTCTAACCACTTGGCAACGCGGTCGTCAAATCGACTCGTTGGTTCATCATTCGACTGCTAATTGTAGAGTGTTTTAATGCGATCCTTGTATTCGTACTGGCGCCCGTTGGCCATTGGTCGTAATTGCGTCGGCAATTTATCTCCGAGTAAATTGCTGAAAGACCAATATCTCTTTATATTAAATCTATACTTAAAAATTATAAATGGGATACTGTGTCTGTCGGTCTGTTGCCTTTTCACGGATCAACTGCTGACCTGATCGTGTCGAAATTTAGCATACAGGTAGCTTGTATCCTGGAGACGGATATATGATACTTCCCGAAAAATTAAAGACATTTTTAAGCCCGCAGAATTTTTAAAAAATGTATATAATGCGGAAGCTGTGTGGCAGTTTAAGAGCATCTACCACCAGATTTGATCCCATGGGAGTCGAAAAAGTCGACAGAGGAAAAATTAAAACAAGAAAATGGGCAGCAGCATCTTCCAGAAAAATTCGAATAAATAAACCCGCAAACCCGCCAAGCGCGGCAGCTATGGTAAAATCCCCCCAAAATACGAGCTACTAACTTGTGTGTCAATCTATGGGGAGGCCTATGTTCAGCAGTGGACTTGTGATAGGATGGAATCATGATGTTGATGATAATGATACGGACGAAGTCGCGGGTATTAGCTAGCTTAGGATAGTTTTACAATTGCTGAAATAATACAGTATTTTTAAAAGAGTATTGAGAGAATAAAGTACCTTCACGAAATTAACAGTAATACTAATGTTGGTTGAAAGCATACCTCCTATATCGAGAACGAACTAACTTTACAAGCCTTTGAATAATATTATTTCCGACAGTTTCTTTGCTACTGTTCTTACAGTAAATCTAACGTTTTTTTATTTTTTAATCCAGCTGCTGTGTGCACGCTGGCAGCGGCATGTCGCCTGCTTCTCTCGTGACTGTTACTTGTACATTGAAAAAAGGAATAAAAACCACGCCTATCTGCGTATTTTTCTGTGCTTAACTTTAGTAAGCTTAAAATTAGTCAGACTAACATGCAAACTTTTACAAACTTTGTTTACAAAATAAATTAGAACGAATAACGTAAGCTACAGCCGATGGATTAAAAAAAAAGATGTTATATCTTTTTTTAATTTAATAAAAAAAAATTAATTTAATGCTTTAATACAAAATTGTAAATTAATCTAAATTGTTATCTTCGCGCAGCGAGCTATGGAAATGGCTATCTAGGAGTTTCTTTACGAGATAAAATCCGTAAAGATATTATCCGCAGCAGAACTAAAGTAACTGACATTACTCTAAGGATAAGCAGGCTAAAGTGGCAATGGGCCGGCCATATACGTCGTAGAAGTGATAACTATTGGGGAAGAAAAGTTTCCGAGTGGCAACCTTGTACCGGCAAGCGCAGTGTAGGACGAGCCCCACTAGATGTAGCCACACGACGTGCACGGTTTTGCGGGAAGTCGATGGTTGCAGGTGGCTTAGGATCGTGTTTTGTGGCAATCTAAGGGGGAGGCCTTAGTTTCAACAGTGGACTATGATAGGCTGAAATGATGATGATGATGATGATGAAAATAAAGACTATCTAGATAGATGTATATTATCTAAATCTAAATATATTTAATGTAATTAATGAATTACACTTTCCATAGGCATTTGCAGTTATCCATACTAATATGAAAAATGCGACAGTAACTCTCTCTGTCCCTCTGTCTCTTTGTTACCTTTTCATGGTTAAATCGCTGAACCGATTTTGAAGATATTTGGCACAAAGACAGCTTGCATTCCGGATACGGACATAGGATACTTTTTATCCATAAAAATCCCAAGGAATAAACCTATAGCCACGCGGACGAAGTCGCTGGCATCAGCTTTGTATTGAATAAAGCAAACAACTTGTTGGAATTGAAACGAAACAAAGTCTAAATATAAAGTCAACTATACATTTTAAGCATCTAACAAACGAATATCATCTTCTGAATTTTGTAAAATCTCTACTTCTCGTAGTTGGGGACATTTACCTATACCTGGGTATGTCACAAAACTTGGGTATTGATGAGTCTGGTGTGAAACAATCCGTTCGCGATTCGTTTTTTGCACGCCTGACAAAGGTGTGTAACAGCCTTTTGTCGGGCGTGAATAAGGCACGCGCCTATTAACGGTTGGGTCATGCCTGTCCTCATGTATGCCTTTGGCATACTCAGGTGGACTCAAACCGAGTCTGTATGACGTCCCACAGGATGCGTTATCCGAGATCTTGAGTGATGAGGAGGTAAGTACCTCCTCATCACTCAAGAAGGACGGTGGTGGGAAGAATGGTGGGCTTGGCTCGACAGCCAAGCGCTTCGACAAGCGCTCTCACCATGCATAAAATCGAAGTGCCGCCTCCGAAATTACTTCCTGACAAAATCCGGTGAGGCATTCTGTGCGGACGTTATTACGTGTGATAAAGGGCTTAACCCTCTATCCTTGGCCAGTGAGCACTGGCAGGATACGGTAGTGCAGAGCATTTCTGACCAGGAGACCGTATGGAAAGAGAAAGAGCTCCACGGGAGGTTCTACAAAGCTCTTCATGAGCCTTTCGTAAACAAAGTCGCATTAATCAACTGGCTACGTTTTGGTGACCTTTTTGGGGAAACCGTGGGTTTTTTCTGTGCTATACAGGATCAGGCTATTAAGACCAACAACTGTCGGAGATACATCGAAGGGATGACACCGTCGACATAAGTCGAGCTTGTTACCGTCCCGGTGAGTTGCTTAGGCGTGTCATCTGCGGTTGTTCGGCGCTTTCTAACTCTGAGTATCTGCACAGATACAACCTAGTAGCCAAAATACTCCATCAAGAGCTCGCTTTTAAATAAGGTCGGTCGGTCGGTTAAATACGGTCGGTACTGGCTCGGAATGTCTTACTATACTTGCCGGAGGTCGTACTCGAAAATGACCGCGCAAGGCTCTAGGGGGACGGCCTGGTTCCATCATTACGGATAGGACTATTCTCGCGAATAAGCGTGTTGATGGACCGGCCACAGTCAAGGATATTTTTAGTCGATGTTACCATTCCATATGACGAGAACCTCGTGAAAGCCGAAACAGATAAAAAGACAAAATATCTGGACCTGGCTCACGAGGTGACCGACATGTAGGGTGGTATGCCGACTGAAATTATTACCGTGGTCGTATCTGCGAATGGATTAATCCCAGTCAGTCTCTCGGGACGTCTGAGACGACTGGGACTCCGTGGCGGGACGCTCCCTTCTCAAATACTTTCCCTTTCTATTAGGCAGACCTCTACCATTTGGTCTCCCCTGTTGAGGGCTCCCGTCTGGTTGGCTTTAATTTATATATTTTATTGTATTGTATTATGTTTAGTGTTTGTTTTATAATATCTTATATATTTTATATATTTATCTATATATTCAAAAATTCCAACCAGGCGAGAAAACTAAAGAAATACCCCATTACGACATAGAAATAAATAAAATAGATTCATATCATCTAATTTTTGAACAAATTTTGAACTGAACAAACGTCATTAGATAAGGTAAGTATTTAATTGTTTAGTTATCATTAATATTTTAATTAAAGTTCTTGCTACGGACCTGAACTTTCAAACTTCAAACTGCAATAACAGTCCAAGTCCACCGAAGTATCCCAACGGTTGGGTTTGTTCAAATGACAGAAGACACATTACAAATTCAGACTCTCCGACGACTAATTTCGCGTTTCGAGCACTTCTCTCAGGAATGACGCTGAAATAACTCGCTTATCGGTGTCGCCGTGTATGGTACAAATGCAAACGCTTTAAGATTCAGTTGTTAGAGCCGCTGCCTGCTGTGTCGAGGGTAGAAGTGTCCCGAGTACAAATGGCATAGCTTACATTTAAATAAACACTTAAATTATTGGTACCCGGAGACCAACTTTTTTTTCTTTTTATTTTAATTCCTTGTTGTATACTTTATTTCAATTTAGAGTTTGGTGGTAGGATTCCTTTGCAGAAATCCGTCTTAGTATGTACCACCCCAGGGCCAGTTATTATGCCGTGAAGCAGTAGTGTGGAAACATTACTGTTTCGGTTTGAAGGGTACTGTGAGGTAGTGTAATCACTGGGCATATGAGACTTAAGAAGTGATGTCCCAGGGAGACGAGCGCAGTGTGGTGTCACACAGAAATGTTCTGGGTGTTTCAGCATTTGTTATGGGCAGACGTTGCATTTACCATCAGGTGAACGCTTTGCTCGTTTCGCCACTTTCTCTAATAAAAAAACTACAGATTGGGTGATTTTTACCGTTTAAAAAAATCCAGACCCGGTACAGATCTGAATGCTTTACAAATATTTGTCCCTTCCGGGAATCCAACCCTTGACCCATAGCGCGAAATCCAATCGCTTAGCAACCGCACCACGAAGCGATTGGCTTCTGCGCCACAGATCGCGGGTTCGAAATCATATCGAACGGGAAGAATTATTTTAAGACTAGTGTTAATTGGTGATATGATCTAGGATCACAGTTAGTATAGGTAGTAGTAGGATCACTGCTCCAATGCGGGTTGGCGGACTTCATATGTCCTCGAAATGTTTCTATTCCTTGGACATGCGGGTTTCCTCACGATGTTTTCCTTCACCGCTAAGCACGTGGTAAATCAGCACTTAAAATTGTAGAACAATTTTAGAGGTGCTGGCACCGGGGATCGAAACCAGGTTACTCGCTTACTAGGAAATTAAAGGCTAGCACCGGGCCCCTGAGCTGCCACGACTCTCGTCGTTTATAATCACCATCATTTCAGCCTATCATTAGCTACCATTTGAGGGGGAATTCGCCATAGTTGCCACGCTTGGCAGGCGGGTTGGCAACCGCAGTTTATTTATTCCAATGTTCCAGGAAGATGCCCATCTTCTGGTTTTAAATTTTCCCTCTGTCGACTTTTACGACACCCACGGGATGAGATGGTGTCGTAGATTCTCTTAAGCCGCATTATAAACAAGCCGTGTGGTTTATAATGTGTACAGCAAAATAATTAAATATTTCTTAAATGAGTGACTTATTTCTTTAATGAATGACTGCATCAGTCTTTCTGTCCGATTGCAATGTGGATGTCTTCAAGAGAAAAGTAAATAGGCTTTTACTAAGTTAGTGCGTTTACCATCTGAAACTACATCGCCTCCATCAGGTGGAGTTGTAGTTAAGCACTAGCTTATAAATTAAAAAAAGTTTGTATAATATCAATTACTGTGCAATTTACGTCTTAGTGTCGCGCAAAGTTATCTTCCTATCAATGTAAATGCATGTACTTTTCGTTTAGACAGACTATTGGGAAAAAATAAATTTAGAAACTTTTAAGGGTTGGCTATATTCATAAAAATCATTATTTGGTTTGAACCTTAAATGCGATTTTTATTTCCTATTCATCATCATTTCAGCACACTCCAGTCCACTCCAGTCCACTGCTGAACATAACCCTACCCAATGTTTGCCACAAAACACGGCTCTAAGCCACCTGCATCCAACGACTACCCGTAAAACTGTGGGGGGGCGCCGGTACGAAGCTGCCACTCGAGAACCTTTCTTCCCCAACGGTGATCAATTCTAAGAGCTATTTGGTAACAAACCACTACAGCTTACAATTCCTTAGGGCTATGTCAGTGCCAGTTTGTGTCAGTTTTACTGCGAATATCATCATTACGGATGCTGCGAATGTCATCTCGTAGAGAAACACCAAGCATAGCTCTTTCCGTAGCTCGCAGAGCGGCTCTGAGCTTCCTAATGCGGCCTTCAGTGAAGGAACAAGTCTCGGTTACGAAAGACATCACTGGCAACACATACTAGTTGAAGAGAAATAAGTAAACTGTAAATCGCTCTCATTTAACAACTTGGACCTATCATAGCATACTGCAGTAGTTGCTTAAAGTATTTATACGAAAAGTTTGAAAATCGCTTTGAATTCGGTCTTCTAATTCAATTAAAATTAAAAATTAAAGTTAAGTAGTTTTTACATCTATCCCGATCTTCGCCTTCGCACGTCCAATTGTTGAAAATTGCTTGGCTTGGCAACATACTAGCTCGTGTCGTCTATCCTGGGTTCGAGTCCCATCGGCATTTAATATCTGTTCAATACGTAAGTGGTTGGTTTTCGTATTTGCATGTATTATGATTATTATGTAACTGTGATACTATCACCTGGCCCATTCTTCAGTCTTATCGCTTAAGGGTAGCCTCGGAAATAGGAAGGTATAAATGAGTGAGATGTGATGTGATAATGCTGAGCATTCCCTATATCATTGCCAGACTGTTTCAGATATAAATTCAGTGTAGGTTAGCGTAACTGAGGTTCTTAGTTTATTTAATCTGTCGACCTTCATAAATCTGCGGGACCCGAAGGTATATCAGCTAGGCCATAAACCATGTGTGCTAAAAGCTTTTCTTTACCGCTGACTATAATATTCAAACGTTCTCTTATGGAAGGAGTAGTACCCCTTGTATGGAAATCAGATTCATCACCCCCGTATACAAAAAAAGCTCTAAAGATAATGTGGAGAACTACAGGCCTATATCTAAGCTTTGCTTATTTGCTAAGATTTTGAGAGAATTGTTTACTCGTCGGTATATCACGGCATCAAACAAACTCTTAGTGATTGACAGCACGGCTTTCTTAAAAGTAGATCCACTGTGTCGAACCTCATTATCTGTTCTGAGTACTTAACTGAAGTCATGTCTGAACCATCACAAGTCGATGTTGTCTATATTGAATATAGTAAGGCGTTCGATCGGTTAGATCATTCTATTCTTTTACGTAAGCTGCTCGAGGTAGGCATCATGGGTGACTTGTTCAGGTTGGTTAACTCATACATTGAGAATCGTTGTCAAACAGTAGTCCTAAATGGTTATAGATCAGTATTTGTGTAAATTCTATCTGGTATTCCCAGGGATCACTTTTAGGTCCACTGCTGTTTGTTATTTTTGTCAACGATATAGAGACCTTTTTCACCTTATCTAAAACAATTCTTTATGCTGATGATATGAAAATTCTATGCCCAATCTCCCATTTCTCAAGCTGTCTCGGCCTCCAACAGGATCGCAATCAACGTCAAAGGTATTGTCAACTCAACAACCTTGATTTAAATGGTTCAAAGTGTTTTGTTTTTACTTTTACCCGTAAATCTGACCACATTATCTTTAGCTACAAATTACAAGACAAAGTTATAAATCGAGTACAACTAGTAAATGATCTTGGTGTGAGTTTTGACTACCTCGAAAAGTAATTTCTACTTTTCGATGTTGACATTAATAATATCATTAAAAAGGCTAGTAAAGCGCTTGGGCTAATATTGAGATTCTCAACTGATTTTGAAAGCATTAAAACTTATAAGATACTCTATTGCGCCTTTTTTCGCAGTCATTTGGAGTACGCTTCACAAGTGTGGAACCCAAATTATAAAAGTTACATTGATAGGATTGAACGAGTACAAATGAGTTTCTTACGTTTTTTGCAATTCTAGTCGAGACTGTACACTAACGGTTATTTAACACGGTGTAAAAAATTTCATTTAATGCCGTTGTCTGAACGGAGGCGCATATCGGATATGATATATCTTTTTATTTTGCAAATGCCACCGTTGACTGTCCGGTTGCTGAGTCAGCTAGGAATTATAACAAGAATTAAACGAAAACCTGGCTTACTTCATGTGCCGTTAGTCCGGACCACATATAGGCAAAACTCTTTTTTGATACGCGCGTGTAGAACTTACAATGAATTTTCCGAAAAAAGACTTGGACCTGTTCAATACCAGTGTTTCCCAGCTCAAAGACATTTTGGCGAAATAATTCTTTCGCTGAGTATGTTGTTGCTGTTGTTCTTGTTTAAGTGTTTTTTATTGTTATTTCCTCAAATACCTGCTGTCTACCCTACCGACAAGTGATTTCTTTATTGTTTTAATTTTTAGCAGTGAAAACTTTTAAATGGCCTTCTTATTTCTACTGGACTTTAATGTTATGTAATGCTAGCTGAAAGTTTTCCAAATAAATAAATTAAAGCAAATAGATGAAACAGACGCTCATCAGTTCTGTCGAAGACAATAAATAAAATGAACGCTATGTTTACATCATCATCATCGTTTCAGTCCATCACATTTTCACTCCTGAACATAGGCCTTTACCATAGACTGGCAAAAATCATGGTCCTGAGTCACCTGTATCTATCGAATTCCTGCAAAACCGTGCAGGTTGTCGCTTCATCTAGCGATGGGTCGACCTACACTGGTTACCACTCAATAAACCTTTCTTCCCAACGGTTATCGCTTTTGCGACCTATATAATGAGCACATAGTCTTAAGGAAAAGCAAGCTCAGCAAGCGTTTACTCTGGTTCTGCTGTGGATATCATCGTTACGGATTCTATCTCACTAAGAAACACCGAGCAAACCCCTTTTTATAGCTGACCGAGTTACTTTGTGCTCCTGCATACGCCCTATAATGAAGAACAACGACTCAGTTCCATGGCTCATCAGTAGTACGTATTTATAAAGGTATTTTCGTTTCCAAAACTTTTTTTTATTGGACAAAGTGTCGAGACTAGCGAGACTTTAACCTGATGGTAAGTGCAACGTCCACCCTGAAGAAATACTGTGTTCCCAGAACATTTGTGTGGTACCACACTGATTGCGTCACCCAGCGACATCAGTTCTAAAGTCTTATATGCCCACATTAATGTCTGCACACTAGTGACCGGATTTAATATTTATATTCACTGATATGTTATTTCTATTAATATTAATTATAACGATTGCATTTTATATTTAATCTACTTTGTATACTTTACTTTGTATACTTTAGTTAAGTTTTCCCTTTTTGAACGGATCCTGTGCCTATCTACGTCACATGCTACATGAAGGGTTCCGTGTGCAGACATAAATTACTTTAAGTGCGACCCAACGAATTCTGCGGTGAGCGCCGAAATATCAGTCACGTGTCGACCCCGACATTCTGTAGGCAAGAATTATACAGAGCATGTACGAGCTCGTTTGAGTATATTAAAATGCCTGTATATCAATGAAATTAAGACAAAATGGGTGGTTACGACGTACATTCATATAATCACGCCTTTTTCCCATGGAAACAGAGACCACATCTGTAGTAGTTTTCGCCCCCGCAGAAAACGACAAGTGACCGATAGCAACCGACATCGCCGTCATTTAGGTACGGTAGAGAAGATGTTGTCCGCCCAAACAGAGCTCCGCATGCTTGGGTAAGGCTAGCCTTACTCTGGGGTCACCCGGTCCGAGAGTAGATCGGCACTCTAACAACTAGGCTCGCCACGCAGCTATCGACTCGGCAACCGCTGGCTTGGCGGAGAGGAAGGATTAGAAAAGGATTAAGTAGGAAATAGGCATGGCTAAGGAATGCGAAACGCTTTGCTCGTTTCGCCACTTTCTCTAATAAAAAAACTACAGATTGGGTGATTTTTACCGTTTAAAAAAATCCAGACCCGGTACAGATCTGAATGCTTTACAAATATTTGTCCCTTCCGGGAATCCAACCCTTGACCCATAGCGCGAAATCCAATCGCTTAGCAACCGCACCACGAAGCGATTGGCTTCTGCGCCACAGATCGCGGGTTCGAAATCATATCGAACGGGAAGAATTATTTTAAGACTAGTGTTAATTGGTGATATGATCTAGGATCACAGTTAGTATAGGTAGTAGTAGGATCACTGCTCCAATGCGGGTTGGCGGACTTCATATGTCCTCGAAATGTTTCTATTCCTTGGACATGCGGGTTTCCTCACGATGTTTTCCTTCACCGCTAAGCACGTGGTAAATCAGCACTTAAAATTGTAGAACAATTTTAGAGGTGCTGGCACCGGGGATCGAAACCAGGTTACTCGCTTACTAGGAAATTAAAGGCTAGCACCGGGCCCCTGAGCTGCCACGACTCTCGTCGTTTATAATCACCATCATTTCAGCCTATCATTAGCTACCATTTGAGGGGGAATTCGCCATAGTTGCCACGCTTGGCAGGCGGGTTGGCAACCGCAGTTTATTTATTCCAATGTTCCAGGAAGATGCCCATCTTCTGGTTTTAAATTTTCCCTCTGTCGACTTTTACGACACCCACGGGATGAGATGGTGTCGTAGATTCTCTTAAGCCGCATTATAAACAAGCCGTGTGGTTTATAATGTGTACAGCAAAATAATTAAATATTTCTTAAATGAGTGACTTATTTCTTTAATGAATGACTGCATCAGTCTTTCTGTCCGATTGCAATGTGGATGTCTTCAAGAGAAAAGTAAATAGGCTTTTACTAAGTTAGTGCGTTTACCATCTGAAACTACATCGCCTCCATCAGGTGGAGTTGTAGTTAAGCACTAGCTTATAAATTAAAAAAAGTTTGTATAATATCAATTACTGTGCAATTTACGTCTTAGTGTCGCGCAAAGTTATCTTCCTATCAATGTAAATGCATGTACTTTTCGTTTAGACAGACTAACGGGAAAAAATAAATTTAGAAACTTTTAAGGGTTGGCTATATTCATAAAAATCATTATTTGGTTTGAACCTTAAATGCGATTTTTATTTCCTATTCATCATCATTTCAGCACACTCCAGTCCACTCCAGTCCACTGCTGAACATAACCCTACCCAATGTTTGCCACAAAACACGGCTCTAAGCCACCTGCATCCAACGACTACCCGTAAAACTGTGGGGGGGCGCCGGTACGAAGCTGCCACTCGAGAACCTTTCTTCCCCAACGGTGATCAATTCTAAGAGCTATTTGGTAACAAACCACTACAGCTTACAATTCCTTAGGGCTATGTCAGTGCCAGTTTGTGTCAGTTTTACTGCGAATATCATCATTACGGATGCTGCGAATGTCATCTCGTAGAGAAACACCAAGCATAGCTCCTTCCGTAGCTCGCAGAGCGGCTCTGAGCTTCCTAATGCGGCCTTCAGTGAAGGAACAAGTCTCGGTTACGAAAGACATCACTGGCAACACATACTAGTTGAAGAGAAATAAGTAAACTGTAAATCGCTCTCATTTAACAACTTGGACCTATCATAGCATACTGCAGTAGTTGCTTAAAGTATTTATACGAAAAGTTTGAAAATCGCTTTGAATTCGGTCTTCTAATTCAATTAAAATTAAAAATTAAAGTTAAGTAGTTTTTACATCTATCCCGATCTTCGCCTTCGCACGTCCAATTGTTGAAAATTGCTTGGCTTGGCAACATACTAGCTCGTGTCGTCTATCCTGGGTTCGAGTCCCATCGGCATTTAATATCTGTTCAATACGTAAGTGGTTGGTTTTCGTATTTGCATGTATTATGATTATTATGTAACTGTGATACTATCACCTGGCCCATTCTTCAGTCTTATCGCTTAAGGGTAGCCTCGGAAATAGGAAGGTATAAATGAGTGAGATGTGATGTGATAATGCTGAGCATTCCCTATATCATTGCCAGACTGTTTCAGATATAAATTCAGTGTAGGTTAGCGTAACTGAGGTTCTTAGTTTATTTAATCTGTCGACCTTCATAAATCTGCGGGACCCGAAGGTATACCAGCTAGGCCATAAACCATGTGTGCTAAAAGCTTTTCTTTACCGCTGACTATAATATTCAAACGTTCTCTTATGGAAGGAGTAGTACCCCTTGTATGGAAATCAGATTCATCACCCCCGTATACAAAAAAAGCTCTAAAGATAATGTGGAGAACTACAGGCCTATATCTAAGCTTTGCTTATTTGCTAAGATTTTGAGAGAATTGTTTACTCGTCGGTATATCACGGCATCAAACAAACTCTTAGTGATTGACAGCACGGCTTTCTTAAAAGTAGATCCACTGTGTCGAACCTCATTATCTGTTCTGAGTACTTAACTGAAGTCATGTCTGAACCATCACAAGTCGATGTTGTCTATATTGAATATAGTAAGGCGTTCGATCGGTTAGATCATTCTATTCTTTTACGTAAGCTGCTCGAGGTAGGCATCATGGGTGACTTGTTCAGGTTGGTTAACTCATACATTGAGAATCGTTGTCAAACAGTAGTCCTAAATGGTTATAGATCAGTATTTGTGTAAATTCCATCTGGTATTCCCAGGGATCACTTTTAGGTCCACTGCTGTTTGTTATTTTTGTCAACGATATAGAGACCTTTTTCACCTTATCTAAAACAATTCTTTATGCTGATGATATGAAAATTCTATGCCCAATCTCCCATTTCTCAAGCTGTCTCGGCCTCCAACAGGATCGCAATCAACGTCAAAGGTATTGTCAACTCAACAACCTTGATTTAAATGGTTCAAAGTGTTTTGTTTTTACTTTTACCCGTAAATCTGACCCCATTATCTTTAGCTACAAATTACAAGACAAAGTTATAAATCGAGTACAACTAGTAAATGATCTTGGTGTGAGTTTTGACTACCTCGAAAAGTAATTTCTACTTTTCGATGTTGACATTAATAATATCATTAAAAAGGCTAGTAAAGCGCTTGGGCTAATATTGAGATTCTCAACTGATTTTGAAAGCATTAAAACTTATAAGATACTCTATTGCGCCTTTTTTCGCAGTCATTTGGAGTACGCTTCACAAGTGTGGAACCCAAATTATAAAAGTTACATTGATAGGATTGAACGAGTACAAATGAGTTTCTTACGTTTTTTGCAATTCTAGTCGAGACTGTACACTAACGGTTATTTAACACGGTGTAAAAAATTTCATTTAATGCCGTTGTCTGAACGGAGGCGCATATCGGATATGATATATCTTTTTATTTTGCAAATGCCACCGTTGACTGTCCGGTTGCTGAGTCAGCTAGGAATTATAACAAGAATTAAACGAAAACCTGGCTTACTTCATGTGCCGTTAGTCCGGACCACATATAGGCAAAACTCTTTTTTGATACGCGCGTGTAGAACTTACAATGAATTTTCCGAAAAAAAGACTTGGACCTGTTCAATACCAGTGTTTCCCAGCTCAAAGACATTTTGGCGAAATAATTCTTTCGCTGAGTATGTTGTTGCTGTTGTTCTTGTTTAAGTGTTTTTTATTGTTATTTCCTCAAATACCTGCTGTCTACCCTACCGACAAGTGATTTCTTTATTGTTTTAATTTTTAGCAGTGAAAACTTTTAAATGGCCTTCTTATTTCTACTGGACTTTAATGTTATGTAATGCTAGCTGAAAGTTTTCCAAATAAATAAATTAAAGCAAATAGATGAAACAGACGCTCATCAGTTCTGTCGAAGACAATAAATAAAATGAACGCTATGTTTACATCATCATCATCGTTTCAGTCCATCACATTTTCACTCCTGAACATAGGCCTTTACCATAGACTGGCAAAAATCATGGTCCTGAGTCACCTGTATCTATCGAATTCCTGCAAAACCGTGCAGGTTGTCGCTTCATCTAGCGATGGGTCGACCTACACTGGTTACCACTCAATAAACCTTTCTTCCCAACGGTTATCGCTTTTGCGACCTATATAATGAGCACATAGTCTTAAGGAAAAGCAAGCTCAGCAAGCGTTTACTCTGGTTCTGCTGTGGATATCATCGTTACGGATTCTATCTCACTAAGAAACACCGAGCAAACCCCTTTTTATAGCTGACCGAGTTACTTTGTGCTCCTGCATACGCCCTATAATGAAGAACAACGACTCAGTTCCATGGCTCATCAGTAGTACGTATTTATAAAGGTATTTTCGTTTCCAAAACTTTTTTTTATTGGACAAAGTGTCGAGACTAGCGAGACTTTAACCTGATGGTAAGTGCAACGTCCACCCTGAAGAAATACTGTGTTCCCAGAACATTTGTGTGGTACCACACTGATTGCGTCACCCAGCGACATCAGTTCTAAAGTCTTATATGCCCACATTAATGTCTGCACACTAGTGACCGGATTTAATATTTATATTCACTGATATGTTATTTCTATTAATATTAATTATAACGATTGCATTTTATATTTAATCTACTTTGTATACTTTACTTTGTATACTTTAGTTAAGTTTTCCCTTTTTGAACGGATCCTGTGCCTATCTACGTCACATGCTACATGAAGGGTTCCGTGTGCAGACATAAATTACTTTAAGTGCGACCCAACGAATTCTGCGGTGAGCGCCGAAATATCAGTCACGTGTCGACCCCGACATTCTGTAGGCAAGAATTATACAGAGCATGTACGAGCTCGTTTGAGTATATTAAAATGCCTGTATATCAATGAAATTAAGACAAAATGGGTGGTTACGACGTACATTCATATAATCACGCCTTTTTCCCATGGAAACAGAGACCACATCTGTAGTAGTTTTCGCCCCCGCAGAAAACGACAAGTGACCGATAGCAACCGACATCGCCGTCATTTAGGTACGGTAGAGAAGATGTTGTCCGCCCAAACAGAGCTCCGCATGCTTGGGTAAGGCTAGCCTTACTCTGGGGTCACCCGGTCCGAGAGTAGATCGGCACTCTAACAACTAGGCTCGCCACGCAGCTATCGACTCGGCAACCGCTGGCTTGGCGGAGAGGAAGGATTAGAAAAGGATTAAGTAGGAAATAGGCATGGCTAAGGAATGCGAAACGCTTTGCTCGTTTCGCCACTTTCTCTAATAAAAAAACTACAGATTGGGTGATTTTTACCGTTTAAAAAAATCCAGACCCGGTACAGATCTGAATGCTTTACAAATATTTGTCCCTTCCGGGAATCCAACCCTTGACCCATAGCGCGAAATCCAATCGCTTAGCAACCGCACCACGAAGCGATTGGCTTCTGCGCCACAGATCGCGGGTTCGAAATCATATCGAACGGGAAGAATTATTTTAAGACTAGTGTTAATTGGTGATATGATCTAGGATCACAGTTAGTATAGGTAGTAGTAGGATCACTGCTCCAATGCGGGTTGGCGGACTTCATATGTCCTCGAAATGTTTCTATTCCTTGGACATGCGGGTTTCCTCACGATGTTTTCCTTCACCGCTAAGCACGTGGTAAATCAGCACTTAAAATTGTAGAACAATTTTAGAGGTGCTGGCACCGGGGATCGAAACCAGGTTACTCGCTTACTAGGAAATTAAAGGCTAGCACCGGGCCCCTGAGCTGCCACGACTCTCGTCGTTTATAATCACCATCATTTCAGCCTATCATTAGCTACCATTTGAGGGGGAATTCGCCATAGTTGCCACGCTTGGCAGGCGGGTTGGCAACCGCAGTTTATTTATTCCAATGTTCCAGGAAGATGCCCATCTTCTGGTTTTAAATTTTCCCTCTGTCGACTTTTACGACACCCACGGGATGAGATGGTGTCGTAGATTCTCTTAAGCCGCATTATAAACAAGCCGTGTGGTTTATAATGTGTACAGCAAAATAATTAAATATTTCTTAAATGAGTGACTTATTTCTTTAATGAATGACTGCATCAGTCTTTCTGTCCGATTGCAATGTGGATGTCTTCAAGAGAAAAGTAAATAGGCTTTTACTAAGTTAGTGCGTTTACCATCTGAAACTACATCGCCTCCATCAGGTGGAGTTGTAGTTAAGCACTAGCTTATAAATTAAAAAAAGTTTGTATAATATCAATTACTGTGCAATTTACGTCTTAGTGTCGCGCAAAGTTATCTTCCTATCAATGTAAATGCATGTACTTTTCGTTTAGACAGACTAACGGGAAAAAATAAATTTAGAAACTTTTAAGGGTTGGCTATATTCATAAAAATCATTATTTGGTTTGAACCTTAAATGCGATTTTTATTTCCTATTCATCATCATTTCAGCACACTCCAGTCCACTCCAGTCCACTGCTGAACATAACCCTACCCAATGTTTGCCACAAAACACGGCTCTAAGCCACCTGCATCCAACGACTACCCGTAAAACTGTGGGGGGGCGCCGGTACGAAGCTGCCACTCGAGAACCTTTCTTCCCCAACGGTGATCAATTCTAAGAGCTATTTGGTAACAAACCACTACAGCTTACAATTCCTTAGGGCTATGTCAGTGCCAGTTTGTGTCAGTTTTACTGCGAATATCATCATTACGGATGCTGCGAATGTCATCTCGTAGAGAAACACCAAGCATAGCTCCTTCCGTAGCTCGCAGAGCGGCTCTGAGCTTCCTAATGCGGCCTTCAGTGAAGGAACAAGTCTCGGTTACGAAAGACATCACTGGCAACACATACTAGTTGAAGAGAAATAAGTAAACTGTAAATCGCTCTCATTTAACAACTTGGACCTATCATAGCATACTGCAGTAGTTGCTTAAAGTATTTATACGAAAAGTTTGAAAATCGCTTTGAATTCGGTCTTCTAATTCAATTAAAATTAAAAATTAAAGTTAAGTAGTTTTTACATCTATCCCGATCTTCGCCTTCGCACGTCCAATTGTTGAAAATTGCTTGGCTTGGCAACATACTAGCTCGTGTCGTCTATCCTGGGTTCGAGTCCCATCGGCATTTAATATCTGTTCAATACGTAAGTGGTTGGTTTTCGTATTTGCATGTATTATGATTATTATGTAACTGTGATACTATCACCTGGCCCATTCTTCAGTCTTATCGCTTAAGGGTAGCCTCGGAAATAGGAAGGTATAAATGAGTGAGATGTGATGTGATAATGCTGAGCATTCCCTATATCATTGCCAGACTGTTTCAGATATAAATTCAGTGTAGGTTAGCGTAACTGAGGTTCTTAGTTTATTTAATCTGTCGACCTTCATAAATCTGCGGGACCCGAAGGTATACCAGCTAGGCCATAAACCATGTGTGCTAAAAGCTTTTCTTTACCGCTGACTATAATATTCAAACGTTCTCTTATGGAAGGAGTAGTACCCCTTGTATGGAAATCAGATTCATCACCCCCGTATACAAAAAAAGCTCTAAAGATAATGTGGAGAACTACAGGCCTATATCTAAGCTTTGCTTATTTGCTAAGATTTTGAGAGAATTGTTTACTCGTCGGTATATCACGGCATCAAACAAACTCTTAGTGATTGACAGCACGGCTTTCTTAAAAGTAGATCCACTGTGTCGAACCTCATTATCTGTTCTGAGTACTTAACTGAAGTCATGTCTGAACCATCACAAGTCGATGTTGTCTATATTGAATATAGTAAGGCGTTCGATCGGTTAGATCATTCTATTCTTTTACGTAAGCTGCTCGAGGTAGGCATCATGGGTGACTTGTTCAGGTTGGTTAACTCATACATTGAGAATCGTTGTCAAACAGTAGTCCTAAATGGTTATAGATCAGTATTTGTGTAAATTCCATCTGGTATTCCCAGGGATCACATTTAGGTCCACTGCTGTTTGTTATTTTTGTCAACGATATAGAGACCTTTTTCACCTTATCTAAAACAATTCTTTATGCTGATGATATGAAAATTCTATGCCCAATCTCCCATTTCTCAAGCTGTCTCGGCCTCCAACAGGATCGCAATCAACGTCAAAGGTATTGTCAACTCAACAACCTTGATTTAAATGGTTCAAAGTGTTTTGTTTTTACTTTTACCCGTAAATCTGACCCCATTATCTTTAGCTACAAATTACAAGACAAAGTTATAAATCGAGTACAACTAGTAAATGATCTTGGTGTGAGTTTTGACTACCTCGAAAAGTAATTTCTACTTTTCGATGTTGACATTAATAATATCATTAAAAAGGCTAGTAAAGCGCTTGGGCTAATATTGAGATTCTCAACTGATTTTGAAAGCATTAAAACTTATAAGATACTCTATTGCGCCTTTTTTCGCAGTCATTTGGAGTACGCTTCACAAGTGTGGAACCCAAATTATAAAAGTTACATTGATAGGATTGAACGAGTACAAATGAGTTTCTTACGTTTTTTGCAATTCTAGTCGAGACTGTACACTAACGGTTATTTAACACGGTGTAAAAAATTTCATTTAATGCCGTTGTCTGAACGGAGGCGCATATCGGATATGATATATCTTTTTATTTTGCAAATGCCACCGTTGACTGTCCGGTTGCTGAGTCAGCTAGGAATTATAACAAGAATTAAACGAAAACCTGGCTTACTTCATGTGCCGTTAGTCCGGACCACATATAGGCAAAACTCTTTTTTGATACGCGCGTGTAGAACTTACAATGAATTTTCCGAAAAAAAGACTTGGACCTGTTCAATACCAGTGTTTCCCAGCTCAAAGACATTTTGGCGAAATAATTCTTTCGCTGAGTATGTTGTTGCTGTTGTTCTTGTTTAAGTGTTTTTTATTGTTATTTCCTCAAATACCTGCTGTCTACCCTACCGACAAGTGATTTCTTTATTGTTTTAATTTTTAGCAGTGAAAACTTTTAAATGGCCTTCTTATTTCTACTGGACTTTAATGTTATGTAATGCTAGCTGAAAGTTTTCCAAATAAATAAATTAAAGCAAATAGATGAAACAGACGCTCATCAGTTCTGTCGAAGACAATAAATAAAATGAACGCTATGTTTACATCATCATCATCGTTTCAGTCCATCACATTTTCACTCCTGAACATAGGCCTTTACCATAGACTGGCAAAAATCATGGTCCTGAGTCACCTGTATCTATCGAATTCCTGCAAAACCGTGCAGGTTGTCGCTTCATCTAGCGATGGGTCGACCTACACTGGTTACCACTCAATAAACCTTTCTTCCCAACGGTTATCGCTTTTGCGACCTATATAATGAGCACATAGTCTTAAGGAAAAGCAAGCTCAGCAAGCGTTTACTCTGGTTCTGCTGTGGATATCATCGTTACGGATTCTATCTCACTAAGAAACACCGAGCAAACCCCTTTTTATAGCTGACCGAGTTACTTTGTGCTCCTGCATACGCCCTATAATGAAGAACAACGACTCAGTTCCATGGCTCATCAGTAGTACGTATTTATAAAGGTATTTTCGTTTCCAAAACTTTTTTTTATTGGACAAAGTGTCGAGACTAGCGAGACTTTAACCTGATGGTAAGTGCAACGTCCACCCTGAAGAAATACTGTGTTCCCAGAACATTTGTGTGGTACCACACTGATTGCGTCACCCAGCGACATCAGTTCTAAAGTCTTATATGCCCACATTAATGTCTGCACACTAGTGACCGGATTTAATATTTATATTCACTGATATGTTATTTCTATTAATATTAATTATAACGATTGCATTTTATATTTAATCTACTTTGTATACTTTACTTTGTATACTTTAGTTAAGTTTTCCCTTTTTGAACGGATCCTGTGCCTATCTACGTCACATGCTACATGAAGGGTTCCGTGTGCAGACATAAATTACTTTAAGTGCGACCCAACGAATTCTGCGGTGAGCGCCGAAATATCAGTCACGTGTCGACCCCGACATTCTGTAGGCAAGAATTATACAGAGCATGTACGAGCTCGTTTGAGTATATTAAAATGCCTGTATATCAATGAAATTAAGACAAAATGGGTGGTTACGACGTACATTCATATAATCACGCCTTTTTCCCATGGAAACAGAGACCACATCTGTAGTAGTTTTCGCCCCCGCAGAAAACGACAAGTGACCGATAGCAACCGACATCGCCGTCATTTAGGTACGGTAGAGAAGATGTTGTCCGCCCAAACAGAGCTCCGCATGCTTGGGTAAGACTAGCCTTACTCTGGGGTCACCCGGTCCGAGAGTAGATCGGCACTCTAACAACTAGGCTCGCCACGCAGCTATCGACTCGGCAACCGCTGGCTTGGCGGAGAGGAAGGATTAGAAAAGGATTAAGTAGGAAATAGGCATGGCTAAGAAATGCGAAAGTTGCGAAGGTAACTATTAGGTGTAAGATACTACTATCTTGAAAGGAGTAAGAGGAGACAGCAGTAGCTCGGGAAGCCGGGGTCGCTTACCTGATACTCTACCGTCACGACCGCGTGGCCTAGTGGTCAGAGTACCTGACTTCTAAGCCGCGGGTCCAGAATAGTAATTTTCTCTTCTTTTCCCTCTTCACCATCATCTGTAAAAAGTAGACTACTGGGCATAGGCCTCTCCCAAGTTGGGAGTATTAGCCGTTATCGCCAAGGATGGCAGGCGGATAGGCGATCGCAGTCCCAGACACTTCGCAGCTTAGACTTCTGCCCTTCACTAGTCGGAATAATTAAGGATTTGGTTAATTGCCATCGAAGTAAATGCACCATCAATCAGAGACCATGAGATTAATCTGGCATTTCCCTTATGCCAGACATCCCTCTTCCGACATCAACACCATGAGAGCGGATAACAGATCTTCTTACGCCGTCACTCGTCCTACGAGTAACCTACCCGCACCCGATGTGATGTTCTCCTAGCCGATTTCGACCACGGCGACAACTGCCGACTACTGTCGAGAGCCATCAACTGCGCAGGAGATATTATAGTGCCACAAGTGTACGCGCAAACACAGAGGCACTCACTCGTCCCAACCTTCCCGCGCCCGATGTAACGCTGATGCGATAAGATCGGAGGTAGGCTAGGATGCAGTGTCAGAAACACGGGGACAATCACAATCCAACCAGGTCCGAAGATCAACAATTTGTTTTAGCACCAATGTTGGCACCGGCTTGGATTCAAACCCGGTTGGATGTAGAATAACCATCTCAAAAATAGTCCTAAAATACAGACACATGATGGGAAGCAGCGTCTGCGTTCGAGGCGCCTGATACTGTGATCAACAATCCGGATCTCAAGCGTTAAACTCTTACTCGCATGATACTCTCGCTGGTGGCAACTGCTAATAGGTTGCGTTTCGTTGGGTTTTGGAACTCTTACAAAATAACATACAGGGCGCCTGTATCAATACTGTCATAAGCTTTTTAAATTTCACTAATACCGCAGGGATACTCAGTGTGTATTCCCACCTCTTCTTTATGAACTGTTAGGGAAGGAAATTCTGGTTGATCGGTACGGTAAATCCTTCTAGGGAAAGGCCTTTGTTCAGCAGCAGGTTATTAACAATTCGACGACCGCGTGGCCTAGTGGTCAGAGTACCTGACTTCTAAGCCGCGGGTCCTGGGTTCGAATCCCAGCCGAAGCCAACATTTGTGCTAAAACCTAAACTGTTGGTTTTCGGGTCTGGTTGTGTTGTGATTGTCCCCATGTTTCTGACACTGCATCCTAGCCTACCTCCGATCTTATCGCATCAGCGTTACATCGGGCGCGGAAAGGTTGGGACGAGTGAGTGCCTCTGTGTTTGCGCGTACACTTGTGGCACTATAATATCTCCTGCGCAGTTGATGGCTCTCGACAGTAGTCGGCAGTTGTCGCCGTGGTCGAAATCGGCTAGGAGAACATCACATCATCATTAACAATTTGTTGAAAAAGATGAAGAAGAAAACTTTCACAATATATTACTTAATTAGCCAATGACTCAATACATTGACTTGACACGTTTGCTGCATTGTAAAGTTTCTTATAAGTTTTCCATTTAAGTGAAACGAAACCCAAAGCCGTGCAAAGTTAAAGTTCAATACTGAGTGTTAATCTTGTCACAGTTCTTCTAGCTGAACTGAATTAAATTAAAATTATTACTTCATGCCAAAAGCGTACAAAGAAAACTTCGCGAACAATGTCATGTACTTTTATAAATTATTCTTATCTTAGGAGCCGGGTATAATCCCTCCGAATTCTGTACATCTTTTAACAAGTCCGCGTTGAATTTAACGAAATTATGTCTTCATTTTGTGAATTAATCATTTCAGAGATATTCATTTATTAAAGAGAAGAACATTTTTGAACATCTCGTGCTATTCGCACTTGTGTTTTGTTAAACAACTGAAAGAGACTTTCCGAAAGAGGATTCATAAAATAAATTAATAGGTACGCTTAATACGACCAAATAAAATCAAATAGTACAAAGAAATACTTTGACAGGATTCCTATGCAGGAATCTGTTTAAAGAAGTACCACCACAGTGCCAGTTACTTTTTCGTCAAACAAGTGTCCAAACATTACTGTGGTTTGGTCTAAACAGAACTGATAGCTAGTGTTACTGAGCATATGAGTCTAAAGAACTGATGTCTCAGGGTGACAAGCGCAATGAGGTGCAACATAAAAATGTTTTCGGTGACACAACATTTGTTATTGGCCGACGTTTTTTTTTTAATCTTTATTTAAGAAAAAAGGCTAAGGTCGCAGAGCGACTATGTCAGCCCCATTGTATGATACAAAATTTAACTTACCATCTATGTTTAATTAATTTTAAAATTAGTTTATACAGTCTAATAGCTAAATCAGATGTGGGATATGATAATATAATATTGCATGTACCAATCTTTCTAAATCGAATTCCAGTTTCTAATTCTAATGCCTTGCGCTCTTTCCCAATGCGGGCGCACCTCGATTATATCCAAGTAGCATGAAGCCGAGCGGCGGCTGTATTTTTTAAAGAGAGTTTCAAAGTTTTAAATTTAAAAAACCAGTAATTTAAATTTTTGATACCTCCATTTACGACATAGTAATCTTCGTAGGGATCTCAGTTTTTTTTTTTAATTAATACACCTCATGTTAGTCGCTAATAATGTAGCTGTATATAGGTGAAAGAATTTTTAAAATCGGTTTAGTAGTTTTTGAGTTTATTCATTACAACAAAACAAAGATACAATTTATATACTTATATAGTATATAATTTTTTTCTCTTTATAATATAATGTAATATGTATAATGTAATATAAAAAAATAGAAAAAAAAGGCGTTGTGATAATGATAATGCATTCCGGAATTTCTGCGCGGAAGTAAGTTTTTGGATCATCGAAGCTATTAATCTAATAATGAAACCATAAATTTATTAGGCTTCGTTTCCATTTGATTTTAACGTAGTGTCGTATGAACGTCTCGAATACGGGAAAACCGTATATCACCGTGTGATCGTAGCCAATGCTCATCATCATCATTTCAGCCTATCACTAGACCACTGCTGAACAGTACCGCAGAATGCAACAAAATATTGTAGCTCTTATTTTGGGGGGATTTTGCCACGCTTGCCAGGCGGGTTTGCAACCGCAGTTTATTTCCAGGTAGATGCATCTCTTGGTTTTGATTTTCCCTCCGACGACTTTTACGACACCGAGAACGACCACGAGAAGAAATGGGGTGGTAGATTCTCTTCAGCCGCTACCACACGGCGAATGTTACAAATATGAAGCATGATCCACAATTTTATAAGATTCGATGTTAAAATGGTGATCAACGAAAATTATACATAGATACCGGACCACTATATCCAAGCTTTCAATTCAGTTTTTACAAAAACATAAAGTCAAAAAAAAAAAATATGAACTAGTAGGTACAAAGTTACCGAAATAACTTTTCGGTGCAAAGTCACGGTGAGTTCAAAAACTTGCCAACTAATTTGAATAAGCGTATTCAGACGATGTTGTGTAAAAAATAACTAAATATCAATCTGCTTATTTTACATGACTACAGTACCAGTGTGGTGGTGGCTTAAGAGAATGCCGTGAAGCAGTAGTGTGAAAACACTACTGTGTTTTCACACTACTGCTTCACGGCAGAATAACTTGCACTATAGTTGTGCCCACTTATAGGAATTCCTGCAAAGCAATCCTATCAGTAAAAGTCTGCCTGTACTTGTGTGATGTACGCATCAAATCCTCAAACACACACACTGCCAATACTAAGTGACACTTAAAATAACTGTGACCCATATATATCACGTATCAATTTTGTGGGTTACGTGAGCAGACATAAATTCACTTGAGGAGCTACCAAACGAATTCTGCGGTAAGCGCCGAAATATCAGTCACATGTCGACCCTACTTGGCTTCAGAATATACGAGCTCATATCTCTAAATATATATCAATATAGCGGACGGACAGCGGAAATAGGCGGCTGTGGAAAGTAAGGTAAGATTTATAGCGAATGTATCCGAATGTGAATTATTTTTATACTAATATTTTGATTGTCGTGTGGTGTTGGCTCGTTAAAAGAATACTACCACTCCATCTCATCCAATGGATCTCGTAAAAAGCGAGTAAGGAACTGCACTGTGCACCTAACAGCGCATGGTGGCGATGGGCTCACCACCTATCACACCAAGTGCATAACATTGTTTTGGTGAAACGTGGGTTGTGGCAGTCATCTGTTTTTGCAGTGAGTGCCCAGTCTCTGACTACCCCTTATGGGATACAGTCGTGATCTTATGTATGTATGTATGTGTATTTTGATTTGATGAATTAAAAAAAAAAGTTTTAATTTCGGAGAATTTTCGGAGCCTAGAAGAGTCCGTCGCGCTACTCCAATGCGGGTAAGCGGGCGTCACGTGTCATTAATATATTTTATTTACTCAACAGCCGGTTTCGTCACGACGTATTCCATCATCGAGTCTAAACATGTAAACTTAAAAATTTTAGTAGTGCGGGCACCGTGGGCAAATTATCGGTCTGCTAAGTACATGGTCTTAGGTTCAAACCTATACCAAAACCAATACTTGTGCAAAACATCCCTCTGAGAATAATAAAAAAAACGTATTGCTAACAGCGTCCATCTTTCATGTTATTTAATTTAGTGCGGTAGCGGCTGAAGAGAATCTATCACCCCGTTTCAACCCGTGGGTGTCGTAGAAGTAGACAAATTGAAAAAAAAACCAGGAGATGAGTAGCAGCATCTTCCTTGAACATCTGAATAAATAAACTGCGGTGTCGACCGCAGTTTATTTATTCAGATGTTCAAGCCTGCCTGCCAAGCGTGGCAACTTTGGCAAAATCTTCCCAATATGAGAGCCTCAAAGTTGCAATCTGTGGGAGGCCTATGTTCAGCAGTGGACTAGAGACAGGCTGGAATGATGATGATGATCTTTTATCGGATAGTGATGAAACGAGCAACTGTCACCCAGAAAATTTCTGTGACACTACACTAATATATAATTTCGGCGATGTAACTGCTGTTAGCCTTTTTGGGTTTTGCAGCTTCATCCGATACTGTACGGATCCACGGGCCAGGGGCCCGCGTGCCAGTTTTGGTATGACCCAAACATAAATAAATAAATAAACTCCTACAATAACCTCGAAATTCGGACTGTGTCGCGTTCGCTGCGTGCTTTCGCGATTTCGAATATCTTAAATGTTTTAAGTCGTCTAATGACCGTCCGAGGTAGGCAACTCGCGGGCCTCCATTCGGACCCGCGAGTTATGTGTCGGTAACTCTGGGCAGTGAGAATCGCCCTGAACACGGGTGAATACACGACACACGGTGAGTACGCGATGTGATTATTGACTATTGGGCGCCGCTCTCTACGGCGGTCGCGTGTTGTGGTGCGTGTTATATTAAAGCTATTGACTGTGTGTACAGTGTGGCATGGGTACGTGTGACGTGTACGTGACTGACCGTATCGTGGTCAGGAAGAGCTGAGACGTCCGTGTCGTCTAGCAAGTTTCGCGGGCGACGTTTGCGTTCGGTCGCGTATCTGTTTGGTCGGTAATTTACTGCTTTAACCACCAGCGGATTTTTTGAATGAACCGCGGCTTTTTTCAAAAACGGCCTTGATAATTCTCTGAAGTGTTCAGAGATTAAGGGCATTTCACAGCGTTGATACCAACCGACACCGGTGGCAGTTCGCAAGAATCGATCCTGAACGCTCTGTAACTTCTTTAATTGATTGCCCGTCGCGTGAGCGAAAGCGACGCAAGCATAGGCCATTACGGTTCTTATGCGAGTCTTATAGAGGCGAAGTTTGTGTCTTAAGCACATTTTGCTTGAAGAGCAAGTTAATGGGTACAGACAGCTTGAAATAAAAGCCGCTCTATTGCGTATGTTTTAATGTGTGCAGCGAACGACATTGCTGCGTCTAAAGTGACCGACACTACACTGCCTATCACTGAGTCATATGTTCTTAGGTCTCATATGCCCAGTGATTACGCTAGCTTACAGTGCCCTTCAAACCGAAACACAGTAATATTTGCATACTACTGTTTCACGGCAGAATAACTGGCCCTGGGGTGGTACCTACATAGACGGATACCCGCATAGGAATCCCACCACCAGTGTTCGTATTACAAAACATGCGTTTCAGACAGAATAAAAACAATCGCATTGTTTGGAATGTTTTGTACGAGTATCACTTCTATATTTTTCCGTTTTTTTCAATACACTGTTGCTTCGTGTTTTGCGTTGCTTTTTTAACTGGCTGAAATGAATTTTTATTACCAGTTGAATAGAAGCCTATAACAACATTCACTTCTACAAACTTTAAAAGCTGTACATTACAATCTTCTTTGCTGTTTTACTTGTTTCTTTTGGGATTGTGTAGATCATCATCATCATCATGCGGTGATCACTTAACACCAGGAGAGCTGTTTGCTCGTTTGCCCCTCTTCTATAAAAGAAAAACATATATTTACGAGAACAATAGTACAGGTAGATGGTAAATATTTGCTTATAGTTACCAAACTTATTCTACCAACGGACAAATGTTTCTTTGTTTTTTGTAAATACATGTTTCTGCAGTTTCTAAAATAAAATATTACCCAACTTAAAGTTATTTAATTACTTTAAAAATAATTAAATAGATTTTAAAATAATTGTAATACAACAATGGAATATATAATCGATTGCAAAGTTGACTAATATTAAATTTCACACAATTAATTATGAAGTAAATTATTAAATTGCAATCACTAATTTGAAAATGTAAATTATTAGTAAATACCTAGTTTAAAAATTTCTAAAATGTAAAAGAATAGAATAGCATAGAATAGAATATTTTTATTCAATATACTCGTAGATAATTTACATAATACTCATTGAACATATTTTTTTTTAGGAAACCAAATTAAAATTTATGTAAAATTTTATATAAAAATTATGATTATACTATTGAATACATAAATGATTACATAATTACCTAAATAATAAATGACAATACTTTGGTCTAACAGAAATTTATCTACAGTATAATAATATTTCAAAATTTAAAATTTAAGTAAACTCTTTCTATTAAGTTAATGCTTTACGTATTCTTCTTCTTTTAACTTCTTTTATTACCTTTTATACTTCTTCTTTTAATGGATCAGGGGATTTGTTTTATATAAAATATGGACAACATTTTTTTTACTAATTCTGAGTATTTGAACTTGTAGGTTTAGCAAGCTGAAGTGGCAATGGATCGACCATATAGCTCGTAGAACCGATAACCGTTGTGGAAGAAATGTTCTCGAGCGGCAACCTCGTACCGGCAAACGCGGTGCGGGGCGACCCCCACTGACACATAGGCCACCCGCTGATGATGACAGATGGAGCGACGACCTGCGCGGTTTTGTGGGAATTCGGTGGATTCAGGTGGCTCGAGACCGTGTTTTGTGGCAATCTATGGGGGAGGCCTATTTCCAACAGTGGACTATGATAGGCTGAAATGATGATGATGATCTTGTAATTATAATTTGTTTTTTAATCTGTTTCCTGTTGCGTGCATGTCACAACTACGTTAATGATAAACGGCTTTGATATTATTAATTGATGTTAATATTAATAATATCATAGCAGACTGACTGAATTTACTGGTGGTAGGATTCCTATGCAGGAGTCCGTCTAGGTGGGTACCACCCCAGGGCCAGTTATTCTACCGTGAAGCAGTAGCGTAATCACTGGGCATATGAGACTTAAGAACCTATGTCTCAGGGTGATGGGCACAGTGTAGTGTCACACAGAAATTTTCTGGGTGGCACAGCATTTGTTATGGGCAGACGTTGCACTTACCATCAGGTAAACGTTTTAAAAAAATAGTGGGGCACTCCGTGATTCTAAGACCGCTCTCGTGAATCGCCGTTGATGTCAGAGTTCAAGTTTTACAAGGAATGCTGCAACCAGACCAGATTGTGTTTTTACCCGGGCTCGCGCCGTAGAAGTCACTTTAGACCTCACTCGGAAGGCGCTCCAACCAGTCGGCCATGGCTAGTTAATTTCTTAGTATTTTTTTTATTTTCGCTACGATAGGCAGTAGTGTACATCGTGGATCGAACTTTTTATATTAGAAGAATGTAAGATAATTATAAGTAAGTACTTTGAAATGGCGATAAAGCCTTGGAAGCTCTCGACTGTCGCGTTCAAGAATGTAAATCACTAAAACACGACTTTCAAAAATTTTAGTACGTAGTTGGAACAATAATTATTTAACTTTTTATATCGACGATCGCGTGGCCTAGTGGTTAGCTGCCTACCGCGACGGGGATCTAAGATTCGAATCCCAGCCGGAGCCAACATGAGTGCAGAAATACAAATAGTTTACTTTCGGTAACGGTTGTGTTTTGATTGTTTTTGTGCTTCTTCGATCTTATCAGATGAGCGTTAGATCGGGCATATGTGGGTTCAGGACGAGTGAGTGCCCCTGTGTACACTCGTGGCACTATAATATCTCCTGCGCAGTTGATAACTGCTTATAGTTTTCGGAAGTTGTCGCCGTGGTCGAAAATCGGCCGGGAGGACATCATCATCATTTTACTTTAATTAATTAAGCGATGTCTTTTAATTAAGCGATGTCTTAGCTACTACTAGATCGGCAACACAATTTCAAACAAAATTTGACAGGTCGTCTCTCCATCTATTTTAAGGTTGTCCTACACCGAGTTTTCAATTTAGCGTAAAGACAAACAAAATCCATTACTAAACGGACACGAAATAAATGTTAACCATATTTCCGTCCATTTTCACCTCAATATTTATATTTTAGTTTTAGTTAAAGACACGCTATACACTCATTTGGAGCATAAATTATTAGAAAGCATTACACTAAACGGAAACTTTTCACACTAAACTCTTATCATTAAGGCGTAATTATAATGCACTTAATACTTGAACGATGAAAGCAATTATAATATACTATATTTTTGGTTCAAAAATATGACGATTTTATAATGATATATTATAGAGTTTCTTTTAGTTGATTTTAGGAACTGAACATTATATTTTTGTAACTAGTGAACTTATAAAAAACATTGCTGAAATTATAAAGAAACGAAAGTACATACTTTGATGTAATATCTGCACATAGGCCTAATTTAATTAATTTATTTAATCTTTATTTGCATACACAAAAATATTTGAGCAAAAAGATTTATGAAAAAACTTAATGCTACAAGGTATTCTCTGCCAGTCTACCATCGGGTCAAGGAGATAGGATGTAGTGGGTGACAAACCAAAATATAAAACAAAAAAAATACGGCCGAAACATATAAAAAGAAAAATTGCTAAACACTAAAAAATGAAACTAATCTATGATAATGGTAATAATATTATCAGTATTACTAATAATTATACAATATACAAGCTTTAAGATATATGTGTATATAGACATACTTACATAAACAAATAATTAATAAACAAACAATTCATATATACATGCCCCGTGAGGTGACTGAGCATGGACCTCTCTCACAGCTAGCCGCCTAAGTCTCATATGCACATTAATTACTCTAGTCACACGACCGAAACGCATTAATGTTTCCCCACTACTTTTTGACGGCAGAACTGTCTGCAGTAACTGGCACTGCAGTAATAGGATTCCTATGCAGGAATCCGTCTAGGTAGGTACCACCCCTATTCTTCTGCTGTGAAGCAGTAGTGTGCAATCATTACTGTGTTTCGGTTTGAAGGGCACTGAGAGCTTGCGTAATCACTGGGCATATGAGACTTAAGAACTCATGTCTCAGGGTGACGGACGCCGTTTGGTGACACACAGAAATGTTCTGGGTGACACGGCATTTGTTATGGGCCGACGTTGCACTTATCATCAGGTGAACGTTTTGCTCGTTTCGTCGCTTTATCCAATAAAAAAAATCCTACCACTTGAAAGAATTCATAAGATTAAAGAATTTACTTCAATCGATCTTAAACATTATTATGTTGACATTATTTATAATTTTCTACATAGCTATTTCAGTGAGACATTAGTCTGTACATGCATGGCCAAGCCTTGGTAGTTAATTGTTACAAATGAACGGATTGCATGGCGGATCGTGCATATTACTAACTAGCAGGACGTTGATACAAGTTTACTACGAAATATGAATCAACTCTAACTGAACCTATTACAGTATCATCATCATCATCATTAAAGCCTATCACTAGTCCACAGCTGAACATAGGCGTCATAAGTTGCCATATAGGTTTGTAGCGTTCATTTTGGGGGAATTTTGCCATAATTTCCACGCTAGACAGGCGGTTTGGCAACCGCAGTTTATTTATTCAGATGTTCCAGAAAGACGCTGCTGATTTTAATTTTCCCGTTAAATTAAATCCCATCAAATGAAATGGAAAAATGATGCCTCGCTTCGCAACCTATACGAGATACCGCAAAAAGTTGTTAGATCCCATGTAGGGCCAAGTCTGTAATTTTAATAACATTGAATTTCCAATTCAACAATTTTGTTACCAATTGACAAAATTTTTAATAAATAATTAATATTTTGTTCCCATTTTTTATATTTGATAAAGTGAGGAGACGAGCAAAACGTTCACCTGATGGTAAGTGCAACATATGCCCATAACTGCTATGCTGTGTTACTCAGAACATTTCTGTGTGGCACCACACTGCGCCCGTCACCCTGAGACGCAAGTTCTTAAGTATTATATGCCCAGTGACTACGCTAGTTCTCAGTGCCGTTCAGACCGAAACACAGAAATGTTTGCACAGTACTGCTTCACGCCAGAATAACTGGTCCCGGGGTGGTATCTACCTACACGGATTCCTGCATAGGAATCCTACCACCGTCAAAAATTATTCCTATCATTATTACACATCTTTGTTATATAAACAATGAGAAAAGTGGGCTACGTGTGAGGCCGCTGTCTATCACTTGTATTGGAAAAAGACGTGGCTGTATGTACGTATGTATAGGAAATGATCGTCAGTACGTCGGTCTAATAAAATCTCTGCTCTTTTTTCTTCTTTTTATTGGTAATAAGCCGTGTGGTGGCGGCTCGTTAAAAGAATACTACCACTCCATCTCATCCAATGGATCTCGTATAAGGCGAGTAAGGAATTAAACTGCACTGTGCACCCAACAGCGCATGGTGGCGATGGGCTCACCACCTATCACACCAAGTGCATTATATTGTTTTGGTGAAACGAGGATTGTGGAATGTATCTGCTTTTGCAGTGAGTGCCCAGTCTCTGACTACCCCTTATGGGATACAGTCGTGATCTTATGTATGTATGTTTATTGGTTATTGATTTGTTTTCTTTTTTGGTCATGTTTTTTGTTCTTATAAAGGTAGCAAAGAGACCAATAATACTACTAGGTTCAACAGTCTTCGTGTACTATACTGTTCACAAATACGGTCATTCTATATTTGAATATATGTATATTATCCTGGAACAGACAAGGACATCACATCAGAGGTATTTGAGCCCGCACCGCAAAATTCACTAGGTCGCTCTACTAGTTATTTATGACCGCCCGCGTAACCCTAAATTTGGGACGTGATGTTCGTGGTAACGGAATTGATAAAATAGGATAATGAAAATTGACAACCCTAATATCGACCTAGATATGTAGTCTAGTCACAATATGTAATGATTATATCCTTCTGGTCGATTTCGAAGAATGCAATAACGTCTATTTTAATAGTAAAGTAACTTGGCGTAAGAATTTGGCACAAACAAAAATGATCTTTAGCAGTGTTGGCTTGGCAGGCGCCAAAATCACAATAAAATCAGTATCGAAAATTATCAGTTTTGTTGCGCGCTGATTCTGATTTGGACCAATAAAACGGTACTCCGAAGTAGATGTAAATATTTCACTCAAATATACAAGGTCAATAGAAGAGAATATGGGCAGCAGTATCTTTCTGGAAAATCTGCCATCCAGCCAAGCGTGGCAACTATGGTTAAATCCATTCAAAACAAGAACTACAAACTTTTGGTCAATCTATATTGCGGAGGCCTATGTTCAGCAGTGGACTAGTGATGATGATGATACAAGATCTGATTAATAATCTTGTCACTATCTCTTGATTCGCCATGTAGCTCTTCTAAACTAGGACTCCTCCAATTAACTCCCCGATCGCTTATATATTACATTGAATATTCTAGAGCGCCGAGAAAATTATAAAAAGTCCCAGTATCCAATAATCGTGTTAAATATAGAAAGTTCGCTATTCGTTGTAGCTAATATAACGATATAACCTTATAGCAACTTATTTATTCGTTAAGAGGGAGATATACCGTTTCAGAAACTTCTCTATTTGTTAAGGTAAAGACATAATGTTCTAGAATGTTCGTAACAATATGCATTTTATAAATAGACATATCAATTCCCCTCCAATCTAAGCTTTGCTTGAGAATCCTTCTAAACTGAACATAACTTTTGTATTCGTAACAAAATGTATTTATAAAAACTAAATATACGTATATTACTGGAATTTGATTTGAATTAAAAATGAGGATAGATTAGCAGTATATCTAAATGTCTCGTTAAATATTCTACTATTTAGTGGTCCAGATTTAGATTAGTTAATCCTGTGGTCTAATTTGACTACGAATTGAAACTATAAAGCGATATAAACATAATTCTGAACAGGTGAACTAAATTAATGCAACCATCGTTTACCTGTCAATGTCGCACTTACCAAACGAGTTAATTAATAAAGCCAATGATCAGATACGCGACAAGGAAAAGTTACAGCTCAAGTTTAATTGAAATACCGCCTACTCCCTGCAAACTTTGCCTTTGTCGAGCGACAAACAGTAGAAGACAAAGATTAAAAAACTCCTTGAGCACTATAATTACCGTTGCAACTTCGAGTAAATCATGTTATATAAGTGATAGAACTTTATTTCATTTCACACGTGTATCACTAATGTCTGGGACTTCAAAATAAATGCTAAAATTGAAGTGGAAACGGCTATTTAATGCTAATTATATTTAATATTATGTTATATAGGTATACTATTACTATATGTTTATTATTATATTTATAATAAGTATATTTGTATTATCCTTACTTATGAGTAACTTTAGGGAAATTTTAGGGATTTTAACAACAAGACAAGAATTTTAACTTAAATTTTAGTATATGTTAAATTTCGAAGTCTTGCAGGATTGAGAAAATATGAATATAACTTTGCTATAATCCTTAACGCCTTAAGGAGCAGCACGCTATGAGGCGAACATGGAGCATTTAACAATAAAACGAACAATAGTTTGAACTTAGCCTGCAAATATAATGAAAATGAGTACATTACTATTTAAAATTTAATGTGGAAGCTTAATTTCTTTATCATATTTATCATTCCATGAAAAAGTCACAAAACTTATTAAGTGGTTATAACATATTTAAGACTAAAGATGAAGAACACTATACAGGTATTAAGTTACAGGAATGTTTACACATTGTTTCTTAAAGGTGTTTTTTGTCGAAATGAAATATCTCCTTTAATACTGTGTAAAAATTATGTTTGATACGCCATTTATAAAATGATTTTCCTTTTAGTGACTAAAAATAAGTCAATGACTTATAATGTATGTTTTCGTTGAATAAAATTGATTAAAACATTGAATTAATAATTTTTTTTTTTTTTCTTTTTAAAAAACGAAGCCCCACAGTAGGATTTTCTCCTGTATCGTGGGTGCGTTTTACAAACATATATTTCACATGCACAACACAACCAGACCCGAAAAGCAACAATTTATGATTTTGCACAAATGTTGCCTCCGGCTGGGAATCGAACCCAGGACCGGTGGCGCAGAAGTCAAGTACGCTAACCACTACGCCACACGGTCGACGTAGATAGCATAAAGGTATGTTACTGACAGCCTTTATTCGTGTAGAACAATAACGGATGGGGATGATCTCTGCCTACCCCTTATATGCGAAAAAGGCGTGACTCTATGAATCATTGATGAACTGTAGAAAGCGCTCTCTGTTGTCAATCCGTTCAATCATCATGCACGGCAGCTGTCGGATAGAGTTGTTTACATTATTTAAAGAAGATATATTATATATTGTTTACATTATGTCAGTGTGTGTATATGTATATATATTTTGTGATTTTATAATATACTTTTTTTTTCTCTTTGTTTTATCAAACGTGCACATCCAGTCCGCTTCTCTTTAAGGGTATCCAGTAACAGGCCTGCTGGAAGAAATGTCATCATGAAATAAGCAGTGTCTTTGTACTAATTTACTATCTTTGTAATTTCAACTGTAATCGTTATGTGTACATAAACAGTAAAATAAATAAAAAAAAATAAACATATATATTCATGATCACGATACTGTGCGAAACATTCGCACGGATTAGCTATTATTTAAATATATGTTGCAGCTTGATCCTAAATCATAATGCGAAACTTACTCTAGCTACAGAACTTAACAACATTTGCAAATAAATATATGTACGTGTAAGAATTGAACGTGCAAAAAGAGTGCCGTGTGGTGGCGGCTCGTTAAAAGAATACTACCACTCCATCTCATCCAATGGATCTAAAAGGCGAGTAAGGAATTAAACTGCACTGTGCACCCAACAGCGCATGGTGGCGATAGGCTCACCACCTATCACACCAAATGCATTATATTGTTTTGGTGAAACGTGGATTGTGGCAGTCATCTGTTTTTGCAGTGAGTGCCCATCTCTGACTACCCCTTATGGGATACAGTCGTGATCATATGTACGTGTAAGAATTACTTTAAATATGAACTCGTGAACTCTTAATCTATTAAGACAGGTGATAAATGATCTGGTGCCTGCCGCAAAGCTGAGTTACTCTTCAAATAATAAATGAGTGCGCGATCGGGCGAATCCTGCTTTTTGTCGCTTGACAGAGGTACGTCGAACCCTTGAAATGTCACAGGGCTTGAGAGATGTTACTGGTAATTGATTTTCTGTCCGATTTGAGGTCGAAGATTCAATTAAGAAAAGGGCGAATTTCAGACTTTTTGTGATGATTGCATTTAGGATTTACCGCAGTTTAAATGAGTAAGGCCTGTGGTTAGCGGTGGCTGAAATGATAATGATGGTGATGACAGTTTGAATTATAAAATAATGATGACATCTTATTGGCCCCTGGGTCCTTGAATTTCAAGAGGGTTTTGGAGCGCTGAAGAACATCACACTGCACCCGTGCGGGTTTTCAAACTTCATATGTGTTTGAAATATTTTACTAAGACATGCAGGTTTCCTCAAAATGTTTTCCTTTCACCTTCCAGTACGAACTAACATCTGATTAATATATAAATAAAATTGCAATTAAAATTTTTAGAGTAGGTAGAGAGGTTCGAACCCTAGCAACGTACTATAAAGTTTAAATTGAGCATCCGGTCCTTATTTCTAGCAAAGACATTTAGATGCTTTTGGCAGTTAATTTATTAAATGAATTAGTAAACAAATAAAATTTTCTCTCCAGTAACTTGTCATGTCATTTTTCAATTTTAGTGTTCGTAGAGTTTCTATATAGGAATCCGTCTAGGTTCTGGCCAGCATAGTGCCAATTATTCTGCCATCAAGCAGTAGAGTGCAAACAATAGTGTGTTTGAAGGGCACATGAGACTTAATTATATATTTTTTTATTGGATATAGTGACGTAACGAGCAAAACGTTCACCTGCTGGTAAGTGCAACGTCTGCTCATAACAAAAACTGTGTCACCCTGAACATTTCTGTGTGACGCCACAGTGCGCCCGCCATCCTGAGACATCGGTTCTTAAGTCTCATAAGTGTGAGTGATTACGCTAGCTGACAGTGCCCTTCAAAGCGAAATACAGTAATGTTTGCACACTACTGCTTCACGGCAGAATAACTGGCCCTAGGATGGTACTTACCTAGAGCGCACAGTCGCACCACACAGAATTCTACGGGCTATCACAAAATTTGTTATGGGCAGATATTTCATTTACCATCAGATGAACAAATTGTATAACTCGTCACTTTCTTCCAAAAATTAAATTATAATAATCGTATCACCTGTAACTTCAATTCGGATCTTCTCTTCTTCTCGAAAAGTATTTTAGTATTATTTAACGTTTAACGCAACACAGATGTTGTAAAAGCAAACTGAAGCGTGATTTCCATTCCGTATAAACGAGCACAGAGTTCATGCAAAAAATATACATAAGGACCGGAATCCTCGTCATAAGTTCGGGCAACCTTCCCCAAGTTTATTGTTTTTTGCCACGCTTCGATTGTTTTCTCTTTTGGAATATCATATTCGCATTTCACGCACCATTTGATTTCAATGTGAACTATGTATATAAATTGCTGACATAGGCACGATGTATTCTGAATTCAATACGTAAAAATACAGAAGCAGATGTCAGAAAAAATGTAATGAAGAAAAGTAAGTTACTTTGCTAAGATCCGCATGCAAAATATAAAAATGGTGTATATTACCTAGTTTTTTGAAGTGCACCACCCGCCCTCCCTCAGTAGCGTGCACAAGCAAACTAACACCGCCACCAGGAACCGCCACCAGGTACCCTCCACCAACCACTACAATACCACCACTAGATAATATACACCACTGAAGTCGAGAACACGACACGTGTTTCGCCCCAAAACGAGGCATTATCAAGCGTAATAGACTCTACGACAGACGGCCGCCGAGTCAAAACCGGCCGTCTCGACTTCAGTGGTGTATATTATCTAGTGGTGGTATTGTAGTGGTTGGTGGCGGTTCCTGGTGGCGGTGTTAGTTTGCTTGTGCACGCTACTGAGGGAGGGCGGGTGGTGCACTTCAAAAAACTAGGTAATATACACCATTTTTATATTTTGCATGCGGATCTTAGCAAAGTAACTTACTTTTCTTCATTATAATGGATTTCCGCAAAGTAACGCCTGATTCTATTAACTATAGAAAAAATGTAAACACAATGAGCATTAAATTGCTATGCTTCTACGAATTTAAAGAGTTTGATGATTTTCTCATGGATCCTATCATCAGAACTTGATCAAATTTATATGGGACCACTAAGATCCTGCAATTATAAAAATAATTACGAACATTTTTCCACTTGGTAAAGAATTATCACTGATCGTACATAATAAAAGATTCTGTCGAATCGTTACCTTCTGATTGAAGTCAGCTAAGAATGAGCTTAAATTTCGTTCAAAGGGAACTTATCGGGATCGTGATCGTGTTGTAAAAGTGAAAAAAAAGTTTCCCTTATTTAAATAAAATGACGAATGTGTAGTCTCACCCCGTCTCGATTGTCTATCAGGGATTCCCAAACTATTAATTATTTATTTAATCTTTATTGACCATATAAAAGTGCAGGTACGATAGACAGTCTTAACCCCTTTAAGGTCGAATTTGAGCGCAACATTTTACGTGCAACGGCGGATTCCTATGCAAGAAACCGTCTAGGTAGATACCACCGCAGGTCCAGTTACTCTGGCGTGAAGCAGTAGTATGCAAACATTACTGTGTTTCGGTCTGAAGGTCACTGAGAGCTAATCTCAGTGGCTCAGTGTGAGGCCACACAGAAATCTTCTGGATGACGCAGCATTTGCTGTGAGCGGACGCTGCACTTACCACCAGGTGAACCTTCTGCTCTTCACGTAACTTTCTCCAATAATAAAATAATGAGCAGTTATTTTACACTAACAAATTTCTAATATATATAAGTTTCCTCTTCCCTTATGTTTACTGTTGTGTGTATTTGTACGCATACTTTTTTAATCGAAGTGAGTGATAAAACACGCAAGTAGTTTACCTGATGGTAAGTAGCGAATGCTCACTCACTCATAGCGCCGCGTCACCCACTCTCCAATGGAAGATTAATTTGTCATGTGACACGTATCGTGTTCTCGACTTAAGCAAGCTGGCCGGAAGGCTTCCACAGCTTCGCCGGATTGAAAGGTGGCAGAGCGCTCTGGGCACTTAATAGCGATTGCATACATACATACATAATATCACGACTGTATCCCATAAGGGGTAGTCAGAGACTGGGCACTCACTGCAAAAACAGATGACTGCCACAATCCACGTTTCACCAAAACAATATAATGCACTTGGTGTGATAGGTGGTGAGCCCATCGCCACCATGCGCTGTTGGGTGTACAGTGCAGTTTAATTCCTTATTCGCCTTTTACGAGATCCGTTGGATGAGATGGAGTGGTAGTATTCTTTTAACGAGCCGCCACTCGGCAATAGCGATTGCCGGTGATGGTATTAGTTTTATCAACATCTTTATATCTCCCCTTCTTAACTAATTTAACAAATGCCCTCGACTTCGATTTCCCCAAGTAATAGTAATTTTAAATAAGAATGAAAGAATCGGAATCAATCGGAACACTCGATTTAATAACAGCACAAGGAATCTACCTATGAAGATAAATTGCTTCGTCAACTCCGCCTTTCTCTTTGCAATCTTTATGAATAAATTCAAAGTCTGGTAAGTAATACAAAGTTAACAGCAATGAAGGAGGAAGATGGCTTTCAAACAATAAAATGTACTTTCGAGAGTCATTTGGAGGTAAGTAACTTGGCTCGAAAGGTATTACATATTCAGACTTTTCGCTAGTTAAGAAAATTCCATCATGGTTTTCGTATTAATAAGATGACCATCATCATCATCATAATCATTTCAGCCCATCACTAGTCCACTGCTGAAAATAGGCCTCCCCGATAGATTACCACAGACGTTTGCAGCTCTCACTTTAGGGCGTTTTTAGCCATAGCTGCCACGCTTGGCAGGCGGGTTGGCAATCCACAGTTTATTTATTAGTCGTGTAGAAGTATCTTCGAGGAAGATGCTGTTGCCCATCTCCTGGTTTTAATTTAACCTCTCTCCACTTTTACGACACCCACGGGATGAGATGGGAGTAGTAGATTCTCTTAAGCTGCCACCACACCGCGGATAAGGATGATGTTACAGTTTAAATTTCACAGATAATAAATTAAAGTTTGTTACAGTCATTTCGTGTGTCAGTCGTGACCATGTTCTGGATCATCCCAACCATTACATCAGATTTGATAGACCACAAATCCTTGCAAAAGAACATCGATTCCTACCAAGGATGATTCGCGAGGCTAGTTGAAATTAAAAAACATCCTAATTTCAATAGGGAAGATGGTTGGGTATTACCACCGGCTTGGGATCCTATTATTAATAAAATTAAATCAAAAACCAAGCATACCACTGCAAGGCTTCAAGACACAGTAAGCTCTTTCTGCGTAGATCGGTCTGAAAATAATAATTAAAAGCTGAAGGTACTCCGGGTTAACTACGACATCGGGACAACTGTCACCTCAGTCATTCACCTCAGTCACACAGTGTCATGGTCCCCCCGTGACCATGGGTGCTGTAAAGCGCCCGAAACGTCAGGTTAAAAATAGTTATAAATTAAACACGATAAAATCCGTAAAAAACAGTTTTATTTAAATGTGTAATATTCGCGTAAATAAAAGAAAACATTATTGTTACAGTCATGTTATTACTTATATTATATTATAAAGAGAAATGATTTGATTTTTTTTATGTTTGTTTGGTTGTAATGAATAAACTCAAAAACTACAAAACCGTTATAGTACTACAAAATATTATTTCACATACAGCTACATTATCAGCGATTAACATGAGTTGTATTTAATTTAATCAAATATTTTTTTTTTTTGTTAAATAACGTATTCTAACCTGACCGGCTACAGTGCCGCCTATGAGAATAGTCGCTATAAAAATGTTAGTGTAAGGAATTGTTGTTGTTCTATTTGTCCAAATAAAGAACAAATGTATCTTTCTAATATCTATCTACCCTTGCGAAGCTGAGGCTGATCGCTAGTTTATATATTTTGATACAAAATTTTTATTGGCGATAGGATTCCTTTGCAGGAATACGTCTTGATAAATACCAACGGAAGGCCTGTTATTCTGCCGTGAAGCAATATATACATACATACGAGTACGTATGATCACGACTGTATCCCATAAGCGGTAGGATAGGTGGTGAGCCCATCGCCACCATGCGCTGTTGGGTGCACAGTGCAGTTTAACTCCTTACTCGCCTTTTACGAGATCCATTGCATGAGATGGAGTGGTAGTATTCTTTTAACGAGCCGCCACCACAAGCAGTAGTGTGCAAAAATTACTGCCTTTTGGTTTTAAGGGCACTTATAGCTATTGTAATGACTGGGCACAAGCGACTTAAGAACTGACGTCTTAGACCCGATTTCACCGATTGCTTTGGAAACCAAGTTTAATAAAACCACGTTTTACTTAACTGAGTTCATATGTATCATTTGATCTCGGTTTTCGTCTCACCGATTTCGCCTACTCCATTTTGATCGCGTTTAGAAATACGAAGTTTACATGAAATATTGGCACAATCTAAAACAAAAAGACGATTTATTTCGTATTTCGCGACATCAAACAGCCTGTTTTTATGCATAGGTTACATAGGTATGCAAAAATGTGTATGTTTACATAGTTGTGCAATTGACAATGACAGCTCTCGAAAATTGGGCGTTCAGAATTTGAACCGCGTTTAGCATTGACTGCGTTCTTTTGATGTTGATGAAATGCAAACTGTAGCATTGAACTCAGTTAAACGCTTAAACTTCGTTTTTCTTGAACTGATCGTTTAGATTCAAATGTCAAATCTGCCCTTAGGGAGACTGGCGTAGCGTGGTGACATAAAGAACTCTTCTGTGTGACACAGCGTTTGTTATGGGCAGGCATTGCACTTGCCATCAGGTGAACGTTTTGCCCGTCTCGCCAATTTCCCCAAATACAAGTAGAATAAAATAAACATTTGAATTTTCACCGAGGCTGATTCTAGCTCACCTCATCACTCTCGTCCTAATTTCGTTGGCAACTCGTGTATAGACTTCTACATTCACAGAAATGAATTCTAATATTTCAACGTCTGAGTTGGGTCGACGTGTGACGAACGCTGCGGTACACTGCGGAAATCCTACTTGTTCGCTCCTTGCATAATTTATAACCACGTACGTGCTCTGCGCTTTGACACGTGATAAAGGTGTGTGTTTGAGATAAGGACGCCGAATGGACGGTATCTATGTGTGATTTCTTGGTAAATGTGCCTGCATTTTTTTATACTATATAACATTTAAAATAAAACACAGTACCACATATTTTCTTTAATTTTATTTAAGCACTAAAATTCAATGTTTCTCCGACATTTGGGGTATTGGATACCGCATGCCTTGAAAATCTTATGGACTATGTACTGCAGTAGACAGTATAAGGTTTAATAAACAAACAGCTCTACTCTAACGTTTTACAATCAGTATAACGTGAATGTTTAATGAATTATGACTAATTCTTTGCGATGTTAATAAAAAATATGACAGTTGGGGAAGAAAGGTTCTCAAGGGGCAACCTCGTACCGGCAAACGCAGTGTAGGGCGTCCCCCCACTAGATGGAGCGGCGACCTGCACGGTTTTGCGGGAAGTCGATGGATGCAGGTGGCTCAGGACCGTGTTTTGTGGCAATCAATGGGGGAGACCTATGTTCAACAGTGGACTAAAATAGGCTGAAACGATGTTATATTTTGAGTTTAATAGAGGAACTAAATTTTATAGATTATGCTTTATCTATTCGCATCGTTATGCTGTTAATTTCAAAGTTCTTGTTCATCTAATATGACTTGGATCTTCAAATACTATATATGTATAATCATATACATATATATATAATCTTCAAATACTATATATCTAATATGACTTGGATCTTCAAATACTATACAGTATACAGTATACGAATGTTGTCTTCAGAAGATGTCAGTGGAAAGCATCAACTGCGTAGGAGATATTATAGTGCCACAGGTGTACGCAAACTCAGATGCATTCACTTGTAATTTACTTCCCACGCCCGATGTAACGCTCATCCACTAGAATCCAATATCCCAAACAAATGGTCAATCACTACGCTACCCGAAAACCAACTATTTGTGTTTATGCATAAATATTGGCTTTGACCTTTGACCCGCGGCTTAGAAGTAGAGGTACTCTTACCACTAGGCAATGCGCGTCGTATTTGAATAATAATAATAATAAATAAGTCTCCCCTGTCGAGGGCTTCCGTCTGGTTGGCTTTTATTTATATATTTTATTGTATAGTATTATGTTTAGTGTATGTCTTATAATATGTTATTTATTTTATCTCATTTTATATATTTATCTATATATTCAAATATTCTAACCAGGACGAGAAAACTTTAAAAATAATAATAAATAATAAAAACGTTTATTTCTCCTTACAAAATTACAAAAAAAAACATAAGATATTTCCAGTAAGTAATGTGAGGAGATGGTGTCTATGATAGGCCGAAGACCTGTAGTATAGATCACCAGGTCCTGCACCCCTCGGGACCGGTGCAGCTATTTACCTATTGTATACAATTCATTCAGTATAGGAAATAACGTGTGTGTGCGTGTGTATGTGTGTGGAGGTGTGTATGTGTGCTAGTGTGTGTGTGTGTGTGTTTGCGTGTGTAAGAGCCGACATTTTCACTTTTTATGCAGTTCATGTTTAAATACAATCCTTGAATGTTTTCTTTATAATTATAGTTGGTTCTCCGTAAAAGTATAATTCTGTTTCAACTACTGACTAACGACTAACTTACAAGCGGATTTTGACAAACAATAAATTGATAGTATTTTATTTATTTTATTATAAAGATAACAGCTTTGGTAACAAAAGAAACGATCGATGTGAGAACTCAGTATTGAGTGCAGGTATAGTACACACTAAATCTTTTCTGCGCTTATGAATGATGTTTTAGGGTCACGGACTAAAATGGAATGTTGTTGGAGTACGGTATAAAAAATAATAAAGAATAATAGGTAGTCGGTAGTTAGCCGATAGGTGACGTCAGAGTAGAACTACCAGCTCTTTGCTACCGAGGTGTCGTAAGAGGCGACTAAGGTATTGTAAGGACAGACTCTATTCGTGCCGAACAACACCATACACGCAATGCTGTTACTATACTGCTCGTTGGAACGCAATGGGGAGTAAGATTTTTCTTACTCATACCATAATGGCGGCGACGTGATTCGCCACCCGTCACGTTTCATTTTTTTTTTCATTGGATAAAGTGACCAGACGAGCAAAACGTTCACCTGATGGTAAGTGCAACGTCTGCCCATAACAGATGCTGTGTCACTCCGAATATTTCTGTGTGTGAGCACCACACTGCGCCCGTCACCTTGAAACATTAGTTCTGAAGTCTCATAAGCCCAGTGATTACGCTAGCTCTCATTGCCCTTCAGACCGAAACACAGTAATGTTTGCACACTACTGCTTCACGGCAGAATAATTGGCCCTGAGGTTGTACCTACCTAGACAGATTCCTGCATAGGAATCCTACCACCAGTATAACTAACTTAAACTGAGTAGTAAATAATGAAAATTCTAAAATTTAATATAGTATCTATAAATATAGTATGTCGTTTATACTATATTTATAGATCGTGTAAACTTTTGTGGCAATCTATAGGAGGCCTATGTTCAGCAGTGGACTATGGATAGGCTGAAACGACGACGACGACGACAACGATGTGGTGACAATCATTGTTGAGTTTGTAATGATTGGTAGTTTATTCTGAAACTGTGTTACACACTTGTTATTTGGTTATGGTTGTAAAAAAAAACATCACAAAATGTAACAATAAGTAGTTTTAATATTTTTTTGTTTACGAAGTAGTTTTAACTCAATTCTTTTAAAGTATTAAATTATTTTTGGGTAAAAAAAAAAAGTAAAGTTTCAGCCTATAAATGTCCCACTGCTGAGCACAGGCCTCCTCTCATTTCTGAGAGGGTTTTGGAGCTAGGAAGAATCCGCCACGCTGCTCCAATGCGGGTTGGCGGACTTCACATGTCCTCGAAATATTTCTATTCCTCGGACATGCAGGTTTCCTCACGATGTTTTTTCCTTCACCGCTAAGCACGTGGTAAATCAGCACTTAAAATTGTAGAACAATATTAGAGGTGCTGGCACCGGGGATTTTTGGGTAACAATGAAGAATAGAAATAGAAATCGAATAAGATCTACTTGCAGATCTGTGAAGCCACACACTTCCTAGTATTCCTATGTGAGCACATTCACAACAAAACGCACAAAAAGTTGAAATGACTAAAGCTGGAAGAGGAAAGGGGATGGGACGCATTAGGGGATCGATTTAGAGCGGGGATGAGATGCAGAATCAGTGCCCAAATTATCACTAATACGACCCCGGAAACTTTGACCCCGGACATGTTTAAATTCCAAAGACTAGTTGAGCTAAACTTTCGTGATCTATTCTTACTCAGAGAACGCCTGTGGAACGTTACTTCACAACTGAGTAGGTTACACCAGTGACCCGCTTGAATCCGGCGAACTCTTGAGGGCTTCTCGCTAGTTAGTGCCCGCTTTTATAGTCAAGAGCAAATGCGCTACACAAAGAACTTAAGTGCTTCCAAGCTATATCTAAGTTTTTGTCTGTATTTTGCGAAAGTGGCCTTCCTTTAAGGGGATTCCTTTTTTCACATTTTTGAACTGCACTTTGAATGAAGCTCTATACGCGAATGACTATACGTGTGGTGGCGGCTTAAGAGAATCTACCGCCCCATCTCATTTCGTTAGTGTCGTAAAAGTCGACAGAGGGAAAACAAAAACCAGAAGTTGGGCAGCAGCATCTTCCTCGATCTGAATAAATAAACGGTTGCCAACCCGCCTGCCATACGTGGCAACTATGGCAAAATCCCCCAAAATTAAAGCTTGCGGCAATCTATGGAGTAGGCCTACGTTCAGCAGTGGACTATTTATAGGCTGAAATGATGATGATGATTGATGTAGATTGAAAGTGGCAGTCTCATACGGAGAGTTAAATAAACGTGAAAGCTATATGTTGCTTTATTCATATTGTTATTTTTTTTATAAGTTACTAATGGCGTATGGTTTGTTATTATAGCCATAGTTGCCGCGCTTGGCAGGCGGGTTGGCAACCGCAGTTTATTTATTCAGATGTTCCATGCTGCTGCCCATCTCCGGGTTTTCATTTTCCCTCTGTCGACTTTTACGACACCAATGGGATAACAGGGTAGTATAGTATAGTATAGTATAGTATAAAAAAAACGATGCCCCACAGTAGGATTTCTCCTGTGTCGTGGGTGCGTTTACATACATAAATTCCACATGCACAAACACCCAGACCCGGAACATCTATCTGTAGGTGATACAAATATTTGTCCCGTGCGTGAATCGAACCCGCGAACCGCGGTGCAGAAGTCAATCGCTTAACCACTGCGCCAACCGAGCCTCTTCCTCTTCTCTTAAGCCGCCACACGGCCTAGTTATATATATTTTTATATAGTTATTTGTAATATACATAGAAAATACTATACATAGAAAAAAATCTGATGATATTTTTCTAAAGCAAAAGTGTCGTGATGGTCGTAGTCTTACACTTTTTAGGTCTAACTCTCATTGGATAAGTGTCTGAACAAGTGTTACGTGCGACTAGGAACACGTTCGACTAGGAACACGTTACGTAAAGGCTTAAAAACGAAATTGCTTATTAACAGCCTTATTAAAATCTTATCGACATTTGCAAAATACGGATTTTGCAAATTCCAACTACACTATTTAATTAAAAATGTTGTTCTCCTAGCCGATTTCGACCACGGCGACAACTTCCGACTACTGTCGAGAACTATCAACTGCGCAGGAGATATTATAGTGCCACAAGTGTATGCGCAAACACAGAGGCACTCACTCGTCTCAACCTACCCGCGCCCGATGTAACGCTGATGCGATAAGATCGGAGGTAGGCTAGGATGCAGTGTCAGAAACACGGGGACAATCACAACACAACCAGACCCTGAAACCAACAATTTATGTTTTAGCACAAATATTGGCTCCGGCTGGGATTCGAACCCAGGACCGGCGGCTCAGAAGTCAGGTACTCTGCCCTGACTGACTGCCTCTGAGCCACACGGTCGTCGATCATAATAGACCACAAGGACAACCTTGAACTCAAAACCGTAAGCAATACAAAATTAATTTATGTTAATATTATACAAAAGTGGTTACGCTTATTAAAACATATTTTTGGTCAATAAATACAATGTACAAACATACTGACGACAATTCGATTTCAATATTACAACCTGAATAAACTAAACCATTATGGAACATACGAGCACAACTATCCTTATTGCTGAAGAATTTATACATACATACATAAGATCACGACTGTATCCCATAAAAGGTAGTCAGAGACTAGGGGTAGAGAGAGAGCCACAATCCACGTTTCACCAAAACAATATAATGCACTTGGTGTGATAGGTGGTGAGCCCATCGCCACCATGCGTTGTTGGGTACACAGTGCAGTTTATTTCCTTACTCGCCTTTTACGAGATCCATTGGATGAGATGGAGTGGTAGTATTCTTTTAACGAGCCGCCACCATACGAAGAGATATATCATATAATATTAAAATTACTGACTAACTCTGTTCGGTGAGAACCGCCCTGGAAACTACATCTAGAGGGCAGGCGCCCTACACTGCGTTTGCCGGTACAAGGTTGCCACTCTTAAACCTTTCTTCCCCAACGTTTATCCATTCTACGAGCTATATGACCGACTCATTGTCAATTCAGCTTGCTAATCCTCAATTTTATATATTTGTATAAAATTAGTATTATACTCGTAGGTGACAAAAAATCGATACTGTCTATACTATACTACTGTTACTGCAATGTAATACGAGTACATGTGTATATTCAGCGCAGGTGAGTATTTACGTGACCAATAAATCCGCATAATGTCTTGATAACATCATGTGGATTTATTAGTCTGTGCATTTTGTTGTTATAAAATCTTTTTTTATCACCGATGGGTAATATAAATATTATTCAATGGTGATAATAAAGTTGCAATAACGTGTCTTTGAATTATTTCTTTAGATACCATAAAATAGGCGACAGCTGAGCTCATTTAGGTGAAAAGTACATGTAATCGTTTATTCACGTGAATTTTTAATGTTAATTATGCAAGTTTTAAGGAGCAATCTCGTACTGGCATCTGTTTTATAGCGCTATGTTATATTGACTTAATAAATGATTTCATTGTCCTTATGTTGCATTGTACGTTATTAAAAGATAAATATTAACGCACATGTAATGTGTATTTTCACACTTCCACATAGAACTCCAAGATGGAAATACAGATTGGTAAATATATTTATTTTTAGTCAATTAATTTTAGAAATTTGTATCGTATTTGTGAATTTGTAACGTAATAATAATACAATACGTAAGATGTAATTGGAATAGTGAGAAGTGAGAAGTTGGCGTAATACCCCGATTTCATGCCGTATTTCCTACAACAAAAATACAAATTTATCAGACTCTGAACAGGCATCTTCCAGTTCGGGAATGTAGGCAATATTCACAATGCTCATGGCATATGCAAAATGGCAATCACAATCCCTTTTACCGACAACAATCTTGTTTTATTTGCGACATATTTGAAAGTGTTAATCACCTATCCGTTGCAGGCCAGTAGATATTTCTGGCAAACTTTTCTTATCCAACTTTTACGTTACCTACAGAAAGAGGCGGAGTGTGATTAATAATCTAATGCTGCAAGCAAACGGCATTCATTCTATTCTAGATAAAATGTTATTCCAAACGTTTGTTTTATTCCTTACACAGGTATGTTAGTGATCGTCTGCCTCGGGTCTTTTGTACGTGGAAAAGTAATTAATGATCAGCAAACGGACTCAGATTGTATTTGTAGTGATAACTACGCACCGGCGTATAAGGATGATGAAGCCTACGTTGATCCCATTTGTGCCAGCGACGGTAAAACATATAGTAACTCATGTGAGCTGGAGTGTGAAAACAAAAATCGTGAAATTCAGGGCCTAGATATACTGTTCATCGTCAATAAAGGCGAATGTGATAATTGTGAATGCGTCGCTGTCTTTGATCCTGTCTGTGGTAGTGACAACAACACTTACAACAATGTATGCAAATTTATATGTGAAAATAGCTTAAGACAAAAACGAGGTAAATCCCTCTTAACTATTACTGGCCCTGGCCAATGCCCTGCCTGCAAATGTCCGCTCATTTTTGACCCTGTCTGCGTCAGCGACAGGAAAACATATACTAACCTTTGTTTCTTGGGATGTGAAAATAAAAAACGTAACGAACGAGGACTAGATCTTTTGACCGTCGACCACAAAGGTGAGTGTTCTGGTTGTATTTGCTCAACTATTTATGACCCAGTCTGCGCCAACGACTACAATACATACGAAAATACTTGCAGTTTGGGATGTACAAATAAATATCGACAAAGTCAGGGCTTGCCTCCACTGCACGTGACAAGTATAGGCGAATGCTTCAGCTGTGTTTGTTCTAAAATTTTCGATCCAATTTGTGCAAATGATCAAAATACATACAACAACAAATGTGAACTAGAATGCAAGAACAAACGACTGCAGAGCGAAGGAAAACTTCCCCTGAGCGTCATTAGTCAAGGCGAGTGTCCTGGTTGCCTCTGTACTGCTCAGTATGAACCAGTATGCGCAGACGATAATAAAACTTATGGCAACACTTGTGAATTTGATTGTGAAAACAAGGAACGGCATCGCCACGGTATACCCCCGCTGAAGATTGTACGACCAGGTGAGTGCGAAAATTGCGTTTGCACCGAAGAATACAAACCTATTTGCGCCAGCGATAACAAAACCTATGGTAATAAATGTCAATTAGAATGCAAAAATAAACAACTGCAGACTGAAGGAAAACATCCCCTGAGCGTCACTGGTCAAGGCGAGTGTCTAGAATGCTTCTGTTCTACTGTCTACAAACCAATATGTGCGAACGATAATGTAACTTATAGCAATATATGCGAATTCGAGTGTGAAAACCGTAGAAGACTAAGCTTAAACAAACCCACTCTTCAGATCGTGAGTGAGCAAAAGTGCACAGCTTGTACATGTCCACTCATTTATGATCCAGTTTGTGCAAATGATGGAACAACTTTCAGCAGTTCATGCTTTTTGGGGTGTGAAAACGAAAATCGTGAAATTCAGGGCACAGATTTACTGTTCGTCGTTAATGAAGGTGAATGTGAGAGCTGTGTATGCCCACCTGTTTTTGATCCGGTCTGTGGTAGTGATAACCACACTTACAACAGTGAATGCAAACTTACATGTGAAAATGGCATAAGACAAAAACAAGGTAAACCCCATTTAACTATTACTAGCCCTGGCAAATGCCCATCCTGCAAATGTTCGCTAATTTTCGACCCTGTCTGCAGCAACGAGAGAAAGACATACACTAACCTATGTTTCTTGGGGTGCGAAAACAAAAAACGTCTCGGTCGAGGACTAGATCTCTTGACTGTCGACCACAAGGGTGAGTGTTCTGGTTGTATTTGTCCTGCTGTTTATGACCCTGTCTGCGCTGACGACAACAAGACATACGAAAATACTTGCAATTTGGAATGTACCAATAAAGATCGAAAAAGTCAAAGTTTGCCTTCACTGAATATTACAAATACAGGCGAATGCTTCAACTGTGTTTGTTCTGATATTTTAGATCCACTTTGTGCGAATGATCAAAATACATACAACAACAAATGTGAACTAGAATGCAAGAACAAACAACTGCAGACTCACGGAAAACCTACTCTGAGCGTCATTAGTCAAGGCGAATGTCCTGGTTGCATATGTTTTGATCTATACGAACCCGTATGCGCAGACGATAATAAAACTTATGGCAACACTTGTGAATTAGATTGTGGAAACAAGAAACGGCACAGTCAAGGTAAACCCCCGCTGAAGATCGTGCGAACAGGTGAGTGTGCATCTTGCGTGTGCACCAAAGAATATGGGCCACTCTGTGCCAGCGATAACAAGACCTATAACAACAAATGTCAATTAGAATGCAAAAATAAACAACTGCACACTGAAGGGAAACCTCCCCTGAGCGTCATTAGTCAAGGCAAGTGTCCTGGTTGCTTCTGTACTGCTCAGTATGAACCAGTATGCGCAGACGATAATAAAACTTATGGCAACACTTGTGAATTAGATTGTGAAAACAAGAAACGGCACAGCCAAGGTAAACCCCCGCTGAAAATTGTGCGACCAGGTGAGTGCGCAGATTGCGTGTGCACCATGGAATATAAGCCACTCTGTGCCAGCGATAACAAGACCTACGTCAACAAATGTCAATTAGAATGCAAAAATAAACAACTGCACACTGAAGGGAAAACTCCCCTGAGCGTCATTAGTCAAGGCGAGTGTCCTGGTTGCTTCTGTACTGCTCAGTATGAACCAGTATGCGCAGACGATAATAAAACTTATGGCAACACTTGTGAATTAGATTGTGAAAACAAGAAACGGCACAGCCAAGGTAAACCCCCGCTCAAGATTGTGCGACCAGGTGAGTGCGCAGATTGCGTGTGCACCATGGAATATAAGCCACTCTGTGCCAGCGATAACAAGACCTACGACAACAAATGTCAATTAGAATGCAAAAATAAACAACTGCACACTGAAGGGAAAACTCCCCTGAGCGTCATTAGTCAAGGCGAGTGTCCTGCTTGCTTCTGTACTGCTCAGTATGAACCAGTATGCGCAGACGATAATAAAACTTATGGCAACACTTGTGAATTAGATTGTGAAAACAAGAAACGGCACAGCCAAGGTAAACCTCCGCTCAAGATTGTGCGACCAGGTGAGTGCGCAGATTGCGTGTGCACCATGGAATATAAGCCACTCTGTGCCAGCGATAACAAGACCTACGTCAACAAATGTCAATTAGAATGCAAAAATAAACAACTGCACACTGAAGGGAAAACTCCCCTGAGCGTCATTAGTCAAGGCAAGTGTCCGGGTTGCGTATGTTTTGATCTATACGAACCCGTATGCGCAGACGATAATAAAACTTATGGCAACACTTGTGAATTAGATTGTGAAAACAAGAAACGGCACAGCCAAGGTAAACCCCCGCTCAAGATTGTGCGACCAGGTGAGTGCGCAGTTTGCGTGTGCACCATGGAATATAAGCCACTCTGTGCCAGCGATAACAAGACCTACGACAACAAATGTCAATTAGAATGCAAAAATAAACAACTGTACACTGAAGGGAAAACTCCCCTGAGCGTCATTAGTCAAGGCGAGTGTCCTGGTTGCTTCTGTACTGCTCAGTATGAACCAGTATGCGCAGACGATAATAAAACTTATGGCAACACTTGTGAATTAGATTGTGAAAACAAGAAACGGCACAGCCAAGGTAAACCCCCGCTGAAGATCGTGCGAACAGGTGAGTGCGCATCTTGCGTGTGCACCAAAGAATATAAGCCACTCTGTGCCAGCGATAACAAGACCTATAACAACAAATGTCAATTAGAATGCAAAAATAAACAACTGCACACTGAAGGGAAACCTCCCCTGAGCGTCATTAGTCAAGGCGAGTGTCCTGGTTGCTTCTGTACTGCTCAGTATGAACCAGTATGCGCAGACGATAATAAAACTTATGGCAACACTTGTGAATTAGATTGTGAAAACAAGAAACGGCACAGCCAAGGTAAACCCCCGCTGAAGATAGTGCGAACATGTGAGTGCGCAGATTGCGTGTGCACCATGGAATATAAGCCACTCTGTGCCAGCGATAACAAGACCTACGTCAACAAATGTCAATTAGAATGCAAAAATAAACAACTGCACACTGAAGGGAAAACTCCCCTGAGCGTCATTAGTCAAGGCGAGTGTCCTGGTTGCTTCTGTACTGCTCAGTATGAACCAGTATGCGCAGACGATAATAAAACTTATGGCAACACTTGTGAATTAGATTGTGAAAACAAGAAACGGCACAGCCAAGGTAAACCCCCGCTGAAAATTGTGCGACCAGGTGAGTGCGCAGATTGCGTGTGCACCATGGAATATAAGCCACTCTGTGCCAGCGATAACAAGACCTACGTCAACAAATGTCAATTAGAATGCAAAAATAAACAACTGCACACTGAAGGGAAAACTCCCCTGAGCGTCATTAGTCAAGGCGAGTGTCCTGGTTGCTTCTGTACTGCTCAGTATGAACCAGTATGCGCAGACGATAATAAAACTTATGGCAACACTTGTGAATTAGATTGTGAAAACAAGAAACGGCACAGCCAAGGTAAACCCCCGCTGAAAGATTGTGCGACCAGGTGAGTGCGCAGATTGCGTGTGCACCATGGAATATAAGCCACTCTGTGCCAGCGATAACAAGACCTACGTCAACAAATGTCAATTAGAATGCAAAAATAAACAACTGCACACTGAAGGGAAAACTCCCCTGAGCGTCATTAGTCAAGGCGAGTGTCCTGGTTGCTTCTGTACTGCTCAGTATGAACCAGTATGCGCAGACGATAATAAAACTTATGGCAACACTTGTGAATTAGATTGTGAAAACAAGAAACGGCACAGCCAAGGTAAACCCCCGCTCAAGATTATGCGACCAGGTGAGTGCGCAGATTGCGTGTGCACCATGGAATATAAGCCACTCTGTGCCAGCGATAACAAGACCTACGTCAACAAATGTCAATTAGAATGCAAAAATAAACAACTGCACACTGAAGGGAAAACTCCCCTGAGCGTCATTAGTCAAGGCGAGTGTCCTGGTTGCTTCTGTACTGCCCAGCATGAACCAGTATGCGCAGACGATAATAAAACTTATGGCAACACTTGTGAATTAGATTGTGAAAACAAGAAACGGCACAGCCAAGGTAAACCCCCGCTGAAGATCGTGCGAACAGGTGAGTGCGCATCTTGCGTGTGCACCAAAGAATATAAGCCACTCTGTGCCAGCGATAACAAGACCTACGACAACAAATGTCAATTAGAATGCAAAAATAAACAACTGCACACTGAAGGGAAAACTCCCCTGAGCGTCATCAGTCAAGGCGAGTGTCCGGGTTGCGTATGTTTTGATCTATACGAACCCGTATGCGCAGACGATAATAAAACTTATGGCAACACTTGTGAATTAGATTGTGAAAACAAGAAACGGCACAGCCAAGGTAAACCCCCGCTGAAGATCGTGCGACCAGGTGAGTGCGCATCTTGCGTGTGCACCATGGAATATATGCCGCTCTGTGCCAGCGATAACAAGACCTATAACAACAAATGTCAATTAGAATGCAAAAATAAACAACTACACACTGAAGGGAAACCTCCCCTGAGCGTCATTAGTCAAGGCGAGTGTCCTGGTTGCTTCTGTACTGCCCAGCATGAACCAGTATGCGCAGACGATAATAAAACTTATGGCAACACTTGTGAATTAGATTGTGAAAACAAGAAACGGCACAGCCAAGGTAAACCCCCGCTCAAGATTGTGCGACCAGGTGAGTGCGCAGTTTGCGTGTGCACCATGGAATATAAGCCACTCTGTGCCAGCGATAACAAGACCTACGACAACAAATGTCAATTAGAATGCAAAAATAAACAACTGCACACTGAAGGGAAAACTCCCCTGAGCGTCATTAGTCAAGGCGAGTGTCCTGGTTGCTTCTGTACTGCCCAGCATGAACCAGTATGCGCAGACGATAATAAAACTTATGGCAACACTTGTGAATTAGATTGTGAAAACAAGAAACGGCACAGCCAAGGTAAACCCCCGCTGAAGATCGTGCGAACAGGTGAGTGCGCATCTTGCGTGTGCACAAAAGAATATAAGCCACTCTGTGCCAGCGATAACAAGACCTATAACAACAAATGTCAATTAGAATGCAAAAATAAACAACTGCACACTGAAGGGAAACCTCCCCTGAGCGTCATCAGTCAAGGCGAGTGTCCTGGTTGCATATGTTTTGATCTATACGAACCTGTATGCGCAGACGATAATAAAACTTATAGCAACACTTGTGAATTAGATTGTGAAAACATGAAACGGCACAGCCAAGGTAAACCCCCGCTGAAGATCGTGCGACCAGGTGAGTGCGCATTTTGCGTGTGCACCAAAGAATATAAGCCACTCTGTGCCAGCGATAACAAGACCTATGACAACAAATGTCAATTAGAATGCAAAAATAAACAACTGCACACTGAAGGGAAACCTCCCCTGAGCGTCATTAGTCAAGGCGAGTGTCCTGGTTGCTTCTGTACTGCCCAGCATGAACCAGTATGCGCAGACGATAATAAAACTTATGGCAACACTTGTGAATTAGATTGTGAAAACAAGAAACGGCACAGCCAATGTAAACCCCCGCTCAAGATTGTGCGACCAGGTGAGTGCGCAGTTTGCGTGTGCACCATGGAATATAAGCCACTCTGTGCCAGCGATAACAAGACCTATGACAACAAATGTCAATTAGAATGCAAAAATAAACAACTGCACACTGAAGGGAAACCTCCCCTGAGCGTCATTAGTCAAGGCGAGTGTCCTGCTTGCTTCTGTACTGCTCAGTATGAAGCAGTATGCGCAGACGATAATAAAACTTATGGCAACACTTGTGAATTAGGTTGTGAAAACAAGAAACGGCACAGCCAAGGTAAACCCCCGCTCAAGATTGTGCGACCAGGTGAGTGCGCATCTTGCGTGTGCACCAAAGAATATAAGCCACTCTGTGCCAGCGATAACAAGACCTACGACAACAAATGTCAATTAGAATGCAAAAATAAACAACTGCACACTGAAGGGAAACCTCCCCTGAGCGTCATTAGTCAAGGCGAGTGTCCTGGTTGCTTCTGTACTGCCCAGCATGAACCAGTATGCGCAGACGATAATAAAACTTATGGCAACACTTGTGAATTAGATTGTGAAAACAAGAAACGGCACAGCCAAGGTAAACCCCCGCTCAAGATTGTGCGACCAGGTGAGTGCGCAGTTTGCGTGTGCACCATGGAATATAAGCCACTCTGTGCCAGCGATAACAAGACCTATGACAACAAATGTCAATTAGAATGCAAAAATAAACAACTGCACACTGAAGGGAAACCTCCCCTAAGCGTCATTAGTCAAGGCGAGTGTCCTGCTTGCTTCTGTACTGCTCAGTATGAACCAGTATGCGCAGACGATAATAAAACTTATGGCAACACTTGTGAATTAGATTGTGAAAACAAGAAACGGCACAGCCAAGGTAAACCCCCGCTCAAGATTGTGCGACCAGGTGAGTGCGCAGTTTGCGTGTGCACCAAAGAATATAAGCCACTCTGTGCCAGCGATAACAAGACCTATGACAACAAATGTCAATTAGAATGCAAAAATAAACAACTGCACACTGAAGGGAAACCTCCCCTGAGCGTCATTAGTCAAGGCGAGTGTCCTGGTTGCTTCTGTACTGCCCAGCATGAACCAGTATGCGCAGACGATAATAAAACTTATGGCAACACTTGTGAATTAGATTGTGAAAACAAGAAACGGCACAGCCAAGGTAAACCCCCGCTCAAGATTGTGCGACCAGGTGAGTGCGCAGTTTGCGTGTGCACCAATGGAATATAAGCCACTCTGTGCCAGCGATAACAAGACCTATGACAACAAATGTCATTTAGAATGCAAAAATAAACAACTGCACACTGAAGGGAAACCTCCCCTGAGCGTCATTAGTCAAGGCGAGTGTCCTGCTTGCTTCTGTACTGCTCAGTATGAAGCCAGTATGCGCAGACGATAATAAAACTTATGGCAACACTTGTGAATTAGGTTGTGAAAACAAGAAACGGCACAGCCAAGGTAAACCCCCGCTCAAGATTGTGCGACCAGGTGAGTGCGCAGTCTTGCGTGTGCACCAAAGAATATAAGCCACTCTGTGCCAGCGATAACAAGACCTACGACAACAAATGTCAATTAGAATGCAAAAATAAACAACTGCACACTGAAGGGAAAACTCCCCTGAGCGTCATTAGTCAAGGCGAGTGTCCGGGTTGCGTATGTTTTGATCTATACGAACCCGTATGCGCAGACGATAATAAAACTTATGGCAACACTTGTGAATTAGATTGTGAAAACATGAAACGGCACAGCCAAGGTAAACCCCCGCTGAAGATCGTGCGACCAGGTGAGTGCGCATCTTGCGTGTGCACCAAAGAATATAAGCCACTCTGTGCCAGCGATAACAAGACCTATGACAACAAATGTCAATTAGAATGCAAAAATAAACAACTGCACACTGAAGGGAAACCTCCCCTAAGCGTCATTAGTCAAGGCGAGTGTCCTGCTTGCTTCTGTACTGCTCAGTATGAACCAGTATGCGCAGACGATAATAAAACTTATGGCAACACTTGTGAATTAGATTGTGAAAACAAGAAACGGCACAGCCAAGGTAAACCTCCGCTCAAGATTGTGCGACCAGGTGAGTGCGCAGTTTGCGTGTGCACCAAAGAATTTATGCCACTCTGTGCCAGCGATAACAAGACCTATGACAACAAATGTCAATTAGAATGCAAAAATAAACAACTGCACACTGAAGGGAAAACTCTCCTGAGCGTCATTAGTCAAGGCAAGTGTCCTGGTTGCTTCTGTACTGCTCAGTATGAACCAGTATGCGCAGACGATAATAAAACTTATGGCAACACTTGTGAATTAGGTTGTGAAAACAAGAAACGGCACAGCCAAGGTAAACCCCCGCTCAAGATTGTGCGACCAGGTGAGTGCGCAGTTTGCGTGTGCACCATGGAATATAAGCCACTCTGTGCCAGCGATAACAAGACCTACGACAACAAATGTCAATTAGAATGCAAAAATAAACAACTGCACACTGAAGGGAAAACTCCCCTGAGCGTCATTAGTCAAGGCGAGTGTCCTGGTTGCTTCTGTACTGCCCAGCATGAACCAGTATGCGCAGACGATAATAAAACTTATGGCAACACTTGTGAATTAGATTGTGAAAACAAGAAACGGCACAGCCAAGGTAAACCCCCGCTCAAGATTGTGCGACCAGGTGAGTGCGCAGTTTGCGTGTGCACCAAAGAATATAAGCCACTCTGTGCCAGCGATAACAAGACCTATGACAACAAATGTCAATTAGAATGCAAAAATAAACAACTGCACACTGAAGGGAAAACTCCCCTGAGCGTCATTAGTCAAGGCGAGTGTCCTGCTTGCTTCTGTACTGCTCAGTATGAACCAGTATGCGCAGACGATAATAAAACTTATGGCAACACTTGTGAATTAGATTGTGAAAACAAGAAACGGCACAGCCAAGGTAAACCTCCGCTCAAGATTGTGCGACCAGGTGAGTGCGCAGTTTGCGTGTGCACCAAAGAATTTATGCCACTCTGTGCCAGCGATAACAAGACCTATGACAACAAATGTCAATTAGAATGCAAAAATAAACAACTGCACACTGAAGGGAAAACTCTCCTGAGCGTCATTAGTCAAGGCAAGTGTCCTGGTTGCTTCTGTACTGCTCAGTATGAACCAGTATGCGCAGACGATAATAAAACTTATGGCAACACTTGTGAATTAGGTTGTGAAAACAAGAAACGGCACAGCCAAGGTAAACCCCCGCTGAAGATTGAGCGACGAGGTAAGTGCGTAATAAGTCAAGCAAATAGCCATGACTGTAAGTGTCCTGCCGTCTATGATCCAGTTTGCGCTAGCAATAACAAAACTTACAGCAGCAGCTGCACTTTTGAATGTCATAAGAAGAAATACAAGGAATTGTCTTTACGAATTGTTAAAAAAGAAAAGTGCATTTAATTTTATACATACATATAACAAAACTTATGGCAACACAATATGAATCGCTTTATAATAAAACTAGCTGATGCCTGCCACTGCGTCCGCGTGGCTGTAGCTTTTTAAAATATTCTGTTGAAACTACTTGGTTTTCCGGGATAAAAAGTATCATATGTCCGTCTCTAGGATGCATGTTCTCCCAAGGATCTCTGTGCCAAATTTCGTCAAGATCAGTTCAGCGGTAAAGCCGTGAAAAGGTAACAAACAGACAGAGGGACAAAGAGAGTTACTTTCGCATTTATAATATTAGAATAGAATAGTATACAATATTTTTTATTCAATATAGATAATTTACATAATACTCATTGAACGTCATTTTTTTAAGCTACATTGGTTCAAAAAGAAATGTCTGTGTCCTGGGAAGAACCAATAAGAAACCCTTTTTTTTTCAGTCATTTTAAATATAAAATTACAGTAGTATTATAAAGCTGTAGAAATAGCTTGGCAGCGATCACCTCATTCCCAGGGGTTATCATCATCCAAGTAATCCTTACTATTATAATAACCCTTCTTTATAAGTCTTTCTTTAACAAATAGTTTGAACTTTTTGATTGAACTTTGACTGTGCACTTTCTGCGATTTTGTTGCAAAAACGATAGAGTTACTGACTATATGAAGTCGAGCATTATTAATTTTTGCTTGTTCCTGGTATTCACATTATGAACATCACTTTTTTTATTGAAGTTATTAATATTCTTATGTACATAACGTTTTCATATACATATTGAGAGGCCAAGGTTAAGATATAAATTTCTTTAAATTTATCTCGGAGAGACCCTGTAGAGCCCAATTTATAAATAGATCTTATGGCCCTCTTTTGCAAAACAAAAATCACCTCCGCGTCAGTTGCATTTCCCCACAACAAAATACCATAGACATTATGCTGTAAAAATAACTAAAATTAACTAATCTAACAGTTTCATCATTAGTTTCTAATTCTTTTCACAGCATAAGCTGCAGAGCTAAGTCTACTTGCTAGTTTAGATATACGAGTATGAAAGTTTCGCGTCTAGAGTTATTCCAAGAAAATCAGTGGTATCCACAAAGCTCAACTCTTCCACATTTACGAGTACATTTACATCCAATCGTTTAACATTTGGTGTTGTAAATTTAACTCGTACTATTGATAACTACTTTCTGCGTTCTATTGCTCAAATATAAAGCTATAAGTTTAAGTGCAGAATTTCTTATACCGTAATGATGTAGTTTCCTGATGAACACAATCGAAGGCCTTCGAAAGATCACAGAAAACACCCAAGGCATCCTGAGAATTCTCCCAGGCATCGAATATATACTTAATTAGTTCAACACCGGCATCGGTTGTAGCACGAGCCCTTGTAAAACCAAATTGGTTTGTGTGAAACAATTTATGTAAATTAAAATGTTTTAACATTTGATTAAGAATATTTTTTTCAATAATTATACTTAATGTGTGTGTAGGATTCCTATGCAGGAATCCGTCTAAGTAGGTACCAGGGCCAGTTATTCTGCCGTGAAGCAGTAGTGTGCAAACATTACCTTGTTTCGGTTCGAAGGGCACTGAGAGCTAGCGTAATCGCTGGGCATATGAGACTTAAGAACTGATGTATCAGGGTGACGGGCGCATTGTGTTGTCAAACTGTTCTGGGTGACACAGCATTTGTTATGGGCAGACGTTGCACTTGCCATCAGGTGAACGTTTTGCTCGTTCCGTCACTTAAATAAAATAACAAATTTAAAAAAGTACGGAAATAGGTCTAAAGTTAGAGGGGTCCTATGATTATACTATGTTTCATCAATTAAAAATTAGTATGGATTATAAAGCGATTCATATTTCGTCGACCAGGAATTTTATTTTTCTTATTCAAATTTGAATAAATCTCGTTCATTTAAATAAATAATGAATGTTTTATTTTATTCAATTTAATGTATTTGTAACGCATATTATATTTAAATTTTAGCTTCCACGCTTCATCTCCATATAAACTTTAACTATGTCAATTCACACACTCCTTCGTGTGCGTAATATGCTGAAAAAGGGGTACAAAGTTTTCCCTTCGCTTATTAATATATGGAAGAACATTTTTAGTCAGTTTTGTGTTTTTTTTAATGGTAGAATTAAAGAGCGATTTCAAGAAAGTTGTTAGGTGAACTTTTTCTATAATAATTTGATCGCTCTCTAATAAGAATCCGGAACTAAAAACCACTGACGTTTCAGCTAACTGATCCTTAAGATTGTGTCAGTCATCTTAATTCTGCTGCGGAACGATATTTATTAGATTAATGGAGATAAATTTACTCATAATAAAAAAATATTTAAAAATAAATTGAGCGTAATTTCTTTAACCGAATTAGTTCACAAAATACTAAAATGGGGAAGTAATTTCTGAGTATGCAACTTTACGTTAGCAACTCAGAATATCTAAGTTAGTTTTCGTCTGTGACATTATACAACTTAGTCTGTGGCGCCGTTTTGCTTAGTATCATTCGTGATGTCGAAACCATGATATTCATCATACTGACAAAAAATATTTCGGTAGCGCCGCTGAAGATTTTTAAAAATTACAACTTGTCTCTACAACTGATTAATTAACACTTTTTACAACAATAATTCATGAATATCATCATCATTTCAGATATCACTAGTTCACTAATTAACATAGGCCTCCCCCATAGATTGCAACAAAAGTTCCCTCTCTCGAATTTTACGACACCCAAGCGATTAGGTGGGGTGGTAGATTCTCTTGAGCCGCACCACACGGCAATATTTAATACGTCTATTTATATTAATGAAAATGCTTACACTCTATAACATGTTATTGCATGAGGCTGTTACATCCAGGCGGAACGATTACCAGAAGCCAGACTCTGACTAATCATAATATGAAAGAGTTGAATCAGCGTCGCCCGCACGTGCAATGCGATGCTGCAAGGTTTCTTATCTTTGCTGAAAAGGAATTTGGTTGAAGGTTCTTAGCCATAACAGTATATTAATAATGTACATACAACTAATAAACATATTGTCATGTAAGGACCGGATGCAGGATCAGCGAGCCTGTTTTGGTTGACAAGGGCTGTACTCAGTCACTTAGACTTTAATTTTTTTGTGCGGAGTGTCTAAAATAGGAACTTAGAATTTTGTTCGTACAGACACGCCCATTGATAAAACTACTATAATATGCCAATTAGTATTCAAATTTGAACTATTTGAAGAAGCAATCTAATTACTTCATTACTAGTAAAAAAAACGAACACTTTTTTTAATGTTTTATCTTTATTTATTGTAAAGAAACCAATAGTCACGACCCCGATCGATGTATACCTCCCTAATAGAATCGGATTTAGGGGTTTTAATTTTTTTACGCGGAACTCTCATTATGTTTATAACATTAAAGTAGCATAAGTTACCCGCTATAATATCTGTCAGTGGAAGTCACGTCAAAATCGGTGCAGCCGTTTCGGAGATTAGCCAGAACAAACAGACAGATACACAGATAATTTTTTTTTTAAAAATGTTCCAATGTGTACTGTACATACTTTCATAAGCATTGAGTTAAAAGCTGTTATTCTGTTATTACAAATAGTCACTACAATTTTATTTATTTGTATAGATTATTAATTCGCCAGTACGTCAACTAAATGATATGATACAACAACTAACCGAACTCATAACCTTACTAGAATTGTGCTAAATTGTAACTTTTTAACTGACATCAAAAAAGGCGAAGGTTCTCAATTGGTCTGTATATTTTTCATGTTTCGGACATCTTTTTTATGAAGCGATTTTAATATATTTTCTTATTAGAAAGGGAATATCGTAACTGTGGTCCCATATAATTCTCATCCATCCATCAGGTTCTGATGATAGAAAAATTATGAAACTCTGTTGGGAGATGCTCCGTAAAAGTCGATTTATTGATTTACTAATTGTACTCGATACATTTTAACTAGTGTAACTTGTATACTTCGTAGAATTGATATAGCTTTTGTAAGTCTGCCCTTTTTTATTGAATTTCGTGAATTTCCTTGTGCAGGTCGTACGTGGCGGGAATGCTTGAGTTACGAAAAGTATAGAAAGGGCACTATTACCGCCTTCTGGGAATTAAGTTCAGATAACTTATGTAGAAAGCTCTTTAAGATATGGAATATATTCTATTTTCAATCAAGCTACTTTACTCCTTTGTCTTTCATAATTGAACTACTAGTCTCTCGCTAATTATTATAATTTTTTATTGGATGAAGTGACGGAACGAGCAAAACGTTCACCTGATGGTAAGTGCAACGTCTGCCCATAACAAATGCTGTGTCACCCAGAACATTTCTGTGTGACACCACACTGCGCCCGTCACCCTGAGACATCAGTTCTTGACTCTCATATGCCCAGTGATTACGCTAGCTCTCAGTGCCCTTCAAACTGAAACACAGTAATGCTTGCACACTACTGCTTCACGGCAGAATAACTGGCCCTGGGGTGGTACCTACCTAGACGAATTCCTGCATAGGAATCCTTCGCTAAAGTTCTCCGTTACACACGTCCTACGAAACCGAATGCCTTTGACAAAGTAATCTGCTATACTCGTCCGACAAGGCCGAATGGCTTTGCAAAAGTAATCTGCTATACACGCCCGACTGGGCCCAATGCCTTCGCCAAAGCTCTCCATTATACACGTCTGACAAGGCCGAATGCCTTCGCAAAAATAATGTTATGTCGCCCAGTATCCACAGTGATCGCCTCCTTTACTATCGAAATGTCAACTTTGTAGATCAGCTATCACAATATCTGGCTGCCATGGGTCATACAATCAAATCAGTTAAATTCAATGTTTTTGCAATACAGAGCTTGTTAAATTTTGATACTAATTTAATTGAATTGAATTGGTTTTGTGTCTCTAACACGGTTTCACATATTTCCTTCGATCTTACGGTATAGGCGATATAAACAGCAGAACGAGGGATGCGATGTTTTGCTTGTGACAGCTTTCTTATTATATTTTCAGAAATTATTATGAGGTTACCCAACTATTTATTTTTATTTGTTTTGTAGCTATCAACATTACCCGTGAATACAATCGCTTTATACAGGGATTTCCAAACTATTGGGCAAAAGTCCCCTTTTCCAGAATGAACTGATACCCCATCATCATCATCATCATTTCAGCCTATTACAGTCCACTGTTGAACATAGGCCTCCCCCATAGATTGCCACAAAACACGGTCCTGAGCCACCTGCATCCATCGACTTCCCGCAAAACCGTGCAGGTCGTCGCTCCATCTAGTGGGGGGTCGCCCTACGCTGCGTTTGCCGGTACGAGGTTGCCACTCTAGAACCTTTCTTCCCCAACGGTTGTCGGTTCTACGAGCTATATGGCCGGCCCATTGCCACTTCAGCTTGCTTATCCTTAGGGCTATGTCGGTTAATCTAGTTGTGCTGCGGATAACATCGTTGCGGATTTTATCTCGCAGAGAAACTCCGAGCATAGCCCTTTCCATAGCTCGCTGCGCGACTCTGAGCTTCCTCATGCGGCCTGCAGTGAAGGACCACGTTTCGGTTCCGTAAATCATCACTGGCTACACGCACTGGTTGTATACTTTTGTTTTTAGGCATTGAGGTATACTCGACGAGAAGATGTGACGCAATTTCCCGAACGCTGCCCCGCCGAGTTGGATCCGTCGATTGACCTCTTGGTCGAAGTTGGACCTACCTAGTCGGACAATCTGTCCTAGGTATAAATATTCGTCGACAACTTCGATCGTAGTGTTCCCAATAACAACCGGTATAGGTGTGACATGGACGTTAGACATGATCTTCGTCTTGTCCATGTTCATCTTAAGACCCACCTGTTGGGAGACACTACGTATACGTACGACATATACATACGTGTTTCTGACACTGCATCCTAGCCTACCTCCGATCTTATCGCATCAGCGTTACATCTGGCGCGTGTAGGTTGGGACGAGTGAGTGCTTCTGTGTTTGCGCGTACACTTGTGGCACTTTATTATCTCCTGCGCAGTTGATGGCTCTCGGCAGTAGTCGGAAGTTGTCGCCGTGGTCGAAATCGGCTAGGAGAACATCATATTAGGCACTATTAATATAAACGTAAAATATGTATAATATACACGCCTAAATGAAATTAAATACTATAAATAAAAATTAATTAAATTCCATTCAGTTAACTACATATTTATTACGTAACTCTTCTGCATTAATTAAATTATAACTATCACTAAAATACTGTAAATTTACTACGATTGTTAAAAATATATCTAATAAAAATTGAAACAAAATAAAATCAACAATGATAAAATAAATATGCGTTATTAAAAAAGTATTAAAGTCTGTTTGCTGAAATATATAAAACTATTTTATGATGACTTAGTTACTACCAAAAGATAAGCTGAAAAACTGTTCTCTTAAAGTATGGTATGCCGTTCTCGCACGCTCTCTCCTACCGAGGTGCCGTAAGAGGCGACTAAGGTATTTAGTATTTATGTATTTAGTAGTAGTAAGTATATTTGTACGGACAGCTTTTATTTGTACAGAACAACACTATAATATGAAATGCTGTCACTGTACTGCTCGTGGGAACGCAATGGAGAGTAAGAATTTTTTTGACTTTTACCAAAACGCCACCCGTCACGTCTCGTTTCCTACGGGGGCGGAGGTGGGCTACGTGTGTGGCCTCTGTCTACTATATAGGAAAAAGGCGTGACAGTATGTGTGCATTAAAGTATGGAACCGGTAAATGTTTCTTTTGCAATTGAAAAGAGTTTCACCTCAGCATTTTGCTGTACACAAGGTATTGTACCAAACTAATCGAAACAAAACTAGTGTTATCTCACCGAATTTATATAATTTTGTGACGATAAATCTTAACGCACAATTCGAGATATTCTGCGACAAACTATTTTTTTTTTTTTTAATAATTCATGCAACAACGTATTTCGTGTAATTATGTTGTGTGTAAATGTTCTTATTCTGCCTTATCGTGTGAGTGATGATAGCTTGTTACAATTTTCAATGCACCGTGATGAACTTTTTTTATGCATTTTACAAAAAACATAAAAAAATTATATGCATTTTACAAAAAAGAAAAATCTATCTATAGTTGGACTGGTGATAGGTCTTCTTTGCAGGAATGCGGGCAGGATAGGACGTCTAAGTACGAACCACTCCAGGGCCAGTTATACTGCCGTGAAGAAGTGTTGTGCAAACATTACTATGTTTCGATTTGAAGTCACGGAGAGCTAATGTAATTAGTTGGCATATGAGACCTAAGAACTGATGTAGCGACTGACTGTCGTAAAGTCAATATCACTTGGCAATGCCTCGCCTTGAGGTGAAACACGTGTCGTGTTCTCGACTTCAGTGGTGCGTATTGCTTAGTCGTGGTGTTGTAGTTGTGGAGGGTATCTGGTGGCGGCTCCCGGTATTGGTTTGCAGGTGTAGGGGTCGTATAACTTTTCAACAGTAATTTACACGATACTCGGTGCCTTTAAAACTGTTCTGCAGTTTTAAGTGATTTACTATGTGCTCAGCGGTTAAGGAAAACATGGTGAGGAAACGGAATAAAATATTTCGAGTACATTGGAGCAGCGTGGCGGATTCTTTCCAGCTCCAAAAACCCTCTCAGAAATGAGAGAAGGCCTGTGCTCAGCAGTGGGAATTTTATAGGCTGTTACTTTTAGCGATACATTATTAATTAAGCGATAAATATTAATTATGATTATAAGAAACTTTGCACGAAGACGATGCACACAAATTCGACCTTGAAAAGTTACTCTCTACGCGCCAAAAGAAGTTCGACTTCAATAACTATATAATTAATAAAAGCGGCACCTTCCATTTACCTACTTTCCGAAAATTCATTTTATAAATTTTCGCGCAAATAAATTGTCAGTCTTTTCGTACAATGAGAATCGTATGCGTCGGCGGAAAACGTAAGCGATAAGATCGGAGAAAATACGAAAACATAATCATGCGGTAGTGAACTTGAATGCCTTGATTATCCATATTTTGTAAGACACGTGATGGATAGAGCGTAGACTTCACCAGACGTGACCTCTCTAGCTTTAAGTTCAAGTTAAAACTACCTCTTAAAATTCGCTGATTACCTCTTTCCAAATAGGTATACGGTATAACAATTAAAATACTTAATAACCGCTTTTGCGCATGATCGTTATATCGGGCGTCTTTAAGTTTTTTTGTACACTTGTGGCACTATAATATCTCCTGCGGAGTTTCTTACGGCATATTTGTTATTATTAAATCATCAACTACAATTTCAGTAATTATTATTAATTTTAAAACTTTCTTGTTATATTTATTTGTATGCTGTTTATGAAACGAAATATTCAATCACCTTTTATTTTATAATACATAGCTCATTGTATTAATTAAATGTAACTTTTAAGTATCTTCTCACACAAACCTACCTATAAAACAATTAGAAATCAAATAAGAAAGTTACCTAAAGTAATAAGCATTCTCATTCTGTCCCCGTGCCGCGCTCCTGCAAAACTTCTTTCAATGAAACAAATTTAATTAGAGATTGGTCGAGAACAAACGTCTCAGTATTCACCTGGAACATAATTGGATTTGGGTGCGAAATTTGTACTCTTTAAAAAATTTGAAACAAGATCTCAGGCGGAGAAAACTTCACGATCTTGCTTTTACTTTTCTAAGAAATACTTATATAGTAATCGAGATACGTTCTTAGTCTCCACAAGAGGTTTTTTATTTAATTTTTGGAAGTTTCAATTGAAACAAAAAAGTCTTTGTTATGTTTTTGAGATAAGATAAACGCACGCGATAAACGTACGCGAGTGACCTGGGTTCTATTCCCGGTGCCGGCACCACTAAAATTTGTTACTTGCAATTTTAAGTGCTGATTTACCACGTGCTCGGCGGTGAAGGAAAACATCGTGAGGAAACCTGCATGTCCGAGAAATAAAAAATATTTCGAAGACATGTGCAGTCCGCCAACCCGCATTGGAGCAGCGTGGCGGATCCTTTCTAGCTCCAAAACCCTCTCAGAAATGAGAGGAGGCCTGTGCTCAGCAGTGGGACATTTATAGGCTGAAACTTTGCTTTTTACTTTTTTTACCTAATTACGGCTCATAGAGCTACTAGAAATTGGATGTATCATGCCTTTTGTCAGAGTCCGCGTCTCAGCGCCATAACATGCATGTCGCACTGGTGGTGCACGATGGTCTTCAAGCAGTGCGGTACTGACGACGGAAACCAATGGCGCAACTTTCTAAAATCTGCCCAGGTCAAAACAATTATTATGTCAATCTTGTTTTTCTCTTGCTTGGACCAATTACTCACCATTCGAAACGCAGCAGTATACCTTCAATATGTATTTATTTATTTATTTATTTAATCTTAATCGTAATCATAATCGTAACACCTTAACCTAAGGAATACAATGGGCAGACTTAATGCCTAGAGGCATTCTCTGCCAGTCAACCCTGGGAGACTAGAAAAGTGATGGCAGGTGCAAATATATAAAACATGTGGAGTCTGGTGTAAGAATATAAATACTGTTGAATAATAATTATATAATAATATAAGTAACCAATATATACACAAAATTAACATAGATAAATACATACATACAAATAATGTATCCTGATGTTCAGCTTTTATTTTTTTTAAATTTTATAGTTTAATTAAAATTTAACATTTTACAGACAAAATTTCGCATGCACAAACAACCTGACCAGTCTAAAACTATCTAGGCGATGCAAATACTAGTCCCGTGCGTGAATCGAACCTACAATTGCACAGCGCAGAAGCCATTCGCTTAACCACTGCGCCAATCGATTAATGCAACCCATTTACTAAAATAACTTTACGAATTCCTTACTGGCCTCGAAATGAATGTAACAGATTCTTATTGCCGAAACATGTCGGAGACTTCGATAGTTATTCATTCTAATAATTGTATTTCTCGCTGCTTAAAAAACTAACATTTTGTTTATATAGGAAATGAAACTTCTTTTTTTATTGGATAAGGTGACGAAACGGGCAAAACATTCACCTGACGGTAAGTGCAACGCCTTCCCACAACAAATGCTGTGTCACCCAGAACATTTCTGTGTGGCTTCACCATACGCCAGTCACCCAGAGACATCACTTCTTAAGTCTCATATGCCCAGTGATTACGCTAGCTCCTAGTGCCCTTCAAACCGAAACACAGTAATACTACTACTGTTTCACGGCAGATTAAGTGGCCCTGGCGATGGAACCTAGATTTGGGAGAGATGAGAAGACCTACAACGATGATGAACGAAGGGTGCTCAAACTTGAACTGCAGGCGATCTACCTCTATATTGTTAAACTACAATCGATCGATTTTGAGAGGCTGCAAGTATGTGTGGTGCACGGTGTATCGAGGCATAGTTATGAGTTTTCCGCACAATAAATATGTTTTTAGTCGAGGTCGAGGGGGTTTGAGCACCCCTGACCTAGACGGATTCCTGCACAGTAATCCTGCCACCACTATCGCATATTACCGTATTATATCCCTTCTTCTGCTGATCGCCTTTTTTTCGTAAATCGTAACAGCCATTTACAAGAGAATATTGTCTACGATGAATAATTATTTATTTAAATGAAACTAATTTTACGGATTTTATCGCGTTTAATTTTATACTATTTATAACCCGACGTTTCGAGTGCTTTACAGCACCCATGGTCACGGGGGGACTGAGGTGACAGATGTCCTGATGTCATAGTTAACCCGGAGTACCTTCAGCTTTTAATTATTTTTTGTGGTCCGATCTACGCAGAAAGAGCTAACTGTGTCTTGAAGTCTTGCAGTGGTATGCTTGGTTTTTGACTTAATTTTATTAATTATAGGATCCCAAGCTGGTGGTAATACCCAACCATCTTCTCTATTAAAATTAGGATGTTTTTTAATTTCAATAGCCTCGCGAATCATCCTTGGTAGGAATCGGTGTTCTTTTGCGAGGATTTGTGGTTTATCAAATCTGATGTAATGGTTGGGATGATCCAGAACATGGTCACAGACTGCAGACTTCCTGGGGCGGCGATGCTTCACATCAGCTATATGTTCTTTTACGCGGGTTTTTACTGATCTTTTTGTTTGCCCTATGTAAGAGAGACCACATTCACAATCCAGCTTGTATACTCCTGCATCTTGTAGAGGGATGTTACACTTGACAGAGAAGCCCGCTTCAAGATATAGCCAATCTTGTCCGTGACTCCTCTGACATATGGTAGGACTGCAGGTACACGCTCGACTGTGGCCGGCTTCACTCGGTCACTGCGACGAAGGCGCGGAACCCGAAGCTTGTCGTCTTGCAAAACTTGCTTGACATGCTGAAGCTCGGCGGCCAGGTGTTTACTGTCACAGATCCCTTGTGCTCTCTGAAACAAAGATTTGCCCACGGTAGCTAACTGTGAAGGATGGTGGTGAGATTCACCGTTTAAATACCTGTTGGTATGGGTCTTTTTCCTATACACAGTGTGACTCAAGGTGTTATTAGGATTTCTAATTACTAAAACATCTAGAAAAGCTAAAGAGTTATTTGTCTCTAACTCCATTGTAAATTGTATTTTAGAATTAATGGAGTTAAGGTGGTCTAAAAATGCAGTGACTTTATTAGAAGGTAGAATTGTGAAAGTATCATCTACATACCGCTTGTAGAACCTTGGTTTTACTGGAGAAGTACGGAGGGCTTTCTCCTCAAAATCTTCCATGAAAATGTCAGCAACAATGGGAGATACCGGGGAGCCCATCGCCACACCATCTACTTGCCGGTAGTATTGTTCCTTCCACAATAGATAGCCAGATGTTAGGCAATGTCTCAGTAATTCTGCATGTTCTAATGGCATGTTGTTCTCTGTTAGCTTCCTAGTTACAATTGAGATGCAGTCTTCAACAGGTAGACATGTAAATAACGACTGAACATCAAAACTGACCATAGTTTCATTGTCAGTAAGATGTAGGTCTTTTATCTCACTGACAAAATGGTAGGAATCCTTTGTATGTGCTCTTGTATGTCCTCTTAGTGGGGAGAGTATTTTAGCCACATGTTGACCATGGGTGCTGTAAAGCACTCGAAACGTCGGGTTATAAATAGTATAAAATTAAACGCGATAAAATCCGTAAAATTAGTTTCATTTAAATGTGTAGTGTTCGCGTAAATATAAGAAATAATTATTTAGTCAAAAAACCCGACTTCATCGCAACAGCTACTAACATGATTAAGCTAATTTTCATGATTTTCTTATGGATCCCATCATCAGAACTTGACGAAATTTATATGGGACCATCTCATCGTAGGGTGTCCCCTTTCAAAAAAGATTTTTTTACAATGGCGCGCGATCGAGGAAAATGTCGGTGAACATGTATTAAAAAAATATAAACAGGCGAAAATATAACCTGGGAATCGAGAGAAAGATTTTTTTGACGCATACCAAAATGGCGGCGACGTGGTTCGCCACCCGTCACGTCTCGTTTCCTGCGATGGCGAAAACTGCGCTGCGTGAGTACCTCTCCCAACTCCACATATGGGAGAAAGGCGTGACTGTATGTATGTATGAAAATGTTATCGCCACCTTTTTTAAAGTTGGTTAAAAAAAATTAGCTCAAACTGTAACTTGTATATTTCGTATCATTCTTAAAGGTATCATTTTATTCACAATGACATAAACTAAAATAAAATGGAAACTCGAGCACTCAGTAGATTGTACCTACAGTCTTTTATTACATTTACGTGGTCAAGACATAAAAAGAAATTACCATGAAATTACCTTCATGCTTGCACTCAAAGCGGAATTATAAAGTACACAAGTATTAAATACGTTTCGGTCTTTCACAACAAATTTCACATTTTTTTAAGTTTTTTATGGTCAAAGTTTTATTTGTGATAGCGGCTTAAGAAAATCTATCACCCGACCTTGTCCCGTGGGTGTCGTAAAAGTTGACAGAGGGAAAGAAAACCAGGAGATGGGCAGCAGAATAACATAACACTATCATATAATAACAATAACAATTTGTTCAGCAGTGGACTAGTGATCGGCTTAAATAATGATGATGGTAAAAACATTTCAAATAATTTTATTAATTTTTAAAAAAAAATTTGTTTTAACATTTTTTTAACTCAGTGCCGTGGTAGCCTAGCGGCTAGGCCCCTATAACCCCAGTGCCGGCATCACTGATTTACCACGTGCTCGGTGAAGCCTGAATGTTTCATCATCATCATCATCATCATTTCAGCACTATCACTAGTCCACTGATGAACATAGGCTTCTCCACAGATTGCCACAAAGGTTTGTAACTCTCATTTTAGGGGGGATTTTGCCATAGTTGCCACGCTTGGCAGGCGGGTTGGCAACCGCAGTTTATTTATTCTGATGTTACAGGAAGATGCTGCTGCCCATCTCCTGGTTTCCATTTTCTCTCTGTCGACTTTTACGACACCCACGGCATGAGAAAGGGTTGTAGATTTTCTTAAGCCGCCATTACACGGAACTGCACTTTTAGGAAAAATAATAAATATTTCCAAACACCTCTCAGAAATGAGAGGTCTGTGCTCGGCAGTGGATGAACATGGACGTAGTTTAGCAGAAAGGATTCTATTGCCAAAAATTAGTTATTGGTACCAAAATTATCTATTAAATAGGGTCTTAGGGTCCGCAAAAAAGATCCAGGAGATGGGCAGCAGCATCTTCTTGGAATATCTGAATAAATAAACTGCGGTTTGCCAACCCGCCTGCCAAGCGCGGCAACTATGGCAAAATCCCCCCTCAAAATGAGAGCTACAAAATTTTGTAGCAATCTATGGGGGAGGCCTATGTTCAGCAGTAGACTAGTGATAGTCTGAAATGATGAGTATGATGATGAGGTATTTTCTTTTTATTGAGTGTTCTCGAAGCGTTTCAGATAAATGAAATGTTAAACACAACTTATAGATATATAATTTAACAAGTTATGACACATATGATTTATTATGCCAAAGTGTGTAATGACGTCGAAAGAACCTGATCACTGAAGAATACCGCTCTAAATTTAAAATGTCAATATCTCAAAAGCTACTTTGTGTGGGTTGAGTCCTTTCAGCTAAACAACATCTATTTATAGGCTGTTACCTTTCTTTTTTAAAGTGTACTGTCAATTAGTAAAAAAAGGCAAAAGAAATAAATAAATAAAAGGCTGAAACGTACTTTTTTTGAGAAGGGTTTGGAGCTTCACATGTCATCAAAATATTTATTTATTTCTCAAACACGCAGCGTCGCTCAGGGCTCAGTTTCCTTCACCGCCGAGCGCGTGGTATCTAATTCGTAACTTAAATTTGCAAATGAGACTTAAGAGCTGATGTCTCAGGGAGACGGCCGTAGTTTGGTGTCTCACAGAATTGTTCTGGGTGACACAGTATTTGTTACGGGCAGACGTAACGCTTGCCATGAACGTTTTGCTCGTCTCGCCTCTTTCTTATAAAAAAAAAAACAATTCCATTCTATCCTTAAATATACGAGTACAATATAACTAAAAAAAAATCAGGTTGTTTATATATCAGTTATTACGAACGATATTTTGATTAAGACTCGCGTAATATAGAAAAGACAGCAAAAGGAAATGCGTCTTGCGGTTTTTAGCGATTTTGATTGTTAAAATTTTTGTAGCTTATTTCTTACTTCCTATTTTCCGCCATTACGCGGCTTCCAATAATCACCGGAAACCGTAATGGAATCCACCTATTTCCTTTTGTACGATTTCCTACAGGAAACCAACCAATGCTCTCGTTTGTAAAAATACTTAATTATAACAGAGGAAAGCATATTTCGCAAATTTTCTGTAAAAGTAATAATATATTTCATCCTTTCAGCACATTTCTTAGTATGGCTTTCTTATTTTCACAAAATATACATTTATACCTATATATGGTACTGTCTAGAAGACTTAACAATTACATGCTTATTATTAAAAAAAACTGCATATCCGAGGAATAGAAGTATTTCGAGGACATGTGAAGTCCGCCAACCCGCATTGGAGCAGCGTGGCGGACTATTCCCCGCTCCAAAAACCTTCTCAGAAATGAGAGGAGGCCTGTGCTCAGCAGTGGGACATTTATAGGCTGTTACTTTGCTTTTTTTTATTAAAAAAATATGCAGCTTTGCTTCTTTCCCTTCTTTGTTCTTAGAAAGCCTTATAATATATAGTATAAGCACAAACTACTGCACACACAACTCACACGAGTCGTGTTCTAGATTTTGGTTCTGTGTATTGCCAAGCCAAGTAGCGTTATAGTGGTTGAAAGTATCTGGTGGCGATTCCTGATGCGATTATTTACCTCCTTTACTGTGAGGTTTCCCTTTATCAATAGATTTTAGGAAAATAACACCTGATTCTATGAACTAGCCAATATTTGTTTAACGCCTAAATTTTGGTTTTATATAGAAAGTGACGGAACGAGTAAAACGTTCTGCTCATGGTAAGTGCAACGACAGTCACAGAGTCCATAACAAATGCTGTGTCGCCCAGAACATTTCTACGCGGCACCACACCCCATCCTTCTGAGACATAAGTTCCTAAATCTCATATGGCCAGTAATAACACTAACTCTCAATGCTCATCAGACCAAAACACAGAAATGTTTGCAAATTACTGCTTTACGGCAGAATAACTGGCCCTGGGGTGGCACCTACTTGGTCGGATTCCTGCATAGAAATAGCATAGAATAGTTTTTGCTTCTAACTTTTTCTTTGGTTATCAAAAGATATTGTCTTGGTCAGATTCATAAGGTTATTTCGCATAATATAGTATGATCATCCACCATCAATATTTTATATCATAAATGCGAAATTATGTTTGTTAGTTTGTCCATCTTTGACGCGGCAATGGAATAACGGATCGTCATGATTTATTGCCTTGTTTTATAGAAAGACAAAGGCTACTTTTTAAACTTAATTAATGTACGGTTCCTGTTGATAGATCCGTATAATTCTGTATTTTTTTTTTATTGTATAAAGTGACGAAACGAACAAAACGTTCACGTGATGGTAAGTGCAACGTCCGCCCACAACAAATGCTGTGTCACCCATAATATTTCTGCCCTGAGACGTCTAAGTTCGTCTGAGTTCTAAGTCTCAAATGCCCAGTGATTACGCTAGCTTACAGTGCCCTTCAAACCGAAACACAGTAATGCTTGCACACTACTGCTTCACGGCAGAATAACTGCCCTGGGGTGGTACCTACCTAGACGGATTCCTGCATAGTAATCCTACCACCAGTAAAATTAAAGTAATTATCTCTTCATCCGAAATCGATGGTCTTGGAGTAACACATCATACTTTTTATCCCGAAAAAATGTACAGTTTCCGTTGGATTCAAATTTAGCCGAATTTAATTGCAGCTTTTCAAACCCCAAATTTTGGGATATGTACAAAGAATACATAAATACATTTTGCATCAGCTACAGCATAACATTTAATGTCACGATTTGAAAACAAGGTAATGGCAATAAAAATCAATCATCAATGATCATCATCATCATTAGGTTCAACCTTATCTTAAATCCACTGCTGAACATAGATCTTCTCAATAGGTGCTGACTAGATTCATCGACTTCTCGCCAAACCGTACTGGCCATAACTCCATCTAGTTGTCGGTCGTACCAAATTGCGTTTGCCGAAGATAGGTGCGTACGGAAGGTGTTGTTCTACAACTGTTAACTGATTGGTACTCCTTACGTTCATATCATCATATCATTGTTGCTGGAATCTCGCAGAAAAACCTCATGTTGAAAATAAATATAATGATCTAGATGATGCACGCAACTTCGTCCGCTTGGATATAGATTTTTTAAATATCCCGTAGGAACTACTTGATTTTGCGTTATATAAAGTATCATATGTCCGTCTCCATGGCGCAAGCTATCTCTGTGCCACATTTCGTCAAGATCGGTTCATCGGTTGAGCCGTGAAAACGTAACAAACAGACAGAGGGACAGAGAGAGTTTCTTTCGCATTTATAATATTTGTATGGATTCTCTAAAATAATGGCTGGCGTCAACATATTTCATGATTTACGATTTAAGAAACTCACCAATCACTTATCGTAAGTGGAATTAAAAATAAGTTATCGCTTGTTTATTATAAATAGTTTTAAACTTTCTCCATAAATATGAGTGGTATTTTTCGTCTATATAGGTACCACCCAGGGCCAGTTATTCTGCCGTGAAACAGCATTGTGTACATTACTGTGCCTTGGTCTAAAGATCACTGAGAGCTTTTCTGATTGTAGCGACATCTGTTTCGCCACTTGAGAAACTCAAGAAAATATCTCAGACATTCCATAATCGCACTTTGAAAAGTTTCTAAGATGCGAGCTATATATACAACACCTAAAAGATTACTAGTGGGAGGAGGCGTCGTCCCCAGATCAGAACACCGATCAGGCGTGTAGCTACCCTTTTCCTTAGCAATATCGTCCGCCTAAATTGTGACCCCGGTGTGAACATCGTAGCCAGTTTCTCCGAATCAACAGCAACAACGTCATCGGCAGTCATAGCAGTCACAGCACCAGACTACTGTCGGCACAACGTGTGCTTCCTAGTCTCTCAGCCACAGAGGACCATCAACGGCGGCCACTCTCCTCAGGCTGACTCCTCATTGGGCATATGAGACTTAAGAACTGATGCACCACTCAGAAATGGCCTGGGTGACACAACATTGGTTATGGGCAAACGTTGCACTTACCATCAGGCTTACGTTTTGCTCGTCTCGTCACATTATCCAATAAAAAAATTGAGTATGTCTCTACAGGAAGTTCAACATTTCTAAATTATAAACTTTTTATGTTAGTCTTACTTTTTTTTGTATAATCTTCCGCTTTTTAATTAAGTTTCCATGACGCTATGAGTAAATGTAGTGAATACTTGTTATTTATATCCATATCAGCGCGTGTTATAGTGTCTTCGTTTATTTTATATATTTAAAATATGTTTATCATAAGTACTCTTATGAAAATAAAAAAAAATTGTTTCTTCCATAGCTGGCTCTTTTCTCATGCAGATATCATCGTTACGGATTATATCTCGCAGAGAAACAGAACTAGAGTAACCGACATTGCTCTCAGGATTAGTAAGCTGAAATGGCAATGGGCTGGCCTTATAGCTCGTAGACCTGATAACCATTGGGGAAGAATGGTTCTCGAGAGGCAGCCACGTACAGGGAAACGCCCAAACGAATGACGAAACGACCTGCACAGTTTTGCGGTTATTGGATGGATGCAGGTCACTCAGCACCGTTTTGTGGCAATCATTGGGGTAGGCCGATGTTAAGCAGTGGACTGGTGTGTGTTAAAATTGCGATGATGATAACTCGCTCAGCTACGTTGAACTTACTCGTGTGAACTGCAGCGGAGGACCACGACCAGGATACGGTTATAAGCGACATCACGGTTTCGATTTCTACTGCCAAACGAAACTCCAAGCTTTGACTTGCTTTGGTTAATTTAATGACCAGCAATCAAGGAGTCGTAGTGGCTTAAGAGAATCTACCACCCCATCGTATCCTGTGGGTGACGTAAAAGTCGACAGAGGGAAAATAAAAACCAGGAGATGGGCAGCAGCATCTTCCTGGAACATCTGAATAAATAAACTGCGGTTGCCAGCCGCCTGCCAAGCGTGGCAACTATGGCAAAATCCCTCCAAAAAAGGGAACTATAATCTATGGGAAAGGCCTATGTTCAGCAGTGGACTAGTTATAGAATGAAATGAAAAATTAAGATGAAAATAAAGGATCTCCCGGTTCGGTTCTCCCTTTCAAAGAATTTTAATTATTCCGTTACTAACATCACTGATTCAATAAACTTCAATCTACCTCTGCAGCAATGTACCGCATATTCCAGAATCGATTTGGAAACCGGAGCACCCCATTGCTGGCTCTGGAATTTAATTGAACTAAATTTTCCGAATGAACAGTTTGGTCGTTTTCATTGCATAGCATTATTACAGAGAGAGCATTTTATCGAACAAACAATTCCGCATTTAGAAATTAGGATAGAAGACTGAACGGAAATTTTAAATACAAAGATTATCTTACCAATCTGTTTAAATAAAGGAAAGAAAGTTAATTTGCTAAGATTTGATAATTTAAAATGATGTCCTATGATGATATATATATCCTATGATGATATATATATGATAGGATGAACCTATGTTTTCAAGAGCACCGCCCGCTCTCTCTCAACAGCGTGCACAAGCAAACCAATACCGCCACTGGGAGCCGCCACCAGATACCCTCCACCACTACAACACTACAATCACATTGCTGTTATTATTGTAATTAGAGTAGAAGTACAGCTCGAGTGACTTTGATAGACAAAGTGAGAGACAGCGTGATAAGGAAACGCTGCGGTGTAGAAGAAGATGTAGTGACAGAGGTAGAGAAAAATATGCTTAGATGGTTTAGACACGTAGAGAGAATATATAAAATAAGATTGACGGAACAGATTTATGAGGCGAGTGTGAATGGGCAAGCTGGTAAGGGTCGACGTAGGGGAACATATCACGGGCAGATCGACGTCGTTTCAAGAAAGGTCACGTCAAATATACTATACCATGCAATCGATGAGCTTGTATGAAAACACTAATGAAAGTAGATGAAGCGAAAGTTGTGTAGCATGTGGAAAGATGAGGTCTCTGCCTACCCCCTAAGAAAGAGGCTCTGACTCTATGTATATCTAATTTGCGGCAGTAGTACACTCTTCGTTTGTCTGCAAGATAGAATACGTAACGATGATATTCGCAGCATAGTTAAAATAAACATAATGCAAAAGTAATTTTACGGATTTTATCCCGTTTAATTTTACTATTTACAACCCGACGTTTCGAGCGCTTTACAGCACCCATGGTCACGGGAGGACTGAGGTGACAGATTTCTTGATGTCATAGTCAACCCGGAGAACCTTTAGCTTTTAATTATTATTTTTGGTCCAATCACGCAGAAAGAGCTAACTGTATCTTGAAGTCCTGCAGTAGTAGCAGTAGTATTATTCCTTCCAAAATAGATATCCAGATGTTAGGCAATGTCCGTGGAGCATTGAGTAAGAAGTGGAGCAGAGAGCAAGATTGGCTATGTCTTGAAGCGGGCTTCTATAAGAACATTTTTCAAGCCGCCGAAAAAGATAAGTCAGTTTTTACCATCTGTCAAGTGTAACATCCCTCTTCGAGATGCAGGATTATACAAGCTGGATTGTGAATGTGGTAGGGTCTTACATAGGGCAAACAAAAAGATCAGTAAAACCCGCATAAAATAACATATCGCTGATGTGAAGCACCGTCGCTCCAGGAAGTATGCAGTCTGTGACCATGTTCTGGATCATCCCAAACATTACATCAGATTTGATAAACCACAAATCCTCGCAAAAGAACACCGATTCCTACCAAGGATGATTCGCGAGGCTATTGAAATTAAAAAACATCCTAATTTTAATAGAGAAGATGGTCGGGTGCTACCACCAGCTTGGCATCCTATAATTAATAAAATTGTATCAAAAACCAAGCATACCACTGCAAGACTTCAAGATACAGTTAGCTCTTTCTGCGTAGATCGGACCAAAATAATAATTTAAAGCTGAAGGTACTCCGGGTTAGCTACGACATCGGGACATCTGTCACCTCAGTCCTCCCATGACCATAGATGCTGCAAAGCGCACGAAACGTCGGGTTATAAATGGTAAAATTAAACGCGATAAAATCCGTAAAATTAGTTTCATTTAAATGTGTAGTGTCCGCGTAAATATAAAAAATCATTATAATCCAAAAGATCAGCAAGGCAATGGTTCAGCTATGTAGCTTGTAGAATCGATCACCGTTGAGGGAGTAAGGTTTTGCAGGTGGAACCTCTAGTTCTAGTGAAAGACTCACGTTACCCATTGCGGTGTACGAAGAGACATTCGTGGCTCTAGGCCTATTTGTAGCAGTCTACACCAAAAACATATCATTGGGGCATCATATCACAGCGCCATCCATATTCAGGATTTAAGATATTATCAAGAAACAAAAAACTAAATTGATCGCTGTGTAATTATCCATAATGTGTACAATTTTCATGTACATTCAGTAGTTATCAAGTTAAAAAAAAAGTATGAAGTTAAATCATTTATGTATGGGAGAATAATGGGTGGATTTTGACATCCGGATAAAATTTTCGAAATCTTTAATTTATTTACTGATATTCGAAACTAAAAAATCACAGACTGACAATGGAACGTTATTTTTGCGTTTAATTGAAACTTTTAGCCAAACAGCTGCCTGAATGAACAAAACTGACGATTCTAGTTCTGTTTACATCGATCTACATAAACGTAAATGTTTATTTTATTTGCAAATAATAAACGGGTATCATATTTACAATTGCTTTAAACAATTCAGGTTTGTGTATTTTTAATATTGAATATTGAATGAATGGAAATTTGAAATGAAAAACAAATACAACGCTATTGCAGGGACAAACACTGGGTTGATTGGCTCGAAGATATTTTTAAGGTAAGGTAAATAACGACTATTATTTGCGATCTGGCTTGATCCGAAAGGTATTCGAGACACGAAATTAATAAACAATTCTGGCATTCTGATTCTAACTACTGTTTTATTTTTAAAAATATATTTAGCATATTTGAACATTATTCCTGCAGGAATTCATCTAGATAGGTACCACCCTAGGGCCAGTTATTCTACCGTGAAGCAGTAGTGTGCAAACACTACTGTGTTTCGGTTTGAAGAGCACTGAGAGCTAGTGGTAATCACTGGCCATATGAGATTTAAGAACTGATGTATCTGGATGACGGACGCAATATGAAACATTCTGGGCACAGAAATATTCTGGTTTGCACTTACCATCAGGTGAACGTTTTGCTCGTCTCGTCACTTTATCCAATAAAATTAAAAAATCATTACCAAGAAATTCACTTGTGGTAGGATTTCCATGCAGGAATCCGTCTAGGTAGGTACCATCGCTGTGTCAGTTCTTCTGCCGGCCAAGCAGTATTTTTTTTAGGAAAGAGCGCAAATGAGGAAGCGGCTCACGTGATGATCACCGTCGCTCAAGAACATCCGCATTACCTGAGGAATTGCTGTTTGGGGGGGTGTGGGGTGTGGATGTTGGTGGTAGATGGTGTTTCGATCTGAAGGACAGTGTTAGCTATTGTAATTGTTGGGCATATGAGAGTTAAGAACAGAGGTCTCAGAGTGAAGACTGCAGTGTTGCGCTACGCAGAAATGTTCTAAGTAACACCAATGATATTATTATACATAGATACTTCTTATTCCCAGAAGACAAGTAAAGACAGCGTTCCGGACGCATCGACAACATATTCATTATCACGCACTGTTTATCCTTGTCACCCTCGTTATAAACGGAGTAAGGTTGTCTCTTTCCTTTCAATTGCATAATCATGGTGACGTTTGAAAAGGCGACAGATGTCGCCTTTCTTAGCTCCACTTAAGGAACGCTGGTAACGTACCTCTTTTACTTTATGATATCATTGGGTGACACATAATTTGTTATTTGCAAACGTTACACTTATCCCAGGTGAATGGTTGGCTTTTCTCGTCACTTTCTCCAATAAGTAAACTTTCCGACCGCCCGTAGCTGGTAAAAACTAAATTCACGTTTTTTTTATAAATGTGTAATGTATACTAGAAAAGAAAAGAAACATATTAAATCTTAATTTATAGTTCCACTTTCAGTACGAGCGTGAAGATAATCTCTTGGTCATTTCATTTTATGTCTTCACCACGTAAATATAATACAGGATCTTACAATTTACTAAGTGCCCAAGCTTAATTTTACTTCAGAAATATTTTCTTTTTATTTCTAGTAGGTGCCTTTATTTAAATAAATGTGTATTTCTCCTCATAATATTTTATCTGTATGTGTAATAAAAAAAACTAAATTAATTTGACGATCCTTTTATCGCACGTATTACATACTCGTATATTTTAATAATTGTCGACAAAAAGAACTGAACAAAAATTAGACCAATGTTGGTGGCTCAAAAAAAAACTTAATTTCGTTAAAGGGGGAAAAATCCAATTTTAATAGCGGATTTTATTAACGGTCTCTCTCGACGTATGAAGAAACTAAAAGCCTGTAAGAAAGCAATGCAGAACTAAGGTAAAACAGCCCAGTAGTCAGCCAGCTGAAGTGGCAGTGAGCCGTTTAACAGCTCGTAAAACTGATGACCGTAAGTAAAGAAACCCTCCAATGGTATTGTCGTACCGCCAAAGGCAGTGTAAAAATATACCCCAATACGGATGGAGCGAGACCTGACCCGTTTTGCCGAAAGTCGATTATTTTTTTAGTAATCTGAAGCACTAATAGCCTATTAAATAACATGCATATGCATGCGTGCGTAACAAGTACTCTTTTTTTAAAAAAAGAGAAAAAATCTGTAAAGAAGGCCTAAGCAATGGGCGAAAATGAATGGATGAGCTGCATAATTCTTATATTTTTTTGGATTACATATAACCATAACAGATGCTGTGTCACCCGAAACATTTTTGTGTGACACCACACTGCGCCCGCCACTCTGAGATATCAGTTGTTGAGTCTCATATGCCCAGTGATTACACTAGCTCACAGTGCCCTTCAAACCGAAAAACAGTAATGTTTGCACACTACTGCTTCACGGCATAATAACTGGCCCTGCGTTGGTACCTACCTAGACGGATTCTTGCATACAAATCCTGCCACCAGTTGATGATTTCTCCTGTATCGTTGATGCGTTTAGAGACATAAATTGCACGGAAGCAGTACCCAGATTTTTTTTAATTGTAGTTTTAAAACTGAAATAAAGAACAAACATCGATTTTACTTCTGGTATAAGAGTAATAAAAAACACATTAGCTTAAAAGGGCCACTGAAAGAGAATGAGAAGAGAGTGAATAAGTGGGTAACTATCATTATCGACAAAGCACATCTAAGTTCATTTGGCTTACGACTGCTTTTATGTTACTTGAAATAACAATTCCATTTAACTTTCGATAATTAATCAACAGGTTGGATGTTATTCCATCTTATTGATTATCGACATTAGATTAAAGTTATCCGTAATCCCCAATTATCCTAAATTAATTTGTAATTTAAACTTCGAAGTTCGTTGACGAGACGTAATAATGTTATTCCAAATGTTAGAATTCAATCTAACTCTACCAAATGGATTGGAGTGGTTTCCAAACTCGAACCCATGGAATTGACGATCGAAACTTCAGAATTATTTTCCGGCGCCATGTTTTACTTCCAGTTTTCATAAAGCCTTGTTTCCCAATCACAATTGTGAAAGACCAACTCTTTTGATAACAATATGAATGGAGTGAGGGTTTTTGAAAGTTCGTACTGATCGCTTCTAAACGAATGGGGTTAGAGAGAATTAATGGAATTATTTAATAATAATGTCCATAAACTTGTTTACTGCCTTTAATATATAGAGAACAGAAAAGCAAAAAAGGAAAAGTCATTAAAGATAAGCAGCTTTTCTCGCAATTTTCTGTCACCGACGTGTTAATGGTAAATCAGTAATTAAGATTGCAATTGCATAGTTTTATTATACGGCAACGGCGATTGAACCAGCCGGGTTCAATCCCCGTTGCCGATTACTACTTCGCGCTCATGATCATAATTAAGGAGCCAACAGATTATAAATAACTTTATTCCATCATCATAACTAAAAAAGAAGAGCGCGTGCAACCAACTGATGCCTGCGACTTCGTCAAAAGTTAAAAAAAAAAGGTTTCTGCCTATAAATGTCCCACTGCTGGGCACAGGCCTCCTCTCATTTCTGAGAGGGTTTTGGAGCTAGAAAGGATCCGCCACGCTGCTCCAATGCGGGTTGGCGGACTGCACATGTCTTCGAAACATTTTTTTATTTTTCAGACATGCAGGTTTCCTCACGATATTTTCCTTTACCGCCGAGCACGTGGTAAATCAGCACTTAAAATTGCAATTAACAATTTTAGTGGTGCCGGCACCGGGAATCGAACCCAGGTCACTCGCGTACTATGAAATTTAAAGCGAGCGCCTAGCCCCTGAGCTGCGTCTGCGGTTTTTTAAATATCTCATAGGAAATATTTGATTTTCCGGGATAAGCAGTATCCTATGTCCCTCACCAAGATGTAAGCTATATTTGTACTAAATTGCGACAAGATCAGGTCAACGATTGAACAGACAAAAGGTAACAAACAGACAGAGGATCAGAGAGAGTTACTTTCGCATTTATAATATTAGTATGGAAGTATGTAGTATGTTGAAACTTATGAATATCTAATGTATATATGTAGAAAACTTCATTTATAACAAAGTACCGCCGCTTCGTAATTAGTTTCGTCTGAAGAACATGCGAAAGAAACTCCGTGTGCATCCTCTGTTTTGTAAATTCTTTTTTTATCTTAGTCTGAAATAAAACCAATGCATCCTGTATGTTAAAATTTTAGACATGATTCAATAATAAAAATACAAGGATATTGCAAACTCGAGCAGAACAGCCTCCACCACAAGCACTTGTTCACATGTATGACGCATGTGGCAGCCATCGCCTATATTTATTAGCGATTAAAATAAAAAATTAACATTAATTAAAAGAATATTCCCCACTGAAAATTAACTGCCCAGTATATAAACAATAATCAATTAAGAATAACAGAAACGTTACACGAAAAGATCGCGCTCAAATTCGATCTTAAAATTTAATTCTCATCTCGCCCATAAGAAGTATCACTTAACAATTAAAAACAATTTAAACTTATAACTTTATCTTAATGACAAGGTTAGGTGTAATCTAAATGATAAAAGAGCGAATAGTTTTTAATATGAATCTCAATTAAACATACACAAAAACATTCACCTGATAGTAAGGTTTACTGGTGGTAGGATTCCTATGCAGGAATCCGTCTACGTAGGTACCACCACAGGGCCAGTTATTCTGCCGTGAAGCAGTGGTGTGCAAACATTACTGTGTTTCGGTTTCACTGTGAGCTAGCGTAATCACTGGGCATTTGAGACTTAAGAACTGATGTCTCAGGGTGACGGGCATAGTGTGGTGTCATTTGTTGTGGGAGGACGTTGCACTTACCATCAGGTGAACGTTTTGCTCGTTTCGTCACTTTATACAATAAAAAAAAAAGTGCGACGTCTATCCATGACACGATACACGATACAAGTGCACAATGGACCAACTTTACTCAGAAGGCCTACAACATCCTGCGTGTGCACTGTGCAATATAATAATATGTTTAGGAAACTTTGTTTGCGAGTGCAGGTGTGGATGATTTCTTCGCCGTCATACGCAAAAGTTGCGCGTCGATCGTGCGTAGAATGTGGGGAAGTCACAGTTGAACTCTGAGTATGAATTCTGACAGAATGGATGCGGCAGTCCTTTGTCGGTTCCCTAGCTTGCATATCTTGGGTTTTGAGTAATGAACCGGGCATAAGATAACATTATAAATTTATTCTAAGTTGTATTGTGATACTAACATAGTTTTTAATATACTAACACATTATGGATCAATACATAAATAACAACAATAATAACAAAAGGTGTCACCCAAAACATTACTGTGTGGTCACCCTGAGATATCAGTTCTTTAGTCTCATATGCCCAGCGATTACACTAGCCCTTCAAACCGAAATACAGCAATGATTACACACTGCTGCTTCTCGACAAAATAACTGGGTCTGCGGTAGTACTTACTTCCTGCATAGGATACCACCAGTAAATTTAAAGAAGAGTTTCTATACACATAAATGTTTTCTTTATAATTATCTGAATGAGATGGTTTTCTACTTTTTTAACCTTTTCTTTTGTATCATTTTCATTTCACAGTTATCCCTCCGCGAGGATTCTATTGTATGTCATATTGTTGCAAACTGGCATCGGGATGTCGATTCTTCTCTTCCTAACATATAAACAAACATATGTCATCCCAAAGGAATATTGAGAATTGGGAACCTCGATGCGCCGTCACGACGCGATGTCCCAAGTGTTTTGTAGCGATATTCTCGTTTTCTTATTACACCGACGTAGTACGTTAGTAGTTGTGACATTTGATGTTTATTTGACATAATACTTAATGATTTCTTATATTTACGCGAACACTACACATTGAAATGAAACTAATTATACGGATTTTATCGCGTTTAATTTTGTTATTTTTAACCCGACGTTTCGAGTGCTTTACAGCACCCATGGTCACGGGGAGACTGAGGTGACAAATGTCCTGATGTCATAGTTAACCCGGAGTACCTTCAGCTTTTAATTATAATTTTTGGTCCGATCTACGCAGAAAGAGCTAAATGTCTTGAAGTATTGCTGTGATATGCTTGGTTTTTGACTTAATTTTATTAATTATAGGATCCCAAGCTGGTGGTAATACCCGATAGTAATTCATTTAAATAAGGCTTAATGTGGCCGCGTGGCCTAGTGATCAGAGTACCTGACTTCTAGGCCGCGGGTCCTGGGTTCGAATCCCAGCCGGAGCCAACATTTGTGCTAAAACATAAATTGTCGATTTTCGGGTCTCGGTGTGTTGTGATTGTCCCCGTGTTTCTGATACTGCATCCTAGCCTACCTCCGACCTTATCGCATCAGCGTTACATCGGGCGCGGGTAGGTTGGGACGAGTGAGTGCCTCTGTGTTTGTGCGTACACTTATGGCACTATAATTTCTCATGCGCAGTTGATGGCTCTCGACAGTAGTCGGAAGTTGTCGCCGTGGTCGAAATCGGCTAGGAGAACATCAATGTTTATTTATTTAAAAGTAAATCCATGTCTAAACATATAATAATTATTACATATTATGTATTTTGCTGATATATATTTATAAGGTTTGCCGTGTGGTGGCGGCTTAAGAGAATCCACCACCCCATCTCATCCCGTGGGTGTCGTAAAAGTCGACAGAGGGAAAATAAAAACCAGGAGATGGGCACCAGCATCTTCCTTTAACATCCGAATAAATAAACTGCGGTTGACAACCCGCCTGCCAAGCGTGGCAACTACGGCAAGGTACAAACTTGTGCCATCTGTGGTGGAGGTCTATATTCAGCAGTGGACTAGTGATAGGCTGAAATGATGATGATTTATAAGGTAATTCCACGTGGCGGCGGTGAACACTCTACACAGCATCCCGTCCCAGGAATGTCGTAATAATTAAAAAAGAAGTCAGAAATAATTGTTTTCGTTTGTTTTTTATGGAAGATAGTGACGTGAAGAGCAAAACGTTCACCTGATGGTAAGTGCAACGTCTGCTCATTACAAACGCTGTGTCACCCAAAATATTTATGTGTGGCACTACACTGTTCTCATCTACTTGAGACTTACTTACTTACTTGTTCGTAAGTCTCATATGCACAGTAATTACACTGGCTGTTAGTGCCCTTCAGACCAATACACAGTAATGTTTGCACATAATTTCTTTTTATGAAAGATAGGGACGTGACGAGCAAATCATTCCTAATAATTACAGTAATTACACTGGCTGTTAGTGCCCTTCAGACCAATACACAGTAATGTTTGCACACTATTTCTTTTTATGAAAGATAGGGACGTGACGAGCAAATCATTCCTAATGGTAAGTGCAACGTCTGCTCATTACAAACGCTGTGTCACCCAAAATATTTATGTGTGGCACTACACTGTTCTCATCTACTTGAGACTTACTTACTTACTTGTTCGTAAGTCTCATATGCACAGTAATTACACTGGCTGTTAGTGCCCTTCAGACCAATACACAGTAATGTTTGCACGCTATTTCTTTTTTTTTTATTTGATGACGTGACGAGACGAACAAAACGTTCACCTGATGGTAAGTGCAACGTCTGCCCATAACAGATGTTGTGTTACTCAGAATATTTCTGTGGAGCACTACACTGCGCCTGTCACCCTGAGACATAAGTTCTTAAGTAGCATATGCCCAGTGATTACACTAGCTCTCAGTGCCCTTCAGACCGAAACACAATAATGTTTGTACACTACTACTTCACGGCAGAATAACTGGCACTGGGGTGGTACCTACCCAGACGGATTCCTGCATAGGAATCCTACCACCAGTAAACATACTACTGCTTGACCTCAAAATAACTAACACCTACTTAGATGGATTCCTGCATAAGAACCCTACCTAACTATAACTAAAATTTTTCCGACATTTGAATCACTAACTACGTTGAAACGCAAAGAAAAAGGGTCTGTTAGAAAATGCAGGAACCACAAACATTACTGTGTTACGGTTTGAAGGGCACTGTGAGCAAGTGTAATCACTGGGCATATGAGACTTAAGAACTTATGTCTCAGGGTGATGGGCACAGTGTGGTGCCACATAGAATTTTTGTGGGTGACACAGCATTTGTTATGGGCAGACGTTACACTTACCTTCAGGTGAACCTTTTGTTCGTTTCATCACTTTACCAATAAAAAAAAGTACCTGACCTAGCTTTATGAAATAAAGACTAAAATAAAGAATATTTAATGCCACATAAAATAATATAATAAACCTTTGTATTTATTTTTGATAATTGTGTAAAAAACTGAAAATGTAAAATAATGGCCGTTTTTTAATTTAGTACCATAAAATTCAAATCAATTGTTTCGCGTTTGTGTTAGTTTTACAATAAAAAAAGTTATAAGTATGGTGTTTTTACGAAAATAATGGAAAATATACGCATTTTCATTTCATTAAAAAAAAAATATATTTAAGCCCATTAAAACATCCTTTAATTTAGTTTTTATTTCATAAAGCTAGGTCATGTATTTTTGAAGATATTGAAGATTTTCTTACCGACCCTTTTCCTTTGCGGTTCAGCGTATATCAAATATTAAACTTATATTATACAGACCGGTCAATCAACGATTTCGGGTGTGTGACTGTTCCAAACCGCACCGCATCCGCCTTCCGGGCGACATTACGACAATTCCTTCCAAGTCAGACGTCCACTGATGAATTGTTTACCAGCTGACGGTTATTTGGTAATGTCCTCCTGGCCCATTTCGACCACAGCGACAACTTCCGAATACTATCAGAAGCTATCAACTGCGCAGTAGATATTATAGTGTCTCAAGTGTATCTTGGCCCAATTTACTCGCTCCCGATGTAACGCTCATGCGACAAGATCAGAGGTAGACCCGAAAACCAACAATTTGTGTTTTAGCACAATGTTGGTTCCGACTGGAATTCGAACCCGCGACATAGAAGCATATCCACTAGGCCACGCGGTATGTATCTTTTATGGTATTAAGTAACTAGATGAGCAATTTGCTCAGCTGATTAATAAGTATCATCAACAGTTGTGTTTCACTCAGAACTTGGAATTACAAAGTCCACTGCGCTCGTAACCTTGAGGCGTCAGTTATTAGGCCCATTCATTTCAACACCTACAGCCCTTCAAACCGGAACACTGTATTAGACACTAATGCTTATCGTTAGAGTAACTGTGGTGGTCTGACTAGACTCTTGTGAAATACGTACCATATATGAAGTTGGCCACTTTTCGCCCCGGCGGCAAACGAGACGGCCATTTTGATACGCGTCTAAAAATTTGTTACTCCCCAATGCGTTCTCACGAGCAGTATAGTGACAGCATTGCATATCATGGTATTTTTCTGCACGAATGAAGGGCGTACAATACCTTAGTCGCCTCTTACAACATCTCGGTAAGGAAGAGGTAGGTGCTATTCGACTCTGCCTGACACATATCGGCACATGTGACGTATGGAATTGAAAAAAGGACCCCGAGTTTAATGCCGGTATTCTCTGGGAAGCTCTAATTTTTCGATCCGGTGTTGATTTTGACATTCATAAGAACTCTAAATAGGCCTAAATTGAAAAAAGAAATTCCGACTTTGGGTTTGGCTTACTCCTGTATGGAAGTCCCCATCATAATCATTATTAGCCAGCGGCAGTCGACTGAAATGCCTCTCCGAATAGGTGCCACTTTGCCCAATCTTCCTCACTTCATCCATCGCATTCTGTTGCTGCCAACCGCCTTGCTGAGATCGTCGGCCTATGTAACCATAAGACGTAAAAATCCTACCACTAGTAAATTTATTTATTTAATCGGAATCTGAACGCGGCGTGTGGTGGCAGCTTAAGAGAATCTTCCACCCCATCTCATCTCGTGGATTTCTTAAAAGTCGAGAGAGGGAAAATCAAAACCAGGTGATAGGCAGCAGCGTCTTCCTGTATCATATTAGTAATTTTTTTTTCTTTTTGTAAAAACGAAGCATCACTGTAGGATTGTCTCCTGTATCGTGGGTGCGTTTTACAAACATACATTTCACATGCACAACACAACCAGACCTGAAAAGCAACAATGTGTGTTTTTGCACAAATGTTACCTCCGGCTGGGAATCGAACCCAGGACCGGTGGCGCAAAATTCAGGTACGCTAACCGGCTTAACTGCGGCTGCCAGCCCGCCTGCCAAACGTGGCAACTATGGCGAAATCCCCCCAAAACGAGAGCTACAAACTTTTGTGGCAATCTATAGGGTAGGCCTATGTTTAGCAGTGGTCTAGTGATAGGCTGAAATTATGAATAGCAAAAGAATGATGTTTCATAAATGTTTTATATTTCGAATATCTCTAGACGTAGTAATCGATATTGACTCGCCAGCCAATGGTTCTTTGTATCAAATAAATTCTGGCCGCACGCTCCGCAAGGCACTCTTTATAGTCTGCCCCTCGTGAATTGCGCCTTTCCACAATTTCAATTTATCCTCGAGAGGGTAAATTGTATTTTTTTCGATGCAAAACAGCAATCGCCCCACGACGTAAGCGTAGTCACTACGATTGGCTACTTTAAAAACTTGCACGCGAAAAAGTAACCTTTTAAATAGAATGGAAAAGTCTAATCATTTACATATTCGTTTTAGTTGAAGGAAAGGTTTAAAAATAAAAATCTTCATTTCTTCTATCATGTGCTTTACATAATAGAAGTAATAAGGGTTTAATTTTTGGCAGATGATATTGCCAAGGAAAATGGTAGCTACCCCCCAGATCGGATGGTCTGAAATGGGGGGAACGCCTCATCCTACTAGTAATGTTTAAATGTTGTATATATGTATAGTTCGCATCTTAGAAAGTTTTATAACGCGATTATGGATGAATGAGATATTTCTCGAGCTTCTCATATGGTTACATAGATATGGCTACAAATTAAAAAATAAATTATAGTCTGCAATTTTTCCACGACTAAGCACAAGCCGCCTTTCATTTTTAGTTTTAAGCCCGAAATGAATCGCTACTCTAATGCGGATTGGGGGACTGGACATGTCCATGTGAGGAAATAGTTAGACTTTTAATACATGCAAGTTTCCTCACGATGAATTCGTCGCTGAGTATTTTTTTTATTGGATTTAGTGACGAAACGAGCAAAACGTTCACCTGATGGTAAGTGCAACGTCGAAAAATAAAATGTAGGTCATGATTTTTTTTTTTTTTATTTCATAAAGTGTCGAGACGAGCAAAACGTTCACCTGATGATAAGTGCAACGTTTGCCCATAACAGATGCTGTGTTATTCAGAATATTTCTGTGTAGCACCACACTGCGCCCGTCACCTTGAGACGTAAGTTCTTAAGTCTCATATGCCCAGTGATTACGCTAGCTCTCAGTGCCCTTCAGACCGAAACACAGTAATGTTTGCACACTACTGCTTCACGGCAGAATAACTGGCCCTGGGGTGGTACCTACCTAGACGGATTCCTGCACAGGAATCCTACCACCAGTAGGATGATATGACCAATATGATAAACATATTCCAGACATATCTCTTAGTCGACTTTTAAAACACTCACTGGATGAAATTGGGTGGTTGATCCTTTAACGACACCCCCCCACGCCGACACGACGACTTCCATTTTGTAGTTTAAGATCCACTAGCTGTGCCCCGCGGTTTTGCTCGCGTAACATAAACCGACCACCTGATAGAGCTGTACGGCATGGTACCTCCCTGAACTCAGCGGTATCAATTCGGCCCTTATCGGTAATATTCGGTTCTCAGGTTACGGCTCCTTAAAGTCGTAACATGAAGCTACATAAAAAAATAGAAAAAACTTTTATTGGGCAATAGAACATAACACAGTTGAATGAAAAAAAAATAACGTGAAACAAAATAGTTTTGTGTCGAAAAGGGGTTAGCTCCGTCTATGCTGAGTGAGTATGGACACACGCAGCGCTGATTTTCAGCCAAAAACCTTTGTATTAGCAAACGGACGAGACTCGACTGTAAAATAATTATTACCTACGAGTATTTTATATTCGTTTTAACATTTTATTTTTAGAAGTATTACAGTATATTTTAAAGAAAATCAGATAATATGACGTAAAATAATGCAAATTTCTTAAAAAGCGCATAGTGGTATAGTGGTGTCCCAATCATCAAGATGATGTGGATGTGGTAGATAATGGTAAACTCCCTGTGGTAAATGCGATAAAACAATGCAAAGAGATACAGCATCCACTTTCAGTGACTTATAGTGGCAGCACATATTGATAAATGCGACAAAAGCGATAAACTCTAATTTTATTGAAGGGCATGACACAAATAATGATTAAAACCAGAGATTAAAATTTTAGTATTAAATTTTTATTTTTTTAACCTTCCCACATAAAAGTGCCGTTTATATGCAAAAATATTTTTTTTAATCGGATTAGTATTCTCTGTCATTAGCGCGTTTCATTTTAACATATACTCTCCAGCGTTGCATAATAGTAAGAATTGGTCTTAATCCCGATCAAAAAAATCGGACGTAACCGACCCTAATCACACAGGCCTATTCGTGAATCTACTTTTAGAAAATACATACGCCCGTTTTGTATCGAACCGTTGTCTTTCGAGACTTTACGATTGCTCGGCAGTTGTTTATCGTTCCGTACTTGTATAACAATATATTTTCGGGGATAGAAAGCCTGTTTTCTTAGGAGAATTGTAAGCAATACGACACAATTTAGAAGACATCACATATCATGAATATTTTCAATAACACAATGTTTTTTAACTTGACAACGTATTCTGTTTGTATTCAATATTATTACAAGCTTAATCTATAAGGTAATGGGATTCGATTTTTTTTAATTGGAAAAAGGGACGACACGAGTAAAACGTTCACCCGAGGGTCAACCATAACATTTCAGTGCGACACCATACTGCGTTCGTCAACCTAAGACATCAGTTCATAAGTCTCATATGCCCAGTGATTACACTAGCGTTCAGTGGCGTTCCGACCGAAAAGCAGCAATGTTTGCACACTACTGCTTCACTGCAGAATAACTGACCCTACGGTGTACCTACCTACCACCAGTAAAATTATATTAATTAGAATAAAAATTAGTTCAGTGAAGCGACGGCGCAAGACAATCTGCCACCCCGTCCCAAGTCGTGGAAGTATTTCCTTTGAATTACACGTACATATCAAAATGGACTAAGAAACAAAAGTGCCATTTCATCTCCAGCGGAAACACATTCCGAATTGGTCACAAACTTAGTTAATAATAATGATATTGTTAATAGTATAAGTAATATTGTCCTTTCGATTTAAGTATCTGACTGAGCCTAGGCCGGCCCCCTTGGGCACCCTCGAGTAAGTTACTCTCGCGCACAGGATGACAGTCCAAGCCGATGTTCCCTCTCGGGGGCCCTTGCGCCAGTATCCATAAATAAAGGTTTCGGCTAAGCGCCCTCAGCGCTCGGCCACCTTTCAACCCGGCGAAGCTTTGAAAGCCTTCGGGCTAACAGTGACCATCAGACCTGAAAAAAAAAGAAGAAAATATTGTATGTTTGTATTTTGTATCAACAGAATACATTTTCTGCCCAAAAATATGTTTTGTACTGAGTTTCCTAACCGTTACCATTTTCTTTTTAAATTCTAACGACAACTTCAGTAATTGGTAGTAAAAAATGATAAAGACATTCTGACTGTTTTCTTTTTTAAATAAAATATGCGGCTTGTTTTTGCGCAACTTTTCATACATTTCGTAGCGTTTAATATGTGGAGTAATGTTCATTACACCACATATATATTAAACGTAACGAAGAGACTCGTGTTTCTTGAGATGAGCCTGATTCTACGTAATGTGTCCTTAATATCCTTCTCATACTTTCCCTTCTCTATAAAGATTATAAACGCACAGTAATAAAGAAATGAGGTTTTCTTTATAAAAGGATTTTCTTTATAAAAATATTAAATCATCAAAAACAATGGGCGTGTCTGGACGAACGAAATTCTGATTACGCTGAGTTAGTCTTTTTCGTCGGTTACATCTAGCGAGTTGGACTGTGGCGCCATTTTGCTTGGTATTTCGTATTCGTGCTATCGTAACCATGCAACCATCAAAATGACAATAAAAATATTTTGTAATTCTTTACATCATCATCATCCTATCACTAGTCCACTGTTGAACATAGGCTTCCTCCATTAATTACCACAAAAATTTGTAGCTCTAATTTTGGGAGAATTTTGTAATAGTTGCCACGCTGGGCTGGGTTGGGAACCGCAATTTATTTATTCAGATGTTCCAGGAAGATGCTGCTGCTCATTCTCTGGTTTTGATTTTTTCTCTGTCGACTTTTACGACACCCACGGGATGAAATGAGGTGGTAGATTACACACGGCGGAATTCGTTACATAAAAATTGTAATTGTTTTTTTTACTGGGAATCAAAATAACAACAAAAAGGTTTTTACGTAATTTTTTTATCAAATTTTGATCTTGCAATTAGGATAAATTTGAAAATAACTTTTAACTTACTGACGTAATCATAAACAAATAAGGCCACTTAGTCAGCAAGCCTGTTTTGGTTGACAAGCGCTGTACTCAGTCACTTAGACCTTAATTCTAAGCGTCCAACTTGTGTTCGCCCAGACACGGTAGGGTAAGGTTCCCGGCGGCTATAAAATTATTAATCTGATTTACCACGTGCTCAGAATGAAAGAAACATGTTTAAGAAATCTGCGTGTCCTATTTCAAGGACATTAAAATCCGTCAATGCGCTTTAGCATCGTGGCGGAGTGTACCTGACTCGGATGACTGAAAGGATGCCAGTGCTCAGCAGAGGCCCCATATAGGTCCTTTCTAATATCAGTTAGAAATATGTTAAGAGTTACTAATACCTATATCATCGGGCGGAAACACATTCCGAATTGGTCACAAACTTAGTTAATAATAATGATATTGTTAATAGTATAAGTAATATTGTCCTTTCGATTTAAGTATCTGACTGAGCCTAGGCCGGCCCCCTTGGGCACCCTCGAGTAAGTTACTCTCGCGCACAGGATGACAGTCCAAGCCGATGTTCCCTCTCGGGGGCCCTTGCGCCAGTATCCATAAATAAAGGTTTCGGCTAAGCGCCCTCAGCGCTCGGCCACCTTTCAACCCGGCGAAGCTTTGAAAGCCTTCGGGCTAACAGTGACCATCAGACCTGAAAAAAAAAGAAGAAAATATTGTATGTTTGTATTTTGTATCAACAGAATACATTTTCTGCCCAAAAATATGTTTTGTACTGAGTTTCCTAACCGTTACCATTTTCTTTTTAAATTCTAACGACAACTTCAGTAATTGGTAGTAAAAAATGATAAAGACATTCTGACTGTTTTCTTTTTTAAATAAAATATGCGGCTTGTTTTTGCGCAACTTTTCATACATTTCGTAGCGTTTAATATGTGGAGTAATGTTCATTACACCACATATATATTAAACGTAACGAAGAGACTCGTGTTTCTTGAGATGAGCCTGATTCTACGTAATGTGTCCTTAATATCCTTCTCATACTTTCCCTTCTCTATAAAGATTATAAACGCACAGTAATAAAGAAATGAGGTTTTCTTTATAAAAGGATTTTCTTTATAAAAATATTAAATCATCAAAAACAATGGGCGTGTCTGGACGAACGAAATTCTGATTACGCTGAGTTAGTCTTTTTCGTCGGTTACATCTAGCGAGTTGGACTGTGGCGCCATTTTGCTTGGTATTTCGTATTCGTGCTATCGTAACCATGCAACCATCAAAATGACAATAAAAATATTTTGTAATTCTTTACATCATCATCATCCTATCACTAGTCCACTGTTGAACATAGGCTTCCTCCATTAATTACCACAAAAATTTGTAGCTCTAATTTTGGGAGAATTTTGTAATAGTTGCCACGCTGGGCTGGGTTGGGAACCGCAATTTATTTATTCAGATGTTCCAGGAAGATGCTGCTGCTCATTCTCTGGTTTTGATTTTTTCTCTGTCGACTTTTACGACACCCACGGGATGAAATGAGGTGGTAGATTACACACGGCGGAATTCGTTACATAAAAATTGTAATTGTTTTTTTTACTGGGAATCAAAATAACAACAAAAAGGTTTTTACGTAATTTTTTTATCAAATTTTGATCTTGCAATTAGGATAAATTTGAAAATAACTTTTAACTTACTGACGTAATCATAAACAAATAAGGCCACTTAGTCAGCAAGCCTGTTTTGGTTGACAAGCGCTGTACTCAGTCACTTAGACCTTAATTCTAAGCGTCCAACTTGTGTTCGCCCAGACACGGTAGGGTAAGGTTCCCGGCGGCTATAAAATTATTAATCTGATTTACCACGTGCTCAGAATGAAAGAAACATGTTTAAGAAATCTGCGTGTCCTATTTCAAGGACATTAAAATCCGTCAATGCGCTTTAGCATCGTGGCGGAGTGTACCTGACTCGGATGACTGAAAGGATGCCAGTGCTCAGCAGAGGCCCCATATAGGTCCTTTCTAATATCAGTTAGAAATATGTTAAGAGTTACTAATACCTATATCATCGGGCGGAAACACATTCCGAATTGGTCACAAACTTAGTTAATAATAATGATATTGTTAATAGTATAAGTAATATTGTCCTTTCGATTTAAGTATCTGACTGAGCCTAGGCCGGCCCCCTTGGGCACCCTCGAGTAAGTTACTCTCGCGCACAGGATGACAGTCCAAGCCGATGTTCCCTCTCGGGGGCCCTTGCGCCAGTATCCATAAATAAAGGTTTCGGCTAAGCGCCCTCAGCGCTCGGCCACCTTTCAACCCGGCGAAGCTTTGAAAGCCTTCGGGCTAACAGTGACCATCAGACCTGAAAAAAAAAGAAGAAAATATTGTATGTTTGTATTTTGTATCAACAGAATACATTTTCTGCCCAAAAATATGTTTTGTACTGAGTTTCCTAACCGTTACCATTTTCTTTTTAAATTCTAACGACAACTTCAGTAATTGGTAGTAAAAAATGATAAAGACATTCTGACTGTTTTCTTTTTTAAATAAAATATGCGGCTTGTTTTTGCGCAACTTTTCATACATTTCGTAGCGTTTAATATGTGGAGTAATGTTCATTACACCACATATATATTAAACGTAACGAAGAGACTCGTGTTTCTTGAGATGAGCCTGATTCTACGTAATGTGTCCTTAATATCCTTCTCATACTTTCCCTTCTCTATAAAGATTATAAACGCACAGTAATAAAGAAATGAGGTTTTCTTTATAAAAGGATTTTCTTTATAAAAATATTAAATCATCAAAAACAATGGGCGTGTCTGGACGAACGAAATTCTGATTACGCTGAGTTAGTCTTTTTCGTCGGTTACATCTAGCGAGTTGGACTGTGGCGCCATTTTGCTTGGTATTTCGTATTCGTGCTATCGTAACCATGCAACCATCAAAATGACAATAAAAATATTTTGTAATTCTTTACATCATCATCATCCTATCACTAGTCCACTGTTGAACATAGGCTTCCTCCATTAATTACCACAAAAATTTGTAGCTCTAATTTTGGGAGAATTTTGTAATAGTTGCCACGCTGGGCTGGGTTGGGAACCGCAATTTATTTATTCAGATGTTCCAGGAAGATGCTGCTGCTCATTCTCTGGTTTTGATTTTTTCTCTGTCGACTTTTACGACACCCACGGGATGAAATGAGGTGGTAGATTACACACGGCGGAATTCGTTACATAAAAATTGTAATTGTTTTTTTTACTGGGAATCAAAATAACAACAAAAAGGTTTTTACGTAATTTTTTTATCAAATTTTGATCTTGCAATTAGGATAAATTTGAAAATAACTTTTAACTTACTGACGTAATCATAAACAAATAAGGCCACTTAGTCAGCAAGCCTGTTTTGGTTGACAAGCGCTGTACTCAGTCACTTAGACCTTAATTCTAAGCGTCCAACTTGTGTTCGCCCAGACACGGTAGGGTAAGGTTCCCGGCGGCTATAAAATTGTTAATCTGATTTACCACGTGCTCAGAATGAAAGAAACATGTTTAAGAAATCTGCGTGTCCTATTTCAAGGACATTAAAATCCGTCAATGCGCTTTAGCATCGTGGCGGAGTGTACCTGACTCGGATGACTGAAAGGATGCCAGTGCTCAGCAGAGGCCCCATATAGGTCCTTTCTAATATCAGTTAGAAATATGTTAAGAGTTACTAATACCTATATCAATTCAAAATTGTATACATACAAAGTCGTAGGTTAAAGTCGTTTGTAATAACGATATCTAGACCCGAATATTACAAACTATTTATCAATATTTAAATAGCTTTAAAAGTTACATCTAGGCGGCCAGCGACTAGGTTCAGATAGCAAATATACAACAAAGAAAAATAAAAAACCCATAGTTCAAAAACGTTCAGTAACGAGACGAGCAAATAGTTCATCTGAAGGTAAGTAACGTCTGCCCATTACAAATGCCGTGTCAACACAGCATTTCTGGGTGGCACCACACGCTCGTCTCTCTGGGACATCAGTTTTTGAATCTCGTATACACAGTCACTACGCTCGTCTCTCTAAGACATCAGTTCTTAAGTCTCATACGCCCAGTAACGACTCTCGCTATCAGTATGATTCAGAATGAGACACTATAATGTTTGCATATTCGATATCTGAACAGAGTCCAGCAGTCGAATCCTGCCAACAGTTAAACCTGATGATAAATTCATCGCCTAACGTTGCCATACAGCTGAGTTACCGAGAACTTTCAATGACAATACATAATCCTGCATGACACTGCACTATGCTGACCCTGACACATCAGCTGTTAAGTCTCATATTTAATGATGTTCGCCTAGCCGATTTCGACCACGGCGACAACTTTCGACTACAGTCGAGAGCCATCAACTGCGCAGGAGATATTATAGTGCCACAAGTGTACGCGCAAACACAGAGGCACTCACTCGTCCCAACCTGCCTGCGCCCGATGTAACGCTGATGCGATAAGATCAGAGGTAGGCTAGGATGCAGTGTCAGAAACACGGGGACAATCACAACACAACCAGACCCGAAAACCAACAATTTATGTTTTAGTACAAACGTTGGCTCCGGCTGGGATTCGAACCCAGGACCCGCGGCTTAGAAGTCAGGTACTCTGACCACTAGGCCACGCGGTCGTCAATTTAATATAGTATATATAATTATTATATTTATTTATTATTTATAATATATTTATTATTTAGTATATATTTAATATAGTCTCATATTTAATATAGTTCATTTAACAGAATAACTAGCGCTGTGGCGGTACCCACCTAGGCGGACTCCTTATTATATATAAATAAAAATCAATTGCCGCCTGTATAAAAGATCATAACTTGAGAACGGCTCGACCGATTTGTCTGATTTTTTTTGTTTTGATTTCAAATTTCTGAACAAGGTTTGTGCGAAAGAAAACTTTTGGAAAATCCACCGGAAAATTTGGATGGTACTTTTTTCAAATCTCAATAAAAAAGTGACGTTTAGTAGACAGCTCTGCCGTCACACATGTCATACTTAATCTTTTCATGCTAATCGCACTTTTTCATTAGTAAACTACACACGTGCGAAGCCGGGGCACGTCGCTAGTTTTTAATAAAACTTCAAAAGTCTTAACTCTTATACTCGTAGCATAGAGTATGTAATAACATTACAAACGCAAAAGTCGTTTCATGGTCATTGCCTTTTATGTATTCACCAAATGTTATCTTAATACTATATTAAAGCAGGAGAGTTTGTATGTTTGAATGCGCTAATCTCAGGAAATACTTATTAGATTTGAATATTAATTTTTACATTAGATTTTCCGTTTGTAGAGAAAAGTTTTAAGTTATAAAAGTTTATACTATGGCCTTAAAGAATCGCACTCTGAGAACCAAACATTAACGAGAATTGTGTTACTATGACGTACGGCGCAATCATTTTGATCGGTTTATTTTGTGCGGGTGAAACTACGGGGCAGAGCTGGTTTGTAATAAACTTTCTTACAAATCTCTGCTGTATCAACTTCAATTTTACTGAGATTATTATACAAAGAAATTGAATTACCTTAGTTGTTTATCTGATTCGGGTCTTGACAAAGTTAATAGAACTTGTCTCACAACTATTTGTTACGCGCCTTAAGCAATGTTTGAACTTATCTATCGAATTGAATTCATTGTAAATATAGTGATTGTGTTAGGCGAAGATATTGACGTTGGCATTGGTGGAACCGCGGACATAGATTACACAGAGTTGGCAACACTTGCGGAAAGCAATAAGACCGATGTACTAGAATTTCTTAATGAAAAGAAGATACAGGCGAAATATAGGGAATTATACGATATATTACTAGATAACTTGATTGGTAAGCGGATGTGTAAAAATAAAAATACCATATTCGACGAAAGAAGTTTAAAGGACAATGGCAAGATTTTATATGAGAATTTAGTATGAAACTTCATCATGCTGGTGAATATAGGCCTCCTTCATGGATTGCCACAAAAGTTTGTAACTCTCATTTTGGGGGATTTTGTCATAGTTGCCACGCTTGGCAGGCGGGTTGGCAACCGCAGATTATTTATTCAGATGATGGATCAGTGGTAGATTCTCTAAGCCGCTACCACACGGCAATAATGTATGTAACTTAGTCCAGTTTATTTCATAGTTAATTTTTTATACGAAGTTTTAGATGTGAAAGCCGAATATTTGTTATTTAACGGCTACTTCATCATCATCATCATCATCATCATGTCAGCCTGTCACTAGTCCACTGCTGAACATAGGCCTCCTCCACAGATTGCTACAAAAATTTATAGCTTTCATTTTGGGGGGATTTTGCAATAATTGCCACGCTTGGCAGGCGGGTTGGCAACTGCAGTTTATTTATTCTCATGTTACAGGAAGATGTTGCTGCCCATCTCCTGGTTTTCATTTTCCCATTGTCGACTTTTACGACACCCACGGGATGAGTTGGGTGGTAGATTCTCTTCTCAGCCGCTACCACAAGGCCACTTATTTGAATAAAAATCTCATTAGATTAATTGACCTCACGACGACACGACACCTCAACTTGATTATTTGTAAGACAAGTTGTCGCATCTGCTTGCACTGATTGTTAATATGAGAACATAAACCATGCACCTCATGTCATCGAATAGTGCGAAATATTTTGTTTGAAATAGCTTCTCAAGTACATAGTACATTATAACCCAATGATCGGGCTCGTGCTTTATAAGTGGATGAAAATATTTTTTTGAATCAATAGAGAAGAATTTAGCGCATTCCCCTTCGTCGAATTTTACAACAACTCAATTTTCTTTCACCGCCACCCCTAAATCATCTGATCTCAAGACCATCCGAGTTGGCGGTCCATTAAGAAATGCCCAGGATAATGAGACTGGCAGATGATGTTTCCAAGGAATAGGGTAGCTACCCGCCAGTACGGGTGGTCTGATCTGGAGAGGACGTCTTTTTTATTGGATAAAGTGACGAGACGAGCTAAACGTTCACCTGACGGTAAGTGCAACGTCAGCCTATGACAAATGCTGTGTCACTCTGATCGTTTCTGTGCGACTCCACAACGCGCCTGTCACCCCGAGATATCAGTTCTTAAGTTTCATATGCTCAGTGATTACTTACTTACACCAGCTCTCAGTGCCCTTTAGACCGAAACACAGTAATATTTGCACACTACTGCTTCACGGCAGTTCCGGTGTGAAGGGCAATGTCGCTTTTCAAATTACTAGACAAATAATATGAAATATATGATTTTTTTATATGGCGAACGCAGTCCAGTGCCACACGTCATTTCAGCACTATCACTTGTCCACTGCTGAACATAGGCCTCTCCCACAGATTGTCAGAAAAGTTTGAAGCTCTCATTTTATTGGTTTTTGCCATAGTTGCCACACTTGGCAATCGGGTTGGCACCCGCAGTTTATTTATTCAGATGTTCCAGAAAGATGCTGCTGCCCATCTCCTTAATTCCATTCACCCTGTGTCGACTTTTACGATACCCACGAAATTAGATGGTGTGGTAGATTCTCTTAAGCCGCCACAACGCGGCGGAGTGCTACACAACACTTATCAATTTAAAGTTTTACAGTTTTTCAGAACAACTAAAAATGATCATAATGATTTCTTATATTTACGCGAACACTACACATTGAAATGAAACTAAGTTTACGGATTTTATCGCGTTTAATTTATTACAATTTATAACCCGACGTTTCGAGTGCTTTACAGCACCCATGGTCACGGGAGGACTGAGGTGACAGATGTCCTGATGTCATAGTTAACCTGGGGTACCTTCAGCTTTTAATTATTATTTTTGGGTCCGATCTACACAGAAAGAGCTAACTGTGTCTTGAAGTCTTGCAGTGGTATACTTGGTTTTTGATTCAATTTTATTTATTATTGGATCCCAAGCTGGTGGGAATACCCAACCATCTTCTCTATTGAAATTAGGATGTTTTTTGATTTCAATAGCATGTTTGTGAGCAATGTATGTGAAGCATCGTCGTTCTAGGAAGTCTGCAGTCTGTGACCATGTTCTGGATCATCCCAACCATTACATCAGATTTGATAAACCACAGATCCTTGCAAAAGAACACCGATTCCTACCAAGGATGATTCGCGAGGCTATTGAAATCAAAAAACATCCTAATTTCAATAGAGAAGATGGTTGGGTGTTACCACCAGCTTGGGATCCAATAATAAATAAAATTAAATCAAAAACCAAGCATACCACTGCAAGACTTCAAGACACAGTTAGCTCTTTCTGTGTAGATCGGACCCAAAAATAATAATTAAAAGCTGAAGGTACCCCAGGTTAACTATGACATCAGGACATCTGTCACCTCAGTCCTCCCGTGACCATAGATGCTGCAAAGCGCACGAAACGTCGGGTTATAAATAGTAAAATTAAACGCGATAAAATCCGTAAAATTAGTTTCATTTGCAAGACTTCAAGACACAGCTCTTTCTGTGTAGATCGGACCCAAAAATAATAATTAAAAGCTGAAGGTACCCCAGGTTAACTATGACATCAGGACATCTGTCACCTCAGTCCTCCCGTGACCATGGGTGCTGTAAAGCACTCGAAACGTCGGGTTATAAATTGTAATAAATTAAACGCGATTAAATCCGTAAAAATGATCAGCTATTATTCCTACAGGAACAAACAGGAAGGGTAAGAATTATTCATATTCATTGCATATATATTCTCGTTGAGCCTATTTTATAATCACACCGATTGTACAGCATCGACTAGACGCATAGTGTCTGGTCGGAATACGTCGATAGCAGCAGTGCCTTGGCAAGTGTCATTGCGAGAGAAGACCTATCCAATCTGCGGAGGATCCATCGTCACCGACGTCTGGCTGATTACCGCTGCTCACTGTTTGATAAAGTTCGTATTGCTCGTAACTAGCTTAGTTGTGACCGTGATTTTGTTTTCTTGGACTTAAAAATCCCTATCCAGAGCCTTTGAGAAGTTACGTTTGTGTTTGTGGTGTCAATTTGTCAACCGATTGGTTTGTTCCGTTGGGTCGTAAATTTTACCGATAGCCCTAAGAATCGCCAAGCTGAAGTGGTAATAAGCCTTACATGTAGTTCGTAAAACCGATAACCGTTGGAGAAGAAAGGTTCTCGCGGCAACCTCGTACCGACGATCGCAGTGTATGGCGATCTCCCACTAGATGAAGCGACGGCCTAAACTGTTTTGCGGGAGATTGGTGGATGCAGGCGGCCCAAGATCGTGTTTTGTGGAAATTCTATTCAAATTCGAGCTGAATCCATTTATTCAGCACCACTCTAATTACTGAAGCCGTGGTAGCTCAGGGGCTAGGCGTTCGCTTTAAATTTCATAGTACGCGAGTGTCCTGGGTTCGATTCGGGCCAGTGCTCAGCAGTGGGACATTTATAGGCTGAAACTTACTTTACTCTAATTACTGGTTTACATTTGTGCCTCTATTTTATTAATCTGATTTTACGGATTGTATCGCGACTATAATGGAATCCGTCTAGGTACCACCCCAGAGCTAGTTATTCTGCTGTGAAGCAGTAGTGTGCAAACATTACTGTGTTTTGGGTTTGAAGGGCACTGAGAGCTAGGGTAATCACTGGGCATATGAGACTTAAGAATTGATGTCTCGGGGTGACGGGCGCAGTCTGGTGTCACACATAAATGTTCTGGGTGATACAGCATTTGTTAAGGGCAGACGTTCCAATTACCATCAGGCGAACGTTTTGCTAGTTCCATCACCTTTATCAAATAAAAAGAAAAGTGTAACCTGACGTTTCGAGCGCTTTACAGCGCTCATGCTCACGGGAGGACTGAGATGTTTGACGTCCTGATATCATAGTTAACCCGGAGTAAATATAGGTAATCTTTATCGCAAGACCCTTAAAACCAACAATCTGTATTTTCCCCCAGAGCCGTGAATGAGGTGTTTTCAAACCTATTTTCAAAACAAAATGTTGAAATCATCAATACGCTTCTATTTCTATTGAAAGTTGTCCCAAACGAGAATTCAATCTAAACCTGTTAATGAATTGAAGTGGTCGTCAAAGTTGTAACAATGACTCGTCATTAAAGCACGGACCTACTAAATTACTTTGCAGCCTCTCGTTTCGCCTCCAATTTTCACAATGAGTTGTTCAAGAAACACAAATGGCTTTTGACGAAACTTGTAACAACGTAATGAATGCCACGAGCGTTTTGAAAAACTCTCACTGGTCACTCCGTAACAATGGGGCCATTAAAGTATTAATGGGATTATTTCGCTGAGCTTTTATAAGAAATATCAAATAACTTACTATGCATCATACCTGCCTGCAATTTCATGGGGCTTAGTAATATTTATGTATTCGTATGTATTGCGATAACTGTCCCTTCTTCAGATGTCATCTGAGAAGCATAACATCGCGCTGTGCTCTCCTTAAGGTAAAGTTTTTTTTAAACCATTTAGGTTATACACTGATGAACTTTATGATTATGTGGGCTCTTGTCGCTTAGTACGTCATACATTCATCTATATTAAGACTACACAAATCCTTAACTTGCATACCTGAAATAGCGACTAAAAGAAGAAAGCATTTCGTTACTAGAAGACAGTTAACATCACTATCCTATGCAGGAATCCGTCTAGGTAGCTTCCACCCGTGGGCCAGTTATTTTGCCGTGAAGCAGTAGTGTGCAAGCACGGTTCGATTTGAAGGGCACTGAGAGCCAGCGTAATCACTGGGCATACGATATTCTGATAATGATTTCTTATATTTACGCGAACACCTACACATTTAAATGAAACTAATTTTACGGATTTTATTGCTTTTAATTTTACTATTTATAATCCGTCGTTTCGAGAGCTTTACAGCACCCATGGTCACGGGGGACTGAGGGGACAGATGTCCTGATGTCATAGTTAACCCGGAGTACCTTCAGTTTTTAACTATTATTTTTGGTCCGATCTACGCAGAAAGAGTACTGTGTCTTGAAGTCTAGCAGTGGTATGCATACTTTTTGATTTAATTTTACCAATTATAGGATTCCAAGCTGGTGGTAAATCACTCGAAACGTCGGGTTATAAATAGTAAAATTAAATGCGATAAAATACATAAAATTAGTTTCATTTAAATACGATGTTCTGTTTAAACTGCTACATATTTTTTAAGTTATTTCACAACAGTTATGATATCATTGATTTGTTTAAAAAGAGCAGGGTTTCCTGGCACAAGTATATTATTATACGAGTACTTAATGAGATGGCTCCAACCACCTGTATATGTTACGTAAATTTACTGTTGTGTAAGCTTTTGTTTTTTTTATTGTATTATGAAAATGATGAAACGAGCAAAACATTCACCTGCTGGTAAGTGCAACGTCTGCCCATACCAAATGCTATGTCACTCAGAAAACCTTCGTGTGACTCCACACCGTGCCCATCACTCTGAGACGTAAGTTCTTAAGTCTCATATGACCAGTGATTACGCTAGCTCACAGTGCCCTTCAAACCGAAACACAGTAGCGTTTGCACACTACTTCTTCACGGCAGAATAACTGGTCCTGGGGTGGTAACTACCTAGACGGATTCCTCGGTTCCTCAGTGGACTTGTGACGAGCTGAATGATGATGATGATTAATATATTCAGCGCAGATGATGTCTTCCTGTATCACCGTGGTCATCATCACACTGCCAATAGCTTCACCGTGTAATAGAAAGGACAATAATTACTTTTTTTTAAAAAAAAAAAAACGATGCCCCACAGTAGGATTTCTCCTGTGTCGTGGGTGCGTTTTACATACATAAATTCCACATGCACAAACACCCAGACCCGGAACAACTATATGTAGGTCATACAAATATTTGTCCCGTGCGGGAATCAAACCCGCGACCCGCGGCGCAGAAGTCAATCGCTTAACCTCTGCGCCAACCGAGCCGACAAAAGTTACAGACAAAAATTACTAAATTTCAGTTCCACTGTGACTAGCGAAGTTGCCGAATTCACTCGGCGGACTGTCGTAGAGTCAATATCACTTGATAATGCCTCGTTTTGAGGTGAAACACGTATCGTGGTCTCGACTTCAGTGGTGCATATTGCCTAGTGGTAGTGTTTTAGTGCTGGAGGGTATCTGTTGGCGGTTTCCGGTTGCGGTGTTAGTTTGCTCGTGCACGCTACTGTGGTAGGGCGGGCGGTGCTCTTCAAAACTAGATTATATACACCATTTTAAATTTTGCATGCGGTTCTTAGCAAATTAACTTTCTTTCCTTTATTGGAATAGATTGGTAAGATCATTTTTGTATTTAAAATTTCCGTTCAATCCTCTATCCTTGCATGCGGATTTTAGCAAATTAACTTTCTTTCCTTCATGAAATTGCTGGAAGTTAAGAACTAAAGTCTCATACAGGGTTCTGCATGTGTCAGTTCGGAATGACACTAAAACTGCTTTTGGCAGAAGTGATACTTACCATCAAATCAACCACTTACTCGTTTCACCACTTATTGTCATAACAAAATATTTTTTATTTCATTCAAGGGAAGTCAAAAAGAAAGTGACGAAACGATCAAATCGTTCACCCGATGGTAAGTGCAACCTACCACATTGTGTCACTTAAAACATTTTTGTGTGCCACTATACTGCGCTCGTCTTTCTAAGACTTTGGTTCTTAAGTATTATATGCCCAGTAATTGCACTAGCTCTCGCTATTACTTAACGATAGATAATGGCACTGTGTTGGTACCTAAACGGATTACTATCACCACTGTTTTATTTATTATTTCACTAATGATTTCTTATATTTACGCGAACACTACACATTTAAATGAAACTAATTTTACGGATTTTTTCGCGTTTAATTTTATTATTCAATTAATTCTTTCACTATTTAGTTAATATGATTAGTTCTAAAACAATTAAATACCATTGTATTATATTGCTCAGCTAAACAATTAAAGTCTAATCAAACAGATTTATCTTATCTACATCAGTAATAAACGTCTGACACAATACAAACCAATCAAGACTTTTCCATTAAATTCGACAGTTATGGATTAGGAAATAATCTTGCATGTCGAGAGCGAAACACTGCGAAGGTCGTTTTAAAATTTCCAGAAAGATTCGATGCGGTTTATTTCTCATTATTTATAGAATATTAAAACGTGACAACAAAAAAAGAGCTAACTAATCAAGTATAATTTGAAATCATTTGGTCATCGTCACAATAAAAAAAGTAAAGTAACAGTCTATAAATGCCCCATTGCTGAGCACAGGTCTCCCCTCATTTCTGAGAGAATTTTGGAGCCGGAGAGCATCCGCCTTGCTACCCCAATAGTGGTCGGCTGACTTCACTAAAGTAAGTAAACACTGGGCATTTGAGACTTAAGAACTGATGTCTCAGTGTGACGGGCCCCACTGTGGTATCACATAGAAATATTCTGGGTGACACAGCATATGTTGTGGGCGGACGTTGCACTTACCATTAACGTTTTGATCGTTTACTCACTTTATACTAGAAGAAAAAATGGTCTGAAACCACCTGCATGTATCGACTTTATCTAATGCCAGATGGCCGTACGACGCGTCCGACGGTACTTGATCGACACGACGACTCGAGGACTTTTCTTCCCCGACGGCTATCCGTTCTACGAGCTATTTCGCCGGTCCAATGCTACTTCTGTTTACTGATCCTTGGGGATAGGTCGGTACTCTACTCCATCTACGCATAAAAGATGTTGCTAGAAGAAAGTTCACGGCAATCGTCGAACGTCGGGCTCAAACCTGTGACGTTATGTTTCGCAGTCCATACCCTAAACTACTAGGGATTATGATAAACTTAATAAAGGCTCTTGCTTCCAGGGCCCATGCAAACGAATTAAGTGTTCGCCTCGGTTCCTCCTGGAAGACACACGGAGGAGAAATGTACGATGTTAAAAAATGCTACGTCCACCCACGGTACGCCAGCAAAACTAAGGCCAATGATGTTGGCCTAGTGCGGCTGTACTCTCCCCTCCGTTTTTCGGCCAGAGTTCTGCCTATACGAGTGATTGCTAGAGAAACCAGGCTACCAGCTGACCAGCCTGCTATAGTGTCAGGGTGGGGCAAACTGAGGGTAAGGTTTGTTTATGTCAAAAAATCCTGATTGTTAGCTTGTATGGAATAACGTATAGTATAAATATAGTATAAATGTTTTACAGCTGAGCTCAGCGTCCTCTCATTTTTTGAGATGTTTACCACTTATTAATTTATATTTATATAGCCGACAGGTAGTTGTTGTGCTCTGGGTATTTGTAAATGTACAAATTATGTCTAAAACGCATCCAACAGAAGTAATACAAACAGTATACAGAATAAAAAAAACTGGTGATTATTTAAAAAAAATATGAATGTAAATATGAAAAAAATATGTGAAATAGGTCTTAAGATGAACGTAATGTCTAATGTCCTTGTTCCTATATCGGTTGATGTCTGGAACACTACGCAAAAGTTGTCGACGAATACGTAAACCTATTACAGATTGTCCGAATAGGTAAGTCCAACTTCGACCAAGACGTCAATCGGTGGATCTAACTTAGCTGGGCAGCGTTCGAAAACTACTTCACATCTTCTAGTAAACCTCAATCTCTCAAAACCAAACTCTTTAACCAGTGCGTGTTGCCAGTGATGATATACGGAACGTAGACGTGGTACTTCACTGTAGGCCGCATGAGGAAGCTCAGCGTCACACAGCGAGCTATGAAAAGAGCTACGCTCGGTGCTTCTCTGCAAGATAGAATCCGTAACGATGAAATTCGCAGTGGAACTGGAGTAACCGACATAGCCATTGGGATTACCAAGCTGAAGTGGCAATGGGCCATATAGCTCGTAGAACCGATAACCATTGGGTTTGAAATGTTCTGGAGTGGCAACCTCGCCTGCCAAGCATGGAGATTATGGCCAGTTCTTTCGTCTAAGGAGAGGCTTATGTCCAGCAGTGAACACAGGTCAATGATAATGATAACATTGATCTATAATTAGTTTATTTTTTCAATTTACATCATTAATAAGTTTTTGATCTTAAAAAAAATACCTCCATTATTTTCATCAGGAAGGAGGACTAAGCCCTACATATCTTCAGTCGACGACCATAAAAACAATCGCCATGAAACTCTGCCGAAGATCGGGACTCGACGGGAAAGCCATTGATCCGGACACCATGTTTTGTGCTGGCTCGTTCAGTCCACCAATACCCGACGCTTGTCAGGTATAATGCCTTTACAATGAATAATTAATCGTTTTGTTATGGAGGAAAGTGATTAGATTACACTGGTGGTAGGATTCCTATGCAGGAATCCGTCTAGGTAGGTACCACCCCAGGGCCAGTTATTCTGCCGTGAAGCAGTAGTGTGCAAGCATTACTGTGTTTCGGTTTGAAGGGCACTGTGAGCTAGCGTAATCACTGGGCATTTGAGACTTAAGAGCTGATGTCTCAGGGTGACGGACGCAGTGTGGTGTCACACAGAAATATTCTGGGTGACACAGCATTTGTTGTGGGCGGACGTTGCACTTATCATCAGGTGAACGTTTTGCTCGTTTCGTCACTTTATACAATAAAAAAAAAAAAGATGAGTAAAACGTTCACCCGATGGTAAACGCAACGTCTACCCATAACAAATGCTGCGTCATCCAGAACATTTCTGTTTAACACCACACTGCTCCCATCACCCTGAGACATCAGTTCTTAAGTCTCACATGCTCAATAATAGCATTAGCTATGTGCCCTTCAGAGAGAAACATGACGATGTTTGCATACAACTGCTTGACGGCAGAATAACTGGCACTGTGGTAGTCTAGTTCTACCTTGACGGATTCATAGTAATTGTATCACCAGTAAAAAGTTTTTAGCGTCATATAGAGTACCGTAGGTATTTTTTAAGAGTGTTCTTGCCCAGACGACAACACATGCACGTGCTGCAACTTTTTAAATCTGCTATTCAATAGTGTTGTGTAAAAATTTAAACAAATAGTGGCTTAAATCTTCTTGAAAGAAAAATGTTGCCAAAATTATAACAGGCGCTTGAATGAATTAAAGACTAACAAATAAATAAATGAAGCTCATTCCAATGTTTCTTTTGTTTCTTATACGTCTTTTGATTTTAATGTCGTGAATATGTTATACCCTTTTTGTTTACAAAATTATGCCACACTAGAATTTCTCCTGCATCGAGAGTGCAATTCTCAGCCACAAACTTCCCAAGACCAGACCCAAAAACCAAGGACTTGTGTTTTGAACAAATTCTGGCTCCGGCTGGGTTGCGATCCTAGAACTCGCGGCGTCATAGTCAGGTACAATGACCACTAGGCCGTACCTCAATCATCGCCCGTACATTTTTCATTTCTCTTATTTCAATTAAAATAATTCTATATCTTCCAGGGTGACAGCGGTGGGCCCATAGTCCAAGATGGCGTTCTTATAGGCGTGGTGTCGTGGGGACTGGGCTGCGCTAGAGGAAACTTTCCCGGTGTTTACACGAGACTGTCCTACCCCATAATTTGGGACTGGCTTCAGAACCATTTAAAAAAGAAATAATGAGGAAAGAAAGTTAATTTTCTAAAATCCGCATGCAAAATATGTAATGGTGTAACCTAGCTTTTGAAGAGCACCGACGAGCAACTCTCCGTCAAGCGTGCACGAGACTCTACCTTAGGGTACAAACACCCTTCAACACTGCAAAACTACCTCTAGGCAATACAAACCATGGAAGTCGAGAACACAACAAGTGTTTCACCTAAAAACGAGGCATTATCAAGTGTTATTGGCTCTTCGACAGATATTGTCGTCATCATAATCATTACTTCAGCTTATCACTGGTCCACTACTGAACCTCCTCCATGGCATGCCACATAAGTTATTAGGTCATTTTGGTAGGACTTTGCCATAATTGCTACGATTGGCAGCCGCAGTTTATCTTTTAAAATGTTTTAAGAATCTAAGAAATATAATCACAGAAGCTTCTGCCCATCTCCTGGTTTTCATTTTCCCTCTGTCGACTTCGGACGAGATGGGGTGATAGATTCTTAATTTTCATTCGCATTTCATATTTCGCACGCAGATCTAAGCAAATTAACTTTCTTTCCTTATTTATAATGCCTTTTCGCAACATAATGTCCGATTCTATTAACTATATTAAAAAGAAATGAGTTAGTGGAATTTTTTGATACACACGATCTTATCCTTACACCTCCGCATTAAACAATACGACAAATGAATAAGAACAGATCTGCATCGTACAATTAGAACTACTTCAGAAAATAATAGAAACACCATATTTTTTTTCTAAAACTTTTATTTACTAATATATTTACAATGACATGTTTAAACAATAGTAAGTATGCACTCTAATAAAATTTTAAACAAAAACCTATGCAATTAATACATACATACATACATAAGATCACGACTGTATCCCATAAGGGGTATTCAGAGACTGGGCACTCACTGCAAAAACAGATGACTGCCACAATCCACGTTTCACCAAAACAATATAATGCACTTGGTGTGATAGGTGGTGAGCACATCGTCACCATGCGCTGTTGGGTGCACAGTGCAGTTTATTTCCTTACTCGCCTTTTACGAGATCCAAGTGATGAGATGGAGTGGTAGTATTCTTTTAACGAGCCGCCACCACACGGCAATCAATAAAGAAGTAAAAACCAGTTTATTCATTTCTAAAACAATTAACAATTAAAGGAAATTTTAAGTACCTAAAGTCCCGTCCCTAGTGCCGGCACCGCTATAATCATAACTATGGGGAGAACTTTTCAATGCTATGCAAGCCACGCCGACTACTTTCAGATAGTGTCAGAAGTCAACTATGCAAGAAATATCATAGTGCTAAAACTGTACGCGCAAACACAAAGGCATTCGCTCAAAAATCGATAAGATCGGAGGTAGCCTAGGATATAGTGACAGAGACAATCGCAACACAACCAGACTCGGAAACAGACAATTATTTGCACAAATGTAGTGTATTGCAGGAGTGTATTGCACAATTTCGAATTCGGAACCCGCGGCATAGCATTCAGATGGTAAGTGCAAAGTCTGCCCATACCAAATGCTGTGTCACCCACAAAATTTCTGTGTGACACCACACTGTGCCCATCACCGTGAGACATAGGTTCTTAAGTCTCATATGCCTTGTGATTACGCTAGCTCACAGTGCCCTTCAAACCGAAACACAGTAATGTTTGCACACTACTGCTTCACGGCTGATTAACTGACCCTGGGGTGGTACCCACCTAGACGGATTCCTGGATAGGAATCCTATCATCAGTATTTTTTTTAGTTTATAGAGTCAGGCGTTACTTTGTGAAAATAAAATCCGCATGCGAAATTTAAAATGGTGTGCGTTACCTACTTTTTGAGGAGCACCGCCCGCCCTCCCGCCCTCCCTGAACGTGCACAAGTAAACCAACATCGCCACCGGGATCCGCCACCAGATACCTTCAACCACTACAACGCTACCACTAGGCAATACACACCACTGAAGTCGAGAACACGACAAATGTTTCACCTGAAAACAAGGCATTAACAAGTGCCTATTTGTTAAACGTAATACACACCATTTTAAATTTTGCATGCGGATCTTAGCAAATTAACATTCTTTCCTTTATTAGTAAAATTCTGACAATAGATATATATTATATAACCGTGTGGCGGCTCGTTAAAAGAATACTACCACTCCATCTTATCCAATGGATCTCGTAAAAGTAAGGACTTAAACTGCACTGTGCACCCAACAGCGCATGGTGGCGACGGGCTCACCACCTATCACACCAAGTGCATTATATTGTTTTGGTGAAACGTGGATTGTGACAGTCATCTGTTTTTGCAGTGAGTGTCCAGTCTCTGACTACCCCTTATGGGATACAGTCGTGATCTTATGTATGTATGTATGTTGCGAATTATTATGCGAATTATTATTATTAATATATATAGTATGTATATATTATGTATAAGGTTATATATATATATTATATAGATAACCTTCACAAAAATGAGATAAAAATTACAAATACTATTATAACTTTATTACTAAATTAAAGTACAGTCATGTGTAATACAATTTTGTAGAGTTTTGAACCTTACGCCGTTGTAATTTGATAAAAAATCGTTTACTAGCAAGTGCTGCGTAAGCTTGAATGGATTTTATAACAATATCGTTTTTATTACAAAATCTTTCATCATCATAATTCAGACTTCACGAGTACACTGCTGAACATAGGCCAAAATAAATAATGACCTCTTTACACACGCTCTATTTTATTTGTTGTAAAAAAAACACCATGTATATACGATTTTCCACACTTTCGTCAGTGGTTTCATTTAGTTAGTCATATAATAATATTTATGTTTTGCTTCTATATCTAAGTCCGTTCTATAGGCAGGCAAATTCGTACGCAACCGCCCGCGGGGCGACAGACGGTTACGGGGACGAGGTACTTTAGATGCAACAGGGGGTGGGGCACTAGTATGACGTGCAGCCTGCCTCCTCCAAAGTCTTTTTTTTATTGCATAAAGTAATGAAACGAGCAAAACGTTCACCTGATGGTAAGTGCAACGTCTGCCCATAACAAATGCTGTGCCACCCAGAAAATTTCTGTGTGACACTACACTCTGCCCATCACCCTGAGACATCAGTTCGTAAGTCGCATATGCCTTGTGATTACGCTAGCTCAAAGTGCCCTTCAAACCGAAACACAGTAATGTTTGCACACTACTGCTTCACGGTAGAATAACTGACCCTGGGGTGGTACCTACCTAGACGGACTCCTGCATAGGAATCCTACCACCGGTATAGTCTGTCGCCCCGAGGACAGTCGCGCACGAACTTGCCTGATAATAGTAGCTTTGTATACGTTTTATACATCATTTCAAACCTGAAAGGAATGTGTGTGGAACATCAAGAACTACTTTTCAAAATTAGGCTTTAAATATAAATGTGACAGCACGTATTATAAATAATAACTTCTAAAGAAAGTGAAGTAACAATAAGTAGGGGAATAATATTAAAGGCATAGGACCCTGTGTGCTTAATACTTTTGATTCTTAACGAATCGGTTACTTATTAAAAGATAACTTCAATATTTAATTGCAACATATTTTTAAGAATTACACTATATCACTTAATCTACGTACAAATTTACGAGTAACGCTCATAAATGTACTAATGATATATAATTTTAACATAATTAAACTAGAAAACGATATATTATTATTTATATATTTTACTATACCACCTTTAAAATTATTCTACAATTTTAAGTGCAAACATCGTGAGGAAACCTGCATATCCGAGGAATAGAAATATTTCGAGGACATGTGAAGTCCGGCAACCCGCATTGGAGCAGCGTGGCGAACTATTCCCCGCTCCAAAACCCTCTCAGAAATGAGAGAGTTTTGGAGCACAGGCAGCACAGGCCTCGTGCTCAGCAGCAATTGGGGCTTCGATCTTCTTCTCTTCAGTACTTTAAGCCAGCGCCGTATAGCTACCAAGGCGCTCTGAACGAAATATATTTTTAGCGGCGTTTATTTCCTTGTAATCGTTAGTATTCCGCCCGCAAGTCACGCCCAAAATTACTTTTCTCGGGTAAAAGAAGGTTATTTATGATACCAGGACCATCACTTTATTATGATGCTATTACCTATTATATAATGCCATGCTTTAAAATGAGTTGTAAAAAATAACATTATGAGTCCCGCGGATTATTGTTTTTTTTTTTGACTTGTTTGCTTAATTTGTAATAAAGTTCTGGAATTTGAACCGATGAATTGGTGGGCCAAGGGCACCTTTGACCTTGGCCCCAGGTACCAAGCAAGGGCGTCGCCAAGGGGGAGCGGGGTGGGGCAGCTGCACCTCTTCATAATAAAGAAGAGATTAGCATATTTCTCTAACTGAAACCAAATACAATGTGTTAAACAAAAATGAAAATTCTCAGCAAATATTCCTTCTAAAACATTTTAACCAACTATTACTAAATAAATGTAAGAGAAACACTAATATGTTATGATGAACAAAAATGTTAGTTGAAAAATAATCAATAAGACTAAATAACTTTTCACTACCTACATTTATAATATGGTATAGTTGTTTAACTAGAAATAAACATCTGTGGTTAACAAAGGATTGAATAAATTATTTAGCTAATTATATACTTAAGTTTTCTAAAATATAAATAAGGTTTAATATACTATACTATAATTTATAGAATCTATTAATACTAATTTTAGAAAAGCAACTTGTTTATAAGGTTTGTAAATGATTTCATTGTTTACGTACTCCTAAAATATTTCAGCTACAGCGTTATATTCAGCGACAACAACCATTGAAACTTTTACTGACCAGTTATGTTGTAATGTTGCAGTGTTCCCTTCATGTTTACGATCGAAATCCTGAATGATAGTAGCATAAGTTTGGAATACTATACAAAAGACCCAAACACAGAAAATATTTTGTATACTCCACGAATATTTTCGCAAGGACTTTACCTCGCAGGGAAGACTCTTTGAAGCTATAGCAGGCAGTATCAAATACAGTACATAATGAGAGATAGTATATTTGTGACATGGCATTTAGTAATTACCACATAAGCGTTTAGGATATTATATCCGCAAGGAGGTTACTTTTTTAAAGTTAAAGGATTCCAAATCATAATGAAGGGATCGCAGAAAGTTTCAAATACAATGCAAGTTTAAACCAGACAACAATATTTTGTAAATTGCCCCGATACTTCTTCACAAAGAAAATATCTCTCGAAATACTCCCTTTGAACTGATAGCAGAAAGTTACGAATGGAACGCACATTCCAATTCGTCACTAATATTTTGGATATTGCACCAATCATTGTTCAAACGCTGTGCAAGTCACAAGGGTTTAGATAATAGCATATATTATGTGTTGTACGAACATTAACTTTGACTGGATTTTAAACATGCGGAGTCATATGAACTAGTCATATGACCCCCCATGCAAATACCATAAACGCAGAAAAATATATTTTCCGATACACTATAAAATGTTATAAGAAACATGTATCAAAAAACATAAATACTCGACTAGCGTCACATATTAGCGTCATGCGTTCATGACTTATATACTATATATATATTTTTAACTTAACTGATAGGTTATCCAAACTGTCAAAGCAAATGTCTTCTCTGCTTCTTATTTTAAATAGAGTCACACTTTTTCTTAACTATGTTATTAAATTACCCGTACATGTTTACGTAAAACGTAGCCACCATGATTATGGAACTAAATTACTACAATATAACAAAGAAAATGAGTTACAATCCATTTTTGTACATGTCATAGAATAATATGCCACTTGTACACATTGCACATATCATCATCATCATCATTACAGCCTATCACAAACTGCTAAACATAGGCCTCCCTAATAGATCGCCACAAAACACGGTCAACTTCATCAGCTTCCCGCAAAACCTTTCAGCTGGTCGCTCCATCTAGTGAAGGTTGCCCTACATAGTGCGTTTCCCAGTATGTATATATACTTATTTACTTTATTTAACCAACATCTACATTTGGTATAGATTTTAACAATCACAGTTGGCAATCCGTTAAGAATCCTCTTCAAAGTTGAGAGTTCAAAGCAGTGGCGTAACTATACCACGACAAATTCATCGGTTGGGCCCTCCCAATGTAAAGCCGGACCAACGTTGTAATTTCATTTTAATAATTACTATGTAGTGCGCGTTGATTTTCTTGTAACTCTTAATCTAGCGTGTTGGATTGATATAACAAATTTATTTTTAGTCAAAGCTTGATACATTTTTTTCGTTTAATATTGTGTGTGTACTTTAGTAGGTGGCTTGAATTAATTCAATATAAAACTAATAAATTATACAAAATTTTGTAATAATAAATGTTAGGATCTTAATTTTCTCGCGGCCCTCTTCGGTCGGGGCCCCTCCGGACGAAGGCCCATGGCATTTTCTTACGCCACTGGTTGAAGGGTTGTCGAACGGAGTTCCAGTCATCTGGAAACTTAGATACCGGTACCCGTTATCGTCTGGGTATTTAAGGTCTTACATGTATGAGGTATTCATTTCAAAATCTGTAAGAAACCATGATAAGGCTCATGAGGTAGTATCGTGACTTTTCTGATTCAGTCACTAATAGCAAAGTTGCAAATACGTTTTAAATACTTAAAAAATTTGTACTATAAAGCTGAATACAATGTGTCTGAACTTAGGGATTTCTTTTGATTATTGTCAGACAAAACTGACTCACAACTGTTTTCAGCCTTCCTGTTGTTTCTTATAATTCTTCATTTTCATCATTATTCACGCCTTCATCAATGACCAGTGCTCAAACATAAGCAACTCCCTTGTCTTGATAACCACCACCTACGTTTGCCAATCGGCTTGATAGTAGAATGTTTATAATTCTCAATTTTAACTTCATCATCAACACAATTTCAGCCTATCTTAGTCTACTGTTGAACATAGGCCTCCTCCATAGATTGCCACAAAACACGATCCTGTGCCACCTGCATCCATCGGCTTCCCGCAAAACCGTTATTTGTAAAATCAAGAACAGGAAATTGATTAGATTTTTTTTTCACTTACAGTCACATTACAAAAGGACACGAATTTCAAACGAAGAAAGCATTCCCAGTTCAGCCTATACAATTTTGTCATGAGTATCACGTTTACCACTAAGGATCTGCCAGTTCACATTGTCAAAATTTAATATCACCATAAAGTTTTCATGTCAAATCAATCTAACCGTCGTAAGCACGACGACTAGCAGGCCGGCGTAACTCGCTCGGCCTTGCGATGCCTATGCCTTCTTCTGTTGCTGCGGCGGTCGTCTCAGTAAATGGAGTGGATCTCTCCTGTACCTAGCAAAGAGTTCCCGTTTGAAGGTCTCGAAGTGCTTTCTGTTCTTTTCGTTCTGCTTCTCCCTCCAAAGGGGCCGCGTTCTTCGCGCTTGCAGGCCCCAGTGGATGGTGAAAATTGGGGAAAGCACTCTGAATTGGTATCCGATCAAGAACATCTCGTATACCTGTGAAAAATAATTTTAAGTCAATATTTGTACAGAGCGCAAGACATTGTAAAGTAATGTTAATCTTAAAATGAACCTATAATGGTTTCATAAATAGTTTTTTTTTTATTGGATAGAGTAACGAAACAAGCAAAACGTTCACCCGATGGTAAGTGCAACGCCTGCCCATAAATGCTATGTTACCCAGAACAATTCTGTGTGACACCACACTGTGTCCGTCACCCTGACGAAACTGATCTGGGGTGGTACCTACCTAGACGGATTCCTCCATTGGAATCCTACCACCTAACTAAAGGAAAAAATATGTATATACATATTTTTTTCAAAATTTAAGTAATATAACTTAGTTTATTGAAAAATGTCTACGTTATGGCAAAAAAGCTTCAACAGCAATCACTTAGAGCTCGTACTAATGTTACTTTTTTATTATGCAACGTATTAATAACCTAGAAAAAACTTTTGCCTTTTTTCCACAATAAAGAGCGATGTTCAATAATATTATTAAAATGACACATTAATTTTGTTAATACATTTTATTATCTATTAATAATATAATAATAGTAATAGCAAAATCCCTTCAGATTCTATGGGAGAGGCCTATGTTCAGCAGTGAACTTGTTATGGTTGAAATTATAAAAGTTTTATTATCAGTATCAGAAACTTAAACTTTAAAAAAAAATCTATTTAAATTAAACCTTCATCGACATCGACCCTATCCACTGATGTACATTGGCCTCCTGCAAAGATAGCCACAAAAGTTTGTAGCTCTCATTTTGGAGGGATTTTGCCATAGTTGCCCCGCTAAGCAGGCGGGTTGGCAACCGCAGTTTATTTATTCAGATTTTCCAAGAAGATCCCATCTACTGGTTTTCGACACCCACGGCATGAGATGGTGTGGTAAATTCTCTTAGGCCCCCACCATATAACAATCTAATAACTTAATCAAAGTAAATAAATTGTTAATAATTGTAATGTTGATGATTTTTATGGATTACGAGATAAATATTTTTTTAAATAAACGTATGTAAGACTACGTACGCCTATATGCTCTGATTATCCTCCTAAATATTTCCGTTTCTTGAACGTGTTCATTGTAGAAATTGCAAGGACGATAATCCTTTCTTAAGCGGAACGAACACCGTACAAAATAGTGAGAATGAAGAATCATTGAAAAACAACATCATATAATAAATTTTATTCAAAAATGTAACAAAATAAATAATCGCAGTCTACATTAACAGAAAACGGGAGAGCAACTGGGAGTATTTATATTCTGATTTATTAATATCACAGACTCGCTTAGTGTAAGTTGAACCATCATGTTTTGGTATAAAGTTCAATTTTCTTCGGTGAGATTCAAACCCCAGTGTTCTCCGTGACCCAATCTCTCAATGCCGCTATATTGGTAAAGACAGTGGGGGATAGAGGCAAGGCGCATCCTCGCGCGAATGATACCACTCCAAAAACTGTACCACGGAACACCGCGGGACCACCAGAATCACCCTGAAAATAAATCAAATTCAACGACAAAGTTCTTTTTACGATGAAAACTTTATTTTTTGACGACGCTTAAAATTAATGAAGAATGACTAGACTTTTTATTATTAAAAAAGCAGTAGGTTCGCCACCCTTCACGTCTAGTTTCCTGCGTTCCCTTTTATCGGAAAAAGGCGTGATTGTATGTGTATTTCGATGTCCTCTTTGTTCTATCGATACATCTATTGTTATGATAATACGTGTTAGACTTTGATTTTATTCCCACATAGAGATTTAATAATTAACAAGAAAGAGAATAAAAACTACCCAATAGTTTTCTCTGTGATCCAGAACAGAGGCGTTTTTTGCAAACCAGTTGTTAAAAAAAGTACGTTCTATAAATAACATATGAAGAATGTACTAATGTATAAAATAAATTATATCCTTATCAACATTTACAGTAACTTACGGCTCGGTTGGCGCAGTGGTTAAGCCCTTGAGTTCTGCGCCGCGGGTCACGGGTTCGATTCCCGCACGGGACAAATACGAGTATTTGTATGGCCTACAGAGTTGTTCCGGCTCTGGGTGTTTGTGCATGTGGAATTTATGTACGTAAAACACATCCACGACACAGGAGAAATTCTACTGTGGAACATCGTTTAAAAAAAAATACGCCCGACTATTCGGCCATAATTTAGTCTTATATTTGCATCATATTTACCTTTCAGAATACCTAGTGAAAAGAACAATTTGCTTTTAACTGTCAAGTTGGCAAGAATGCAATGGATCAAAATCTTTATATCTAGTAAGTAAAATCTTCGTACTTTCATTCACTTTTCCGTATTACTTATTCCTTACCTGGCAAGAAGACACCCCTCCTATAAGGAAATGTCCACCACAGAACATGTTGTTAGTAAGTGCGTCTCCATAAGACAGTCGACACAACCAATGAGGCACGACCGGCACATGCGCTTCCATCATAATACGAGGAATCCTTCGACCGCGAGGCTGCAAATCAGTAAAAGTCAGTTCCTATGCAGGAATCCGTCTAGGTAGGTCCCACCCCAGGGCCAGTTATTCTGCCATAAAGCAGTAGTGTGTAGACATTACTGTGTTTCGGTCTGAAGGGCACTGAGAGCTAGTGTAATCACTGGGCAGATGAGACTTAAGAACTGATGTCTCAAGGTGACGGGCGCAGTGTGGTGCCACTCGTTGTTCTGTGTGACAGAATTTGTTATGGGCAGACGTTTCACTTACCATCAGGTGAACGTTTTGCTCGTCTCGTCACTTTATCCAATAAAAAAAAGAACAACTTCATAGCAAATGTTGAGACACCAGTTCGTTAAATGTTGAGACATCATTTCAGCCTATCACTAGTCCACTGCTGAACATAGGCTTCCCCTATAGACTGCCACAAAAGTTTGTAGCTCTCATTTAGGGGGCATTTTGCCATAGTTGCCACGCTTGGCAGGCGGGTTGGCAACCGCAGTTTATTTGTTCAGATGCTCCAGGAAGATGCTGCTGCCCATCTCCTGGCTTTTATTTTCCCACTGTCGACATTTACGACACCCACTGGATGACATGGGGTGGTAGATTCTCTTAAGCCGCCACCACATTAAAGCTGCTTAATGTGGCTTAAGTCAAATATGCCCAGTAATCACACTACCTCTCAGTACCCTTCAGGCCGAAATACAGTAATGTTAACACACTAGCATTAGCTACTTAGACGGGTTCCTGCATAGGAATCCTACGACCAGTGAAAGTAATCATTTCTAATCTCATTATCAAACACATGTAAATATAGAGTCCTTAAGAAAACCTATCAGTTGTATTCAGTACGAATTTGAGGTAAACCTAGGCTTCAAGACCATCTACGCTGGTAATACCATTTCTACTTACAAAGCCCACAATATCGAAAACTAAGGTATTATTTCTTTTTAATTAATTGTGCGACACTGATAACAGTATCAAGGTAACACTAGCAAGGAAAGAAAATTTTCTAAGATCTGCATGAAAATATAAAATGGTAGTATAATTACCTAGTAATTATCTAATTACTTAGTTTAGTAGTGGGAGGGAGAGCGGTCGGTGCTCTTCAATACTAGGTTATATTTTGGATGCGGATCTTAGCAAACTAACTTTTTTTCCTTCATTATAATGAATTTCCGCAAAGTAACGCCTGATTCTATTAACTTTCTTTCCTTGATTATATTAGATTTCCGCAAAGTAACGCCCGATTCGATTAACTTATATATACTTACTGCTGTAAGTCCCCAGCCCGTAACTGTCAGCCTAACAAGAGGCACGGGTTGCATCGGCTGTGGCAGCCGGATAGGTCGTATTGCGGCATTAAAGTTAAGAGGTCTGGTGAGCCGTAAAGCAGCGATATCGTTGTCGAACCGCGGCCGACCGTACTGAGGATGGACAGTGACATTGGATACGGCAACGATGCGACCGCCGGAGTCGCGCCGTGTACTACCCACTCTGAGACGAATAGCGGAAGGAGCTGTACTGTAAACAGAGAAAGGGTAAAGAGGGCATGCGGACTCCAACAATACACTGGACAGTGTGGCGGAGTTTACCCGGCTCCGGTTTGACTGGATATTTTTATTTCATCACTGGTCAACAGCCTTTTAAAATGCTTTCAAGTAGTGTGTTATTGAGTGAAATTTTAGCACTGGAAAAAGGAAAATGGACGTGGAAAGAAATCGTAGTTGTGTAACATCGGTGAATGAACCGGGTTGCGAGTGCAGCCGAATTATTTCCCCTCGCTAAGAATGAAAGAAAATATGCAGAGCTGACGTACAACCTTCACTAGTTGGAAAGACACCCTAAGAAGGAGAATAAAATTTCACGCAAACACTCTTATTACTATAATGACTTTTATTTGAAATTTCATATGCGGAAAAGGTCCAGTTGCAGTTTTATTGATACTGTAACAACCACAATAAATTCAAATCCAAAAAACCCTATAACAATTATATTGCAAAACTAAAGCTTCCTCTGATTATAGACACCGGCAGCCACGACTAAAACAAATGGTACGCTGAGTGTTAAAATATGCCGCACGCGTTGTTGAAGGCACACGTACGTCTCCCCCAAGAAGAGATTTGCCGTAATCAGTACCCTTAGCAAGTGGATTGTGAAAGTATTACAATTCAACTCGCACCTTAAACGCCTCTTTCAACTGTGCACAATAGTTGCTAAGTCTTGCCGGACATTGGATTGCAAAGTTCCTTTTGGTGCCACACAGCGCTCGCCAGTCTGAGAAATCAGTACATAAACCTCATATGCCCTCATGTATATAACTATACTAGGTAACAGTGACCTTTCAACCGAAACTTCGTGATGTTTGCATACTACCGTTTCACGGTAGAATAACTGGCACTGCGTTGGTATCTACCTGACCTCTGCCGGATGTCTGCATAGAAGACCCATCACCAGGTAGTGTGTATACATTCATATATTAAATATATAATCATCATCATCATCATCATTTCAGCTTATCGCTAGTCCACTGCTGAACACAGGCCTCCCCCATAGATTACCACAAAAGCTTGTATCTATCAATCTGGGGGGATTTTGCCATAGTTGCCACGTTTGGCGAGCGGGTTGGCAACCGCAGTTTATTTATTCAGATATTCCATGGTGACGCTGCTGCCCATCTCCTGATTTTTTTTTCCCTCTGTCAACTTTTACGACACCCACGGGATGAGATGGGGTGGTAGATTCTCTTAAGCCGCTACCACACGGCGAATATATAATAATAGAATTTAAAAAAAAACACTTACTTTAGAACACAATGCGCGGCGGTAAGCACATAATCTCGGCTAATAATAAAACCCCCACAGAAAGAATTTCCGTTCATCACCATAGACACTTGATAAGGGTGTCTCGTAACTGAGCTAGGTCTCCCGCCAATAATTTGACCGCTAAGTTCAGGACAGGCTTCCTCTAAATCTACATCCTGGAGTTCCACATCCGTATTTGTTGTGTTTGGAGCTTCTTCCGCGCAACATTCCCCTTCCACTGCTTCTTGAAGGTCTACAAATAAAAAAAACGCAAATGATACTTGGCGAAATAAGCCAACATTAAATGTGTGATGTGAAACAATAAGAATTTTCAATGATAATATAAAAAGTAACAAACATATACGGTACCATAACTTAAAAGAATCACTACTCGTGCTATTTGATTGTCTAAATTTTATAGTGCGTGTGAAAGCTCGAATGTGTTTCCACGGTAACATTTTCAGATAGATATATTTTAGCATATTAATTCACCAGCTGTTCTGAGTTTACGTAAATAAACGTTATACCGAAATACATATTCAACGTCAAGTCTAAAAATTACTATTTTAGAACACGCCATTAATAATTTAAACAGCGTCTCTATAACCAAACTAAATGATAGTTTTAAAATAAGAAAAGAACATCTGGCTAGGCTTGCTTACTTTTCATAAAATGTAATTGCTATTCTGAGAATGAATCAGAATTATTCTGAAGTTAATACAACAAAAGTTGTTATGATTAACAATATTGTAGGACTTGGTAAGTGAATTTCTTATGTAGTGGCAGTTAATTTAATGTTATTTACAATCGCAAAATTAAGAGTCTTAATAGAAAACATACACATGTGAAAAAGTAAAGTGCCCAAAAGGATCCCTTGTTACAACAATGTAAAAGTTATTTAAAAAAAAACTTACCCACTCCGGTAATGAGTAACAGAAATAACCAGACAGGTGGCCGAGCCATTGCGGACCAGGCGCAGGGTGCAGTATACAATTAACTGGTGAACACTGATCGGTTGCAATACGACGGAGGCAGTGACGTCCTAATTCGAAACACTTGCACAACCAAATTGACCGCAATCGAAAATTTCACACGCTTTACGTCCACGGTCACGACCTTATATTTGTAGTTCTTTACGAGCTAAGGCATTCAGATAAAGCACAAAGACATTTTTCAGTTATAATTTTGGCGATATTATAAGGATAATCGTTAGATAATTTCACCAAAATTGTAACTTTTTTTATTGGATAAAGTGAGGAAACGAGCAAAACGCTGATAGTAAGTGCAACGTCCACCCGTAAGAAATGCTGTGTCACCCAGAACATGTGTGGCACCACACCGCGCCCGTCCCCTTAGGCATCAGTTCTTAAGTCTCATATGCCCAGTAATTACACCAGCTCTCAGTGCCCTTCACACCAAAACACAGTAATGTTTCCACAATACTGTTTCACGGCAAAGTAAGTTGCCTTGTGGCGGTATTACCAAGACGTATTCCTGCATAGGAATCCTACCACCAGTGTATAAACCTATGTGATTTAGGATATGTTGAAATATACGTAACATCTGCTTCTAATTCTTAATCATCCTATTAACAGTGCACTGGTATCCGGCAGAGTAGAATAGCAATACCTCCTTCCTACCGAGTTGTCGTAAGAGGCGATTAAGGTATTGTACGGACAGCCTTCATTCCTACAGAATAACACCAGTATGGTGACAGCATTGCATATTGTATGCAATGCTGTCACCATACTGCTCGTGGGAATGCAATGAGGAGTAAGAATTTCTGGAATCGTACCAAAATGGCTGTGACTTTGTTCCATCCCCCGTCACGTCTCACATCCCGCGTATATAGTCTTTGCCTACCCCTTATGGGAAAAAGGCGTGATTGTATGTATGCATGCTAGACATAGGCCTCTCGCAAGAAGGACGGATAGACCTCTCCCCCTCCTTATCAGACGAAATATAGATAGTATTTACCAAAGCATATTCAAAACCGTGGCCGTGTGGTGGCGCCTCGTTAAAAGAATACTACCACTCCATCACACATCACACATCTCTTCCAATAGATCTCGTAAAAGGCGAGTAAGGAATTAAACTGCACTGTGCACCCAACAGCGCATGTTGGCGATGGACTCACCACCTATCACACCAAGTGCATTATATTGTTTTGGTGAAACGTGGATTGTGGCAGTCATCTGATTTTGCAGTGAGTGCCCAGTCTCTGACTACCCCTTATGAGATACAGTCATGATCTTATGTATGTATGTATATTCAAAAGTATTAATTTGGTTTCGTATCAATCGGTGGTTACTTGAAATTAAACTATTTTTATTAAACTGAAACAGACTATATTCTTTTTGTATTTCAGTTAAATTTCAATAGCAATTGCGATGGCGATATCCAATTAGTACTTTTCCATTTTAGTCCGGTCGCAAGTGCGACCATCCGTACAGTTTTCGGAAACACCGCAACATTTCCGGTGAAACTGTGAAGCTGTAAGAAATCGACGAGCGAACGAACAAACCAGACGGTATTTCAATAATTTGAATAGAACAGTTCAATTAACATTATTCATTGCATCGTTACCGTCCGTCTAGGTAATTACCACCCCAATGTCAGTTATTCTGCCGTGAAGCAGTGGTGTGCAAACATTAATGTGTTTCGGTCTGAAGAGCACTGAGAGCTATTGTAATCACTGAGCATATGAGACTTAAAAACTTATGTCTCAGGGTGACAGGCGCAGTGTGGTGCTACAAAGGAATTTTCTAATTAGCACACCATCTGTTATGGGCAGACGTTGCACTTACCATCAGTTGAACGTTTTGCTCGTCTCGACACTTTATCAAACTTGACAAACAAAAATAAAAAAAAATAACAACAACACAATAAAATACAAAGACATAATTTGTCCTTTCGATTGTTGTCACTTAATGAAACTCGATCATTATTTGTTATAAAATTAAAAGTAAATCAAAACAACAGGCTTTTAACATCACCAAAGGCTTCCTCTCATTTCTGAGAGGGTTTTGTCAGCCGGGAAATCCGTCACGCATCTCCAAAAGAGTTTGGCGGATTTCAAACGTCGTCGAAATATTTTCGACTTGTCAGATACGCATGACATGTTTTCCGCCTTCAGTAAACCAATTAAGAAGTGCTGGTACCGAGGATCGAACCCTGGCATACTATGAGACCGTATATAAATTGTAAGCGAGCGCCGTGTGGTAGCGGCTAAAGAGAATCTACCACCCATCTGTTATTATGCAGTGGTTATAATTGTAAATAAAACCATTTCTCTCTCATAAATCGGAACAAGATTTACAAAGAGTTAAATAGTTGGAATTAACAAATCTTATCTAAAAAAATTAAAAGAACTGATAGTCGATAGATGAAATATGTCTAATTTCGATTCAAAAAAATATAATAGTCGTATCCATTAATAGCAGATCGATGATTCACCGACCTTCACCCGTTGCCAGACCGTGACGGTGTAAAACAGAAGCGAAAAGCGATTTTGTATATTTTTTTTTATTTGATAAGTGTCGAAACGAGCAAAACGTTCACCTGATGGTAAGTGCAACGTCTGCCCATAGCAAATGCTGTGTCACCCAGAACATTTCTGTGTGACGCCACATTGCGCCCGTCACCCTGAGACACGAGTTCTTCAGTCTCATATGCCCAGTGATTACGCTAGCTCCCAGTGCCCTTCAAACCGAAACACAGTAATGTTTGCACACTATTGCTTCACGGCAGAATAACTGGCCCTGGGGTGGTACCTACCTAGACGGATTCCTGCATAGCAATCCTACCTCCAGTATAGGAATATAAATAATCTTAGGAAATTATGTTTTCATTAATTAATGTCTAAAGTAAAAAGTATATTTTCAAAATCGAAACTACTAACTGATAGGAATTTCTCAGGACTCAATTAATCATGACTAACGAACTGATAGGAATTTCAGTAAAATACTTTAGGCAAATAATAATAGCCTTTCTAGCTTTAAGCTTTAGCACCATCTTATATCTCCTGCTCGCTTTTTTTAGTAAAGGAACACGGAACACGGGCACACATAGCATGTGGTCCGACGATCATGTGGATTAGTGGTGTATGTGTAGCTGACTTTTACGCCCGCAGGTTCGGGGATCGAATACCAACCTGAACCAAATTTGCGAAAATACATAAATTATAGGTTTTCGGGTATGGTTGTGATGTGTTTATGTTTACACTGCATTCTAGCTTACCTCCGTACATTGAACCTTTTTTTAGAAGTGGCGACTCGAGTAAAACGTTCAAGTGTACTTTGTTATCAACTGCGCAGGTGATATTTTAGTGCTACAGCTGTGCGCGCAAGCACGGGCGCAGTCACTTGTTTCAAAGCTGATGCGTTAAGATAGGGTTAGGCTAGTATGCAGTGTCAGAAACACGGGGATAATAACAACACAACCAAACCTGAAAACCAATCAAACAAACAAATTTTTGCACTAATGTTGCCTCCGGCTGGGATTCGAACCCAGGACCCGCGACATAGAAGTCAAGTACTGTAATCACTAGGCCACACGGTCGTCAATACGCATTATAACAATATTATAATGAACAGTACGCGAATGGATCCGATGCCCGGTGGCGGGACCACGACCATTCTCGTTGCATAGGCTTATTTTAATCGAGAATGAAAGAATGAGTATAAAACTTCAGACATAGTTCCTGTACTTTCAGAAAGAGATCGTTGTGACAACATAAAGGAATTAAAGGTAGGCCAGTTATTCTGCCGTGAAGCAGTATTATGCAAACATTACTGTGTTTCGGTTTGAAGGGCACTGTGAGCTAGCGTAATCACTGGGCATATGAGACTTAAGAACTGATGTCTCAGGGTGACGGGCGCATTGTGGTGACACACTGTTCTGGGTGACACAGCAAATGTTATGGGCAGACGTTGCACTTACCATCAGGTGAACGTTTTGCTCGTTCCGTAACTTTTATTATATAAAAAAAAATAAAAAAATTGAAAAAGGTTAGAGAAAAAGTTCATCCGCATGCAAAATATAAAATGGTATGTTTATTACCTAGTTTTTGAAGAGCCCTCCTATAATAGCGTGCACAAGCAAACTAATACCGCCAACGGCAATCGTCACCAGATACCCTTAACCACTACTACACTACCACTAGGCAATATACACTACCGAAGTCAAAACCACTACACGTGGTTTATCTTAGAGGGAGACATTATTAAGTGCAATTTATTGACTCTACGTTGTTGTGTGAAGGCGGGCAGTGCCCTTCAAAAACTAAGATTTTATCGATACGGATCTTAGCAATTTATCTTTCTTACCTTATTGTATAACACTATAATTATAACACTCGCCCCAAGTACTTTAAACTTCTTTCCCTTTCGTCCCGTAGGCAGCTGACAGACCACCTTACACTATACAAGATTGTTTATAACGTTATTGACTGCCCATATTTACTATCCCGACTGCAATATTCAGCACCTAGCAAATCAATCCGAACGTCGCGTTTTGTCCCCTTCTGCACCAAAATATCTCGCACTAATATTGGATTGCATGCACCTCTTAATAGATTGGTTAAGAAATATAACGAGATATATAAAAGAATGGATGTGGATATATTTTGCACGAAAATTTCGGACTTCAAAACTGAAATCCAAACTTTATTGTACAAGGACTTGTTGGCGCAGTCATAGTTGATTTTCTTTTGTTGTTTGTTTCATAACTTTTTTATTTTTAGTTTTTTTATTTTTGCTAATTAATACATTAATATTATAGTAATTATATGAATTCTTTTTAGAATAGTTTTATTATATTAAACTATTGCAGTAACTTTTTTTGCATGTTAGTTTAAAATAGTAATTAAGCATAAAAATTGTATTAATTATAGTTTTAATTCATCTGTAAGCGGTAACAGACTGTATCACCTGACTTTCCGTGGTTGCCTTTAAGAAAGGTGGCACATGCCTTTTTTTATTAGTATCAAGTGTTTATGTGTTTTTGTTATGTTTTAACCTTGTTGGTAATCCTTAAATAAATAAATAAATAAATAAATATATATATATATATATATATATATATATATATATATATGTATATATATATATTCATTTTAATGTATTTACAATATATATAATTTAAAATATTGTATGCTAACAATTCAAATCAATCAAGTAACTAACAACCAACAACTTTTTTAAAACGGAGTAAAAGTAAAAAGTTAGTGTATAATCATGAATTGTCATCCAGATTCAAGCTATGTTTAAAGTTGCAAATCTCTAGCTCCTCGGAAGTCAGTTTAAAGTTAATTAATTACTTCGACTCGAACAGACATACACGAAAGCGAGTTAATGAAAACGTGGTAATAAAAATAAACAGTTAGTCCCGCTAATGCTTTTACCTTAGCCAGATGACTGACCGACTGAAGTTTAATATTAAATTTTATTAAACATTAAGCGCGACAACTGTGTCAATAGCGATATTTTATGAGTTCAATATTGTACAATTCCTCGAAGTCACCGAACTAGACGAGCTTATTTCCAGCCAATGATATTATAAAATAAAAGAGGTTTCCAGCGACTCTTTTTACTGAGCGATAAAATACTAAACGTTTGATCTTCATTCGACCCATTTCAATGTTTCGGGCAAAGTGAAAGGGGCCGTGCCTAAATCTAGGTTTCGTTCGTGCTAAAAGACGTAAGAAAACTGGATTCAAAGAGTCTTTTATAATGGATTTATAATATGGCTGCTCGTTTGGCGCAGTGACTAAGCGATTGGCTTCTACGCCGTGGGCCCCAGGTTCGTTCCCACACGGGACAAATATTTTTGTGGCCTAGAAAGTATTGTTTCAGTTTTGGGGTTTGTGTGTGTAAAAGTGTTGGTCCGAAAAAAGCTCCAACAACACAGAAGAATTGTTAGTGTAGAACATTTTTATAACAGTAAAACATTTAAAAAAAGTTAAGTTTCAGCTCAAAATGTCCCACTGCTGAGCACAGGCCTCCTCTCATTTCTGAGAGGGTTTTGGAGCTAGGAACAATCCGCCACGCTACTCCAATGCGGGTTGGCGGACTGCAATGTCTTCGAAATATTTTTTATTTCTCAGACATGCAGGTTTCCTCACGATGTTTTCCTTCACCACCTAGCACGTGGTAAATCGGCACTTGAAATTGCAACTAATAACTTTAGCGGTGCCGGCACCGGTAATCGAACGCAGGTCATTCGCGTACTATGAAATTTAAAGCGAGCGCCTAGCCGCTGAGCTACCACGATATTATGCGATTAAATATTATAATGTATAAAGTTAAAACCTTAACTATAATTTATCTATTTTGTTACTCATTTTTCAATAAATACAAATCGAATATCAAAAATAGTCTTTACTTTTGATACCGATTTCATAACCTCAATGGTTACTGGAAATCACAGTAAGCGTGGAGACCTTGATACGTAAGGCGATGTTGTGCAGTTCTGTGCCCAGATCTTCAGTGCGTCGAGACATGATGGTATGGGTCTCCATACCATCATGTCTTGTGATGCATGTGCAAGTGTCAGTCTGAGGAAAGGAGCCCGCCATTGATGATTCTCAGTGTCTGAGAAACTAGGAAGTATGCGCTGTGCCGAGAATGGTCTGGTGCTTTGACTGCGATGGTCGCTGATGGCGTTGTGGCTAAGGTTACAGGTGGCTAAAGGTTATCACATCTAACTCACCATTTTGACACATGTAGTGACGAAGGAAAAGTGGAGTTTCATCTTGTACATTATTAAATTGTGGATAAAGTGACAAGACGAGTAAAACGAACACCCGATGGTAAGTGCAACGTCTGCCGATAACAAATGCTGTGTCAGCTAGAACATTTCTGTGTGACACTATACGACGCCCGTCCCCCTCAGACATCAGTTCTTAAATCTCATATGCCCAGTAATTACACTAGACCTTCAGACCAAAACAAAGTAATGTTCGCACACTACTCCTTGATGGTCCTGCGTGGTACCTACCTAGACGGATATAGCATAGGAGTTCTACCACCAGAAAATATAATCAACGCTAAAAGATACTCAGTGATTTGCCAAAAAAAATTTGTATGAACATTATCCTTTAAAAAATAAACGACGGAAATGCCAGAATGTTATTTTCCTTAAACAGTTCTCTTAGTGACTCGCAAACACCCCAATTATTACAGATTACCTTAATAGTTTATTTAAAATATATATATCTTTTCACATCCGGCTGCAGTTCCCCACAGTAACACGCCATAAAACATTATGCAATGGAGTAATGCATTATAGACTAAATTAGCTGTAGGTTCATTAGTCAGCAAGTTTCTCCTCACTGCAGCTTAGAAAGAAAGTGTCGAATATTCATAAAAAGATTAATTTAGATGTTTCAAAACACTTTTATAAATGCGAGTTTTTATGCGCTCGCCGTAAATTCCTTTGTTCGGGAGCAACTTAAGTTGGAACTCCGGTGACAACAACACCAAAATAATTGTGTATTTCATTTGTCAGTTCTGATTTACTACGTGCTTGACAGTAAAGGAAAACCTACATGTCATTGAAAAAATGTTCCTGGGACAAGTATTGCAATCGATAATGGAACAGCGTTACCCACGCCAACACTTTAACCACCAATATTAGACTTTTAAAAAAATATAACCTTGATATCAAAAAAAATCACCCTCGTACTAAACTGTTGTCAGAAAGTAATGCAAAAGAGGTTTTAATTTCAAAAGGACTTAGAGATATGCAAATACATATTTAAGGCGAAAAACATTTTCAACTCAACGACAACAATGAAACAGCAAGGAGTAATGAAGATCTCGGGATTACATGAATAAATGCCCTCGCTTTACCCCGGCCTCTTCATTTGAATTGTAAATTGCCTAAAAACCACTTAAACTTGGCAGCTTAACAATATTGGACACTTACGTCGCTCATCACGGGAGCTAAGACTCTATAAAATGCGAGATTACGAAAAACTTGGCACTTTGTTACGTCCGAAGAAATTCCTGGATTATAAAATGCTGTAACAAATGTGAGTTGAAAGGAAAACCAACAACAACCAGTTTACCCAAAGCTAATGTAAAAATAAAGATGTTAACATTAGATGTTTATCGTCATTTTACAATAGAATATTCTTGTGAATGTTCGCGACTATTTCTCGTAATATCTAAATATAACCAAGTACATATCCAAAGTATTTCACAAACTAAATTTTAATTTTGTATGAAAAAGTTCGTTCTTTGACCCTCGATCCAATTATATTCATAATGTGGCAACAGTACGAATACAATTACTATAAGTTGTTGTTGGGAATACTACGATCGAAGTTGTCGAAGAATATGGACCTAGGACAAATTGAACAACTAGTCGGGTCCAATTTCGACCTAGAGGTCAATATACGAATCCAACTCGGCTGGGCAATGTTCGGGAAACTACGTCACGTATTTTCACGACTTGTTCAAACGGTGCGTGTTGCCAGTGATGACCTACAAAACGAAAAGTGATCTTTCACTGCACGCAGCTTGAGAAAAGCTCGGAGTTGCTCAGCGAGCTATGGAAAATGCTTTTCTCGGATTTTCTCTCCGAGATAGAATCCGTAACGATGATATCCGCAGCAGAACTAGAGTAACCGATATAGCCCTAACGATTAGCATACTGAAGTGCCATTGGGCCGGCCATATACAGCCCCAGTGTAGGGCGACTCCTCACTAAATAGACTGGCGACCTGCATGGCTTTGCCTGCGCATTATGGTTATGGTTATGTTCAACAGTGGACTAAGATAGGCTGAAATGATGATGATGATGATGAAATAACGTAAGTCATTAATATAAATGAAAAATGGGTATGGACCGACAATCGAACCCTGCGGGAAAACTACCACTACACATAGACACTGCCAACCCGGAAACACTCGTACCATTTATAACCACTATTGCGTTCTATTACTCAGATAAGATGTTAAAAGTTTCAGTATCAGTATTTCATACATCATAATGATGTAGTTTCTGATGAGTGTTTCATGATGAACACAACCAAAAGCCTTAGAAAGACCACAAAAGACACTGGGTGTTCTAAGACTTAGCTAAGTGTTACAGAAATGGGTCTAAAATTAGCGGGTTGCAATCTACTACTAGATTTAAATATAGGAATCAATTTACTATATTTCATTAAGTGAACACGTCAGATTTTAAGCTATAATTGAATATATTCAAATGAGGCAATTATATCTAATATAGACGCAGTTACTTTAACGGAGATCCCCCATAGATCAGCGGTTTTATAAGCATCAATAATCTTCAAATATTTTACAATCTCTTTGTCACCAACGATCGTAGTAAGTTTTAAAATATAAAGTTAAGTACAAGCATAAACATTTTCTTTAACCAATGCCTCGGCTACAGCATGGGAAGAATTTAGAGACTGGTTAAAATAGGATTATTAGTAAAATAACTCTTAAAAGCTGGCGCAACCTCTTGATAAGTAATAGTAAATTTATTGTTTATGTTTAATAGGTAGTCAAAGTCGTAAAACCTGGTCTTACCTGTTTCAACTATTAATTATACTTCAAGTAATATAAATTTTTTCAGCCACTTTCTTAATTTTATTGCATAAATATAATGACTTGGCCACAGAACATACTCTTTTAAATATTTTTAACATATTCTCTGATAGTCTTACTGTAGTTATATGTTCTTTCATTTTAAAGTTCATACAACCTTTGTCTACTTTTGTGAACTCCTACTGTCGCCTATTCATTAAATGTCTTCTGATTGTTAACTGTAAATTCATTATTTAAAAGGTTAAAACTAAAAAGTAAGTGTTGTCATTATAGGGATGTAGAGAAAGATTTTTTAACAACATTACTACTAAATTTCTCTAAGCGGTAAGTATTTATTTATTGATTTGGGCACTAACAAGATATGAGTTTTACAAGTCGAAACAAAACACTTAAACTAAGAAACGAGCATATCAGACAAGCGATGTCTTCAGTTTTTATTTTTTTATTTTATGGTGTTATGAAACGTGCGAAACTGTCGCCTTATGGTAAGTGCAACATCTGCCCATAGCAAATGCTGTGTCACCCAGAACATTTCTTTGTGATACTACACTGCGCCCAACACCTTGAGACATCAGTTCTTAAGTCTTAAGTATAATTATATACTAGCTCACAATGCCCTTCAAACCGGAACTCGGTAATGTTTGCACACTACTGCTTCGCGGTAGAATAACTAGCCCTGGATTGGTACCTACCACCAGTTGACTTGACCACGGGTAAGTAAAAAAGACAAAAAAAAACTAGGAAGTAGACAACTAAACTTCTGAATAAATGAATTGAACACATTTAAATACGAAAATTACAAATTTATGACTTTGTAAACAAACTAGAATAAAACAGAATTGGCAAAGTGAACAAGTGAACCTTCTAAAATAAATGGGGCTTAATTAAAAATATTTTGCTTTACATTTTTTGTCTTCTGATTTCCCTTTTTAAATTTTCGTGGACTTATTTATAATCAAAATATGTCCATATCCTTTTTTTGGTTTATTAAATTAAACTGAACCTGTAGTCGATTTACGCAAGAATAATGACCTAAATTACTTCTAAAATTACACAACTTTTCTATCACTCTTTTTCGACTGTATTCGGAAGCTATGTCGCCGTGGTTGAAAATCGGCCAGTAGTACATGAATATATTCCAAAGCAATTCTCAGACAACCCTGCCAGGTGTCGCATTACAGAGTGCCGTTCCGTTACAAAAATATTTCACGGCGTGTCGTGTTCACAACCGCCGGCTATTTTCGTAACTTCGGCCACCACAGCGATGTTTTCAATTTGTCCCAAGTATTCTTAACATTTACTGAAGCGAATATTACGATTTAAGTGAAATTTATTGAATAGATACGGTTGTTGGATGTCCTAGTTTCAATGAACATTTATTCAAACGTTTTCGAACGCGTTTTCATTGATTTTTTTTTTTTGGTATAAACCGACAATTGAATTACCAATATTTACATACGTCCTATACTACAAAAAAAATTTCTTGTTTAACGAATAATAATAATAAAAACCAGTTAAAGGTAGCATCCAAATGTAATTAACCAACATAATAAATTTACTCATTCAATTGAAATATTGAAACACTATTACTTTTGTAGAAATATAAATAGAGCCGTGTGGTGGCGGCTCGTTAAAAGAATACTACCACTCCATCTCATCCAATGGATCTCGTAAAAGGCGAGTAAGGGATTTAAACTGCACCGTGCACCCAACAGCGCATGGTGGCGATGGGCTCACCACTTATCACACCGAGTGCAGAGTTGTTTTGGTGAAATGTGGATTGTGGCAATCATCTGTCTTTGCAGTGAGTGCCAAGTCTCTGACTACCCCTTATGGGATAAAGTCGTGATATTATGTATGTATGTAAATATAAAAACAGATTTCTGTGTAATTCTCACGCACTAAAGCTGTAAATAATGTTCCATATTTCGAGAAATCCTGTGGTCGTAATAAATGCCATAAAATTAATTACACGTGACAAAATCGTAGTAATAACGATCACTTGAAGTGACGTGTAAAGTAAAAAAGTACATACATATACTTACAACTTTTTCCCTTTTTGATCAGAGGTAGGCAGAGCCTACCCGACCCCACTTCCCCCGTGGAAACGAGACGTGACGGGTGGCGAACCATGTCGCCGCCATATTGGCACGGTTCAAAAACATTCTTACCCTCCTTTGCGTACAGCTACGAGCAGTATAGTGACAGTATTGCATATTCTGGTATTATTCTGCACGAATGAAAGCTGACCGTACCTTACACCGTAGGTACCGTCAATGTCTTAGTCGAATCTTAAGACACCTCGGTAGGAAAGAGTTAGGTGCTATGCTACTCTGCTCCTATCAGTAATAGAGTAACAGCATATAAATGCCCCACTGCTCTAACCTTGGACATATCGGTTGAAATGTCGAAATGCCATTAGCGATCCTAAAATAAGACAATTGACCCATTCAAAGCCAACATGCGCATTGTTGCATTAGATGAGATCTGTGTGTTTGCTGATTCCCAGTGCCGTTAGTATATACAGTATATGTGCATGCTTTTGTTGTTTGTTTGTTGATTTAAGAACAATACTTCGTATTACAAACGTATGGAGAGGATGTGGCTTTGTAATAAAATAAATTAAGGAATTACCTTAAATGGTTTCTATTGACAATAAGCCGAAGAATGTCTTCGAGAAGAATGTTAGAAACGCCGAAAAATAAGGTTTCCTACAATTTTTAGTACTTTTACTTACTTTACTTGATTTACTGCTATCTTGCTACAGTTTTTAAGCGATGTCTAAAATGTCGTTCATTCACGCGTTTTAATTCCAATATTATGGTTCTTCTCATTTAAAGTAGAAGTTGGGAACTGCAGTTTATTTATTTAGATGTTCCAGGAAGATGCTGCTGCCCAACCTACGGTTTCAATTTTCCCTCTGTCGACTTTTACGACACCCACGGGATCAGATGGGGTGGTAGATTATTTTAAGCTTCTTTCTTTTTTTTAATAATAAACTTTTTTTTTCTTTCTTTTGTTAATAATAAAATCATGTTACAATCGTGTGAGCTACAAAAACACCGCATAACAAAAGCAACCACGTCAGATAAAGCGTCCGTGTGTAAATTTACCGGCGTTATTATACTTTGCAGCGGGTCGCGTGGAACATTGCCAAGAGGTGGTTTGGCAGACAACGATACAAATCTATCAGCGGTACCGTTCTACATGGCGGAATTCGTATGCAAATTGTTCTTATTTGCTATAAGATATTGCCATTACTAGTGATGGCAAAACATCAAAAATCGGTATTGGCATCTCTGTTGTTGATGTGGCAACACTAAACGTAGAGATGAAGTATTTATCTGCTACTTTTTTATATAAAAACACACCGGAATAGTTGTTAATGTCACTGTATTATATATATATATAATTATTTTCTAAATAATAAAAGTGACGGAATGAGCAAAACGTTCACCTGATGGTAAGTGCAACTTCTGTCCATAACAAATGCTGTGTCACCCAGAACAGCGCTAGCTCTCAGTGCCCTTCAAACCGAAACACAGCAATGTTTGCACACTACTGCTTCACGGCAGAATAACTGGCTCATGGGGTGGCATAAAGCATTAAAACTATATACACTGTATGTTTATGTGTATGACTTTGTTTGGTTCTAGGTCTTTTTTTTTGAGAAAGTGACAAAACATTCACGTAATGGTAACTACAACGTCTGAACATAACAAATGCAGAGTCACCTACAACATTTCTGTGTGGCACCACATTGCGCCTATCCTCTTAAAACATTAGTTCTTAAGTCTCATATGGCCAGTAATTACACTAGGTCTTAGTGCCCTTCAGACCGAAACACAGTAATGTTTCCACACTTCTACTTTACTGCAGAATAACTTTCCTAGGTAGGTACCACCAACCTACCTAAATGGATTCCTACATAGGAATTATTACATTAGAATATTTTTTTGTGATTAAATATTTGATTACTTTTTATTTCTTACTAAAAAAATATTAAGTTATATAAAATAATAGTACGTAATAAAAAGTAATACAAATTTCATTTAATAACCAAATAATAAAATTATAGCAATAAATGTTTCCTTTCTTTCTTTCTATCTTCTTTTACCTTTTGAGCAACCAATTTAATGCCATATTTATTTCTAAAACTTTCTCCTCGAACAGTCGCAAGACTTTTAATGAATGGGTGACAGTAGGAATTCAGAGAAGTAGGCAAAGGTTGTATGAACTTAACCATGAAAGGTCATATAACCATATTAAGACATTTAAAGCATATGTTAAAAATTATTCAAAATTATCCAAAAAAGTATGCTCGATAGCCAAGTCATTACACTGAAGCAATAAAAAAATGCATCTGATAAAATAAAATGACTGGGGAGTATTATTGACAGTGAAACTAGGAAAGTCAAAAACCGCAACCATGTCGTCGTCGTCGTTTCAGCCTATCACAAGTCCACTGCTGAACATAGACCTCCCCCATAGATAGTCACAAAAGTTTGTAGCTCTCATATTGGAGGGATTTTGCCATAGTTCCCACGCTTGGCAGGCGGGTTGGCAACCGCAGTTTATTTATTCAGATGTTCCAGGAAGATGCTACTGCCCATCTCCTGGTTTCATTTTCCCTTTGTCGACTTTTACGACACCGACGGGATGGGATGGGGTGGTAGATTCTCTTAGACCGCAACCATGACTAAAAATTAAATATTAACAACAAGCTCTGACATCTGATAAAGATGTTGCTACAGCTTTTGATAGGTTTTTTACTGATATTCAGATTTTGGACAACCAAATCATTAAACTCGTTTCGATTGTAAGAGAACCGCAGATCTGATGAGCTATGTCCGCTACAGTCACTAAGTCTATTAACGCCACGTCTATTAGCAAAATATATGAAAAAAAGATACTCATCGGTATAACCAATTGGATTTTACAAGAGATCGTTCTACAACCGATGCAGGTGTTGAAATAATTAAGAATATATTCGATGAGAATTCACAGGATGCCTTGAGTGTTGTCTATGATCTTTCCCAGGCCTGCGATTGCATTTATCATGAAACACTCGTCAGGAAAGTACATCATTACAGAAACATCAACACGGTAAGTACGAGTTCTTACTTAGTCAACAGTATATAGATACACATAGGGGTGTCCCGCACCACGCGATTCTCCGCCCACATTATATTAATGACTTACCTTTAGTCTAGTCAACAAGTTCAAAAACGTGTTAAATAGACATAAAGCTCCTAAAAATATGTACGATAGCTCATTGGATGCGGAATGATGTCAACAAAAATGTTTTTTCACCGAGGTTTTTTTAGTTCAAGTGTTTAGATTACACCATAATTTTTTCAAATTTTTAAATTGTTATTTAATACTATAAAAAAATTATTTTAGGTGATATACCGGCTTTTTAGACGGCGCGCCTATGCCGTAACGACCTCGCGGAGCCCTATTTTCAGCGTTAAAAAAAAATTATAAATAATAGAGATAGAATTCCGGGAGTTGGGACTTTTTTATTGGAAATTTCCTCCTCTTTCAGGATCTTTTTTCAAAATTCCTTAAATATCATTATTTTAGAAATTATTAAGAAAAAACCAAATTCCTTTTTTTTTCAATCTTATTTTTTTTATAACAATCGCAATTTTTTATGTGCTAATAAGCCCTTAAAAAACATTTTTGTAGACATCATTCCGCATCCAATGAGCTATCGTACATATTTTTAGGAGCTTTATGTCTATTTAACACGTTTTTGAACTTGTTGACTAGACTACTTACCTAGTAGGGAACAACCATGATATAGTATGATTTGCTGATGATACATCTTTGATTTTGAAAATAAAACGTACACTTTTATTACATTACTTCGGTTTAGCATTAACGATTTGCTTATAAACAACAATAAACAAAATGTATTTAATTCGTAACACCAAATGTTAAACTATTGATTGTAAATGTGGTTGTAAATAGGGAAGAGATGAGCCTTGTGGATACCACAGTTTTTCTCGGAAACTTGAATATATCTAAACTAACAAGTAGACTAAGCTCTGCAGATTAAGGTGTAAAAAGTGTCTCTTATAGATAAATTTAAAGAAATTAATAGCTTAACCATGGCCTCTTAACATGTATATGAAAATAATGATTTCTTATATTTACGCGAACACTACACATTAAAATTAAACTTTATCGCGATTTTACTATTATAAATACACGACGTTTCGAGTACTTTACAGCACCCATGGTCACGGGTGGACTGAGGTGACAGATGTCCTGATGTCATAGTTAACCCGGAGTCCGATCTGCGCAGAAAGAGCAAACTGTATTTTGAAGTCTTGCAGTGGTATGCTTGGTTTTTGATTTAATTTTATTAATTATTGGATCCCAAGCTGGTGGTAATACCCAACCATCTTCTGTATTAAAGTAAGGATGTTTTTAATTTAACTACCCTCGCGAATCACCCTTGGTAGGAATCGGTGTTCTTTTGCGAGGATTTGTGGTCTATCAAATCTGATGTAATGGTTATAAATAGTAAAATTAGATAAAATTAGTTAATAAGTTTCATTTAAATGTGTATATGAAGATATTTTGTATTTACACAAGATGCATGAAACAGTTACTCTAAAAAAAAAGTGATGTTCATAACGTAAATACCAGAAATAAGCACAAATTGTTTCTGGTAATACCAGTTACACAACTTCACAGAGTCAGTAACTCTTTTATGTGAGCAATGTATACGTTTTTACAATCAAATCCCAGAAATTGCACAAGGCTTTCAATGAAAAAGTAATATTTTTGTAATCAACAAAGACTTTATAAAGGGTTTATTATAATATTTAAGGATACATGGGTGATAATAACCCCTGGAAAAGCTATTTTTACATCGTTATAATACTACTGTAATTGTACATTATTTTATTATATTTATATTTATCTTATTATATTATATCTTACTATATTATTATTATTAAAAGGAAAAATATTGCCTGTTGGGTTTCTTGCTGGTTCTTCCCAGGACACAGACATGTTTTTGCGAACCAGTGTAGTTTAAAAAAAATTACATTCACTAAGTGTTATGTAAATAATCTATATTGAAAAAACTTATTCTATTCTGTTTACTACTACTATTGACTTACAAAAATTTACATTCTAACGCGTTTATAGGCTATACGCACAATTTTGACTGGGATTATAACCCAGGACTAAACTCAGTAAGCAGGTACGGTCATCATGTTATTGTTATAGTTACCAATACAAATATCACTAGGAGCTCATTAAAGTTATTTGCGACCCTAATAGAAATTATATGTACGGAAACTCTAATGAAAACTCTCCAAGCGAAACCCATCACATTACGCGAACCAACTCTCGACGCTCGTAAAGTGATCCCCAAGAAATATAATTTGAAAATGGAACCGTATTCCAAAAAAATAAATTAACACAAATTTATGGTCTCCGCATCGAATATATCCGACGTCACAGATTCAAAATTAAAGTCATTAATCCGATGGCATTTCAATATCGCTTGGACCCGGTCCGGATCTATAAATTAAAGCGTGAGCAATTACGATCTGCCCGACGCGGCACGGGAAAAACCTTATTTATTATCTCACATACGTTGCCAACAATTTTTCAACACAGACCATGAGCCTGAACAGTAATAATTGCATATAAAAAATATTTTTAATATGCAAAAATTATAAAAACAGACTCCAACAGAAGAGGAGACTGGTGGTAGGATTCCTAAGCAAGAATCAGGTCTAGGTAGGTACACAGAAATGCTCTGAGTGACACAGCATTTGTTATGGGCAGACGTTGCACTTACCATCAGGTGTAGTATGTTACGCTCGTCTCATCCAGATATCCTATACAAAAATGTTGTACAATACAAACTTATTTACGTGTTTTACATTCAATTTTTCGTTGAGAAATTGAATTGAAATATTAATTATTATGTATAACTAGTCTGGCCATAAATACTGTTACATAAAACCTCTTCTTTTTTTTCAAATTTTTAATTATTTTGAATTTGGAACACGTATGTTATTTAAAAACCTGGCTTTAAACCAACGTTCCGGACTTTATGAGCTGAAGACTGGCCCTCATCTAGCCCAGACCTCAACTCTTTAGACTTCAAATTATGGTCAGTTCTAGAGGTCATAGCCTGCTCTAAACGACACGGCGACATTGAGTCTCTTAAAAAATTTCCCTTGGAAACAGTGCGTAAATCCATAGAGTCGTGGCCAAACAGATTAAAGGCCTGTATAAAAGCCAAAGGTGGCCATTTCGAATAGATTTTTTTTTTGCTGAGACTATGTAGGTATAAATTTTAATAGTATTACATCACTTCATTAAAAAAATGCATTTTCATTTGTAACAGAATTTATACAACGTTCCTGATAAAATCCACAAGTTGTTGAACATTGATTATATTATATATATATTAACATTTTATTAACTGCAAGCGCTTACGTATTAAGATCAACGTTAACTCTTTTGGCCGATATTGACGTCTGTTTACGTTATTTCACATTTATTTATAATCCGATGTTTGTATAAAGCGATTTTACATTAAGCAAAACCATCCTGACACATATTTTATTATACGATCCAAAGTTGAAACAATGTTTAATGAGCGATCAGATATCTTATCTTATATTATTATATAAATAAAAATCAAGTGCCGGATGCATGAAAGATCATCACTTGAGAACGGCTCGACCGATTTGGTTAATTTTTTTTTTTGTAAAAGAAAAATTCTAATGAAGGAAGGTAAGTTACTTTGCTAAGATCCGCATGTAAAATATAAAAATGGTGTATATTACCTAGTTTTTTGGAAGAGCACCGCCCGCCCTCCCTCAGTAGCGTGCACAAGCAAACTAACATCGCCACCAGGAACCGCCACCAGGTACCCTCCACCAACCACTACAATACCACCACTAGATAATATACACCACTGTAAGTCGAGAACACGACACATGTTTCGCCCCAAAACGAGGCATTATCAAGCGTCATAGACTCTACGACAATTTTTCGTTTATATTTTGCATGCGGATCTTAGCAAAGTAACTTACCTTCCTTCATTATAATGGATTTCTGCAAAGTAACGCCTGATTCTATTAACTAAAAGAAAAATTCTGTAAAATTGTGGACAAGTACGACTTGCTCCGTATGTTCGTGCCAAAGCTAAAAGGGTGTCAGCACAATGTAACCACTGTAGTAAAACATACTGTATTGATTGTTTCCGTGAAGCTGCAATTCACTCATAGATATGAATTTCCTTCGTACTAAGTCATTTTATTTTGTCATGTCACAAAACATAATGCAATAAATTTGTCATGTTTTTGATTTTGCTTATTTATTAGAGGCCTCTTCACGAGTTCAGCAACCATACACTAACTAATTTGATAAGCCCGTGGCACCAGTGCCCTTAGAGTTGCACTTGGCTCGTATGCCCCATAGGGTACACGGACTTGGCGGATTCACTCCGAGCGTACCGCATAGGGTACACTGGATTGTTAACGTGTTAAATTTGGATGGTTTTTAGTTTTAAAATCGCGAAAAATCTGCTGTCACATGTTTTCATAACAACTTTGTTTTTGCTAAGCGCGCTTCTCATTCTCTTCATTAATAAATAGCACCCGTGCGAAGCCGAAATGCTATGTCACCCAGAACATTTCTGTGTGACACTACACTGCGCCCATCACCCTGAGACATCAGTTCTCAAGTCTCATATGCCCAGCGATTACGCTAGCTCACAGTGCCCTTCAAACCGAAACACAGTAATGTTTGCAAACTACTGCTTCATGGCAGAATAACTGGCCCTTGGGTGGTACCTACCTAGACGGATTTCTGCATAGGAATTATATATACACGTGTTGTAGCGGCTTAAGAGAATCTACCAGCCCATCTCATCCCGTGGTTGCCACGGTTGGCAACCGCAGTTTAATTATTCAGATGTTCCAGAAAGATGCCGCTGCCCATCTCCTGGTTTTTATTTTCCGTCTGACGACTTTTACGACACCCACGGGATGAGATGGGATGATAGATTCTCTTCTCTTTTTCTTTTAGCCTCGTATGGCGACCCTAGGAAATACTTGTAAAGCGTTTAGCTCTCGAATTAATTTTAAGTTTTAATATTGTAAAACAATTACATCCATCTCAATTTCACAGTTTCATTAATCTATTTATAACCAGTGTTTATTATGCATTAAAATAACAAATATATAAATATTGGGTAAGTGTGTCTGTTTCAAACCAAAATAACGACAGGTAACCGTCAGGTAACGAACATGGTTAAAATCAAATGGCATTTCTGTTCAGTTTAATAATACATTTTTTAATATTGTTATTGTTTGTTGGGCTCATTTTGAATTGTTTTATTGAAAATTTGATTTGAGATCGACAAGCATAACCTAGTTATTAGACACATAATCAGATCTTTGCTCAATAAAGAGAGGACAATGAAAAAGAAATAATAGAAATTATTAATACACAACTAAAATGTGATGATGATGGCACATTTACACAGTGAGTATATGAATTAATTGAAAGAAAGAAGATTTTGTTCAGTGCATCAGGGAATATGAGGTGGCCCTTATCCTTGTTGCTGCATTGCAACAACAGCTACATAGCACATAAACAAACTGCAAAGTTAACTGATACCATAAACAGCTTAAAATCCTCCCAGACCCAGAGCCTGTTCAATGAGCTGGTTGAATGTACAACCATGCAGGTTCCTTCTACAACTATAGATTTAACTTGTGATGAATCCGTAACCACAAGACCAGCAGTAGAAAAAAACTTAAATAAAAATTAACAACAATTAACAACATTAGGAAAACTCAAAATCTAATTAAAAATAGAAATAACACTAAACATTATATTACATTATATAGAGAAAGAAACGAATTATTAATTGAAGGTAAAACAATATTCAATTCAGGTGGTTATATTGAAAACATGTTTTAGGACTGACATAGAATCTCTTAAGCGTGAAATTCAGTCTTTGCATGACTCCCAAGAAACATTGACACACAAGATATTATGACTTATAAATATAGATCAGGACAAAATGAAATAAAGGAGCTGGCTATGGATGAGCTGGTAAACTTATTTAAATATGAAGATGAGCGCTTTGAGTCTTTAACTAAACATCATTGTGAGTGTCAGCGCTCAATATCAGTTCCTTCAGAGTCAATATATGTAACTACTAACAATATTGACACTTCTATTACAGCTAATTACTATGACAACTCAGTAACAGAAGAAATTGAAAGGAAAGTAAATTCAAACAGTAAAAATAACAAAATCGAATAAAAAACGAAACGAGCAAAACGTTCACCTGATGGTAAGTGCAACGTCCGCCCACAACAAATGCTGTGTCACCCAGAATATTTCTGTGCGACACCACACTGCACCCGTCACCCTGAGACATCAGTTCTTAAGTCTCAGATGTCCAGTGACTACGCTAGCTCACAATGCCCTTCAAACCGAAACACAGTAATGCTTGCACACTACTGCTTCACGGCAGAATACCTGGCCCTGGGGTGGTACCTACCTAGACGGATTCCTGCATAGTTTTGCTTATTAAACTGTTATTTAAAGAGACAACAAGTTAACTATTATTGCATGCCCGGAGCGTCATTTAGTGATATCATTTTTATTAGTTACTTATTGTCCTTATACACAAGAAACTACTAATCAGTTTCCATCGACAAATGGCAGTATTATCTCCTATCTCCTAATCGTTAAAGAGTGCAGTGGCCTTTAATAGGCTTAGCGGCATAAAGTGATGACCCGCGGGTGCAAACACTTGAATAAGTTATGAAAACTTAGCAAACACACTGTACACACAGTGTATGCCTATAATTTTTAAGGACTTCTCTCGATTTCACTGAGATTCCAATCAAAAGATTATGTAAAGTAAAATAGTAAAGTTTCAGCCTATAAATGTCCCACTACTGAGCACAGGCCTCCTCTCATTTCTGAGAGGGTTTTGGAGCTAGGAAGAATCCCGCCACGCTGCTCCAATGCGGGTTGGCGGACTTCACATGTCTTCGAAATATTTTTTCTCAGACATGCAGGATTTCCTCACGATGTTTTCCTTCACCGCCGAGCACGTGGTAAGTCAGCACTTAAAATTGCAATTAACAATTTTAGTGGTGCCGGCACCGGGAATAGAACCCAGGTCACTCGCGTATTATGAAATTAAAAGCGAGCGCCTAGCCCCTGAGATACCACGGCTCACCTGACTTGACAAAAATTGACTCTGACTTGGTAAAAATAGCATCACCTCGGGAGTATACCCTTTCAAACGAAAAAAGAATTTTTAAAATTGGTCCACAATTGAATATCGGTGTACATACTGAAAAGAAATACATACAGACGAACATACAATCTCCTCTTTTTTGAAATCGGTTAAACAGTGATTATAAATGGCACGAGTTCCTCCGGGTCGGCAGAGTCTATGTTACTACATATATATGATATAATTATAACATAGTATTGTGCGCTAATGATAATGATCTTAGATTTTTTTAAATAAAACGTCAATCATATGATGAGGTGAATAATGCTATTTCAAAACTAGTACATTAGTTTAATACGAGTATCAATAATTTTCTTTTAAACGGCAATAAAGCTAAATTCTATAAATCTTAATTCACAACACCAAACGTTAATAGGCTTGACGCTAATGTGCAAGTAAATGGGGAAGAGTTGAGCCTTGTGGATACCACTGTCTTTCTTAGTATCTCTAGATGCGAAGCTTTAATGGAGCCCCCATATATCAAAACTAGCAAATACACTCAGTTCTGCGTCTTAAGATTTCTATGTAAGAAAAATAAGAAGTCATCTAATGTTGAGACAGCGAGATTAGTTTATTTTAGTTATTTCCACAGCATAACGTCGTATGGCATTTTGCTGTGGCAAATGCGACCGATATAGAAACAATTATTGTATTGAAAGAAAAGGGCCATATGAGCTTTTTATAATTTAGGTTCTGGAGTGTCTCTTAGAGATAAATTTGGAGAAATAAATATCTTAACATAAGCCTCTCAATATATATATGAAAATGTTATGTACGTACACAAGAATGTAAATAGCTTTAGTAAAAGTGATATACATAATGTAAATACCAGAGACAAACACAAGCTTGTAATGCCGATTACTCTGCTCAACAGAGTTAGTAACTCATTCATGGCAAAGTATACGTTTTTACGTTTCAAAAATTACATTTGACCAACGAAATATTTAATTCTTACGTCAGAGAATAAATATATTTCATTTCATTTTATTTCATTTCTTTTAATTTCATTTATTTTCATTTTTAAGCCGCCACCACACGGGTTTTTTTTCTTTTCTTTTATTTTTGAGACCGCAGTAGCTCGGGAGGCCGGGGTCGTTTGGTCGTTTGGTCGTTTTATGTTTGTAAAAAGTTCCATGCGTCTAAACCAACACCTTTATTGTCCGCATCGGTTACCTTTTCCTCTACCTACGCGCATGCACCTAGTACATCCTCTAGCGATAAAAACTGCTTTTCTTTCAATTTGTATTGGACGTTTTACTGCTAGAACAAAATTGCCGCTCAAAAACGTTCCCGATGTGGGTCGATTTTTTAGTGGCACAAAATAATTCTATTTAACTGACAAAATTAATATAGACAGGAATCTGAATTTGATTCATCCACAATTTTTCTAAAATTTTAAAACATTTACAACCGGCCAGTGTCTCATAGATAAAAACGTGTTTTCAGTCAAAATACATTCGTATTGTGTACATTCCCGCGTATCTGGTACTTAACACACACTATCTTAAACATTGCATCGGGAATCATAAACAATACGGGATTGTGAATAAGTGCTACTGCTTCAGTGTTTGCGCAACCTTTATCTAACTTTTAACACTAACCATAATAAATCACTCTCATTTTGGGGGGGATTTTGCCATAGTTGCCGCGCTTTACAGGCGGGTTGGCAACGGCAGTTTATTTATTCAGATGTTCCAAGAACATGCTGCTGTCCATCCCCTGGATTTAATATCTACATAATTAAAATATATATATATATAATCGATGACGTAAAAATCTGGATTAACTTCTTAAATCGCTACAACGGTAATAAACATATTTAAAGAAACACATCGGAATCTGTATCGCCGGCTAGTGGGGTATTTTTATCTACTGCTCATGCAGTCTGTATCCACCCGTCACCATGTCCCACATATTCGCGAGCGACAGACGAATTAACTTTTAATAACCCGCCATAAAGTCTGCTGAGCTGTAGATAAAAAATATATTTCTAAAATCCAGTCATGTGTTAAAATTAAGTTTCAATTTTTGATCGTACATTATTCTATTAAATAACTCGATATCAGAATCATGAGTCCGAACTCTGATGTCGGCATCTCTAAAATATTTAAAAGTAATAACAATTTTGGTGTCGATCAACCACGTGCTTAGTGTTGATGGAAAACATCGTTGAAAAACCTGACAGTCTTAGAAAATATAAAATATTTCGGCGATGAAGTTAGAAACTCACACTCAAGTAGAGTGTCGATCATTTACCGGCTCAAAAATTACAGGAGGCATGTGCGCAGTAGTAAGACTTTTATATTATATACATTACTTTTATATACAGTCACACCTCTTTTCCATCTAAGGGGTATGTAGAGACCACACCAATAGCTCACTTTTCGCCCCAGCGGGAAACGAGATCTGTGAGGTGGCGACGAGGTTCGCTGCCTTTTTTGTACGAGTCAAAAAATTGTTACTCTCCATTGCGTTCCACGACCAGTATAGTGACAGCATTGCATAGTATGGTATTATTCTGCATGAAAAAAGGCTGTTAAGACACTTCGCTATGAAGAAGGTTGGTGCTATTCTACTCTACCGGACCCCTATCGCCTAAAGACCATAATTTATAAGCCATATTTTACCCTTCTCTGCCGGGCACCTGTATTTCATAGCAATCTTTTAGCAAGGGACTAGGCATCACATTGGCATTAATAGATCTTAGAAGTGTAGTGTGATGGTGAGTGTAGACAAATCTTTCAAGACATGCTCGCTAGACTGGATGATGCATACTGGCAAAGCATATGTCTAAAAGTGGACTTGGGGAGGTTGAGGAAGAACCAATTTTTTCCATAGATCTCACGTATACGGTACGTCTATTTGGTGTTAAGCCACGCAACAAGCTTGGCAGAGAATGGAGTCATTTTGTGTTTATACGAAGTTCATAGCTATTAACTGAACTGTCGAAGGAAGATCATTCTCTTTTGTTATCCCTGTAATTGTATTATCATTATCATCCTACACTATTAAACGAACAACCCATGGTCATTTCTATATAAATTTGTAAATTGTTTACAGAAAACTGCTCGTATTAGAGCTCTACCCGGTACTAAAACCCTGGCAGATATGAGACCAGGCGTGTGCTCAGCAGTGGGACGTTTGTACTCTGTCACTGCAAAACATGGTGGTTACGGCTAATATGTTTAACTTGGGAGAGAGACCTATTTCTATCAATGGACTACACATATTACAAGCCACACCTTTTTACCAAACTTCTGCCAACTCTACCTGCCTCCATGAAATTACAATTCTACATACTGCGCAATATACAAACTCATATGTAACTGACATTTCAAGCCATGGAGTACTTGATCTAGTTGCCTTGTGAGGCAAATACAGCAGAGTACCGAGTAAGCGACTCCGACTTCCCGAGGTAATGCTGTATCCTCCTGCTCCTTCCGAGATACCACTATCTTTCATCATCATCATCATCATTTCAGCCTATCAATAGTCCACTGCTGAACATAGGCCTACCCCATAGATCGCAACAAGTTTGTAGCTCTCATTTTGAGGGGAATTTGTACTAGTTGCCACGCTTGGCAGGCGGGTTGGCAACCGCAGGTTATTGATACAGATGTTCCAGGTAGACGCTGCAGCCTATCTCCTGGTTTTTATTTTCCCTCTGTCGACTTTTACGATACCCACGGGATGAGATGGGGTGGTAGATTCTCTTAAGCCGCCACCACTTATTGGCGGTTTACCTATTACTATCTTTATTACTACTAATCTGCACCTTATAGTTCCTTTCCGAACTTCACCATTCCCTACCCCGAGTCCATAACCTACCGAATCCTTTATCCTTACTCTTCGCCAAGCTAGTGGTTGCCGTATCAATGGCTACGTGGCCAGTGGCGAGCCTAGTCGTTAGAGTGCCGATCTATTCTGGGACCGGGCGGCCCCAGATTAAGGCTAACCTTACCCAAGCATCCGGGCTCTGTTGGGATGGAAAACATCTTCCCCAGCTACACGTGGGTACGCAATACCAAACGTAGCGAAATGGCGGTAACGTGGCACGCCACCAGTCTCGTCTCATTTTCGAGAGGGGCGAAAAGTGGGCTGCGGATGTGGTCTCTGCTTAACCCAATGAAAAAGGGGCATGATTGTATGTATGTATGTGGATGTAACTGATACCTAAATTCATAACGATGTTGCCAGTTACGTAATAGAAGTGCCTCAGCAATGAGGTCATCACCACGCTCGGTCAGGGCTGCAGAATTGGCCGGAAGCCAGACTCAAAAGCATGTCTTTGTTTACGTGTATCTGTGCCCACTTCATTCACGTGTGTCGTGATTTAAATATGTATTTTACTAATAATAAATCATTTTGGCAATCGTAGTGTTTAACATAAAATTCATTTTGCACTGTACAACTTATGTGTTCTCCACAGAATATAATTTCGAAAAGATTGTCGAATAAAAAATTTACCGTATTGAATTTAGACAGAAAAAAAACCAAAACATTATTACATACCGGTTCCTAAATTTGTAACACGGCTGGTAAAATATATGAAACACAAAAATGGTGCTGTACGATGTCCTCCTGGACAATGGTGACAAGTTCCGAATACTTTCGGAAGTTATCATCTGCGTAGAAGATATTATGTGAATACGCAAACATAGAGGCGCTCACTCTTTCAACTTACCCGCGATGTTTCGCTCATGCGATAAGATCGGAGGTAGGCTAGGAAGCAGTGTCAGAAACACAGCGACACGCACAACACAACCAGGCCCGAAAATCGGCAATTTGGATTTTTGCGCATAATGTTGGCTTAGGTTGAGATTCGAATCCAGGACCTACGGTGTAGAAACCAGATTCTCTAACCACTACGGCGACGCGATCGTCCAACAGTGTTGTGTACGTAGCTATGTAGTTGCCGCGTCCAGATTATATTCAAATCGCCAACGAATAAAAAGGCAGTGCGTAGTGTAACCACTCAGCGTTTCTTTATAGGAGAGGAGGCAAACCAGTGACGATAAGTGACCACCGCCGCCCATGAACAACCGCGATACAAGAGGAATCCCGGCCATTCAGAAAAGAGAAAGCTTTAGTGGTGGTAGGATTCCTATGCAGGAATCCGTCTAGAAGGTACCACCACCAGGGCCAGTTATTCTGCCGTGAAGCAGTAGTGTGCAAACATTACTGTGTTTCGGTTTCAAGGGCACCGTGAGCTAGCGTAATCACAGAGCATATGAGACTTAAGAACTGATGTCTCAGGGTAATGGGCACAGTGTGGTGTCAAACAGAAATTTTCTGGGGGACACAGCATTTGTTGTGGGCGGACGTTGCACTTGCCATTAGTGAACGTTTTGCTCGTTTCGTTTGTTATTCGATTTTGTTATTTTTACTGTTTGAATTTACAGCATTTTTTATGGGCAGACGTTGCACTTACCATCAGGTGAACGTTTTGCTCGTTTCATCACTTTATACAATAAAAAAAACTTGTCCCTTTCTCGCATACATAACAAACGGCTAGACAGATTTTAGGTAGTCGTATTCCAAACGGAGTATTTTAAAGCACAGTAGGTCAAAAATTAAAATACAGTAACGCACCAAAAAAAAATCCGACAACATTTGCGTGGATGATGAAGACAGATTTGTGGCAGCTAGTGCCAATCTCACACCGTCCTGTCACAGGACAATTACCCTCTAAAAATGATAATACAATTGGTGCGACTTATCTAACGAATGAACATAGTAAAGAAAAGTAGGTATTTAAAAAACGATGCCCATAGTAGGATTTCTCCTGTGTCGTGGGTACGTTTTACAGACATAAATTCCACATGCACACACCACCCAGACACGGAACGACTATCTGTAGGTAATACAAATATTCGTATACAAAGAATCGAACGCGCGACCCGCCGCGCAGAAGCCAGGGGCTTAGCCACTGCACTTAGTCTTATATGCCCAGTGATTATAGTGCTCTCAGTGTCCTTTAAAACCGAAACACAGGAATGTTTGCATGCTACCGCTTCAAAGCAGTGTAACTGGCGTTTAGTGGTACCTGTAGCGACATCTATGTCGCCACATGAGAAGCTCAAGAAGTATTCCCATACATCCATAATCGCGATATGTTAGTTTTCTGAGATGCGAACTATATATACAACATCTAAATATTACTAGTTGGAGGAGACGTCCTCCCCAGATTAGACCATTGGATCTGGCGGGTAGCTACCCTTATCAATATCATTCGCCAAAATGGTGACCCCGACGTGATGAACATCGCGCAGCCAGCTTTTCCGAACTACAGCAACAACGTCATCGGCAGCCATCGCATTCACAGCATCAGACTACTGTCGGCACAACGCGTGCTTCCTAGTCTCTCAGCCACGGAGGATCATCAAGGGCGGGGGGCCCCCTTATCCTCAGGCTGACTCCTGCGGCATCAACACTTGTCTCCATACGTCTCGACGCACTGAAGTCCTGGACACAGGTTCACCGCAACGCCAGACTGCACTGCATCGCCTGACGTCTCAAGTTCTCCACGCTAACTACGACTTTCAGTCTCAGCGGGGAGTAATGTAGCGACATCTATGTCGCCACATGAGAAGCTCAAGAAATATTCCCATACGTCCATAATCGCGATATGAAAGTTTTCTGAGATGCGAACTATATATACAACATCTAAAATATTACTAGGAGGAGACGTCCTCCCCAGATCAGACCACTCGATCTGGCGGGTAGCTACCCTTTTCATTGGCAATATCATCCGCCAAATACCTATCTAGATGAATTCCTGCATACGATCTTAGAACCAGTAAAAAAGCTATTTTCCTTATAAGAAACTTTTTACAAATCGGCAATAGATTGAATGACCCTTGCTTGAGTCAAAAAAAAGGTTACATGCTTCATTCAATTTAAATTCTCGTATCATGCAAAGACTCGTATCATACAATTGATGCCTTTAGTATATTTTTAACCTGATCGTTTATAAATGACGCTACTATCTCGTGACTGTTCTCCGTGTTATTAATTAGCCAACTACCAACTTCCCATTCACTATCTCAAGTCGATTTTCTACCTAATCCATTTTCCTGCCTCTCCGCCAAGCCAGTGGTTGCCGTACCAACTCGTGGGAACGCAATGGGGAGCAAGAATTTCAAGTCGTACCAAAATGGCGGCGAGGTGGTGCGCCTCCCGTCACGTCCCGTTTCTTGCGGGGGTGAAAACTGGCTACGGATGTGGTCTACACTTACCTACAGTTTATATGGGAAAAGGCGATTGTACGGTTCAATCGCAAATTTTTACAAGCGTCCGCATTATAACGCAGCGGACGCTATGTATGTAGTTCGCCAACAGCATAAATTAAAAAAAAATTAAAAAAATCCCTCTGTCGACTTTTATGACACCCACGGGATGAGATAGGGTGGTAGATTCCCTTAATCCGCTACAACACGGACTCATTTATATTAATTTTAACATTTATGCATATTAACATTTAAGTATTAATTAATTATTGACATTTAATATTAAATAACATATAATTAGTGCTACAATAATTATACCCTAATAAAGTGATTAAATATTAATTGACGTATATTATTGAATAATCATCCATCACCGAACATTTTGGTCCATCGAGCCGTGATTGTCCGAACAGTAATTGTATTGTATGTGCGTGATCCTTACCTGCGTGTTCCTAGTGAAGCCGTAGCCCAGAAAGCGCTCGTCGTGCGGTGGCACAGTATCAGGCGCCACGTAGAACGGCTCGTACAGCAGCTCGAAGTTGGTCACGTTGTGACTGACATGTGTCTCCGCGCTCTCATTGCCTCCGCTCGCCTCCCATCTATTATGAAAAAATGGAGTTGAAGCAAAGCGTTATGAATTTCAATTCTTATAGACGAGCAAATCGTTCACCCGATTGTAAGTGCAACGTCTGCCCGTAACAAATGCCGCGTCACTCAGAACGTTTCTGTGTGTCGGCCACTGCGCCCGTCGCCATGAGACATCGGTTGTTAAGTCTCATATGCCCAGTGATTACACCAGCTCTCAGTGCCCTTTCGAACGAAACACAGAAATATTGTCACACTACTGTTTCACGGCAAAAATAAGTAGCTCCTAGTTTCAAGTACTTTAATTATCAATAAACCGACTTTAACACAACAACTACAATAACGCTTAAGTGAATTATAGAATTTTATGATTTTTCATGGATCTCATCGTCAGAACATAACTTAACTTTCAAACAAAAATAGATTATTTTTAAATTGGTCCACAATTGACGAAAATATTGGTGAACATACATAAAAAAGTAGGTACATGCCGTGGAACATATAACCGCCATCTTTTTTGAAGTCGGCTAAAAATACGTGGGAGGAAAGAAAGTGTACGTTATTGGCGGTTTTGGCGGTACATCTCGCTAATGGTACGCCAAAAAAAAAAGGGTTTTATATTTGAGTCTTTACAAATGATGAAGTGTATAATGCCTAATCACGTCATTTGAAAATACCTTTTCAATAGCAAAAATAAAATTAATATTTTATAAAAAGTAATGTCAGTAAAACATGCTATGTCAAACTTTAAAAATAGAATTAAGACTTCTTGACTGCAGCATTTTGTTCATTATTGTGAAACGCAAGCTACATCTCTAAAATTATTAAATAGAATTTAAACTTGCATGTAGGAAAGTAAAAAAAATTACAGCCTATAAATATCCCGTCGCTAAGCACAAGTCGCTTTTCATTTCTGAGTAGGTTTTGGAGCCGGACTTCACGTGTCTTTGAAATATTTTTATTCCTCAGACCAGCGGGTTTCCTCACAATGTTTTCCTTCACCGCAGAGCACGTGGCAAGCAACACTTTAAATAACAATTTTAGAGTTGCTGGCACCGGGGATCGAACTCAGCTCACTCGCGTATTGTTAAACTTAAGGCAAGCGTCCGGTCCCTTAGCTAAGCTGCTCGAGGAGCTAACCACGGCTTTCACATACATGCTAAATGCATATGTGTGAAATCGACGCGGTAAACCCTTCACACCTCCATGTATTCATCAGCAACAAAAGATAAGTTAGTTTATAACTACTGATTCCTTACCTAGAGAAATTTGAAGCATACTGATTGTATATAAATACTTTTCTGTGAAAAGGTATCGCTAACTTATTCCTGGAGAGCCTCAACAGCTCCGATTTATTCGATGGGAAGTTCGCCACTCTTCTATCAAGTTCATACGTTGGCACTACATATGCGCATAGCGGACATCTTGGGGCCTTCGCGAGAAACTTATCTAGAGACTCCGCCATGCCTTTAGAAGGTACTATATCTACATCTACAAGAAACACAAAAGGCGTGTGGCAATTTCTCCTTGCCAGATTTCTTAAATGATTCTGTGGGTAGGGATGCCTCGCCCTCCAAGCAACCGTATCTGCTCGTCTTTCCCCTGGCGGTAGAGGCTTCATATCACAATCCCTTGCCCAATTGGGGACAGTGCCTTGTGTTCCCGGTCTATCCGCTGGTGTGGCTACATGTAACGCTAATCTGGAATATATTTCTGGCTGACAGCGAAACAGCCACGTTGCGAATGCTCTTAGAAGTCTCAGTTCGTCTCCAGCCACAAAGACTGCTACAGAAATAGGGCCGGTCCAGTGAGACGCTATCCTAAGCAACTCATGTAGTCTTTCTATTGAGCTTTGCGTGGCCAAACAAACGCGTTGGTTTGCTGATACTTCGGCATACATGTCTCCTACTGTAGCGTAGTCGAACATCCTGTAGGAGCGTGTGCCATCCCATCGTCCAAGGCGAAGGTCGAGTCTTGCAATCGGGTCGTCATCCACCGCAGTGTTCGGGGCCGTGTCCACGCATGGCTCGCAAGTCGACGGTTCGGTCGGAGGTTGTGTGGTATGTATCGGGCAGGACTGCGGGTGGAGCAACCAAATGTTCGCTGCCGCATTGTATATGACTAATGCAATAGCCGTGATGGTCACTATACTCCATTGACAGCGCCAGCGCCACTGTAATAGTAAACCAAATAATTAATCAATTTGTGTGTGTAGCAAAGAAGACGAAGGCTCAAAATCATCATCATCATTTCAGCCTATCGCTAGTCCACTGCTGAAGGTAGGCCTCCCCCTTGATTGCTGCAAAGGTTTGTAGTTCTCATTTTGGGGGGAACCGCAGTGTATTCAGATGATCCAGGAAGATGCTGCTGCACATCTCTGGTTTTCATTGTTCCTCTGTCGACTTTTACGACACCCACGGGATGAGATGGGGTAGTAGATTCTCTTACACCGCTACCATACGGCCACATCATCGAGAAGATATAATTGATATATTAAAATCAAAGGAACCTACGATCTTATCTCTCCGCATCTTCGCCATTGGTTTCTGTAAGCCGCTGTACCGCATCACCTTCACACATCACACACTCAATCATCTGCCTTCTATCAGCCACTTTGACCGGCAGGGATTCCTTCAGGTAACTGACCTGCAAGTATAAATGCAAAATGATTATTGACACAGATAGAAAAATATCGACTAGATTTTCGAATAAACAATACTTATCATCTTCATGATCATCATTACGCTTTAAGGGTACACTGCAGCAGGACTCTCGTAAATTGGTATAATTGGCTGCTGCTATGCAGGTTGTTTTTTTTTTAATGTATAAAGTGACGAAACGAGCAAAACGTTTACCTGATGGTAAGTGCAACGTCCGCCCACAACAAATGCTGCCACCCAGAATATTTCTGTGTGACACCACACTGCGCACGTCACCCTGAGACATTACAGTTCTTAGGTCTCAAATGCCCAGTGATTACGCTAGCTCACAGTGCCCTGCAAACCGAGTAAACCGACACAGTAATGCTTGCACACTACTGCTTCATGGCAGAATAACTTGCCCTGGGGTGGTACCTACCTAGACGGATTCCTGCATAGTAATCCTTACCACCAGTTTGCCATTATGTCAAACAACCAACGTCGTTCCGTTTGATAAGTGACGTCGCGTCGTACCCTAATAAGAATTCACACCATGCCGCACTATGCCCAAAGTTCTCCATAACACATGAGGTTTTGTCGGCGTGAGCGTATCCATGCAAATTAATGCGTGTGTCAGTGTGTTCTGCTGTAAATTTTATTAGTAGCTAACTGATGCCTGGGACTTATATGGACATCGGTTTCTTAAATATCCCGTGAAAACTATTTGATTTTCCGGGATAAAAAGTATCCTATCTCCGTCTCCAGGACGTAAGCTATCTCTGTGCCAAATTTTGTCAAGATCGGTTCAGCGGTTGAGCAGTGAAAGGGTAACAAACAGACAGAGGGACAGAGATACTTACTTTCGCATTTATAACTAGCTGATTCCTGCGACTTTGTCCGCGTGGATGTAGATTTTTTTAAATATCTCGTGGGAACTATTTGATTTTCCAGTATAAAAAGTATCCTATGTCCGTCTCCGGGTTGTATGCTATCTCTGTGCCAAATTTCGTCAAGATCGCTTCAGAGATTAAACCGTGAAAGGGTAACAAACAGACAGAGGGACAAAAAAGGTTACTTTCGCATTTATAATATTAGTATGAGGGATTACACTTTTATTCTATCAAAAAGATTTTTATGTTTTAAAATTCATAAAAAAAAGTAAACATTTTAGACATATTCGAAAATACCTTGTACAACATTAGAGAATAAAAAAAATATATCTTATTTATATTTGTTATGATTTAGTCGAATTGCAAGGCATCACAAATATTATTTATCGACCAGAGTAAGCGTTAAAGAAATGATTGCACTTTACTCGTGTTCCTGGAACGGTGCCGGACACTTTTGATATACGTTATTTAAGCATTGCTGTAAATATATTCAGAGCAATAAGTATATGTTTTATGTTGATGTAATGTTACCTTTCACTGTATATTTCTGGTATTCCGGTTTATTTCGTCGTTACACAATTCATTCACTTTTCATTTAATACTAATAAGGTGTATCAAACAATTATTATCATTTGTAACAGTTGACAACTTCTGTTTGGTTTAACAAATTCTCACATATATCTGCAGTATGTGTCAGTATTCTCTGTTGTTTTAACCCGCATTAATAATTAAAAACAACTGCATTGCAACTGCTTTTATTGAGGTTATGTAGCTGTAACAAGTTCATGCACTGTCCACTCAAAAATACGTGTTAAACAAAAACAAATGATGCCTTACACCTTACGTATATTATTTAAAAAAAATCCTTATTTATCAATTAACATTGTTCAACATTAATAACAATAAAAACAGATGGAATGTTGAAACTGTACATCGGTAACGCATGCCCATAAAACGGACATGCGCAATGCGTCCCCGGTCTCCCCTTTACAAACAATATATTTATAGTTAGTCTTCTTTATTGGCATGTACAAAACAGTATATAATTCGCTTTCTGTTATTACTATATCCCGCGACTTCGTCGGCGTGGATGTAGGTGTCTTAAATATCCCGTGGGAGCTATTTGATTTTCCGGGATAAAAAGTATCCTATCTCCGTCTCCAAGATGTAAGCTCTGCGCCAAATTTTGTCACGATCGGTTCAGCGGTTGAGCCGTGAAAGGGTAAAAAACAGACAGAGGGACAGAGACACTTTCGCATTTATAAATTAGTATAGATTACACTTTTTTTCAATCAAAAAACTGTTATGTTTTCATATTCATAACTTTAGACCTATTTGAAAATACCTTGCATAATATTAGATAATAAAAAGGCTAGACGCTCGCTTTAAATTTCATAGTACGCGAGTGACCTGGGTTAGATTCGCGGTGCCGGCACCACTAAAATTGTTAATTGCAATTTTATGTGCTGATTTACCACGTGCTCGGCGGTGAAGAAACCTCTCTAGAGAAAACTCAGACATGCGGGTGAGTGAGTGCAGTCCGCCAACCCGCATTAGAGCAACAGAGCAACCGTGGCGGATTCGATTCTTCCTAGCTCCAAAACCCACTAAGAAATGAAAGGAGGCCTGTGCTCAGCAGTCGGACATTTATAGGCTGAAACTTTACTTTACTTACTTTCGAAATGGTTATATAAAATTTATTTAATCAAATATAACTGACACGACTCAAAATTATTTTTCCTCTTATTGTAGTAGATGTAAACTTAAGCTGAATGACTGAGCAATGAGCAGATATTTATACTATAGTAACTGACCTGCCCCGTCTTCGCACGGAAGTTGAAATCTGTATAGAAAAGCATACCACCAGCCCATTTGCACATTACGGATGTAAATGTTCGTAAAATCTGTCCTTTGTTCGTTCGTTCGTTTCAGCCTATCACAAGTCCACTGCTGAACATAGGCTTCGCCCCATAAATAGCCACAAAAGTTTGTAGCTCTCATTTTGGAGGGATTTTGCCATAGTTGCCACGCTTGGCAGGCGGATTGGCAACCGCAGTTTATTTATTCAGACGTTCCAGGAAAATGCTGCTACCCATCTCCTGTCTTTCATTTTCCCTCTGACGACTTTTACGACACCCACGGGATGGGATGGGATGGTAGATTCTCTTAGACCGCCACCACAATCCGTCCCTACAGATTTATATGTCGGGAAAGGATTATGTATGCCAAATTTCAAATCAGTAGCCTGTGTACTGTCGGAGATATCGCGATGAGTCAGTGGTGGTAAATAGACTTCATAAATGATTCTGATAAATATACAGAGATAGACATATTATACTTTTACTTTTGCATAATACAATTTTAGCTAAGTATGAAAATCTGTAATCCCGTTTCATCCCGTAGGTGACGTAATAGTCGTTTTAGAAAACCTGAACCTGAACCATCTAGAAAAATGATATACCAGAAATAAAGAGTTTCTAAGGTGCGAGGCGCCGGCTAACCATATCCATCCTGTGCCAATGCATGAAAAAACGGTGAGTTTTAAGAATGCAATGAGGTTCAAAATAGAACAAATATTGTGTTTCTATTGAATTTAATCATCTATAAATAGTAATGCCTTAAAAATGTTTTTTTTAAATGATCCCCCACAGTATCGTGACATAAATCTTACATGCACAACACAACGAGATCCGAAAATCAACAATTTGAATTTTTGAACAAATGTTGGCACCGTCTGGGAATCGATCCCAGGACCCGAGTCGCAGAAGTCAGGTACGCTAACCACTATGCCACGCGGTCGTCACAGCAATGTTAGTTACAGTAATAGTTCAATAAAGAATTAGAGGACTTGATAGTAGGTAGTTTGTAACGTTACAATGCGAAAATGACTGCGCCCTGCAGTTAACTTAATTTTATACATAATGTTTATTATATTGCTTCATTTTACGTTAATACTAAATTGCAGAAAAATTAATATTCAAAGTTATTTTGGCTCTTTTTATTTGTGTCTTACAAACTGCAATTACTGTAAAATAATCTGTATATTTCTAAGCCTATTATTAAATTTTTTCGTAATTGTTTAATATTTTTCTACATTCCAAGTTCAAATCTCGATTATATTTTTGGCGGATTATATACTCGAGATCGAATGGTCTGATCTGGGGAGGACATCTCCTCCTACTAGTAATATTTAGATGTTGTATATATAGTTCGAATCTCAGAAAACTTTCCTATCGCGATTATTCATGTATGGGAATATTTCTTAAGATCCTCATGTGGCGACGTAGAAGTCGCTACATATTCCAATTTGAACGGCATTAATATATAGAAAATGTAATAATTAAAGAAAGCTATAAATAAAACTTTAAACAAATAAATATAATGAGATAATCTTAAAGTAAATATACTTTACTTTTACTTTTTATTCAGATTATTAGCTTATAGCACTAAATGAATTGTCGTAATGACAGATCAATTCTGAACGTCAATGTCAATTGGGTGACTTGGTAGCACGTTTTTATTATAGTATATTCAATTTCAAATTACCTATGTACATTGAAAAAAGTTATTTAAATAAAAATGTTTAAAATACCAGATTGGGGAGAAGATATTCCCAAAACCAACGTCGACTTTGTAAAAGACCTTAAAGTTAATAAAAAGGTAAGACAAATTGTAATTAATTCATCAGGGCAAGGTATCTATTAAATTTAACTTAAAACATGTTAACATCCATGCCCGATTTATTTAAAGTGTGACCTATTTGTTGGTAATATATATGTAATCTATTTGGACAGTATTCCGCCTAAAGAATGTAATTCTAAAGGTAGTGTTAATACACGAATATCAATTTCGTTTCTTCCTATAAAATAAATATAAGTGATATAGGTTCGTGAATTTGTGGCCTATATTTCTGTGTTTTATATTTTTAATGTCAAATTTTATACAAAACAGCAATAGCAATGTTTCAATAAGAATTAAAATAGTACATATGCAAAATTGTTTATGAAATTAATAGAAGAAATATCACAGATGAATGAAACCCATGGTATAGTTAAGGACTCACCACGGATTTCTTTCATTTGTGATCATCAACAACTGACATTAAAATGGCAAAAAAATTGACATGCTTATTTGTGTAATTATACAACATTATTCATAATTGTTATAACATCCCGGCACCAGTTACTTTGATCTGACAAACACATCGGTGAAGCTATAAATGTCCATACAAACCTTATAAATTATTTGTTTTGTAATATTTTAAGCGACCCTAACTCAGAAAGTCGTTGCCCCGAACCAGAGATATTCAAAATACGTTTTTTTTCTCCATTTAATTTATGATACCCTACTACAGCGTCATATTAACAGATTTATTTCACAACAGATTTCCTTAAGCTTCATGTTATCCTAGTACCTGCGAGTTCTTTCGATGGCAGCTCAATGGAAAAATGCCGAATTAAGTTTATCATCTATCAGCCAAAGATCTTTTATTTATTTTATTTTGATTAAACTTAATTACATCTATTATTGCAGAAAAAAAAGAAAAATGCAGTAGAAACAACTAAAAAGTTCACTAAAAAAGCAAATGCAAATAAAACAAAAGTAAACGGTCATGTAACAGTAAATAACAAAATTAACATTAAATGTAATACAACAAATGCTGACACACCTAAAATCAATGGACATAGTGCAGGAAAATTTAAAAACAATATAAATAAGAAAAAGAAAAAGCCAGCAAAAAAGCGTAAATTGAAAGACAATGATATTGTGAGCACAAAAAAGAAAAAGATGCCAGAATCTGATGGCACGGAAATACAAGATTATGACATGGATAAGCCCGATGAAATGTTACTCAATGCTGAGAAGAAAAAACTAAGTGATAAATTTCATGACGATGACAGCAAAGAGCTACTGTTCAGCAACCAAGAAGCTAAAACAAGAAAATAATAAAAAACCAATCAATATAGTGGTGAAGAGTAAACCCCAAATGGAGAAGAGCAATATCTCAAATGGAGTTCATACAAATTCAAAAACCGTTCAAGCCAAACAAAAATTTAATAAAAAGAAAGCATTGATTAAGTCATTGTTGGAAAAAGAAAACCACCGAAATCACATAAGCGTTAGTGGAAGTCAATTAAGAGAAAGAATGTTGGAGAGGTTAAAAGGTTCTTATTCAAACTATAATTATTATTGAACATTTACAATTGCAAATGTACTGTGGTAGGTGGTGTGGTTTACTGGTGGTAGGATTCCTATGCAGGAATCCGTCCAGGTAGGTACCGCCCCAGTGCCAGTTATTCTGCCGTGAAGCAGTAGTGTGCAAACATTACTGTGTTTCGGTTTGAAGGGCACTGTGAGGTAGTGTAATCACTGGGCATATGAGACTTAAGAACTGATGTCTCAGGGTGACGGGCGCATTGTGGTGTCACACTGTTCTAGGTGACGTAGCATTTGTTATGGGCAGACATTGCACTTACCATCAGGTGAACGCTTTGCTCGTTCCGTCACTTTTATTAAATAAAAAAAACTGTTTTATTGACAATTGCATGACCTAGTGGTCAGAGTACCTGAGTTCTATGCCAATGGTCCTAGGTTAGAATCATATCTGGAACCGATGTTTGTGCAAAAACAAATTGTTGATTTTCGGGTCTGGAAGTTGTGATTGTCCCTGCTCCTCTGGCACTGCACCCTAGCCCTACCTCTGATCATGTCACACGAGCGCTACACTGGGCATAGGTGATTTGAGATGAATGACTGTAACTTTATGGCACTATAATATCTCCTGCGCAATCAATAGTACAGTATTCAGATGTGCAACTAGCCCCTGAACTACCACAGCATGTTTTGTTTACAATGGACATCTTGGCATCCTTGGGCAAAGTTATTCCCTAGTGGCATTCTCTGCGAGTTAACCCTAGCTGATGTTGAAAAAAACATAATACTTAGCAGTAAAATAGTGTCAAAAATGTTAAACTATAAATCCAGTGACAAAGATAATGGAAAATGCCTTCCTTATCTTCCATTGTTGCAGGGTTAGACCATTTTTTTTGTTTTTTAACCATTACATTCTGATATTTCAGCTGCCCAATTCAGGTACCTAAATGAAAAACTGTACACATCATCGGGTTCTGAAGCACAAAGTCTATTCCAATCTGACCCAGTTGCATTCCAGACCTACCACCAAGGCTACCAACAGCAATTAAAAAAATGGCCGGTTAACCCATTAGATCTTATTATTAAGAAGATCATGAAAATGTGAGTAGTCTGATATTTGTCCATTTTTTTTAACCATAAAATTACTGAAGCTTCAGCTACCAATATTCAATTTCTGCAGATTTCTTACATACCTTTCTTGTTTCTGCAATATCTTCCTTACTTTATATAGTCCTAAAGAAGGTTAGAACTAACGAGTCTATTCTAAAAGAGATTAAAACCACATGGCTCACCACAAACTGCCGACAAAGAGCCCTTAGCTTATTCGGACACATTATGCAGTCTTCAAAGCACTGTCTTTAGGAGCAGATTATTTTAGGCAATATGGACGGCAAACGCGCTCAGGGTTGGGCGCACCGTGCGGTCCACTGCGCATATGACCGTACAAACAGTCTCCATTGCACCCAATGTTTGTACGTGGTCGCGATCCTTAGCAGTGAGGGAACGATGATGAAGAAGAAAAAAGGTTCAATGCAATATGGGAGACATGAAATCAGTCATAAAATATCTTTGAATTTTTTTTTATTGCATAAAGTGATGAAACGAGCAAAACGTTCACCTGATGGTAAGTGCAACGTCTGCCCGTAACAAATGCTGTGTCGCCCAGAAAATTTCTGTGTGACACCACACTGTGCCCATCACCCTGAGACTTTAGTTCTTAAGTCTCATATGCCCAGTGATTACGCTAGCTCACAGTGCCCTTCAAACCGAAACACACTAATGTTTGAAAACACTACTGTTTAACGGCAGAACAATTGGCCCTGGGGTGGTACCTAACTAGACGGATTCCTGCATAGGAATCCTACCTACCAGAAACTTGACTCTTTGCTTGTGATACTTCACTGTAAGACTGCAATCAAATCATCCTAATATTAACTTAGTTTATGAAAATAAAAATTGGCAACAAAAGATAAGTCAAATCAATACTTCCATAGTAATCACACTACTGGCAGCACCACGTGGTTTCGTCTCGTGGTCACGTGGCCCGCGTGAAACAGGCCGTCTACATGACTGCGCCGTACGCTCAACCCTTCTCGGCAACATTCTATTCTCATTGTACGACTCCTAGGCCATAGCAAATAGTTAAGCCTATAACTGTCCTCAATAAACGCTATCTAATCTTTTAAATTTAAAATATACACAGAAATTACAAAAAAAACACTAATGCCACTTTTCGAGTTGGCGCCAAAAGTCTTTCAAACATGTTTTTACGTATATTTTAGACTTTAAACTTCTAAAATATACGTAAAAACATGTTTGAAAGACTTTTGGCGCCAACTCGATTCTGTGTATATTTGGAGTTTTGATGTTTAATATTGATAGTTTATTACGCAGCAAGTGCTCCTGAAAGTGTACAGTCATTGGAAAATTACATTCAAGACAAATATTGTGCTTTTCGTTTTGTCTCTATCAGTCCAGCAAATCTTTAGTAAAAGTCAACTGTCAATTTACTGTCGATCAAAATTTTGAAGTCTTGCTGCTTGAAGATTGTATACTTGGATATGTTACTCGACACTGGAAAATAGTTTATGACTGTTTCAATTGATAAATAAATAATAATAACGCGTATAAAACAATTCCAGGCCAAAAACCCACTTGGTGGCAGACATGGGTTGCGGTGAAGCAGCTCTGTCCAAGCGGCTGCCACACAAAGTTCGTTCCTTCGATCTAGTGGCAAGTACGGACAGTGTAGAGGCATGTGATATGGCTCACACACCATTACTGTCTGCTTCTGTTGACTGTGGCAGTCTATTGCCTTGCGCTTATGGGCACAGATCTCACGCAATACCTCGTGGAAGCTAATCGCGTGCTAAAAATTGGGTAAGTACTGTGAAACCGTAAATAGCCGTGTGGTGGCGGCTCGTTAAAAGAATACTACCACTCCATCTCATCCAATGGATCTCGTAAAAGGCGAGTAAGGAATTAAACTGCACTGTGCACCCAACAGCGCATGGTGGCGATGGGCTCACCATCTATCACACCAAATGCATTATATTGTTTTGGTGAAACATGGATTGTGGCAGTCATCTGTTTTTGCAGTGAGTGCCCAGTCTCTGACTACCCCTTATGGGATACAGTCGTGATCTTATGTATGTATGTAAGTACTGTAAACTCCTGAACTATTCATGTAATTGTCGGCTCGGTTGGCGCAGTGGCTAAGCCCTTGGCTACTGCGCCGCGGGTCGCGGGTTCGATTCCCGCACGGAACAAATATTTGTATAGCCTACAGATAGCTGTTCCGGGTCTGGGTGGTTTGTGCATGTGGAATTTATGTCTGTAAAACGTACCCACGACACAGGAGAAATCCTACTGAGGGGCATCGTATTTTAAAAAAAAAAATTGATGACCGCATGGCCTATTGTTTGGTGAACTGACTTCCAAGCCGCTGGTCCTGGGTTCGAATCGCAGCCGGAGCTTGTGCACATCATCATTTCAGCCTATCACTAGTCCACTGCTGAACATAGGCCTCCCACCTTGATTGCCGCAAAAGTTTGTAGCTCTCGTTTTTGGAGGAATTTTGCCATAGTTGCCACGCTTGGCAGGCGGGTTGGCAACCGCAGTTTATTTATTCTGATGTTCCAAGAAGATGCTGCTGCCCATCTTTTGGTTTTAATTTTCCCTGTGTCGACTTATACGACACCCACGGGATGAGATGGGGTGGTAGATTCTCTTAAGCCGCTACCACACGGCCGGTTTCGGGCGGGTTCTGGGTAACACAGCATTTATTATAGACAGACGTTGCACTTACCATCAGATGATTGATTTGCTTGTCTTATCACTTTTTTTTAATAAAATAAATACAGACAAGCTCCTTGCGTAGAATACACTTAATTTACACTCAAACCGTTTTTTTTTTTCACGCTCCTATATGTGTCTGTACAACGCAGATCAAACACTACGCTATATTAACTAATTAATCACAATGGTCAAGGGATGCTCTCTCGCTCGTTGATCTCCTGCCCGCTTAAATTCGGCTGTAATTATTAAATTTCCACCACCACCACCATTTCAGCCTACCATTAGTCCACTGCTGAACATAGGCCTCCCCCATAGAGTGCTACAAAACTTTGTAGCTCTCATTTTGGGGGGATTTTGCCATAGTTGCCACGCTTGGCAGGCGGGTTGGCAACCGCAGTTTATTTATTCAGATGTTCCAGGAGATGCTGCTGCCCATCTTCTGATTTATATTTTCCCTCTGTCGACTTTTACGACACCCACGGGACGAGATGGGGTGGTAGATTCTCTTAAGCCGCTACCACACGTTCATATATATATATATATATATATATATATATATATATATATATATATATTTATATTTATATATATTATTTATTAAAAGTGACGGAGCAAAGCGTTCACCTGATGGTAAGTGCAACGTCTGCCCATAACAAATGCTATGTCACCCAGAACAGTGTGACACCACACTGCGCCCGTCACCCTGAGACATCAGTTCTTAAGTCTCATATGCCCAGTGATTACGCTATCTCACAGTGCCCTTCAAACCGAAACACAGTAATGTTTGCACATTACTGCTTCACGGCAGAATAACTGCCACTGGGGTGGTACCTACCTAGACGGATTCCTGCATAGGAAATTTAATAAAAAATATATAAATATTTCTTTGTCTACAGTGGGCACCTCCTCATAGCAGAAGTAGAAAGTCGTTTCGACGACGTAGAAGCTTTCGCCAAGGAAGTTCAACGGCTGGGTTTCAAGCTAAAAGAACTGGATAAGAGTCACCAAGTGTTCTTCTTCATGGAGTTTACTAAAAATCAAGAACCGCCTGTTAAGAAATCGAAATTACCAACGTTGACATTAAAGCCGTGTTTATATAAGAAAAGATGAAATAAACTATTTACAGACTAACATTCGATGTTTAATTTTAAAGGTTGACTAGTACAGAATAGTGTTGTCTTTGGTTCAACACTACTGTACTATCATACAAACAAAAACATTGTTTAAATAAACCTAGTTATAGCTGATTTTATCGCGTTTAATTTTCAACTACTTATAACCCGACGGTTCTGGAGGGACTGAGGTGACAGATGTCCCTGATGTCATAGTTAACCCGGGGCACCTTCAGCTTATAATTATTATTTTTTGTTCGATCTACGCATAAAGAGCTCACTGTGTCTTGAAATCCTGCAGTTTGGTTGGCTTGGTTTTTGATTTTATTTTTATTAATTATGGGATCCCAAGCCGGTGGTAATACCCAACCATATTCTCTAAAAAATTAGGATGTTTCAATAGCCTCGCGAATCATCCTTGGTAGGAATCGGTGTTCTTTTACAAGGATTTGTGGTTTATAAACTCTGATGTAATGGTCGGGGTGGTCCAGAACATGGTCACAGATTGCAGACTTCCTAGAGCTGTCGCTCTATGATGAATACTATGACATCGGGACATCTGTCACCACAGTCCTTCCGTGACCACGGGCGCTGTAAAGCGCTCGAAACCGCGGGATAGATAAATAGTTAAAAATCAAACGCGATGAAATCCGTTAAAATTGGTTTTATTTAAATGTGTAGTATTCGCGTAATATAAGAAATTATAAAAAACAGTGTCTTTTTATGATATAAAGCAATGATACATACATACATATGATCACGACTGTATCCCAAAAGGGGTAGTCAGAGACTGGGCACTCACTGCAAAAACAGATGACTGCCACAATCCACGTTTCACCAAAACAATATAATGCACTTGGTGTGATAGGTGGTGAGCCCATCGCCACCATGCGCCGTTGGATGCACAGTGCAAGTTTAATTCCTTACTCGCCGTTTACGAGATCCATTGGATGAGATGGAGTGGTAGTATTCTTTTATCGAGCCGCCACCACGCGGCAAAGCAATGATACGCGCAGATAATTCACCTTGATGGTAAGTGCCTCTACACTAGAAACGTAAATTTATCTATTTGCCAATCCCAACTATATGCTGTAACCAATGCTTCGCGGCCTTAGCAAATTAATCCTTGCCCTATCATAAATGAAACTAGCTACTGACTGCCTATAGTAACTGTTGCCAGAGGTTGATGATGATAGCATGTCGACGGCAATTATCGTTCGTTATCTGGACCTCAATTGAAATCGTGCGGTCGCTACCCCCTCAAGTACAACTCGCGACACAGATAACCTGTGTCGCGAGTTGTACGTGAGGTGGTCAGACTATAGCTGAAATCGGTACTAGCATGTTGATATGGCAACACAAAACGTGGATATGAAGTAACACCTACACCCGAATGATAGTGGATTTCACCATAATGCCAAGAGTCGATTAAACACTACCCCTGAGAGCATCGCAAAATATACACAGTCTGTATGATTTTTTTTTGTAGGTCGAGACGAGCAAAACGTTCACCTGATTGTAAGTGCGACGTCTAACCATAACAAATGCTGTGTCACCACTGCGGCCGTCACCATGAGACATCAGTTCTTCAGTCTCATATGCCCAGTCATTACACTAGCTCCCCGTGCCCTTCAGACCGAAACACTAATCAAATGTTTCTAAAGTCTATTCCAAGGTATTTTGGTTGATCAAATAGTTTCAATTTTTTTTTTCAAATGAAAACCATAACAAAATAGGAAATATTATTTTATTCCATTCGTATTATAAATCAACCATTGTTCACTGAAAAAAAATTAATTTGTAACCGTTTAAAATGTTCCCAGAGTAATCACTTCACTATTAATTCGTCCATGACGTCTTCAGCCTCCGCGCGAAGGTTCTCCACCTTTTCTATTAGCATCATCTGTAAATAAGTGTAACATTGTAATCTAATGTCGTGTCATTTTTTTTACTCTACTTGAGTTGTAAAGAATAATGTCTGAAACCTGGGAAGACCTCGCAAGAAACAAATCGAGCTTATTTAAAAAAAATATACCAATAACACTTACCCTAGCTGCACTAATAAGATGATTGGCGGTCGTCCGCGACAAATGCTCAATGGATGACACCAAGTCGTCAGCCGATGCTTTCGCCAAGTCTTCGATACGTTTGTAACCCGCACGCATTAACTGCATCGCCCTAGCCTGAAATATATAGGATGGTGCTGAATGATTGCGTTTTTCCCCTGAAATAATACTCAGTTATTATTTATACTGGTTATAAAGAGCGGGGCCTTCTAGCACAGATATTCTTCTTTCGCATCGTCGTCGTTTCAGGCTGAATCAGAAGTCCACTGCTGAACATAGGCCTCCCCCATAGATAGCCACAAAAGTTTGTAGCTCTCATATTGGAGGGATTTTGCCATAGTTGCCACGCTAGGCAGGCGGGTTGGCTACCGCAGTTTATTTATTCTGATGTCCCAAGAAGCTGCTGCCCACCTTTTGGTTTTAATTTTCCCTGTGTCGACTTATACGACACCCACGGGACGAGATGGGGTGGTAGATTCTCTTAGGCCGCTACCACGGCTTCTCTCGCATACTTGAAAGGAAACATCTATGTAGGATTTTATTGTAGAGTATTGTCACTGAAATAAAACTTTTCCCATTTTTTTTTTTTCATTTTCAATCTGTCTCTCATATCATAGTCTTCTAGTCTACTTTAAAAAAATGTTCAAATAATGGAGAGATGCACAAAAACCGGATGAGCCAATGAGTGAGATGAACACGATACTTTGTAATTTATACTGTGTACTTACTTTTTGTACTTTCTATTTCTATTTATTTATAGGATTCCTATGAAGGAGTCCGTCTAGGTAGGTACCACCCTAGGGCCAGTTATTCTGCCGTGAACAGTAGTGTGCAAACATTACCGTGTTTCGGTTTGAAGGGCGCTGTGAGCTAGCGTAATCACTGGGCATATGAGACTTAAGAACCGATGTCTCAGGGTGATGGGTACAGTGTAATGTCACACAGAAATTTTCTGGGTGGTACAGCATTTGTTATGGGCAGACGTTGCACTTACCATCAGGTGAACGTTTTGCTCGTTTCATCACTTTATGCAATAAAAAATAATAAAAAAAAGTATACAATCTTCTCCCACATTGGAGCCGCATTGGAGCAGCGTGGCGGATCCTTCCTAGCTCCAAAAACCCTCTCAGAAATGAGAGGAGGCCTATGCTCAGCAGTGGGACATTTATAAGCTGAAACTTTTTTATACAATCTTCAAGCTGCAAGATTTCAAAATTTTGATCGACAGTAAAATGACAGTTGGCTTTTACTGAAGATTTGCTGGACTGATGGAGACAAAACGAAAAGCATAATTTTGTTCTTGAATTGAATTTTCAATCACTGTACACTTTCAGTAGCGCTTGTTTCATAATAAACAATCAATATTAAACATCAAAACTCCAAATACGCACAGAAATGAAAAAATAAAATAAAAGACTACTGCCACTTTTCGAGTTGGCGCCAAAAGTCCTTTTTTTTACTTAATTACTCTTTGAAACAGTAATTGTACCCTCGCACAAAGTTGCAGACCCTAACACTGCACATGCGCAAAAAGCTGGGGCGCGGCGCAGTGCTGGAGGCGCGGCGCCAGCTCGGCCGGCAGCGACCTGAGCAATGGTTACCTTCCTGACGGCGGGCAGCTCCATGAGGTGCTGCAGCTGGGGCGCGGCGCAGTGCTGGAGGCGCGGCGCCAGCTCGGCCGGCAGCGACCTGAGCAATGGTTACCTTCCTGACGGCGGGCAGCTCCATGAGGTGCTGCAGCTGGGGCGCGGCGCAGTGCTGGAGGCGCGGCGCCAGCTCGGCCGGCAGCGACCTGAGCAATGGTTACCTTCCTGACGGCGGGCAGCTCCATGAGGTGCTGCAGCTGGGGCGCGGCGCAGTGCTGGAGGCGCGGCGCCAGCTCGGCCGGCAGCGACCTGAGCAATGGTTACCTTCCTGACGGCGGGCAGCTCCATGAGGTGCTGCAGCTGGGGCGCGGCGCAGTGCTGGAGGCGCGGCGCCAGCTCGGCCGGCAGCGACCTGAGCAATGGTTACCTTCCTGACGGCGGGCAGCTCCATGAGGTGCTGCAGCTGGGGCGCGGCGCAGTGCTGGAGGCGCGGCGCCAGCTCGGCCGGCAGCGACCTGAGCAATGGTTACCTTCCTGACGGCGGGCAGCTCCATGAGGTGCTGCAGCTGGGGCGCGGCGCAGTGCTGGAGGCGCGGCGCCAGCTCGGCCGGCAGCGACCTGAGCAATGGTTACCTTCCTGACGGCGGGCAGCTCCATGAGGTGCTGCAGCTGGGGCGCGGCGCAGTGCTGGAGGCGCGGCGCCAGCTCGGCCGGCAGCGACCTGAGCAATGGTTACCTTCCTGACGGCGGGCAGCTCCATGAGGTGCTGCAGCTGGGGGCGCGGCGCAGTGCTGGAGGCGCGGCGCCAGCTCGGCCGGCAGCGACCTGAGCAATGGTTACCTTCTTGACGGCGGGCAGCTCCATGAGGTGCTGCAGCTGGGGCGCGGCGCAGTGCTGGAGGCGCGGCGCCAGCTCGGCCGGCAGCGACCTGAGCAATGGTTACCTTCTTGACGGCGGGCAGCTCATGAGGTGCTGCAGCTGGGGCGCGGCGCAGTGCTGGAGGCGCGGCGCCAGCTCGGCCGCAGCGACCTGAGCAATGGTTACCTTCCTTGACGGCGGGCAGCTCCATGAGGTGCTGCAGCTGGGGCGCGGCGCAGTGCTGGAGGCGCGGCGCCAGCTCGGCCGGCAGCGACCTGAGCAATGGTTACCTTCTTGACGGCGGGCAGCTCCATGAGGTGCTGCAGCTGGGGCGCGGCGCAGTGCTGGAGGCGCGGCGCCAGCTCGGCCAGCAGCGCGCGGAAGAGCCACAGCGGGCGCAGCGCCTCGCACAGCCGCGCGCCGCACCACGCACCCGTGGCCGCACAGCTCAGCACCGACTGCACTGTGCCGCGCGCTATGCAGTACCTGACAACACACGCTGACGACTGTACACCGGCGGCTAGGTGAACAGCGTAGCTGACATCATTTCAGCCAATCATAATTCCTCTGCTGAACATCCGCCTCTTCCATAGATTGTCGCAAAACACGGCCCTGAGAAACCTGCATCCATCGTTTCCAGCAAAACCATGCAGACGGTTACTCCGCCTAGAGTGGCATCGCTTCGTTTGCCGGTATGAGATTGCCTGGTTATAGGTTCAACGAGGTATATCACCGACCCCCTTGCCACTTCAACTTGCTGATCCTTAAGGCTATGTCGGTTACTTCAGGATCATGCGGATCTACCAGCATTCTTAATTAAAATGCACTCAATATTGATGCAGATAATTTATAGTATTACCGTGTGGTAGCGGCATAAGAGAATCTACCACCCCATCTCATCCCGTGGGTGTCGTAAAAGTCGACAGAGGGAAATTTAAAACCAGAAGATGGGCAGCAGCATCTTCTTGGAACATCTGAAGAAATAAACTGCGGTTGCCAACCCGCCTGCCAAGCGTGGCAACTATGGCAAAATCCCCCCAAAATGAGAGCTTCAAACTTTTGTTGACTTTTTCTGATGGTGCTTTGAAGATGTCACTGTGGATCTACCATCTGATCTGAGGGTCTACTGTGTAACTCTGGTTGGTAACGTGATCGGTTTCATTTGATTCAATTAACCAATGAATGCGCTTCATACGCCCAAATAATACCGATCACGAAACCTACCAGACTATACCTAAACCAGTATAGGTACAAACTTTTGTGGTAATCTATAACGGAGGCCTATGTTCAGCAGTGGACTATTATAGGCTGAAATGAATAAATGAACCAATAAGTGTCGTCGCCGCCATATTCTTAAGTATATCGCCATAGTCAAAAATTTCTTGCTCTCTATTGTGTTCCCACGAGCATATATTGACAGCATTGCATATTTTGGCACAAATTCAGCACGAATAGATGCTGTCCGTATAATACCTTAGTTGCCCTTAACGACACCTCGGTAAGAAAGAGGTATATGCTATTCTATTCTGCCGGACTCTTTCCTATTAGAAAACTAGGTAATTAAAAAAAAAAAGAAAAAACGCAGAAACTTTAATAGCACTCACTTTTCTGCGACTTCGGGAAAAGGCATTTGCTTCCAAAGATCGTGCAGCATCAAGGCAAGGTAGAACCGGCACAGTACTTTTTCGGGAACGTTCTGTACAATGAGAAAAGAGTAGTTACGGGTTAATATTTGGATTTGAATATACACATGCAACTTGTGTGACACGTTGTACAACTAGACTGTATGGTATAGCAATACACATGTGATTACGATAGAATGACACAAGTAAAGTATTTCTAATGAAAATACTATCAATATATGAAAAACAAATACAATAAAATATATACCAAATTTAAATGAAACTAATTTTACTGAGGTCAGATCTCCAGTGGCCATGGGTGCTGTAAAGCGCTCGAAACGTCGGGTTATAAATAGTCAAATTAAACGCGATAAAATCCGTAAAATTAGTTTCATTTAAATGTGTAGTGTTCGCGTAAATATGAGAAATCATTATATACCAAATTTACAAATACTAACATTGGCCGTGTGGTAGCGGCTTAAGAGAATCTACCACCCGATCTCATCCCGTGAGTGTCCTAAAAGTCGACAGAGGGACAATGAAAATTAGAAGATGGGCGGCAGCACCTTCCTGGAACATCTGAATAAATAAACTGCGGTTGCCAACCCGCCTGCCAAACGTGGAAACTATGGCGAAATGCCCCCCAAAATGAGAGCTACAAACGTTTGTGGACTATTTATAGGCTGAAGTGATATATGACAGCTTCTGATGGTACTTTATAGATGTCACTGTGGATCTACCATTTGATCCGAGGGTCTACTGTGTAACTCTGGTTGGTTTCGTGATCGGTTTCATTTGATCCAATTAACCAATGAATGAGCTTCATACGCCCAAATAATACCGATCACGAAACCTACCAGAGTTACAAAGTACACCTCCAGGCACTGTGTGGATCGGAATGACCTGAGAGCGGTAGACCATAAGAAAGGGTTCTTCGGTCCTCATCTAATCATAAGATTAGTGTACCTCAACATTCCACCGGTTTCGTCGATAACTCATTTACTGTTCAGGCTACACTGCTCTGGAACACACGGCCCGATAGCCCGAAGATATTAGAAAAGTATCCAATAAAAATACTTTCAAGAGGTTCGTGCGGGCATATTATCTGGAGACATCAGGCCGTGTGGTGGCGGCTCGTTAAAAGAATACTACCAATCCATCTCATCCCTTGGATCTCGCAAAAGGCGAGTAAGGAATTAAACTGCACTGTGCACCCAACAGCGCATGGTGGCGATGGGCTCACCACCTATCACACCAAGTGTTAGTATGTTGTTTTGGTGAAACGTGGATTGTGGCAGTCATCTGTTTTTGCAGTGAGTGCCCAGTCTCTGACTACCCCTTATGGGATGGACAGTCGTGATCTTATGTATGTATGTATGTATCTATTAATAGTTAATTTGTATACGTCTTCCTTGATCATTGCAGTTTTATGTATATGTAACGTATATAGTAGTAGTATGTATATATATACAAATAACATACATAATTTGTATGTTTTTGTATGTTTATGTATACTATATTATTATAATTTATATTTTTTTTTTCATTTGCTTAAGTTTTGATTTTAAGCTTCAGCTGCTTATTTAAGATATTTTTCAAATTTTTTCTTTACCTTGCACCCTTCACGAATTTTTGCGCGGCCACGGGTTGACTAGGAGAGAATGCCAACATGCATTAAGTCCGCCCATTGTTACCCTTTTAATTAAGGTGTACAATAAAGTTTTTAATAAATAAATAAATAAACTATACCTAATGTAACAGTGATAAACAACAGTTACCGTAATAGGTTTCCCAGTCATCATGCGTATCGCATTCATCTCCGTGATGCCCAGTATTTTTGCGGTCTGCACACCCTCCTCGTCCAAGTTACGGTACTGAAATGACACTGGCTAAAATTAATTCGGATAGACATTACACGGAATCAGTTCGCTTGAAATTTCATACTACGCGAGTGACCTTTTTTTTATTGGATAAAGTGACGTAACGAGCGAAACACTCACCTGATGATAAGTGCAACGTTCGCCCACAACAAATGCTGTGGCCACCCAGAACTACTGTGTGACAGCACACTGCGCCCGTCACCCAGAGACAATCAGTTCTTAAGTCTCATATGCCCAGTGATTACGCTAGCTCACAGTGCCCTTCAAACCGAAACACAGTAATGTTTGCACACTACTGCTTCACGGCAGAATAACTGGCCCTGGGGTGGTACCTACCCTAGACGGATTCCTACATAGGAATCCTATCACCAGGTACAGTCACCACTAAAATTGTTAATTGCAATTTTAAGTACTGGTTTACCACGTGCTCAGCGGTGAAGGAAAACATCGTGAGGAAACCTGCATGTTTGAGAAATAAAAAAATATATTTAGAAGAAGTCCCCCAACCCGCATCGGAGCAGCGTGGCGGATTCTTTACAGCTCCAAAACCCTCTCGGAAATGAGAGGAGGCCTGTGTCCAGCAGTGGGACATTTAAAGGCTGTTTCAGTTACAAGGTTTTACAGATGGAAGGATTCCTATGCAGGAATCCGTCTACGTAGGTACCACCCCAGTGCCAGTTATTCTACCGTGAAGCAGTAGTGTGCGAGCATTACTGTGTTTCGGTTTGAAGGGCACTGTGAGCTAGCGTAATCACTGGGCATATGAGACTTAAGAACTGATGTCTCAGGGTGACGGGCGCATTGTGGTGTCACACAGAAGTATTCTGGGTGACACAGCATTTGTTGTGGGCGGAGGTTGCATCTACCATCAGGTGAACGTTTTGCTCGTTTAGTCACTTTCTACAATAAAAAAAAGACTGTCCGGCCCTGAGTACGGTCTCGTAATTTTGGGACTGCCATGTTTTAAATAGTTATTTCATCATCTGTTCGCCACGAGATCTCTCTGATATAACTCAAGGATTTCACTTGCTTATATAAAATTGAGTTTATAAGTACTCTCTCGCTTCTTTCTTTCTTTCTTTTACTGTAACGTAAGAACGTAGTAGCTCAGAAGCCTGGTGCTCGCCTTTAATTTCATAGTAAGCGAGTAACCCGGGTTCGATCCCCGGTGCCAGCACCTCTAAAATTGTTCTACAATTTTAAGTGCTGATTTACCACGTGCTTAGCGGTGAAGAAAAATATCGTGAGGAAACTTGCATGTCCGAGGAATAGAAATATTTCGAAGACATGTGAAGTCCGCCAACCCGCATTGGAGCAGCGTGGCGGATTCTTCCTAGCTCCAAAACTCAGTGCTCAGCAATGGGACATTTATAGGCTGAAACTTTACTTTACTTTTTAAGAATCTTTAGGAAGAAACTAGATGGACTAGATAGGGGATGAAATACTACCACTCCATCTCATCCAATGGATCTCGTAAAAGGCGAGTAAGGAATTAAACTGCACTGTGCATCCAACAGCGCATGGTGGCGATGGGCTCACCACCAATCACACCAAGTGCATTATATTGTTTTGGTGAAACGTGGATTGTGGCAGTCATCTGCTTTTGCAGTGAGTGCCCAGTCTCTGACTACCCCTTATGGGATACAGTCGTGATCTTATGTATGTATGTAAAATCAGTCTTAAAAACTCTTGCTATTTTAATGATACGAATACGTTACCCATATTCACGCAATTTTAAGCCTTACCAGCGAGTAATAATGCCTATAGTCGGGTCTCAGTCCGGCCGCGTCATGCGGAGTCACCAAGTACAGGAGATGGAGGCTGCCCATGACTACCAAAGACTTGGAGGCCACTTCCAGATCCGACAGGAACTGCTTCGCTACGTGGAGGTCCATGCACCCTGGTGATTTGATATTTCAGTTAAGCCAAGGGGTTCGTCACCTCATGACCATTATCACTCACACACACACATATCAGAATTTTTCCACGGTTGGCGCATTGGCTAAGCCCTTGGCTTCTGCGACGCGGGTCGCGGGTTCCATTCCCGCACGGGACAAATATTTGTATGGCCTACATATAGTTGTTCCGGGTCTGTGGAATTTATGTCTGTAAAACGCACCCACGACACAGGAGAAATCCTACTGTGGGGCTTCGTTTTTTTTTTTTAAAAAAAAAAAAAATTGTTGTCACGCTTGGCAGGCGGGTTGGCAATCGCAGTTTATTTTTTCATTGTTGCCACGCTTGGCAGGCGGGTTAGAATTCGCAGTTTATTTTTTCAGATGTTCAAGAAAGAAGGTGCCGTCTCCTGGTTTTAATTTTTTTTTTATTTCATTAATGTGACGTAACGAGCGAAACGTTCACCTGATGGTTAGTGTAACGTCTGCCCATAACAAATGCTGTGTCACCCAGAAAATTTGTATGTGACACCACACTGCGCCCGTCACCCTGAGACATAAGTTCTTAAGTCATATGAGATTTAGGTGTGACACCCAGTGATTACGCTAGCTCGCAGTGCCCTTCAAACCGAAACACAGTAATGTTTGCACACTACTGCTTCACGGCAGAATACAGTTATTCTGAATCTGGAATCCCACCACCTCCCACTTCCCTGTGCTGACTTTTACGACACCCACGGGATGAGATGGGGTGGTAGATTCTCTTTAACCGCCACCACACGTTATCACCTGAGCAGCGTATATATATATGTTTTTCCCATTTCCCATGGAAAGCTAGAGATATACTCCAAGTGACCTTTTCACTTCGGTGAACCTTCAGATATCATCTCAAAGAAATTGAGATATATTTACATATACTTCTGATAGGATTCCTATAGGAACCCCATCCGGTGGGTACCACTGCAGTGCCAGTTATTCCACAAGATTCAGTGCCGTGCAGAAAAATACTGTTTCGGGTGGGCTTTGATAGATAGTGTTATCACTGGGCAAATGCGACTTAAGAACTGATGTCTCAGAGTGACGGGTGCAGTGTGGTGCCACGCAGAAATGTTCCAAGGGACACCGGATTTGTTATGGCAGAGGTTGCATCTACCTTTAGGTGAACTAGCTCGTGTCGCCAATTTCTTCCAAAAAAACCTTGAAAATCTCTCTTGCCCATGATTGAACGAAGTAATGGTGTACGTAGTTGAAAAATACCTTTAATGGCTGCCTGTCCCAGTTCACTCACTGCCAGCTCGCCATTTTGATTGTCGTCTTTGCCGACCACTTCCAGTGCACCACTTTGTAGTAACGATCCTATGGCTTCGTCGCAACATTGGTTTATATCCAATCTGAGACGGCGAACATAGTATATTATTGTGCATGTAAATTTATAAAAAAAAAGTATCTAATGTCCGTCTCCAGGAAATTAGCTATCTCCGGACCGAATTTCGTCAAGATCGGTCCACGGTTGGAGCCGTGAAAAGGCAACAAACAAACAGATGGACAGACAGATTTACTTTCGTATTTATAATATTAGTATGGATATACAATCGTAAGAGCCCAGGTCACTCGCATTATATTTCATAGAATGTGAGTGACCTGGGTTCGATTCCCGGAGTCTGCACCAATAAAATTGTTAATTTCAATTTTAAGTGCTGATTTACCACGTGCTCGGCGGTGAAGGAAAACATCGTGCGGATACCTACATGTCTGAGAAATAAAAAAATATTTCAAAGACACGTGAAGTCCGCTAACCCGCATTGGAGCAGCGTGGCGGATTCTTTCTAGCTCCAAAACCCTCTCGGAAATGTGAGGAGGCCTGTGCTCAGCAGTGGGACATTTATAAGCCGTTACTTTACTTTACCCAAATCAGACTCGCAGCGTAAAAAGTAAAGTAAAGTTTCAGCCTATAAATATCCAACTGCTGAGCACAGGCCTCTCATTTCTGAGAGGGTTTTGGAGCTAGAAAGAATCCGCCACGCTGCTCCAATGCGGGTTAGCGGACTTCACGTGTCTTTGAAATATTTTTTTATTTCTCAGACATGTAGGTATCCTCACGATGTTATCCTTCACCGCCGAGCACGTGGTAAATCAGCACTTAAAATTGTAATTTACAATTTTAGTGTTGCCGGCACCGGGAATCGAACCCAGGTCACTCGCATTCTATGAAATTTAATGCGAGCGCCTAGCCCCTGAGCTGCCACGGCTACTCGCGGCGCAGAAGTTTTTTTTATTTATTGTATAAAGTGACGAAACGAGCAAAACCTTCAACTGATGCTAAGTGCAACGTCTGCTCACAACAAATGCTGTGTCACCCAGAATATTTCTGTGTGACACCACACTGCGCCCGTCACCCTGAGAGATCAGTTCTTAAGTCACAAATGCCCAGTGATTACGCTAGCTCTCAGTGCCGTTCAAACCGAAACACAGTAATGTTTGCACACTACTGCTTCACGGCAGAATAACTGGCCCCTGGGGTGGACGGACGGACCTACCTAGACGGATTCCTGCACAGGAGTCCTACCAGCACAGTCACAAAAATATACTCACGTGTCGGCGTGAGTGACCGCGAGCAGCGTGCCGCGCAGCAGGCGGCGCAGCGCCGGGCGGTCGCTGGCCAGCCGCAGCGCTGCGCCGCTCAGCAGCAGCGCGGGCAGCGCCGCGCTCAGCACGCTGCGCGCCGCCGGCAGCGCTCCGCCCAGCACGCTGCGCAGCTGCGCCCACTCGCGCGCCCCGCATATTACGATGCTCTCGCCTGACGCGTGAGTAAACGTTCAGCAACACCGACCGACCAAATCCATTACTTACGCGAGGAAAAGCCGATAGATATCCGACAGAGGTAGGTGCTAAAATGGCACCTACCTCTTTCCTAACGAGGTGTCGTAAGAGGCGACTAAGGTATTTTACAGACAGCCTTTATACGAGTAGAATAATACCGTAATATGCAATGCTGTCTACTATACTGCTAGTGGGAATGCAATGGGGAAAGAATTTTTTGACGAGTATCAAAATGGCAGCGACATGCTTCGTCACCCGAATAACATCTGTAACCCCCCGAGTTAGCAACTGTAGTTGCTAACTCGCCTGCCGCGCGTGGCAACTATGGCAAAAGCTATGGGGGAGACATATGTTCAGCAGTGGACTGGTGACAGGCTGAAATCAATGATGACCACCGCAGGCCCAGTTATTCTGCCGTGAAGCAGTAGTGTGCAAACGCTACTGTGTTTCGGTCTGAAGGTCACCGAGACTGTAATTACTCGGTATATGTGTAGCGACATATATGTCGCCACATGAGAAGCTCAAAAAATATTCGCATACGTCCATAATCGTGCTATGAAAGTTTTCTGAGATGCGAACTATATATATATATACAACATCTAAATATTACTAATTGGAGGAGACGTCCCCCCCAGATCAGACCACTCGATCTGGCGGGTAGCTACCCTTTTCATTGACAATATCATCGCCAAAATGGTGACCCCGACGTGATGAACATCCCGCAGCCAGCTTCTCTGAACCACAGCAACAACGTCATCGCAGTCACAGCACCAGACTACTGTCGGCACAACTCGTGCTTACTAGTCTCTCAGCCACTGAGGATCATCAAAGGTGGGGGCCCCCTTCTCCTCAGGCTGACTCCTGCGGCATCAACACTTGTCTCCATACGTCTCGACGCACTGAAGACCTGGACACAGGTTCACCGCAACGCCAGACTGCAACTCATCGCCTGACGTCTCAAGTTCTCCACGCTAAACTACGACTTCCAGTCTCAGCGGGGGAGTGATGTAGCGACATGTATGTCGCCACATGAGAAGCTCAAGAAATATACGCATACGTCCATAATCGTGCTATGAAAGTTTTCTGAGATGCGAACTATATATATACAACATCTAAATATTACTAGTAGGAGGAGACGTCCTCCCCAGATCATACCACTCGATCTGGCGGGGAGCTACCCTTTTCATTGGCGATATCATCGCCCAATATGAGACTTAGGAACTGATGTCTCAGGGTGACGGGCGGAATATCGTGCCCCACAGAAACTTTCTCCGTGACGCAGCATTTGTTACGGGCAGACGTTGTAGTACTTACCATCAGGCGAACGTTTTGCTCGTTTCGCCACGTTTTCCTATAAAAAAAGAAGGAACACTAACCGGCGTCACAGATGCCCGCGCGGCCGGCGCGGCCCACCATCTGCCTGTAGGCCGCCAGCGACATGAACTGGCGGCCCACCAGTGGGGCGCGCACTAGGACGCGGCGCGCCGGCAGGTTCACGCCCGCCGCCAGCGTCGACGTGCAGCACAGCACCGACACCACGCCCGAACTGCCGCGTGGATTTACTATTATTAGCCGATATTACATGAAATCAAGCCTGTATAGGACGACGTAGGCGAACGTATAACGATCAGACTTATTTGGTGGTAGGATTCCTATGCAGAAATCCGTCTTATCTGGTACTTACCACACCAGGTCAGTTATAGTGTACGGCAGTAGTGTGCAAAGATTAGGTCAGAAGTGCACTGATAGATAGTGTACTCGTAATAACTGGGCACATGAGACTTAAGAACAGTGTGGTGACACAGCATTTGTTATGGGCAGAAGTTGCACTTACCATCAGGAGACCGCTTTGCTCGTATCGTCACTTTATCCAATAAAAAACCGCAACCGACGAGCTTGTATGAAAACGCTAATGAAAGTAGAAGAAGCGAAAGCTTTGTCTCTGGATCGTTAAAGGGAAAAGATGTGGTCTCTGCCTGTCCCAATGGGAAAGTGCAAAGAAGCAATTCGTTCACCTGATGCTTAGTGCCACACTTAACTCACCCTTAACAATTGGATGGTCACCCAAAAAGTACTAGGTTGAAGTAATACCTACCGTACTGTAGAGTTGTAGAGAAAGACGATCTTCAGTAAATTCTGCTCGTCGCTAAAGGCCCAGTGGAAGGTCACGCCGTAAGCCCGGCGACTTTTATAGCTTCGTCGAAAGAGAACGAAACTTCGGTTTGGATTACCGTTGATAAGGGATGGCGTGGTGGAAGGCGACGCCGCAGCGCACGGCCCGCAGCGCGACTACCGAGCGGCACGTGCTCCTACCGGAAGGCGGTCTCCAGCAGGTGCCGCTCGTCGCCGGAGAGCCCCGCGTGGTGGAAGGCGACGCCGCAGCGCACGGCCCGCAGCGCGACTACCGAGCGGCACGTGCTCCTACCGGAAGGCGGTCTCCAGCAGGTGCCGCTCGTCGCCGGAGAGCCCCGCGTGGTGGAAGGCGACGCCGCAGCGCACGGCCCGCAGCGCGACTACCGAGCGGCACGTGCTCCTACCGGAAGGCGGTCTCCAGCAGGTGCCGCTCGTCGCCGGAGAGCCCCGCGTGGTGGAAGGCGACGCCGCAGCGCACGGCCCGCAGCGCGACTACCGAGCGGCACGTGCTCCTACCGGAAGGCGGTCTCCAGCAGGTGCCTCTCGTCGCCGGAGAGCCCCGCGTGGTGGAAGGCGACGCCGCAGCGCACGGCCCGCAGCGCGACTACCGAGCGGCACGTGCTCCTACCGGAAGGCGGTCTCCAGCAGGTGCCGCTCGTCGCCGGAGAGCCCCGCGTGGTGGAAGGCGACGCCGCAGCGCACGGCCCGCAGCGCGACTACCGAGCGGCACGTGCTCCTACCGGAAGGCGGTCTCCAGCAGGTGCCTCTCGTCGCCGGAGAGCCCCGCGTGGTGGAAGGCGACGCCGCAGCGCACGGCCCGCAGCGCGACTACCGAGCGGCACGTGCTCCTACCGGAAGGCGGTCTCCAGCAGGTGCCGCTCGTCGCCGGAGAGCCCCGCGTGGTGGAAGGCGACGCCGCAGCGCACGGCCCGCAGCGCGACTACCGAGCGGCACGTGCTCCTACCGGAAGGCGGTCTCCAGCAGGTGCCGCTCGTCGCCGGAGAGCCCCGCGTGGTGGAAGGCGACGCCGCAGCGCACGGCCCGCAGCGCGACTACCGAGCGGCACGTGCTCCTACCGGAAGGCGGTCTCCAGCAGGTGCCTCTCGTCGCCGGAGAGCCCCGCGTGGTGGAAGGCGACGCCGCAGCGCACGGCCCGCAGCGCGACTACCGAGCGGCACGTGCTCCTACCGGAAGGCGGTCTCCAGCAGGTGCCGCTCGTCGCCGGAGAGCCCCGCGTGGTGGAAGGCGACGCCGCAGCGCACGGCCCGCAGCGCGACTACCGAGCGGCACGTGCTCCTACCGGAAGGCGGTCTCCAGCAGGTGCCTCTCGTCGCCGGAGAGCCCCGCGTGGTGGAAGGCGACGCCGCAGCGCACGGCCCGCAGCGCGACTACCGAGCGGCACGTGCTCCTACCGGAAGGCGGTCTCCAGCAGGTGCCGCTCGTCGCCGGAGAGCCCCGCGTGGTGGAAGGCGACGCCGCAGCGCACGGCCCGCAGCGCGACTACCGAGCGGCACGTGCTCCTACCGGAAGGCGGTCTCCAGCAGGTGCCTCTCGTCGCCGGAGAGCCCCGCGTGGTGGAAGGCGACGCCGCAGCGCACGGCCCGCAGCGCGACTACCGAGCGGCACGTGCTCCTACCGGAAGGCGGTCTCCAGCAGGTGCCGCTCGTCGCCGGAGAGCCCCGCGTGGTGGAAGGCGACGCCGCAGCGCACGGCCCGCAGCGCGACTACCGAGCGGCACGTGCTCCTACCGGAAGGCGGTCTCCAGCAGGTGCCGCTCGTCGCCGGAGAGCCCCGCGTGGTGGAAGGCGACGCCGCAGCGCACGGCCCGCAGCGCGACTACCGAGCGGCACGTGCTCCTACCGGAAGGCGGTCTCCAGCAGGTGCGCTCGTCGCCGGAGAGCCCCGCGTGGTGGAAGGCGACGCCGCAGCGCACGGCCCGCAGCGCGACTACCGAGCGGCCACGTGCTCCTACCGGAAGGCGGTCTCCAGCAGGCCGCTCGTCGCCGGAGAGCCCCGCGTGGTGGAAGGCGACGCCGCAGCGCACGGCCCGCAGCGCGACTACCGAGCGGCACGTGCTCCTACCGGAAGGCGGTCTCCAGCAGGTGCCTCTCGTCGCCGGAGAGCCCCGCGTGGTGGAAGGCGACGCCGCAGCGCACGGCCCGCAGCGCGACTACCGAGCGGCACGTGCTCCTACCGGAAGGCGGTCTCCAGCAGGTGCCGCTCGTCGCCGGAGAGCCCCGCGTGGTGGAAGGCGACGCCGCAGCGCACGGCCCGCAGCGCGACTACCGAGCGGCACGTGCTCCTACCGGAAGGCGGTCTCCAGCAGGTGCCGCTCGTCGCCGGAGAGCCCCGCGTGGTGGAAGGCGACGCCGCAGCGCACGGCCCGCAGCGCGACTACCGAGCGGCACGTGCTCCTACCGGAAGGCGGTCTCCAGCAGGTGCCGCTCGTCGCCGGAGAGCCCCGCGTGGTGGAAGGCGACGCCGCAGCGCACGGCCCGCAGCGCGACTACCGAGCGGCACGTGCTCCTACCGGAAGGCGGTCTCCAGCAGGTGCCTCTCGTCGCCGGAGAGCCCCGCGTGGTGGAAGGCGACGCCGCAGCGCACGGCCCGCAGCGCGACTACCGAGCGGCACGTGCTCCTACCGGAAGGCGGTCTCCAGCAGGTGCCGCTCGTCGCCGGAGAGCCCCGCGTGGTGGAAGGCGACGCCGCAGCGCACGGCCCGCAGCGCGACTACCGAGCGGCACGTGCTCCTACCGGAAGGCGGTCTCCAGCAGGTGCCTCTCGTCGCCGGAGAGCCCCGCGTGGTGGAAGGCGACGCCGCAGCGCACGGCCCGCAGCGCGACTACCGAGCGGCACGTGCTCCTACCGGAAGGCGGTCTCCAGCAGGTGCCGCTCGTCGCCGGAGAGCCCCGCGTGGTGGAAGGCGACGCCGCAGCGCACGGCCCGCAGCGCGACTACCGAGCGGCACGTGCTCCTACCGGAAGGCGGTCTCCAGCAGGTGCCGCTCGTCGCCGGAGAGCCCCGCGTGGTGGAAGGCGACGCCGCAGCGCACGGCCCGCAGCGCGACTACCGAGCGGCACGTGCTCCTACCGGAAGGCGGTCTCCAGCAGGTGCCGCTCGTCGCCGGAGAGCCCCGCGTGGTGGAAGGCGACGCCGCAGCGCACGGCCCGCGCCAGCGCGGCGCCACCCTCGGCCTGCAGCGCGCGCGCCAGCGCCGCCCGCTCGGACACGCGGTGCGACAACATATCCCTGTTGAGTTTACGTTCACCTTCCCGTCATCACCGTTATCATGTTAGTGGAATGCACTGTCTGTAGATTTTCACAATTTTTTATACGTATTGATATGTCTTTAATGTATATGGAGAAGAATATTGGTCCCAAATGAGATCCCTGTGGTACCCCAGTGCTGCAAAGTATACCATTGACTAATACGCTAACAGAAATTACTTCCAACCACCTTTCCAGATAAAACTTATTTATATCGTAATATGCTCTCATTTTTTAATAGTGGGGCTAACCTTGTCGAAAGCAATATTGAAATCGTATATAATATTTACAAAAATATGAAAAGCAGATTTTTTTGCGCTGCCATCAAAATTTCTTTACTTAATAAACTGGAGTAGTCTATGTACCCGACTAGACTAGAACTACTACTCGTAGACCGTAGGCCCTGGAAAGAATATCCAAGCTGAGGATATTCTTCGCAGTCGACAGCTTCCGACAGTATTCGTAAGATGTCGCCGTGGTCGAAAATCGGCCATGAGAACATCATTAAATAAAAATGAGGAGAAAACTTGAGACATAATATATTAACAAAGCAAACAAAAAAAAGCAAGACAGGGTCATCTCATATCACCTGCCACAAATGTTTGTAATTTTGGGGGTTTTGCCATAGTTGCCACGCTTGGCAGGCGGGTTGGCAACCGCAGTTTACTTAATCAGATGTTCCAGGAAGATGCTGCTGCACATCTCCTGGTTATCATTTTGCCTCTATCGACTTTTACAACAACCATGGGATGAGATGGGGTGGTAGATTCTCTTAAGATTTCCACCACACGGCCATATACCTAAAGACCCTAAAATATCTGAAGACAGATCTTGTATCAGCATTCATATCTCACTTCCTCTGCAGTTTGCACAGCAGCGAAGCGACATTTTCGCAGTTCCTCTTGGTGGGGCAGAACAGCAGGCAAGAGGCGGCGGGCACCACCTCGGACACCAGCCCGCCCAGCCAGTCCGGATCCAAGGAAGTCGCCGCGGAGGAATACTGCGAATCGCAACACTGGAGTTATCTATACAAATATATAAAATTGAAGTGTCTGTTTGTAATAACAAAATAATAGGGATTTACTCAATCCTTATGAAAGTATATACAGTACAGCATTGCATAATTTTTTCTTTACTTTTTCGCTCATATGCAGGAATCCGTCTATGTAGGTACCACCCCAGGGCCAGTTATTCTGCTATGAAGCAGCAGTGTGCAAACATTACTGTGTTTGAAGGGCACTGAGAGCTAGTGTAATCACTGGGCATATGAGACTTAAGAACTGATGTCTCAGGGTGTCGAGCGCAGTGTGGTGTCACACAGAAATGTAATGGGTGACACAACATTTGTCATGGGCAGACGTTGCACTTACCATCAGGTGAACGTTTTGCTCGTCTCGTCACTTCCTCCAATTAAAAAAAAGAGTTTTTCTATGTCCGTACGTTAGTGGGGCCAATATTTTTTTTTATTTTTTTATACTGTTTTATGTCTCTTAATGTATTTACTTGTCAAATTAATATAAGTAATTCTTTATTTCCTTCCAAATTTCAATAAAACACTCATAAAATATATACATATGAAATAATTACTCACATCATATTTTAACTGCCTGTCAGGAATCAGCTCCATGCCATTCTCACCCCACACAATCTTATGCAGAACGTCCCCCAGTTTCACATACTCAGTGAGTTCCACCGGCCTGAACTTCCTTTGGAACACATCAGCTCGCAGGAACTTGGCTATTTCGTTCAGATTGCCTATTGTGGCACTCATGCCGACTATCTGAATGCCTTCTGCAAACATAAATATAAATATAGTCTGTTTAATCACTTTCTATCATCATCATCATTTCAGCCTATCACTAGTCCACTGTTGAACATAGGCCTCCCCCCGTAGATAGCCACAAAAGTTTGTAGCTCTCATTTTGGGGGGATTATGCCATAGTTGCCACGCTTGGAAGGCGGGTTTGCAAACGCAGTTTATTTATTCAGATGTTCCAGGAAGATTCTGCTGCCAATCTCCTGGTTTTTATTTACCCTCTGTCGACTTTTATGACACGGGATGACATGGGGTGGTAGATTCTCTTAAGCCGCCACCACAGTACCACGCTATCTATAGCCAGTACAATTAATAACGACATATAATAACAATTAAAGTTGATGAATTTGTATTTTGCTAGACTTTTAGCATTACGGCTAGGAGGACGTCATCCTTACTGGTGGTAGGATTCCTATGCAGGAAGCCGTCTAGGTAGGTAACACCCCACGACAAGTTATTCTGCCGTGAAGCAGTAGTGTGCAAACATTACTGTTTCGGTCTGAAGGGCACTGAGAGCTAGCATAATCACTGGGAGACTTACGTACCGATGTTTTGGGATGACCCAGCATTTGTTGTGGGCAGACGTTGCACTTACCATCAGGTGAACGTTTTGCTCGTCGTAACTTTATCAAATAAATAATTAACAAAAAAAAAAGTTTTAGGCGGAGTTCAGTGACATACACAAGCACAGAAGAATTATATATACAATTGATAAATAAGACTTACTATTAGCGAAAATTACTGTAGTTAATAATGTTTCGAGAGTGCCACCCCGACCTTCTTCCCCTATTAAATGGAGTTCATCAACCTACAAACAATATTTTTTAAATTAAATTTGGTCTAAAGACAAAACATCGAAGAATGTCAGCTTAAAATGAATACAGTAAAGGCACACTAGTAAGGAGTTGACTGCTGTATGCTATTCGAGTTTCGGAATTTTTTACGTTCATACGGAAATGTGTACTAAAATAAAAGTAAAAAAACTGCTGTAATTGTTTATTATTTTTAAAATGACTGAAAAAAAAATCCCGCCGGGTTTCTTACTGGTTCTTCCCAGGACAGATGTATTTATTTGCGAACCAGTGTAGCTTAAAAAAATGACGTTCAATGAGTATTATGTAAAAGATCTATAATGAATAAAAAATATTCAATTCTATTCTAAAATAAAAACTTGCATTTATCAATTATAATTTTATAAACAAACCACAAAGATTAGGCTAATGATATTCAATAGGCTTCCATTCAACGTAGCATGATTCTGAAGCAAATAATAAAATCGGGTCTTTATGTGACTACATATATACTCGTACATCCATACATACTCGTACATACTGCGTTTTGTGGGAATCTTTACTTAGTTGGATGCATTTGAAGGATTTTTTTTAATTGAATAAAGTGATGAAACGAGCGAAACGTTCACCGTGGTAAGTGCAACATCTCATCATCGCCATCATCGTCATTTGAGCCTAACACTAGTCCACTGCTGAACATAGGCCACCCGCAGAGATAGCCACAAAAGTTTGTAGCTCTCGTTTTGGGAGTTATTTGACATAGTTGCCTAGCAACCGCAGTTTATTTATTCAGATGTTTCAGGAAGACGCTGCTGCCAGTCTCCTGGTTTTCATTTTCCCTCTGTCGACTTTTACGACACCCACGGGATGAGAAGGGGTGATAGATTCTCTTAAGCCGCCAATACTTTTTTCCCATGCAAGCTATCTCTGTGCCAAATTTCATCACGATCGATTCAATGGTTGAACCTTTAAAAGGTAACAAACAGACAGACGGAGAGATAGTTACATTCGCATTTATAATATTGGTATTGATTGTGTCAAACATCCAGATCTGAGACATATGTCTGCAAACCATAAATAAAACGACATGTAGAGCCAAAGCCAATTGATTTCCAACCACAAACAAGCACCAACATGTTTAAAATGTTACAGAAGTACAAGCATTGATTGATTTCTGTCCAAGCTTATTTCCACTTACCACTATGAGACCTATCTCATGCAGTCTATCCAACTCAATGAGGCTCCTCACTAGGGCAAGGCCCTTTTCAATAGTCGCTATGTAAATACTATTCTTTGTACGTCTCTTCTTTGGCGGTATATGGCCCTTACCCGCAGCATATTCCTCTACCAAAAAATCTAATTGCAAAGCAAATGGTGCTAAAGACCATATCTGAAAACAAAAGTTGTACAGACTACAGTGCCCCATGAAATAACCTTTACAAAGCAAACAAAATTTTTCATACAATGCCAAGATCAGTAGCTCAAATTCAATAACGGGAAACCGTCTAGGTAGGTACCAGGCCAGTTATTCTGCCATGAAAATGTAGTGTGCAAACATTACGGTGTTTTGGTTTGAATGGCACTGAGAGCTAGTGTAGTAGTAATCACTGGGCATATGAGACTTAAGAACTTAACTTATTAGGGTGACAGGTGCAGTGTAGTGTCAGACAGAAATATACTGGATGACACAGCATTTGTTATGGGTTGATGTTGCACTTACCATCAGGTAAAGATTTTGCTTGTTTCGTCACTTTATTAACTACAAAAAAAACATTTATACAATATACTTAATTTGGATGTTTTTGGAACAATTGTTTCTAGTCAGCTTATGCTAAACCTGGTGCATAGAGCACAGGGATTTTGTAGTGTATAGAAGACTTTAGCATACAAAAATAGTTAATCCCATCATCAGCCCCCCCACTTAAAAATTGAGGGAAACTGGTGCATGGTAGACATTTGCATAATTTTTGATCTAAAGTTAACTAATTGTTATTCCTACATCAGTCAAAAGCTGTGATGTTTCCCAGGCTCTCCCTTAGATAACTCTTACAATACCCATAACATGAGATGATTCGGTAGGTACTTTATTTGTATTTTTATTACTGGTGAAAGTGACAAGGCAAGCAAAATGTTCATGTGTTGGTAAGTGCAACATCTGCCCATAACAAATGCTGTGTCACCCAGAACATTTCTGAGTGGCATCACACTGCACCTGTGATCATGGGATATCAGTTCGTAAGTTTCATATGCCCAGTAATCACATTAGCTGTCAGTGCCCTTCAGACCAAAACACAGTAATGTTTGTACACTACTGCTTCACGGCAGAAGAACTGACGCTACGGTGGTATCTGCCTGGAGAAGATTAGAATTAAGAATATATATAAATACCTTTTCCTGAACAATGGCAACAAATGGCAATATGAACAGTGCATTACATTTTCTATTTAACACTTCACGCAACATCAATATTTCTGCCACAAGTGTTTTGCCTCCACTCGTTGGTAATGCGTAAATAAGATTCCGTCTCTCATGAATAGCATCCAAATTGAGGCATTCCTCCTGCCAGTCTGCAGTGTGAAGATAAAAAGTTTAGCTTTATACATAATTAAAATAAAATAAACAAGATTTTTTTTGTGTGTGAACAAGATGAATGAAACTTCCTTTAAACCCCAAATTAACCAAAAATTTAGAATTTAGTGATTTTAAAATTAGTGTTAATTGTTATTGATGTTAGTTTTTAAAAATTTAGAGTTCATACTGTAAGTTTTTTTTTTAAATAGGAGCAGGGGCAAACAAGCAAGCAGCTCACTTGATGGTAAGTGAACACCGCTGCTCATGAACATCTACAATACCAGAGAAATCACGAGTGCATTGCCAGCCTTTGAGAAACTAGTAAGCTTTTTCCTTGAAGGTTCCTAATCGTCATCGGTCAAGAAAAGCCGCTGGTGGCAGCAAATTCCTCAAAGGAGTAGTGTTTTGCAGAAAATTTCATGAAAATCGAAAACACAGTAGCGGAAAGCCAACCATCAAGGTGTTATGTTAATAACTAATGATACATACTTAAAAGAAAATACTAACCATATAATTTTTCTATTTTCCTATAAGTCTTAAATAAACCTTTAGTAATATTTGGTAACTGATAAAAACTATCTTTTGGCTCATTCTCTTTTATACGCACAGATTTCACAGCTTCATTATAATTACAATGTTGTGTTCCAGTTTCTATTACATCTTCCACAACATCAAGCAGGAAGGAGTCTTTAGTCTCAAGAAATGAGTCCTGATTATTTTTTATTACACCTACTGTTTGATTTATTGCATCAAAACCGTCACTGATTTCATCTATAAAATGTTTTTCAGACCTTGATGTTAATATTGCATCATCACTTTGATTTCGTTGACTTGATTCTTGCTCCAGTTTCGACGTAAACATATCATCAGAGATATCATCAATTTGTTTAACAATTTCAGAAGGAGGTAGTAGGTCAGTTTTATCACTGCTGATTACAAATGATTTCCAATTCTCCACATCTTGTACAAAACATGATTCCAAAATACCAGGGGAGCATGGGATATCATCACTAGTATTATTACCTGAGTCACTCAAATACTCCATTTGATTACATGGCAATGGAGGAGAATCACAGCACCGATCTAACAAATCTCTTTTGGAAGCAGTTCGCAAATGAAGAGGTGTAGAATTCACAGGTAGAACATTGCTTTTCTGCGACGCTCTTAAATTTCTTCCAGTACCAAGCCGGCGCCTTTTTGGCGTCGAGATAGTGCTGATATCATTATTATTTTGAGTAGACATTTTATACCTTATTACTATAACTGTTTATTTTTTTACAAATCTTAATTTTAGTCTATAATTACATTAGTTTAAAATATATAAATGCAGTCTAAATCCATAATAATCAAACATAACAGATTTTAATATTACAATGAAATTGACATTGACATTTGAATTGACATTGACATTCACAATATAGTTCAGAAAGCGGAATCACTATTTATAAATAATTAAATTATTAATAGTTTAAATAAAATATTAAAAAGAAATGATTTCGATACTTTTAATTATTTAGGAAACTAATCAGAATTAGCCAATATACTATTACATTAGTTGCATTTTTGTAAAAATAATAATATATTTTTAATTCAGGATCATATCCATATGAGTCAGTAACAAAACATAATATTTAGAAACTAAGGTTAATATTAATCGCTGAAAGAACTGTCTTAATCCAATGTTATACATATATGCTGTCTAAGCTATTTGCAACAGTATTGTGGAGAGTTTTAGTGCTATCCTGAATCCGCGTCATCATAAAATCGCTTGGAAGTCATCCGTACGAGCATTGAAAACATCCCCGATGCGCTACAAAAGCGAGGCAGCCCGAACATTGACTCTTAGGGCTATGTAAGCCGTGCGTGTAATTGGTCACAAATTGCAGGTATAAAATGACTAACAATATAACTTAAATCGTGAAATTATGGACTTATTGTGCACCGTGCGCATCTGTGAGTCAGCTTGAAAATGTTGCACCTACTCGTAACAGGCAGCGCTCTCCGTTCTATTTCCAAATAAGTCATCATTTAGTGATTCATTGACCCAGTGCCTATGTAAACTTAAACTATGTAACTTGTATATATATTTGTATATATATAACTTAAACTATGTAATTTGTATATGTAACTTGTTTCAACGGAGTTACCATTAATTTAAAATGCGGAACGGACAAAAATGTTTTCCTTCCGACCTTGAAAACAATCAGTTCGCTTTTTGCAACGCTGCATTACTGACTGTGTACCTGTGTATCGCTCACAAATCGTGAAGTTTAATAATGATGTAATTCCTTTACGGAAAGATCGGAGAAAGGTTCGGAATCAGCGTCAATGACACGGAACACCAACAATTACACAGACCCAAAATACATAAAATTGTATGTTAGCCAGGACCCATGTCTCAATAGCCTAGTACTCTGGCCACTAGATACTATGCTATGTGGTCGCATACATACGTATATCAAATGTTGTAATAATTTAACACTACACTTTTCAGCAGACTAAGTTCACTCTTTCCGCAAAAGCTTCAAATCTAATGTCGTCAAAAAAATTTAAATCTAACGCAACATTCATTTACGAAGGCCGCCAACTTTGTTAAAACAAAACGTATGAAGCGGTTTCATTTAATACGTTGAATTAATGTTCAACGTATTCAAGTTATGAAAAGCATTTATTCGAATGAACTTTGACTAAAAAACCCATCAAATGTGTTCGTTGTTCTGGAGCTGGAATAGTCAGTAGAAAATCAATGAAATATGATTCGTCGTCGTCGTTTCAGCTTATCAATAGTCCGTTGCTGAACATACGCCACCCCGAAAGATTGTCAAAAAAGTTAGTAGTCGTTATTGGGGGATTTTGCCACAATTCCCACGCTTGGCAGGTGAGTTGGCAACCGCAGTTTATTTATTCAGATGTTCCCGGTAGATACTGCTGCCCATCTCCTGGTTTTCATTTTCTCTCTGTGGAATTTTAAGACATCCACTGTATGAGATGGGGTGTTAGATTTTCTTACCATACGAGTAACGAATAAAATATGATTGCCCACAGTATATTTCAGGGTTTAATCAATAATGAATAACACGACACAGTTTCTTAAAAAAATGTCTTCATAATTAATAGAATACAATAGAATAGAATACTTTTTATTCAATAAAGATTATTTGCATTACCATTGCTCAGGTCGCTGCCGGCCGAACTGGCGCCGCGCCTCCAGCACTACGCCGCGCCTCAGCTGCACACTTGAATATGACAATGAAATTGTTGTTTAATACAATTAAAATGGTGTTTAGATACAAAAATTTTATAGATCCAACAACACCACGCGTGCAGCGTTCATTAATAAACATACTAGTACACAAGTATGTTTGTTATTTTCATACATAAATACATTTTTGATTTACACTACTTTCGTGAATCAAAAAGAATTGTTTTTTGAACATTTGTTTAAAGTAGACTAGAATACTACGATATGTGAGACGGATTGAAAATGAAAAAAAAAGTTTTATTTCAGTAACTATAGAATAGAATATTGTTTATTCAATATAGATCATTTACATAATACTCATTGAACGTAATTTTTTTAAGCTACGCTGGTTCACAAAGATGCCTCTGTCCTGGGAAGAACCAGTAAGAAACTCAGCTGGAATTTATATTTCAGTTATTTTAAAAGTAATAAACAATTACAGCAGTATTATAAAGATATAGAAATACCTTGGCAGCGATCACCTCATACCCAGGGGTTATCATCATCCATGTATTCTTTAATATTATAATAACCTTTCTTAAAAAGTCTTTGTTTAACAAATAGTTTGAACTTTTTGATTGAATGACAATCAGTATACTCGTAAAATTTCAAACAGAAGGAAAGAGAGAAAATATTACCTTATAATAAAAGATATGTAACGTTATACCTATCTAATTTTTCGTTCCATTCTTAAATATTAAAAGGAATGTGTGCGTTTGTCTCGCCGTCTTTCTCATAATCAACCCTATAATATCCCCGAAATATTTCCGTACATTTTATTGTTAAGTATATCGACACAAAGAAAGTAAATACTTTAATACTATAATATAAATACTTTATTATAAAATATGTTTGGCAATCCTTCCCTAACTGATAGAGTGCTGAAGAGAGACCGTGATCTAATTTTAGCATTCGATGTTTTAGCTTCATATTTCAAGTCTAATTTGCATAGCGACAGCTTGCCGCTTCATCTATAGCATTTTATGATTATTATTTTTTTACTTAATAACTACATTATTAAAATATAATATTTCACAGACATCCCCTATTTTTATTTATTAATTTCAATAATTATTATCATAGAAACACCAGATATCATACCAACAACCAGAGACCAGCACGCGTTTTTACTAAACAAATAAACTGTTATTTAAATTAGATATTTATTTATTAAAACTTTTTGTTAGTCTTAAAATGATACAATGGGCGGGCTCAATGCCTGTTGGCATCCTCTGCCAGTCAAACCAGGGCATAGTGAAACATTGATGCAGCTGTGTAACTCACAAAGAAACTAATTTTCTGAAACCTAGATATAATTTAATCCAAAATAATAATGAAGAAAAGTAAGTTACTTTGCTAAGATCCGCATGCAAAATATAAAAAAATGGTGTATATTACCTAGTTTAAACTAGGTAATATACACCATTTTTTTTAAAAACTTTTTTTAAAAAAATGTTTTTTTAAAATTAAAAACTTTTTTTAAAAAAATGGTGTATATTACCTAGTTTAAACTAGGTAATATACACCATTTTTTTATATTTTGCATGCGGATCTTAGCAAAGTAACTTACTTTTCTTCATTATAATGGATTTCCGCAAAGTAACGCCTGATTCTATTAACCAAAATAATAACTTATAAACACGTGCTACCGGGCTGGTCGAGTTTGCAACGCAGTTGCCTAAAAGTTTTATTTTAAGTTTCGTCTTAAAACGTACCTCTCGTACCTGTACATAGTGCTATTCTTTTTATTTTATTTATACAAAACAGGTAAGTACCCGAGTTTCTAAGTTTGTTAATCAAAGGATCCTTAGTGGATTGTAAAACTGACTGGTGGTGGGATTCCTATGCGGGAATCCGTCTAGGTAGGTACCCCACGGCCACACAAATTTTCTGGGTTACACAGCATTTGCTGTGGGCAGACGTTGCACTTACCATCAGGTGAACGTTTTGCTCGTTTCATCACTATAAGTAAGAAAAGAAAAAAAAATTACGTTTCACAAACGATGCTTAAATTTCGCATGGTTAAGAATGAATAATTTTAATTGCTACTAATTTAGAACATTCATGTAACCTGAAGCGATTAACAAAACAAATGAAGAACTATGTAAGAAGTGCGTATATATAAAGTTCTGAAATGGAATCTTATTTAATACAAGCTGTGCCCCGCGGCTTCACCCGCCTAAAAAAGCCGACCCTGAACGACGATATGCGTATATATTCCCTATTTGAATGGGATTTTGTCGTTCTCGTTTTTTTTTCGCGGAACCCTAATTATTTTTCTAAAATTAAAGTTGCCAAGTTCCCTGCTATAATATCAGATATCTGTCAGTGTAAGTCCCGTCAAAATCGGTCCAACCATTGCGGAGATTCGCCAGAACAAACAGACAGATAGAGAGACAACATTTTTAAGTATCGTATATACTTTCATTAGCATTGAGCAAAAAGCTGTTATTTTGTTATTACAAACAGACACTTCAATTTTATTTATATGTATAGATTAATACAAACTGTATCCGCGGCTTTACTTCTATGGCTTGTAGAATTTAAATCTAGAACGAGCTGACCTCACAATGGCTCAATAGTAAGCGAAAGCTCGGTATGTCCGAATCGTTTGGCATCGAACCCACGACCCACAGCGCAGACGCCAATCGCTAAGCCACTACGCCATCCCAGCCGACTATAAATTATTCAGTGTGGCTATTTTCAAAAACGGTAAAATTTTAAGACTGGTAATCATTCAAATTTCATCATAAAACATTTACTGGTGGTAGGATTCCTATGCAGGAATCCGTCTAGGTAGGTACCACCCCAGGGCCAGTTATTCTGCCGTAAAGCAGTACTGTGCAAATATTACTGTGTTTCGGTCTGAAGGGCACTGAGAGCTAGTGTAATCAGTGGGCATATAAGACTTAAGAAGTGATGTCACAGGGTGACGGGCGCAATGTGGTGTCACATGGGAATTTTGTGGATAACACAGCATTTGTTATGGGCAGACCTTGCACTTACCATCAGGTGAACGTTTTGCTCGTTTCGTCACTTATTTATTAAAAAACAACAAACAAGTTTTTTACGTGGTAGAACCACATTAATATTACCTGTAAAAGATCTATCATAATCGCTAGACTCGATCAGGTACAGTTTTTAGGTGTAATGATAGACCAAGCATTAAACTGGAAAATGTCCATAGACAATTTATTCAAAACAATAATCAGTTTGGGTTTCAGCATAACAAATCATCCTCAATTCTGCTCCCAAAGTAATTATCTGTGATAAAGAAAACTAATACCTTAGTAATAAAAAGCACGTAAATATTATTAGAATCAGTTTCTTACCATATCGTTTCTTACCCTTGGGCATGATACTCTAGTAAATAAACTTGAGAATACTAGAGTCTGCGGATCTATTTTAAAAGGCTGTGAAGACTATAGACTACCCCACCACCCCTTACGGTATCCCCTCGTCGACGTCGGTCAGAGTACGCTACTGGTCCTGGGTTCGAATCCCAGCAGGGAACCATAATTTGTGCAAAAACACAAATTGTTGCTTTTCGGGTCTGGTTGTGTTGCGCATTTGAAATGTATGTCTGTTAAACGCACCCACGATACAGGAGAAATCCTACCGTAGAGCTTCGTTTTAAAAAAAACAAAAGATTTTTTTATAATTAGTCCACAATTCGTCGGTGAATATACATTAAAAAAAATACAAACAGACGAATGTTTTTTTTTTAAATCGGTTAAAAACGATTTTACGTAGCAAACGCAAAAAATAATAGGCTTAAAAATAATTTATATATAAGAATAAAAATTATTTTAAGTATTTCCGGTACATATCAAAGTATATACTTCTTATCGAACAATTTAATAATAAAGAAATACAAATCAAAATATCTCACGTAACCTAATAACTAGAAAAGTAGTACAAAATATAATATACGTACCCATAATGCAATACTGCTACGGAAAACGGCCAACGAAATACATGAACCTAATCCCATGAATGATTTACACCACCAAATTATAAAATAAATAAATGAGCAAAACTACATGATCAAATATAAAGAAATCAAATAAAAAAAAATGTAAACTAAGCCTAACTTTAAAATAAATTTAAACAAACTACCTTAAATGTTGATTTCATGGTGGCAGGATTCTTATGACGGAAACCGAAAAAAAATTATAATTTTTCAGAGCGTTTTCGACCGGAAGACCGTGTGGAAGGAGAAACAGCCCCACAAGAGGTTCTAAAAAGCTCTACATGAGCCTTTGGTAGACACTGTCGACTCTCTAAGCTGGCTATGTTTCGATGACCTCTTTGGGGGAAACCGAGAGTTTTGTATGTCTCTTCTAAATCTGAGTATCTGCACAGATACAATCCAGTAGACAGGAAATTTCATCAGAACTCGCTTTGAAATACGGTCTCGTGGTTCGAAGACTGCCTTACTATAAGTACTTGCCTGAAGCCGTGCTCTAAAATGACAACGCCAGGCTCTATTGGGACCGGCCCATCATCACGGACAGGACTATTCTTGCGAGTAAGTCTGATATCGTGTTGACGGACCCGGCACAATCAAGGATATTTTTGGTCGGCATTACCATTCCATATGCCGAGAACCCACTGGAACATATAAATAATTAAATAACGGTTTCCAACCTGCCTGTCAATCGTGGCAACTATGGCAAAATCCCCCCAAATGGAGAGCCACTAATTATATAGGCCAGTTGTGGGCTGAAATGAGGTGGCCCGCAAATTATCTTCGCAGATTATAACTAACTATAAATATAACTAATTTATTTAATTTACTGACCAGAAACGTTTAAAAAAAATTCCGGATGAGGCTGCAACGGTTATGGGCAAACGTGGCACTTACCATTGCATGGCAGACGAACGAATTCGATTCATTGTTTATCAGCATTCAAAAATCTGTCAAACAGAGTAGCCGGTGTTTATCACTTACATTCCTAGTATCATAACTAACTCCTTAAGTTAGCCAGTGGACTTGTGCCATTGCGGATTTTGAAAAGATTATTTATTTGCCTTTTTAACAATTGATAACAATAATACTACATTACATATTTTGTTTGCTGTGTGGCGGCTCAAGGGAATCTACTACCCCATCTCATCACATAGTTGTTGTAAAAGTCGACAGAGGCAAAATGAAAACCAGGAGATGGACAGCATGGAATACTAGAATGAATAAATAAACTACGGTTGCCAACCCGCCGGCCAAGCCGGCCAAACTATGGCAAATCCCTCCAAAATGAGAGCTACTAAATTTTGTGGCAATCAATGGGTTAGGCCTATATTCAGCAGTGGACTAATGACAAGCCGAAATGATAATGATGATGATCATGATATCTTTTATTAGCATTAATGCACAGATTATTAAATAAATAAAAATGTTGCGGACAGGAAGGCAAAGGAAAAAGGCATCAGTTTGTTCTGTATTTGGACCTTAATCTCATAGAGTGCTGATTTTCCGCCCATCCCTTATTCAACAGTAGTTATATACGTAAGTGGCGATGTGTGTGAGTGTTTACGTGTTTGAGTGTGTTTTGTGTTTATGACTGTGTATGACAGTGCATTAATGTGCCCGTAAGTGAGTGCGTGCGCGAGTTACAGCAATAATTACAAATATTATCAATTGTTCGGCTTATTAAGAATCTACAATAAAATAGCAAATGTAAAAGTAACAGCCTGTATTTGTCCCACGGCTGAGCTGAGGTCTCCCCACATCTTAGAGAGGATTTTGGAACCGAGGAGGATCCACCGCGCGGGTTGTGTTATTCACATGTCATCGAAATATTTCGGCAAATGTAATGTGGGATAAATTTAGATCATACGCATCACATGAGAAGAAGATAAATGAAAGTTACTCTGATCCACTAACAACAGTAGATTAATTGCGAACCTCTCTGTACTCTAGTTGTTTTAATTAATGCGAATATTAAATATTTTTTAGGACGTCAGTGGGCCAGTGTTTCCGCCACGCCCTTCACGTTCCATTTTACGTCAGGCTGCAAGAGACGGGCCGAGCGCAGGGTGTCAGTTCCCTTTAGAAACCGGAGCTGGCGGCGATTGAGCTCAAAAATGACCGCGGCCAAAAATAGCAGCGGGGCGCGGGGCCGCTCGGCCTCCACCGCCGCGCTAGCCGTCAGAGCCGCCCCGGTCGCCGCGGACTCCACATTCCAACGTCGCTGTGCTGCCGGTACGAACCAGTGACTGAGTGACCGCCTTCAACTCGTGCGACGTAAGTGCCGCGGAGTGCCAGTGCCGGACCCGTACAGTGTGTAGGGGCCTTTAGTGCGTTCCGAAACCAACAGTTTTACGGTAATATTGCGCTATAAGGAAATGGAGTTTAAAAATAAACGCGTGTAGTGCTGCCAAATCGGGGGTTGCTCGGCGTCCTGCCGAAATAGACGAACGCCATGTATAGCGCTCGGGATTACGTTACCGCACGAGATGTCCGAGATTTGCCTCGTGGATATGTTGCCGTATTCGACAAAAATGTCACTTTTACATACAAAAACCACTACACACTGTACACTTAAATTATGTTTTTTATAAGTACTTACAATACATTAACAATTTGAAAGAGCATGCTCAAAATGCCGCTTTATGTACAAAAAAAAATGTGTGAAATAACTGTTTCAATAGTTCATTTTACACATTTGGTACGTATATTAAAATTTAATAAAAAATTAACTCATTAATCGCTTTTTCAGAATATATTTTGAATTTATTTTTAATGAAACTAGATTCGTAACAATGTCATGTTGCCTTAAAAAATAATAAGCTGATCCGTGAAATTAAAATAAAAAATTGTGTTTTATTTTCACAAGTTTAGTAAATTATACAAAAAGACAGGAAACAAAATTGCGGATGAACATAGCTTTAACTTAATTCATCATTATGAAACAAAAATATTATTTAATTGTATTCCAGTGCTAACTTTTTTAAATTTCCTATCTCAGTTATTAACACAGCAATAACTTCATCGATTCAGTCGCTAATAACGCTATTAATGACGGCGTTAGACGTAAATGGAGTTGACACTTGATCTTATTAGATGTTATAAATGTTGAAAAATAAAATCTAATTTATTGTTTTTTATTATAAAAGGGTTCGGCGAAATACTTTCATGTTAATGTAAACACTGCACTCTAAAATTAAAATGAAGAAGTTCTGATTAATTACAAAAACATTTAAAATATACACGCGATAGATAAATAATTAGCTCTAAGCATTCAGTATCCTGGGCAACATTGCGCCCGTGCCGAAATCCAATTTTACACTCCGCTTGAACGGTTGCCAGCAAGCTGTACGTAGGTGTGAGCCATGGTAGGAAAGATAAAACCGCTAAAAATAAACCGGACTTCATAAACAATACGCACGTTTCGCGCCATTCCTGCAACCGCTCTATTTTTTCTCTTGTTTGGCACCTTCCCGCGTTTATTAGGTAATATATTATTACATAGTATCGTTGACGAGCTTATTAATCGACAGATTGATGGATTTATTTATGTAAATTATATTACAGGACCATATAATACAACGTTTTGTTATAAACATGACGTCAGTTCTCGAATATGAATTATGTTTACATAAATAAAATTTATTATAATCTGAATAAATTGTATCAAAACTATAAACTATTTTTACTAGTTTTAGTTAATTACTACAGATTTTGAATACCTTTCGCATCAGTTAAATACTTGACATTGCAGTCTCTCGAGAATTTTTTTAAGAAGCTTAATTTCAAAAGAATGAAAGATTTTGTCGCGTTCGTAGTTTAGTAACCGGATATTTTTTTCCACAAACTACAGCCAAAAAAAAAATTGTCCGAAATAGTTTAATAATTTATTGAAGTAACAAATGGTTGATGTTAATTGATGTAAATTGAATAACTAATTTAAAAAAATGGACATGACGTGACACCTTCTATGAATGTTTTTGTCTCATCGCAATATTGCAGATGATAATGAAAATTTAGAGCCAACCTGTCACCAACCCAATGGATTATAATACTGACAGCGTCGGGCATTAGGTAGATATGCCCTGCCATAACTGGAATAGTCAGTAATTATGATATACCACATTTTGACATAATGGAAAAGTGAAGTATTAACCTAGAATTTTCATTTCACAGACTAAATAAACTACCAACATGTCTGACGAGGAGGAATATTCGTAAGTATTCTTAGATATTAATTCAGTCAATCCTTTCTTTTCTTCAAAGACGAAACTTGACAAACAGTTTCAATTGTAAACAAACAGATTACAATTTTCTGCTCCTGTGCAAAACAATCCGGCATTCGATCTCGTCGTGAGAATGTCATAAGATATGACTGAGGACTGTTCAGCAGTGGGCTACAATGGGTTGTAATAAATGTAACCGATAAGGCTTAAGGATCTTCAAGAAAAGAGCCTACTCCTTTCTCTAGGGCCGGCAACGCACCCAGAATTCGTCTGGTTTTGCGTGCCGCTATTCAGTGAACCGCTGGCTCATTCGCTCTCTCTCCTATAAAAAATGATAATGTCAACGAGAACAGAATTCAACAAGAGCTAACAAGTTTCCCCAAAAACTTTCCAAATTCCGTTACCCCGTGTATAACGTAAGAGTTGATTTATGATTTCCGTTTCACAGTGGCTCCGAGGAGGAGGAAGTCGAAGAAGAAGTTCCGGAGACGTAAGTTTTGTTAAAACCCAATCCTACATACTTCTTTATAAACAATTTAGAACTATATAGACACCTATCGTTTGGTTTTAATTACTCTAGCTTAAATGGGCCTGGTATCTCTGCCTTGGCTAGTTTATCATCTATCGTTTTACAAATTTATTAGTATTCAGCAAAACACCCCGGAACTAGCTCCCGTTTGAATGAGGGACGGCTGTCCGCAACCCCCACACTACGTATTTTCACCTCTTGGAACTGTTTGCACGCATTCACCGACCCCTCTTCTCTCTTTTGTTGCAGGAAGTAAGTGGCGTGCCCTTTTGGTTGCTCCAGCATTAGCACTCACTTCGCTCGTTAGGCTAAGTCTAGACGCCGTATCTAACGCTTTTAGTGCATAAGTTACCGCTTCTATTGCTTACGACGCACAATATACGGTAGGAGCTGAGCGCTGTCGATATGTGCATACGACCGAAATTATGCATGATACACAACGACCTGTATCACTAGTGGTTCTATGCAAGGAATCGCGAACTACAATGTAGAGAGGCCGCTTTATGTTGAGTGGATTGTTCCTATCAATGATTTTGTGTTTGTCTCCTGTTTGCCCTAACAATGAAGTGATTTTTGTAAAGTGTAATGTTTTTTCGTTAAAAATGTTCAATTTCTAATGATTTTTTTTTTCGTTTATCTCTCCTGCCGCTGTCACCGTGTCTACATGAAGGCCCGCTCCTAAACCAGAGTAAGTGTCACTACGGTTGCATTCTTAATGTTTAGTCGCTTCGCTTTTAGTAAATGGATTCATCTGATTTAATGTTACAAGGTTGGATGTGGAGGTTGTGATTGGCAGTAAAATTAATCTCACACGCACTGGCCGAAACAGCCGTTTCAATAATTCCAAATTTCAATAAATTGTCACGATTGCTTGTAACGATCTTTTTACGATGCGTATGCGCTAATTAATCGCTCTCACTGCTTACTTCTTTTCTATCTACAAATTTTAAGATACAATATTTAGTTACGGACCTATTATCGACATTATATTAATAAATACGAAGGTACAATTATTAAAAAGGGTATTGCCATGAAAAGGCCATATTAGACAAAATTGTAAACAAAACTTGCAATTTCAGTTCCTCAGGGCTGTTTATATTCAGTGTTTTTTTTTTTTTTCAAGTCAAAGTAAACGTTGGGCAATAGGTTTGTGTCATTGATATAATGTCGATGGTAAGTAGTAGCGACGAGTAGTACAATGTAGAGGCTGATTGTAATTTTCTGTTTCTAGGAGTAGACCATCAATCGCGTAAGTTGCACCGCTCTCTGTGGTGTCACTAACTATTAAACTATCATTAACTAAACAAGGCCCGGGCGCATGCTGTTTTTCTGTACCAAAATTCTAGATTAATCGCATCCTACCAGATGATCGTTCGGCGAACGAATAAACCGGCGACGGCGATCGCTATTTTTGACGGTCGGTAGACGTTCTATTTTTAAAATTATGCGCTGCGCCCGCGCCGTTTGCAAATAAAACAAGATGTCGGTCAACGGAAAACCGCTCGAGTTTTCCCGGTCTTGTACGTGAATAATTGCATGATAGGAATAGCATGATATCAAAGCATGCGCGTCCCGTAATACAATAATTTTTAAAACTATTATATGTACACCATGTCCTCGTCGTATTGTAGCATTGAAATATATGTTTAAAAAAGACAACACATTGGTAACTTCCAATTTGCTGACCGTAAACGCTTTGGTGGAAATTTATCTAATATTATATGTAATGCCGATACCCAGTGAAGTCACTTTAGATATTTATGTTATGTGTAAAATAAATAATCCGTACGTTTAAAATAACAGAGTAAATTACGTGTTAACTGTATCCATATTTCATCATAATAAAACCGTTGAAAAAAAACCACAAGCTATATTTTTAACGAAACGAAACAGACAAACGTTAATTATAGCTTAGCAAAACAAACAGATATCTCTTAATTATCAATTAATAACCATTATAACAGAAGCTATATTTGTATTGTACGGCGGCGTAACGTCGGCTTCTAACATTAACAAGAAAAAATAATCTTTCCGTTCGTGAAATCATTTATTATTTCATTTTGCAGGGGTGAGGGAGATCCAGAATTCATCAAGGTAACAAACGACCTATTTGCTTTTAATAGAAAGCGCTGAATCTTTACAATGATATTTAATTTGAGCAATAATAATATAAATTCTCAGTTTAAATTAGTCACAGTAAAAATGCTATAAATGAAAAGGACGCAGATTGACGGTTTTGGTTTCTTAACAGCGTCAAGATCAAAAGCGGTCAGACTTGGACGAACAGTTGAAGGAGTACATCAACGAATGGCGCAAACAGCGATCCAAGGAGGAGGACGAGCTGAAGCGTCTCAAAGAGAAGCAGGCTAAACGCAAGGTAACTTTTGCTCCGATTTCACAACGCAAATTATCTAAAACAAAAAGCGAATAATAAAAAAAATATTTTTCATATTCAGGTATCTCGCGCTGAAGAAGAGAAGCGCCTCGCCCAGAAGAAGAAGGAGGAGGAAGAGAGACGAGTACGCGAGATTGAAGAGAAGAAACAGCGTGACATCGAAGAGAAGAGGCAGCGACTCGAGGAGGCCGAGAAGAAGCGCCAGGCTATGCTACAGGCTATGAAAGATGCTAGCAAGACCGGTCCCAACTTCACCATTCAAAAGAAGAGCGATAACGTAAGGATATTTATTCTGAAAATAATTTACTAACATTCATTAAAACTAAGATTACGGGTTCTAGAAGTTGCTGTCGAGCGCTTCGCTATATCTATGGTCTCAGGACTATCCTAATGTCAAAGTTAGTCCTATCTTTAACAATCGAAAACACAACTTGTACTATAAAATGTGTGTTATTTATAAATGTTGGCCCGATTGGGTTTCGAACCTAAAACCCGACGCGTACAAACCAGACTCTCTCCGACCGCTAGACCATGAATCAAGACATCAAGATATTTATAGGCTGTACTTTACTTAAATAAAGTGTTTACTTTGACATTTCTAATACTCGTAAACACACACACATTCATACTTTTCTTGACAACAGTTATTTTTAAATAAAACTACTTTTTTACGGATTTTATCGCGTTTAATTTGAACTATTTTTAACCCGACGTTTTGTTAGAACACATAGCTGATGTGAAGCATCGACGCTCTAGGAAGTCTGCAGTCTGTGACCATGTTCTGGATCATCCCAACCATTACATCAGATTTGATAGACCACAAATCCTTGCAAAAGAACACCGATTCCTACCAAGGATGATTCGCGAGGCTATTGAAATTAAAAAACATCCTAATTTCAATAGGGAAGATGGTTGGGTATTACCACCGGCTTGGGATCCTATTATTAATAAAATTAAATCAAAAACCAAGCATACCACTGCAAGGCTTCAAGACGCAGTAAGCTCTTTCTGCGTAGATCGGACTACAAATAATAATTAAAAGCTGAAGGTACTCCGGGTTAACTATGACATCGGGACAACTGTCACCTCAGTCCCCCCGTGACCATGGGTGCTGTAAAGCTATTTTTTATATATTTCTCTTTTTCTTTTTAAAGTTCTGTTTTTTTTTATTGTACAAAGTGACGAAACGAGCAAAACGTTCACATGATGGTAAGTGCAACGTCCGCCCACAACAAATACTGTGTCTCCCAGAATATTTCTGTGTGACACCGCACTGCGCCCGTCACCCTGAGGCATCAGTTCTTAAGTCAATCAGTAGTTCAGTAATCAATGTCCTCAACTCATTTTTTTAATGGGCGAAATGACAAGGCGAATAACTCGATTCGATTGTTATGGGTAGACGTCGCACTTACCATCAGGTGAACGTAGTCTCTTCAATTTCTCCAATAAAAAAAATCACTTTCAAATTTCGCACTGTGCTTGGTGGTAGGACTCCTATGCAGGAGTCCGTCTAGGTAGGTACCACCCCAGGGCCAGTTATTCTTCCGTGAAGCAGTAGTGTGCAGACATTACTGTGTTTCGGTTTGAAGGGCACTGAGAGCTAGCGTAATCACTGGACATATGGGACTTAAGAACTCCTGTCTCAGGGTGACGGGCGCAGTGTGGTGTCAATCAGAAATGTTGTAGGGTGACACAGCATTTGTTATGGGCAGACGTTGCACTTACATCAGGTGAACGTTTTGCTCATTTCGTCACTTTATCCAATAAAAAAAGACAACAATTTTTAATTTTGAAATGCCCAGTAATTGCGCTAGCTTAGACGAATACCTACATAAGAGTCCTACCACCAGTATAGATGTGTGTTACAAAATATGAAGGCAAAAATACTGTAACTAGTAAGTGTAAAACGATAATTAGAAATATTCTACAAAAAAAAAACATTTCAGTTCGGGCTTAGCAGCGCCCAACTGGAACGCAACAAGACCAAGGAGCAGTTGGAGGAGGAGAAGAAGATCTCACTCTCCATCCGCATCAAGGCCTTGAACATTGAGGGTCTGTCCGTCGACAAACTTAAACAGAAGGCCACCGAGCTCTGGGACTGCATAGTTAAGCTCGAGACCGAGAAATACGATCTCGAGGAAAGGCAAAAGAGACAGGACTACGACGTAAGTGTCAGGGCTAAAGGACATTTTGTTTGTTTTTTTCATGCGTTCAATGTTAACATGTGTTTTGCTTGCAGTTAAAAGAGCTCAAAGAAAGACAGAAGCAACAGTTGAGGCACAAGGCCCTCAAGAAGGGTCTCGACCCTGAAGCCCTCACAGGCAAGCACCCGGTAAGGAGCTAAAAAAGTATATATTTAATCGAGTGATTTGTTCTATACACAAAAATAACGAAACTCGGTGTTTATCTTTCAGCCCAAAATCCAAGTTGCGTCCAAATATGAACGACGCGTCGACACACGGTCCTATGACGACAAAAAGAAGTTATTTGAGGGTGTAAGTACGAAGTCGCATTCGATTATGTTAACGAATTGCAAAAAGTGTCGTCTATTGTTCGAAAGTGATGTCGAACCCAATTCCAATCTTTATGACGTAACATTTAATCATCATCATCAGTCAGTAAGCTGTCCAATGCATAGACAAATTCGAATGACTCGTCGAAATCGCGAATTTTGTCAAACTAGCGAACATAGTGCCAATGGTCTCGTGTCATTGATGATGCTCCACGTAATTGTCTGACTTATACGAGTCGCATTTTCCACTATCTGTCGGAGACCATGACATTTCCCTTAAAATTCTCTTAGTCGACTTTTATAGCGCTTACCGAGATGTAATGACTGATGTTGACACCAAAGGGCGTACACAAAAAGAACAAAAAGTGGCGCTATTGTATTTAATTTAATTTTGTTATTAATCCACAAATATATACACATATATATAGGCAGAAATATATGTACTATTGTTTGTAGGTATATAGTTTTGCTGATAGTATAATTATGAAACTGCTCGTGAAACTATACTGTGATTAGGAAAATTCAACTCAAGAACGAAATCGTGCTTTTAGTTTTGTTTCCATTAGTCCAACATCTCTTCAGTTAAAATTGAACTATAAATTTACTGTCGATGTTCTTTAAAATTTTGAAATCTTACTGCTTATTTTAAAATTGCTACTAATTCCTGGTACGATGAACCAGTATATGCTACTTTGACATGGGCAAAAAGCATATTACTATTGCCATAAATTAATTAGAAGAGAAAACAAAGTATGCAGATCATCTAACGAACTATTTAAACGCAGGGTTACAGTACTGTAAATGCGGAGGTAATGGATAAAATGTGGAAGGAGAAGATGGATCAATGGATGAACCGGAATAAAAGTAAGAGGCGATGTGAAGGAACGATGTTGTGTTACGGATCGTGGTTATTCCTCCAGCGACGCATGACCTTGGCATGCATTTCATGTCATTCGTATCTTGACACCCGCGATACCCCTACATATGTCTTGTGATATTACAGCAATGCCCAATTAATTATTTTCGTCAATATGAAAATCGTAATAAGCTACATTTTATATTGTTTTTTTTTTAAACTAGCAACTTTATCATCTAGATGTCGGAAAGGTATTCTATAAAAAAATAACGTGATACTTAAAAATAACAGCAAATATTGTTTGAAATTTTTGGAATGTTTTCTAAAGTATGTTCAACCATTAAAATTTTAGAAATAAAATGTCTATAAATAATAAATTTATGAAGGTTTTTCAAAAATGTCAGGGACAATTTAAATGACTGAAAATAGAAGTTCGTTAATATTCAAATTGATTGAAAAATTTATCAATAAAAATATACAGAAAAACAAAAGGAAAACATTGAGTTTTATGTAGTACGTACTAGAAGGGACAGGAATACTTAATTATTTGTAACACAAGTTGGAGTGCATGCGCTCAATAAACAGTATGTCGCATCTTCTCGCACTGATTCTTATCTGTGAGAACAACCACCTTCGTCGTCTCGCGGATGGGCCGCGTGGCATCCAGTGGCGCGACATATTTAATTTGAAATAGCTTCTCTAGTACCTAGGAGATTATAATTCAATGAAGTTAAAAAAAAACTATTTCATTGGTATATTCAACTGTATACACTGTAGCACTTAATTTTTTCATTAATTTGGCATTGTGAGTCATCCGAACCCGTACCGTCCTTTTTATGTTAAACCCGTCAACGCATTTGTAATGATCCTCGTATTAACCATTCTCCTAGGACCTAGAGAAACTGAACAAGGACTTCCTTGAGAAGATCTGGCACGAAAGGGCCGAGCAGTTCGGAGGCAGGCAAAAGGGTAAGTGGACAATTCCGAGCCTGCCATGGCAAAAGAACTCTTATTCCATTGTACATAAATACTAGACCGTTTTTTTTTTTTCACTGTACCGCATTCACTTCATTCTCCTTATAGATTTGTCTGCTTTTTGTTACATTCACATCTTATTTTTTGTAACGCACCATTTTTGTATATAATTTAAATTATGTAAGACATATGCAGGAATCCGTCTAGGTAGGTACCACCGCAGGGCCAGTTATAATGCCGTGTAGCAAACATTACTGTGTTATGGTTAGAAGGGCACTGAGAGCTAGTGTTATCACTGGGCATATGAGACTTAGAACTGGTGTCTCAGGGTGTCGGGCGCAGTGTGGTGGCACAGAAATGTTCTGGGTGACGCAGCATTTGTTATGGGCAAACGTTGCACTTACCATCAGGTGAACGTTTTGCTCATCTCGTCACTTTTTCCAATAAAAAAATATATTCATGATCATTAATAATAGTATATTCAAGTATGGAGTGTCTCTTTTCACTCCATATGTCAAGGTAAAGATTGAAATTAATAAACGAACAATGTAGTAGAGAAAAATAGAACAGATAACCAAAAATTGTAATAGATGACACCCTTACCATAAATTAAAAGTTTAAAGTAGTTTTTTTTTAATTTAATTATAATGTAGCACGTACAGTTGGCGCTGCAGACGCAATAATTTTAAAAACAGTTTTTCTTCTTGGACTATAGCTTTTACATAATAAGGAATAGTTATTAGTGGTGGGAATCCAATGCATAAACCCGTCTTGGTAGGTACCATCGCAAGTTCAGTTATTCTGCCGTAGAGAAGTAGTGTGCAAACATTACTATGTCTCGATCTGAACGGCAATGAGCGCTAGTGTAAGCACTAGGCATATAAAACTTAATAACTGATCTCCCAGAAATATTCTGCGTGACACAACATTTGTTATGGGCGGACATTGCACTTACTATCAGTTGAACGTTTTGCTCGTTGCATCACCTTCTTTTATAAAAGAAGTCTTAGAGCTTTATTAGAAGCTGATAGGGACAGCCATCCGTTAATTTCTAAAAAGGGTAATGGAACCTGGAAGAATCGTTTTCTCTGCCATAATAACTAATATATGAACTGATGGAACAGCGCGACTGCCTAAGTGGTTCGGCGAAAGGCCCGGCAAGAAGAAGGGCGAGCTTGAGTCGCCCGAGGGCGAGGAGGACGTCAAGGCCGAAGTCGACGACGAGGAGCCCCAGTACGAGCCCGAGCCCGAGGAGGAGGAGGAAGTCGTTGAGGAGGAAGAGGTTGAAGAAGAAGAGGAGGAGGAGGAGGAAGAAGAAGAAGAGGAAGAGGAATAAGTGAGTTGGCATTTCGACAGCTAAATTGTTCTCGTTAAAATTCATGAAGCTTTTAATTACTGCAAAATATTTAAACTTAAACCTATTTTTGTTAAAATACTGCAAACTGATCTATTTTCTTCATCTCGTTTCAGAGCAAAGGCACCACACTCGATCAGGGTTAGACTGCCGACACGGACCGGCCGCGTCGGACTGTACTGTTTTGTAACCAATCCATTAACTTATTTCTACTATAAATTATTTTTATTATTTATACTGTTGAGTCATTCGTTACGGAGCAAATGTTTACACGCGAATCACGTCGCGAACATCTGTGACGTCGCAATAAACTAATTTATTTCATAAACATCATCGACTTGTCATTTACCCTCCCGTACCTGCTATAGAAAATGTAAGCTATGATAGCTATAAATTGTCGTATTTTTTTGTTACAAAACAAATTGGTCATTTAATGATTTCTTATATTTACGCGAATATTACACATTTAATAAAACTACTTTTACGGATTTGATCGCGTTTAATTTTTAAACTATTTATAGCCCGACGACATTTCCAGTACGAGGGGGACTGTCACTGCCACGGTCCCCCGTGACCATGGGTCCTGTAAATTACTCGAAACGTCGTTGGGTTATAAATAGTTTAAAAATTTAACTCGATAAAATCCGTAAAAGTAGTTTCATTACATTGGTCATATAAAAATTAAGGACACTGTAGCCTGCCAGTAATATAGTATTAATTTTTTTTTAAAGATTTTCCCGAAAGTTTTAATTTTGTTTAAATCTATTCCCCACGCTAGGATTACACTTAAAAAACTATGAACCTCGCCTAAAAATAGTAAAGTAAGAGCCTATGAATGGACCACTGATGAGCGCAAGCCTCCTCTCATCTCCGAGAGGGTTTTGGAGCCGGGAAGAATCCGCCGCGCTGCTCCAATGCGAGTTGGCGGACTGCACATGTCTTCGAGACATTTTTTATTTCTCGGACATGCAGGTTTCCTCACGATGAATTCCTTCACCGCCGAGCACTTGAAATTGCAATTAACAATTTTTGTGGTGCCGGTACAGGGAATCGAACCCAGGTCCCGGAGTTACCACGGGTCTTGCTAACGAACCTCGCCTGTATCATAACAACACAACACACAATACCACCATAGCGACAACTAATGTCTTTGCACAAATTTTACCTCCGGCAGTGATTCGAACGCAGGAATTCGGGTACTCTGACCGCTATTCCGCGAGGTAGTCAACACTTAGCCACTGCGCCGAACGAGACGTTCGTGTTTTTAACTACCCAGGCTTTCGATTCCGTAATACATTTCTATGTTATATGAAAATCTATAAATTATTTTTAGCTGTTTTTATTTAAAAAAAAGAGCTCCACACTAAGATTTCTCCTGTGTTATGAGTGTGTTTTACAGACACAAATTTCAAATGCACAACACAACCATACCCGAAAAAGGAGGAGTATCATTGCACAAGTCATTTCGATTCGAATCCAGAACCCGCGTCATAGAAGTCCTGTAGTCGAACCACTAGGTCACGCGATCGCCAATTATATATCACTAAATATTTCATTATTTCGAGTAAAGTAGAGTCGATGTTATGGAAAAGATTAGGAATATATAGATTTAAAGGATTTGTGGCAAGCTATTACTAATATTATAAAGTGAGCCAATTTTTTTTTAATCTGTGTATATGTGGAGGGTAATCCCCGAGACCACTGCACCTATTTGAAAAATTCTTTCAACATTTGAAAGGTACGTTATTCCAGATGGACATAGGCTATAAACTATGTATATATAGGCTATATCTATGTATATATATGTACATATAAACGAAGGTGCTATTCTACGCTGCAGATAACTGTCCGACGGAGTAAGATTCCTATGCAGGAATCCGTCTAGGTAGGTACCACCCCAGGGCCAGTTATACTGCCGTGAATCAGTAGTGTGCAAACATTAGTGTTTCGGTTTGAAGGGCACTGTGAGCTAGCGTAATCACTGGGCATATGAGAGTTAAGAACTGATGTCTCAGGGTGATGGGTACAGTAAGGTGTCACACAGAAGTGTTCTGGGTGACACAGCATTTGTTATGGGCAGACGTTGCACTTACCATCAGGTGAACGTTTTGCTCGTTTCATCACTTTATACAATAACAAAATAAAAAAAACCTACCTCGTCCCTACCGAGGTGTCGTAGGAGGCGACTAAGGTTAGTTCCTATGCAGGAATCCGTCTAGTTAGGTATCACCCTAGGCCAGTTATTCAGCCGTGAAGAAGTAGTGTGCAAACATTGCTGTTTCGTTTTGAAGGGCTCCGAGGGTGATTACACTAGAATCGCTGAGCATGAGACTTAAGAACTGATGTCTCTGGGTGCCGGGGCTGTGTAGTGCGACGCAGATATGTAATGGGTGACACAGCATTTGTTATGGGTAGACGTTGCACTTACCACCAGGTGAATGTTTTGCTCGTGTCCTCACTTTGTCCAATAAAAAAAAAAAGCTTTTTATGTTACGTAAAGCCGGCCAAATATATGCTTTACGTTTTTGACAACCACTTCCAGTAAATTATAAATTCACTATGGCTCAGACTTTTATTCGCGTATTAAATGAACGCAATTGGTTGACTGTAAGCCATAGCATATAAATATATCCGAAAGGGCAGACAGAATGTCCTTAGATACGTGGTCGAAATCAATAATTTTTTTAAAATTTACTATTATCGTTTACCACAAACGACACACTATAAACTTAGTTTTATTGCGGCCGTGAAGCAGTAGTGTAAAAACATTGCTGTTTCGTTCTGAAGGGCTCTGAGGGTGATTACACTAGAAGCGCTGAGCATAAGACTTAAGAACTGATATCTCAGGGTGACGGAAGCAGTGTGGCGCTGACGTTGCACTCACAATTTTACGATTTATTTATTTTCATTACTTTTTACCGCTAGAAAAGTAAATAAAACAGAAAAACCATTTTTAAAGTAATTTAATTCAATTATGTTAAATACAACTAAAACATTATATATTTACTTTTTTATATATTTATAATATGATTCATTATCGCCGTTTAATGGCGATATAGGATAATGCCACGGGATATGCCAAAATAATCACTGTCCTCCGACAAATAGCGGAATAATCATTTCGAAAAATACTCAGGCAGATACTGATACCGCGATCGCAAATGCGGCTCTTAAGCTTGGCGACTACGGCATATCCTTATTTCGTGGGTAGGTGGTTCAGCAGTGGGCTATTTATAGGCTGTTGTTGACATTTAAGAAAAAAAATTGGAGGATATTTTACGTAGAATACGTACGTCCATCACATGTTGCCCAAACATTACTCCAACTTTATATAATTTTATAGGCTTTGTCAAACTTAAAGGAATGTGATTACTATGCAATTTTTGGAACGAAGTTCTTTTACGCGGCTTACAGTAGAGTCAACTGGCAGAAATCGTCACGTGAGGAAAAAGCGGTATGCCCCCTTTAGGCGATCTTTCCCTCTCTCTTTCTCTCTGTCTCCTTCTATTATATACGGTTGTAACGGTGTGTGTGTTTGCGTGCGAGTGTCGAGATTCAAGCAGCAAGCATTGTGCGCGGTCAGCTGTATAACCTCAATTCTAAATTATTATTTATACATAATTTACAGTTCACTATTATACATTTAATTTTTAATAAATGACTATTTTTCTTAAAATTTGTAAATTAAATTTATTGATTTAAATCCTTACTTTACATTTTTGCTTTGGAAAACTGTTAAACAATAAAAAAATATAGAAATTAGAGAGAGAGTGACAGAGAGAGAGTGACAGAGAGAGAGAGAGAGAGAGAGAGAGAGAGATAGAGAGAGAGAGTTGAATATAATAGGGCAGTGCTTTTTGGAGAGACAAAAATACGTAGAGTTGAAAAACAAAACGCAAGGAACTTCGTTCCTGACGGGGGTCCCCCGACCGCACAATTTTTTTTCTCGATCAACGTTTTCCTACAGAAATTTATTATATACAAAAATAGAGTAAATAAATCTTCGTATTGATTTTACTTAATTTGCCGGGCAGTACTAGTTACATAATACTTTTCAATATTTATGTAACGCGTGGCAATGGGCGCAAAATCTACGTTTGAGTCGCATCAGCGTCGGAAATCATGCGGCCGGGATAGTGTTGGCCGCAGGTTTGCACTGCGACGATTTCTGCATCAGGTTTATTTTGTCACCCAAGCTTAGCGCCATGCCCTGCAAACAGATTTGTTTATAATTAAAATGTATCGTTATGTTAAGCTTGTGTTAAGTATAGCCGTGTGGTGGCGGCTCGTTAATAGAATACTACCACTCCATCTCATCCAATGGATCTCGTAAAAGGCGAGTAAGGAATTAAACTACACTGTGCACCCAACAGCGCATGGTGGCGATGGGCTCACCACATATCACACCAAGTGCATTATATTGTTTTGGTAAAACGTGGATTGTGGCAGTCATCTGTTTTTGCAGTGAGTGCCCAGTCTCTGACTACCCCTTATGGGATTGATTCGTGATCTTATGTATGTATGTATGTTATGTTAAGAGGGTAGGTGCTGGTTACAATTTAAAAAAAAAATCGGCACCGAATAAACTTAAAACCGTTTATTGTCCTTTGAACTATACCTATGAAAACCCTTAAATAAGCAAAACGATTCACGATGCATTCACATCGTAATCAATGGTATAATACCTTAAAATGTAAATATGGTTATTAATCAATACTCGGTCCGGTTGGAATTAACAGTTTTATTTTAATTAAGTTATTTAATTTGTGAATAATATGAATAATATTGTATATAATAACCGTGTGGTGGCGGCTCGTTAATAGAATACTACCACTCCATCTCATCCAATGGATCTCGTAAAAGACGAGTAAGGAATAAAACTGCACTGTGCACCCAACAGCGCATGGTGGCGATGGGCTCACCACCTATCACACCAAGTGCATTATATTGTTTTGGTGAAACGTGGATTGTGGCAGTCATCTGTTTTTGCAGTGAGTGCCCAGTCTCTGACTACCCCTTATGGGATACAGTCTTATGTATGTATGTATGTATAAATGTTTCTATATGTGCGTGTATGCTAGCCGATTTATTTTAAGTAAGTTATTTACTTTATGAATAAATGTTTCTTTTTTTATTTTTCTTTTTTTTTATTGCACAAAGTGATGAAACGAGCAAAACGCTCACCTGATGGTAAGTGCAACGTCTACCCATAACAAATGATGTCTCACCCAGAAAATTTCTGTGTGACACCACACTGTGCCCATCACCCTGAGACATAGGTTCTTAAGTCTCATATGCCCAGTGATTACGCTAGCCGACAGTGCCCTTTAACCGAAACACAGTAATGCTTGCACACCACTGCTTCACGACAGAATAACTGGCCCTGGGGTGGTACCTACCTAGACGGATTCCTGCATAGGAATCCTACCACAAGTAAAATCTATATGTGCGTGTATGCTAGGTGTAAGAGGTACTTGTGTTTGCGAAGGGGCGCATAAATACACACATTTTGGTGTGTTTAGTGTGCACATATAAGTGTACGACACTTCGTGTGTATTTATGCGTGTGAATGTGTTCGTGCACGGAGCTGTTAGTGCATGTGTGTTTGCGGGGATAATTGTGAAATGCGTGAGTGCGTGCAAGTGCATTAGTGAGTGCGTAAGGTAATTAATATGAGTTTGTAAATTAGTGAGTGTGTGTAGGTGTGTGAGTGCGCACCTGACTCTTGGCGCGGATGCGCACGTGTCCAACGACGGGCGCGGGGCTTCGGTGCGCCGGTGTCTCCACGCTGACGTTGGCGAGCGTGTGTGTGAGTGTGTAGGTGTGTGAGTGCGCACCTGACTCTTGGCGCGGATGCGCACGTGTCCAACGACGGGCGCGGGGCTTCGGTGCGCCGGTGTCTCCACGCTGACGTTGGCGAGCGTGTGTGTGAGTGTGTAGGTGTGTGAGTGCCCACCTGACTCTTGGCGCGGATGCGCACGTGTCCAACGACGGGCGCGGGGCTTCGGTGCGCCGGTGTCTCCACGCTGACGTTGGCGAGCGTGTGTGTGAGTGTGTAGGTGTGTGAGTGCGCACCTGACTCTTGGCGCGGATGCGCACGTGTCCAACGACGGGCGCGGGGCTTCGGTGAGCCGGTGTCTCCACGCTGACGTTGGCGAGCGTGTGTGTGAGTGTGTAGGTGTGTGAGTGCGCACCTGACTCTTGGCGCGGATGCGCACGTGTCCAACGACGGGCGCGGGGTTTCGGTGCGCCGGTGTCTCCACGCTGACGTTGGCGAGCGTGTGTGTGAGTGTGTAGGTGTGTGAGTGCGCACCTGACTCTTGGCGCGGATGCGCACGTGTCCAACGACGGGCGCGGGGCGTCGGTGCGCCGGTGTCTCCACGCTGACGTTGGCGAGCGTGTGTGTGAGTGTGTAGGTGTGTGAGTGCGCACCTGACTCTTGGCGCGGATGCGCACGTGTCCAACGACGGGCGCGGGGCTTCGGTGCGCCGGTGTCTCCACGCTGACGTTGGCGAGCGTGTGTGTGAGTGTGTAGGTGTGTGAGTGCGCACCTGACTCTTGGCGCGGATGCGCACGTGTCCAACGACGGGCGCGGGGCGTCGGTGCGCCGGTGTCTCCACGCTGACGTTGGCGAGCGTGTGTGTGAGTGTGTAGGTGTGTGAGTGCGCACCTGACTCTTGGCGCGGATGCGCACGTGTCCAACGACGGGCGCGGGGTTTCGGTGCGCCGGTGTCTCCACGCTGACGTTGGCGAGCGTGTGTGTGAGTGTGTAGGTGTGTGAGTGCGCACCTGACTCTTGGCGCGGATGCGCACGTGTCCAACGACGGGCGCGGGGCTTCGGTGCGCCGGTGTCTCCACGCTGACGTTGGCGAGCGTGTGTGTGAGTGTGTAGGTGTGTGAGTGCGCACCTGACTCTTGGCGCGGATGCGCACGTGTCCAACGACGGGCGCGGGGCTTCGGTGAGCCGGTGTCTCCACGCTGACGTTGGCGAGCGTGTGTGTGAGTGTGTAGGTGTGTGAGTGCGCACCTGACTCTTGGCGCGGATGCGCACGTGTCCAACGACGGGCGCGGGGCTTCGGTGCGCCGGTGTCTCCACGCTGACGTTGGCGAGCGTGTGTGTGAGTGTGTAGGTGTGTGAGTGCGCACCTGACTCTTGGCGCGGATGCGCACGTGTCCAACGACGGGCGCGGGGCGTCGGTGCGCCGGTGTCTCCACGCTGACGTTGGCGAGCGTGTGTGTGAGTGTGTAGGTGTGTGAGTGCGCACCTGACTCTTGGCGCGGATGCGCACGTGTCCAACGACGGGCGCGGGGCTTCGGTGCGCCGGTGTCTCCACGCTGACGTTGGCGAGCGTGTGTGTGAGTGTGTAGGTGTGTGAGTGCGCACCTGACTCTTGGCGCGGATGCGCACGTGTCCAACGACGGGCGCGGGGCGTCGGTGCGCCGGTGTCTCCACGCTGACGTTGGCGAGCGTGTGTGTGAGTGTGTAGGTGTGTGAGTGCGCACCTGACTCTTGGCGCGGATGCGCACGTGTCCAACGACGGGCGCGGGGTTTCGGTGCGCCGGTGTCTCCACGCTGACGTTGGCGAGCGTGTGTGTGAGTGTGTAGGTGTGTGAGTGCGCACCTGACTCTTGGCGCGGATGCGCACGTGTCCAACGACGGGCGCGGGGCGTCGGTGCGCCGGTGTCTCCACGCTGACGTTGGCGAGCGTGTGTGTGAGTGTGTAGGTGTGTGAGTGCGCACCTGACTCTTGGCGCGGATGCGCACGTGTCCAACGACGGGCGCGGGGTTTCGGTGCGCCGGTGTCTCCACGCTGACGTTGGCGAGCGTGTGTGTGAGTGTGTAGGTGTGTGAGTGCGCACCTGACTCTTGGCGCGGATGCGCACGTGTCCAACGACGGGCGCGGGGCGTCGGTGCGCCGGTGTCTCCACGCTGACGTTGGCGAGCGTGTGTGTGAGTGTGTAGGTGTGTGAGTGCGCACCTGACTCTTGGCGCGGATGCGCACGTGTCCAACGACGGGCGCGGGGCTTCGGTGCGCCGGTGTCTCCACGCTGACGTTGGCGAGCGCGTCTTCGCCGAAGATCGAGCGCGCGTATAAGTTCGCAGCCAGGAATCCGCACTGACCGGACAACGCCTGATGACGAACACGACATATAAAATAGGAGATCAACTTTAAATATTCAAGTAATGAAGATCATTTTAATAACACGAGCATAAAGCGATAATGAAAAAAAACTGCTAGGTAATGAAATTGTAATTAAATAAATTACTGATTGGAGGAGAATAATAAAGAAATAGATGAAAACTTAATATAATTTTTAAAGGTACATAACTAATTTGAAACTCTTTTATTTATCTGAATACTTCCCTTATTATGCCTAATAAGGGGTAATAAATATAAATTAAATAATACCTTATCAGGAGTCAGGCATTTCATGTTAGTGGAGGCCAGAAGATGGTCAAGGTACTCTCGCAAGTCCGTTATGTTAGTGTTGACCGAAACCTGCAACAAATGTCTTATCAATCACCTACAACCTCCAACGATTATCTTAACTCCATAGAACCCTCACATAGAGATTAGTATTCTGTAAATTAATAATTATATTATACGCCTACTTAGACATTATAATGTGTAAATATATTTTTTGTCTGCATTTAAAACTAAATTATTTGCCACAAACCATTCGGAAACGATCACTCATAATAGTGAGCTCTTCCAGTGTTAAGTCTTTACTGTTAACTTTCAAAAACGATAACCCCCAACAAACAGAACTATCTCAGACATTTTTTTTTTACCAAATATGGAAGATCATTAATGTAAACCAAGAACATAAGTGGACCAAGAATCGATACCTGAGGAACACTCACAGATAAAAGACAACCTGATGACAACACCGTTGATTGCTACTTTATGCTATCTATTTGCAATGTAGGAAGATAAAAGATCTAATTCGGCTTCATGAAAGCCGTAGCATTTAAGTTTATTTATTAAATTATTATATTCCACACACTCAAATGCCTTATAGAGATCACAAAAAACACCGACTGTGTCATAAAAAAAAGGCTTGAAGAACATGTTAGGCTAGTTTAACATTGGAATTAGTAGTTGACCTACCTTTAGTAAAGCCGAATTGCTTGTCGCTTAAAATTTTATATTCACTAAAAATAACTACCATTTGCTCTCGCGTAATTTATTAAAATATTTTACTTATAATTATATTTAACCGTTATGATGATATTTACTGCTGGAAATAAGCTCTCTCAAGAACTTGAATTGACGATCGCAGTACCAGACGCCACAAACCTTAGATGGTGCTAATGTCACATCTTGAAATTGTTTCCTTTTGAAATTAGTCGAGATGGTAATTTTCTCAGCCATAAGAAGATTTTTTCAGGTTCATCATTTAATCTTACAGCAACTACGGAGTGAAATGAGGTGGCAGATTTTCCACCACAAAGCAAATTTAACTAAGTCTAAAAGTAACAGTCATCGTCATCATCATTGTTTGTAGCAAGAGTTTAAGCGATTTCTTACCGATGACATATTTGTTACAAGGACAAAGAAACATAAAAATCACATCAATAAAATATATGGAGTGACTTTAGCTGTTGGTAATATCTTAAGGCTCAAGGTAACGCAAATCGTCTGAGGAGAAATAGCCAGAAAATAAACAACAGTTCTCAGTGACGTATCATCATCATTATTTCAGCCTATCATTAGTCCGCCGCTGAACATTTGTGGCTCTCATTTTGGGGGATTTTGTCATAGTTGTCACGCTTGGCAGGGGTTTGGCAACCACAGTTTATTTCATGATGTTCCAGAAAAATGGTGTGATGTGAATAAACGGTGACCGCAGAATATAATATTAACATACAGCATACAATTACACCGTACTTTTTTGCTGTCGTTAGTTTATCGGACGTCAAACCAAGAGATGACAAACTTCACGGATGTCCGATCAGTATTCGAGTGTTGCCAGCAACAACATCGTCGGAATCGATCAAGTAGTTCCCGTGATTACCTTCACACCATACACTATTTCTTCTCATATTAATATTTACGTTAACTTTAATACACTATGATAAATGACCCTTACCTTGTTCTCCCACTCGAACTCAGCCCACATCTGCCTGAAGTCGGCGTCGCTGCAAACAGCGGGCTGTATATAATCCACGATGTCTATGTGGATGTCGTTCAGAACCACCACGCCGCGGTCCATCGACGCGCCGGATACCTCGTACACTGCAACGATACCGTATGTAGTGAGCACGACCTTTCAATTTCACTTTGATATTATTATTATGATATGATATTTATTTATATATGATTATTATTTATTAACAAAATTTGTCATGTCAGGCCGAGACAATGTGGAGCGATTTGAAAGCAATGTGAATGGATATCTAGCTACCGAATTCTGTCATTCTTATAATTATAAACTTCGAGAGGTTAGTGCCACAAGTGTACGCGCAAACACAGGGGCACTTTTCTCATATTTTCAGTTTTGATGTTTAATATTGATAGTTTATTATGCAGCAAGTGCTCGTGAAAGTGAAAAGTGAATGAAAAATTCAATTCAAGATCAAAATTATACGTATTGTCTTCATCAGTCCAGCAAATCTTCGGTAAAAGTCAACTATCATTTTACTGTCGATCGAAACGAAGTAATATTTAAATTATAACTGGCAAAAATAGCTAGAAAATAAATAGAAAAGCAGGAAATGGGCAGCAGCGTCTTCCTGAAACTCCGAATAAACTGCGGTTGCCAAATGCTTGCCAAGTGTGGCGGCTACGGCGAAATCCTCCCAAAACGAGAGCTACAAACTGACGTGTTTTGTGAGCAATCTACGGAGGAGGCCGGGTTCAATGGACTAGTGATAGGCTGAAATGTTGATAATGCTGATGAGTAAAAAGCTATTACCCAGTAGAATATATATATATATATATATATATATATATATATATATATATATATACTGTTTAGAATAGTTTTAGTTTAGTGACGTTATTTAAAAACTAGATGACGCCACATGTAATTTACATCGTACTATCTAACTATCTAATTGTACTTTTGTATTAATGTAAGACAAAGATTATTTGCATAGTAAATGAAGTGTTTGTTCAGGACCGTTGTTGTTTAATTCCCGTTCGTCATACATATACAAACAGACACTTGAATCTTATGAATTGATATAGATGGGAGAACAGCGCACTGACCGATGTTGCCGAAGATGATGCCGTTCTCGGTGGAGGCGACCTTGACGTGCGCGCGGATGGCGGCGAAGTCGCGCGGCGCCAGCACCACGCCGCCCGGCCGCTCCACCAGCCGCAGCTCGCCCAGCGTGGCCAGCTCCACCGTGCAGTTCTGCAGCGTGTCGTCTGGGGGGAGGAACGCCCTGATGTACCACTGCCTGAGCACGGCCCTCCTTCCTGGCAGGGCTTTGGAGCGGCTAATAGTCCGCCACGCTTTTTTTTCATTGTATACAGTGATGAAACGAGCAAAACGTTCACCTGATGGGAAGTGCAACGTCTGCCCATAACAAATGCTGTGTCACCCAGAAAATTTCTGTGTGACACCACACTGTGCGCATCACCCTGAGACATAAGTTCTCAAGTCTCATATGCCCAGTGATTGCGCTTGCTCTCAGTACCCTTCAAATCGAAACACAGTAATGTTTGCACACTACTGCTTGACAGCAGAATAACTGGCTCTGGTGTGGTACCTACCTAGACGGATTCATGCATAGGAATCCTACCACCAATGCGGGTTGGCGGACTTCACACGTCTCGTAATATTTCTATTACTCGGATATGCAGGTTTCCTCACGATGTTTTCCTTCACCGCTAAGCAAGTGGTAAATTAGCACTTAAAATTTTAGAGCAATTTTTAGAGGTGTTGGCACCGGGCATCGAACTCAGGTTACCAGCGTACTATAAAATTAAAGGCGAGCACCCGGGCCGGTCCCGGTCGTATGACGACCATCAACCAAATTTCTATTACACTACATATGGAATATGTGCAGCTGATATGTCCGGCAGAGTGGGACAACACCTTTATCTTTCCTACCGAGGTGTCGGACAGCCTTTATTCGTGCAGAATAACACCATATGCAATGCTGTCACCATACCGATCGTGGGAACGCAATTGGATTAAGAATTTTTTGACTAGCACCAAAACGGCGACGACGTGGTTTGCAACCCGTCACGTCTCGTATGTGTGGTGCGTGGGCTACGAACGTTGTCGCTATCTGCCACATGCGTCATACTTTTTTTTTTTTTTTTTTTAATTTATTTATTTATTTATATTAAAAAGAATATACATGCTTTTTTTTAAGAGAAGTATCCATAAAACCCTTAAACAGGTTTGTCTTGGATACTCAGACACTTGAGCTGTATAAATAAAGAAAAACAAAGTAAATTAAAAAGAAACCAAAAATATTTTAGTGCATTGCTGACAGATCAGTTATGGCTTTCCATCGTACCCCGTTTAATACGATTCGCAAAAACCGGTTTCCAGTTAGTGATGGCCGATGCAATTATGCTCGGATGCGTTAGACATACAGGATGTAGGAGTGTTTTTGCATTTTAACTATCAGCTTTTCGACAAGTAATTTGTTGCAGTTTATTTAAGAAAATTTCTTTATATTTCATCTTATAGTTTTTCTCATTTATTTCTTTTATAATTTCGTGGTGTATGTTATTTATAAGATTAGGTATTAAGTATTTATTAGTCCGTTTTCCGTAATAGTTTTGCATTTTGGGGACGTCTAACTTATTTTGTACTACTTTTCTAGTTATTATGTTACTGTGTGATACTCGTATTTTGATTTGTATTTCTTTATTACTAAATTGTTCGATCAGAAGTAACATATCTACTTTCATGTGTACCGGTAACACTTTATAAAATTTAAAAACGCCTATTAAATTTTGTTCCTCGTATAACAATTTTTTAGTTTTGTTAGGTTGTGAACAGGTGTTGTTGGTGGCGGCTGGTCCGCTCGAGTTTGCAATACATTTATTGTGTGGCATTATGTTTCGCAGTCAATACCCTAAACGAGAGTTGTTTAAACGGTTTATCATAATGTATTATAATATACATACATACATAAATGTAATATCTATGCCACGTTACACCCTACCTAGACGACATCCCTGCATCACACATACTTGCAGCCTCTCAGAGTTGATCGACCGTAGTCTAACAATATGTGAGTAGATCGCCAGCAGTTCAAGTTTGAGCACCCCTACCCTGAACTATTAGGCTATTGTCGCTTGAATTAATGTATGTATAAAATTAATGTAAGCATGTAATTAATTGTATGTATGTAAAGAAAACCACTTCATTTATATACGACCGCTTTTCTTAATCTTGTATTTTTTATGTCATAACTGACAGTAGTGACATTTTTAACGAGATAGGAGAATGTTTAAATATTAAGATACTATCGTTTAACATAACAATTACTATATTTGTTAAAATATCAAAAGTAAATGTTGTTTCTTTTGTTTTTACAGGTAAACGATATTTTGTTAACAAATTATTTTTATTATAGTTAAATATTTTAAGTATTGTAAATAATACTTTTGTTTTTACAGAGAAACGCAATTACGTCTTTGTTTGATTATTTACAGTAATTGAAGAGTATAATATCATTATTACATGTATATATGTATAAAAAAGTAGAGGTCCGAAAGAGATAGAGAAACATCGACTGACCGGTCTGGTTGACGACGAGCACGTCGAGCACGATGTCGTACTGGTTGACGGACACGATGGCCTCGGCGTACACCGGGTCCGAGAAGCCCGTCAGCTGCGTCACCTTCGACAGCTTGCCGCGCTCCTCCGACGCGCCGCCGGCGCGACCTGCTCGACACGAGGCATTGTGACGTAAGAGATGGCAACAGGCCATGTGGTTTGTCGTGGTACCTTGTGACTCAAGAGGTAGGAACAAGACGTGTGTTGTGTGGCGGTAGGTACCTTGTGACTTAAGAGGTAGGAACATAACGTGTGTTGTGTGGCGGTAGGTACCTTGTGACTCAAGAGGTAGGAACAAGACGTGTGTTGTGTGGCGGTAGGTACCTTGTGACTCAAGAGGTAGGAACAAGACTTGTGTTGTGTGGCGGTAGGTACCTTGTGACTTAAGAGGTAGGAACAAGACGTGTGTTGTGTGGCGGTAGGTACCTTGTGACTCAAGAGGTAGGAACAAGACGTGTGTTGTGTGGCGGTAGGTACCTTGTGACGCCAGAGGTAGGAACGTGAGGTGTGTCCTGTGGCGGTACCTTGTGACGCAAGAGGTAGGAACATGAGGTGTGTCGTGTGGCGGTAGGTTGTGACGCAAGAGGTAGGAACATGAGGTGTCATGTGGCGGTACCTTGTGACACAAGAGGTGGGAACATGAGGTGTGTCGTGTGGCGGTAGGTATTTACGCAAGAGGTAGGAACAAGAGGTGTGCGTGTGTCGTGCGGCGGTACCTTGCAGCGCCCTGGAGAGCGAGAGCTCGAAGATGTCGTGGTGTGCGGTGGCGGCGCCGGCGGGCGCGAGCTGCGCGAAGGCGATGCCGGTCTCCACGGACACCACGCGCTTCGCCGGGCGCGCCTCGCGCTCGCGCTCGCGCTGCAACACGCACATGCCAATGCAAACCACTACTTTTTTATTTATGGCAACAGTCATATGCTTTCTACCAGCTTTATAGTAGCAAATTAAGTAAGTTCGCTGTATATACTAATATTATAAATGCTAAAGTTACTCTCTCTGTCTGTTTGTTACTTCTTCACGGTTAAACCACTGAACCCATCTTGACGAAATTTTAGCACTGAGACAGCTTGCATCCTGGAGACGGACATAGGATACTTTTTAACGCGGAAAATCAAATACTTCCCACGGGATATTGAAAAACCTTTCCATGCGGACAATGTCGCGGGCATCAGCTATTTTATTATATAGGTTTGTAAAAACATCGACAGTAAAGTTGTTCGGCTGATGGAAATAAAGCAAAAAGCAAGATTTCTCACAAGTACTTTACATAATACGTTATCAATATTAAACAACAAAACTCAACAACAACAACAACAACAGAGCTTCCTGTATGACGAGCCGTGCGTGTCACTGCGGCGTGCGCAGCGTGACGTACCTCAGCGTGCGGCAGCAGAGTGATGGAGGCGCGCTCGGGCAGCGCCAGCAGTGCGGCGAGCGCCCGGCGAGAGCCGTCCAGCAGAGCTTCCTGTATGACCGGGGGGCGCAGCGCGGCCGCGCGGAGGCATGTGGCGGCGTGCTCGATATCGTCCGCGGTCAGCCCCGAGTTAGTGCCTGCATGTGAACTTTTATATTATATGGAGCAACGTTCGTATTATAACTTTGGGAAAAACAAGCTCTTATGATTGTAGTATAATTTTCAAGTCATATGGGATGGCCAATTATTATTAAACTTTAATTCGAATCATATTGCGATAAAGCATCTGATAAATTTTATTTTCGATTTAGCGTTTTGGTCCCTCGAGCCAGACAGTGAACAATTGCGTTTAAAATTTACCAAGATAAAATAGTTTAAATAATGTCGTGGGGAGTCGTTATGTTAAAACATCAGTTAAAGTATCGTGCCGTTTTCTAGTTAAAGTCCTATTAAATATTCTAGTTAGTGGCACAGCAGAGGCATATAGGAAGAACATGAGCGTAAATAGAGCGGTCATTGCTCGCGGGCCTTCTGCGCGCGAGTCTCTTCCGACAAAGTATTCAAAAAAAAAGATGGAGCGGCACTGACCGGCGTGCTGCTTGTGGTAGGCGAGCAGCGCGGCGGCCAGGAGCAGCGCGCGCGCCGCCTGCTGCTGCGGCAGGCGCAGCGCCAGCTTGCCGAGCGCGGAGCAGGCGCAGGCCGCCGTGAAGCTCTCGCCGTCGCGCAGCGCAGCGCTCAGCCCCGCGCCCTTGCCGGACGACTCCGCGCCAGGCGCCCTGAACAAACACCATTCGCTGTTGACGCGATGCTTATTGTTTTGGGGCTGGCAGAGCCTTTGTCTGTAGCCCACTTTTTGGAGGCGTAAAGCGGTACAGGGGAGAGTGAGAGTGAGAGACGTGACAACGGCACGTACGGCAACCGGGAAATTGGTCTTCGGTTACGGAATGCGGAAATTGACATTGGAACTGTAAGATGTAGCATACTACTAACTCGGAAGGAGCAGGAGACAGCAGCAGCTCGGGAGGCCAGGGTCGCCTACCCGGTATTCTACCGTATTTGCCGAACAAGGCAATTAGGTAAAGTACTCCCCTGGCCCATTTATTGATGGAAAAATGTAGCGATAAGAGCGAGTCGTTCACCTGATAGCAAGTGCAATGCCTGCCCATGTCAGCTGCGACGCCTAATTACTTACAATACCCGGCATCTATTTAATTACATTATTTCAGAATCTGACATATAATCAACTAATTATAGACAGATAATCTAATTCCAGTTAAGAAATAGATAAGATTATAGGAAACTACTATAAGACAAATTGATGATAACAATAGATCTAGGAAACATATTAAAAACTAGCAGATGTGCGGGACTTCGTCCGCGAAGAAATTGGTTAGTGGTGAATATACCGTAGGTACTATTTGATATTCCGGGATAAACATATCCTATGTCCGGCTCCAAGATGCTATCTCTGTGATAAAAGTCCTCAGAATCAGTTCAGCGCTTGATCCTTTAATAGGTAACAAACAGACAGAGAGACAGAGAGAGTACGTTTACGTTCATTATATTAGTATGGTTGGCAGAAACTCACGTGGGCACATTGAAGGCGGACTGCGACGCGTAAGTCCCGTCGCTGGTGACCAGCTGACGGGCTGGGGCGTCTGGTTTCTGGGCTGCAGCATTTTCTTCCTCCTAAAGATGTATGTATGGCATGTATATCTTAACACTAGTATTTGTTAATGGGTAGTTGAGGTCTGAAAATTATTAAGTATTAAGTAATACCAAATCCTACCACGGCATACGTTTTTGCGGTCAGTAAAACAGCTATAGTTTGGAAGCTCGGGATAGGGTTAATTTATCATCATCATCATCATCATCATTTCAGCCTGTCACAGTCCACTGTTGCCTCTAAACACGGTCCTGAGCCACCTGCGTCCATCGACTTCCCGCAAAACCGCGCAGGTCGTCGCTCCATCTCATCTAGTGAGGGTCGCCCTACAAATGCATTTGCCGGTACGAGGTTGCCCACCCGATGCCCTTTCTTCATCGGAATAAATAAACTGCGGTTGCCAACCCGTCCGCTAAGCGTGGCAACTATGGCAATATCACCCCCAAAATGAGAGCTACAGACTTGTGCCAATCTATGGGGTGGGGGGGGGGGGGTTGCTATGTTCAGCAGAGGACTAGCGATAGGCTGAAATGACGAAGGGTAACATGATTCTACTAATAAGTAGAATCGTGTTGCCCTTCGTCATTATTTATTTAATTATTATAATAAGTAATGATGATGATGATGATGAATCTATTCCGTGGGTGTCGTATGAGTTGACTGAAGAGATAAGTACCGGTGGTAGGATTCCCATGCAGGAATCAGTCTAGGAACAACCGCAGAGCAGTAGTGTACATACAATACAGTGTTTATCTGAAAGGCACTGAGAGCTAGTGTAACTACTGGGCATATGAGACACAAGAACCGATGTTTTGGGGTGACCCAGCATTTGTTGTGGGCGGACATTGCACTAACAATCAGGTGAACGTTTTCCTTGTCTCGTCACTTCGTAAGTTAAAATCGGACGGAAGTACTTATCACGATACTTATTTTTATTATTTTTGGTTTTCCAACAATGAGTACATTAAGTATTTAGACAAAAGAAATTAAAAGTAAGTTACAATGATTGCCTCATCACTTATAGGAAAAAACTGCGTTGACTAAAAAATTTGATTCTTACGTCTACGTACATTAATAGACTCTCCTTTACTTTTTTTTTTATTTCATAAGAGTGACGGAACGAGATAAACGTTCACCTGATGGTAAGTGCAACGTCTGCCCATAACAAATGCTGTGTCATCCAGAACATTTCTGTTCAACGCCACACTGCGCCCGTCACCCTGAGACATCAGTTGTTAAGTCTCATATGCCCAGTGATTACACTAGCTCACAGTGCCCTTCAAACCGAAACACAGTAATGCTTACACACTACTGCTTCACGGCAGAATAACTGGCCCTGGGGTGGTACTTACCTAGACGGATTCCTGCATAGGAATCCTACCACGATGACTATAAGAAATACTTACTACCTACTTACTATAAGAAATAAATTAAGCCTAATATTACAATTCCAAAAGGAAAACGAAAACAAAAACTACAACTACAACTACACTACTACTGAACTCCATTTGCTCAGTATGTTTATTTACGCATACCTTATTGGCTTCGTCTCCGGAGCTGGGTGATGGTATGACTGAAGCGAGCATCTGCAAGGCGGCTTGGGCTCTGTCTTCGGTGTCGGCGAACTCCGCCACCAGCCACAGAGCTGAGCGGGCGATTTTGCCCACCCGGATGTTTGTGACTGATTCTAGAAGTTTCTGTAACATAACGAAATATTGTTTCATTTGATACAAACTTTACCATTTCTACAATGCTTAAATTTTTTTTTTAAATGTGTTTTTTAAACGTGTAACTGTAAATATCTGAGGTAGTACAGTGTATACAGGGTTGCGGTATACTGCAAAATGACTAAGGTCAACCCGTATGGTGGCGATTTAAGGAAATCTATAATCGACAGAGGAAAATGAAAACCTGGAGATTTGCAGCAGCATCTTCTTGGAACATCTGCATAAATAAACTGCGGTTTCCGACCCGCATGCCGAGAGTGGCAACTATGAAAAATGCCCCCAAAACGAGAGATACAACTTTAGTGGCAATCTATGAGGTGGCTTTTGTTCAGCAGTGGACTAGTGATAGACTGATATGATGATGATGAAGTATTAATGTTATCTTCGATGATGATGAAGGACTAATATAATCTGCGATGATGATGAAGGACTATTGTTGTTTTCGCTGCCGTCGCCCAGCATCTGCAGCAGCGCGGCGCCACTGCAGATGTACCTCGCACGCACCCGGTAGATGTGGTCCCGTAGGTGTGGGGAGGCGTGCAGCGCGGCGCGCAGGAGCAGGAGCAGCTCTGCAGCAGCGCTGTGCCACTGCAGATGTACCTCGCACGCACCCGGTAGATGTGGTCCCGCAGGTGTGGGAAGGCGTGCAGCGCGGCGCGCAGGAGCAGGAGCAGCTCTGCAGCAGCGCTGTGCCACTGCAGATGTACCTCGCACGCACCCGGTAGATGTGGTCCCGCAGGTGTGGGAAGGCGTGCAGCGCGGCGCGCAGGAGCAGCTCTGCAGCAGCGCTGTGCCACTGCAGATGTACCTCGCACGCACCCGGTAGATGTGGTCCCGCAGGTGTGGGAAGGCGTGCAGCGCGGCGCGCAGGAGCAGCTCTGCAGCAGCGCTGTGCCACTGCAGATGTACCTCGCACGCACCCGGTAGATGTGGTCCCGCAGGTGTGGGAAGGCGTGCAGCGCGGCGCGCAGGAGCAGCTCTGCAGCAGCGCTGTGCCACTGCAGATGTACCTCGCACGCACCCGGTAGATGTGGTCCCGCAGGTGTGGGAAGGCGTGCAGCGCGGCGCGCAGGAGCAGCTCTGCAGCAGCGCTGTGCCACTGCAGATGTACCTCGCACGCACCCGGTAGATGTGGTCCCGCAGGTGTGGGAAGGCGTGCAGCGCGGCGCGCAGGAGCAGCTCTGCAGCAGCGCTGTGCCACTGCAGATGTACCTCGCACGCACCCGGTAGATGTGGTCCCGCAGGTGTGGGAAGGCGTGCAGCGCGGCGCGCAGGAGCAGCTCTGCAGCAGCGCTGTGCCACTGCAGATGTACCTCGCACGCACCCGGTAGATGTGGTCCCGCAGGTGTGGGAAGGCGTGCAGCGCGGCGCGCAGGAGCAGCTCTGCAGCAGCGCTGTGCCACTGCAGATGTACCTCGCACGCACCCGGTAGATGTGGTCCCGCAGGTGTGGGAAGGCGTGCAGCGCGGCGCGCAGGAGCAGGAGCAGCTCTGCAGCAGCGCTGTGCCACTGCAGATGTACCTCGCACGCACCCGGTAGATGTGGTCCCGCAGGTGTGGGAAGGCGTGCAGCGCGGCGCGCAGGAGCAGCTCTGCAGCAGCGCTGTGCCACTGCAGATGTACCTCGCACGCACCCGGTAGATGTGGTCCCGCAGGTGTGGGAAGGCGTGCAGCGCGGCGCGCAGGAGCAGCTCTGCAGCAGCGCTGTGCCACTGCAGATGTACCTCGCACGCACCCGGTAGATGTAGTCCCGCAGGTGTGGGAAGGCGTGCAGCGCGGCGCGCAGGAGCAGCTCTGCAGCAGCGCTGTGCCACTGCAGATGTACCTCGCACGCACCCGGTAGATGTGGTCCCGCAGGTGTGGGAAGGCGTGCAGCGCGGCGCGCAGGAGCAGGAGCAGCTCTGCAGCAGCGCTGTGCCACTGCAGATGTACCTCGCACGCACCCGGTAGATGTGGTCCCGCAGGTGTGGGAAGGCGTGCAGCGCGGCGCGCAGGAGCAGGAGCAGCTCTGCAGCAGCGCTGTGCCACTGCAGATGTACCTCGCACGCACCCGGTAGATGTGGTCCCGCAGGTGTGGGAAGGCGTGCAGCGCGGCGCGCAGGAGCAGGAGCAGCTCTGCAGCAGCGCTGTGCCACTGCAGATGTACCTCGCACGCACCCGGTAGATGTGGTCCCGCAGGTGTGGGAAGGCGTGCAGCGCGGCGCGCAGGAGCAGGAGCAGCTCTGCAGCAGCGCTGTGCCACTGCAGATGTACCTCGCACGCACCCGGTAGATGTGGTCCCGCAGGTGTGGGAAGGCGTGCAGCGCGGCGCGCAGGAGCAGGAGCAGCTCTGCAGCAGCGCTGTGCCACTGCAGATGTACCTCGCACGCACCCGGTAGATGTGGTCCCGCAGGTGTGGGAAGGCGTGCAGCGCGGCGCGCAGGAGCAGGAGCAGCTCTGCAGCAGCGCTGTGCCACTGCAGATGTACCTCGCACGCACCCGGTAGATGTGGTCCCGCAGGTGTGGGAAGGCGTGCAGCGCGGCGCGCAGGAACAGCACGACGTCGTGCGCGGCCGGCTCGCTGCCGTCGCCCAGCATCTCCAGCAGCGCCGGCGCCACGCTGCCGGCCACCTCCGGGAACTGCCACAGTCAAACAAATCTTAGTCTCAATGTTAAGGTCTATTACTAAAAGAAACTCAAATGTCTTTTATAGGAATAAGTCAACCCAAGCCAAGTACGCTACAACAAAGCTACGGAGCTGCGCAGCCTACTGTTATGTCCATACCTAGTAACTAAAAAGCGCTGACTCGATTACAATCCATACTAATATTATAAATGCGAAAGTAACTCTCTCTGTGTCCATCTGTCTGTTTGTTACATTTTCACGGTTAAAACACTGAACCGATATTGACGAAATTTGGCACGGAGATAGCTTGCATCCTGAAGACGGACATAGGATACATTTTACCCTGAAAATCAAAAAGTTCCCACGGGATATTTAAAACTCACATAAGCCAGCGAACGAAATCGCGGGCATCACTAGCTGATGCCCGCACAACAACAACTCATTTATATATTTTATATAAATGAGTTGTTGTTGTGTTAATCGAGGCAGTGCAGTTCCAACCGATATCCGTGCCTACACCGTTCGCGGTTAATTCGAGTTAATTCGAGATGTAATTTTTGGTTAAATAAAGAAGAGAACTTTGGGTCGGGTAAAAAGTGTTTTTTTAAAGAACTTTGGGTCGGGTAAAATGTGTTTTTTTAAGGAGCTTCAGAGCGGGCCTCCCAACAGTGGGTACCTTGAGCGCGGCGCGGTGCATGGCGCGCACCAGCAGCTGGCGGTACTTGGCGGCGTCGTCGTGCTCGGCGCTGCTGGCGCGCGCCGCCTCCTTGCGCAGCACGCCCACCAGCTCCTCGGCGTGCCGCGAGCTCACCAGCTCCAGAGCTGGACATGGTACGAAAACGATTATACGAAACAATGTCGCATCCCGTAAAATATCAGATAACAATTGCAACACGCGATAATAGTTATTTCGTGTTATTTAGCGTGATGTAATGTTATGTAGCGTGATGTATATTGTGTAGCGTCATGTAATGTTGTGTAGCGTGATATAGTGTTGTGTAATGTTGTGTAGCGTCATATAGTGTTGTGCAGTACCAAGTAATATTTTGTAGTGTGGTGTAGTGTGATATAGAGTTGTGCAGTGCAATGTAGTGATGTGTAGCGTGATGTTGTGTTGTGTAACATGTTGTTGTATTTTGTAGTGCGATTTAGTATTGTGTAGCGTGATATAATGTTGTGTAATGTTGTGTAGCGTGATGTAATGTTGTGTAGCGTGATATAGTGTTATGCAGTGCGATGTAGTGTTTTGTAGCGTGATATAATGTTGTGTAGCGTGATATAATGTTGTGTAGCGTGATATAATGTTGTGTAGCGTGATATAATGTTGTGTAGCGTGATATAGTGCTATGCAGTGCGATGTAGTGTTGTGTAGCGTGATATAACGTTGTGTAGCGTGATATAGTGCTATGCGGTACGATGTAGTATTGTGCAGTGCATGTAGTATTGTGTAGTGTGCTATAGCGTTGTGAAGTGGCGTGTGGCGTGTGGCGTGTGGCGTGCGGCGTGCGGCGTAGGTACCGAGGTGCAGCGTGCGGCGGCGCACGTCGAGGTCGGAGGCGGCGAGCACGCGCAGCACGTCCATGGCGAGGTCGGGCAGCGCGCGCGCGGCCGCCTCGCCGCCGTCGGCGCGCAGCTCGCTCAGCCGCCCCACCACTATCAGCTTCACATTGTTGTCGCTCTCCTTCACGATCAGGTCGATGTAGCAGGCGGCCGCCGCCTGTTACATAACACACGACCAACTTTAAAATGCTAGTCGTCACCAGGTGGTCGAAATTCGACCGCAATTCAAAAATATTTTAAGTTTAAGCATTTTACAATTCTAAGGCGACAATATCTAGTATGTGCGGCTGTTGGACCACTGATCATTATATGTTTATTATTATTACATTGGCAGTATGAACGTAAACAAACGACGGGCTATTATGTGATTGTCATTGTCGGTATGAACGTAAATATTTTTTTATTGAAGACTAGCAAAACGTTAACCTGATAACGTGCAACGTCCGCCCATAACAATGCTGTCACCGAGAACGGTTCTGTATGGCACCACACTGCGACGGTCACCTTGAGACATCAGTTTTTAAGTATCATATGCCCAGTGATTATACTCGCTATCAGTACCCTTCAGACCGAAGCACAGAAATGTTTGCACACTACTGCTTCGCCGTAGAATAACTAGCTCGGGATGGTACCTACCTAGACTGATTCTTGCACAGGAATCTTACCACCAGTGATGTTTTATATTATTCAATTTAATGTATTTGTGAAACATATGATGTATAAATTTTGTTTTCCTCACTTCTCCATACGAACTTCAACTACGCAAAACCTCACACTCTTCCATGAGCGCAATAAGCTTACAAAAAGGCTTAAAAGTTTTCTCTTCACATATATATGCTACTGTGAAGTAATAGTATAAAACATTACTGTGTTTCGGTCTATATGGCACTGGTACCTTGTATAATTACTGGCGATATGAGGACTTAAGAACTCACGTTTCAAGGTTATTTTTAGTCAAAACAGTGACTACTAAATGTGATGTGTTAGACTAGTAAATTCTTCATCTGATGGTAAGTTCAACATCTGCCCATAACAAACACTGTGTCGGCCAGAACATTTCTGTATATCACCACACTATTGTGACCCTGAGGCATCAGTTGTTGGGCCTCATATGCCCTGTAGTTACTAGCGGTCACTGACTGTGTAATTCTGACACACGGTAATGTTTGGATACTGTTTGACATTAGAACCAATTATTCTTCTGCGGTGGTCCCTACCTAAACGGATCCCTGCGTAGGAATCCTACAACTGATATAGTGAACAGACACCAGCGAGTACTCGCTGATGTAGTGCATCGTAATCATCATATCAGCCTATC